>CM069858.1:119390546-120887212 GCA_036172795.1 Pelodytes ibericus | reverse complement strand
GTGAGCATAGTATAATGCAGACTAAATTCTTGCCCAGCTGTAATTTTTCACTGATGGGAAGAAACTATGCCAGGTGTGTGTATATGTATAAGCCAATAAACTGTTATTAATGGTGCCTAAGATGTTGGTATTTAAGATCTCCAAGTATGCAGACATTTCTAGGCCTTCAAATAACACCTACTAGCTTCATATGTGTTAATATTAAACCCAAAATTGTGACACAGGCTCCAACTGTGGAATGCGTAAGTTGGATCACACATTGAAATGTGGCCTCTCTCCATCTTCAGTCAGGGAATGGGACAACCAACCAAATATTCTGCATGACCACTCACAGAAAGTAAATGCCTTACCAGAATTTTTTTTTTTTTTTTTTTTATAGAGGTTCGTTTTTTTAAAATCGGCAGAATAGAGACATACGTGATTGATATTTTTTACTTTTTTTTTTTGTGCTCTTTCAGAGATTTGTTATTTCTTAAACTGCAACTATAGGTGGTGTGATGACCAGAATGGCAGTGTCTATATGTAATATTCACAGCTTGCCTTTTTATATCCACAGTACAAAATTTTGCATTCATGAGTAAATACATTTTGTGATGGATCTTGAGGTATTGAGCACTGCAAATAAGATTCAGAGAGAGACCATAATGTGGGTAATATAGCAAAATATCTAATTTAAGAAATGGGTAGGCATCAAGCTTATAAGTTTCCACATCTATAAAGTACTAGTAAGGATGAATGTTTTTAGAGTAGATTGGCAATGTAATTACCAGGTTACGGACTTCTAATCTGCTATGCAAGGAATACAAAGTTGATGTGGATAATTGTATTGCAATTTTTATGTATGTAGATAAAAAAAAGTATAGAAAGATCAAAAAGACATTATCTTTCCTTTAATGTGTGTCACAATAAAATAAGCTTACTGTTTTTTTCAATGTATAGTTGTATTTATATAGGACATTTTTTAAGCAGTTTGATAAAGACCTTTTTTTAAAAAAGCAACAAAAAAAACACAACAACATGTATCTTTATAGGTGTAAGCTAGTGCATGTCCTGAGACATCTGTTTCCATTCTCATATGTGTAAAATTATGTGTAACACTCTATTCCATTATTCCATATACAGATGTTTTGGACTATACTCTCTGGGTCTTTGCCTTTACATATGACCTCTAAATAATGAGAGAGTATGAGTTTCACAAAATACAAAGGTTTAATATAGAACATAAAATATGTTACACTTGGGTATCAGGAACGAAGTAGAAAAATCGTTCTGGTAGGCAGGAGTAGAACTGGTGATCTCAATCCCGCTGAGTGTTGTCCGTTAACAGATTAAGAAATTAAGGGATTTTTTGCGCAAAGTCCAGAGTGATTTTGTTTCCCTCATTTTTGATCATTAGGTTGTTTAGATGTACGTACCTGGACGTACCAGGTATGTCACAGAAAAACTGTCACTTAGTGACCGAGGACATACCTGATGCTTCTTGCAGTGAATGATGCATTTATCACTTCCTCAGCTTCGCCAGAATAATATATTAATAAACCTCCTGTATATAATATGTGTTGGTACATTAAATGAGAGAGGGAAATTATAGGTAAACAGAGACACCGCAGAAATGTAAAAACAGCCAGTGGCATGAAGGGTACAACCTTTTTAATGCAGTCTAGCCACCAAAGTGTTAATTTTGAGACTTCACTAACCTTTTTAGTCTATTAATTGTGTTTTATTTAATTAAAATTTTAGAGAGACCATGAGACTTTTTGGTCACCCAAAATACTAGAAAAGGAACAAATGTGTCTGATAATGAAAAGGTTAAAACTTAACTTTTATTGAGATTGGTAAAATACGTCAAAATAAAAAGTGTACACTGATTTAAGTGACAAGACGTATATACAAAACAAAAAACAAGTGTAAACTAGTGACCAAATGTGAGTAAAAGCAACTTCAATAAATTCAGATTAATACGCCAGAACTATCTTGCATAAATGCATCATTGTTTATAAACAGAATAGGAGTGAAAAAACTGCTTTATCAATTAAAGGCTACCCACACATAAACATAAAGGCAAGGGGAGCAAAAATACATCATATGTATTCATTTTTTGATAGATCAGTTGGTAAAGCTGGAGCTGGAAAGCTAATTTGGAATATCCTTGTCTGATTCTAATCTGGATGCAGTTTTTCAGATTTCTTGATCCTTCAGCTCAAGGGTAAATAATAGGGACACAATACAAGGATGGTATCTAAATAAAGACCTTTTTTATGATAAAAAACAAACAAACCCCTGTATATATTATGTGTGGGAACATTTAAATGAGAGTAAAATTACAGCTATATCAGAGCTACAGCACTGCCTTCAGGGGTTAACTGAACTTAAATTAATATATTAAGATAACAAAATTAGTGGAAAAAACTTTAAAATGGCAAAAAAAAAAAAGTGACAAATAAAATGGGTGCCATAAAATAGGAAGGATACTGATGACCGTGTTTGCTGGATTTCTAAAATTTATTTTATTTTTAAAATATGTAATATAATTTTTTTTCACAGATCTGTAAACTGATTGTGTGTGATCACTGTGATTGATCACAGTGATTACATGACTGCACGACTACTGCCTGGACCCCCAAAGCACTGGGCAGGAATACTCACAGAACTCACCTCCATCTTAAACCCATGACAACTTAACCCGTCATAAGGTCACGACCAATGCAGCGCTAATGACGAGTTAACTCGTCATACGATTGCAAAGGGGTTAAGATTCAATGTTTAGGGTTTTCTTTGAATTAAAAATATAAGCATCAGGCACATGCTTCATTATTGGTACATAAGAATGTTTTGTGTTTGTTGGTAAAGGGGAGCGGATATGCAGTTTTTTTCAAAACATGTTTTTTTATGTTTGTTCTTTCAGGATTTGTGGATGCACTTAGATGTTTGCAATGAGCACTGTGGCTGGCATGCCCCAGTGTTTTGGATCCCGATGCAGAGGACTCCGTAGTAAGCGAATTTATCAGAAGCGAACGTCATGAGCATTGTGATACCTTTGCGGATTGAGACAGCAGACACTCCCTATTTGGAAATGGCTGCAGGCTCAGAGTAAGTCAAATCTTTATATGTGACCAATCTGTGCATTTTCATATATCCATCTTTTGTATAATGTTAGGAGCAAATATGGAGGTTACAGAGTATGACCGCTCAGTGGGGTTTGATTGTAGAGTAAGACAAGTAACCCAGTTTGTGGATACAGAAAAAGTTGGGGAAGAGTGATAGTGAGTTGTGTCCCAACAGGGATTGTAGTGCTAGTGAAAAGCTTTAAAATCTGGATGGAATAAAACTTGCCTAATGTGGGTGTGTTTAATACGCAAATTTAGCAAGGCTTTGGTCTATGCTATGAGACTGATGTATGTACTTTAACAGACTCTGTCATGTACTATGTAACATTAAACATTTTTGTTTTTTAACAGACCAGAATCCGTAGAAGCTAGCCCTGTGGTCGTGGAGAAGTCAAACAGTTATCCACATCATTTATATACCAGCAGTTCTCACCATGTGCACAGTTATATTGGTTTGCCTTATGCGGTATGTATCACTTTTTTATAATTGCTTTCATGGTGTTTCTTGTGAGGTACATTCTCTTGTTTTGGGTAATATAACATGCCTAAGATATCATCCAACACATGTTAATTATTCACATAGAATATTAAATCTTGATAGCTACTACATGGCTAAACATTGAGGGGACAAAAAAATGTGTTGGAGTTATTAGATCATCCAAAAAAAAAAAATGTATACGTTTTGTAGAATTTGTAATCGAACCGGCTTTTTCTTAAACTGACCTGATATTCTTAAAAGCAAATTTTTTTTACATTTTATTTTTTTATTTTTTATACAAATCCCTGAGAAGCCATGACCCTCTAGCTAGAGCAATTTAGGTGAGCACTACCATAAAATCTAACTGATTTCTGTTATCACTCCAACTGCTGTGCACTACTGATCCCATGGTTCTTAGCCAGTTCGGGGAATATGTTATTAGTCACCACTACAATGCAGAGCAAACTGAGACAAGATATTTTGTGATTTTACATCAATGTAAAAAAAATAATTGTATTATTCAGTTCATTAAATTAGCTTTGCAGACTAAATTTACTTTGGTTTTGTTCTTCAAGTTTTATAAATATCTATGTAATCTCTTATTTGGTTATTATGCATTCACACATTTAGGATCACAACTATGGTGCTCGGCCTCCACCAACACCTCCAGCATCTCCTCCTCCAGTTCTAATTAAGAATGAAGTCAGCATATTTACTACTCCTAATTTTGATGAGACCTCCAGTGCTACAACTATCAGCACATCCGAGGATGGAAGCTATGGGACTGACGTCACTCGGTGCATCTGTGGTTTTACCCACGATGATGGGTACATGATTTGTTGTGATAAATGCAGGTACATGTTTTGATCCTCTGCTTCATTTCCTTATTAAATTAAGTAAAAAAAAAAAAATCTCTAGAGCGTTCCTGTGAACAAAACATAAGTGAAAGCATTGTTTTCTTCAGTTTGGCCCACTTACTGATAACTTTATGTTAAATTGTTTCAAGAAATATAATAATGTGATTAAAGGAAAGGGCACTATTTGGATTTGTTTTTGTTCCCAATCTTCTGAAAAGCTCTCTGCATAGAATCAATTTATTTCTTTTTTACACAACTATACTCCATCCTTAGCAGACCGTAGTTTATATGTTATTGTTCAAAGAAAAATTCCAGATTTGCATTTGATGCTAAAACCATTAAATATTAGGCTGCTCTTTGCAGACAAGTATATTGTATTACACTCTTAAATTAATAATGGTTAGCTGTGGGGTACGTTTCCTATGATGTGTAGACTGATTATGGCTGGCCAAACATCACTGGAAATGTAGTACCAAAGGTTAGTCGCCCCTGATTTAGATTCTAACCTAAGGTTCTGAATAGCATGCAGCTCTGACATAAACATGGACATTTGTGGATTGTTGTGGACACTAAAATCATGTTTGTCTGCAGTGAACTGTTTGCAAACTATATTAATATTTAATTATTTTTTGTTCAGTGTCTGGCAGCATATTGATTGCATGGGCATCGACAGACAGAATATTCCAGATATTTACTTATGTGAGCGTTGTCAGCCACGGTAAGTAGTATTGAGTTGTATGGTTTGTTTAACTGCATTATTTTTATGCCCTTAGTTTTAATTCAGAATACGAATAGTATAGTAGTAGCTCAAGGAAATGCACTAAATCTTATGGAGAGGAATTCTGGTTCAGAATTGTAGAACTGGAGTAATTACTGTGGAAAGTCATGTAATGCTCCTGCTGAGTGCACCATTTTCCATTTTTGTAGTTCACGTTTGCCCCCTGCTGGCCTTGGAAGAGAATACAAGTGTATCAAAAGCCCATATTTTTAATTTGAGTGAAATGTGCAGACATTTTGCAGATTTACAAAAGTATGTGTGATGTTTTAAACATCTGGAGATTTCTTTAAGACCTGATTTTAGATTTTTAAATTAGTTAGAAATTGTGTTGAGGAAGAACAGGATGGATTTTAGAAAGTTGTTTTACAAATGTGTTTTTATTTTTTTCAGAATTCTGGACAAAGAGAGAGCGGTCTTGCTTCAGCAACGAAAAAAAGAACATTTGTCGGGTGGGTATAATATATATAAATAAATAAATAAATAAATATATATATATATATATATATATATATATATATATATTCTTTTAACTAGTTAATGTGTGTGTTGTAGGCCTGGCCTTTTACTTTGTCATTTCAGGCTAATATTATTCCATTCCAATTACCCGTTATGTGTAGCTAGTGTAGTTTCCCTCTGTGCAAAATCAAGTAGAAAAAACAAAACATTTAGACAAATCATATGTGCATTTTGTTAAAAAATAATTAATATTCTGGGAAATATCTGGTCTGCACTTTTGCAATGAAAACATGTAAGTAAATAAAACATTGTCAGAGGAAAGTAAGTGTGTGATGATGGTTATACTTGGTGAGATTGTCATTACTTGTTAGACCTTGTCTGAACTCATATGCCATAGATAGAGGCACTTCGTTTTCCAGCTCTTAATTATATATCCATTTTTATATACTGAATTGCATGTACTGAATGTCTCATTCTACTGTGGAGCCCAGTTGGTACAGTCCTATTTCTGTTTTGAAGTATATATTTTCTCACTTACTAGAACATGGTTGTCCAATTTGGACTTTTGGCCGGATGTTTCTCTCCATCACCTCGAGTGTATAGTACACATTTGGGATGGGTTACTATAGTCTAAACAAGTTTTATATTTCCCAAAATTCTGACCCTTTAATACAAACCACATTTACAAATCAATTTCTTACTGCAATTGTAAAATGCTTCGGAGATTGAAATGTGCAAAATAGTGTTTTGTAAAGAAAGTGTCTTTATTTTTTTTAAATGTCTTGGAATAAATGTGTTCCTTCATCTCTTCATTTAGCAGTTTCTTTGCTTTCAAAACAACCATTAGTCATAGCCATATTTATTAATGTCACACTGCAATGGGTCTTGGTTCAACTAAAATGGAGCAACACCAGTGGTTAAATAAAGAAGCATTTGACTGTGTGATTCTACAATATTTGTGGCTATATATTGCGCTGAATATTGTTTCAAGTCCCAGTATAGTTCTCATATCCTCAAAAAAGAAAAGAAAAACTTGATAACTAAAAGTACATAAGGAGATGTTTATAATAATTCCGGTCTGTTCATGGATCATTTTGCTTTGCCATATCATTCCAAGGTAGAATGAGGATGTAGAAACCCTTAATAAATAAAAATTTCCAAATTTGAACTTATCAATTGATAAGTGTCTACACTCACTTCAGCCAACTATCTTCTTAGTGCTAAATGTGAGAAAAAACTGAACAGGCTGGTAAATATCTAAGGTGCCTACATATTGATTTTTATGCTATATATATTATTTATTTATTTATTTTTCAATTTCAAATGTATAGCCGTTTCTTTTTAGATGCTGTTACATAGATCATCTCAATAGTTGGGACAATAGTGAAGCCTATGAAGGAGGCATTACTTTGTCAGCAGGTGCACAAACACAAAGAATGTTAGTGCACTGTTATATTGTTAATCAGTGAGTGCCACATACCAATAGGCTGTAACTTTTGTGACTCTAATGCAGATGATCTTCAAACCTGCTACAATGGCAGAGGCAACAGCGGAAGCCTTTTATCTGGTAGGTACCATTTCAAGTGTGACCATCCCTATCCCTAACTACCCAGAATTCCTCTGTACAAGGAATTGTATTTTGATTTTACAATTTATAGAACTTTTTAAAAAGAATAAATCAAATTTAGTCTACTTTTCTGCAAACTTTATTGCAATCTACATACCATTCTACATACCTCATCTGCCTTGTACGAAAGGACAATGTGTCTAGTGTTGTGTTTTGAAAGAAAGTTAGTATTTTTCTTCTTGTGCTTTTATTGTACAGCCATTGTATTCATGTATGTGATGGTTTGGGGAGAAGCCCAGTATTCTCCTTATTATAGAACCCTTTCTACTTTATATGCAATATCTATGTTTTGTCTCCATAAGAGACCCATCTTTGAGTCACCCTTACAACATTTGTTCTTCAGAATACCTCATTCAGTTGTAATAAAGAGCATTATTTTCCCCCCATATTTATTTATTGCATTCTAAAGATATTTGTAGAGCTTTAACCCTGTAATAAAGCAAACAAGTATGTATTTACACAAATTGGCATCTGTATTACATTTAAAATCATACTATGTAAGCCTTTGAAGATTTCTTTAAACAGAGTTGCCAAACTGCGATTTTTTTTTAACAAAATTCAATTGTTAAAACAAATCTGTAGTCGGGCAATTTAATAGTGATATGTAAAAAAATAAAAAGCTGCAATATTGTAACACATAGACATTTAGTAAGTTTGTGAAGCTATTTCAATACAAATTTTCTTTAAATTGTTTTCTACAATTAAAATGCAGTTTGTAAAATATTTCCTCCCTCTCCCTTTCCCAAAGTAATGCTTTTCCATAAATTGAGTACTTGAGCAAAATGATCATAAACATTGATGAACCATGATATCACAATATACTAGTGATAAGTTAGGCTTGATGAACCAATACTGAATATACTAGTTTTTTGTAATGTTTTTAAAAATAATTAAATTTTTTTACAGTCAATATTACTGTATTTTCAATGTTAACCTGGGTGCTTGTGTGTGTATGTGTGTTATAAAAATATGGCCTATATCAGAAATGCAAAAATAAATACTTATATTGTAAATAAATATATATATCCACAATATAAGTATTTATTTTTGCATTTATGATATTGCCCAGTGTAGTGCTTTAATTGGTAGTTTGATTCCAAAATAAAAGCCAGCAATCACTTTATCAGTTCATTTGTTTTATGTTGGTTTTAAAGATGGTGACACAAGTGCAACAGAAAGTTGTGATGAAGTTCCTATGGAGCTGTATACTGCTTTCCAGCACACTCCTACTACTCTCACACTCACCGCCACTAGAGTAACTAAGGTGAATGACAAAAAGAGAAAGAAAAGTGGGGAGAAGGAGCAGAGTACAGCAAAGTCTAAAAAGGTAAGTACGCAAGCAATGGTATTGTGCTTTTATTGATGAGAATAATGTGACCTTTATGTAGTTAATTAAAAGGGTGAACAGCACTAGACATTGTGATAAAGTACCTGTACATGTTGGTATTAAACAGGAGGAAAAAATAATTAATTTTCACTATTAACCACTGCTCTTCTTTACTGCTTGTGCAACACTAACCCACTTAAACCAACCAATCGCCCAATTAAGTAATAATATGAAATGCTAATTATACTCTCATTTTTAGTGATTATCCATGTAAAGGGCTAATGCAGACACTAGATCACGTTGTGCGAGGGAACGGAGCTTGCAGTCTGTGCAATCCACACAGACTTTTTCCCTTGCTCAACTTGCTCTAGTGTCTGAGTGCCGAGATATCAGGAAGATAAATAAAGATCCGACTGCAGCAGAAATGCCCCCCTCCCCTAATGAGGCAAAGCCGAAGCGAGGGGGGACACACTAAGATATTTATTGTCTCTTAAAAAAAACAAAACTCCTGACTGGCTTGTAACGGGCTGTGTGTGTATGTATGTAACTGGTTGTGTGTTTGTGTGAATGTATGTAACTGGCTGTGTGTGTGTGTGTATGTGTGTGTGTGTGTGTGTGTGTGTATGTAACTGGCTGTGTGTGTGTATGTAACTGGCTGTGTGTGTGTATGTGTGTATAACTGGCTGTGTGTGTGTGTGTGTAACTGGCTGTGTGTGTGTGTGTATGTAACTGGCTGTGTGTGTGTGTGTGTGTATGTAACTGGCTGTGTGTGTGTGTGTGTGTATGTAACTGGCTGTGTGTGTGTGTGTGTGTGTATGTAACTGTGTGTGTGTGTGTGTATGTAACTGGCTGTGTGTGTGTGTATGTAAGTAACTGGCTGTGTGTGTGTGTGTATGTAACTGGCTGTGTGTGTGTGTGTATGTAACTGGCTGTGTGTGTGTGTGTATGTAACTGGCTGTGTGTGTGTATGTAACTGGCTGTGTGTGTGTGTGTGTGTGTATGTAACTGGCTGTGTGTGTGTGTGTGTGTGTATGTAACTGGCTGTGTGTGTGTGTGTGTGTGTGTGTGTGTATGTAACTGGCTGTGTGTGTGTGTGTGTATGTAACTGGCTGTGTGTGTGTGTGTGTATGTAACTGGCTGTGTGTGTGTGTGTGTGTGTGTATGTAACTGGCTGTGTGTGTGTGTGTGTGTGTGTGTATGTAACTGGCTGTGTGTGTGTGTATGTAACTGGCTGTGTGTGTGTGTTTATGTAACTGGCTGTGTGTGTGTGTGTATGTAACTGTGTGTGTGTGTGTATGTAACTGGCTGTGTGTGTGTGTGTGTGTGTGTGTATGTAACTGGCTGGGTGTGTGTGTGTATGTAACTGGCTGGGTGTGTGTGTGTATGTAACTGGCTGGGTGTGTGTGTGTATGTAACTGGCTGTGTGTGTGTGTGTATGTAACTGGCTGTGTGTGTGTGTGTATGTAACTGGCTGTGTGTGTGTGTGTATGTAACTGGCTGTGTGTGTGTGTGTGTATGTAACTGGCTGTGTGTGTATGTAACTGGCTGGGTGTGTATGTAACTGGCTGGGTGTGTATGTAACTGGCTGGGTGTGTGTGTATGTAACTGGCTGGGTGTGTGTGTATGTAACTGGCTGGGTGTGTGTGTATGTAACTGGCTGGGTGTATGTAACTGGCTGGGTGTATGTAACTGGCTGGGTGTATGTAACTGGCTGGGTGTATGAAACTGACCGTGTGTATGAAACTGACCGTGTGTATGAAACTGACCGTGTGTATGAAACTGGCTGGGTGTGTATGTAACTGGCTGTGTGTGTGTGTGGTGTGTATCTAACTGGCTGTGTGTGTGTGTGGTGTGTATCTAACTGGCTGTGTGTGTGTGTGTGTATCTAACTGGCTGTGTGTGTGTGTGTATCGAACTGGCTGTGTGTGTGTGTGTATCGAACTGGCTGTGTGTGTGTGTGTGTGTGTATCGAACTGGCTGTGTGTGTGTGTGTGTGTATCTAACTGGCTGTGTGTGTGTGTGTATGTAATTGGCTGTGTGTGTGTGTGTATGTAATTGGCTGTGTGTGTGTGTGTGTGTGTGTGTGTGTGTATGTAATTGGCTGTGTGTGTGTGTATGTAATTGGCTGTGTGTGTGTGTGTGTATGTAACTGGCTGGGTGTGTGTGTGTATGTAACTGGCTGGGTGTGTGTGTGTGTGTGGTGTGTATCTAACTGGCTGGGTGTGTGTGTGTGTGTGTGTGTGTGTGTATCTAACTGGCTGTGTGTGTGTGTGTGTGTGTGTGTGTGTATCTAACTGGCTGTGTGTGTGTGTGTGTGTGTGTGTGTGAGTATCTAACTGGCTGTGTGTGTGTGTGTGTGTATCTAACTGGCTGTGTGTGTGTGTGTGTGTGTGTATCTAACTGGCTGTGTGTGTGTGTGTGTGTGTGTATCTAACTGGCTGTGTGTGTGTGTGTGTGTGTGTGTGTGTATCTAACTGGCTGTGTGTGTGTGTGTGTGTGTGTGTGTGTGTGTGTGTGTGTGTGTGTATCTAACTGGCTGTGTGTGTGTGTGTGTGTGTGTGTGTGTGTGTGTATCTAACTGGCTGTGTGTGTGTGTGTGTGTGTATCTAACTGGCTGTGTGTGTGTGTGTGTGTGTGTGTGTGTGTGTATCTAACTGGCTGTGTGTGTATGTAACTGGCTGTGTGTGTATGTAACTGGCTGTGTGTGTGTGTGTGTGTGTGTGTGTGTGTGTGTGTATGTAACTGGCTGGGTGTGTGTGTGTGTGAAACTGGCTGGGTGTGTGTGTGTGTGTATGAAACTGGCTGGGTGTGTGTGTGTGTGTATGAAACTGGCTGGGTGTGTGTGTGTGTGTATGAAACTGGCTGGGTGTGTGTGTGTATGAAACTGGCTGGGTGTGTGTGTGTATGAAACTGGCTGTGTGTGTGTATGAAACTGGCTGGGTGTGTGTGTGTGTGTGTGTGTGTGTGTGTATGAAACTGGCTGTGTGTGTGTGTGTGTGTGTGTGTGTGTGTGTGTGTGTGTGTGTGTGTGTAACTGGGTGTGTGTGTGTATGTAACTGGCTGGGTGTGTGTGTGTGTGTGTGTGTGTGTGTGTAACTGGCTGGGTGTGTGTGTGTGTGTGTGTGTGTAACTGGCTGGGTGTGTGTGTGTGTGTGTGTGTGTAACTGGCTGGGTGTGTGTGTGTGTGTAACTGGCTGTGTGTGTGTGTGTGTGTGTGTGTGTATGTAACTGGCTGGGGGTGTGTGTGTGTATGTAACTGGCTGGGTGTGTGTGTGTGTGTGTAACTGGCTGTGTCTGTGATGAGTGTGACACATTAAGGAATTCATTTTCTTGCTGACTGGTGTGTGTGTGTGTGTGTGTGTGTAACTGGCTGTGTATGTGACTAACTAGATGTCTGGTGGTGTGTATGTATGTGAGATATGTGCATGTGAATGTCTCTGTGTATGGATGCTTTCGTGATGTGCCATTGTCTAGCTCCTAAATTTTGTTTCTGGCTCCTAAAACTAAATTAAATTTGTCAAACCATGGCCTAATGTACTCCGACTCCGCAGCGCCTTACTGTGACTTATTGTGCTTATCTATTTGGAGATTGCATATGTTTATATTTCTTTGTAATTATTGGTACAGTATACATTTACATCTGTCTGGTTTGTGTTCATTTTGGAAACATTTGTGGAACATCTATACTATTACTCATGTCTCCTCAGGCCTTCCGTGAAGGATCTAGAAAATCATCCCGTGTTAAGGTATGAAACCTTTTTTCTGAAGTTTATTATAATTCTAGTAATTTTTTGTGAGGACAAAGTCGTGGTGAACCATAGAATGGATGAGCAGAGTGACCCAAACAAGTTTTAGCTCGCTTCTGCCGTGCACATTTTTTGCATAATAAACTTATGCCTCTTATTTAAAAACCAGTAAATGTGTAAATGGCAGCTGAATATAGAAATCATTAGTTCTTCAAAGTATTTTAAAGAGTAGCACTTGCATGTATGCACAGACCTTTGTAAAAAATACACTCAAACTCATGTTTTGTTAGGGTACTGCTCCAGAAATTGACCCTTCTGATAATTCTGCCTATGGATGGGAGAGTAAAATCAAAGCTTGGATGGATCACTATGAAGAAGCAAACAACAACCAGTATAGTGAGGGAGTTCAGAGAGAGGCACAAAGGATCGCTCTGAGACTAAGTTGTGACAGTGACAACGAGCAGACAGTGAAGTCTAACTTTAACACCAGCAGTTTGATCTTTAAACCACCAGTAGAGGTAAGGCGTGCTCATCTTTTGGATAATGGTACTTAACACATTTGTTTTTGAAGCAAACTAAGTGCAAAACATGACCAAAAAAACATTGATACCTGGCTGTAGTGCAGGCTTTTGGGAAGTAATGTTATAACACAATAAAAAAAATAATCCCAGTCGGTTCTATGTTTAAATGTACCTTATATTTATTGTTTAATCCATATAAATAAAGGTTATATGAACAAAAAACATATTTTATAAACCATTTACCCATGTGGTTCTGGAAGTTTTACAAGCAATACAAATACTTGTGTTTATTTTATATTAGATACTTTTTGCAGTGTTCACTCAGACCCCTTTTCTGTGAACAATAACCCCTTTGGGCCACCTAATGCTTTTGTGTGTGTGTTTTTTTTATTCTTTATTATCTAGTATTTCATAGTGTATAACTTTTATTTCCATTCAAAATAGCTTTTTTTCCCCAGAAAAAATATTATAGATTTGTATATTAAATATTATTGTTGTTTTTATAAATGTTTCCTTTTTATAGAGCTACTTGCAAAAGAACAAAAAGATTCTGAAAGCTGCCAAAGATCTCCTTCCTGAAACGCTAATTATTGAGTACAGGGGCAAGTTTATGCTTCGAGAGCAATTTGAAGCAAATGGATATTTCTTTAAGAGGTATGTATGTTTGTTTACGCAAAAGGTGTGGTAGAAGGCTCTCATTACTATTTTAGTGGTTGTAGTTTGGCTTGTTTTGAGAGTACCTACTGGTTATTTTAACAAGTTTAGAATGTACTAAATGCAGGGGTGGTATCATCCTGACGTGTTACTGATAAAGGCCTTACGACTGTAGTAACAATCTGCAACAATTCAATTGGTCATATCCCATCTGTTGCAAGTAGTATCGAGATTTGAAATTTAAAGGTAATGTTGATATGCTTCCAATTTCCTAGCAGTGTCAAATGTATTGCAACCTTACCTAACAAAATGGAATGCCCGAATCCTCCGTTTGTTTTTACATTTTGCCAGACCTTTACCCCTGTGTTCATCCTATTGATAGTCTGTAATGATTTGTTTCTTTCACTTTCAGGCCCTACCCATATGTTTTATTTTATTCTAAATTCCATGGCCTAGAAATGTGTGTTGATGCGAGGACCTTTGGCAATGAAGCACGATTCATAAGACGTTCTTGCACTCCTAATGCTGAGGTAAGCTATGTCTATATTGATGTATTTAGCTACGCAACCTTATAGTTCTTTGCATGTAATTTGAGGTTATTATACATATTTACTGCAAGTGTTGGCTATATTATCACATGCAAAAACAGTAATGTGACTGTAAAGGTTAGCTGGGGTTTTTAGCATAAGAATCAAACCTCAAGTGCCCCAAAAACATTTTACCCTGCTCTTGCTTTGCACATTGTGCACAGTGCAAGCTAGCCATCACTATATTGCACAGATCACCACATTAAAAATAATAAAAAAGAAATTCCCCAGACATCTTCATGGCAATTTTTAACATTCAGTACTGAACAATGATTTTCTTATCCCTTTGTTTTCATGAAATTATATTCCAAAATAAACAGAAAAGCGACAAACTACTGATTTTGTGCATTACGATTTTATTATACTATGATTATGTTTTGGTTACACTTGCTGACTCATCTGCTTTCATCAATATTGTAGGTACGACATATTATTGAAGAAGGGACAATCCATCTATATATCTACTCAATTTCAAGCATTCCAAAAGGAGCAGAGATCACAATTGCTTTTGATTTTGATTATGCAAATTGGTAAGTCTTGCCGCTTTGAAGTTTTAAATCTGCCTCTTTGCTTTTAAATCTACTTTTTATAAATGATTGGCACATTTTAAGATTTTAGTGAAATTAAAACTGAAGACAATCATGGCTATGAAGTATAGCTTGACTGGGCATGCTTACTATAGCGCATTTATTAATTCTGGCTGTTGCGTTCTGTGTGGGATACTGCTTTTATCAAAATATGTCCTAATTATATACTATACAAAATATTGTTTAAATCTTATAAGGAGAAAGTTACTTTTTTTTTAAAAAAGTGCAATCATTTAGGTCTTATGTATAACATCCTGACACTTATCAGGTATGGTCACAACGCATGTGCTTTGAGAGAAAATAAAAAGTCGCAGGAATCGTGCTTAAAATCCTTTGGGCGGTGGAAAAGCAATTTCAGAGAAGGCAATATCAGTTGCTGGCTAAATACATTGAACTACAGTGATACAAGCCTCTTCAATCGGTGATCCTCCACTTGTGATATCCACTCGTGCTTGATTGTAACCATGTACAATCTTGCATTTTCTTGAAAGCGAGCACTAGTTAGGTAAAATTCTGGTTTTCAGTAATGCCATTTTTATATATAAAGATTCTTATTTTATTTTTTATTTTTTTGTGATTCAATTTCCAGTAAATACAAGGTGGACTGTGCGTGCCTCAAAGAAAATCCAGAATGCCCAGTTCTCAGATGCAGCTCAGAACCTACAGAAAATCACAACAGTGGCTATGAAACTAGGAGGAAAAAGGGGAAGAAGGAAAAGGAGATTTCCAAAGAGAGAGAATCTCAAAATCAGAATCTCATTATGGACTCTGAAGGAGCAATTAACAAACTGAAAACATCAGATAACAAGCAGAGAAAGCTTTCCCCCCTTAGGCTATCAATATCCAATAACCAGGTAATAATCCCATGTCTGTTTTAACTACCTAGTCAGCTGATTGTGACCCTCACCCTTTCATTTTCTTAACAAATAAACTGACTTGCAGGTTTTCCATACACTGTCAATGCAAAAAGATACAAGGAGCAATGACAAATTCATTCAATGGGTTTTGTGATCATTTTTCAGTATGATAGACTAGTGATCGACTTGTATGTGACATTTCACCATTACTCTACAGCCAATCTCAAATCTGCAACAATAAAAGCTCTACTTACTAGAATAAGCCAGCCATACAGGTTGAAAAAATATCCAGGCCTGGATGTACATAAAAAGTGCCCTTGGGATAATACTTCTGATGCCTACTTGCTCCTGCTCAGTCCTTTGACAAGTGGGGTTCAGACCTACTTTATAAGTATAAATTGTCTTTAATACCTGGATTTTACAATGCAAGGAACCTTGAACTAGAGCAGACATGGACTATGGCAGAAAATGAGTTGTTCATGTCCATAAGGACTTTATAATGCACTTTATGGCCATTCCACCAAATACAGTTGGGTGTTTTGCTTCCTTTCATATTTAGTAACCAAAAGTGTTCCTACTTTTCCACACACCAAATGGAAAAGTCACTTCTGTATTATTTGGAGATAATGGGTATCTGAAAACGTCAATAGCTCAGATTATCATTAAGCGAAAATGATTCTCTAAAGTGGAATAATTAAAGATCAGTATGCTTCTTGTAGTCTTCATATCCCTAGTGTAAATAGTGCAGTGGAGCTTCTGTAAAGCAGTCATTTCCATCTTTCAGGAGCCAGATTATATTGATGATATAGAAGAAAAAACTCCTATTAGCAATGAAGTAGAAATGGAATCAGAGGAGCAGATTGCAGAAAGGAAAAGGAAGATGGTAAGTCGGGAAGACAGTGACTAGATAAGCAGTCACTTGTCCTCGGTGACACATGCTCTTCCCATGCTGACTGTTGCTTCCTGTTAGGCTTTAGAAACCAATTATATGATATGTTTCTATTTGCACTGTTTTCGTAATAAATGGCTTGCTTTATATGCTCATTTCACTTGGCTCTGTAAAGGCATTTCTGTTGATTTGTTAAAATTGCACTGTTAAAATGTATCTTTGCATTGCTTTGATGGTTCTCTTCTCATTAAATATGCTAGAAATATGGGTAGTTTTATGTTGTCAGATTATTTTTTTTTTTTAATGCTTTGAAGCTTCTGATTTTGGTGCAAATCTGATCTCATTTAGCAAGATTAGGAATGTTTTATTACCATTGTTTCTAAAAAAAAAAAAAAAAGTGAACTGTTGGTGGACAATACAATACATACTGCCAAAGATGATCAAGCTAGTTGTGCAGGGAGGTATAACCCAGGGCTCGACAAACCCCAGGCGCCAGGTCGCCATGGCGACCAGGAAATTAGACCTGGGTGCTGTCAGCCTCATGGTCTCCTTGCCGCTGCCATCCGATTTTTCCGCAGCGCGAGGGGGTAAAGTCTGTGCCGATGGCCGATGGCACAGACTGCAAGCTCCGCCCCCTCGCGCAGCGCGTGTCTGAGTGCCGGGTGTCGTCACGTGACATCCTGGCACTCAGCACGCCGACCAACGGAGATCAGTTGCAGCATCAAGAAGAAACCCCCAAGGAAAGACTGTGTGAGGTGGGTGTGTGTTTGTATCTATTGTAGTACAGTAGGTGTGTGTGAGGTGTTTAGCTATTTGTGCATATGTAAAGTAGGTGTGTGTATATATGGGTATATGTAAAGTAGGTGTGTGTGTATATATGGGTATATGTAAAGTAGGTGTGTGTGTATATATGGGTATATGTAAAGTAGGTGTGTGTGAGGTGTTTGGATATATGGGTATATGTAAAGTAGGTGGGTGTGAGGTGTTTGGATATATGTGTATATGTAAAGTAGGTGTGTGTGAGGTGTTTGGATATATGGGTATATGTAAGTAGGTGTGTGTGAGGTGTTTGGATATATGGGTATATGTAACGTAGGTGTGTGTGAGGTGTTTGGATATATGTGTATATGTAAAGTAGGTGTGTGTGAGGTGTTTGGATATATGGGTATATGTAAGTAGGTGTGTGTGAGGTGTTTGGATATATGGGTATATGTAACGTAGGTGTGTGTGAGGTGTTTGGATATATGGGTATATGTAACGTAGGTGTGTGTGAGGTGTTTGGATATATGGGTATATATAAGTAGGTGTGTGTGAGGTGTTTGTATATTTGTGTATATGTAAAGTAGGTTTGTGTGTGGTGTTTGTATATATGTGTACATGTAAAGTAGGTGTGTTTGTATATATGTGAAGTAGGCGTGTGTGTTTATGAATTGTGTTTATGTTTGCGTGATTGTCTGGCTCCTAAAAAAAAATTCTGTCTCCTAAAATCAAATTAAATTTGTCAAGCCCTGGTATAACCTATTCCAGTAAATATAAACTGGGAGATCATAAATCAACTCTGACGTAGATAAAATAAGTTCTATTAAATTGGGTTTTCATAACAGCCACTTGCTGGAATTTGAAAACCAGAGATGATGTGAACATGCCTTTCTTGGTTAAACACTTTATTATTATTATTACATGTGGCCCTTGTTATACAAGAAGCACAATCTTTTCAGGACATTACCTTTTTGTGTTACTTTTTTTCCTACTGTGCATGCTTATTATTAATTATTCTAAAATATACATTAAGGGTACACATGGCAGGGTAGGAAATGCCACATCTAATTTTCTGAAAGTAATCATTGCATATTTTGGCAGTCTGACTTAAAGATTAATTTTTCAGTATAATCCAAATCGAGTTATGTTTAAACCAATATTGGAACAGGTATTATACATTTGCCAGTATACTAGAGAGAGGGAAAAAAGACAACCTGCACAGACTGCAGACCAGTCTCTAACAAAATGTTTTTTTGCGTATTTCTGCTGATGTTTTATGAAACTGGCATATATGCTATTTAACCCTTTTTCTGTATAACACCACCGTAAAATATATTAATCCATTGCTAATCACAGTTGTCCTGATGGTAAGCAGACAATTCATTGATCTTATGTCAAGGCTTTACCCTAACCACACTTATACAGAAATGCCTTCTGTATAGACTTGAGAAGTACAAAGAACTTTATTATGTTGAGAAGCATTTAAATAAGGTTGTTAATTTTCCTAGAGATTGCATAAGTTGTAGATTATTGATAAATACTCCATGGATAATGTGCAAAGAGATTCTAACTTACTGAATACTATATCTGTTCATGTTTTAGAATCTGTTGTGTAGGGTTGTGCTTAGTTTGGCCACCGTTTTCTGAATACATTTTGTTGTCCAAAATAAAAATCTGTTTTTAGGAGATCAGTCTTCTGCTGTAGAATCGGTTCTTGAAAGAAATGGTACTATATGCAATCTCCCAAAGTGTACTCAATAACTTTATGCATTATTAAACAAGGTTGGTTTGGAAGGACACAATCTCTTTATAAAACTTCCAGACGTAGCTTAAATATTCATACTTGGTAAAGGTTATTGTTAAACATGATTGTCACATTAACATCTGTGTCTGTCATTTTTATTTACTACTGTCTTAATTCTAGACTAGGTGCAATGTGCCTGTAATTATCAAATAACACTCAATAGGCCTGTTTGTTACCATAAATGAGATTAACATTGCATACATGAGTTCTAGCATGTTATAGCAGTATTAACTCTTACTTTAACTTTATAGAGTGATCTTGGTAATTTTATATATATTTTTCTATTATTTTGTATTTATCCTGTCAGACAAGAGAAGAAAGGAAAATGGAAGCTATTCTTCAAGCATTTGCAAGACTGGAAAAACGAGAGAAAAGAAGAGAGCAGGCCTTAGAAAGGATTAGCACAACAAAACCTGATGTTAAAACTGAAACCAAGGACTCGCAGATCCTCAGTGAATCTGAACTGCCCCCGGTAAATTAAAAGTTGTTTGTTATTTCTTAAAGGGACAGTCTAGTCCCCATAATCACTTTGGTGCAAGATGAAGATTTCTGCTTGTATAGTGCAGGCTTCTTTCCCCAGTGTTGTTTGATGTGGGCATTCTGCATAAATCCCATTTTTAATATGTGTCTCAAGCCCTCCCCAAGTGATTACTCTGCATGTTTACTGCAGGTGCGGCATATACAGTTTTGTTTCATTTCAGACAGGAAATTCTATTCATTTGAATACCATTCTCATTGTTCCTGCCGCAAACATTTTTATATTTAAAGCAATGCAAAATATAAAACATGCATTTTAAAGTACTTTGGAAGCACATAATATGCATTAACACATTAACATTTGGAAGATGCATTTTGGGCACCAAACAGTCCCTTAAAAAAATAGTGCAAAAAAGGATCTCCCATAGCATAGTAATCCTATGTGTGTATTAAAACGCAGCACTCCAGTAAATCTGGTAGTAAGAAGTCTCGGTGCTTATAAAATGGGCAACCCATAATGTTCCACACGGGAGTTCACAGATTACCAGTAGTATAACCTATAGGCACCTGCGAGTTTGCAAATTGTTTAGTAATACCACTGTATGCCAGCATTCTCCAATGATGCACATACGATTGGGCACATTTTGTGAAGTTCAACTTCCTACCTCAGTGTTGTAGCTTTTCACTGTATAGAAATACATAGGTATTACTCTTCAGACCTTAATGAAAACATGGAATGTGTTATGTGTAACAAATTTTAAAATTGTGTATTTTAGTTCACATTTAACAGATTAGTGTATATAACTTGTAGGGTTAAAGTGAATTGACAAGAGAATTGCAAAATCAAGCCAAGATAGCCACATTTCAAATAGTTGACGAGGGAGAGAATATTTCCTGATGTTTGCAGTTTCAATGTTTAGTGAATAGTTTAGTTTTATATTGCTCCAGATAGACAATATGCTGTATTCTGCAATAAATGTAGTTAGTGCTGTTTATTTTCAACTGTGTTGCTTACTGCTACTATCATACTCACCAGGAACCTGTGAAAGAAGAACCTGTCAGCAAACCTACTCCTGCCAAAATAAATCGCACAAAGCAGAGAAAAAGCTTTACTAGAAGCAGAACTCACATTGGGCAACAGCGACGACGCCACAGAACAGTTAGCACATGCTCTGATGTCCAGCCATCATCTCCTGATGTTGAAGTTACACCACAACAAGCTGAAACCGAACAAGATGCACTTCCAGAAGAGCCTAGCAATGAAAATGTTGATACACCTATGGATACTGAAGATGTTCCAGAGATTGAATCCCCTGTACATAACAAATGTTCTGTAAAGTACCCTAAAACAAAAAAGGTATGTTTTTATGGTAAGCCACCCACCTTCCATGTTCTGTTAAGACATGTAATGTCTCTCAAAGCATAAGCAGAGTTTTACTACATGGCGGGTTCATCTATTTTGTTCACACTCTGCTTTAATAACCAAAACAGTTCTTCCACTTTTTCATGGTACTTACAGATAAATGCATACACCTGTACAAATTAATGGCCTCATCATATGCGAACAATGATAGGTTTTCTACATCTGACTACTTCATACATGTGAAAGGTTGTAGGGAATGTTAAACCCAGCTACCTGTCATAAATATATTTTAATTGTATTAATAAATTTAGTTGTTGAAAGCTAAATATATATTTTCTTATCGTCTCATTCTCCTCCATGAAAGAACAAATGTTAGTTGTTTCTCAAGTCATATATTTTTCACATGCAGTGAAAACAAGCTGCTTGGTTTTTATACTATTAAAGAAATAATTTCATTTTTATATGTTTTTAAAATAATGCCAAGATTTTTAAAGACTAGGATTATTATTATTTTTAGGCTAATTTCCCCCCATTTTTGCAGAAATGTAATTGTATTGCAATGTAGAAATATTTTTTGTCATGGAATTCCTAAAATTCCCGTTATGCACTGAAACTGTCAAATGTGTAATTGAAAATGTTACTGATGGCATGCTTTTCTACATGTTTCCCAAATGAGCGTGTATCTTTTGAATAATACATACATTGCCATTCTGTTTGCAGTCTTGCGTAAGCACTTGTGTGGCACTTCAAAAATGGAAGGACACTCTTGTTACAGTATGTATCAAAGGCAGTTTCGTGACTCACCCCCCCCCCCCCCTTCACCCCACCCCACCCCACCACACACATACATACACACACACACACACGTATTTCATCTGAGTCCTAAAATGTGTAAAATATAAATGTAAAGTAAAATAAAAAGCCAGTGTAGAGCAAATTTGAAATAACCGTTCCAATAAATGAGTTACAGCTTTTTAGCTACCAGGAAATGTATCTTCTTTTTAGAATTTTTGTTTCTTCACTGCTGTATACTCCCTAGTATGCCTCAGAATCCCAAGATATTATATATATATATATATATATATATATATATATATATATATATATATATATCTCTGAGCAAATATGCTATTTAGTATGATATTGCAGCTTTATTAAACTTCTACCATATTTTACTTTAAATGCTGGCCTCCAAACCTGTAATATAATACAGCACCAGGTGTTGGGAGCACTACTAATGAAATTTGTAGTTAATGCCCCACACTATAAAAGAGTGTCTTGTCTCTAGGGACTTTGTAAAATATGAGTACAGAACAGACTTGTTTCTTTTGGTGGAAAAAATGTGGAGACAGGAACTGCTGAAATATATACCAAGTTCAAGTTAAAGGCCACCTGTTTGCATAATTCATTTTTTTTCCTGACTTTTTATTTCCTTATAATGTTGCTTTTTGTTCAAGTAAATTGTTTATCCTGTGCTTTGAATACAGGATATTCTACTATGTTTAGCATGGGGCAGGCACTTTGGCATTAGTTGGCAAACTAAGACTCTATTGTTTAGAAGTACTTTTAAGATTATTTATCATGTTTATTTGGCACAATAGCTAATCGGAGATAAATGCTTTTAATTTGTTTGTAAGGTCGCCTTTTGAAAGGGCTTATTTTGTTTGTCATCTTTAAACAGTCGATGTGACCTCTTGTATATCAAAATGTCCATAAAACAGTATATGGTTAAAAGGTGACACGTTACAGCTATAATTTCCTTTTTTACACTTTAGTACAATCGTAGTTTAATCTTTTGAGAATGCATTTGTTGTAGGTATGTTGAGTGGCTATTTATCCATTTTTTTAGTGTCAACTGATTAATTTCTTGTGCTCCTGGGATCTGTGTTGAAGGTATACTTTATACATTTTGGAAGTGACCATTGAATCAATATATTTCAGTGTGTACGTTTTCCTGAAAGATTTGTTTCTGTTCTGCTCCTATATAAATCTTAGTCTACACAGCACTGCCTCATGTAATATCCCTTTTCAAGCATGATATTTGCAAACGTGATGACTGGAGTCAGACAATCCTACTGTAGGTTGAATTAAACTCAAATTTCTTGTCATCTAAGGATTCTGTGATACACATAACTTGTTTTATTTGTTTATTTAGCACCTGGTAAATGAATGGTTAAGTGAAAAACACGAGAAGCCTGGGAAGCCAGGAGAAAATTTCCTAGAAAGACCATTGAGGATAACCACTGATCCAGAAGTCCTTGCAACACAACTGAATTCGCTACCAGGTCTCATCTACAGTCCCCATATGTACTCCACGCCGAAGCATTACATCAGGTTTACATCACCATTCCTTTCCGAGAAGAAAAAGAAAAAGGACGAAGAGAATGTTTCCAGCTGTTGTAAAAAGGTACCGGACATCAACTCTTTGCACTAATTAATGTTACAAGACAATTAGTTTATATTTAAAGGAAGTCTATTCTGACATTTTAAAGTTGATATCAAGCCACACTTGCCATGTAAAAGTACAATTTACCAATTTTACCAAGATTTACTTGGTCTTCTCACAGCTAATCTTTGCCTGCAGCTCTTTATTAGAGAACAGTCAGCTACAGAAATATTTGAAAATTGGAGCTCAAGCACTGACAAAGAGGGTCCTTTTGATATAGTGCAACCATGCCCTCCTTGGCTGTCTCATGCTGGTGTTCTCATTCCTTTTATTTAAAGCTTGCACCAAGGAAGACACTACTTAGTGACGTACCTGAGATCAGTATTGTAACAATTTCTAGCAGTTGCAGCCAGGGCCGGCCTTAGGGGTGTGCGACCTGTGCGAGCGCACAGGGCGCAAAACCCCAGGGGGCGCCGCCCGCCAGCTTAAAAAAAAAAAAGAGCGGTGTAGCTCCGCCCCCACCCTGTGAAGCAGAGAAGCTCCTGCTTCACGGGGAGCTGCAGGCAGCAAAAGAAAGTGCTGCTCGGCTCCCCATGCCTGCATTAAGCATGGGGAGCCCGAGCAGCACTTTCTTTTGCTGCCCATAGCTCCCCGTGAAGCAGACGCTGCTCTTCTTCACAGGGTGGGGGCGGAGCTACACCGCTCAGCCGGTTAGCTCCGCCCCCTTCCCTGATCAACATTTGGGGGCGGGGGGGGGAGTGGCAGACTGAACAAGGGGAGAGAGAGACAGACAGAACGGGGGAGGGGGAGAGAGAGACAGGGGGAGGGGGAGAGACAGACAGAACAGGGGGAGGGGCAGAGAGACAGACAGAACAGGGGGAGAGAGAGACAGACAGAACAGGGGGAGAGAGAGAGACAGAATGGGGGGAGTGAGAGACAGAACAGGGGGAGAGAGAGACAGAGAACACGGGTGTCTGGGGGGGGAGAGACAGAACACGGGTGTCTGGGGGGGGGGGGACAGAACAGGGGGAGAGAGACAGAACACGGGGGTCTGGGGGGGAAAGACAGGGGAGGGGGGAGAGGGAGAGAGAGAAAACAGGTATGGGGGAGTTAGAGCGAGACAGACGTGGCAAGGAAGAGGGAAGGGACACATACATGGGGGGGGGGCGCCACGGGGGAAGCCCGCACAGGGCGCTGGGACACTTAAGGCCGGCCCTGGTTGCAGCTTAATATGACAAACTACATGAGACAGTTTCAGTGCTTCTCACACCAAATATAGATGGAGAGCTACATTCTGATTCAAGCTACCTTGATCTGTTAAGTAACATACATTGACTGACTTACATGGCCATATTTATTTTCTTAACAAGAAAGTTACAGATCAAGGAGCTGAATGGGACAATAAGTACACATCTGTGTATTCGTTTTTGTTCTCTTATCAAACTGATGCCTATATCCTTAAGCAACCTCTGCTCTTGCAGTAAGGCACATCAGATGTCATCCTGTGTGTAGGACAAAAGGGGGAGTTCCTAGACAGGCTGCTAGAGGTATTCAGAAGCTGAACACTGGCCATGAATTCACCTAAAAGAATGAACACTGCAAAAAAAGAAGCATAACTTATCTGCAATCATTTCTATGCCTTGCACAGGTCATTATAACGTTTTAAAGTTTGAGAGTGCATGCCAAAAACAGTTTTTAAAGGCTGAATTAACCTTCTGCTTGATCACTACCGTATTTCATTAGCCATTTCCTTATTTACTCTTTGATGGTAAATTATTTATATATTTACTACTGAAACTTCAGCTAAGGACATGAACAGAAGCACTATGCAGTCTATTAGTTGTGAGGAGAACCCCAAGCTTCCTCAGTGGAAGAATAAGTATCCCAAGAATCCCAGAGATGAGCGTAGAGCGGTATTTCTGTTATTGAAGGGTGCAGTGAATGTTTGTATTTTTGTGGACATGTTGTAAGAGAAATATCATAGACGAACAAGAGTTCATTGAGGAAAACCACCAAGAGGACAAATTGCAAAGCTTGGTGTAGTGCACCTTTTCCACGTACCTGGAGCTGGTCCTGACTACAATCCTAAAAACAGACAGAGCTTTATGCAGATTTAATCCTAGTTGTATATGGAATGTTTTCAGTAGATGTTATGTGCTTTTCTCTTTGTCACTTTAAATAACAGTGTTGTACATTCTTTATTTAACATTTCTATATTTGTATTTTATTTAGCGTTGGTTAAAGCAAGCTTTGGAAGAAGAACACTTTGCTCCAGCTAACCCTTTTGATTCGCCTGCTCAAGATCGCTCTCAAAGTCCCATCACATTTAATGAAAATAAGTGCCATTTGGTTATGAATGGTAGCTGTCCTCTAGCAGGTGAGACAATATACATGGTTGCTATGGTTTATGCTGCTCAACCTATTATGGCATTCTAAATAAATGTCTTATTCTGATTCCCTAACTCCAGAATAATTTGTGAAAGAAATCTTAATTGCGCCTAGATCTTGTCATAAAATGTCTCTCTTAAATATATTGGGCCGGACACATAATGAAATATGTAGGTACTGGGGAAGCATCAACAGCAACTTCTCTTCTGGTGCCTTGAAAGCATGCTTTTTAATATACAGGGACTGTGATGCAGGATAAGGACATGGGGGTCTCTCGGGATGCGATCAGATTGTGTGATCATTCCCTTCAAAGGAAAGGACATTTATGCCCTAGTTAAACACTTGCCATTTTGTTCTGCCTGAGCATCACTGGAACATAATGTTTGTCACATTATTGTATTAATGCATCTTTTGTTAAATTGATAAATATGATTGCTTTGCCAAATAATTCAGGATATGAGTGGCCATTTTTGTCCAACTCCTTGTCAGAAGCCTGATACTAATTCACATTCAGTAATATCTACAGGTTTGCTGGAGTTGAATAATATTATATAATTTAGTACACTTTAGCTTACACTTTATTGGGATAGATGTTTACACTGGTGGTTTCTTTTTGTTTTGTAGATCTAACTACTCCATTAAAAAAACGAAGATTATTTAATTTATTGGACTGTGCTTATTCAGAAAATTCTACACCTACTGCTTCTCCGTATGCTACACCAACACGGACTGATGTTACATTGACAGATACATCCATGTTTGCTACTCCACCCAGGGTAAAGGTAGAGGATGACAGCTGCCGCAGTGGTTGTAAACAGATCTATTCACCAGTTACTCCTCTAACTCCATGTATCCGTGGAAATCACATACATTTTGAGGTAAATAATATAGGCTCCACTTTGACCAATGCAGGGAGATTAAAGGGACACTACCAATTACATAAGATGTAACTGAATTACCTGTGCATTTAAAACAAACACATATATAAGACATATGCCACTGTTTTCTCTTCTTCTTCTATGTTTGAATTAATTGCATATAAAAGTAAAAATAAAATTTTGGTGTTTATCTCCAGCATACATTTTCCAGACTTTTACCCATGATGCACCAATCTCCAAAATCTTCCAACAAGTCTCACTTTACAACTGTGGCCAAAACCTGCATGATGATGTCATAAAATACACTTCTGCTCTCTTTCTGGCTCCTGTTTATCATAGTGGGCAGGACTAGGTGGCTATGTACAACTTTTTTTTTTTTTTACCTGCCTTCCAACAGATTAACCTAATCAAACAGGATCATAACTCCGCCCCATTGTGATGTAATAGTTACATTATCCTCCCATTCAATGCAAGTCTGTGGTCCTAATTCTGACTTATAGACTGCATTCTGCATCCCCAAAGGGGGAAATAAGTAATTAAGGAGATTGTAAATAAACCCTTTTAATTTTTTTGGTGGAAGTGTCCCTTTAAACAAAAACATAATTAGGCAGGCCAGTTCTGTCTGAATATACAGTGCACCATTGAAAATTCTTTCTAAATGATATAATGTGTAACAAGAAGGTGGCATCTATTGGTCTGTTGACTTATGACATGCCTATTGCTCTGGGTAGATGCTGATGTTTAGTGGTTGTGCGAGGCATCCTCACTATGTAACCTGGAACACCTCACAAAAGGTATTTTATGAAGATGAAGAAGTTGTTTTTGTTTATGCTGTTATTCCCTGACACTCATGGTATCAAACAGTAAAATGAAAATGCCTCAGGGTACCTTTTAAGATTTCCAGCTTTTGGTAGATAACATTATCCCCATTTGATACTGCTTTTGAAGTTTTATATTTCCATGACTTCCATACTTTAATAATATTGGTGGTTATTTATTTGCAGAGCATTTCTTCTCCAGATAGTTCACCAGAAGCAAACAGAAGATCTTCTGGTCAGGAGGTAAGTCCCCCATATAGTTTTAGATCCATAACAGATTTAGTGCAAGGGTAGTGGGGATGTCAAATGGAGATAGGATGAATAAAGCCAGCAAAATGTATTTGACTAAATATTTTACTTTATTCTATTTTTGCTATTTTTTTTGTCATCTATGGATTACACATTTATGTGGATCTGTTAGTTATTTTATATAAGTATTGTTTGGTGCATTTAACATTTGTTTATTAATGGGTATATTTAATAGTTGTCTTCCCAAAATTGTATTTGGATGTTACAACTTTTTGTATTTAATCATATGGTAGTCTTCCTAGACGTTGACTTAATGAATGGTCAAAAGATATATATTCTTTGCATTAAACATGTTTTGTTTGTTGACAGGGTAATGGAGTATCTACAGCCGTGGCGCTGAATTCTCTGAGAAATTCTAATCTGTCTGAAATGGGACTACAAGAAATAAAGACTATTGACTATTCTAGCCCAAGAAGTAGGACAGATGTGAGCAGGCAATGCTCAGCAGAAAATGAATCTGCGCCAGAACTTCACTTAGGACTTGAACCAAATGAGAATAACACATTGCAAACAACAACAGATCCGGTATCGCAGGATAGGACTGATACAAGCAGCCAGCAGGAAACTGCTCTCTGCGTACGCGGTCCCATTTACTCTGCTTGGATTAAAAGCCCAGACACATCAGGTGTCAATTTCTCATTGATGAATTCTAATTTGAGAGACCTTACACCATCACACCAGTTAGAGGTTGGTGGTGGGTTCCGAATGAATGAGACAAAGTGCCTGATTCAAGAAGACTCCAGAGGCATGTTTCTGGATGCCACACTTTTTTGTCCTTCAGAAGAGGGGCTTTTATCTGGGTTTGGAAGGGCACTTAGTGACAGTGTCCTAGATGGAAATGGAACTCCGCTTAACCCTCCCCAAAAGAAAAAGGTGAGTGTTTTACAAAAATATTTAGAAACCCCATCCCCCCCCCCCCCCCCCCAAAAGGGTAGAAAATATTTGAAGGGTTTGGGAAAAAATGCATGCAGAATTTTTTGATGTAATAAATGGCCTACTATTTAACACTGTTCTGTGTTATATTGCAATAGGATTTTGGTGATGTATGTCTGTGTAGACTTTCATCTATTGCCAGTTAATGAAATTAAGCTACCGACTTGCACTGTAAAAGGGAGAGCCATTATTTTCCTTCCTCAGTGGTAAACGGAGATCTGTAACTTTTACAATTGCACAGATTATCAACATACAATATATTTTTTATATATATATATATATATATATATATATATATATATATATATATATATATATATACCGTATATACTCGAGTATAAGCCGAGTTTTTCAGCACAATTTTTGTGCTGAAAAATGCCCCCCTCGGCTTTATAATCTAAAACTTACCTCGTTCCTGCTCTGTCCCCCGGTGCTCTGAAGCTGCGTGGCTGTGAGGGAAGCGTTGTGAGCTTCCCTCCGGTCGCGCGGTGAATAAAGTGTGTTTTTTTTTAAAAAAAACTTTATTGACCGCGCGGCTGGAGGGAAGCTCACAACGCTTCCCTCACAGCCACGCAGCTTCAGAGCACCGGGGGACAGAGCAGGAACGAGGTAAGTGCTGGGGTCTGGGGGAGGAGGGTGGCATAACGAGCATACTAAGAGGCAATATCCTGGCATATTGGGGGCAATATCCTGGCATATTGGGGGCAATATCCTGGCATATTGGGGGCAATATCCTGGCATATTGGGGGCAATATCCTGGCATATTGGGGGCAATATCCTGGCATATTGGGGGCAATATCCTGGCATATTGGGGGAAATATCCTGGCATATTGGGGGAAATATATTGGCATATTGGGGGAAATATATTGGCATATTGGGGGAAATATATTGGCATATTGGGGGAAATATCCTGGCATATTGGGGGAAATATCTTGGCATATTGGAGGAAATATCCTGGCATATTGGGGGCAATATCCTGGCATATTGGGGGCAATATCCTGGCATATTGGGGGCAATATCCTGGCATATTAAATGGCATATTGGGGGCAATATTTACCAGTAGCTGCCGCATTTTCCACCCTAGGCTTATACTCGAGTCAATATTTTTTCCCAGTTCTTTGTGGTAAAATTAGGTGCCTCGGCTTATATTCGGGTCGGCTTATACTCGAGTATATACGGTATATATATTATAAATAAAAACTCATGGGGGTATAACTTTTGTGCAGGTGTCATTGCTGGAGTACCGTAAAAGACAACGAGAAGCAAGAAAAAGTGGGTCTAAAGCAGACAACTTACTGGTAACGCTGTCTCCCAATCCCGATGGCATTGGAGTTTTTTCTGGTAGCTGTATTGCCTCTGAAAATTGTAGCAGCACTGCCGAGGTTATTGAGCAGCCTGAAAATGATGCTAATTTAGCATTGCCACTGCCATCTGAAGTGCAAAGTTCACCAACAGAGGAGGTGGAAGAAAACTCTCCAGACCAAGCTTCCAGTGAGAAAAATGACCCAGAGGTTCAGTGGTAAGCTATTTTTAATATCTTAAATATTTGTCTGCACAAATCATTAACAGGTATGAAAACAAAGTTGTAATAAATATTGGGTAGTTTCCCCTCGCCTGGAGTCAGAAAAGGTGTTTTTTGTGTTTTGTTCTGTTAAATCCAGTTCTGCAAAGCTCCTTTGTGCAGGACCATAGATTAGATCATTGAAGCTGACTTGAGGGAAGACTAAAGATGGAGGGATATAAAGCTAGACTTGCAGCAGTGGTCACAAGAAAACCAATTGTTTTCAAACATACACAAGCTGCATTTTATTTGAACTGCTTAAACATGCTGATGTTTTTTTTTGTACTTGTCCTATCCTAACAACACATACCCGTGACATAGGTTACTCTGAAAACAGCACTGCATACACAATGTTACACACATTTATGTTGCAGGGTGAGTGCGCTTGTGGCTGGGTGCATGTGTTTATAAAATGAATCCAGATAACTGTGCACATTCATTGTACTGGAGCCTGTATGGGTGCAGCTAGCCATACTATAGGTGGGATTACCTATTAGACTTATATTATTTATTTTCTTTCAGGACTGCCTCAACATCTGTGGAACAAGTAAGGGAAAGAAGTTATCACAGAGCCTTGCTCTTAAGTGATCACAGGAAGGATAAAGATAGTGGTAAGTCTGTTTGAGAGGGGTATAAAAGGGGTTCTGACATGTACCAGGCTCCATTTAGCAGTGTGCAGCAAGGAGCTTTAACTTACCTTATTTTTTGAGAGTATATTTCCAGAGGCTATGCAGATTTACATTCCCAGTGTTATGAAGTATGACACCTATGACTAAGCGTGGTGACACGCGCAACACGTTAGGTGGCCTTCCCTTTTCACTTTATCATCCGTGGATTGTACCTTACCCTGTTTGTTTGGATTTTTTGAAAGCATTAAAGCACTTTATTCATTCACTACTTGGCGAGTGGAGTGCACACTTTGTTCTACTTAATGCTTAATTGTTGTGCCTAATCAGCACTGTGGAGCACCCACCCACCTCCTGCACTTTTGTTCCTGTGACTAGAGCCGGTGTTGCTTTTGTTTCTCATATGTAGTTATATACCTCTGAATGCCTTGAGGAATCTATATCCCAGATGATACAAAATACGAAGTGTTGCTCCTCTTTACAAGCTTCAAACTTCATTTCCATGTGACGGTTTACTGAGAACTCTGCACTATATCCTACAGCTTCACCCACGTGCACTATTACATTTAACTGTAATTCTCTAGCAAATCTCATTGTATATATGATCCTCTCATTTAATATGGGCCCTCCTTTGTTGCTATAATGCTAAAACAGCTTCTACTCTCCTGCAATGCTTTACTATAGTTGTTGGGATTTGCTATAAAAGAAAAGGATCTAATACACAACAACGAAAGCTACTTGTTGTATTGGGTTTATTCATCCAGTTTTTATTTGTATAATTCAGCCCACGTGCAATTTATTGGACATTGTTTGCTGTTTTTCACAAGCCATTGGCGCAGCACTTTTTCTTTATTTGTACTATTAAAGCCATCCAATGCTCAGGAAATGTAATGATACAGCATAAAGTGTAGTGGGCTCATAAAAAATGAAAACCACTGAAATATCATAAATGGTGCATTTCTAACTGTTTCACACACATAAGCCACATTTATCTGTGCAAAACCACACATGATCTCATGCAGAACGTATGGACCTCACCTTTCTTTAATTGACTCCATTAATTTTTTTCTAGATGCTGATACAGAGAATGGAGAAACTGACAATCTAAAGGAATGCCAGTCTCCTGATACCACAGAAAAGGATTGCAGAAGCCCACAGCAGAAGAAGGTACCAACAAATGATTTATTTTTTCTTTTTGATCATTCAACAACTCAATATACCCTGCAAATGCACTGTTGAACTAGACATGTTTGTATGTGCCACATTGGATATTAAGGCTATTCTCATGTTCACATAGTATAGTAATGTACTTAATATATTTACACAGTCACACCACAGCACTTTGCTCTTTATTATATATATATCTGTGTTCTAAAATGTTCCATTTTCATCCCCTTACACTCCTAGCTTTCGTCTCTGGGCTCTACTCCAACTCACGGGAAGACAGAACCTTCTCAAGAAACGGTGAATACGCCAGCAACTGAAACTATAAACCAATCAAAACCAGAACAGAAACATCTGGCACTTTCAAAGCCCCAACTTACTCAACCTCATTCACAAAAGCTGCCTTCCACACCTTTAAAGTTGCATTGTCCTTCTTCTCCTCATCTTGAACATCCTCCAAATTCATCAACACCCCATACACCAGTACAGCATGGTTATTTGTCACCAAAGCCTCCTTCACAACAGTTAGGATCTCCATTTAGGCCTCATCATCAACCACATCAGGTGGGAACGCCACAGAGAGAACCACATCAGGTGGGAACGCCACAGAGAGAACCACATGTAAACTTTTATCCAGTAGCGCAAAATCTACAACCTGCTAATCCCCAGACAGCAGGAGGACAAATGTTTTCTCAGGCACAGCCTGGACAGTGCTCAACGGTTTATACTGCTTTTAATCAACAGACAATGAACAATACTGCTCCACCTCCACCTCCCCCTCCTCCAACACCAAACTATTATCAAAACCAGCAACCCACTGTAAACTTTCAGAATTACAGTCAAATAAAAGGAAGTATTCCACAGCAAACTGTGTTTACACCTTGCCCAAACCAAGGCCATGCTACCAACACAGGGCAACCAGCAATTCAAGGCCACCATGTAAATTCGGGGCATTACTTGCCTTCTCAGAGCTCTGCTGTTCTTCACCAGGCTACAACTACAGGAGTTCCACCGCCACCACCACCACCACCACCAGGTTGTCCACAACAGCATCCTGTTCAACATATGGCAGGTCCAGTACATGCCGTCCCGGTAGCAAGTGGCACACTAATTCATTCTCAAACATCTGGCCACCATTTACCACCACCGCCACCTCCTCCACCTGGCCCTGGTCCCCATCATCCTCACCTGCAACATGTAACAGCAGGTCATCAGGGCCTGCAGGCACAACACCAGCATGTTTTGAGTACAGCTCCTCCTCCTCCGCCACCCCCACCACCTCCACCTCAGGCAACAAATGTTTTAGGTGGTTCTGGACACCATTCAGCATCAGCACAAGGACTGCACGTTCAAACGCATCAAGGACCTTCAATTTTTACCTCTGGGGGCCACCCAGGTGTAGCATCTTATTCAACACAAGCTCCTCTTCATAACGCAGTGGGACCTGTGCCACAGCACCAATCGTCTACAGCAGGACCACATCACCCCCTTCCTGGCCAGAGCCCTCATATTCAGCCACAAGGACCAAATAGTATTGCAACTACTACTGGTTTCTGTCCTCATCCTGGCTCGGTAAGCCTCCCCCATGGGGTGCAAGGACCTCAACAGGCATCAGCAGTGCCTGGACAGATACCCATTCACAGACCACAGGTGCCACCAACTTTCCAAAACAATTACCATGGCTCAGGGTGGCATTAGATCTGATCTTCTACACTTTCAAACATTTTTAAAATGTTGTGTAAAGTAACCTGTATATTTTATATGTACCTTGTAAAGGTACTTTTTAAAACCTGTACATGAAAATTTGTAAATTCAAATACCGCTTTCATTGTATATTTTTTCTTTTCTATGTCTGAAAATATGTGCTTTTAAGCCAGTATTGAGTCTTTATAGTAAGTGAACATTCCAGTTTTTTTTTTTTTTTGAGTTTAGAGAATACTGCATAACCTGTACATTACTTGTTGATGTTGAATTCATTTAGTGAATGTTTTCTATTGTATGTTTTATACATGTGGTTAAAACACACAGGTAATTGGCAGCACTAACAGGTTTCTTTTAATTTCCCCCTTTTTTTGTGCTATGTGCGCATATAGATAGACACAATGCAGGTTTCAAAGTTACATTGCTCCTTTTTGGTTATTTACAAAATTGTAATTTAATGTATAGTTCTGTTAACTTCTCTAGAAGTTTTGTAAATATTGTATTTTGCTTGTATATTGCTTAAAGCTTCCACCTCATTTGATAAAACATTGTACATAGGTTTTGGTTTTTTTCAAAAATATGTATGATCCTTGTGGAAGTAGTACAGTATATGACATTTAATTGTGATATACTGATACATCGCAGTACTGGTTGGGCATTTTAATTCATGTTAATCACGATTATGTCCGTTTTATCAGGTTAGTCCTTTCATACATTTTACAAAAGCAAAGTTGATGCAGAGATACAGCACTTAAATTGTACATTAAAATGAGTTGTCAGCACTTTTTCCTGACTATTACAAAACTTGCTTATGTTTTTGATCTTTGTATTACTCTCTTTAGGGTTTTGGGTCTCAACATGCAAGCACATACATAGCTAGTTTATTAAATCTCGTTTCACTTTTTAAGAGGGGGGGGGGGTGATTTAAATCACTAGACCGTAAGACTCCTTTAAATCGATTTAATTCATGATTTTTAAATGTAAAGACTCATTCTGGCTGCTAGTCATATGCTTTAATATTTGCAATCAGATGAAAATTTCATACTCGGAATAACCTGTCAGATTAGTGAAACAGGTGAGTGAACTGATTTCAGTTTTAATAGGTAATCATGCATTTCTGGAGAACCACTTAAATAGTTTTATTTAGCTAAAACAATAACATTATATAGCAGTGATGGCTAACCTATGGCATGTGTACCGCAACTGGCACACCAAGCCTTCTGTTGTGGCACAAGGACCAGGTTGTCATCCTGGATGGGTGGGCAGTGCGAAAGTAGACTGACCGCATGCAGTCGCATCACACCGTGGAATTAGCCCAGCTCCAGATGTCACGTAACATCCCAGCACTCTTCAGGCTGCTGGATCAAGTCTGGCCGCTGGTGTCAGTGCAAATCTTTGTTATTTATATAGTGTGGGCGACAGGGGAGCATATAATATTTGTTTTAAAGAAGTGCCACTTTGAGGTCTGCAACTTGGCTGTGTGTGATTGTGTATGTATGTTTGCGTGCCAGTGGCCATTGTCTGGCTCATACATTTTTTCACTGGCTCCTAAAATTAAATTAGTCAAGCCATGGTATAAGATGAGGCCAGGAACTAAAGAAAGTATTCAGAAAATTGGCCAGACTAGATAGGTTGAACGGTTTTTACATACATTCAATCCACTAAAATGAACACCATTGTGTGAAATAGCAACATTTGCCATCCAGATATGCATAGAAACATAGAATGTGTCAGCAGATAAGAACCATTCGGTCCATCTAGTCTGCCCAATATGCTAAGGAGCGCAACGCTACATGAAAACGGAGGACGTGTATATATAAGTCCTCGCTTTTCAAGACGTATATATACGTCCACATGCGTTAAGGGGTTAAAATCCTTGACTGTGTTTACCTTTACCACTTCCGCGCTATTCCATACATCCACTACCCTCTCAGTAAAGTAATACTTCCTGATATTACTTTCAAATCGTTGCCCCTCTAATTTAAGACTATGTCCTCTAGTTGTGTTTTTTTCTTCTTTCTATACTCTCTTCCTTTACTGTTTTGATTCCCTTTATGTATTTAAATGTTTCTATTATATCCCCCCCTATTATGTCTTTCTTCCAAGCTATACATGTCATCCTTTCCTGGTAAGTTTTATCCTGAAATCCATGAACCAGTTTAGTACCCCTTCCCTGAACGCTCTCCAAAGTATCAATATCCTTCTGGATATATGGTCTCCAGTACTTACCAGTGCTCTGTACAATGGCATGAGCACTTCCGTCTTTCTACTGCTAATACCTCTCCCTATTGCATTGCCTGCCTACCTTTTAAGTCCTCTGAAATTATTACTCCTAAATCCCTTTCCTCAGATGTTGAGGTTAGGACTGTACCAAATATTCTATATTCTGCTTTTGGATTTTTACACCCAAGGTGCCTAATCTTTCACTTGTCTACATTAAATGTCAGTTGCCACTGCTCTGACCATTTTTTTAGTTTAGCTAAATCATTTGCCATTTGGCTTATCCCTCCATGAACCCTGCTGCAAATATTTGTATCATCAGCAAAAAGACATACTTTGCCAACAAGACCTTCTGCAATATCACTAATAAAAATATTAAAGCAAATGGGTCTACAGATCCTTGAGGTACCCAACTAGTAACAACACCTTTATTACATTTGTTTTTAGACTGGTGCTTCAATTATACGTTTTAACTAATCTAATATATAAAACAAAAACCTTTTTTTAAAGATTCCTTTTGGGACCATTTCATGTGCATGTTATCCTCTATAAGGATTTTAAAAAATTTAAAGAAACACTCCCACCAAAAATGAATAGGATTTATTTGGCATTGTTGTTCAGATGTCTTGTTTTTGTTATGCGAGTTTATTTTATGAAATATTTTACTAAACAAGTGTTTTGTGAAAGTGTTTTTGGGTGCCACCCATTAGTCTTAGTCTTATTAGACTTTACAGCACTAGTATCTCAGTTTGGGCCTGTGGACACAATGCAGTCTATTTCTTCACAAGTCAGAATTCTGATCATAGACTTTGCATGGGACATCATATGGAGTTATGATCCTGTTTGATCAGGTGTTGGAAGGCAGATAAAAAAAAAAAAAAGTTGTACACCGCCACCTAGTCCTGCTCACTAGTGATACACAGGAGCCAGTAAGAGTGCAGAGGTGTAGCTTATGACATCATCATGCAGGCTCTGGCCACAGTTGTAAAGTGAGGCTTGCTAGACAATTTTGGAGAATGTTGTAATCGTGGGTAACATTCTTGAAATGGATGCTGGAGATATTAATTTTATTTTCTATGCAGTTAATTCAAACAGAGGAAAAAAACGGCATATCTTACATCAGGGCTCGACAAACCCATGGCGACCTGGAAATTAGACCTGGCGTCTGGGAGCCGTCAGCCTCGTGGTCCCATCGCCGCTGCCATCCGTTTTTTTTAAATAATTTTTTTCGGAGCGCGAGGGGGTAAAGCCTGTGCCATCCGCACAGACTGCAAGCTCCGCCCCCTCGTGCAACGCGTGTCTGAGTGCCGGGTGTCGTCACGTGACATCCTGGCACTCAGCAGGCAGATCGCCTGCAGCACGAATGTCCTCCTCCCCTGCAGTGAGGTAAAGCAGCAGGGAGGGGGGACACATTAAGAAGAAAAGATTCTGTGAGGTGGGTGGGTGTTTGTATATATTGTAAAGTAGGTGTGTGTAAGGTGTTTGGATATATGGAATATGTAAAGTAGGCGTGTGTGTTTATCAATTGCGTGGATGCTTGTCTGGCTCCTAAATTTTTTTGCTGGTTCCTAAAATCTAATTAAATTTGTCAAGCCCTGTCTTACATATATCTATTTGTTTTAACCCCTTAGTGACAATACATTTTCACCTTGACTTTCCCTTGGTGACAATGGCTGTTTTGACATTTCTGGGATGTTTTTGTGTTTAGCTTCAATTTTCTTCTTTCTCACATACTGTACCCACACAAATTATATGTTGTTTTTATCGTCATAAGAAGGGCTTTCATTAGATACCATTATGTTCATCATATCTTATAATTTACTACAAAAAAAAAAAATCATAAAATATGATGGAAAAAAAAAAAAAAAACACTTTTTCTAACTTTGACCTAAAATATAATTTAGACAAATACAATCATTTAAAAAAGACCCTGTCTAAATAGTTTCTAAATGTTGTCCCGAGTTCAGAAATATGCATGTTTCCATATTTTTCGGTATTTTTATGCGAGTTATGGGGCAAAAACCAAAAAGTGTTTTTTTGGTTTTTTCCTATATTGACCTTTTGACCCCAACCAGAACCCAAAATTTAACCCCAACACTAAATTTAACCCCAACTCTAACCCTTATATTATCCCTTAATATATTTTACCGTATTTTCCGGCGTATAAGACGACTTTTTAACCCCTGAAAATCTTCTCAAAAGTTGGGGGGTCGTCTTATACGCCGGGTACTGGGATTTACTCACCTATTTTCTGCTCTGTCTCCGCTCGCGATGTTAAGCCGGTCCATGATTGTGAGGGAAGCGTTGTGAGCTCCCTTCAGGCCGCGCAGCTTTAATAAAGTCTAAACTTTTTTTTTTAAACAAAACTTTATTGTCCGCGGGGCCTGAGGGGAGCTCACAACCAGGGCCGGCCTTAGGGGTGTGCGACCTGTGCGAGCGCACAGGGCGCAACACCCCAGGGGGCGCCCACCCGGCCGGTAGATAGAAAACAAAAAAAAGTAAAAAAAACAACAAAAAAAAAGCCGGTAGTGGCACTGGGTGGGGGAGATCAAAAGATCCCCCCTCACCAGCCCTCTGCTCGGCATTCTCTGCTTGGTCCGGGGGAGGGGGCGGGGGTAACCGGCTGAGAGGTGTAGCTCCGCCCCCACCTTGGGAAGCAGAGCAGAGTCTGCTTCACGGGGAGCCACTGGCAGCATGAGATAGTGCTGCTCGGCTCCCCATGCCTGCATTAAGCATGGGAAGCCCGAGCAGCACCTTCTCTTGCTGCCCATGGCTCCCCATAATGCAGACTGTGCTCTGCTTCCCGGGGTGGGGGCGGAGCTACACCGCTGTGCCGGTTAGCTCCGCCCCCTCCCTGGATCCACCTTTTCAGGCAAAGTTAAGGGAGGGGGGGAGAGAGACAGAACAGGGGTTAGGGGGGAGAGAGACGGACAGAACAGGGGTTAGGGGGGAGAGAGACAGACAGAACAGGGGTTAGGGGGGAGAGAGACAGACAGAACAGGGGTTAGGGGGGAGAGAGACAGACAGAACAGGGGTTAGGGGGGAGAGAGACAGACAGAACAGGGGTTAGGGGGAGAGAGAGAGAGAACAGGGAGAGAGAGAACAGGGCTAGAGAGAGAAAGGGGAGGGGGGAGAGACAGAAGAGGGGAGGGGTGGGAGAGAGAGACAGACAGAAAAGGGGCAGGGGGTAGAGACAACTGGGGGAGAGACAGACAGAACAGGGGTTAGGGGGGAGAGAGACAGACAGAACAGGGGTTAGGGGGGAGAGATAGAACAGGGGTTAGGGGGGAGAGACAGAACAGGGGTTAGGGGGGAGAGAGACAGACAGAACAGGGGCAGGGGGGAGAGACAGAACAGGGGGGAGAGAGAGAGAGAACAGGGGGAGGGGGGGAGAGAGAGAACAGGGAGAGGGGGGAGAGAGAGAACAGGGCTAGAGAGAGAGAACAGGGGGAAGGGGGAGAGACAGAACAGGGGAGGGGTGGGAGAGACAGACAGAAAAGGGGCAGGGGGTAGAGACAACTGGGGGAGAGAGAGACAGAACAGGGGTTAGGGGGGAGAGAGACAGACAGAACAGGGGGAGGGGAGAGAGAGACAGACAACAGGGGGAGGGGAGAGAGAGACAGACAACAGGGGGAGGGGAGAGAGAGACAGACAGAACAGGGGTTAGGGGGGAGAGACAGAACAGGGGTTAGGGGGGAGAGACAGAACAGGGGTTAGGGGGGAGAGAGACAGACAGAACAGGGGCAGGGGGGAGAGAGACAGACAGAACAGGGGCAGGGGGGAGAGACAGAACAGGGGGGAGAGAGAGAGAACAGGGGGGAGAGAGAGAGAACAGGGGGGAGAGAGAGAGAACAGGGGGAGGGGGGAGAGAGAGAACAGGGAGAGGGGGGAGAGAGAGAACAGGGCTAGAGAGAGAGAACAGGGGGAAGGGGGAGAGACAGATGAGGGGAGGGGTGGGAGAGAGACAGACAGAAAAGGGGCAGGGGGTAGAGACAGAACTGGGGGAGAGAGAGAGACAGAACAGGGGTTAGGGGGGAGAGAGACAGAACAGGGGTTAGGGGGGAGAGAGACAGACAGAACAGGGGTTAGGGGGGAGAGAGACAGACAGAACAGGGGGAGGGGAGAGAGAGACAGACAGAACAGGGGTTAGGGGGGAGAGAGACAGACAGAACAGGGGTTAGGGGGGAGAGAGACAGACAGAACAGGGGGAGGGGAGAGAGAGACCGAACAGGGGCAGGGGGGAGAGACAGAACAGGGGACGGGGGAGAGAGACAGAACAGGGGACGGGGGGGAGAGAGACAGAACAGGGGGGAGAGAGAGAGAACAGGGGGGAGAGAGAGAGAACAGGGGGGAGAGAGAGAGAACAGGGGGGAGAGAGAGAGAACAGGGGGAGGGGGGAGAGAGAGAACAGGGAGAGGGGGGAGAGAGAGAACAGGGCTAGAGAGAGAGAACAGGGGGAAGGGGGAGAGACAGATGAGGGGAGGGGTGGGAGAGAGACAGACAGAAAAGGGGCAGGGGGTAGAGACAGAACTGGGGGAGAGAGAGAGACAGAACAGGGGTTAGGGGGGAGAGAGACAGACAGAACAGGGGTTAGGGGGGAGAGAGACAGACAGAACAGGGGGAGGGGAGAGAGAGACAGACAGAACAGGGGTTAGGGGGGAGAGAGACAGACAGAACAGGGGTTAGGGGGGAGAGAGACAGACAGAACAGGGGGAGGGGAGAGAGAGACCGAACAGGGGCAGGGGGGAGAGACAGAACAGGGGACGGGGGAGAGAGACAGAACAGGGGACGGGGGGGAGAGAGACAGAACAGGGGACGGGGGGGAGAGAGACAGAACAGGGGACGGGGGGGAGAGAGACAGAACAGGGGAAGGGGGGAGAGAGAGACAGAACAGGGGACGGGGGGAGAGAGACAGAACAGGGGACGGGGGGAGAGAGACAGAACAGAGGGAGAGACAGACATGGCAAGGAAGAGGAAAGGGACAAACATGGGAAGGAAGAGAGACACACACATAGGGGGGCGAAAGAGACGGGGGGCGCCACGGGGGAAGCCCGCACAGGGCGCCGGAACACTTAAGGCCGGCCCTGCTCACAACGCTTTCTTTACAGCCACGGACCGGCTTAACAGCGGGAGACAGAGCAGAAAATAGGTAAGTACTGGGGATTGAGGATTGGGGAAGGGGGGAGGAGGGTGGGAAACTCTTTATTTTAACCTAAAAGGTTAAAATATAGATGCAATTTTTTCGGCTTATAAGACGACTTAGTTGGGGCGTCGTCTTATACGCCGTAAAATACGGTAATTTAATTTTAACCCTATCCCTTATGCTAAAAATTATTTAATTTTATCCCTATAGGCTAATCTAACTATATAACCAGTTTTTAGTTAATTAAATATTTATTTTACATTTTTTCCATTGCTATGCTACTTAACTACCTCTAGGGGCAGTCAAGTAGCATATTCAGAGCGACGGATGTGAAGTTACTTTCACTTCCGAAGCTCAGACCGCCAGAGGGCATAGCCATATTGACGGAGCATGCTACGTGGGAGCCCCAGAAAATACATTTTGGTGCTGGCTATTGCCTCGACATCGTTGATCGCGAAAAATGCTTGATTTACCGCAGGACGTGCCAGGCACGTCCTTTGTCGGAAACAGAGTTCCCGGCAGGACGTGCCTGACACGTCCTTTGTCGCGAAGGTGTTAAATGCCCAGGTAATCTAGTTACATTGTAAGTGGTAGTGTCCTTTTAAGGATCAGGAGTTTTCCTGGGCCAATGATAGTGATTTTTCGATTTTAGATACGTGGTTGCTTAAAGATTTTCATCCCTTGTCATTTAAAAAACCCATACAAGTTAGGTTGTTTTTTAAAAGCACTGTTTGAGCTTAGTTTGGATACCATATACATATAATCTAGAATTTACTATAATTAGTACAACATTAACCCACTTACCACAACAAACTAATAAAATAAAAAATGAAGGTTCCAAGACACAAAAAAACTCTGCATGCAAAAACAAAATGAGTACCATAAAGTAGGAAGGACTGATCGCGGTAATACACAGATCAGGATGGGAAGAGTTCACTTTTTTGTGTGTATGTGCAGGAAATCATGTTTTGTGCCCCCCCCCCCCCCCCCCCCCACAATGCCACACTTCAATCAGCATGTGAAGTAAACGGAGTGACTTGTCTTACGATTTGCGTCTGATCACGGTGATTGGCTAATTAGTAATCACATGAACAGAAATCCAAAGATTTGGTCCAAGAACCCTGCCTTGGTTGCGAGGCAAGGTCCAGGACCTGTTACACACAGATGGCTTAACTACATGATGCGTTAACTCGTCATAAGGGGTTAAACACGCTTACGAGCTCATAGAAAAGCCATTATTCACCTAATATATGCAAATTAAAATTGATACTTTTAATGCCCATGTTTGAAAAATATTTTCTTTGAATAATGTTTTTGATATGTGGCAGGCCTGACTTATGGTAATTTGTGTGGACAATTATTTGCCAAGTTTGCAGGTGAGGAGTCCGGCTGTAAATAAATGTGGGTAGGAGCTCATCATCAAAAATGGTAGATGAACAATCTTACTATGTGTATCTACAGCACTACTGAGTCTTATACCAGCAGTATATCAAAACACAAGGGTCTCTCCAATTTCATCATGACCTCTATCCCTTCTTAATTACAGGTGTAATCTTGGCGTGTATTGAAGGAACAAAATGCAATTGCTTGGCAAGTAGCACCTCCATACTTGATTGTCTGCACTTAAAGGGACAGTATCATCTGAACATTGTTTTGTTTTTACTGTACATGTAACTCATACAACATGTTCTTTACATAGTATCAAAATTGCAAGCAAATGTCTAAATTAGAAGAAAAATGTGTTTTAAATGCATCTCTTGCTTATAACCTCACCTTCGGCATGGTATGAAAATGAACTGCTTTTCAATGGGATATCCTGAATCTATATCAAAAACAATCTTATTGGTGAAAAATTACCAGTTATCCAAAATACTTCTGGTCCTAGGCATTTTAGATAAGGAATACTCGACTTGTACTTGCCTTTTGTTTTTTTAACTTAATGAGGCCGCCAGAAGCAATCAAGATCCACGAGGAGGCATCAGGTAACACCAAAAATCCCACTCAGACGCACATATGATGTGCTCCACCGGAAGAGCACCCTGTTGTCAGGATTAGAATTGGAGTTAATTTTATCATCGGGGTTGGGGGTCAAAAGGTCTTGGTAGGGGAGAATTGTTAGCGAAAAAATGCTATTTTAGGTTAATGCCCTATAACGTGCAAAAAAAACATGTAAACATGGCATATTTCTGTTATTACATTGTAATTGTGTGAGATTTTTCAGGTCAGTTATATTTTTGTTTTACATTTTTCATATTTAATTATAGTAAATTATAAGAAATGATATCTTAAGAAATCCCTACTTATGATGATAAAAACAGTATATAACGTGTGGGTACATTAAATGAGAAGAAAATAAAATTGGTAACACAAAAAACAAGTAAAAAAAAAAAACCCTTTTAGGGGTTAAACACAAGTGAGTAATCCCTAAATTGAAAGAAAAAAGGCTCACACTCCGGCTCCACTCCACACAATCCAACACATGAAGGGTGGGTGCTTCCACAGCGCTGAACAGACGCAATATGTAGACACAGAAGTAGCAAAAAGGTGTGCACTCCACGCTCCAGGATGGTGAAAAATAAGGTGCTTTATTATCTTTAAATATTATGCATTCAGACGAGATGAATAACATCCATGGACTGGTAAGTGAAAACGCAGGGGGAAGACCACCTGACGCGTTTCGTGTGTTGCCATGCTTAGTCATAGGATGTTATTCATCTCGTCTGTATGCATAATTTTTAAAGATAATAAAGCACCTTATTTTTCACCATCCTGGAGCGTGGAGTGCACACCTTTTTGCTACTTCAGTAATCCCTAAATACCTAATCCCCCTAAATCCTGGACTGTTGGGTGGTCTGTGAGGACTAGTTTGGGAACCGCCGTTCTAGATAAACTGGTACGGCAGCTCTATACATCCTGATTACTGAAAGATACATTCCCTAGATTAGGGATAGGCAACCTTCAGTACACCAGATGTTGTGGACTAAATTTCCCTTGATGCCTTGACACCATTACCGCATAAGAGTATTATAGGAGGTGGTCTACAACATCTGGAGTGCCAAAGGATGCCTACCTGTCCTAGATTCACCACATCTGGAGTGCCAAAGGATGCCTACCTCTGCCCTAGATGTATCCCAGAAATAGGCAGATGTCTGTGTGCTGGCCAGGCACATAGACATTCTCTCAGACTCCTGACTTGGCTCTGCGGTCACATGAACCCTAGGTGCTCAGACGCGCAGGGAGCTTAACCCCTTCGCGACCCCGTCATCGGTAAAAACACACTTAGTTACCGATGACGGTCCAGGACCGTCATGAAATAAAATAAGCAGCGTAAGAGATCAGAGCGCGATCTCGCTGCTTTTAGGCTGCTACTCTCGGTCTCACATCGAGGCAGAGTAGTAACAGCCAATAGCGAATCAGAAAGCGTCACAAACACTGCCTTTGACTCAGTGTTCTTTGTCCCTTTCTCCTCAGATGCGTTTTGTGAGGGAGACAGAGATCATTGTTAAATTGTATCATAGTGTTCCAGTTTATTTAGTTTCTAATAAATTTTATTTTAACCCCTTCCCTGCCAAATACTTTTACAGCAGTGCATTTTTACTGCATGTATATATATTTTTTACCCTCAGGGGTTAATTTTTTTTAAACCTATAAATGTATAAGTTTTAGTTAGTTAGTTTTAGTTGTAGGTTATAAAAAAAAAAAAAAAATATTTGTTTTACTTTTGTCTGTAGATCCTTTAGTAATTACTTGGTCATTTAGTCTGTAGGTCATAAGTCAGTTAGTTACGTAGATAGATAAGTCAGTTAGTTACGTAGGTAGATAGGTAGCAAGTTATAAGAAAAAATGTTGTGTTAGTCATTTTGTCTTTAGGTTAGTTAGATAGGTAGCTAGTGTGTTGCTGAGTTATGCAGCGCAAGTTTAATTTAGAGGAGGCATAAGCCTTCTTGGCATCGGATTCTGATGCCACGGACACAGAATCAGATTTTGATGCAGGTCAGGTTACTGATGATTGTAGTGAGGTGTCACTTGTTTGTGAGCCGGTGGCTAAAAGAAGCCGTGCTACCCCTAATGTGGAAGAGTGGGTACCTCCACAGTTTGAGAAGCCCAACATCCCCCATTTTAGTGCCAATACAGGCATTCATGTTGATGTTACTAATTTTTCCCATATACAGTATATGGGTTTATTTTTAGGGGATACACTTTGGGAGCAAATTGTTTCCCAGACAAATCTGTATGCCTCCCAATTTATTCATGCCAATCCAGGTAGACGTATAGTAGGGGAACATAACTGGTACCCCACAGATGTCCCAGGGATTAAAAAATTCTGGGCACTTACAATGCTCATGGGGATTATAAAAAAAACCAACAGTCCGCTCATACTGGAGCACTAACCCTATTATATGTACCCCAATATTTTCTAAAACTGTGTCCATAAAAAGGTATGAGTTGCTGCTGCGCTTTCTTCACTTCAGTGATAACCGCCTCTGTCCTACTATGAATCACCCCGACTATGACAGACTTTATAAACTACGCCCCCTAATAGTCCATATGCAAAATACCTTTGCCAAGGTCTACACCCCCACACAAAATATTTCAGTGGATGAGTCCCTTATGAAGTACAAAGGCCGCTTACGCTTCAAGCAGTACATTCCCTCAAAACGTGCCCGATATGGGATAAAGTTGTATAAACTTTGTGAAAGTCAGAGTGGTTATACCTACACTTTTAGAGTCTATGAAGGAAAGGATTGTCACCTGGACCCTCCTGGCTGCCCTGACATTCTGGGTACAAGTAGAAAAATGGTGTGGGATTTAATGCTACCCTTGTTCAATAAGGGTTATCACCTTCATCTTGACAATTTTTATACCAGTGTCCCCTTATTTCAGATGTTGTACCTATTTGAGACAGTGGCCTGTGGCACTGTGCGAAGTAATTGCAAAGAGTTTCCGACATCTCTGGTAAAGGCCAAACTAAAAAAAAAAGTAGAGTCCAAAGCTCTGCGCAAAGCTGAGTTGTTGGCGTTAAAATTTAAGGACAGGAAAGACATTAATATGCTTACAACCATCCACGACGAGTCAATGTCTACTGTCACTGTCCGAGGCAGAGCCGAGTCCAAGCCTGTTTGTATTAGGGCCTACAACAGACACATGGGGGGTGTAGATTTGGCCAATCAACTTATAGAGCCATATCTTATCTAAAGAAAGACCACTGCCTGGTACAGAAAGGTGGCAATGTATCTTACGCAGGTGGCAACACATAATGCATTTTTAATTTTGAAAAAGATGACTTGAAAAACACACGTTACTTGAATTTCAGCTGAAGCTGATTTCAGAATTACTTGATAACCCAACAGCTGGGGTTTCACACTTTATAATTAAAATACCACCAACGAAAAAAAAAGCAAATCCCCAGAAACGCTGCCGTGTGTGTTACTGTAAAGGAAAAAGAACAGACACTCCCTTTTACTGTCCCGATTGCCCTTCAGATCCCGGCCTGTGTATTGGCACGTTTTAAAAACTACCACTCAGAAACCCAATTTTAAAATGCATATATACAATTGTTCCCAAATTTGTAACATTTTGATTTTTTTTTTTATCACAAATATGATCTATATTCACCGCGAGGCATCCTAGGCGGATGTCTAGGGCGGCAAATTTTGGGGGGCGGCAGCGGCTCCCAGCACTGAAAAAAAAAAAAAAAAAAAAGACCGCGCTTGCAGGCAGAGACTGAGGTGAGAAGGGATCGGAAGATCCCCCCTCACCATCGCTCTGCCTGCCAGGCTGCACGGGGAGCCGAACAGGCAGCACAGAGAAACCTCCGTGCTGCCTGTTCGGCTCCCCGTGCAGTGTGCCGACACGGAAGTGCCGACAGTCACGTGACGGGCGCGCTGACGTCATACGAGAGAGAGAGAGACTGAGTGTGATGGGAGTCAGAGTGTGTGTGATGGGAGTCAGAGTGTGTGTGATGGGAGACAGTGTGTGTGGCTGAGTGTGATGGGAGTCAGAGTGTGTGTGAAGGGAGACAGTGTGTGTGACTGAGTGTGATGGGAGTACGAGTGTGTGACTGAGTGTGATGGGAGTAGGAGTGTGTGTGATGGGAGACAGTGTGTGTGACTGAGTGTGATGGGAGTCAGAGTGTGTGTGATGGGAGACAGTGTGTGTGACTGAGTGTGATGGGAGTCAGCGTGTGTGTGATGGGAGACAGTGTGTGTGATGGGAGTAGGAGTGTGTGACTGAGTGTGATGGGAGTGTGTGTGTGATGGGAGTATGAGCTTGATGTGAGTCTGAATGATGGGGCATGTCTTAGGTGTGTAACGTGGGTGTACAGCTTGGGTAGGGGGGTGCCCGGATTTTGTCTGCCTAGGGCAGCACAAAATCAAGATACACCACTGGGGGTATCAATGTACTCTGTGTTTTTATCCACACACCTTGTACTTCAGGCATGAATTCACAAACAAGTTGACAATGTCTGGTGGTAGAATTAGTCCATGGAAAGTGTTAAAATACCCCCATTTAAAATACCCTGGGTTGTCTACTTTTCAATTATTCAGGGATTCAAGACAGGTATCAGTGTTATAATGTCACAAACGCTAATTTTGAAACAGCTATGTGCTACTTGTATTTATTAACATTTTAACATGCAAAAAAAGAACAAAACATGTAAACATTAGGTATTTTTAAACTCAGGACCAATATAAGAATCTATTTAGCAGGTTTTTTTCATTAGCTCTTGTAGATTAGCAAAAGATTTTACGAATAAAAGTCAGGAAAAGTGTTGGGTTTTTTCCCCCACTATTTTTTAAAATATTTTTTAGAATAAATTAAATGATATGATCAAAATAATGGCATCAAAAGAAAGCCCTTTTTGTCCTGAAAAAAAAAACCCAATATATAATTTGTGTAGGTACAGTAAACAGTCTGGTCATGAAGGGGTTAAGAGGATGTCTGTGTGGCTGGACAGTGCACAAACATCCAGCTCCCCAACACTAGACAACAGGGAATTCCTGTAAATTCACTGGGGCAAGTCCTGTGGATGCAATCTGTGTGCATGTGACATTGCATGTGTTACTGGGTGTGTACATGCCTGAGGGTGAGATCAAAAAAGGGCAGCATAAGGCTTCCAAAATCCCCGAGTTAGACCAATCGTCCACATTCAGTGCTTCCTTAAAATGGATACTGCATTGAAACTGGTTCAAGAAACCTTTTACTGCATCACAAAAACATAGCACACTCCAGTAATCAGTTTCATAATCAGAAACCAAGTAAAAATACTTTTTATATTAAATAATACATCTGTTTTCATGTGTATATACTTGTTGGGGAATACGTACGTACCAAACCTCTTTTTTTTAATTTTTTATTAGTTATCGAAAATAATTTAAGTTTAATAAATTGATACCTTGGTCTGTAGTGGGGTAGACCATATACAAAATTCCTTATTATATTAAATAAACTACGTTTATGTAAAATAGGAGGAAAGGGAGATTAATAATAATAAACAAATAATCGGAATTGTGGAGAGAATGAGATCTAGAAACTGCTACGACCAGCAATGAGCAGTTCCCGAATGATCAGAAGAGAAGCAGTACAACTGGGGTGAGTGTTATTAGAACTACTGGACAGCAAGAGTGAAGGAACAATAAAATAAATGTTCAGTTTTTAAAAAGTATATTTCATAATAAAACAAATCAAACATCAAAGACAAACATTATACAGTTTGTTAAAAACAAATGCATCACACTGTTTGTATCTTGCGAAAATGAGTGTTGTAGAAACTGGACACGTTTTGCCATTGCGGGCTTCTTCAGAGGCAGGTGGATGTAAACTGTAGCATGAAACAACTACAATGGTTTCAATGGTTGAGGAAGAATCAACAAGTATTTTGAAGAAAATAACAAGAATGCATTCAACTGATGTAAACTCTAATGGATGTATGATCAGTGGGCAGGTTTTTTTTTTTATAGCCCAAATAGGGGAAAGCGAGTCAATGTCTGCATGTTATATTAGTGCAGAGTATGTGGTAGTACAGGTTGAGTATCCCTTTTACAAAATACTTGGTCCCAAGCATATTAGATAATGGGTCATTTTCACCAATAAGATATATTTCTTAGCACTCGTTAAATCCAGTAGTATTAATGCAAACACTGTATAGATCAAATAACTTACTTTTATGCACACATCATTGGGATCCTACCGCTGGCGCTTCAGATGTGCACACGTGCCATTGTATTAGTCTTTGTGGGCGCACTTGCGTTCAGGAATTGGAGTATGCTTGGAAAAAGTTACATTGCAGCTTAAGGGGCCTGGACACTGAATAAATGGTTGTTCGTTTGCAATCTGACAGGTGTGTTTGGAATTTGCAGCTTGCGGTGAAATATTCATGGGGGGCTAACGGATAAGTTTAGGATAAGACAGGGCTCAACAAATACCAGATGCCCAGTCGCCACGGCGACAAATCTGGCAGCTATATTGTCCCACTGTCTGCTGCCTGTTATCTAGCGATCAGTTAATGAGTCGCATGTGGGACAAGCAGAGGGCAGATTCACCCCTCCCCTGGCTTCCTGTTCCTGATGCTCACCGGACAGTAGGTGATGCATGTGAGGAGTCATGGGAGCTCCTTACAGCTACTTCTGCTTCAGGAGGGGGAACCTCAATGACCCCACCAAACCTCCAATGCAGGATCTAAATTAAGGTAAAACATCTTCCTCTAACTTTGCTTCCCAGCAGTAGGTAAATGGGGTGAGTGTACCAGTATTTGTGACTGCGTGTTAGCATGTATGTTTGGTTTCAACGCCTGTTTTTATGAATGTATATATCTGAATCTCTGTGTGCCAGCATGTGTTAGCGTATGTATATGTATGTGTTTGTGACTGCATGTGTTGGCATTTAAGTGTCTAGGTATGTGTTTGTGCATGTATGTAAGAGTGAAATCATGTGTTAGTGTGTCTGTATTTGTAGGTGAACAAGTGTGTTTGTGCATGTATGTGTCAACATATGTGTGTGTGTGTATATTTGTGGGTAAGCATGTGTGTGCAATAGTATGGATGAATAGTGTGTAGGTATAGGTCACTTATATGTTTATGGACTGGGACCCAAGAATTTTCCTTTCTGACACAATTTTTGGCACTGGCTCCTAGATTTAAATCAAAGTCCTTCTAATCTCCTCACACGGCCAGGTTCTCTATTGTGCTCTCAGAAACGTATGAAACAACATTCTACGAATATCAGCTTTGCATGACCATTTAGTGTGCAACTGCGCACTGGAAATGTAATGCGTTTTACTTTGGTCTTTTCACCAGACAGATAGCATATTTTGTTGTGCTTTATAACACAGAATGCTAATATGTAGGGTTAATGCTACTCTGCCTCTATATGCACTTTAATCCATCCAGTGGCATTATTAATAAGCTGCTCATTTCCCCCCCCCCCCCATGAAAATGTGAAGATTCTGCCTCAAAACCATATTCACTTGTTGAAGAGTTAACTTAAAACAATTGCTATTCTCAGCTAAAATCAATGTGGCACTTAAGTACCAGCTGTCAAATTGAAACTAAGGCTGGGATTGGTTGAAATTTGGCTCTTGTTATGACAGCTCACGGTCATTCAACTGCCAGGAATTCTTTGGGGGAACAGCGTTGTGGTTATATTAGAGAGGGGATACTGCAATGTATGTTGCACTTTATAAATTCAGAATCTGCAGAAACCACAAAGCTTATGCAATAATAAGGTTTAACATGCTTCACGCATTCCAAACTGGTTTCATTAGCTTTAACCCCTTAGAGAACATTTGTTTACATTTCTGCGGTGTTTGTGTTTAGCTATTGTTTTCCCTTTCTTTCATTTAATGTAACCACATATTATATGCTGTTTTCCTCACCATAAGAAGGGCTTTCTTAAGATCCCATTATTTTCATCATATACTATAAACACATTTTATAAAATATGATCCAAATTTTAAAAATATTTTACTCATCTATAAACTGTACAAAATGGGGGAAAAAACCCTGTCCTGAGTTTAGAAATAGTCAATGTGTATATGTTTTTGTGATTTTTTTTCCCAAGACAGGGCAAAAACCTAAACTAGCGCCGCAACCCCCCAGCCCCCCCCCCCCCAACCCCCCCCCCCCCCCCAAACAGGGATTTTTTTAAGCCTACAACAGAGTGACAGAAGTGGTGATTCATCACATTCTAGGCTCTTGCCCACAACAGGGCAGCACCATATTGTTCATATAATCTCCAAATCACTGTTACTGTTGAATAAAGGGTAATACCAAGTCTAAGCCTCATACAATGATTTTTTTTTTTTTTGCTGCCAAATCTAAAGTTCTTTTTCTGTATCCAATGACTGATCAGAATAAAGGTAACAATAATACCAAATCATTTAATAAACATGCTGCAGAGACTAAATTCTGGAAAAAATCCCATACATCTTTATTGGACAACTGCAAGCACTGTAAACCACAATTGGTTACTGTTACAACAAGGGGTATTTTCACATCTAATTATTGCAAAGGCTTGTGATTAAACCGTGATGGATAAATCAAGAGAAAAGTGGCACCAGAAATTTGTAAAACCAGAAATAATTTTACATTCAATCCACTGACTTCTAAGAGGTTAAACAGACCTCTGTTTACATTCTAAAACCTGCATTGTCTAGAACAGTTTAATTCTATTAATCTGAACAGGGAACACTTGAACAAAACGTTCAAAAAAGGGAAAAATAACTGCTAAGTAGTTAGTTTATCCAAAATACATTTAACCAGTGCAATTAGTTTAAAAAAATAATGCTGAATTATATGTACAACTAAGCAATTGTGAGATGGGCTATTTAATGTTCAAAATGTTACATCGAGAGCAAGATTTGCCCAGTGTACTAGACATCATGGAGCAGAACATTGCTTTTAAAACCCTTATTTTGCATATTTGCAAAAATATATTTGTTACCCTAGACATAATACACATTAACATGTTTGTCTGCAATTGTAAAAGATAATGGAATATACAACATGAATATGTTCTTACGTGGCAGTAACCCATGGGTTATCACAATAAAAGGGATTTACGGTTCAATGAAACGTGAGTGTTTATTTTTCCCTTCATGCTGCAGAATAGCAGATCACAGAAAAAAACATTTCCACTGCACTCAAGGGATTAGCTGGCTGTCCTCTCACCGCTCCCACACCAAATGTCTCTTCATGGTGGGAATGTCCACTGACAACAATCTGCTTCTTCTGGTGGACCCACTGAAGGAGGGCTCAACTATTTGATTTATTCTTCTTTAATTAAAAGGACACTACCATGAAATTTCAATTACGCTTGGTGTTTAATGGGATAAAATCAATTTTTAAATAGTTTTTGGAGGAGCATAAAATATTGATAAAAATAAAAATTAAATAAGGAAAAAACAGTATTACAAAAATTAGGCTGTTTAAACTTAAATCAAACATTTTCAGGGTAGTGTTGCTTTAAAAGCAAATGTGGTCTGTGTAATAAATAACTTGGATTATGACATATCTCTGCTTTCCAAATGTCACCCAAATGTAAAACAATTGGTCTTGTCAGAGGTTTAATGTTCCCAAAGTCCCGGCTTTCATTTTTATCAAGACACAAGATGGAGAGCTAAGGTCTCATATGGACAGTTGTTGCAGATTGTTTACAGATCTATATTCTTGCAAAGGAAGTAACCGACAGACATGTTCCATTATTTCTCAAAAGAATACACTACCTCTGTATCGGTAGCCTGAAATAAGACTTGTAATAATGCATTGTTTTAAACTACAAAGAATTCGGCTCCCCATAAGTACCATCTTGGGGTACTTTATTTATAATAATAATAAAAATGTAGAGCAGTTTTTTTATTCACCAAAACTCAAAAAAGCTTACACACCTTTTAGAAAGGGTGGAAATGACATGCACAAAGCTTCCTAAAATGAACTGGAGAAGATAGATCTGCTTTGGAATTGAAATCCCCTTTCCTGTAAGTAACCTTTTCAGTGCCAGAGGGCTACATGACACAGGGTCCTCCATAGCGCTGTAAGGCTCTTAACGAAAATAAACATTTACAAAGTGAATGTACATACACTATAGTACAAGAATGGTAATCCCTCGTTCAGGGTAAAAATTTTACATAACCCATACATCAGGTCTGTTACTCATTTGAAAAGTATGGATTTACCCAACATCTGCTAAAACTTATCTTCATAAATAGTTACAAAAACTGGCAGACACATGAAAAAAATGTACTCCTTTTTCAGAAATTGAACATCTGAATGCCACGTAACATGGAAAAACGAGACCAGATACTAAGCTTATTTTTTTCCCTCTTGTTTTCTCCCACCCCTCCACCCCAGAAAAAAATTGGGTGAGTAAAGCTTATAGCTACAGACAGAGGCAAACATTTCAAAATGACCACAGCGCACACCAAGCAAAATAAAAACAGAAAAGGGACTTCAAAATGAAACGATCTGAGGCGGAAGCCGAATCACTCGTAATCCTGTTAAAGATTTTATGACAGTCAGCATTTAGGTCCGAAGCAATGGAGCAAAATCTGAAGCTTTAGAATATTTGCTAAGAACTTAACCACGGATGTCTGAGGCACTCGCCAGCAGATGCACGCTTCTCTGGAACCATTTCTAGCATTGGGGTCAGGAAATCTGTAAACTGAGCAGCATCTTCATGAGGCCAACCATACTTCTCCACCAAGACATCAAACAGACTCCAGGGCTTTAGTTTAGTAATGTGTCGAAGCTCTCCTGCATAGGAAAAAAGTTCATTAATAATGTCCTAGAGATGCATGTGTTTCGGCTACTTCAGTATCTTTATTTCAAATATGAATCGACTATTAGAAAAGCTTTGAAATATGGACAGCAGAAACCCCAGGTGTATTTTTGTTGCATTACTCTTACTACAACTAGAAACCTAGTGTAAAGAGTAAGGCCTTACTGCAAATAATCCTTAAAGTTACATTTGTAATCTGTATAATAGACACTGGACCAGGTGTAGATGCTCCATATGTGCTAGGAATGCGCTGCACACCTAGCATGGAGCCGCGCTGTATATTTCCGAGTTTGTGTGTTCCGAACAGAGAGCACAAACCCTGGAAATACATCCGGGAGACAGACGGCAGCTGTGTTTTCGGCATCCAAGTCACTCACTCTGCTGCCAATTCGACCAGCATGAAAAGTATACAAATTTTCATATACATTTCGTGCTGGTCGAATTGTCAACAGAGTGAGTGACTCGGACGCCGAATTCACTGCTGCCGTCAGCCCCTCAGATGTATTTCCCGGGGTTTGTGTGCAGTCTGTTCGGAGCATACATCCCCCCGGAAATACATGAAATACCCCGTGTCCCTGAGTGACAGGTGAGCTCCGGACTGGCCAAAACACTCCTGCGCAGGACTCATGACTGTTAAAATGGTGAAGTTGCAAAGTGGTAAGCTCTAACTTCCATTGATTAGAATTATGCTTTCATCTCATCAGTAAAGAGAAAGAATTCTAAATGGTCTGTACAAACCTTTGAAAGTAACTGTTAAGCTACATCTCCAGAGCTAAAGCTTGTAAAAAATATTTATTCCTCACAGGCAAGTTTAAAATATATAAGAAAGAATTTTCTTTCATTTTTTTGCTGTGCCACAAAATGAAAACTTTTACATAAGCACTTAGTCAAATGCTCATTTGAACACAAGAAATGTATTTTAGTGTTTGGTTCAACTTTCCATTCAGTAATGGTACACTTCAACTCACCTGCAGTTGAAGTGGCATAATGAAACACTCGTATTACGCTTATTATATTAAGCTTAACACCAGCCATGAACAATATTAGCACAGCAGGCCCTGGAGACATGAGACCAGAGGATGGCACTATGTCTTTGTATATAAACCTCTGTGTAAGAGTGACTGGTAAATTCAATATTTACATACACTGTGGTGAAATAATAAAATGTGTTGAAAATATAAGACCAACATGGCAGATGTGGAAACAACTTCACTGTTTAGTGAATAAAAAACAAATCTATTAATTGGTCACAATATTCTTTCTGATGATGTGTGACTAGGATAACAAAGATCAGCTATAATTACAGTGATGATACTACAGTCTTTTTTACTGATCACAAACATATCTGACTTAACTACCGAATTCATTCATTATAATGTAAGTGAGAATGACATTAGCATACTGATATTTATAAATAATGCACACGTTCATTTTCTATTCTAAATAGTCTTCACCAGATGGTCACTAAATGAAGACCAAACACACAGTTCATTACCAGTTGATTCTGGATACATTCAGTGCGGTTCAGTGGTGCAGCAATACGGTTACCTTTTTTGTTGAAAAAATCCTTGGAATATTTTCCCAATATAGCAAATTTTCGAGGGATTTTTCCCAGCAGTTCAGTGATCAATGCTATGTGATCTGTGTTTGAGAAACATTGCCAGCAAAACAGAAACATACAGTTCAATCAGTACAATTTTGTGTTCATAGTCTTGGCCCGGCACAGACAGAATCAATCTTTAAGCTGGTCAGAGCAAAGAAGTTTAATCTTACACGTGAGCATGTGCAATGTCTTCTATAGGGAATGGACTAAATAAAAACCCAATGTGGGTTACAACACTACCTTTTGTGCACATTAAAACTGAACTGCACAGGAAATGGGAATCAATCAAAGTATAGAGATTGGTTCTGCAACCATTCTGATAGGGACTAATACCTAATCAGAACATACAGAAGGCCTAGGAGGCACAGCATGCTTCCAGTCATGACAGCTTAAAGAAAAAGAAACTCCAGCAAAGATGTTCATTCTGCCTGCATCACGATGCCTTTCAAAGAGAAGAGGTACTACCTCTGCGATTGAAGAATTCCCGAGAATATTTTCCAGACAGAGCAAAGTGTCTTGGGATATTGCCTAGAAGCTCAATGATGTGTGCTATGTGGTCTATGAAGGAAAGAAAGAGGAGTGAATGAGCGAGAAAGAATGAAATAAGAAAAGAAAGATAAATAGAATTAATTATAAAAAAAAAAAAAAAAAAAATTAATTGAAAAATAAAAATCCCAAACCAATCGTGGCAAAACCCATGCAAGAGACTGTAAGGTCAGCAGGATAGTGACACTATTAGTAAAATTTATGACCAATGCTTATGTTGCAGAATAAAATCAACCAAGCAATAAAGCATGGGAATGAATAAAGAGGGGAAAAAAGCCTTGGTATGCCAGTTAGAGAATATTAGTCCTTCAATTTCTACTATATTAACTCATTATATAAAGGTGCAGTTATTTCAACACACAAGCCATTTATGGGGATCTCATGTGGCTACATATAGAAGCAGCAGCCTTGAAAGTGCCTGTCTCAAACATATGCATGTCTTACAGGAGGATAATGAAAGAAATTGGCTGGTTGGACATTTTCCGGACACTTCATTCTTTATGATTGTTAATGGGGAAAAAAATATACATAGGTTTAGTTTTTAGACTGCACATTTTTAAAATAATAATGCATCGATGACCAGATTGCTGTTCATAAGGTATCTACGTTCTCACATTATCTGATGGAAACACGAAACTTCAGATAATGTATATATATATATATATATATATATATATATATTGCATTAACATTTATTTATATGGCGCCAGTATAGAGGGGAACTACATACTACTATTTTTTTTATATTTATCTTTTTTGTTTTTGAACTACATACTACAGTAACAGACTGGTACGTGAGGTAGAGAGCCCTGCTCACAGTAAGACTATACCCACCATGTCCCATTTACAGGTTCAAATGAAAAAATAAATATATGAACTAACTTTCTGGAAGTCTAACTAATTGACTTAGATTACCTAGAATGCGGTGTCTTTCATACAGTCTTGCCGCTGCTTCAGGTGGCACACAACTTGTGTTAGATGTGCCAAGAAGCACACCATTGGTCAAGATGCGAAGCTTTGACAGTGAGTGTGGAAGACTGAAATGGATGCAGGTTTACCTCGGAAATGTCAATATAGCTAAAAGAACTCAAACCTTTCACATTCGCTGTACTCCATGGAGGTACGTACCTCCACACAAAAAAATGTTTCCTTTTTTTTTAAAGTAGCAAAATGGCATGTACCTTTAATAAAATATTACATATTGGAGCATACAGGTCATTCTAGTCATCGTCCGTCAGAGTTCCCACAGTGAGCGACATTCTGCTATAGTGTCAATAGGCTATACTGCCATAAGGCATAGCAACTAACTCACTGGATCTCGTAGATTACACAGCACATCATCCCACGGAGTACAGCTGATGTGAAAACATTTTGTTTGTAAAAAAATAAATAAAAAAATAAATAAAAAAAAGGCAAAAAGATATTTCTTTAAGTTTAGTGGTTATTCAAAGGGAGTTTGTAAAAAAAGATACAATTTTTTTTACCAAGATTACAAGAATATAAAGTAGCTTAAAACAGGGAGAACACTAGCATTTTCCCTCATATTTTTCCAATGTACATTGACATCTGACTTTAGTGTTTAAAAGGTGTCTAAAAGGTTAACTAATGCCCAAAGGTAGTTGTTGATTTGGTTGGAAGGGAAAAATCCAAGGTACTTGCAATGCAGTACTGGTCACCATTGTAACTGTAATAGTACTAGTCCACTATTACTGCTTGAGTTTTGCAGTACACCTTTAGTGAATAGCCTCCAAAGTTCCAAGAACGTTTCCACTTAATTTTTCCATAATATTTTGCCAAGTTATTGTGTTGCTTAATTTTCTATCAAAATTAAGTATTTTTTTTACTTGTCTTTTTAGCATGCCCTTTCTAGCCATGCAAGCGTGAAATTAATTTGCTTTCCAGTTTTGGGGACCATGACCCTAGATCACGAACCGTGATACCTTCAGAGTCAGAAATTGGTGCACAAAGAACAGATACGTTTGGTGCCGTAACATCAAAATTCAGAAGGCTATTTTCAAAGGACAACTAAACTGAACAATTGTTCACTTGTGCTTCTATTACAGAAGCACAAGTGAAAAGGTAGCTGTTCTTGGTATGAGGATAAACTGGCTTGTACTTTTGATAGTACATGCCAGTGTATCCTTTGACCAGCAGCTACTAAAGCAGAGAGAGATCCTTGTTCGTACACGGGATCATCAGAGGTGATCTTAACTAGGTTCCCCCTGCTGATCCCATGCAAAAACGAGGGTCTTCCTCTCCCCTAGCGAGAGAAATCCCAGCTACATTTAGACCCTGATCAGACAAGCCTCCACTGATTGGCAATGTGCATACTGACAGTGCACCCAGCCTCCAGACCTACTGTGTCTGTTATGAGACACAGCAGAGAGTAAACCATGAGGACATGGTTTTTAAACCTTGCTTTAGTCAAAGAAGCAAGTCTTAAAAAAAAGAAGATCAATTGACTTCTGAACAAGTTGACCTAATTTAATGTATATTGGGTATTATTTATGAAAGTCATTTATCCGGCAAAGTTCTAAAAGTAATTCATATCAGCAGGAATAATCCATTGTTTTCCACGGTGACTGGACCACCTTTAGAACTTTGCCCCACAGTGGACCTTTACACATAACCAGCCTTAAATTAGTGGCCCTGTTCCAGTATATTTAGAGGCAATAAGGGATAAGATTTAGCTTACTATATCAAAAGCAGGATAATGGGCAGGGTGCTAGAGCAGGCTTTCCTTTCTAGTGGCCTCTAGCGTATAGATTACAGGATACCATTGCTATTCTTGGAGGAAAAAGTAGATTTGTTCCAGGAGAAATTAGTAGGCATTCTATTTTGTTAAAGTGAAATATTTTGCCACCACCAGTGAAGTGTGTGTAGATGTTGAACCCCCTACACCTTTCCCTCCCAATGAATGCTATACACACCTTCATCTCTGGAATAGTCTTCACCAGAATGTGGTTCAAACAAATAGTCACCAGTTGCTAGTTCAAATGCCTGGGTGAAAAATACAAACAAGTTGCTTATTATTAATCCAGTATTTTTTGGTCACTGTAGGTTAGAGAAAGCCATGCTCTTTATGCACATTAGTACATTCTCCTGAATTAGCTACAATCCACCTTCCAAGTCAGGTTTAGCATGCCGCTACTTTATTTTTATTCAAATTCAGCTTTGCTGTAAGAGTTAAATAATGTTCATTAGCTTTTAAACTAAAATACATGATAGTAATACTGGCAGTTCATTGGTCTGGAGATCTACCCCTCTTGTGTAGGAAGGAAGCAATCCATAGGAACAAGAGTAGGCTGGGAGTTACTTGTCCATTTAGCTCCCGAAATTAGGAAGAGCTAAATGTCTCTCAGAATGTAGGTCTGATCCAGAGGTTCAAAGTTTAGATGGAAAACTAGCAATTTTCCAAGACCTCAATTAGTTTAATTCATTGCATGTCATGGTAGATCTATTGAGAAGATTGCAGAGGAGCATCAAAACATAAATAAAAGCAAGTATCCAGCCAAAAACAGTCATGACGAATATCTAAAATTATTCTAGACAAAACAATATCTCAAAATAACAGATATTGTGGCAGATTTTGTCCACCGTCCAACGATTATCAAGTTATATTGTATAGCTTTCTTATTTTCATCTCCCGACAGATTCCCCTGGAGGATATTCATAATTGTTGCTTGGAACTAAAATCTACTAAACTTTCTGGTGTTTAATGACCTAGAAAAGTACATAAATCTGTATTTTGTAAGTCTTACATTTTTCCAAAAAGCATTGTTATAAAAATAATGATATGATAAAATCTCCATTTAATTGTATATTGAGTGCCATATGTTTGGTTATTAGTGCTTTTCCCCAATCATGAGAAAAGGTGTAGATGACTAGTAAGGTTATTGTACGTTTTGCTGTAGCGTCTAACTTCTCCTATGTTCCAAGCGGTACCATTTACAGGCTGTGAATGAAAAGCCTACAAATCTCTTACCATACAAGCCGTGCTCCAGATGTCAGCAGGGGTGCTGTACCCTGCTCCTATCAAAACTTCTATAGACCGATATTGCCTGGTCTGGATATCTTCCGTGAAATGTTTATGCTGCAGAGAGAGCATTCATTCATGAGAACATGTTCCCAAATAAAATATACAATTCTACATTAAAATGTAATAGTACATACCACCCAGCAGGCATTTCCAAGGTCTGCAATCTTAACTCTTATCTTATCGGCATTTCTTGGGTCCAGAGGGTTCACTAGCAGGTCTGCTGCACGAGTTTTATCTGCAAACATTCAACAATTACAGACTAGAATCTATGAGCAACCAAGCAGTTCTGATACAAACACCAGCAATTATTTTCCACTTCAATTCTCAACAGGTCGTAATGTAAAAGCACAAGAATTTCAGGCAAAACAGAATCAACTTTGTGTAGTTTCCAAAAATGTCAAGGGGGTGAAAGCATTTCTTACTATTGTGAGGACATTGCGATTACCCAACTTAAAGGACAACTAAACTTTTTGACTCAATAACTTTATCATTTATTTTCATAGTTTATTTACTTTTCATAGTGGTAACAACAATAATAAAGTATGACAATGTACCAATGTGTATTTTCTACTACTATTAGAAATGCACCCCACCCCCACTCCCAGTGTTTCTCCCAATACTTGGTTTTAATATGGTTTTACTATGAATGTAGAGAATAAAAAAAGATTTAAAAATTATCTATACATTGTGTTGCAAGCAAAATACCTAAAATAGGAGAAAACTGTGTTTTAAATGTGTCTGACCCGTCTCCTGCTTTTGAGATCTCCTGCGGTTTGACATGCAACATACACATTTCCCATTGAATATCAGTTGATTTGCATATCAAGCCACAGGTGATGTTATAAGCAGGAGAATCCCACTGACACATTAAAGGACATTTCCTCCTAATTTAGATATCTGTTTGCAAATTTGCCAACATTGATCATTTTCAATCATTTTTTATTCTTTACTTTCACAGTAAAACAAATGTTTAGGTGACATAGTCCCTTTAATGAAGCATGGTGTACCAGATTAGAAGAAAAAGGCAGGGGGCAGTAGTCATTTAAATAGACAAGTAATTGGTAACATGTTGTCAAGAAAAGTACAGGTCATACAGGATGAAAAAGCTACACATGTATTGCATCTGTCATGGACTACAACTCTCAGGGGACTAAGGCAACGAACACAGCTGTAGTTTTCAAAAGAAACAGGAATGCTACAGCTCAGTAATACGATCAGAGATGACCATTCCCATGCCTTCTAGAAAAAAAAACAGGATAAAATCACACATACTTCCACCAAACAAGTCTATTTTTTAGATATTACTTATGAGAATTTACAAAACCAAATAAATAGTTATTACATTAAATGGTATAAGGACCTGGCACAATCTTCAAGGGAGATCCAGATGATAAAATCTACTAGGAAAAATGGCATACTCTGAAAATATGCACATTTTAATTTATATTTTATTTCTAGATTTGCTAGGTGACTGATCATTAAAAAGGTTTTTAGAATTCAAATACAGTTTTGAGACTTTATATTTTGTGGTCAATACACTTGTTTTTGTGGTATATAAAATGCATGTCAGAAAGTCTAAACAGCAAAAACTGAAGGCACAAATTGCACTAAAACAAGAGAACTCTGATTTCTGTATTTGGGAAAGCTTTAAAAAGGGACTGATTAAGAGTTATCTTTTAAAAACAAACACACACCATATACATACTTAAAAACACATATAAAAATAATCGAGGAGACTTTCAACTACAAACAGCAAACTAAAATGAGTTGACCAGTGAGCGGTTCATATCTTTCTAGCACTCAACATTTCACACATCTCTGTTGCTGTAATTGACCCAAAAGGCAATTAAATAAAAACATTTAAAAACACACACATTAACGTGGTTTCCACTTTTGGATTACAAAATAAAAAAAGTAAAAAAAAAAAATTCAAAAAAGAAATCCCCAAAAAGGAATTTGGAGGAGGATTGTGAAAACAGGACTGAATTACAAACTAACCATAATAAAGACCATGCAGCATATATTCTGTATATTACCGTATTTGCTTGATTATAAGACGACCCTGATTATAAGACGACCCCCCCAAATTTGTACATTCCTTTAGGAAAAAAACTAAAGGCCTGATTATAAGACTACCCTATAGGAAAAAAGTTTAACTTGTATATATGTAAATTGCTTTTTAATATTTAATAAAAAATTTATATTATACAAATGCATTTCTTGTTTTTATTTGCTTTTATGTGCCAATGCGGCCTCTCTCCCGCTCCCCCAGCTGTCTTCCCCCCCCCAGCGTTGTCTCTCTCTCCCCCCAAAACTTCTCTCTCTTGTCTCTATCTATCCCCCCTCCCCTTTTCTCTCTGTCCCCCTCCCTCCCCTTGTCTGTGTCTCCCCCCCCCCCCTTTGTCTGTCTGTGTCCTCCCCCCTCCCCCTCTCTTTGTCTCATCCTCCCCCCCTCCTCCCCTCGTCTGTCTGTGTCCTCTGTCCACCCCCTCCCCTTTACCTGATTTTGTTCCCTGCTGGCTAGTGGGGGCAGCCGGGGGATGTCTGCACGACACAGCTGGTCCGTCATAATAGACTGCCGTGTCGGGCAGCATGGAGGATGTCTGCACATATCGTGCAGACATCCCCCAGCTGCCCAATTCACCCTGGTGGCTAGTGGGGCAGCAGAGGATGTCTGCGCGATGAGCGCAGACCTCCCCTGCTGCCGCCCGGCATGATCGTCGGGACTTCTGTGACGAAAGCGGAAGTACCCGGCTTCATCATAGAAGCCCCAGCGGTCGTGGCGGGCGGAAGCAGGGGAGTCTGCGCTCATCGCGCAGACATCCCTTGCTGTTAGAGAGGGGGATCCAGGTCCCCTGAAGCTCTGCTGGGGACCTGGATCGCTGTCTTATAATCTGACCTCAATTTGAGGTCAGATTATAAGAAGACCTCGAATGTAAGACGAGGAGGATTTTTCTGAAAAAAACCTCGTCTTATATTCGAGCAAATACGGTACATTTAAAGTAATCCTTGGGCCAGATATATCAAAATGAACTTTAGATTCTGCTGTTGTTGTCAAGGACGGCTATCTCCTGCAATGTAAAGTAAATGACTACCACAGCATGTGCATTATCTTAAGGAACTTCAAATGCATTGAGGCAAATTTCTAGGGTTGCAGACAAAAACAAAAAACAAAACAAAAAAATCATATATATATATATATATTTTTATATATATATATATATATATACATATACACACACACACACACACACATATTTATACACACACACACACGAACATGATTTTTTTGGGTGTATACATAGCATTCATTTTTAATGAATCAAAAACCACACTGTTCTCCAGTTACAGAAAATGACGAGTTGATTTCAGGAATTAAGCTCCCACAGTAACTCACTAGTAGGCCAAACAACAAGGCACTGACATGTGAGTAAGTTAACCTGCCTTATTGTCATCTGAAGGGCTTGCTTAGTTACCAGGACATTCACAACACTTCACTCTATGCAAAGTGTAATACTTCATGGTTGCCTTGTCATCTCCTGTCCACCACAAACAAAATGCAATGTTTTGAGTTCAGGCTGCCTCTAATTACTCCTTGCCCTCTCCCCACTTCCATCTTGGTTACTCCTTGCCCTCTCCGCTCTTCCATCTTCGTTACTCCTTGCCCTCTCCCCACTTCCATCTTGGTTATTCCTTGCCCTCTCCCCACTTCCATCTTGGTTATTCCTTGCCCTCTCCCCACTTCCATCTTAGTTACTCCTTGCCCTCTCCGCTCTTCCATCTTCGTTACGCCTTGCCCTCTCCCCACTTCCATCTTCGTTACTCCTTGCCCTCTCCCCACTTCCATCTTCGTTACGCCTTGCCCTCTCCCCACTTCCATCTTCGTTACTCCTTGCCCTCTCCCCACTTCCATCTTAGTTACTCCTTGCCCTCTCCCTACTTCCATCTTCGTTACGCCTTGCCCTCTCCCCACTTCCATCTTTGTTACTCCTTGCCCTCTCCCCACTTCCATCTTCGTTACTCCTTGCCCTCTCCCCACTTCCATCTTCGTTACTCCTTGCCCTCTCCCCCACCTCCAACTTCATTTTTGCAGTGGAACTTCACAAGCTTGCCTGAAAGTAGCAGGGTATTGGTGATTGTCACCATGCATCAAACACCTCAGCATAATTCCCACAATCCCTCTGCTACATTTACATGGACTTTCTGAAATCACGGATATCTTCTGAAGAGATTCAACCACTGCAGTAAAAGAAAGTGCTTGTATGGGGTGGTCTTTTATATTTTAACTAGGGTAGGTCTGATATGGAGGCCAAGTAAGTATCAAGTTACCCATCAGATTGCAGGCATAGTATTTCATATTTTGTTACATAACAGACAATACTTACTTTTTGGCATATCTCCAGTACTTGATGCTGAGACTGTACGGCTCCTATCATGACAAGAGCTACCTTCATCTCTATCTGTTACAGCACAATCCTCGGCCGTTGCCACACCAGCTGCTACAGGTTCTAAAGGCCCAGAAAACATTGCAGCTGAAAACTCAGAAAACTGTAATTCCTGATTCTTATGTTGTCCATTTGGCAATTCACCATTAAATTGTTCATATGAGCTACTGTATGTATAATCACTTTCTGCATTGGACTCATCCAAATTAAACTCATCTGGGTTGGGACAGTCGTCGTCTTCATCTTCGTCATCATCCAACTGCTGTTCTAGAGAGAATGGCCCATTTTCCAGATGGCCATTGGTTTTTGGAGATTCAATCCAAGTTGGATCGGAGTTGCCCAAATCTTGCTCAGTATCCTCATCATCTTTCTCTGTGTTTTCCTTCTCTGTGTCGTCCTTTTCGGTGTGATCTTCCCCTTCTGAGAAAACAATGCCTGCTGTAATTACAAAAACAAACAAAAGATTTCTTATTGCAGATCATCTGCAGCTGGCAAAACAATGTTTGATACAAGTAATCTAGACTTCGCATAAATTTGTCAGTCCTTCATAGGAATTAGAACAGTGTGTGTGTTACAGCTGCACAATACTACAGGTAAATATCTCTGCTACCAAAAACATGGTTACTCAGGAGGATGAGAATGTATATGTATACTGCTCAGTTTATAACTCAACCACCAAGTAACATCAACAATAAAAAACGTCACGGAGGCATGCTGTGACATTAATATGAATAAACCAAAATCAGAATTGTGCTGTATTTTTTTACACTGTATAAAAGAGAGATTCCCATGCTTCTTAAATATGTATGACAATGTTATATAGTCATTTATTGATGTTGAAGAAGAATGTCAGTGCCCTGCTATGTTCAGTTCTTCTCTGGCTTAAAGTGGCCCTAAAGTAATGTCTTAATTTTTCTGCCAGTGACGGGTAAGCATCGTGGCTGCCGGTAAATGATAAACTGCCATGTACCTCAATAAGTACATACATACTAGTTTATCCTCATCCTAGGGCCACTCATTTTTTTCACGTGGACTTCTAGTTTGAAGCACAAGTGAATTTTTTTTTTCGGTGATAAGACTATTGTTTACAGCAAGAAGTATGAAATCAGAAGTGGTAAGGTGCTAGTAGGCAAGGTGCTATATCGCTCTTAGGAGGTTGCTTTCTCCTTTATATTTGCAAGGGTCCACTTCACCGAGAAAGAACCTTTACTTGTGGACTGCAACCTTAGACTGTTTGCAAAGTGTGACTGGAAGCTAAGTTATTTCCTTGGTATGTTAAGAACAGCCCTGGATTAACGCGCTTCACTCTGGTCTAGAGTTGTCTTTGACACTTCATATACATTTGTAACAATAAAAGTTGCCATGATTTGCTTACCTTCCAACTCTGCTGGACTTCCAGGGTTAGACCCTAGCTTTAGGTCATTGTCCACAAGCCCTTATGGAATAAACAGAATTATTTTTACTGTGTGTACTTGGATTTGTTTTTTTCTCTCACGACCGGAGCACATTTCAAATCAACAAAAATGATAGATAAATCTTGCAACTCTCTGACCTAGGCAGTAGCCAGTTAAGCTCTTTTAACATGTCACAATGATGGGTTATGTAATTGCATAGTAGAACAAATCTGCAGAATGAGTCAAAACATGTATTTTGTTTATGATGGTGGGTTTGCCACGCAAATTAGCATTTGTTGAATCAGTTTCCTTAAAGTGGGGCTTAGGCAGTATTTGTTACTGTACCGGGCACCTAGTTGGGATAAGGTTTTGATCAGAGTTCATCAATATGGTGGCCTAAAGATAGTTTGGTATATAGCCACATACCTAGATATTTGAAAGTACTGACTATGGAAAGTGCACTATATGATTTTGTCCTAATGCATAGCTGAGAATTTAGCAATTTACATAATTTAGGCACTGTTCCAAGGAGATTTGAGACAGTGTTAATGAAATGCTTGTTATTTGCGATTCATTTTTCTACCTCTGTGAACTAGTTTTGGAGTGCAGCCTTGAGCTGTAGAAGATTTAGTAAACTGGTATAGATTATGGTTTCTGCATAGATGTGTGCAGTTGAGGATTTGCAGAATTTTTGCAGATCATTTATGAATAATGGTAATAGCAGGAGGAAGAGTATCAAGCCTTGGGGGTATTCCACATGTGAACAGGAGAGAGGCACTGTATATATTGTAACCAATCTGATACATATGATTGAAGCCCTTTTAGCCAATTATCACCATTACCTGAGTTTAAATGTTTGCAATAGGAAGCCATGGTCTGCCCAAATATTAGCCTCAGTTAATGTTTCAGCAGAAAATCCCCTAGTATGCCTTTCTCTTAAACCCTGCCGGTTTACCCTTCCCTACACTGTAATAATTCTTAGCACTCGCACCGGTATTAGCAAAGTTACATTTTTGTGTGTGTATATATCTATATATATATCTATATATATAATATATATCTATATATATAATATCTATCTATATCTATCTATCTATATCTATCTATATCTATCTATCTATATCTATCTATCTATATCTATCTATCTATCTCTCTATCTATCTATATCTCTATCTATCTATATCTCTATCTATCTATATCTCTATCTATCTATCACTCACTCATGATGATCAGCTTTCATAGGTGCACATCATCCTGTGGTAGTGAGAGAAACTGCACAGTTAAAGCTCTGATACAATGTCATTACTCTGTACACCATACAGAGCAAAAGATATCTATGTAAAGACACAAGAGTCTCTTTATCTCAATCCTGTCGCTAAGTAGATGTATAAGAGCTTGCATCACTAAGAGAAGCTTCTGGTTACATTGCCCACATTCACACCATAATATATTGGTCACACAAAACACAAACTCAATCCACACTGTAGGAAGACTACCATTTCCACAGAATAATTATGTCTACGGAGTTTCAGGAAGCCATCCTAAAAACTGCTAAATACCTGTTTGAAAAGAAACAAACTGGTCACAGACAATGTAAGGTCAGTGATGGTCTACAGCCAGCGTTCAATCTAACTCAGTGGTGCCTTTCTGCTTGTAAGGATAAAAACATTTTAGAAGACGTTCTGTGAATTTTAAGGTAATCACAGCAATTACACCAACCGTATTCATTGACTGGCTCCTCATCAACATCCTCCAGGCACACACTTTTCATCTTGCCCTCAGGCTGGCCATCCAAGTCCTGCTCGTTTGAAAGAATAGCCGAAGAAACGTTTTCTTCCGTTTTTTTTCTCTCTGCCTCCCGCTCCAATTCTTCAATTTCTTGGAGGCGTTTTTCGAGCAGTTCAGCTTGTCGCTTTTGCTTTTTTTTTAGTTTTTTCTTTTTGTTTTTGGAAATCTTGCCAATCTATGTGATGAACAAAAGGGGGGAAAAAAAGCTGAATGCAACAAAAAAAAGCTCAGTAAATTAGCATAAAGCTGCCACTACTGTAAAGACCTACGGTTTATAGTTGCAGACTGCTAAAATAATATTTTATTTGCGATCATTTTTTTTGCCATCATTTATATTTGCCAGATTTGATGCCCCACTTATTATTTTTAGCATTGGAATGCAGAGACCAAAACCAAACAGTTCTATTTTAGAAGTATTTTTTGCTCCCATTTGATATTTGTACTTGACAATGATTAGCAGTCAAGCTAGCTATGAACATCTCATATCTATCTGAAAATGAACAGAATCGTCACACATGGTCCATTTATCATTATTTTATCACATAGTGCTAATAACAGATTAATTTGCTGATGGTGATAAAACTTGGTCATCAATACAAAGGACCTTATTTACTATTTTACCTATTGTTACTCAGTATTTAATCCATACATGGAAAGTAATCATCAATATATCTGAAGTCTTACAAAGCTAGTGTTATTTGTATTAGAAAATGAGGCAATACATGTAAAGCAGCATATATTTACAATGGCTTGTGAACTTTCCAAGTAATTTGCAAATCAAAGGCTAACAAAATATCAGAAAATGATCACTGTTTATTATTCAAATATCTGAAATTGCAGAATAAAAAAGTGTTCATGATAGTGAATTGCTAAGTAAACTTGGTTACATTGTTACACTTTGCTTCTTAAAGTAAAAGCTTGTCCCTGAAATATATTTGCTTGTGCAATATATTTAAGGGTTTAAGGGCTATGTCTTTTTCAAATTAATAAATTGGGTCTACTTTAACAACATCAGAATCTTTAAGAAGAATTATTGTGTGTTAGTAGAAACAAATAAGAATAGATTTTCAGAAAAGCCCATGTAGAGAAAAGACTACACTGCACTACTAAAGGGAAACGTCATCTAAACATTGTACTCTGAATGTAGAGAGTAAAGAAATATTCTAAATTATCTATGCAAAATTCAAGAAAAGGAGGACTGCAACGAATATGAAATGGGTCCCAATAAAATGACAAGCTAGTCAGCCTCTCACCGTTTGTATGTTTCTTTATGTATTTTCCACGACGTGCTGCTTTTTTCATTATATGAATTAAAAGTTTAAATTTTATTGGGACCCCTTTTATAGTCGTTGCAGTTCTCCTTTTCTTGAATTTTGTTCAACTGAGTCTTTACCTTAGGGATTACTCCGACTGATCAAAGGGACCGGACGTCTGGATACAAGGTGCGCTATTTTTACTTACTATTGTTCCCGTTGAAGTTTGTTAAAATTATCTATGCATTGTGTTGGCAAAATTGCAAGCAAATGCATGAATTCGATTTTTTTTTTTTTTTTTTTTTTAAATACGTCTGTTGAGTCTCCTGTTTCTGACATCACCTGTGGCTTGATTTGAAAATGATCTGCTTTTCAATAGGAAAAGCCACAAGTGATGTCATAAACAGGAGACTAAACAAAAATAAATACATTTTTCTCCATTTGCATTCAATCCCCACCTTCACAGTAAGCAATGCTCAGGTAAGAGTGTTCCTTCAGTTCAGGGAAACCCATTTCACTCTACTACGCAAACTAATATGAAATTACCAAAACCTCACACTACTAATAAAGTATTAACTGTTAAAGAACAGGAGACAAATTGCAAAAAGCATCACTCACTCAGCTGGGTTAATTCACACAAAATGCCATTCACTTAATGAAAAAAAAAGTTGGTATTTACCAATATACTTACTGGCTTCTGTTGAGGAGCAGTACTCACTGAAACAAAAACAAAAATAAAAAACAAGAAAATGGAAATCTTTTAGTAATATGTTAATGCAATATGTAAACGATTTTATTACAAATATATTGTATGGACAGCACAAGCGTCATGTGCACATTACCTGCTGAACCAGAAGGGGGCGGTGCACCAGCCTTTTGCCACTCTGTTGCTTCTGCGGCCATTCGACGGACATAAGCATCATCAACACACATCAGGATGTTTTCTGGCTTTATGTCTGTATGGATAATTTTGCATTTGCTGTGCAGATAATCCAAGCCCTGAAGGACCTATAATATGGAAAAGAAAGAAGAAAAAAAACACTCTGTAGCTCTCTGGCCACATCGGAAATATTCTAACTTTAAGTGTTGCTATGTATAACCATGCACAAGGGTCAATTTAGCCACATTGGCTATGCAGTATATGGAATTACTATTCTGAGCAAATCTTTCTCAATCCATGAGAACCAATGCCGACTGCTCTGGGTAGAAGCAGTTTGTGGATTCTTAAGAGATTTATTGTTTATGTGAACATTCCTGCACCACTAGCCTGATGTCTACATAATCATAGAATCCCCAAACAAAACAATTCATGCAAAATCTCCAATACATGTAGCAAACATAAAGAAACAAATACACCTTTTAGGGACAAATGACTATCAATAAGTTTGTTGTTTAATGATCAAATACTTATGCACAGAATTAGTAAAACATCCAGAGTGAATGCACGTCTTTTATTTATTTACTAACCCTTGCAGAGCGATGGCATCACAGACTTACTGTGGGCGTTTGTCCCCTTTGTAACAGCAGATTGTGGTATTTTAATAGATTGGATAAGAATTTTTAATTTGTGGCTGAATCAGAAGCTGGCATTATGTGAATTGCGGCCTGTGGGTTTTATCTCCACAACCATTAAGAAATGACTTTTTTATTTTTTAAAGAAGCATTTTAATTAATTTCATTGACTACTAGCGCACAGCTTAACTATATAAACATGTTCTCACAGTAAGATACACTCATACCCTGCTGCTACCAAGAAATAACTAATGCTGTTCTACAAACATACATCTGCTGTAAATGAATGGCATACCAAAACAGACCACAACTAATGGGCTGCCTGGCATTTGCACCCACTGAAATATAAAGTGATTCATTTTGAATTAACATACAAAGTGATCTCTTGCATGTATATAGATTCACTATATTACACACCATATCTTAGCTTTATTAGGATTTCTGCCCTGTTCAAAAGTTTTACTAGGCATGGGTTTGCTCTTCTATTTATCTCACAGTAACAGCATAACACATGTACAATAACATTTAAACTATTATAGATCAACATGGCCTTATTGTAGTACAATTTGCCAGTATTCTTGGGCAGACATTTTATATACAGACAACAATATAGCTTAAGTATCTAATAAAACATGCAAAAAGATTTTAAAAATAAGCAATTTCTTGATTGATCTTACCTGATGTATAATGCTTTTTACACATCGAATGGGAAGACCCTGATAATTTGACTTGATAATCCATTTTAACAAGTGATGTCCAAGAACTTCAAATACCATGCAAACATCTGTAATAGCATTAAGGATGACATGCACAAGAGGATGCTGGGAATGCAAGTTAAGCACATATTACAGCATACATTTGGCATCCTGGCCTACTTCAGATGTCCTCAAGTCTAACTAGTAGCCAATTTATCAAATTATCTGTTGATTTCTCACTTGAAATGTAATGAATATTGTTTGAATGAGTCAACGCCATCCTTATTTTTCCAACATATGCTAAAAAATCATAAAATTACAGATATGCAAAAAAATATTGCTGATCAGCTTCATAAAAGGAATAATATAGACCAACAATGACCCCTTAAATTAAGTAGCAAAATGTAATATATACAATAATATACCTCGCATACAGAGGTGGGCTAAGCATTATGGGGGTAGAGTCACCCCACTGCATAGACAAGGTTTAAGGTGTACACCTAAGCATAAAACTGCAGTTATTTCATCAATATATTTGGACCATTTGGAGTAGAAAAGTGTAGAGTGAATTTTGCCCTTAAAAGTGATTCATTTTAGGACAGGGTGGATTTGCTTTAAATCACTAGTCAGAAGGACTCTATTTAAATCAAGGATATTTAAATGTAATGACTCATTCTTGCTGGTAGTTTTAATCTTTATTATTTGCATCCAGATGAAGATTTCATATTCAGAATAACCTGTCAGTGAAACAGCTTTATCAGAACCGATTTTAGTTTAATAGGTTAATCACGCATATTTGGAGAACTACTTAAATTGTTTTCTTAGTAATGTTTTCTTAGTTTGTACAAAGATTTGCAGAATAACAAATTATACTATCTTTACTGTGAAAAATACATGTTATCTCAGCTTGGATTAATTGAATTAGTTTACCAAACATTTAAATATTGCATGAATACACAGCCTCATGCTACATAACTAAGCTTTATTTGCTGCTGAATAAACCATGTATCGTGAATGTAAAACTATTTTTAGATAGACTTTTCCTCCAAAAGCATTACATTTAATTAAATTTGTATTAAAAAAAACAAAATTTTTTTTATTTAAAACAAATAAAAAAAAAAAAAAATACAGATTTTGTTACAAAAAATTATCAATTTTAATTCAGCCTGTTTTAGCAGGACACATGCTTCTAAATAGAGAAAATAATGCTAATACAGTTTTTATAGTTGAAGTAATGCAAATCACTGTAGCGGTTTTTAACAGTAAAGCTTGGAGAAGAGCAGTGAAAAGATGTGGTTTTAAAAGAAATGTAGTATACATAAGCCCAGGCTTAATCTTTACTAAAACCATGTCACACAAGCTACCTTAGTGCAGTCTTGCAATCTACAAGCAGTTCAAGCTTTTAATTGTAGCTCCACTGCATAATCTGGTTAAATGAAAAAAGGATACGTATGCCATTCATGCCAGAAATTTTAAAATCATCTATTAATTGCACCACCATGTCTTTGTTTGGATCGCCAGGGTCACTTTCCCGCACCTGAAATAGAGAATGGGTTATTTACTTTATGCTTTAATTCAAGTGTGAACTTAAGAATACAGATTTGTCCTACATATTCCTCTTATGTAGTGTATTGCTCAGTACAGCAATACATTCATTAATAATACAGTGCAATAATAAAAATAAATCTACTTACACATCTGAGAAGCTTTATTTCATCCAAAGCCGTCTCTGTGTAGTGCTGAGCACTTTTTACAACCTTCATTGCAACAAACCTCTTGCCCCTGCAAAAGTAAAAATTGCTTTTAATACAATATTACATTTAACTTGTGGATTTTTGTTACCTGGTAGCACACAGCATATAAAATGTTTTAGAAACATGCTAGCCTTCAAGTGTAAGGTCATGCATGGAAAAAGGTCTGCACTATATGACATTAACTATTCAATCTGAAGCGGCCTCCACAGCTGTGACTAATAAAAGATGTATGGGTCACCTTTGGTAAAAACATTGGAACATGCATGGTCTGTAATGAATATAATCATGGCAGCTATATACCTGGTGTCTATTAAGAGATAAGTGTGTGATCTAGTTCTGCTCCTCTAAACACTTTAATAGGTTTGTGATCATTTGGACCGTGAAGTAAATCTATTTCAAAAGAACTGGCGAGATAAACTGTGTTTAGAGTTCAAAATTATGCCGATGTCGGTAAAAGGTGGTAACTGAAAACAAGTAGAAGTAACTAATGACATATGTATAAACCAAATCAATGAGAAAGATGAAGACAATGAAGTTAACACTATAATCCTTGTCGCAAAATGCAATAAACAAACAAAATCTTTTCTGCATATGCCAGCAAAGTCATATTGTGGAGAAATGACCCCATAAAAAAAAAGGACTAAACGGTATAATTCAATAATTTAATGAATACATAAAGGGTAAGTGATGAAAATACCCCAAATAACAGTGCAATATAAACAATTAAACAAAACAAAAAACAATGGACAACTACCTAACTCAATGATAAACCAAAATCAATGAAGACAAAAGAACCACAAAGTCAATGAGGTCAACACTGTAATGCCTTGAAAAAGTAGCAAAATTCAATAAAGAAAAAAAATCTTACTGCATATCCCAGCAAAGCCATACTGTGGAGAAATGACCCCATCCCAATTTTCGGATAACGTGATAGCGACCATTAAATAGGTCTCCAATCTTCACAGGATGATAGCCACCTTTAGAAAAGCAAAACCATAGTATGTAAAAAAAGAGACAAAGACAGAATAGGAATAGTTGAATGGACTCACAGTGGAGCCAAAGGCAGCATCAATTTATTCATTCTACCAGAATCTCCCCATGAAGACTTAAAAGGACATCTGTAGGTCTTTTTTGTCCAATGAAGAAAAACATTTTCTATCACATCCCTCCCTCCAAAAAACATTAATTCAAGTGTTGAGATTTAACCAACCTTTACAGTAATCAGCAGGGTCTTCTTGTTCCTCATCATCAGATCCTAGAATCTCCTCCTCTGGCTCAGGTGGTGCTGGCTCTGGAAGTGGAGGTGGAGGTGGGGGAGGTGGAGGGGCAGAGGGAGCTTTTTGTTGAGCCTCTGGCCTACAACCAAGAAAGAACATGTACATGATTTTATTGAGAGGATGTGTTAAGCATTTCATATATCACTTGTAAAGGCGACATATTTGTAAATATATTAACAACGTCATTAAAGTGTTCATTGGATAAAGTTCTAACCAAGTGTGGTTTAGCACGTGTTTCATGGAAACTCATGTTTTTTTTTCCAAAAAAGTTCCTTTACTGAAATATCACAGGTTACAAAGAATTGACATACGCACAATCAAAAAATCCTTCAATAACTTACAAAACCTGTGCTTCTAAAGTAAGATAGCCCTTAGATAATATATAGAATCAATTTATGTGATTGTGCCACTGACACAGGGACAGGCAAACAACCAAAAGGAAAAGAAAATACAAACATATATTAAAAATATATTGCCGAAGACTGCAGCTAACAATTATGGTTCCGAGGCTTCAGTATTTCTGTAACTTTTTTTCCTAAGCCTCAGACTACATGCGTCTGATGAGGCCCCTCAGCACCAAGTAGATATTTTAACTCATCCATCTCCCTTTGGGGAAAACCTGTCCCGCCACGGTTGCCAAATTTTATAATACATAATCAGATTGTTGTTAACTTTAAAATACCCCCTTTCCATCTCGCCAAAGTGACTGATTAAATTTCTCACGTCTTTCCACCCAATGGTTTACGTCTGTTTCCATTTGCGCACTAGACAAAGTTTCATTGCCAGAAAGAACTGAACCGCCAGTTTCCTACCCTCACTCTGAAGACAAACACATTCCCATGTAACAGGGCTCATTCTGCGCTTATAAAGAGACAAGATTGAAATAGAGCCGATAAGACAGAGAAGACCTCCCTCCAAGTTTCCATAACACCTATGCAGTCCCGCCATATGTGAACATAGTTCCCTTCTGCACTTTGACATCTCCAACATTGAGGATTTTGTGAAGCATTACATCTATTTAAGGATAGAGGGACCAAATACCACCTAAAAAGCAACTTGAACTGCAGCTCCTGCAGTATAGAAAAGGGCTTGAAAAATTTAATTTGATTTTAGGAGCCAGAATTTTTTTTAGGAGCCAGACAATCACACAAACATAAACACAATTCATAAACACACACGCCTACTTCACATATATACAAACACACCTACTTTACTTATACACATATAGCCAAACACCTCACACACACCTACTTTACATATACACATATATCCAAACACCTCACACACACCTACTTTACATATACACATATATCCAAACACCTACTTTACATATACACAAATATACAAACCCCTCACACACACCTACTTTACATATACACAACTATACAAACCCCTCACACACACCTACTTTACATATACCCATATATACAAACACCTCACACACACACACACACACACACCTACTTTACATATACACATATATACAAACACACACCCACCTCACACAGTCTTTTTTTTGGTTTCTTCTTGATGTGTCCCCCCTCCCTGTTGCTTTACCTCACTGAAGGGGAGGGGGACATTCGTGCTGCAGCTGATCTTCGTTGGTCGGCCTGCTGAGTGCCAGGATGTCACGTGACGACACCCGGCACTCAGAGACGCGTTGCGCGAGGGGGCGGAGCTTTCAGTCTGTGCCATCCGCCCAGACTTTACCCCCTCGCGCTCAGAATTTTTAAAAAAAAAATGTGATGGCAAGGGGACCATGAGGCTGACAGCACCCAGGTCTAAATTCCTGGTCGCCATGGCGACCTGGGGTTTGTCGTGCCCTGGTATAGAAGCACAAGTGAAAGGTTAGTTGTCCCTAGTGTGAGGATAATTCTTATAGTACGTGCCAGTTTATCCTCTGACTGGCAGCAGCCATGGTTCCTTAAACAGGTACCCCCTGCTGATCCAATGCAAAAACGAGCGCCTCCCCCTGCGCTAGCAGCTAAAGATCCCCGCATTATGCAGACAGAGCGGGGCGAACATTTGAAAATGTCAGATGTACCACCAACCCCAACATCACCACCTCTTAGCGATTCATTCCATCCAAGTCCTAAACAACTAGCAGGTAATGTAACAAATGATCCACACTGGAACAAATAGGTAAGACATGCTCTGTTCAAAACCAAACTCCCCAAGCCATGACAACTGAATGAAATTGGCTACCTTTAATACAGTCGCCACCTTGTACTTACCCTAAACACATTAATTCCATTACAATTCATTTAAAAAAAATAAAGCGGTCAGAATTCTTTAGATTTCAGTTTGTATACAAGTACCAAGATTTTCCTGATATTACATTCTATGTCAAGTAGTGCTGAGGTTGTACTAGTTTTACTTCTAAGTTTGCAATTGTACAATGAGCATCTGCAAAACGTTAACACAGGTATTCACAAAGGGAACTCATCTGCAAAACCTTTCGAACTTCCAACTATATGCATCACTTAAATTTGACACCTAAAAATAAATAAAAATAAGCTGGTCACAAACACCCCTGAAGCCTCTGGGGAGTTTGTGTAACCAACTCTTGTTTTGTTTTTTGAGCTGTTCCCAGCCAGGTCAAATGTAAGTCTTCTATATTTTATGGCGAGTTTTAGCACTTTTTCTTACTTGCAAATTGGCATTTTTTAAGCAGCAGACCATTTTGGGCATTATTTTACCTTAAATAATTATTGCCCGACAATTTTGTGTTTTTTTTTTTTTTTAGGTGTCATTTTGTTTCATGTATATTTAAATATATGTATTTTTCTATTATTTATATGTATTAAAGATTCTTGGTATTGGCTACTTATACACACATATACACATACATACATACATGCACACACACTTACATAGACACACACACTCACTAAATAATATCTCAGTTGCATCAGGTTACACTGAATTTCTGTCTTGTTAAAGTCCAGATTAAACGTCATAGCAAATACTTAGTGCGATGGATGCTCTTTTATGCATCTGTTGTCATGGCAACATAATGCCTTTTAAATTGCTGGAGCTGGGTTGGGTTAATGCATTCATGTAAACAGAGGATACGGGAAGGGCGGGATGCAGGGGAGTCAGTCAGCTACCATAGGTGCATGCATCCTTTGTTTTTAGCATGAGAAGTGATATGTACTGGGCAGGCAAGAGAGTTTGCAATAGTGAACACTGAATTCCAGCTTTGACATACTGCAAGAAACAGAAACACGAGAAATAACTTTTAGGGTGTGTTGTTTATGTTGAATGGTTTGTAATTAACACTGTTCTGACAGAAAACAAGCTGCAGCCTGACAGCACAGAAAAATAATACAAACAAATTATTATTGGTGGTGGTTCTTTGACAAGCCTCAATCCTCGATTATTTTTTCTTCATGAGCCAACAAATCCTGCTAATTTACTCTACAAACATAGCAAGCAGCAGCCTTGATGGTCCTAACCACTTAGAAAGAAATAGGAGAAAATATAAGATGCTAATTGGCATAAGTCAGTGGTTAATTCTTTAAAAAAAATAAACTAAAATATGAAAGATTCAAACATTTTAATAATGGATTCATTTTTGAGACCACAGAGAGGGATGGATTGACACAAAACACTCAACAATTCCCTTTGGCTCTCTGGTGTTCAGAGCTAAATTCTAATTTTTTGTTTTTCAAGGAATAGCAATAAATGCAGACTCTTTATGCAATAAAAGCAAACAGCAGTCAAGTTCCATAATGTTGACATATATATTTGAACTTTACCAGAAAAAAGCTAAAGACAAATGTATTAGCATAACAGGAAATGGTGTGCGCTATGTACCATCTTGAAGCTTCGGATATAGTTTTAGATTATTAAACATTTTAGGTTATAGTTATTATAACAAATATAAATTTACAGTTACATCACATAAAGGGCAGTGTGTGTGTCTGTGTGTGTGTGTGTGTGTGTGTGTGTGTGTTTGTGCAGATTGTGCTACAACATTGTAAAAGTACAAAGTTATAATATATCATTGTGCTTTGAATTAAAAAGTATTTGAAAAGGTGAAAACGAATGGGTGTTTCTGCGCAGACATTTTTCATCCTCTCTCCTAAGTTGTTAATGAATGTTATGTGGCGGCAGGTCACACATAAAAGCATTAAAAGAAGATGTATTAATCACAGCTGCATACTGTTCAAGGAGGTGGCCAGTGATCCGATCAGGAGAAAGTACAGATATATCCTGGACAGACGTGAGGCCTCTTGGGAAATGAAGAGTCTATCTGTAATAATGTAAGCAGTGTCTATGTGAACTGAAGGAATAATGCTGTACAGGCAGCTTCCATATGAGTACAGGTAAAAAGTAGCTCACACTTCACCGACTGACACAGTAAATTCTGCAGCTCAACCTTGCTGCCCAATTGTTTTTTGAGTTGGACACCTTTAATAGATGTGCGCTGTAAACAATAACCATAGGAAGTGGTGTCAAATATCATAAGTATTGTGTGTAATTGTAGTAGAGATCACATGTTTATGGCAAATTTGTCAGTGTTGTTATATCACTTACATGTCACACCTTACTTCTATTCAAAGCACACTATCCCCTCTCCCATAACTGTAGCTACATGTTACAATTCAGCAACTAATAAAACCAATAAGTATAATTCATTATCATGTATATGGTAAATGTCTTGACTAGTCTCAGGAGAAAGGCATGAAGTGCTAAAAGGGAATGGGAGGAGTGCTGTGACAGATGATATATCTTGGGTACTGTAAATATATATTACTAGTGAAGTGAAACAGGGTAAAATATAATGAGAGAATTGTTTTAACATACGAACAAGGAATTGGGGGAAGTAATAATCTTGACAAATAAATGTTTGGTAGATGCGTACCCGTCATCAAATAAACATATTATGGATAACACAGAAGAACGACTGGTATGAAATCTGTGTATCGCACAGTTCAATTCTTGTCACTCTATGGTAGGTTTTCTGTAAATGGATGGCCGGCAGTGGGATGAGCCAATCACAGTAATCCATGTAGAACACACTGCTGCAAGAGAGATTCCTCTAGTGACAAAGGAAAGGGCTTGGAAATGGGTCACACACATAGTCTTTGCCTTACCTTTCACGTTCTTGGTTGCTGTGCATTGAAACCATTCCATGCCAAGTAGCTTTCACATAGCACGGGATTGTATGTTTATTTCTTATAGTATTCCTTTCAGGAAAAAACTGTTTGCAAGCTACTTACAATATGCTCCAAACCATTTTTTCCCTTGAAAGGAAAACTTGTATCTTTTAAATGATAACCATTTAATACAATTCTACTTAACCCTTTCAGAATCCATAGGGATATTTTAATACTTTGGACTCTCATTCTTAAACTTACATGGGCAGATACAAAATTAGCAGTAATTGTATTAACCCCTTCGCGACACAGGACGGACTAGGTCCGTCCTGTGTGGCGAAGCGTTAGTGACACAGGACGGACCTAGTCCGTCCTGTGTCAAAACGAGCACTGAAAGCGGAGTTTTTCCGCTTTCAGTGCTCTGATGGTATTGTAACGATGCTTCCGTGTGGAAGCATCGTACAATACTAAAAAAAATGCCCGTCGGCATTTCGATCGCTCCGGAGAGCGATCGAAATGCCGGTTTTAAAGGCACAGTGCCTTTAAAACACGTGCATTTAAAAATGAGCATAGGAAGCGAATTTTTCGCTTCCTATGCTCAGAAAGTGTTCCTGATTGCCTCGCAAGTCGAGGCAATCAGAAACACCAAAAAAAAATGCACGATCTTGGTCACTGAGTGACCAAGATGGCGCTGCCCTTCTAAGGGCAAGAGCACAGGAGGCAGGAAGTACCTGCTTCCTGTGCTCTCTGGCTGTCACACGATTGCCTCTTCACAGAGGCAATCAGTGACTGCCAGGCACACTGACAGGCAGTGGGGATGTTCTGCTGAACATCCCCACTGACTGGTCAGATCAATATTAACCCTATATTGATCTGACCAGTTATGATCTGCCTCCCTCTCCTCACATTTTTTTAGTGAGGGAGAGAGACAGATCAAAGTTCTAAAAGTAAAAAAAAACAATAAACACACAACACACAAATATTAAAACAATAAAAAAAAACTTATTAAAGCAATTCCCTGCGTTTAACCCCTTCCCTGCCACTGATCTTGCACAAGCAGTGATCGTGCACATCAGCGCATTTATTTTTGCCGTTTGTGCATTTTTTAGGGGTTAATTTTTTTTGTACTGTAATTTATTACAGTACTAAAATGGCTCTTCTAAGAGTTATTAACCCCTTCTTTGCCGTCGATCACTGCTTACGCAATGATATTGACGCCAAAGCAATTTTTATCTGTCTGCATATTTTTATTTTATTTTTTTTACACATACCCGCTAGGGGATTACATGTAAAGTAAAAATATTTGAGTTTTTTTTTTTTAAGCTGCCTGAGCGCATAGCGATCAGTAACAGCGAATTAGTGGCAAAGGCGGTTTGGTGATTTCTCAATTAAGCTCACCATTCGCCCTGGTCAGATCAAAATTGGTCGGATCAATATTCACAAATATTGATCTGCCTCCCTCTCCTCGCTTACATTTTTGTGACGGAAAGAGACAGATCAGTATTAGTGATATAAAATAACATTTTATAAAATTGTCAGGTTTTATGAAAGTCTTTCACTGTGTATTAACCCCTTCCCTGCCATTCATCACTGTGTAAGCAGTAATCTTGCACAGCAACAGTATGTTTTTCTGTCTGCACTGTTTTATGGATTAATTTCTTTGTACTGTAATGTATTACAGTACTAGATAGGCTCTTCTAAGAGCTATTAACCCCTTCTTTGCTCGAGATCACTGCTTACGCATTGATTCTGAGGCCGCGGACTCAGGGTTCGATTTTGACCCTATTCAGCTTTCTGATACATCATCTAGCGATGTATCGGTGGCTGCTGAGCCCTTGCCACAAGTAGTGATGGGGGTCTACCGATAAAAAAATATATGGTTTGGTGGGGGTAAATTACATTGGCTGGCTTCAAAGATATATCCCATAAAGGACACGTACGCAGGTTGACTACATGTCAAAATTCCAAGTTGGAATTTTGAGATGCGCATCTCACAAATGTTGCCTTCTAGCCAAAAACAAACCAACAAACCTATGCATGGGTGCTATCCCTGTACTCGGGAGATGTTGCTGAACACATATTGGGTTGTTTTTTGGCAGTGACATATACTAGAATCTGTGAATTCATGCCTGAAGTACAATGCATGTGGAAAAAAACCTCCCAAAAAAGTACTACCACAAACTTTTACAAAGGCTGGTGGTAGAATTAGTACCTATACAGTATTAAAATACCACCATTTGAAATACCTTAGGATGTCTATTTTCCAAAAATATATGGTTTGATGGGGTAAAATTCATTGGACGGCTTCAAAAATGTTCCAAATGGAACATGGGCGCAGGCTGACTACATGTCAAAATTCCAGGTTGGAATTGCGCACCCCCTAAATGTGGAATTTTAGACCCAATACAAACCAACAAACCTATGCATGGGGGGTATCCCTGTACTCAGGAGATGTTGCTGAACACATATTGAGGTGTTGGTTGGCAGTGGCAAATACCAGAATCTGAAAATTCCTGCCTGAACTACAATGTGTGTGGGGAAAAAATGACATCCCAACCCTTTGACAGAGGTTGGTGGTAGAATTAGCACTTGGAAAGTGTTAAAATACCACAATTTTAAAAACCCTAGGATGTCTAGTTTTCCAAAATATATGGTTTTATGGGGTAAAATACTTTGACAGGCTTCAAAAGTGTCCCAAATGGAACATGGGCGCAGGCTGACTACATGTCAAAATTCCAAGTTGGAAATGCACCCCCCCTAAACATGGCCTTTTAGCCCCCAAATAATCTAACTAACCTACACATGGGTGGTATCCCTGTACTCAGGAGATGTTGCTGAACACATATTAATGTGTTTTGTGGCACTGACACATAATAGGATCTATGAATTCATGCCCGATGTACAATGAATGTGAAAAACAAATTACTATCCATAACATTGACATAGGCTGGTGGTAGAATTAGTGCATGGAAAGTGTTAAAATACTACCATTTGAAATACCCTAGGGTGTCTAGTTTTCAAAAATATATGGTTTTGTGGGATAGAATACACTTTTTGGCTTCAAAAATGTCCCAAATGGGACATCGGCGCAGGTTTTCTGCACGTCAGAATTCCAAGTTGGAAAACCAAAAAGCGCACCTCTCAAATGTGGCCTTTTAACCCCCAAATAACCTAACCAACCTATACATGGGTGGTATCCCTGTACTCAGGAGATGTTGCTAAACACATATTGAGGTGTTGTTTGGCACTGACATATAACAGGATCTGTGAATTCATGCCCAAAGTACTATGTATGTGAAAAAAAATTACTATCCATAACATTGACATAGGCTGGTAGTATAATTAGTGCATGGAAAGTGTTAAAATACTACCATTTGAAATACCCTAGGGTGTCTAGTTTTCAAAAATATATGGTTTTGTGGGATAGAATACACTTTTTGGCTTCAAAAATGTCCCAAATGGGACATGGGAGCAGGTTTTCTGCACGTCAGAATTCCAAGTTGGAAAACCAAAAAGTGCACCTCTCAAATGTGGCCTTTTAACCCCCAAATAACCTAACCAACCTATACATGGGGGGTATCCCTGTACTCAGGAGATGTTGCTGAACACATATTGAGGTGTTGTTTGGCACTGACATATAACAGGATCTGTGAATTCATGCACAAAGTACAATGTATGTGAAAAAAAATTACTACCCAAAACATTGACATAGGCTGGTAGTATAATTAGTGCATGGAAAGTGTTAAAATACTACCATTTGAAATACCCTAGGGTGTCTAGTTTAAAAATATATATGGTTTTGTGGGGTAGAATACACTTTCTGGCTTCAAAAATGTCCCAAATGGGACATGGGCACAAGTTTTCTGCATGTCAGAATTCCAAGTTGGAAAACCAAAATGAGCACCCCCTAAATGTGGCCTTTTAGCCCCAAAACAAACCAACAAACCTATGCATGGGTGGTATCCCTGTACTCAGGAGATGTTGCTGAACACATATTGAGGTGTTATTTGGAAATATCCCTTCACATTTTAAGGTAATGTTTACCTAAATTGCAATATATGTGAAAAATTAAAAAAAAAGATTTTTTGCTGCAAACTTTGGCATAGATTGGTGGTAAAATGGCTACATGAAATGTGTCAAAATACCCCAAGTTAAATGCCCTGAGTTGTCCAGTTTTCAAAAATATGTACATGTTGGGGGTCATTCATGGATTTAGTACAGAAATCAGTGTTACAATGTCACTATCGCTAATTTTGAAAGAAAGGATTTTAAAATAGCATTGCACCACTTATAGTTCTGGCCCTGTAACATGAATAAAAAAAGCACAAAAACATAAAAACATGGACTATTTCTGAACTCAGGACATATATTAGAAACTTTTTAGCAGTGTTTTTTTGTTGTCTCTTGTACATGAGTATACGATTTTTCAAATAAAAGTCATAAAAAAAGTATTTTTTCAATTTTTTTGCCATATTTTATTATTTTTTTTACATCAAATTATATGCTATTATCAAAATAATGGTATCAAAAGAAAGCCCTTCTTATAACGATAAAAACAATATATAGTTTGTGCGGGTACACTAAATGAGACAGAAATAAATTACAGCAAAACACAAACTGCTCAGAAATGTTAAAACAGCCCATGTCACCAAGCGTCGGACAAGCCAAAAAAGTCATGTCACTAAGGGGTTAAAACTTACCACATTACCACCCTACTCTAAAACAACAAATGCAAAGTCTGCTGCTACCTAACTTATGGACAGCTATATGCACAATATACTAAATTGGTGTAAAAGCCACAAATACACTGTAGACACAAATATAATGAAAGCCTGTTTATCTGTCAAAAGGACACAGTAACTAATCTAGGAGGTCTCTGGAAATGTAACCAGACATACTTATCAAATTACATTCCTTACATCTAGTCCTCATTGCACAGTGGTTAGTGCCATCAGCAGCTCTGAGAGCTAGTTGAGTCTCTGTCATTGGTTGATTGACAGGCACACCACACAGCTAGGTTTGTTGCACACGCCATATGCCAACACACCAATCATGCGCACATCACAGAGCAGTATTGCTGCCACATGGCAAGAACAAATTGGAAGTCTCTGATTAAACCAATAAATCCAAATATAGAATAGGATACAAGGTGTTTAACCCTTTAAGGACCAGGGATTTTCCTGGGCCAAGGACCAGAGTGTTTTTCAATTTTTAATATGCGGTTTTTAAAACATAATTTCCCTCTCTCTCATTTAACGTACCCATACAAGTTATATGTTGTTTTTTAAAGGACAGTTAGAGCTTTCTTTTGATACCCTATACATAAAAATGATTTACATTTTAGTATTAAAAAATACATATAAAAGAGGAAATTTTGGAGGACAAAAAGTTTTCCCCCATTATTTTCGAAATAATAAGCTACACAACTAGTGCAACACTAACCCACTTATCCCCCCTAATTAACTAACTAATAAAAAAGAAAAATATAGGTTCCTAAACCCCCCTAAAAAAAAAAAAAAAGACAGAAATAAACTCGCGATATCAGATCCATAAAAATCATGCAACAGGCATGCAGGGGTTAAATTTTATTAAATAAATATATTAAAATTACCTTTATTTATTAAAAAAAACTTTATAAATTGCAAAAATAAAAAAAAAAACTAAATGAGGGCCATAAAGTGGAAGGAAACTGATCACGGTTACAAACTGTTATCAGCAATGAAAGGGTTAATTATTTTTTTCTCAGCAACGTGTGTGAACACACTGACTTTGCATCTAATTTGCATGTTATCGCGGTGATCATGTTATCACCGCGATCACATGCCCGGAAATCCACCGATCGGGTCCAGGAGCTTTGCCTCGGGTGCGAGGCTTAGTCCTGGACCCGTTGCAGACTGGCTGGCGGTGCCCACGGAGCGCACCGCCGGCTAGACTGCATGACGAGTTAACTCGTCATAAGGTCGCTAATGCTGCGGCTCTTTTGACTTGTTAACTCGTCATATGGTCGCGAAGGGGTTAAACACCTTCATTACCACACCCATACATGTATGGGCCCCCAATACAATGCACTCGTGACAATGCGCCATTTCCAGCTTCCCTGAAAGCTTCATGAGTGGAGTCTATCCAGCCCTTCCACTATATGCAAATAGGTTGAGGGCTGTCTGAGCAGTGAGGATTGTGACCTGTCTAGGGCAGCGGTGGGGACCTGCAGCACTCCAGATGTTGCAGGACTACATTTCCCATTCTTCTCTGCCAGCCTCTTAGCTGAAAGTACATTTTGGGAGGTTTAGGTCATCAGCAGCTGTAGGGCCCACAGGTTCCTCACCCCTGGTCTAGGGCTAATCACAATCCATTGCCATCCTCCGCTAAATTTTGGGGGATGGATGGGGTCTGTTTTTCCTGGTCGCCATAACAGTTAGGCAGACCAGGATCAACCATTATTTTTCTGTATTTATTAATATGATCACTTTGAAACTCAAATACACAGACCACATGCAACAAATGCAAAAATACAGTAAATCACAATCAGTGCTGTATGAACACGGATTGTGAAAATCTTCCCTCACGGACACATTTTGTGACAGAGGTTGACTTCTATTTGATTAAAACTGTATTGTTGGTCTCGACACGTTTATAAAAGTTATTTTAGAAACAAACAATAACATCCCTTTAGTTTTCAAATAGAAAGGCAGGGAATCTCACAAAATCTGCTTTATGGATGCAGTATGCAATACAATAACAGCTTTTCATCCATTTCTCATTACACTCTTGACATCAGTAGCTTATACAATGCCAATTTCTTCTTAAAACAAAATTTTCACTGGAACTGTAAACTTTATTTGATGCAGAGCACCTTGGCATCTGATATTTTGCTAAATAAAGTTTGGGCAAGGCAATGTATCCTGTCTAAACCTGCACTTTTATGATGACATCACTATTTTCATACAGAATAAAGCTGTCATTTGTAGGCAGTTCCTGACGCACATCTCTAAACCACATGCCAATTGCTGTAAGCAGTCTATGTGCTCTGAAAAAGACCCCTCGTCGAGAGAGAGAGAGAGAGAGAGAGAGAGACAGACAGAGACAGCATTGGCACATAAAAGGAAATAAAAACATGAAATACATTATTTTAATATCATCTTTTTTCCTATTGGGTAGTCTTACATTCAGGCTTTTAGATTTTTTCCTAAAGGAATATCCAAAGTTTGGGGGGTCATCTTATAATCAGGGTCGTCTTATATTCGAGCAAATATGGTAAGTTAGCAAATGTGCAGAATAAAACATAACTGCCTTAAACTTATTTCCATTATCCATAAAATCATTATTTTTAGCCTTTACACTTTTTTTAAGATGTAACTTTAACCCTACACTGTGTGTTACGACAAGAAAAGCAAAAACATATCACAGAAAAGACAAAAAGAAAAGAAATTAAAACAGGTATGCAGAAACTTTTACTACTATTAATCCTTTAAGGTTTAATAAGGACACAGAATGATTGGGGGCCAGGGACACAGAGATCCGATAGATCGTGAGACTAGAAGCTCGGACACGGTGAGATTTGATTAAATGTAACCAGCATTCACTTTGAGAGATAGTTATACTGAGGCCACTTAAAGTGGAAAATAGCAGCACAACTGATTGCAGAGTCTGCAACAAACTGTTAAAGAGAGGACACTCTAAGCCGTCCTGAGGGCGTTTGAGCCGTGTTTTTTAGGAGGCATAGAAAGTGTTTTGAAGAAAAATAAAAGTGTACATACAGTGAAACAACACAACATACTGAGGGTCGATGGTATATTTAGTATAGAGAGAATAATAATAATTGGAATATAGCACTCATCACTCTTGAAAGGATATAATGTTACCTATGAAAAACTCTAGTCTGCTTTGACCATGTTCATTAATGAGAGTAACTAACTTCTAATGATCAAACGGTACTTAATTCTTTAATCATATAATAATGGACAACATAACATTTCAATGGAATGTGTATCATTTTGAGTAAAGTCTAAAATATTGAACTGAAACTTTGATGTAATGTTTCCTCCAAAATGTGAAGTTAAGTACGGTTTTCGAGTTATAAGGCACACTGTGAGTGACTCATTGTTGAATATATATTATAGTAATAAGCACACTGAAATGGCACCTTTTTACATCAGTAAAAGCAGGTGTTTGAAATTCACAGCTTGCCTAGTTCAGCAATGTTTCAGTGAGATCAAATTTCCCTAAACCCTGTTCAGGGAAGTCTGAATCAGTTCAAATTTTTCCCATGTGTCACTAGGTTTAAAACTTTTCTGTCTTGATCTTTATCTGTGTAAAAGTGGTCTCTCTCACTATTTGTTTTACATGTTTTGCTCTGCAGTGTGTAACGTTTGTTTGTGCACAAATATTGTGAGCACAAAAATCTATATCAATTATCTGTTGTCCTGGTAATGTAGTCAAGACAAAAGTCATGATATGCTGTATGGCTTTCACCTATTCAATATAACATTCAGATTACAGTGACTCAAAGCATGTGTCTCATTGATGACAGCTGATAAATGGTTACAAGCATTTCACCTGCTATATCAGAGGCAAGACATCACAGGAGTATATATATAATATCTGACCTAAGTCAGGCATTTCTAACTACACAAAGCCAGTAATGAATCTACACAACACTATAGAAAAGAAAAACAAATAACGAAATAGAGTGCAAAAAATGAAAGAATACAGAGACTGAAGAAAAAAAGGTTTTAAAAGGGGCAGTTTCACCTATCTTATTTTCAGAATGTATCATGCTTTTCGTATATACGAAATTAACTTTTTTTATTTTAACAAGTTACAGTTCACCTGTGTTGATGTGGATTATAGTTGAAGAGGTCTTCAGCAGTCTTTATGATCCCCTCTAAGAAAATACCATTCTTAGATACAACAGTGTAATTTATCATTCCCTTTTTCAAGTGTTCGGGATGCAGAAAAACCAGACAGCGTACATGTAACTGTCGCTTTAAATGTGGTCGCTACTGTTTAATACATCACCTTATGGTTGAATTTGCTTGCAATTCTACTAATACAATGTATACAGATCATGCTAACAAGGGTATGGTAATAGTGCTATCCAGGACAACTTAAGCTGCAGCCCACAAAGTGATTAAACGCCTAAACCACAAGAAAGGAAACCACACATAGGGTAAGGGTGTGCTAAAAAAAAAAAAAAACAACAACAAAAAAACAATAATTGGTCACTACCAAATGGATGAGTGCATAAGTGACTAGTGAATGACAGAATAATGCATGGTATATACACCCTTGGTTTCCTTGTAGGTCTCAAATTGTCAATAAAATGCACTATTTTTCTTTGTTTTATTCTCTTTTACATGCACCATTACACCACAAATACATTCGAGAACCATCTACTCCTTATAAAGGGTGTAAATACCCATGCATTATTCTGTGTTTCACTAGTAACTTTTTATTATTATTCTCTTAGCGCACAACCTATGTATTACAATATATACAGATTATTATTTCCTACATGCAGTGTATAAAAACAATGTTTAGTTTACAGAGTCCCTTTAAATCATGTAGGTGCAACTAACCTGCAGAATTAACGTTTATAATATCACTTTATATTAACCATACATTTTGGCTGAGCAGCCATTCAGTATCTCATGACTTGGGCAGAAAAGCATGTTTTACTAGAAAATGTCCTAACATTTACATACAATTTACAATGTAGTATCTCAAAAATTAACGGTTTCAACAGAATACATAGTAGATCATTATCGGACTATGGATTATATAGATTGTTTTGATAAACTGCTGTATTTGTTCCACCCACATTCATTGAATCTGTCTATCAGCAGTGGTAGACCTAAAAAGGTAGGTCATCTGCAAACTCCTTCAAAAAACAGGTAAACACACTTACAGCCATTTCAAAACCTTATCATTGGTATTTTGGTGGAAAAATATATTGAAAAAAAGGGAGATTGATTATTTGTCAGCAATATTTCTCTACTGTGTACATCCTAAATATAGATAGAAACATAGAAACATAGAATGTGTCGGCAGATAAGAACCATTCGGTCCATCTAGTCTGCCCAATTTTTTATTTTATTTTTTTGAGTACTTTTATTAGTCCCCCGTTCCCGGTCTTATAGCTAGGATAGCCTTGTGTCTATCCCACGCATGCTTAAAATCCTTGACTGTGTTTACCTCTACCACTTCTGCTGGCAGGCTATTCCATACATCCACTACCCTCTCAGTAAAGTAATACTTCCTGATATTACTTTTAAATCGTTGCCCCTCTAATTTAAGACTATGTCCTCTAGTTGTGGTAGTTTTTCTTCTTTTAAATATACTCTCTTCCTTTACTGTGTTGATTCCCTTTATGTATTTAAATGTTTCTATCATATCCCCCCTGTTACGTCTTTCCTCCAAGCTATACATGTTAAGATGCTTTAACCTTTCCTGGTAAGTTTTATCCTTCAACCCATGAACCAGTTTAGTAGCCCTTCTCTGAACTCTCTCCAAAGTATCTATATGCAATATACTATACTATATGCAAGAGTGATAGAAAAAAAAGATAGAGGTTTGCACCCTCAAAATGCAGTAAAGAATCACAAAACAGGAAAAACTGACCCAATTAGTGCTATACATTACACACACACACACACACACACACACACAGCTGCTGAAGGTGGTATCATATCAAGAAGTTCCTCTAAATGTTAAATTATATTTACTTACTAAGCTTACTCGTTCTGAAACACCTGTCATTTACTCTTTTGTTAATCGAGATTGAAAAACAATAGAGGCCCTATTGTAGACAAAGCTACCAGAAAAGATGTAACCCAGCCCAGTCATAAACTACTATAATATGGTGTGGCCTACTCCAGAACAAGCAGATGGTGATAAAGTTATTATTTTATACTGGCATGAAAACCAACATAAGCAAAATAAGAGTTAAACATGCGATACAGATTTTAAAAAATGAACACGCACGTTTCCAAGGATTATAAATATTTATTCAGCTTCTGTTACGTAGTCGTGAATAAAATCCTTAAAATGAAGTCCCTAATGATCCTACTTAACAGTAAGAAGTTATTGCAAAAAATTTTTTTGTAAAATTGATGTTGGATTATAACAAAATTTTAAAGACAACTTAATTCCTTGATTTTGAGAAGGTTTGTGACTCACTCAATATATAAAATAGGTTTTGGTACAAGCGATCAATAGATATAAACACTAGTAACTTGTAAAGAAAATCACATTAATTAAGAGGGACAACATTGTGGTTTATACAATGGATGGATGTATAGTATAAAATATATCAAAAATATTTATAGTGAAGTGGACTATATAGCGACATGGAGCAGGAGCAATAAAAGAAAAAGGAAACAAAACCAAGAAGGGGAAACTAAAATGTGTCTGAAGTGAAAATCAGATACGAGGAGGATAATACAGGGGGAATGTCAATTAGAAATCAATAACTAGGTTGTATGCATAATAATGGGAACTCATGCTCAAAAAAAAACTTTCCCATCATCGCTATAGACCGTGCTTAAAGGGACTTAAAATCAATAACCAGCAAATCTTTTCTTATTCTATCTATATGACTATCCTATTAATCATTGATTATCATCTCAATCGGGCTCTTCCTCCTCTAATCCAGAGTGCTTAGGAAATGTACCAAGTCTACCAACCCTACGTCACAGAGAAAAAAACACTTCAATCATAAAGGAGGAGGAAAAATTGGCATCAATAGCTTGGTCTGAAAAATAGGCCAATTAGTTCATTCCTCCGACTTAGCGACCAATCCCCTGTCAGTTACTTTACTATTAAAAAAAATAAAATAAAACGTTTGATCTATCCTGGAATAGTAAGTGAAAACTTTTTTTTAATGCTCTCCCTTGTTCTAATTGCAAAATAAACAGCTCCCATGTATTCTAAATCTTGGCTTTGTCATGTTCTTTATTTGACGCTGCTATGGCCCACTCTGTTGTCAGCAATTTCTGAAAGTTACTTTTTTACAGATTATTTAGGCACTAACAGGATGGTTCTAATTCATCAGAATACACGTTTGTGCTACCATCACAAAATGCAGCACTCTTAACTGACAATTAGCTGTATTTTATAATAAATTGTAAGAACCCACTATGAAAGACGGTGTTCCATCATAAAATGACGTAATTAATTTACTTTTTCCCGCCACAACTCTTTTTGATAAATGGTTCAACTACGTACATTTGCAAATCAATAAAACAAAGCTGGAAGGTGTTGCAATGTCACTTTCTAAAAATTTCAGATTTTGTGATAACACAGCCTGCTATATGTATTATAGTGTAGTAACAAACCAGGCAATCAGCTGAAGAAAAACAACAAGATGGCCACCTCTTGGCAACATATGCTCTTCATCTGATACAGGTGCATTAAACTCTATACCACATGGAGCCAATGGCCATTAAATGTTATGGAATTTATTCTGCATGCATTTCAACTCCTTAGTGACAGGCCTGTTTTGAATTTTTTGTACCCTTCATGGCAATGGCTGTATTAACATTTGTGTTTATATTTAGCTGTACATGAACTCTTTAATTTAATGTCCTCACATTTAGTATACCAGTATAAGTATGCCTTATCCAAAATGCTTGGGACCTGAAATATTTTGGATAACTGATCATTTCACCAATAAGATATATTAAAGCCTCTCAGTAGTATTAATGAAAATCCGGTATAGAGCAAATAAATCACTTTTACTGTGATATAGTTATGATGTGAGGCATTGTTGAGAACCTGCCATTGGCATGTCAGGCCTGCACATGTACCAATGTATTATCCTTTGTGGGTGTGGGGGAATCAGAGCATGCATGAAAAAACGATTTCATAGCTTAAGGGGCTGGACATGGAATAAACTGCTGTGCATTCTGACAGGTGTGTTTTGGAATTTGCAACTTGTGGCTAAATCAGATTTTTTTTTTGGGATAGCTGACTTCTGTATAATAGATACTCAACCTGTATACTGTATTTTTAGCAATAAAAAGGGCTTTTTTTATATATCATATAATGTACTATATGGGTGGAAAAAAATCAGATTCTTTTTATTAAAATCAGATTTATTATAAGGAGATGATTTTGGAGAAAAACTATCCAAAATTAGTTTTGTATTTAAGGTACATTATAGTTCAAAGTTTATTCAGCAGCATATAAAGCTTAGTTATGTAGCATATGGTTGTGTATTCATGCAATATTTACATTTTGGTAAACGAATTCAATTAATCCAAGTTATGCAAGCGGAGATAACATGCACTTTTAAGGAAAAGACCTTAATTCCATTGCTGTTCTCAGAACCTATGTACAAACAAAGAACACATTACCACTTCAGTTAATAAATATTCAATACTATATGAATATGTATGCTATATAATGTTCTTTTAGACATATTATACAATTTAAGTAGTTCATCCAAATATGCGTGATTACCTATTAAAATAAAATGCGATCTGATATAGCCATTTTACTATTATGACAGGTTATTCTATAAATGAAATCTTCATCTGGTTGCAAAGTTTAAAGAATATAAACTACCAGCAAAAATGAGTCTACATTTAAAAAACATGTTTAAAATACAGTCTGACTAGCAATTAAAAGTGTGATTTCAAACAAATCCACCCTGTTTACTATAAAAAAAAATAATGAAGTCTCTTTTCCATATCTACAAACAGAAATAAAAATTCCTGTTTGAAATTGATTGCAATATTTGTCCTGAGTTTAGACATTTCTTGTTTCTGCAAGTTCTAAGGCAATAACTGAAAGTAGTGGTTTTGGTTTCCTAGCCATTTTCTCCTACAATGACCTTTGGACTCCAACCTTACTCATCACCCTAACCCTAAATCTATCCCTTACCCATCTGTAACGCTAAATGCTACCCTAACCCTAGAGCTTATTTGGTCTTTGTGGAGTGATTACAATGCCTTGGGGGCACCAGTATTGATTGCTCCTTAGCAACCATATATAATCGAGGCAACTCCGACTAAGCATAGGCAGCAAATGGTGATTGCTGTCTACACGTGTTTTCACAGAAGGATGTACCAGGAACGTCCATTGAAACTAGCGACATGTTTTTTGTGACATACTTCCTACGTCCACTGTCGCGAATGAAGATACTGGATAAGCAATCGTATAAAGAAGCTACAATCTCTTTTGCTAAAAATCTGGTGGACCAGAGGGAGAAAGACTTTTCTGCCCCACTTCATAGTCTCTGACCAGGAAGAGTTTAGCAAATCCATTGAGCCCCGTGGCAACTGCACCCTGTGCCCACTCTGTCATTCTATCCATAGACATACTATACTAGCCATGATGATACAGTTACTTAAAATACTGCTGGCTGACTGTTTTGAATAAATAAAATTATACATTATTTATAAAGCACCATCATACTTTGACAAAACCATAGAAAGAGTAGGTAAAAAATGAGAACCCAAGGGAAATTGGGACACTTGAAGTTGAAAGGAAAAAGACAGGAATGCAGTTTGAAAGAACTTGGTACTGAGGTTTTTTTTTATAAAATAGAATTGATGGTGAATAGAAATAAAGTTGGGAAAGAACAAGTGCAAAAGGGAGACAAAAGGAAAATATGGAATGTGTGTAAGGGGACAAGATGTAAGGGACATGTGGAGAAGTAGACTACAAAATAGAATAAAAAAATCTCTTACATTTCTGGGGGATCGTAGTCAGAGCAAAGTTTACATTCTGTGAATTTCCTATCTAAAAGTAGGTAGTAAAGGTTTCAGGGTAAGAGGTTAACAGAGGGATCAAGAGCAAAGGAGCAAAAGTAGTCATCACTTTATGAGACTAAGAGGAGTGAAGCAAGCTAACTTGGTTAAGGAGGTACAAGTACAGGAAGCTAGAAGCAGACACTTCCTCCAACTGTACTTAGCTGTTCAGGATCACTGAAGGTATATTATTAGTTTAGTATTGTGCAATGATACTTGTGAATAGCAGATTATGATTAGGACTAATTTATCCAGAGATGATTAAAGTATGGATCAATTGCTGCAGATAAAAGATAGCTAAAATAACTATTAAGACAGTGTGGTTTAGTTTAGAGGTATGGCACAAAAACAAAAATGAGGGAGGTAAAGTCTACTCGCCATTCACACAAAAAACATGTGGGAAAACAGGTTCGACTTCAGGTAGGTCGAAAAACATTTAATCTTTATTCTATAAATATATTGGGTTCATAAAAATTATGGATTGGTTGTGAAATCATCAACCACGTTCTACCTGCCTTATATTGAACTCTGCCGCCACAAACAGGGCCAGCACATGAGATGCATCCAAATGGCCCAAAATAATGAGGTTACAAACCCACAATAACCAATATGTAGGCAGCACATTAATCACTATGGGACATAATGTCCCCATTTGGTGCCAGGTGAATGCATGTGCATCTGAGCCACTGCCCATCTTTGTAGTTTTAAAAGATTACACCTAAGCTATAATGGTATACATTTGCAAGCAATTTGATAAGCACAATAGATTTTTTAAAAATATATATTCTATAAAAAGAGTCATTTTTTTTCCATTCTACATACACTTACATGAAACTAAAAGCATAGCTATAATCCAGGTCTGCAACAAACAAGTAAAACTTGTGAAAAAGGGTCAGTAACGTGAGGCAACAGACTCCATTACATACAAACAGCTTAGGTTGTCAAAATTGCATCTTCAGATCTCTCACCATTGTATTAGCTTCACAAAGTACTCTCATATCTTTATATATTGTCTAGTAAACACATTCCTACGTGTGGCAGCAGTAATGTCCGGTATCTACTGATGTTGACATATTTTGCAACGCTATCCCTCCCTATAACATCCTTTTCTGTCTACCAGCTTTCTTGTTTTTCTAGACGCTGGAATGTATCCTGAACCTTAACACCGACAGCAGCTTTGCAGGTTACCACCATATCAGTTCCCTTCTCACAGTATCAGGCATTCAATTATTATCTGCTATTTTGGTGTGTGTTACCTTGTTCATTATAGGAAAAAAAGAAGGTTCAGGTCAGTTTTACAGCATTATTTTAAACATTATGGCATGACTGGTCAGGTTATTGTGGAACATGAAAAAAATTCAACACAAGCCAAGAAAGGGAAAAAAAAAAAGGATAATAAGTCAAACTGAAATGGATTAACCATTTGAGTTGAAACCGAGTTAAAGCATTTTAAGATCAACTCCTGAAAGGTTGTCAGACGATTTTGGACTATATAATTCAAAGGGCCAAGTATGCAAACATCTTGAAAGCACAAGACAGAGAAGATCAATACACTGATGCAAATTGTTCATTTTAAAATGTGAAATGTTTGTTGCACAGTAGGTAGACATTGAGGAAAGCATACCAAATACTGCAGTAGGAAAGCTCCCATAATTATGTCAATCAGAAACATGAAATTGCTAACCCTTTCAGTTGTGCAACCTCCGTACCGAATTGGTGACGTCATATTTACCTGTCGAGATCATTTAACCCACTTTGCTCCACATCCACCTACACTAATACGACACCATTTTGTGAACATATTAAACAAGCTACAGAGGAAAATAAACACATTTTATTTCATTTGAGTCTTTAAGAACATAAATGGAATTGAATAGGTTGTCAAGACTGCTCAAGTACCATGTATTGAACACTGTAGGATGTTCAATATGCTTAGACAGGTAACAAGCAATCATACACCCAAATCATTTGAAATTATTTTTAATACTTTGTCATCATGTGTCAATGCCTAGCTGCATATTCTAGTGAAGAATATAGATTTGGTTCCACCAATGTATAATGATGTAGTTATAGTGCATACACACATTAGAAAAATGGTGTCTGAGCCAAGAATAGATTTATCATTATGTGCTGTTTTGTCAACTGACTTACACAAGCCATTCTTTATACATAGAAGAAACTCTACAAGCCATTGCGAATCTGTTATGGGGGAAAAAAGACTACTACTAGATTAACAATTTCTTTGCTAATTGTACAGTGCACTCCCATCAAAACAATAAAAAAATGGATCCTACACAAGTATATTATGTTCTTATTGCAGAATGATTACAAATATAAGTAGTAAACAGGAGTAATTCCTAACTTAAGGGAAAAAATGGAGGAGAAAAAAAAAATCCATAGCTTAAATGAACAATGTTATCCTGTAATTACTATACCAATGTTCCATTTTACATGAAAGGTGTATTTTTACCCTGGAACAATTCTAAAATAATTTGCATGCTGTAGCTACCTGGGAGAAAAGAAACCTTAACCCTTAAGGCCTATGGTGTGTGAAATATCGCAAAGCAATAGCTTGCTCTTCCTACACCGCAAATGGTTAAAGCAAAGCTTGCACGAATACATCACCATGCAGAAAAACTACAATTCTAGCAAAGTTAAGGAGGGATTAAGGGGAAAAAAGAAGATAGCTCTGGCGACTGCCTATATAGCACTGCTACACCATTCATTGTTCATGCAAGCAATGCAGCTGTACCTTTCTGAAGAGGACGACTTCTCAGAGTTAACTGACATCAGCAGCTCAATCTTCTGCTTGATTTCTGGAAAAATCAGAAAATATTCACCACCACGATTGCCTGAGCTTAGGATGCCCAAATCAAATAAATAAATAAACAAAATGAAGCAAATAGATCGCGGCCTTAATCCGCCAGTTTAGGGTTAAATGGTGCCACTTGGTTGAGGAATCTTTGGAAGACTGATGAACAGATAAAAAAAAAAAAAAGCGATTCAGTGCTGCTGCTGAGAAAAGGAAAGCTCCAGAGGCATCGGGCCTGCCTGAACTGTACACATGACTGTTTATGAAAGCAGGAAGTACCACTTTTTTTTCAAGCACGGGGGTGTATTTTTCTAGCCTGTCTGCTCATCACACATACCATAATAACAGTGCTAGCGATTGAAGTCTATCTAAACACACACACGATCGCCGTCGTTACTTCTTTTCCCGTTTTCTATATGCTAATGACTATCAGCGGCTCTGCCATTTCCAATCAGCCTCCCATGTCACCAGTCAAAACAAATCACCATGATGCATGTCCGAAATCCCGGTCTGATTTCTGGGGTAAACACCCCGCGCTGTATATCGGCAGAGCTTTCTCGGTTGTGCTGTTCCCCAACATACGGTTTAATTTCTCAAATTTTTTTTTTTTTTACCCCTCCTACTCCCCCCTGCTTCTGAACACGCAGTGCTCGGAGCCAGAGAAAAGCAACACCCATCAGCAGAGACGAGACCAGTGATGGCTAAGCTCTAGCAGTCTCCGACTACTGTGGACTAGGTTTCCCGTGATGCTCAGTCAGCCATTAGGCTGCTTGAGCATCATGGTAAATGTAGTCTACAACCAATGGAGGGGCAAACATTAGGCTTAGACTTAACTCCATTTTCCTATCACAAAGTCTTTAATCTATTATAGAAGCGGCAACCTCCTCTATGTGCAATTGTCTAACACAGACCTTGGAGGGGGAGGGAAAAGCAAATGCCACCATTTGTGATTTCATATATGTCCCAAAATAAGCTACGATATTAAACATGCATAATTTGATGCTGGAGTATTTCTATTTTAAAAAAAATCATAACACGAGCAAATATCCTAGTCTTCCATTTTGTCATATGATGCTTCAGAACCTATGTTAAGAACATTGCACCTTCCTTGCAAATGTCAGTCACTATAATACACATCTATGAATAATATTTGTGGGTCTCATACACATGAGCTAAAAAAGAAAACGTCTAACCAATGATTAAGAACAGATTACGACTACAAAACAGAAGAGGGATGGCTATGATCGAAATGTTGGTGGACCAGTTCCAATCAGCTTGGATGCCAAAAAGATTAGCCATTAATGTTCTACAACTCAATCTTTCTGCTTTACCTTGTGTCTGGATAAGAAAAGAAAAATACAGCAGAGGTCCAACCAAATGGTAAAGTGCTTTAATTGGGAATTATGCCATATTAAAAAAAAAATCTGGGTTAGAAAGAAAAATTATTTTAATAAGACGAAATTCAAGCAGATATTTGAATCGATTGGATTATAGGTAGCAATCGAGCACGATTCAACACCAAAGCTCCAAAGATGACTTAATAGTGAGTCATAAGCAGCCTACCTACCTATACACCTACACTCTTGTACTGCAATTCAAAGGCAGATGTATTGCTATATTTACCAGAGGGCTCAGAACATGTCCTTTACAACATGTAACATAATGAAAAGTAAAGACTGAACATAATTAACCCTTAAGTGGCATAACTGACATTATCGTAGCATAATATACATATCGGAAATTTGTACAGAAAAAAAAACAAAAATGATCACTCCGTTGTCTCAGAATTTAACTGTGCCTCTCATTTAAGAAAAGTAATCGTTTAGATTTTTTTTTAAAACCTATCAAACACACATCAATCTTTATTGCAGCGTATTTTGTTTTCAACCAACTGTTTGTTCATAAAAAGCCACATCAAATGAAATCCTCAAATGGAGTCAGTTGTCAGGTTAGTGGGATTGTCCCATATATTTGAGTTGCTTTCCAGATTTACAGAACCAATAATATAAAAGACAGGTATAATTTTCAACAGAGAGTATAAGAAAGTTGGATTCTTCAGATGATATGGCAGACTGAAAAAATAATATTTCAATAGCGATATTGGTTGGGGAAAGACCAAAACAGACAGATTACTTTTGGCGAATAGTCAACTAAAGCTGTGTATCAGATCAGCAATCTGACAAAGTTCAACCCATTAAAGGGACAGTCTAGTCCCCAAACCCAGTGTGATTTGATGCAGGCATTATGCATAAATCACATTTTTAATATTTGACTCAAGCCCTCCCCCAGTGATTACTTTGCATGTATACTACAGGTGCTGCAGCACTGATTATATCGCCAATGACCATATACATTTTTGTTTCATGTAGTCACTTACTGTGCTGCTTTAATAGAATATATTGTGTGGAATCTAAGTGACCTCGCTCTTGTATATGTAGGATTGTAACATGTATAGCTTGGAGGAAAGACGTAACGGGGGGATATGATAGAAACATTTAAATACATAAATTGAATCAACACAGTAAAGGAAGAGAGTATATTTAAAAGAAGAAAAACTACCACAACTAGAGGACATAGTCTAAAATAAGAGGGGCAACGATTTAAAAGTAATATCAGGAAGTATTACTTTACTGAGGGTAGTGGATGTATGGAATAGCCTTCCAGCGGAAGTGGTAGAGGAAAACACAGTCAAGGATTTTAAGCATGCGTGCGATAGGCACAAGGCTATCCTAGATATAAGATAGGGAACTGGGGACTAATAAAAGTATTTCAAAAATTGGGCAGACTAGATGGACCTATTGGTTCTTATCTGCAGACACATTCTATGTTTCTATGGCTTAACAGTGAAACACATTGTCTGCTGACATAACTAGAGAGACAGGAAATTCCATTCATTTGAATGGCGTAATTCTCATTTGTTCCTGCAGCAAAAAAGAAATGCCTTTTACTCAGCTAGTGTGGGCAGTTTCTTGCAATCTGCTGTAATTATTTTATATTTTAAGCAATGCAAAATGTAAAACATGCATTTTAAAGTACTCTGAAAGCATATTAATATGCATTAACATTTGGAAGATGTATTTTGGGCACTAGGCAGTCCGAAAAAACGGATTAACACTCCTCCAATCAGTGAAATAAGTGAGAAATGTATTAATTCAAGGTTGATCCAAAGAAAAGACAAAAATGGGAACACAACACAACAGATGGTAGGGAAAGGCATACTTGTATATGTATATATATGTATATATATATATATATATATATATATATATATATACACACACATACATACACACACACACACAAACGCACATACATACAATCAAATAGGTATGAATTTTGAATGGCAGGTAACATGTCACTATATTCACACGTTTAATATATCTATATATAGATAAATGTCGATATAGGATATTTATTTTAAATTCACAGACTGTGCTAGACATTTTTAACTGTAGCGCACGCACGCGCGCGCGCGCGCACACACACACACACACACACACACACACACACACACACACACACACACACCCCTTTCTTTGACAGGTCTCTAGAGAGACAATGAAGGTAACTGCACTATTCCCCAATATACAGCAAATAATTTAGTTTCTTCATTCCAAGTGGAAAAAAAACTAAAGAAACCGATTTGCCATCAAGCAGTTTATAACTCTCATACAATATTGGTAGATTAAATTCCAAGGATTCAAGAGGAATACATTGGAATTTTGGTATTAATGCATGGTCTTCATATTCCCTGTAAAGCTATTTGGGGATCATAACCAAGTGTAGACCATATTATATCTCATTGCATTTTGGCAATTTCCTTCCAATTCCTTAGCAGGCGATTCTCTTATTTACTTACCAGAAATGAGAAGATGACTATGAATGCTTTCAACTATCCTGCATCTTCCTTTAGTCTTTTCCCAAAGAAGATGATCTTCAAAACACCCAATTATGAAACCTCTCAGTCACAGCCAAGTCACAAGTCTTACCAAAGCACATTGGGTGAAGATTGTGCCTCGTTGTCCTACAGTTAGTTTATCAATTACTTGGAGATCAGCACAGTAGCCTTCTGTTCTTTCAGAAGAACTAAGTGCACACAGGTCAAGGGTGTCTGGAGGAAAAAAAAAAAAAACTCCAAGACAATCCTGCCATATGAATGGGTTTGCTCCTATTTAAGGGTAACTAAAAAATTGTATGGGTGTATACAAATATGGATTTCACTTTTTATTTTTACAGTTTGAAACAAATTTGCACAAGGTGAAGCACTCCTTTTTTTTCTCTTATGATATACAGTCTACATCACAAATGTCTTAATAGACAGTATGGACTTCACCAGGTCTGTACTGGTCGTACAAGGAGAAGCACTGTACAGTACTGTACATCGCTGTGTCATTAAGATAGAAACATCCATAGACAGGAATGGTTTCACTGTTACAATGTCCTTAAAGTGAAGGTCCTTAAAGCGGGGTATGCCTGTATATATGTTATTTGCATTTGAAGTCTCTTGCTGCGGTCATTGAACATGTATGTGGAGCAGTCCAGTAAAAACATCACGAGGCAATGTTTTTGTTTTTTTAATTAGACACATAGTGAAAACATTAGGTACGGTATGTCAAAATCAACTCTGTGGCATATTGGTAAGAAGTAAGAATGCTCTGGTTAGCTCATCAAAAGCAGATAACCGGACAGATCACAAAAAGACTGTAATTAGGAAGACAAAGGAAATAAAAATGTAGAAACAGATCAAGAGCATTTTACATCATTTCAGCTTACAAGTATAAAAGAGAATGACGGAAAGGGTAAAGTATGGACAGAGAAACCTCATGTTCTAAAGCATCATCTTATCGGTGAAACATGGTGGAAGTAGAATATATGACTTGTCTGAATTGATAACATCACTGCTGCTGGCTGTATAGAAGGGTACATAAACAATTGTTTCTGCTCAGATTCAATTAAATACCTCACTTGAAGAAACTTCACATTGGACATTCTGCCATAGCAATCAAGAAGGTTATTTCTGCAACTTGGATAGCGTAAGATTGAATGGAAAAATGTTCCCCCAAAAACAGTCATACAGGCCTGGTAGAGGACTAAACATGGAAGGTAAAACCCTTTTGGTGATTTATATGGGTCTTTAAACTTCAGGGAATCATTGAATGCAAACAAAGTACTAACTATGACAAAAAAAACCCCAGCAACACAATTCTCACATTGTACACAGAAGTAAATAACCTCGAATTAAAGCTGACAGTCTGCACTTTAGTCCTAGTCATTATTTTATTTCAAATGCAATGTGTTCACATGCATTTTGACTGCTTTCCAACCAATACAGTGAAATCCATCAGGTTGGTGCATGTGATTCTGCTCAGACAACATAGGGAAAGACTCGCCCCTTGAGCACATTCATTCTTGCCACTGTGATTGTCCGGTACTGCAAAACAGGCACTGTACACAAGGGGCGGGGGGGGGGGGGGGGGTAATTAGAGACCAAGACATAGGATATACGGTTGTATATAATCACACACAGCCCACAATTAAGTTAAAAAATATGAACCAAGTGTAACAAAATGATATATAGCAGAACATCACAACAGACTGTTACACTGGAAAACAATAGAATGTAACCTCTGTTGCAACACTAAACCACAGCTTCATTTTATTTGATCATCTGTACAGCCGGCTAAACATGAATAACGAATTGCTGGGAAAATATTTACAGGACAGCAATAATAATAATAATAATAATAACTAATTTTACATTGTGCTTCTCGCCCAGTGGGAATCAACTCGCTGATTGGAAGACGAAAAGATCACAGAAACCAGTCTTAGATGAACAGCAAAATCCGGCCGTAAGCAAATTGCAAACCTGCATACCTAGTCATGAACAACATGCAAAAGGAAGCAATGCTTATGAGGACAAGATATATTATTATACAGATTGGGAAATCACCAATATCTGCAGACAATGCAAAAGGTCAGAATTGTAGGTTTAGTCATAATAAAACAATGTAACTGATCTTGTAATGATGGTATGAAAGGGATCTTCATGTTAAAGGAACATTGCACCTTTTTTGACCTTTGCTTACTTGAAGGGAGCAAGGGTTAAAAAAAAACATGTCCCGGACTTTCAAGTAAACCCAACATGTATGTTAATAGATAGACTATGTGCTGTGTCTCACATCTGAGACACAGCAGTTCCTGGTTGTGGCACGCTTGCTCCGACTGCTGAATGAGAGGGTCTCTCGCTGCTAGAGCAGAGAGAGACCCTAATTTTTGTGTGGGATCCTCAGGGGGGACCTAGTTAATGAAAGGTCCACCCTGCTGATCCCATGCAAAAACAAAGGTCTCTCTCTGCGCCCTCTCTATATTAGAAGCATACGTGAAATATAAACGTTTAGGGTTTCATTCACTGCATTGTGTCTTACAGGAGGAACATCTATAGATTGGATTTAAATTCCGAATATGCGGCATGCATGGCTGCCAGGAGAGGGCTGGTAAGAGGGGCAATTGCCGTAGCTTTTTCACTTCTAAATACCCTATTGTGTAGCACTTTCCATCCAACTGTCTTGTCTGTTTATCAATCTCTGTACCTTATTTGTCAGAATATATGTCCGTCTCTGATGATATTGGGTGAGCTGATGAAATTGAAAAGTGGGCCAAAAAAATTTTTTTTTCCCCCTCCGCCCCGCCAAACTTTGCAAGCCCTAATGACAGAAACACACAGCAAGTTCCTTATGGAGTAATTTGTCTTTAATAAAGAGCAAGTGTGGTACTATATTTATATCTCAAATGTTTAATGAAAAGAAAACACATATCCAGCCAGTCAGCAGCACTCTACTTAGAACTTGTTTCTAAGAGGGGCTGTAATTTGGCTCAATTTTATGAGTTTTTGACACTGGTAATTACATAATATTTATTTACAAAACATATTTAGAAATTGCTCTTAAGAACAGGAGGTATTCCAGTAATCGGTCAAAAACAAGACAGAATGTGTAAGCAATTAACAGTCAAAAAAGTAGTTATTTTAGGTAAGAAAAAGTTTTATTACATCTACACCATTCACAAAAAAAAAAAAAAAACACATAACAAAACTATTTTAGCAGATCAAGTCTACTGTTCCAGTCTGAAGGACTTGGCCAAAATGACAAGAACAGGATGTCCATAGGTTAAGGAGTTTAGCAATTTAGTACCAGGAGAGAAAATCTGGGTGGAAAAGTATATACGATAATGTGATTCATACCAAATGCAAGGAAGACACAGAACATGCAGTAACTTGATCTGGGGGAACGGTGATCACTAGGAAAAATACAAATTAGGATGCAAATGTGAGGCAGCTTTTGCAGCATTATTAGCTGTATTGTGGAATCAGTGGAATGCATCCTGTATGCATCTTTGATCATCAAGGTGTTAAATGGATTATATGGTCACATTAGTAGCGATTGCCTATCTTAAATACAGAAGCACAAGTGAAAAATGCAGTGCTTTTTTTTTTTTTGATAGTACATGCCAATTTATCCTCTGACCAGTGGTCATGCTTCCCTGGAAAGTAGGTAGCCCGCTTTGGTCAATGACTGAGTCTGATCTGTTAAACCCCTTTGGAAATAAGGGTCTCTCTCTGCACTAAGGCTCAATTCAGTCCCTTACCAGACACTGGCAACTCATGCCAGTGTCAGAGAACGTCAGCCTCCCGACTGGCTCTGAGGCAAAGACAAGAGTAAATCCACATCTATCTATAAAAGTAACTATTTTGTAACCATTGGTTCTTCCAAGGAATATGTCCAGATATCACCTCTAAGGAAGCCATGGTTAAAAAAAAAAAAAATAATAGTTTTCCTTTAAGTGCAGCCAAACTTAACCTCCCAAAATACATCATACTGAAGCATCAGTAGCCAATCAAAAGCAGATTTTATTAAATACTCACATAAGCACTGAGGAGGGGGGAAATCATATCACAACAGAATAAATAAATCACATTGCATCAGTGTTTCCTAAGGAGTGTCCTTTAAATAGATGATTATATACAATATTTATAGTGGGGCTAATTATGTCAGCATGCTATAAAACGTCAAAACAAACATAATGGCCAATTAATAGGACATTATACAGACAAAAAGGAATGTGTGGGCTTGACACACAGCACTGTGCGACCCATTTAAAAAGGCCAAAATAACAGATAAAACGGCAGGTTCTCTAATTTAATTACAGCATTTCAAACTTCAGTTTAACCTGCCCATGCAGTGAAAAAAAGGTATATAATGTTTAGGAATTGGGCTGATCGATTCAGAAGCAAATCTTTAATGTGTGTACGCAAAAAGAGTTGATTTATTTTCTTCAACAAATGCTATTGCCTCCATAAACTTAAAATTGTCCTCAAGCCAATTTTATACCAGCCTGCTGGTAAAATACCATATGGGTCAACCTAATGTTTAGTCAACCTAATATTTAATAGAACTTCATTAATCAGCTACATCCTACAGAATTACAGCAATGACAATTTGATAAATAAGCAAAATGAAGAGATTTCATAAAACCAGATACATAGGTCAATCCGTCTATGTGCATTAAAATCTTTAAATTTAATGGAACTGGAGAGAAGAGGTTATCAGCATTACTCAGTAAAGTAAATACATGCACAAGGATTTAAAATGCCAGCGTGAAAAACAACAACAACAAAAAACTGTCAGAAAACGTGGCATGAATTAAAACTGGTCAGGATCTTCTAGTTTAAGTTGTTTGACAAGAAATTAGAGAAAAAGAGACAAGGATGTTCAAGCTGTTATCTACAAAGTGGGCACTGATTTCGTGCAGAGCAGTAGGCTGTCAGCATGGTTTTACAAAGTCCATCTACTACGACATACTTTGAGCTCTACATGTAGGTAGATAAAAATCAATGCATTTACCAGGAGTCTGGCTTTGACAAGCAAAAGCAGGATTGGCAAACGACAATACAGTACCAAAGCAGCTAGGAGGATGAGTAAGAGCTGTAAAATAATAAAAATCCTTTTAACTACCGGACTACAGGTCCAGGCCTTAGCTATACAGTTCTTCTAATTACGTTACCACAAGTTCAAGTTCTTGGGTACATTGTTTTTATGGCAAAAGAAACCCTAAACAAGATACACCATGTGCTAATTACCACAGTCCTTTATTTGTTCTGTTGCCATGTACTGTACAAGCAAATCAGAAGACCTTTAAATGCTCAATAAAAATGGGTCTTTACATTTCCATTGTCTAAAAGCAGTCCTGGAATTTATTTACTGCAGCAACCCACACGGACACTGACCTACTGATTGTTATTCCAATGACATATCTGGATCTGGTTAATAAGGCAAGGAAATGTGACTCATTCACTTGTGTTAGAAGAACTTGTATGAGTTCTGTGTTGCTATAGTAAACAGCAAGACTAGGATGTCATGGTCTAAGCAATCAACCAATCTGTAATGGAGACGTGTTAAAGAACAACTGTACAGACATTGAACGTATTGAATGAAATATTGAAGATGTGCTTTAATGAAATAATACAAATAATTATACATTATTGAGCCATTTTTGCTCCAAACAGCTAACTGGAAGAAGTCTTTTTGTTTAGACTCTTTAGTCAGAACCATCTTTCTTCCTCTGTTCCAAGATCCTAAACATGCCATCCGCTGGATTTGGGGATATATATAATCTATATAAAGTAAATAGAACTCAATAAGATATTTTGTGTTCTTACATTAAATAATATCTATATGAAGCCATGTACACTTAATGTAGTCTTTAAATTAAACAAAGTTATCTTGTTGCTACCATTAAAGGTACCCGGGTCATACCCATGACATAACCGCTACAGGGCCAGAACAGGAAATACTTAAGAATGGGCAGAGCCATCCAAACTGGCCACTGCCTCCCTAGTTTTTCTTTGTTCACAACTGTGATTGAGGGGCAGGGATAGTTGTAAGAGATTGCTGGTGATATCACAGACTTCCTGTGCATGTGCAATAGGTAGTCCCCCCCCACGTACACCAAATGGAGCCCGCTGATTGGTCCCCATGAGATGTTAAGGACATCATTGTTTGGCAACAGTAAATGCCATTGTGGGAAAGATAAATCCTTAGGAAAAGCCTGTAAAAGGTTACAAAATATAGAAGAAAAATGTTTTCAAAGTGTCAGTTTTAATACATATTTATTTGTTCTGGGTTTTTTTTTCCAGACCATGGTGAATCTCTGAAGAATGGGATACTTGATTTGCAGTATATGTTTCATACTACAAGTTTTGTAAACTCCTTAATTTCCACTAAAATCAGTCAGACAACATGACATCGTGACATCCCACCGATCAGCAGCAGCATGCAGACGGTCTGTACCTGTGTGACAGGCATGGACCAAGCTGCAGTAGAAATCCTCCCTCCCGTGTAATAAGGTAAAACGGCAGGGAGGGGGGAGTCATTCTTTTTTTTTTTTTTTCCTTTCTCTTTTCTTTTAAGCGTGTGTGTCTGGCTAAGTGTGGGTGTGTGTGTGTGTGTGTGTGTGTGGCTAAGTGGGGGTGTGTGTGTGTGTGTGGCTAAGTGTGGGGGTGTGTGTGTGTGTGGGTGTGTGTGTGTGTGTGTGTGTGTGTGTGGCTAAGTGTGGGTGTGTGTGTGTGTGTGTGTGTGTGGCTAAGTGTGGGGGTGTGTGTGTGGCTAAGTGTGGGGGTGTGTGTGTGTGGCTAAGTGTGGGGGTGTGTGTGTGGCTAAGTGTGGGGGTGTGTGTGTGGCTAAGTGTGGGTGTGTGTGTGTGTGTGTGTGTGTGTGTGTGTGTGTGTGGCTAAGTGTGGGTGTGTGTGTGTGGCTAAGTGTGGGGGTGTGTATGTCTGGCTAAGTGTGGGGGTGTGTGTGTCTGGATAAGTGTAGGTGTGTGTGTGTGTGTGTGTCTAAGTGTGGGGGGGTGTGTGTGGCTAAGTGTGGGGGGGTGTGTGTGTGGCTAAGTGTGGGGGTGTGTGTGTGTCTGGCTAAGTGTGGGGGTGGGGGTGTGTCTGGCTAAGTGTGTGTGTGTGTCTGGCTAAGTGTGGGGGTGTGTGTGTGGCTAAGTGTGGGGGTGTGTGTGTGTCTGGCTAAGTGTGGGGGTGTGTGTGTGTCTGGCTAAGTGTGGGGGTGTGGGGGTGTCTGGCTAAGTGTGGGGGTGTGTGTGTCTGGCTAAGTGTGGGGGGGTGTGTGTGTGTGCGTCTGGCTAAGTGGGTGTGTGTGTTTGTGCGTCTGGCTAAGTGTGGGTGTGTGTGTGTTTGTGCGTCTGGCTAAGTGTGGGTGTGTGTGTTTGTGCGTCTGGCTAAGTGTGGGTGTGTGTGTTTGTGCGTCTGGCTAAGTGTGGATGTGTGTGTTTGTGCGTCTGGCTAAGTGTGGATGTGTGTGTTTGTGCGTCAGGCTAAGTGTGGATGTGTGTGTTTGTGCGTCAGGCTAAGTGTGGATGTGTGTGTTTGTGCGTCTGGCTAAGTGTGGATGTGTGTGTTTGTGCGTCTGGCTAAGAGTGGATGTGTGTGTTTGTGCGTCTGGCTAAGTGTGGATGTGTGTGTTTGTGCGTCTGGCTAAGTGTGGATGTGTGTGTTTGTGCGTCTGGCTAAGTGTGGATGTGTGTGTTTGTGTGTGTGTGGATCTTTGTATGAATGTGACTGACTGACTGACTGTCTTTGTATGAATGGGACTGACTGACTGTCTCTGTGTGTGTGAGTGTGTGGTTTTGTGAATGTGCCGTTGTCTGGCTCCTAGATTTTTTTCTGGCTCCTAAAAGTAAATTAAATTTGTCAAGCCCTGGCGTATATAGACATCTCTAGGGTGGTCACAACTATCATTGTAAAATACTGTAACATACCTATCCTACTGTTATGCTTTCAAAATATTTTTTTTAAAATGTATTCATTTATAGTATGTTATCTGTTCAATAAACTTGCTTATGTATCAGTTATAAAAATCCCTTTCATTTTCATGAAATGTGTCACTGTGACTGTATACTGTTTTATAAACGGCAGAATATTTAACCATTTTACAAATAATCATGAAATAATGAACATTTGACAAGCAGGGCTCTCTACCATGCATTAGTCTCTTCTACTTTGTCTAACGTCATGTGTAGTCCCCCTCTATGATCTGTACCTAGTGCCACATAAACTGGCGGTGCTATAAAAATAATTGTTAATAATGTACAAATGTAATTCATGGACATTTGATGTACTTGGGCACAATTATGTTTAAAAAAATATACATTTAAAAACTGTTAAGCAAAAATACTTATGTATTTCATTTTGCCATAATTTGTGGCGGAATTTCTATATGATCAAGCCATTATTACTGACATATGATGATTATAGTATTACACAAACCAAGAACACTTTTACCAGTAGCTGCTTGGGAGTATGGCAAAAATAATTCAATGATAGGTTTTATGCTTCCTTCTCCATGTTCCAGGAATAAATCTCCTATTGCGTGGATTCCACGCACATAACCTGTGGTGTATCTTGTTAATACAAGATAACTGCAAGAGCATTAAAGAAAAACAACAATAAACAAAACAAACAGCAGACCTCTTTATGAACAGATTTAAAATAATATCTTTAGTTCCTCTATGAATTCTGCTTCTATTCACTAAGGGTTTCATCTTGAGATTTCTAGTTGCCATGAAGCAGTACAAATAGCAGTGTAATTCCTGGTGAAAATCTAAAATCAGACAGACTGCAATGGGACCACTGCTGCAGGTGTGAATGCTTCTATTCCAAGAGCGCAGAAGTTGATGCACAAAGAATGAATACCAATAAGCATTAGTCAACGAAAACCATCAAAAGCCTACAAGCTAAATATTTCACATTTTTTAATTATGTGACTAAGCTACATAAAAGTATGTGTCCAGTTTATAAGGCATTTACCAATGGGGTATATCCTACATTTCACAGATTTCTCATGTTGTCTCCTTGTGGTTTGCAAGCAGAATGTGTGTGCCTGCATTGGCACAAATCATTATTACAGTGACTCCCTCAAATCTTTAGATGCCCTGGCATGGCATCATATCTCAGCACTCCCCATCTTAAAAGCCTTAAAATGTGCAAGGAAAAGTGAGATGTGGTCTGGCTGTGGGCAGGCACATCATATTTCTTTATAGCAGACCACCAGAGATCCAGCAGAAAGGAGGGCAAGCACATGTTGAAGTGATTGGAAGAATGGCAACAGGATACAACAGAGAATGTATTTTAAAAAATGATATTGGGATATTGTGGAGAGATAAAGGTTAAATCAGTTACAAAGGGGAGAGAGTGTTGTAGGCTTAAAAGAAAGAGGCTGAATATAGACTATGTACAGGAAGTAGCTTGAAGCAAACATCAAAAAGCTGAAAGCACATATGGCAGAAAATAGACCGAGCATAAAGGAGGACTGGAGAGACTGCAAAGAGTTTGTATGGGAAGCTGACTTATGTGGGAGATGCAGGAGATTCACCTAGTTTGCTTAGTGCATAACCACTTCTCTGGAAAGCTCCCTGAACAGCATGATCACTCTTACTCATCCACTACAATCTCAGATCCTGCACCAGCCCCTCACTAGTTGTCCCACACTTCAAAAAGGAAGCAGGTTGAGGTGCACTCTCTTTCGGAGCTCCTCATATGTTGAATAGTCTACCAGATTCCGCCAAATCTTCCTCTAGTCTAAAATCCCTGAAAATTAGTCTCCCAAATTCTAAAAACAGAATGTACCTGTTTTATTTTTCAAACTCATATATACCATACATGTATATTACAAACTACTATATATACTGTACATGATGTTTTTTTCTTTCAGTTTTTTTGTATCAATAAGGATTTACCATGTATGTTTTCTTCCCAACTTGTATAAATATATGTATGTATTTTTTTTTTTAAATTCTACTCTTAAATGTGTAACTCTGTAATATAATTCTGGACTGGGTCCCCAGGACTCAATTTATTCTTCCTGGTAAAATACTTTCTAAATATTTTTTTGTTTAAGTATATTAAAAATGTATTATAGACATGTTTGTTTTTATTGGCAATTAATATAACCTAGCTGGAGGGAAAAAAATAAAAAATCAATAATGAACAAAAGTATCACCTTAATCTTAAAAAGACTCTTCCTGCCTCACCCAAGAGATGTTGGTACAGGATTTATCTTGTCTTCTTTCAAGGGAGGAGCCCTAAAAACAAAACCACTACATATAACCAAACGGTGTTAAACAATCAACACCATTTGCTCATTACTTTCTTGTCAACCCAATATTATCACTGCAGCAAACCAACTGAAACATTGATGGGAGGGTATAATAGTCCAACTATATATTGGTTTATAAACCCAGAGAATTAGCAAAACAGCACTCAACTAATGGCTTGGTATAGAGCGTGTAAGGTCAAAACGTTGCCACTGACAGTTTGGAAATAAAATTGACCTCACTTGTGCAAAAACCTAAAGAAACCATATGGCATTTATATGCAACTCCTGAAGTCTGTGACAGTTTATTGGGTAGGGAGCAAGACTTCCAAAACAAGGTTATAAAGTTTGAAAAGAATGAGTAAATGAAGAATTCAAAAACAGAAGAGGCTGCAAAAGAGGGTCATCATTTAATGAACAAAAAATAAAGACACACGGAGAAGCCATGTGGGCTAAGTAGCAGACAGGTGCTGCTAATCAAGGTCAGACCGAAAAATTGCAAAAAACTCAGTTACATCTCAGTCTCTACAGCCCTCAGTTAGCATGTTAAACATAGAAGTCCACGACAATAGAATTAGAAAAAGAGAGAAAAGTATTTGTTAGGAAGGGTTGTCAGGAAAAAGCCTCTTCTTTCCAAAAAAATAACATGACAGCAGTTTCGGTTTGAAAATTTGCATCTCAACAAACCACAAGACTTCTGAAACAATGTCCTTTGGACAGATGAGACCAAAGTGGAGATGTTTGGCCATAATGCACAGCACCACGTTTGGGGAAAGTTTTGCAGCCACAGTACCTGGGAACCTTGCAGCCATTGAGTCGACCATGAACTCCTCTGTATACCAAAGTATTACAGAGCCAAAACGTGAGGCCATCTGTCCGGCGGCATAAACAAATGCCAGCAAACCTCAATGAACTGAACAGTGAAAAGATGAGTGGGCCAATATTCCTCCACAATGTGATAAACTGGTATATTTATACAGAACACAATTAATTCAAATTATTGCTGCTAAAGGTGGTTCTACAACATATGGAATCATAAGGTATACTTAGTTTTTCATCCAGGACGTCTCCATTTCTTTTTGTTAAAGGGACACTACGACTTCCATAAGATGTAACTAGGTCCCAATTTACCCATTATATAAATTTCTCCAAAATCTTCCAGCAAGTCTCACTTTGCAACTGTGGGCAGAGCCTGCAAGATGATGTCATAAGATACATCCTTGCTCTTTTACTGGCTCCTGTGTTTCACTAGTGGGCAGGAGTAGGTGGCTGTGTATACCTTTTTTTTTACCAGCCTTTCTGAAATGTAAAACCTTATAATTCAAACAGGGTGTACACCCCTCATGACTGTATATTTAAAATCTTTGTTGTTCGTCTAACATAACAACCAAAGTTCTAGTGCTCATTTATCATTTCCATGTTATTAATGGTATTTATTCATTTGAAAACAAAATGTGTGAAAACTTAGTTTGAAAGATGCTGTTCCACAGACACTCTTTAAACATCATTAAGTATTAACTTCATAGAGTACGTCTATTGTGTGTATCTTTGTTTAAGCCTTTTTGTTAATGGTTAGTCATTATTTCTCCTTTTTAATTGCTTTTTTAACTTTAGATTAAATGTCAGAACACATAATTCAGCCCTAGCTCACTCAGCTCCCATGTTCCTGTCTAGTTCGACCATCATAGGGGAGTGTATGTGAGAAGCAGCACTGGTCGGAAAATTGTCTCTCTACACTTCTGTACCTTGTTTTCTGTCCCACCAGGCAACCTGCTGTGAGGGGTGTGCAGGTTCATTTAATCACACATGTGTGTATCTAGAGAGTGATGGCTGGACAGACATCATCACAGCACAGGTACATCATACCATGTTATATTTGACAAGCAGTCCTCACACAAGTAAAATATGTTTGTGTAAATATATATTGATATGATTAGGGGCAGAGTACTCACATTTTTCAGAGCAAACACTCTCAATGGCCATCTTTGGAAAGCACTGTATCTGGATAATTGCTATCTGGCATAGTAGAAGGGGTTATAGGAGTGTCTTCTTGCAGTGATATCACAGATAGAGGAGGACTTTGGATGACTGACAGAACTCTTGCTAAGAAACACCAAGAACTTTCTATACCTTTTTATTTATTTTAAATGGGACAAGGAACATTAGGAGACCAAATTAAATACTGGAACTGTTTCTTTGGCTTTCCTTTACATGATGGATCACTGATATGAAAGTCATGCTACTTGGAACAGCATCTTTAAACACCAGCATTATTTAGGATATTAACATAACTGGATTTAAGATTACTAGACAGGGTGTACAATGGGTAGCGTTACCCTAAAAATTAAATATAGAATAAACACCAGCAAAGTCCTCAAAAATATTGAGGTTTAATCTCAATTTCAAACAACACTGTCATTTCACGGAGTGGAAGCTCTGTGATCCTGTTGCCTGACTGGTAATCATTGGCAAGCATCTCCTTCCAGCTTGTACATCTATTCAGTATGTCCTACACTTGCAGATAATGGCACTCAACTGCAGCTCTGAGATAACGCAATAGAGAAAATTATCATTTCTCTTTCACTTCCATGACCCACATTTTAAAAACATTTCTGCTTCAAAACAAGTGATTCAGCTTCCGGCTGTCATATGTTGGATGAATCACTTGTATTCAAGAACAGGCAGCCTGAAATTAGGGAATTGTCTGGTGCCCCCAATTTGTTTTATTAACTTACTTTTAAAGTAATTTAATATGGATATTTTACATTATGCATAGTGTAAAATAGGCTGCACATACATTTATTTGAATGTCCCAGGGAACAACTTCAACACTTGGCTGTTTTGATTCTCTGTGATGGAACCAATCATCACGATCATTAAGCTGTAATGAAGTCCAACTCCCCAGGCACATCCCTCACATAACTTTTGATTTCCTGTGATATTGATGGCCTGTATCTCCCATAATACTGTCAGATACGAGGCTGATAGGGGAGCATGGGAAATGTAGTCCAACAGCAGCAGTTTGACACCATTGCTGTACAATGCATTGGTAAAGAGACCAGTAGATAGAGAGAGATAAGCAATCGGACAGGTAAACAAACAGGCAGACTGAGTGAGAACATAAGCAGATTAACCCCTTCGCGACAATGGACATGTCAGGCACGTCCTGAAGAGAACTCTGTTCCCGACAATGGACGTGCCTGGCACGTCCTGCGGTCAATCAAGCGGTTTTCGCGATCCGGAGCGACCGTGGGAGCCATGCTCCGTCAATATGGCTATACCCTCAGGAGGTCTGAGCTTCGGAAGTGAAAGTAACTTCACTTCTGTCGCTCTGAATATGCTACTTGACTGCCCCTAGTGGTAGTTAAGTAGCATAGCAATGTAAAAAACTAGAATAAATATTTAACTAAAAACTGGTTATATAGTTAGATTAGCCTATAGGGTTAATATTAAATAACATTTAGCATAAGGCAGGGCTTGACAAATGTATCCGAGTTTTAGGAGCCAGCGAAAATATCTAGGAGCCAGACAACAGCACATAAACACACGCAGTCACAGACAGACACACTTAGCGAAACCCGCTACACCTTGTTTTCCTACATATACATACATACATACACACATCCAGTCAGTCACATATATACACACACACTCATCCAGTCAGACACATATATACACACAAACACATCCAGTCAGACACATATATACACACAAACACATCCAGTCAGACACATATATACACACAAACACATCCAGTCAGACACATATATACACACAAACACATCCAGTCAGACACATATATAGCCACAAACACATCCAGTCAGACATATATATAGCCACAAACACATCCAGTCAGACACATATATAGCCACAAACACATCCAGTCAGACACATATATAGCCACAAACACATCCAGTCAGACACATATATAGCCACAAACACATCCAGTCAGACACATATATAGCCACAAACACATCCTGTCAGACACATATATAGCCACAAACACATCCTGTCAGACACATATATAGCCACAAACACATCCAGTCAGACACATACATACACACACACACACACACACACACACACACACATACAGTCAGTCACATATATACACACACACACACACATCCAGTCAGATACATATATACACACACAAACACATCCAGTCAGATACATATATATACACAAACACATCCAGACACATATATACACACAAACACATCCAGACACATATATACACACAAACACATCCAGACACATATATACACACACACACACAAACACATCCAGACACACATATATATATATATACACACACACAAACATACACATCCAGACACATATATACACACACATACACATCCAGACACATATATACACACACATACACATCCAGACACATATATACACACACATACACATCCAGACACATATATACACACACATACACATCCAGACACACACACACACATATATATATACATATATATATATATATATACACACACAAACACATCCAGACACATATATACACACACACACATACACATCCAGTCACACACATATATACACACACACACACACACACACACGGCAGAAGGTTTTTTTAAAAGGTAAAAAAATAACCAATGTTCAAGCCTCAATAAAGGGAGGGGGAGGGGGGCGTTCCAGCCTGGTGGCAGAGAGCAGCTTTCCTGCTGAGTTCCCCGATCAGCACTATATAGGTGCGCGAGGGGGCGGAGCAGGAAGTCTGTGCAGCCGGTGCACTCACTTTGCTCCTTCGCGCATCGCTGCTGGAGAGAAGAGAAAAAGCGATCCTATTGCCGAGGGCACCACGCTGGGCTCACGATACCTGGGCGCCAGGTCTGATTTCCTGGTCGCCATGGCGACCTGGCGCCTGTCGAGCCCTGGCATAAGGGATAGGGTTAAAATTAAATTAAAATATATTAAGGGATAGCATAAGGGTTAGAGTTGGGGTTAAATTTAGTGTTAAGGTTACATTTTGGGTTCGGGTTGGGGTCCCCCATAACTCCCAAAAAAATACCGAAAAATATGGAAACATGCATATTTCTGAACTCGGAACAACATTTAGAAACTATTTAGATGGGGTCTTTTTTAATTATTGTATTTGTGTAAATTATATTTTAGGTGAAAGTTAGAAAAAGTGGGTTTTTTATATTTTTCATCATATTTTATGATTTTTTTGTAGAAAATTATAAGATATGATGAACATAATGGTATCAAATGAAAGCCCTTCTTATGACGATAAAAACAACATATAATTTGTGTGGGTACAGTATGTGAGAAAGAAGAAAATTGCAGCTAAACACCAACACCCCAGTAATGTCAAAACAGCCATGGTCACAAACGGAAAGTCAAGGTGAAAATGTCTTGTCACTAAGAGGTTAAGGCAGACAAAAACATGCAGATAGAGACGTACAGGAAGAAAAGCAGAGCGACAGAAACAGAGACAAACAGTAACTGGCAGAGATATATAATCAGACATAGACAGAGAAACAATTAATATATAGACAGGCACAGATAGAGCTCTATTCACAGGAAGAGGAAGTACAGCAGCAAGAGCAGGTCTGCAGGGGAGGGGAAGTTTACTTGATGGGATCTGCAAGAACTTTTCCCCACCCTCATAGCACAGTCTGGACGATGGCTCACATTCAGAATCAAATAATGGAAATAGCAGCACTGAGCCAGCAGCCAATTGTGTGCCCCCTGGTGGTTGGCTGCACATTGCAGCCTATGCTGTTCAGAAGACAAGCCAGGCAGTGCTAAATATACATGAAACAAACTTACACTGGCATTAATGGGAGGGCTCAAGCAAATTGTTTTAATCCATTCATTTTTATAAAACAAAACCAGTCTTTAGTACAGGTAATGCCGTCTGGTTGCACCAAATTTACTGTGGTGCCTGGAGTGTCCCTTTAAGATACAACTAATTTGTGATTCTTAAAAGGCCTCATTTTGGAAATAAAACTAAACTTACTTGAATAAAGATGGCGAGTTTAAACTATGGATGATATTCTGATCATAGTCATCAAAGTATCTTGGTCAAACCACTCTGCACAAAATAGACATGATAATACTGGCGGCTGGGTTTCAAATAGCTTCTTACCCGTTTTCTTTGGCTCCAAACAGGGATCATCTCATATCCGTGATATACAGAAATCACTAAAAGGTGCTGGAACTTCATAGAATAATGATGTGGAATTGCAAAAATTTAAAACAAGCCTTTATTCGGGGCCATAGTGCCATCAAAATATTGATTGCTGAAGGAAAGGACCTCCAAGGTAATATTCTCGGAAATATTACCAGTACCACGCACCATATCAGGGAGACAGCAGGAGCTTAGGGAGATTAATGCGTGGTTTGCGAAGGTGGTGCAAGCAACAGGGATTTGGGTTCTTGGAGCACTGGGCAGACTTATAATCGAGCAAATACGGTAGATCTAGGTGTGGCAGTTGATGTGATCTATTTGGATTTTGCTACAGCATTTGATACAGTTCCACACAAAAGGTTACTCTACAAATTGAGAGAAATAGGATTGGGGGCAAATGTATGTATTTGGATTGAGAATTGGCTAAAAGATAGAACACAGAGGGTTGTTGTAAATGGAAAAGCCTCAAATTGGACCAGGGTATTGAGCGGAGTACCTCAGGGGTCTGTTTTGGGAATTCTTCTTTTTAATATGTTTATTAATGATCTCCCACGTTGTCCTGAGAGCCATGTCTCAGTGTTTGCTGATGACACAAAATTAGGTAAGGTAATAAAGACTAATCTTGATGTTTTTTCTTTACAGGAAGATTTGGACAGAGTGGGGGACTGGGCAAGAAAGTGGCAAATGAGGTTCAATTTAGTTTTGCATTATGGGAAAAATAATAACAAAGCAACATATACGTGAAATGGTATTTCCCTGGGAAAAACTACTAATGAAAAGGATTTAGGAATCATTGTAGATAAACTTGGCAACAGTGCCCAATGCCAGTCAGCAGCTGCAAGGGCCAATAAGATATTGGCATGTATGAAACGAGGTATAGATTCACGGGAGGAGGACATCATCTTGCCTCTTTACAAATCAATGGTAAGACCTCACCTTGAATATGCAGTACAATTCTGGGCACCAGTCCTTAAAAAGGATATTAAGGAACTAGAAAAAGTGCAAAGGAGAGCTACAAAATTAATAAGGGGATTGGAGGATCTTAGTTATGAAGAGAGACTTAAAAAATTGCATTTATTTACTTTAGAAAAAAGGTGTCTTAGAGGGGATATGATAACATTATATAAATATGTGCAGGGCCAATATAAGGAGCTCTCCAGGGACCTGTTCATTAACAGAAATGTACAAAGAACAAGAGGTCACCCCCTGAGACTGGAAGAGCATTTCATAGACAGCAAAGGAAGGGATTCTTTACGGTAAGGCCAATAAAGTTATGTAGCTCACTGCCAAGAGAGGTAGTGCTATCAACCACAATAGATGCATTTAAAAATGGTCTGGATGTTTTTTTTAGAAAAGCAGAACATACAGGGGTATTAATAATAGAATAAGGATTAATAATAGAGCTTATTGATCCAAGGAGAAATCTGATTGCCCTTTTGGAGTCAAGAAGGAATTTTTCCCCCTAGGAAGCAAAATCCGAAATAGCTTCCTTAGGGGTTTTGCCTTCTTTTCGATCAAAACGCTGGAATGATAGGTAGATGGGTTGAACTTGATAGACTTGTGTCTTTTTTCAACCTAAATTACTATGTTACTAGCACACTCAACTGCAAAACGCGTTAAGCAGGTTCTCTACCGTGTAACTTAACTGGTTGTGTATCTGGGAAGTATATTTTATTACTATTTTGATGGGACGATGGGCCCAAATAAAGGACACGTTTGTTTTTAACTTTTGCAACAACTGCTGTTTATAGGGTTCATAATTGCAAACCTCTGACTTGGCTATTCCAAAGTATTTTAAAAAGTGTATCACTGCTCCTTTAAATCTAAAGGCCTACTAGATTTCCTTTACTTTTGGTAATGGAAAATTAGGAACTTTAGCTCCCTCTTTTGGACAAAGAACATGAAAATTCAACATAATTGTTTTCAAGCTCCTTCCAAAACGGAAGACTATAACCATTCTAAAGCCCCATCTAGATTATTTTCTATATGTTGTACATATGTTTAATAGGAGACATGCACTAATTTTCGCAATTTACAGTTCTCCTGTACTTTTATTTTGAAAATAATTTTGCAGGGGGCTCTAAATTCAGTGACATCCAATAAGGAGGGCTTCAAAAGTGAGGTTGGAGTGTTCCAATCATAACAGCAGTAGAGCTACTAAACCATTTGCAGGTTTTAGGAGACAGAGTAGAAATGCAACTGGTCAGACACCTGTCTCTTTACTTTACATGATGCAATATCTCACATTCAGATATGTACCAGACATTGTTTTTTCAACAGGAGGTGGGTAGTACAGTTATCTTGTCTGTGATAATAATTCTCTGTTCACTCAGTCCGAGCAACGTTTCTTCTTGACCCTCTCATCAAATCCCAAACGTCTCTTTAACATGTAATGCTCTCCTCTGCCCTGCTCCACTCTTGCAGCCCAAAACCTTGCCTCTCACTTCAAAAATAAAAGTTGACACTATCAGGTGTAACTTCACCCCGCCTACGACTTTCCCCAACTACCTCCCTGCCGCGTTCCCGTCCCTCAAAGCCACTCTGAATATAAATATAAAAAAAATATGAATATAAAAGAAGTGTTTCACCCCTCTTATTTGCCATGCACATTATATTTATTTGCTGTATTGTTCCTCTTTTTTTCCATTAAAATAACCTTTTTTCACTGGAATCCAGAGTGCAACTTTCCATTTTCTCCCTGCTGCTGAATATATTCTCCCTTGTAGCTGAGAACGAGGTAAACAATCCTGCTCGAGACCTACAACTTGTGTGCTAGATCACATCCTCTCTACTCTAAACCACATCATCAACCTCTCTCTGTCCCCTGGAATAGTGGCGTCAACCTTCAAGCAGGCCCAAGCATACCTCTACTGAAAAAAACCTCTTCCAATATCCCTTCTCCCCTTTGTGTCCAAGTTGCTGGAGAAAACTGTGCACTCGCAACCAACAGCCTTTCTGAACACTACCTACCTACTTGAATCTTTTCAATCTGACTTTAAACTCTACTGAAAACAGTCCACAAAGGAGTGTTGAAATAACCTGCTCTCTGCCATATCAAAAGGCTAATTCTCAGTGATGAGCCTCTTAGATCTATCAGCGGTCTTTGACATCATTGACCACCACCTCCATCTTAACAGACTATCCTTGACTGGCATAGGTGGTACACGCTCTCTTAGTTCAATTTGTACCTGAGCGATCTTACTCAGTGTTGCTTGCTGGAGCGACAGTCGCATGGTTCTACTCTGTGATGGTGTTCCACAAGAATCGGTCCTTGGCCCGCTGTTTTCCCTGTACACCTCTTCTCTAGGAGAATTCATCAGCTCTTTTGGCTTCCAATACCACCTGCATGTAGACAACACCCAGATCTTTCTCTCCACCCCTGGCCTCACTCCCTTGGTCATATCCCGTGTTGTTGACGGTCTGTCATCTCCACTTGGATGTCTGATCGCTACTTAAAAAGTAAGCTTTCTAAAACGCAGTTGATCATCTTCCTTCCCTCAAGCTCCATCCCTATACCTGACTTCACAGTGCCAGATGAAAATGCTACAATTGTACCTGCTGACTGTGTCCGATGCCTTGGGTTCAATCTTTTGACTCTGCGCTCTCCTTCATTCCCCATATTTAGTCTCTAGCCAAATCCTATCATCTGCACCTAAGGAACATCGGATGCATTTCCCCATTCCTCAGTGAAGAAAGCGCCAAAATCCTAGTGCACTTGTGATCTGTTGCCTTGACTACTGTAACACCCTCCTGACTGGACTACCTCTGGCTTGCCTTTCTCCCCTGTTAATTATTAAATACACAGCTGCCAGGCTCATCTTTCTCGCTCAGTGTTCCAAGGAGGTGGCTCCTCTCTGCAATGCTCTCCACTGGCTCCCCGTCTGCTATAGCCCACCCACTGTTCTGCCCATCCATACATTCCCCCTCTTTAATTAAACTGATACTTCCCTGTGCTCCTCAAATGGACTACGCTCATTCTGGAACTACCTTCCACAGAGCATCCAGCTCTCTCCCTCCTTAAGAAGAAGCTTACTACCCATACCACTAGAATACCAGACAATTAACCTCTAGCTAATCCAACATAGCTCTCACTGTCCTTAAACAATGATAGGATCAGGTAGCTTACAACTCATCCAGCTAGAACACATACAATTAATCTCCGGCCAAACCCACCTAGTGCCAACCACCTACATTATGGTTACTACCACCACCTTCTCTTTGACTTGTGTATCAGTCTGTTCTATTTCATCTAACTTAGTATGTAGTACCCTTCTATAGTCTATACCTAGCAATATGTAAATTGTTTCCAATATGTAAATAAATGTTAATGTAATAATGAGCATATCTAGAGGAACATTCCAAGTTGCCAGCTGGGTTCAGGGTTTGACCCTATTCCCCGCAGCTATCAAACTTTCATTTTGCCAGCTCCAGCTATTTTCATAACTGCACAGTAACAGACGGTAAATCTGTGTGCCATGGTGCCATATTTATTCTATTTAAAATATTCCATTAAAAAAAGGGTTGTGGAAGGTTTATGTATCTTACAATTCATTTTATACATCATACATTTAAGATACAGCACCATCTTCTGGTCACTTACCACCAGTGACTTAACTATGTTTTCATTTATGTACACTCAAGTAGATTGCTGCTCATTAAAACAGCCCAGTCTGTTGACCTTTAAGGTTTTTGTCTTCTTTTTACTCTCCAAGTACCTCATATAGATCAGGGTTTGACAAATTTAATTTAGTTTTAGGAGCCAGCTAAAAAATCTAGGAGCCAGACAACGGCACATCACAAAATCGCATGGAGACAATCGCATACACCCACCTCACATACACAGCCAGTTACATTCACACACACCACATACACAGCCAGTTACATTCACACACACCACATACACAGCCAGTTACATTCACACACACCACATACACAGCCAGTTACATTCACACACACCACATACACAGCCAGTTACATTCACACACACCACATACACAGCCAGTTACATACACACATACATACATACATACACAGCCAGTTACATACACACATACATACACAGCCAGTTACATACACACATACATACACAGCCAGTTACATACACACATACATACACAGCCAGTTACATACACACATACATACACAGCCAGTTACATACACACATACATACACAGCCAGTTACATACACAGATACATACACAGCCAGTTACATACACAGATACATACACAGCCAGTTACATACACACATACATACACAGCCAGTTACATACACACATACATACACAGCCAGTTACATACACACATACATACACAGCCAGTTACATACACACATACATACACAGCCAGTTACATACACACATACATACACAGCCAGTTACATACACACATACATACACAGCCAGTTACATACACAGATACATACACAGCCAGTTACATACACAGATACATACACAGCCAGTTACATACACACATACATACACAGCCAGTTACATACACACATACATACACAGCCAGTTACATACACACATACATACACAGCCAGTTACATACACACATACATACACAGCCAGTTACATACACACATACATACACAGCCAGTTACATACACACATACATACACAGCCAGTTACATACACACATACATACACAGCCAGTTACATACACACATACATACACAGCCAGTTACATACACACATACATACACAGCCAGTTACATACACACATACATACACAGCCAGTTACATACACACATACATACACAGCCAGTTACATACACACATACATAAACAGCCAGTTACATACACACATACGCACCATTTTTGTGTTGTTGTTTTTTTTAAAGAACAAACATGTTTTCTTACGGTGTCCTCCCTCCCTGCTGCTTACCTCATTGCTGGTGAGGGGGACATTTATGCTGGAGCCCGATCTTCTTTCGGTTCCTGCTAAGTGCCGTGTTGTCACGTGACACTCGGCACTACAGCGTGTTGTGCGAGGGGGCGGAGCTTTACAGTCTGTGTGATCCGCCCAGACTTTCTCCCCTCGCGCTGAAAGTAAAAGAAAAATGGATGGCAGCCGGCAAGGGCATCCTGTAACAAACAGCACCCGGGCGCCAGGTCTGATTTCCTGGTCGCCATGGCGACCTGGCGCCCGGGGTTTGTCGAGCCCTGATATAGATGAATAGAAGAGGAACCAGTTAGAAAACTACCAGCTATAATTATTAAATAAAAGAATGAACTTATCTGTGTGGAGTTCTTAATGTAAACGGTGGCATCTGTACAGAATCAACCTGTATAAAGTCAAGTTCTACAAAAGAAAGAGTTCCATTTAGTCCATGATATCCCACAAGAAGCCTTTGGGCTGGGAACTGGCTTCATCAAGGTGTAGGTATACCATCCCTCTGAAGTCTGTACTGAAAAACACTTCTGAGTATTATGATGCTCCTCATGTGTTCTCACAAGACCAGACAATATATCTGGGACTCCAGTGTCTCCATCATCACGCAAGATTTCATCCAGCGTCTATGCAATGGATTCAGCAGGAAGGAGGAGATTCTTTCAGAGCCTCTCGAATAGGCGTCTTGTATCCAGTGGCAATCAAAGTTAATCCAATGTTCTCACTTCTCCTCAAGCGGTTATACATTAATATCCGCTGCATATTGCATAGTATAAACTCCTTAAGTGCGATATGCAGTAATCTGCTCTAAGATGTGAGTGCAATACTTCCAATCACAAATGTATACATATATGAATATACTGCCTGATGTGCACCTGTTTATATTTCCAAGTGCATACGGAAGATTGCACTTGCTTTAGGATTATATTAAAAGCTGGAGAACGCAGTTCCGCAAATCAAGTAATGGCAGCAGACAGAACCTGGCTATTCTTAGTGGCGGGGAGAAGTTTTGCGAACTAATAGAACCAAGCAGGCTGCAGGCTATCCATTTTTCCAATAATTAATTCATGGAGATACAGGATCACGAGGGTTTGAGAATCCCATAGCTAACAAAGGCCTGTGAGTATTTTCATAAACCAACATATTTATGTGTATTCAAGTTACCCATTATGGCTGCTTTGCAAATTCAGCCAGATCATTTTGAAGCAGAAGAGTATAAGCCATAATGACAAATTTGATTTAAATCTAGGAGCCAGCTGAAAACTTTAGGAGCCAGTACCAAAAGCTGTGTCACAAAGAAAAATGCTTCAGTCCATAAACATTTATACCGTATATACTCGAGTATAAGCCGAGTTTTTCAGCACATTTTTTGTGCTGAAAAATGCCCCCCTCGGCTTATACTCGAGTCAGCGTCTCAAAAAAAAAAAATAAAAAATCTAAAACGTACCTCTTTGCTGCTCCGTCTCCCAGTGCTCTGAAGGTCCGTGGCTGTGAGGGAAGCGTTGTGCGCTCCCCTCCAGATGCGCCGTCAACAAAGTGTGTTTTTTTAAAAACAAACTTTATTGATCCGTGCGGCTGGAGGGGAGCTCACAACGCTTCGCTCACAGCCACGGACCTTCAGAGCACCGGGAGACGGAGCAGCAAAGAGGTATCCTGGAATATTAAATGGCATATTGGGGGCAATATCCTGGAATATTAAATGGCATATTGGGGGCAATATCCTGGAATATTAAATGGCAGATTGGGGGCAATATTTACCAGTAGCTGCCTCATTTCCCACCCTAGGCTTATACTCGAGTCAATATTTTTTCCCAGTTCTTTGTGGTAAAATTAGGTGCCTCGGCTTATATTCGGGTCAGCTTATACCCGAGTATATACGGTAAATGACATACACTTATGGATACACACCATTTTCACACATACTAATGTACACACAAGCTTACACACATACATGCACAAAACACTTGCTCACCCACAAATACACACACATACCTAAATGCTGACACACACTAACACATGATTTCACTCTTACATACATGCACAAACATTAATATCCACTTAAATGCCAACACACACATACACAGGTCACACACACACTGAGATACACTAACACATGCTGTCACAATTATATACACACTCTAATATGGTGATCCACACACTAACATATGCAGACACAAATACATACATATACACTAACATGCTGTCACGCAGATTCTGACACATTCATAAAAACAGGTGCTGAACCCACACATACATGCTAACACACATTCTAATACACACACTATTTACTTACTAGACTTACAGAGAGAAGTTGGCGACAGACCCTGTATCACTGCTGAACCGGGCAGCTTGAAGTTTTCCCTCCATTTTGAGGCAGCAGTAGGAGTTCCCATCACCACTCACACGCATCTCCTCTCTGCTACAGCCCCGTGAGAAGCAGGAAAAGGAAGCCAGGGGGAGGAGCTAATCGGCAGGCTGTTCTGTGCTGCTTCTCCCACACTCTGCTGCTTATCTGATCGGTAGGTAAGGGATAGCAGAGTGTGGGACCGGGACATTGCAGTTTACTCTGCTCAAAGAGTATTCCAGGCGCCAGAATCTAGTCGCCATGGCGACCTGGCGCCCGGTATTTGTCAAGCCCTGGTATAAGCGAATAGTCTGGGCATTTAGTGCTTCTGAGCATCTACTGGGTAAGACCTTTATGTCCTTTGGAATAATAATTTAAGAATTAGGAAAAGTAAAACTTTTCCTAATATTTGTATTTTTTTTTTAAAAAGGGACCATATGAAGGCATTTTTTTTTTTTAGTTTCCCTGTTGTAAGAAAGGAAAATTATCTGTAAGTTGTTTCTAGAAATTTACACTGAAAGATTATATTTACTTCCAAAAGCCAATCCTTCACATCAATGCAGAGCTCAAAGAACGTGCATTAAATACATTTTAAGATGCTTCTCTCACAAGGCCAGATAGTTTCTCCATAAAGATACAGTGTCGTGTACAGACAATTTGCTGTACCCTAAAAAACCTGCAGCTGTGGGTATAAACATAGAGGTTTTTTTTGAAGTTTTTAAACTAAAAAAGGAAACAATAGTGTATTTTCAATGTATTTGGTGAGGGGAAATGCATTCATACTATTCATGCAAAGATTATGGAGATTTACATTAATTCAGCTACCCATTGTTCAGAATAAACATGCACAGTATACATACATTTATTTTTCATGGAGCTGTCTATGAAAAGTAAATCTTTTCCTTGTTAACATGACACATGTATAAATACACTTTATACATGTAACAGTATAAAAAACATACTTAACTCAATTATGATAAAGCAGAGCAAATAAACTTATTTTTAAATTATTGCAACTATTATCCACCACTCATGCTGATGCTTTGGGCTCCATAAGGGGAGGCCAAAAAACCTGAATTACGTTTTCGGAATTATTTCCCAGAAAGTTTGAACACAGTCCTTCATAAAAAAAATACAAACTGTGCGACAGCGAAAACATAATGGCGAGAGAAAAACCTGGAGACTTATGGAAAAAGATAAGCGCTTTTCAAGAAGAAGCATTACAGGTGATACTCGAAAAATTAGAATATCGTTCAAAAGTTCATTTATTTCAGTATTGCAAAGTAAAAGGGGAAACTAACATATGAGATAGACGCATTACATGCAAAGCAAGATGGTTCAAGCCGTGATTTGTCATATGAAGTCCAGTAATGCGTCTATCTCATATATTAGTTTCCCCTTTTACGTTGCATTACTGAAATAAATTAACTTTTGCACGATATTCGAGTATCACCTGTATATTACTACTATACATAACTGTCTCAGGGCTAAATTCAACTTTGGAGTTCAAATAGTGTACACACACAACTATGCTAAGCTGCATCTTACAATAATAGAGCTTGTTTTATATAGTTTTATATAGTGTATTAGAAAAAAAGAAAAAAGGTATGTGTGAATTAATGCAGCATTCATTTTGTCTTGATGTTACAGCTGTAATCAGGTTGCTGATCAGGTTTATATTGTCAAAGTAAAAAAAAAAAAAAAAAACTAGGCAAACAGCAACACTCCCATTGGTACATGTTCAGCTCACACCAGAGGTACTGGTTTCTCTACACAGTTTCTTGGATCAAATGTGGTTCTGTAATATGCAGCATAACAAACCAAAGCCAGCAGGTTTCCATCTCCTGTCAGTCATATCAAATATTATCTGATCGAAGGATTGAAAGAATCAGCAGCTCCCTCTCTACACAGATGGAGGGGGGGGGGGGGGGGGGGATGTAATAAAGAATATTTTACTTATTGTCACATTTTCCATTACAGTCGTCCTTGAATGACAGATAGTAAACAAATCATCCGGCAGGTAAAAATTCTGATAGAAGTCTTACTTGATTATACTATTCATTTTATTTATACATATTCTAGCTGGAGTTTAGCAAGTGCATAAACTGGGAGTCATAAAATGGAGGTCTATTTACCTCTTCTGGTTCCCCCAAGCACCAGCACAGACACCCAAGTGACAGAAATAAATACATTATTATTTGAATATAAAGTTCATAATCAATATATTTTCTAGCAACCTGGCCGCAAGCAAGCACTACTGTTTGGTATATATATGACAATGTAAAAGATATCCAGCACTTCTGTCTAACTCTGGTAAACCCCATATATACAATATCATCATGGACTTTGAAATCTAGACTACACATTTAAAAAAAAAAAAAAAAATGGGTTTGAAGAACACCCTGCAAACACCAGCTGGTGAGCGAACAGATCTTCAAAAGATGTAAATAGCAAGACAGGCAGGAACCTAAAAAGGATGTATGGTTTGGACTTCTGTAAGGAACTTGATTGGGAGTATTTAGCTTAATATGATCCAACCTTATGTGTGACAAGTTCAGGTCATACACAACATAACAGATACTTTTAATATAAAACGGTTTTACTTAATGATGGCTCATTTTCCCTGTAGATTTTTGGTAGCACATTAGAGATACTCCTCTTCACCCATAGTCCCATAGCAGGGCTATCAAAAGTTATAACACCTCCCCTACTTCCCTCCCAAAACCCTCAGTGTTATTAGAAAGAGAACAAGTAGAACTACATCACAATGCAAGACAGCTTTGTTGGGAGGGCTTTGAGTACTTGGTAGGTAAAACTCTGTTACCCTGCAACACTTGGTGGCAAATTAGAGAGATATAGCAAAAGTGAAGATGGAGATCAAGAGCAATAAATCAGAAGGAGGCTATCAAAATCTTCTTGCATAAGGACAAATCTTCTTCAGACATATTCTGGATTCTATAATGATTCACAAATGTATGTAAGCTACCACAGGGGCAGCATAGAAAATTTGTTCTAGAATAGCTAGTGCCTTCTTTGCCCTAGAAGTGGCACCCGCTCTAGTCAAATGTGTTTTTAGCCCAAGTGTTGATTGACAAACCGAATAGCTTGGGATAGTCCAGCATGTTATGCTCGGCAGACCTTCTTCCCTGGTGAAGTATGGATCACTGATGAAGAAAGATCTTTCGGAATCTGCCTTTCAACCTCCAAGCAGTCAATCGCGGCATTCCCAGATTGGGATGTAGGAGTGGACCTTTATGAAGTAGATTCTCTCTGTGAGTTACAGGTTCCACAATGGTGAGTTATAGAAGATTACAAGACTCTCCGGGGACATCTGGAGCAATCAGACCCTTGATTGGTTCTGATCTAAGAACTCAGAATTTCAACAGCAGAGGCAGAAAGATACAAGTTTGAGCGGAAGCGGTCCCCACCACTGGTTCTGTGGTTGCCCAATATTTCAGAGAAGATATTACGTCCAGAAGAATTTTTATATGATGGTCCAGGGAGGAGAAGAAAAAAAAAAAATAAAAAAAAAAAAAGAGGTCACATGCAAGTAAAAGTCCAAGGGACAGCATGTTTTGCCACAGCCATTAAACAAATGAAAGATTTTCTGATGGCGACTTTCTTTGCCAACCAAAGATAGGAACAAAGACAACTTTTCTTTGGATAGGAAAGCATTTACAAACAGGAATCCAAGGTCAGGCCTAAGAATACTATTCTTTTGGAGAGAGTTAGGCTGGATTTCTTCCATTTTATAATCCATCCCAAGGTTTGAAGTATCTGGGACAGATGTAGCTGTGTTTTGTGCAGAAGATGCATTAATAAGTCAGTGGTCTAAATACAGAATAATTTATAACACTTGCTTTTTGAAGTGCACTGCCATGAACCCCCAGTAGCTTGGTAAACACTCTTAGAGTTGAGAGCCTGAATGGTAGAGCCCGAAGGTAGTCCAGGTACAGCCACTATTGTTTTGATGTTCCAGATAAATGGGAAAGTTAGGTCTATAGTAAGAATAATAACAATTTTACAGTTTCCATTTTGAAGTGTTTTGCCGAAGATGGGAAGCTCAGGAAGAATAGATAAAGGACTAATATGAACCCTGCTATAACCTTTGGGACAAAGAACACTGGAGAGTACAGACCCAATCCCTCTCCTGAAGGAAGAGGACAAACACTCCTATCTCTGAAGTGCACAATCGCTGATGATAAGTTGCATCACAGGGTCTACAGCAGGGCTTGACTAATCTAATTTGATTTTAGGAGCCAGCAAAAAAATTTAGGAGCCAGACAATCACGCAAGCATACACGCAATTCATAAACACATGCCTACTTCACATTCATACACACAACTACTTTACATATACCCATATATCCAAACACATCCCACACACACCTACTTTACATATACCCATATATCCAAACACCTCACACACACCTACTTTCCATATACCCATATATCCAAACACCTCACACACACACTTTACATATACACATATATACAAAACACCTCACACACACACACACACACACACACACACACCTACTTTACATATACCCATATATCCAAACACCTCTCACACACACCCCTACTTTACATATACCCATATATCCAAACACCTCACACACACACACACACACACACACCTACTTTACATATACCCATATATCCAAACACCTCACACACACACACTTTACATATACACATATATACAAACACCTCACACACACACACACCTACTTTACATATACCCATATATAGAAACACCTCACACATACCTACTTTACATTTACACATATATCCAAACACACGCACACCTCACACAGTCTTTACCTGGTGTGTCCCCCCTCCCTGCTGATTTACCTCACTGCAGGGGAGAGGGACATTCGTGTTGCAGCTGATCTCCGTTGGTCAGCCTGCCGAGTGCCAGGATGTCACGTGACGACACCCGGCACTCAGACACACGTTGCGCGAGGGGGCAGAGCTTGCAGTCTGTGAGGATGGCACAGGTTTTACCCCCTCGCACTGCGAAAAAATTAAAAAAAAAAAAATCGGATGGCAGCGGCAAGGGGAAGTTAGGGTAACTTCACCCAGGCGCCAGGTCTCATTTCCTGGTCGCCATGGCGACCTGGCGCCTGGGGTTTGTCGAGCCCTGGTCTACAGGACGATGAAGAACTTTGTGGGGGTCGGATGGAAATTTCTTAAGAATAACCCCATAGAATTAATTATTCTCACCTAAGGATCTGGTGTGAGTTTTCACCAAGCACTTCGGAACCATGGCAGACATCCCAAAATCTTTTAATCAGTATCTCTGTAATGATTTCTAGAGGACTGGTGAAAAGTATAGAAGAGATTCTTCAAAACTTGTTTAATTTGGGGAAGCCAATTGTTAGACTTGCTGGTACTTTCAACAAGGCTCTTCAATTCACTCCCAAAAAGCTGTTCTCCACTAAATAGAAAATTGAGGAGCCTACTTTAAAAGGTTATCCATAAACCAAGTTTTCAACTAAGGGGTTCATCTGGCAGTAGTTGCAATCGCAGCCGCCCTTGCATTCATAAAAATTGCATGGGGGCATCACATGTGAAATCAACCACTAGCTTGATTGCTGGGATGTTCTTATTCTGCTGGTGCCTAGGAGCTACAGCTGCCAGATCAACCTCACAATATAGATGCCACTTCGAGATTAAAGACTGGCTTATAGCAGTCTCAAATGACCTCCGCATGGACATGTTGGCTTTCTTTTCCATGTAATCTGAAAACTGGAAGTAGAGGCAATTTAGTTCCTCATGCTAGATTAGAGACTGCGACATCAACTTCAGGATTGTCCCATGTCTAAACAACTTTTTTTGTCAAAAGGGAAGGCTCTTGTTGTGCGTCTGGACATGTTCAATTTGTGCTCGAGATGACTATTCGTCCTTTTTAATCCAGGCTAAAACATGATGCACAGGGAAGATTTTTTAATTCTTTTTAAACCCTAGAAACAAAACTCGCCTTCTTTAACGGTAAGGTCTAAATCTTTGATAGTACATTTACTAAATGTGAGGAAGAGCCGTTTCTCCAACGTGCCACCTAGGACGACAGGGAAAAATACTTCTAGTTCGTGCCAGCAATCTTTCCCCTCTTTTTACATTTTAGATGGACTGTCTAACCTGGTGAATCCAATGCTCCTTCTTCTCTGCTGGAATCAGGCCACACTTCAGAAGCAACAACCATTTTGAAGACACGCAGTCTTTTACGAGCCTGCATTCAGGGTTGTAAATGTACATGCCGAAAAGGGTGTTTGAGCCTTTGATTAAAACAGGAGCGTTTTTAACTGTGTGCTCGACCTATCTTCGTGAATATACAGATTTGTCAGATACATTATAGATATATAGACATATACATATAGATATATATAGTGACAGAAAGTACTTCTTTCATGAGTACCCTGTCCTAGGATAAGGGTTTCACACATAGTCTTCCAGAGTTTCAGAGAAAATCCACACACTGGTCGATTTAAAAAAGGTAAAGTTTTAAAATGTTTATTGTAGCTCCAAGATTTCAAAAGCTTACAGCACAATATACATATATAGTTCAAATAAAACAAAAGTTTTTGCTCTTTCCAACAGAAATATCCACCTTTCTGTCTTGGCTTCTTTTAGTAGCTCCTGTTACACCTCACAGGATGCAAAACACAAATCTACTCTCCTTCTGGGCAGGGAGGAGAGTATTTAACAGCACCTGCCATTAATTATCATTTGCAGGTGAGGTAAATCAGATTACTGGAACACTAGAACTGGATTCCTCACCTGCAGTCTCTCAGTAATCTCCAAAATGTGGAGTGGAGCACTGGCCCACCCTACTCTCCAAGGCCCCAAACATACACTTACATAAAGTGTGAATATTTAACACAACACCATTCCTTGCTTTGGGTCACACTAACACATTATAATATATATATATATATTTTTTTTTTTTTTTTTTTTTATTGTTTATTTTTATTTATTGTCGACAAACATGGAAAAAATGTTGTTAGCACCTTATTCATTTTTTTTTCTCAAATGGAAAACTCAAACTCAACAGCTTTAAAAAGAATGGCATATCTTCCAAAGAGCAGAACAGTTAACTAGAAGAACACTTGCCAAACAATGCAATGCTCCTGGCACCAGGTAAAAATGTAAAAAACGAAGAGAAGCAAAAATAATAAAAATAAAAAAGGGATTCAATTTCAAGAGACTTCAGACAATACATAGAACGACTCGAGTCAATACATTAGCTTCAGTCAGACTCAATGTGCCTTTGTGCTCGAGAAAAGCATTGATGCTCAGCTTGAAAAGAGAAGCATGAGATAATGTATCTCTATTATACCCATATTTTCACACAGGCTTGTTTGTGCTTCTCTTCCTTTGCACCACCTGCAAATAAAATTCTCTTCTCAGGAGGCTTTCATAGACCAGACATAAAGCCACATGGGACTTCTACCTAGATTTGACAGTCTCCCAAGTATAACATATTAAAATAGTAACAGCTGTAACCATTTAATGATATCCTGGCTGATAAAGTTGACAGCAATAAGGCAAATGTTTCATTTAATAAACATTTTTATACTTTAGGTCTGAATTCTTAATAAGGACGACAAATACCAGTTAATGCTCATGCAAGAAAAGACACAGGTCTAGTACAAAGAAGCCAACATTTTAAATTATCAGTCCTAACAAAAAGGTTGTCTGTTTATTGACAACATGGTTGGGCAGACTAGATGGACCGAATGGTTCTTATCTGCCGACACATTCTATGTTTCTATGGCGATAAAAGTGTAACAATTTTGGTGAAAGCCTATTTCATCTTTTTTGTTTTACTTAATATTTTAAATTGCCAGTCAGACAGCAATGGTTATATAAACTACAGGAATCATCTATTAATAATAGGTAAACATTTAAAATATCTGTCATATACAGTGATGTATTTTCTCTGTTTTGTAGAAAAAAGCTCCATACAAAACACCATGGAATTGGTAGACATAGTCTACCAGTAATTCCATGGAGTAATTTCCTGTTACCAGAAAAGGTTAAGGCATCTTAACATGTATATCTTGGAGGAAAGACGTATTAGGGGGATATGATAAAATAATTTAAATACAGAAAGGGAATCAACACAGTAAAGGAAGAGAGTATATTTAAAAGAAGAAAAACTGCCACAACAAGAGGACATAGTCTTAAATTAGAGGGGCAACGATTTAAAAGTAATATCAGGAAGTATTACTTTATTGAGAGGGTAGTGGATGTATGGAATAGCCTTCCAGCGGAAGTGGTAGAGGTAAACACAGTCAGGGATTTTAAGCATGCGTGGGATAGACACAAGGCTATACTAGATATAACATAGGGAACTGGGGGCTAATAAAAGTATTTAGAAAATTGGGCAGACTAGATGGGCCGAATGGTTCTTATCTGTCGACACATTCTATGTTTCTATGTAAGGATAATGCTCCTCAGTCATACCCAAGACCGCAGTTTGCAAGGAAGTTCTGAGAATATTTAATATTCAGTGACCTGGATATTTTGTTTGCATCATATTATATGTACACACAAGTCACATGACATAAGCACTAAAGATAGTGTGTGTGTAATTATATATAATGATATGTATCTTATACGGAAATGTATCTATTAAGCGAGCACCCAAGCATTTGAGAAGCCCAAAATAAATTAAAGACCCTTTGTAAAAAGTGTCATTACAGGACCTGCTTTAGTGATAATTGATTTACAATCCAAAAATGATAAGACTTACAACAGCAGTGCAGTGATTGGCCACACACTGCTTTATTGAACCAACTAATTGGCAAAAACAGTTCACAAATCTGAGTTCTATTTAGAAACGCAAAACCACCTGGAACAATGCCGAAGATATGAGGTAACCCAAGTAGGCTACACGTTAAAGGGACACTCCCACCAAAGAATGAAAAGGTTTTATTTTTTTTATTTTGTATTGTTTATTTCAGATATGTATTTTGTTTTTGTTATGTGACTGTATTTAATAAAATATGTAATTAAACAAGTGTGACTAGGCGCTGCCATTTTGTGAAACAGTGTTTTTGGGTGCCACCCTCTAGTGACTTTACAGCACACATCAGAATAATCTGCTCTCTTTGTGTTGGAAGGCAGGTAAAAAAACAAAACAAAAAAAACACAACCACCTAGTCCTGTCCACTATGATAAACAGGAGCCAGTAAGAGAGCAGGGGAGTATCTAATGACATCATCATGCAGGCTTTGGCCACAGTTGTAAAGTGAGATTGGCTGGAAGATTTTGGACGATGTTGCTCCATGGGAAGTATTCACAAAATGAAGCCAGGAGATAAACACCTAATCTTATTTTTCCTCTTATATGCAATTAATTAAATATATATATATATATATATATATAAAAATAAAAAGTGGCATAAGATTTATATATGTGTTTGTTTTAAATTACCAGGTTATCTACTTACATATTATGTAAGTGGTAGTGTCCGTTTAAGTGTATGAATAATCCATATATTATATAGTCTCTTTCCACATGTGTGTGTGTGTATATATTTTTGAAAAAAGCAGAAACATTTATATATACTTTAAGAAGAAAAAAAAAAAGCCTCCTGGAATTCATTGCTCTTATTTGATGCCCTTTGACCAATGAGGAAAAACAATACATTTGAGCTGTGCATTATTAAACAAAACCTGAAACGTAATACTCACAGTGAACACAAGGATAATTAAAATCAGGTTTGTACTGAAGTATTTTATGAACAAGGATACAAATATAAATATATTTCTGTTGTAGAAGTATTTATGGAACATATACCATAAAAGAAGGTGGGTATAGGGTTTTCTGCAACATAAGACAAACACTGTATAAAGAATAACTTCTCAAAATGGAGCAATCTAATGAAATCACCTTGCTAACTTGGTCCAAAATTGCTTCTAAGGGGGCAGTTCCACCTAGCCTATTTTCTGCTCAAGAAAAACGTGCATTTACGTGGCTCACTTAGAGGCAGGGGGCATCCAAGTATTTTCTCTATGGTAGATGATTGCTCATGAGCTAATGTGTATTTGCTCACAGAAACATAATACTGGATATCGTTGTGGGTTTAGGATTTGTTTCATTCTGGAAGTCAGCAGAAGGATAGGTTAGATATAGGGGGGGTAAAGAACATGGTTGCAGGGTTCACCACTGATAGAAGATCTGCTACTCTAGGTGAACGTCAGCTCCTCTACCGACAAGTGGTGTTGGGCAAAGCTGGTAGTATGAAAACTGGTAATGTGTTGCAATGGTGGTATCATATTATGCATGGTCGTGTAGGGGGGCCCCCATGGAAATTTTCATACCGGATCCTGGTCTAGATGAAAAAACGTATTAAATGGTAGATATTTTATAGAACAAAATGGGAAAAAGAACAACACTAAATGCTGAACCATTAATATTATTTTTTTATTACTCATGCAGGATAATAAAAGAACAACATGAAAACAACAAACAGGAAGCTTGATTGAGAGTACATTGCAAGGATTTACAAGCAAATCAGCTACCAATCAGTCCAATGAGTTTGAGGTCATAGATGACAGATACAATGGGAGTTATTTGTCAACCTACCTATACCCATACCATAATCTCTTTACAAACAAATATTAATTTATATATATATATATATATATATATATATATATATATATATATATATATATATATACACACACACACACTATATATATATATATATATATATATATATATATATATATATATATATATATATATATATATATATATATATGTTTATATTTTATTTTATTTTCCCACACACACACACCGGGAAGGGGGTGCAAAAGTGGGTATACAGCGGATTTGAGGGCAATGTGTAACTACTGAAGGACGCCAGTCTGAGCACACAACACAATTAAGCTAGTATAGAAAACATATTGGACTTCATGTTCTGCAGTATACAATCCAAATGAAGCGGTTTTATCTCCATTCATTAGAGAACAAACTGAAATAGAAAATTATAAGTTAAACCAGTAATAATGCTGTATATAATAATGCTGTAAGAACCCATTTATATTAGGAGCCATGGAAATGGTACTATAGATTTCTATGTAAAGTAATCCAAATTCGTAGGAGCTGGCAAGTAGCAATTTCAGAAGCCATGGCTGCCTGACTCCAGGGAATAGTCCAGCCCTGATTTAGAACTCAAAATATTCACATCACAGGTGTGCAATAGGCAAATTAAAGGCCAATATCCAATAGAAAATACCTTTACCAGTTTATCTAGTTAAGGAAAAATACGTACACATAAATGAAGGTGCCAAGGAAACGCCAGCTCTTTAACACTCAAGTATGTAGACTGCATAGCAATAACCAGTCTACAACTTGTAAACACAAAACGCACACCCTTTTCAGTGTACACCAGGGCTTGACAAATCTAATTAGATTTTAGGAGCCAGCCAAAAAATTTAGGAGCCAGACAATCACGCAAGCATACACGCAATTCATAAACACACACGGCTTCTTCACATATATACACACACACACACACCTACTTTATATATACACATATATCCAAACACCTCACACACATCTACTTTACATATGCACATAAATACAAACACCTCACACACCTACTTTACATATCCACATATATCCAAACACCTCACACACACCTACTTTACATATACACATATACACAAACACCTCACACACACCTACTTTACATATACCCATATATACAAACACCTCACACACACCTACTTTACATATACACATATATACAAACACCTCACACACACCTACTTTACATATACACATATATACAAACACCTCACACACACCTACTTTACATTATACACATATATACAAACACACACCCACCTCACACAGTCTTTTCTTGATGTGTCCCCCCTCCCTGCTGCTTTACCTCACTGCAGGGGAGGGGGACATCCGTGCTGCAGCATGTCCTCACTCATCGGCCTGCTGAGTGCCAGGATGTCACGTGACGACACCCGGCACTCAGACACGCGTTGCGCGAGGGGGCAGAGCTTGCAGTCTGTGCTATACGCACAGACTTTACCCCCTCGCGCTACGGAAAAAGAAAAAAACATCGGATGGCAGCGGCAAGGGAGGGTAACTTCACCCAGGCGCCAGGTCTCATTTCCTGGTCGCCATGGCGACCTGGCGCCTGGGGTTTGTCGAGCCCTGGTGTACACTTTATAATAAGTCATGAGTAAGAGAGGATTTATCCAGTAAGTTGGGAATTAGTAATGGTGACATTATAAAACAATATTCTGAATTAACAATAAATGCAGTCAAGGAAAGGATGCCTACAAAAGTGCATTTCACGAGATTTGAAAGTACAGGAGTTCTACCAAAAATATTTTAAACTGAAACAGACAGGGCTTTATGAATAAAAATGTTGATAGATGCTGAGCAAGAAGGTGTGTTTAAAATAGACACTGGATTGAATGGTCAGTTCTAGCATCCAAGCATTTTCACCAGTGGCACAATAGACTGACATTGGTTCTTTAGAACAAATATGTACAAATTGCAGCCCTCCTGCTGTTGAAGGACTACATGTGCCATATTGCCTTGCCAGCCTCTTAGTGCACCGAGTATAATGACAGCTGGAGTTTGACATGGGTCTAAAGCAGCCACAGCACACTGGTGCGCCGCTGGATGATGGGATCCAGCTGTGCCGGCCCCCAGAGGAGAGTCCGATGTTATCTAAGATTTAGACAACATAGGGCTCTCCTCTCGGGGCCCGGCATCTGCTGGATGCGGCTGCAGAAAAAAAAAAATCATTGCTGTGTATCCCTACATGCAGGAGGGTAGACTGCAAGGAGGAGACGACGACAATTGACACGGAGCAACAATGAGGTGAGTACTGAGGAGGGGGGGTGAGTATGGCATATTGTTGTACAAATTTTCTGGGGCATATTAATGGCAAAATAACACTGGCATATTATTGGTCAAATTGGCTGGGGCATAATAATGGCAAAACAATACTGGCATATTATTGGGAAAATTGGCTGGGGCATACTAAATGGCAAAATAATACTGGCATATTATTTGGCAAATTGGCTGGGGCATACTAATGGCAAAAAATACTGGTATTCTAAGGGGCAAATTGGTTGTGGCTGGTTTTGTTTGTCTATTTATGATTTTGTAATGCACTGGTTTTGTTTGTCTATTAATGATTTGTAATGCACTTGTCTTGGTTTGTCTGTTGATCATTGGTAATGCACTGGTTTGGTTTGTCTATTTATGATTAGTAATGCACTAGTCTTGGTTTGTGCATTTGTTTTTTATTTTGCACACTTGTTTGGTATTAAAGGTAAATAAAGGCCTCTCGTTCTTATGTTCTGTGTATGCACTTGACTTTATAACTTACCGTATTTTCCGGCGTATAAAATGACTTTTTAACCCCTGAAAATCTTCTCAAAAGTTGGGGGGTCGTCTTATACGCCGGGTACTGGGATTTACTCACCTATTTTCTGCTCTGTCTCCGCTCGCGCTGTTAAGCCGGTCCGTGGCTGTGAGGGAAGCGTTGTGAGCTCCCCTCAGGCCGCGTGGCTTCAATAAAGTCTGTTTAAACTTTTTTTTTTAAACAAAACTTTATTGACCGCGCGACTGGAGGGGAGCTCACAACGCTTCCCTCACAGCCACGGACCGGCTTAACAGCGGGAGACAGAGCAGAAAATGGGTAAGTACTGGGGATTGGGGAAAGGGTAGGGAGGGTGGAAAACTCTATATTTTAACCTAAAAGGTTAAAATATAGATGCGATTTTTCCGGCTTATAAGATGACTTAGTTGGGGGGTCGTCTTATACGCCTAGTCGTCTTATACGCCGGAAAATATGGTAATTTTTATTTATTTTTGTTTGTGGTGTGCCACGGAATTCTGGGAAGAGCTTTTGTGTGCCCTGGGTGAGAAAAGGTTGAGATGCACTGGTCTAAAGCGTCTGTCCATAATAGTCTTGGTCAACTAAACTTGAATATGTATATAAACATAAACATAATGTATATAAAGCTATTTGTAGGCAACCTTACTACCTAGGAAAGCTTGGACTACATTAACCCTATAGAATAACGTAGAATCTACAGTGGTTATTTCAAATGGACAGTATGCTTTTCCCCTACACTTGTTTAATATAACAACAATTATATAAATAAAAATTACAAATAAACAAATCTACATACTATAGAAACGTCATGCATTTTATTCTTTCCCTGAATATAGATAATAGCACAAAGACTCATTTCTAATTTAAGGGACACTCCCACCAAAATATGAAAAGGTTTTTTTACTATTTTGTATTGTTGATTTCAGATATTTTTGTTATGTGACTGTATTTAATAAAATATGTAACTAAAGTTTGACTGGGCACTGCCATTTTGTATAAAATAGTGTTTTTGGGTGCCACCCCCCAGAGACTTTACAGCACAAATTTCTCACTTTGGTGCTTGGGACACAGAACGTAGTCTATAAGTCTGAATTGTGACCATAGACGTGCATTGAATGGGAGGGTAATGTAACTATTACATCACAACAGGGCGAAGTTATGATCCTGTTTGACCAGGTTAATCTCCTCTCCGTGTTGGAAAGCAGGTAAAAAAAAGTTGTACAAAGCCACCTAGTCCTGCCCACTATTATACGCCGTAGCTAGTAATCTTATGACATCATCATGCAGGCTTTGGCAACAGTTGTAAACTGAGAATGGCTGGAAGAAGATTTTGGATGATGTTGCACCATGGGACATATTCATAAAATGGAGCCAGGAGATTAACACTTAGTTTTATTTTTCCTTTTATATGGAATTAATTCAAACATAAAAAAAATCAGTGGCATATGATTTATATATGTGTTTGTTTTAAATGACCAGGTTATCTAGTTACATCTTATGCAACTGGTAGTGTCCCTTTAAACCACACATCCCTCCTTTTGCTACAAATCCAGTTTATTAGGCTCCTTTGATTTCATTAATACTGCAGAATTTAATATTGTCCTATGGGCTACATATCAGAGCAAAGTAGGTAGCCTGCACCCAAGTACCTCCCCAAATGTTTTGGTTTAAATAATTAAATATATACTTTTTTTATTTTTTAAAGTTAAAAAATACTTAAAAAGGAACTGTTAACCTAAACATTGTGTTTACTCTGAACAGCAAACAAATACATAAACTGTGGCTGTGGTGTGCTACCACAGGATTTTTCTTTAAATTGTCCATCATATTTTATTAATTTCTTTAAAGTAAATTATATATGATCAAAATAATGGTATCCTGAAAAAAATATATATAATTTGTATGGGAAGAGTAAACGAGAGAGAGTAAAATTACAGCTATACACAAAACAGTGCAGAAATATTAAAATGGTGCAACACAGCCACAACAATCTGGTCATGAAGGGGTTAATTACAGGTATTGTCAAGCCTATACACTATAAACTTCAGAAACAAAGATCATGTTAACAAGACAACTCATCACAAAAGGTCAGTAATGTATTCATCAGTGACTGTATGGAGAAATTGTATCCCTGTTAACATGACAGACAGAATAAACTTTGAAAAGCCTGAGCTATGATATTAAGATTTAGTATTAAATGTATATTTTTACATTTAAAAATGCTGCAATTTAAAAAAGTCACTCAACCATAGCACATGAGAAGTCTTACCCACTGACTCAATAGATAGACAACTACGGTATTTCCATAGCTATTCGGACTACAGTAGATGCATAAATGAAACTAGTTTACTTAACTGCAATTTAATCACCACGGCATGCAACCCATAATTTAAAATAACGAAATCACAGTACAGCCCACTGAATAATCCTAGACCCAAAAAATACCCAAATACAACTGTAATACCAGCCAGTATTCAAAAGAGTCACAGGGGGCACAGAGAAAAATTAACACCCAAAATAAATGCCACACATTACAGCAGGATGGGCTGTAATATTGTAGCCTGTAAACTGCTCATCTCATTCTGCTCCAAAGTTAGATTTCCTCATCGAGGTGAGAGTGATTATTGACAGCCCGTCTGGGTGACAGTCACTGATCGGTGTGCTCTAGCTCCTCTCTCCCTGTCAGTTGACAGTTACTCACTTTTTTCGAGCCTTCTCCTTCTTTCCCTTTGGCCTCCGCTTCCGGGCCTGGATGGCCAACACTGGATAAAGACAGAGGTAGACATCGGAGGTACGTTATTAATAACACTACTAGCCGGCAGTACGATCAATAACAATGGTGGCAGATGATGGGGAAAGCGATCCTTCGCTTCACCTACCCTTGCCGGAGATCATTTCACCCTTGCTCCGTGTGTTGTTGCCGGTGCCGGCCGGGGCTCTATGCACGCAGGCGCAGCCACCGTCGGCTTCCATGGGCCAAATGAGTTCGCGCCGCACACCGCGCTGGTTTCTATACACTGCGTCACCCGCTCCCCCTCCTCTGACTCCTCTCCTAGGCAACCATAGACAGCGGAGCATAGAGATGCCGCAGCCTAGACGGGATAGGGGCGCTCTGGCCAATCATCTCGCTGGTACATTGGAGGACTTGAGATCAGATGGTTTGTTAGAGTCGCTGCCCCACGTGTTGCGAATCTAGATGACCAGGATTACCACTGCGTCTGTACGCTAAATACTTCCCTGTCAAACGGCCTTCTATTCCCAGTATATTTCAGGTACATTACTGTAGTTGTTTGCGTGTACTAAAGTGTGTTTTGCGTCTAGGAATGACCGTAAAGGCCTGTAGAGTGAAATTTTAATTCCGTAGTTTATGGGAAAATATATGTTTTACAGAGGCAAGATTTGCGTCTCCAGCTGTTGAGAACTAAAGTTCACATACTGCTTATAAAGCTATTTGCTTTTTAAAGCTGAACATCGCGGAATATCTAATCCACAATAGCTGTGGTGCTGGAGATCATTCGTGTAATGTGTACATAACCTAATAGTTACTGTGGAGCGAGTTACCCTACTGCGTAATGAGACTGGTAGTTTAGTTGCAGTTATTTCACCTGAAATTCCCTTTTTGTTCAGCACTGTAACTTACTGTGTGACATTATTTAGCAGCATTTCTCCAGACATTTTGAGTTATTATAGTTATGCCCTTGAAAATCTGTTGAAACCAAGTAAATACTCTGCTTATTTATATTGACTGTAACCCACCCATAATCCATGTATAATAGGTAAATGTATGCTTTAGTGTAAGTAATTAAACTGCTACCGAAATAGATTTATTCGCTAGACAATTCAAACCCAACTTGATAACAAATTACCCTACATACAAATTTGCAAATATATATATATATATATATATATATTTAATTTCATTTATGTGTTAGAGTGTATCAACCTAGTACAGAAACATTACAGTTGTTCCTTAAATCTTCACACAAATTTGGGTTATATCAACAATCATTAGGGAGACAGTGATCAGATGGTTGTGCAATATATGAACTGTTGTGACCATTCTGTGAAGTAAGGGACGAGTGAAAGAAGAGTTAAGTGCCCTTTATAGCTATCCTGGAGAAGAAAGGGTTTGCATTTTTAATCAAGACTGTTGATAACATTTGCACATCACAGTTAAAGGGGCAGTCTACTCCCCAAATTCACTTTGGTGCAAAATTAAGATTACTGCTTGTAAAGGGCATAATCTTTTTTTGCAGTGTGATTTGATGCAGGCATTCTGCATAAGTCACATTTTTTAATATTTTACTCAAACCTAACCTCAGTGATTACTCTGCATGTTTACTGCTTTATTTGGACACTGAGTAAATAAAGTTTTGTTTCACTTAATCACTTCCTGTGCTGCTAGAAAAGGTTACATTGTGTGGACTGTAATAGACTTGCTCTTGTACACAGTAGGATCTCTTAACAGTGCAACACATTGTCTGATGACATCACCAGAGAGACAGAAATGCCAATTCATTTGAATGAAATTATTCTCATTGGTTCCTGCAGCAAAAAAAAAAAGGGAATTACTTTTACGCAGTTAGTGTGGGCAGTCCTGTTTTTTTTTCATATTGCCATAATTTCATCTAGTGTAAGTATTTTATATTTTAAACAATGCAAAATGTAGAAGGTGCATTTTAAAGTACTTTGAAAGCACATTAATTTGCATTAATATTGGGAAGATATATTTTGGACACAATACAGTCCCTTTAAGCTTGATCTATTATTTGACATTGTTCTTACATTTTTAAAAATGATCATATATGATATGCACACCTGGAAGGTAATCGGCACCGTAAAGGAGGAGTATATTCCCCCAAAAAAGTCTTTAAATTGGTGGGGTAAAGGTTTAAAAGTAACATCGGGAAGTATTACTTTACTGAGAGCCTTCCAGCGAAAGAGGTTAACATAGTGAATGCGTTTAACCATGCATGGGATGGGCATAAGGCAATCCTAGGTAAAAGATAAGGCCAGGGACTAATACAAGTATGCAGATAATTGGACAGACTAGATGGGCTGAATGGTTCTTATCTGCCGACACATTCTTAGTGTTTGCACTTTTTGTGCATTGTGGATCTGGTGACAGTGGAACGTCCTCCGTTAAAATGAGCAGTGGATTCTCAGGCTGTGTTGCTATAATGTCATGATGTTGAGGCATTAAGTAAATTGGCAAATATGGCACCCTGGAGCACCACAATCACTCAGGGGAGTGACAGTGGGCACCATATCCGAAAGGCAGCATGTCCCTCCAACATGGCGCTGCCCTGGAGCCGGCAAGAACGAAGTAAATGATCACCCTCACTTCCATCACTCTTTATACTGTGAATAAAAGCAAAAAAAAGAATCCTAGGGTTGGCCTCTAAGGTTAATGCTAGTGTTAAGGTTGGGGTTGAAATGTCACTGTGGGAGAAAAAGGTTTTTTAAAAAACATGTAAAAAATGGGTATTTCTAAACTCCGGACAAATATTATAATCTATTTAGCAGTTTTTTTTATTTGTGTTTTGTAGATGTATAAAATGTTTTTCATGTTAGTTATAAAAATTTTGTTTTTTCCTTTCTGTATAATATTTTATGATTTTTTTTTTATAGTAAATAATGTGATGTGGTAAAAAATGATATTTTAAGAAAACCCTTTTTACCCCTTAGTGACAAGACATTTTCACCTTGACTTTCCCTTGGTGACAATGGCTGTTTTGACATTTCTGGGGTGTTTGTGTTTAGCTGCCATTTTCTTCTTTCTCACATACTGTACCCACACAAATTATACGTTGTTTTTATCGTCATAAGAAGGGCTTTCATTAGATACCATTATGTTCATCATATCTTATAATTTACTACAAACAAAATCATAAAATATGATGAAAAATAAAAAAAAAAACACTTTTTCTAACTTTGACCTAAAATATAATTTAGACAAATACAATCATTAAAAAAGACCCCATCTAAATGGTTTCTAAATGTTGTCCCGAGTTTCAGAAATATGCATGTTTCCATATTTTTCGGTATTTTTTTGCGAGTATTGGGGCAAAAACCAAAAATAGTGTTTTTTGTTCGATGTCGAGGCAATAGACCAGCACCGTTAAAGCGGTTTTCCCAATCATTGATCGCGAAAACCACTTGATTCACCGCAGGACGTGTCAGGCACGTCCATTTTTGCGAAGGGGTTTATGGTGTTAAAAATGGTATATTATATTATAGTTGTAGGTACTTTCAACTGAGAGAGAGGAAAATTACAGCTATACACAAACACCATAGAAGTGTAAAAACAGCCTGTCTCCTAAATTGTACAACAATCCAAAAACATTTGCATCCTCAAGGGGTTAATTAGACAGGACTAGCAATAAGTAGACATGTCTGCAGGACTAGCAAGTAGTGTTTACTATTGTGACCTAGATGTTGGTTAATTTTGTGTTACCCATTCAGGTTTTTCTAAATCATTCTTCCGTGCCTTAAGAATAATGGAATCCGTTGAAATGAGCACTGTGTCATTGAAACGTCCAATTTCTGGTGAAGACCTCATAAGTGAGGATGCAGTCAAGAGGCCAAGGGTGTCTGAAAATTCCTTGACAGAAGAGCCTTTGAAACATGTGGAAGAAGTAGAGCCTTCAGGCAAAAACTCCAAACAAGCCATAGATACCGATGTTTCAGGTGATGTTCCAGAAGCTAACGATGAAAATGAAGAGGGTGAGGAAGAGGTCCTGGAGTTAGAACCTGAAGATGGAGAACCAACGAGTTTTGCTGACATGATGAAACATGGGTTGACTGAAGCTGATGTTGGCATCACTAAATTTGTGAGTGCTCATGAAGGATTTTCTGGAATCTTGAAGGAGCGGTAAGTTGACATCTGATGAATGGATTTGCAGTTTCAGCAGTGAGTGCTGCTAAAGGTTCACCTATTATACAAAAATGAGTTAGTGATACTTTAACGACAATAACTTTTAATCTCTGTATTGTGTTAGCCAAACTGCTTGCACATGTACATGTTTAAAGTTATTTAAAATGTATGCTACACCTCATATCTGTAAGTGAGAGAATAGGTTTACTACTTAAGAATAGTAGTGTTGGTTCCAGTGACTAGACCCTTTGTTTATTTCCTTGTACGTTGCTAAAGCTTTATTTGAATTCAATTTTGATTTATGCTTGTGATGACTAGAAATACTTACAGCTGATAGATTTAGACCAGGGGTGACAAAAATCTGAGAAGAAAAAACAAAGTGCAAAGGCTATCGGATACCAAAGAGTCGAATCTACCCAAGAACCCCTCTAGTTCTCCAACAATAACAAGAATGGGATATAAATAACAAATACAAAAAAAGAAAAACGTGTCCTATAGCCTATAGAACCAAGACTAAAAAATTAAAAATATGAATGGAGGAGTATGCCCACATGTTCGGCTCTTAGCTTAGAGAGAGAAACTGAGAGCAGCCCATGTTTCAGTTAAAAACTTTGCAACATTCTTTTAAAGACAAGATTTACTATATAAAACCAGAAACTCCCACATCCCCTTTTACCTAAATCCACCCAGTGCTCAGCCCTGTCTTCTTGCACTCCTAGCCTGTTTTTCCCCCAACTGTTTCTGCTTCTCTTCTGACCTCTCCCAGCTCTTGCCCAATTAATCCTATAACATTTCACCCTTTTTTTCAGTCTCGCGCCTATACTGACTATTATTAAAATACAGTAAATTTGCTCTACTGATTGCAGATTTATTCAGCTAGCATATAATGTTTGATTAGCAGACTGACATGCTTGCGCTGGTATGTTAATTATAAATACTGATTATTTCTCATGTTTCTGTAACATGTTGTGCCAATTTAATAACTGCTGCCATTGGCATATTTATGTAAAACCACTACAGCATGGCATTTTGTGGTTGTATCATTTAGGTTTATTGAATATTCAATTAAAAATATGTGCAGATTAGCCACTATGTTCATAATTCTGAATTGAAGATGCTGATAGTTTTGTCATGAAATAATAAATTACCTATTATTTCTAAATTAATCTTCAGAATCAATTGATTAATATTTGCATCCATGTGCTTCTCAAAAGATCAAATCCCTCTTCTGTAAAGAAAAAAATTGGTATTCGGTCCACTTATTAACACGTGCCTTTTGTATTATTGGTTTTCTCTATAGATATTCAGACTTTGTTGTCCATGAGATTGCAAAAGATGGGAAAATAAGTTATTTGAATGATTTATCAGTTCCAGCAGACCATGAGGTAAGTCTGTCTCTTAATGTTCTTTTTTGGCCATAGTTATACCCCCAGTAACTCAAACGTTCTACTTCTCTTGCAGGATCCTTCAGAAGAAATTTATTCTATCCTGTCCACTGATGATAAGGTGCGCCTGGAAGAACTTCAGCTATACAAGAACAAAGAAACAAATGTGGCTATAGAGGTACCTACTAATTGTACTTCTGACTACAAACAGATATCTGTTACATTCATTTGTTATCCTATGTGAAGTGGTAATTAAAAGTTCCAAGGATAATCAGACCCATAGTCTGTGAACAGAGCAGTAAGGCCAACCAAAACACACCTGCCTATTGAGTAACAAATCTGGACTGACGAGCTTTGCCTTGCTTATGACCTGAAAAAGGTCCCTATATACCAAATAGGAGTGTATTAAAAGCAAAAGTATATTTCCAAATACTTTTAGTCCCTGCCTCTTTCCTTGTGGACTGAGAAAGGAGACAAAGCACAATCCAAAGCAAAGTTACTATTAAAAAATAAATACATTAAAAATTATATTTAGAGATCATTTGGTTTGCTTTAGACTATATGAATAGAAAGTCCTCTACATACTAGTTGGTTATTTTTAAATTAAGTTGTGTTCACTATTTGCACAAGACTTTGTCAATCACATTTTTATGGATAATAGATTCACTTTAATGCTGACCATGTTCTTGGGCAGCAGATTTCCCCAAAAAAGGGACTAATTGTATAAAACACTACATCACACCCAAAATGCATGATAAAAATGACCTTCCAAACATTGGAGATTTATTTTCTAAAATCATTGTTTTTACCTTCATTCAAAATCTTCAAGCAGAAATGTCCTTTTGGATGACAATGTTGGGCTTTTTTCTGTATCTCTAAGTGCTGCAGGGTGGTTAAGGAAGTTTACATGTCTATTAGATACATTGATTTACATAATGGATAAATCTGTCCAAAGGTTGTTGAAGACACCAAAGAAAAGAGGACAATCATTCACCAAGCTGTTAAGGGTTTATTTCCTGGACTGGAGACTAAAACCGAGGATCGAGAAGGAAAGAAGTATATCATTGCTTACCATGCAGCTGGCAAAAATGCACTTTCAAGTAAGTAAATGTCCTGCCTTGAGATCTTCCAGAGACCATTGTGGTAATACAGGTATGTGACATTGCAAGGCAGCAGCATGTGATGAAGGATACACAACATCACATGGAGATCTTGCCATGGCCATCTTAGAATCCCCAATGAATGCAGTGATTGAAACTGCATTAACGTCCATCAGGGTTATCTGTAAGGTAAATTAGGCATGTTACTCTATGGAGCCTGTTTATCAGTTTCAAAGATCGACTCCATAGAATGGCATTAAACCTTTCACTATAATACTCTTTTCCTGCATTGTACACACAGAAATGTATCTATTTCTTAGCTCTCATTCTAATTGTACCATCTTGCTACAATTCAGTGGTCTTCAAAAAGTGCTAAAAATCTTAAATTTATGAGCTGATTCTTCTAATATTATTCCATTCGGTGTAAAATATGGAGGTGTTTCATTATCAATATTTTTAAGGCTCTACTCTTAATGAATGTGTGTATAATGTATAGTAAATGATAGTGTTATGCTTTCCTTTAATCCCTTTTGAACACCTTCCTCACATGCCTGTATAGTAAAAGTGCTGCATCTTTGATAAAAGATGCTAAACAATTTGATTAGTTCATGGAAGCTTGGCTTGCTGTCTGAGCCATAGGCAGCACGATATTAGGAATGCAAAATGGAGTGTGATCTATCTGCATGCTTAGAGCATGTCATGTTTCCATGCATGCTAATAAATGCATTTTCTTTCTTGCCATAATTTATTATATTTTTCATAAAGGATACATGCCTAGATTGTGGCAGAACAAATATACAATCTCCATTCTTTTTGCCCCCGATAATGCTCAGGGTCACTTCAACTGCCATTTAGTTTATTTAATGCATTCAGGGCATTGCCAAGTTACAGGGATTTTTTTTTTTTAAAGTTTTGTTAACATTTAGGACTATTCAGTAATACAATTAGCTTAAAATCCTAAACACAAGTCCCTACAGCAAATGAGCGATGATTCATACATAAATGTTTATTGGCCAATGGTATATTGTGTAAAGGATAACTTTTTGTTCCACTGATGCTTCTAATATAGTATATGTGAAAAATGTAGTGCCTCTAGTGTGAGTGTAAACTGGCATGTACTTTTGATGTACTTTTTGATAGTTTTACTTCTGACTAGGAAGCCGGCAGCCCAGTGAGGTCGGTGACTGTCTCTCTTCTATTGCAGAGAGAGACCATTGTTTTCAAGGGAAATCAACAGAGGAGCTTTAACTCTGTCCCCTCAGTTGATCCCCTTTGAAAAATGAGGTCTCTCATGCAGATCCTGGTCAGACGTCTGGCTGTGTGTGTGCGCCCACCTCCTGACCGGGGCTCTAAAGATACATGTCCGTTTTTTTTTTCGGAAGAGTGGCCAAGGAAGAAAGGGTTAAAAAGAACTTTAGTTTAAATGTAGCATTATCTGTATTCAAACTCTGTTGGCAAAGTTAGAGACAAATGTAGCTGTATATACAGTTAATGCTACATTTGCTGTATATTCAATTAAACATTTTTTTGGTCTGTGCAAAGTAATATACTGGCATGTCGTATGATATAAAAGGACTCTGTCATCTAAACATTGATTTTACATTGAATGTAGACAATAAAAAAATATCTTGAGACTGTTAGAAGAATGGGAAGCAAATGCCTGGATTAAAAGAAAATAGTTTCTGTAACAAATCTGATTTTATATCATTATCTTGTGACTTATGGAAATTCCGAATGTTTCATTGAAGTAGTTCATTTGCATACTAAGCTACAAGGTGATGTCGTAGACAGAGAGGACAACACAGGCACATTTTAGACATATTTCATTTAATGCACCACAAAATATTATTTTTTTTATTCTCTGTTTATAGCTCAAGCAATGATTCGGTAATGGAATCCCTTTAATGGTTAGATTATTCTGTAGTTTCAGCAGGGACTGAATTTAGCATTTCTTATTAAAACGTATCAGGAGCCAATGGTTCTTCAGATTAGCGTTTTTGGGCCAAATGGAAGATTTTTTTTTTTTTTCAAATTTCCTTTTAATGGGAACTCCAATGTTTTTCGTACAAAGCCTAATTGTCAAGCTGACAGTGACTTCTCTCCACATTTTCACTGCTTAGCTACTTTTCCCTACTGAAGGGCACAATGTTCCCATACCACACAAAAATGTCATATTAGTTGAATAATAAACAGCAGATTTTTTTTTGTATAAAATGTTTTATGACCTACCCTTGTGCTGAAGAGAAAGGAAGGTAGGACATGTGATTTTTAGCTCTTGAGTCATGTGTTCCGGAAGGTTCATTTGCGCACTGCGACTTGCCACGCATTTCCTGGATGCATTTGAACCCCAACGAATGAACTAATCATGCAGCCATAATTATTATTTTTTTGCATGTCCACCTCCAACACGTAACAATACAAGACCTGTAGAATTTTTAAACATTACTTTCTTGTGCTCTTTATGCTATACACTTGGACAGAGGTCAGAACACCGACAGGTAAGCAAAGTTGGAATTCCACGCAACAACACTCTTGGCTCTAAATGAGCAGGACATATGTGATCTGTGAAGCTATAAGCTTTACGCTGAATAGACCAAGTCTGGATACCAACTGACTGGATTTATTTTGGTTTGTATCTCTTCAATTATCATATGGTTTGATGTGTTTTTAAACAAAATAATAGACCGTTTACTTTTTTTGTATTAAAAAAAGCTGCTGTTGTTGCAATTTAAATCTGTTACTCTTTTTAAGATCCACGGAAACATTCTTGGCCTAAATCCAGAGGAAGCTTCTGTCATTTTGTATTGTACAAGGAAAACAAAGACACAATGGATGCCATTAATGTACTCTCTAAGTTTTTAAGGTTAGTGTCTTGTGTTTGAGTCATGATCCTACCTAAAAGTAGAATGGCTTTCATTGCCTTCTCTCACAACTAAAATATATAGGAGGTGTTAGCAACTCTCTGTTCATCATGTGGTGACAGGAAAAATCTGAAGCATTTCTAATCTGTGATCAAATGTCTATTATGCTTCTTTCTTCTCTGTTGTGTCATGACAGAAGACAAGGCATTGCAAGTTCATAAAAAAACAGAAAAATACACTTTCACAGACCTGCATGTTGCTTTTAAATACAAGTTGTAGATTTGTACCCCAGGTTTGAGGACCAACAGAGGAATAGTAAGAATTCTGTTTGTTTTGAAGAGCAGTGATAACATATGTTGGCTGTTGGGAAGAATAAAACTATTTCCTGCTCTGTGATTTATTAAACCATCATTATCATAATATACCTTTTCATGGGTGAAATTGAAGAGCATGTGGTCAATGGTCACAGTAATTGTTGGTCTAGCGAGATAATATCTATCACCTTGTTGAAACACACTAAGATAGAAGAGTGCATAGCGATAGTGGCTACAGTGTTTTACATAAACTATCATCTAACCAGCAGTTAGGTTATGGAAGGAGGACTTCAGAAACAAAAAAAATGTAAGTCTATATTGTGCAATTGAAAAATGGTCCCCATATTTATACAGGAGGTATGTGTTTGTGTTGGTTGTAATATGAGATACATATAAAATATTCTTTACTTCGTTTGTTTTTTTTTGTTTTGTGAAACAGGGTTAAACCGAATATATTTTCCTACATGGGGACCAAAGATAAAAGGGCTATCACAGTCCAAGAAATTGCTGTTCTCAAGTAAGTATAAATTGTGTGGATTCAACCAATTGGTTTCTTCCATCCTAAAAGATGAACAAACTGACAACAGGAAATCAAAAACATTTGTTTTTCCATTCAAGCTTCTATAGCATCCTTTTCAGTCTCATTTAAAATGAGACTGAAGTACATATCAGTACATATCAATGAGGTTCTAACAATTTATATTGTAATACAAGTATCCATAGTTTCTATAAAAGAGTTTGCGTTAAATATCTTAATTCAGTGTTTCTCGTAAATATGGGTTTCTCTCAATACGTGAAATGTTGTTGTTTTTTTTTTGGTTTTTTTAACCCCTTGGCGACACAGGACGGACTAGGTCCGTCCTGTGTGCCGAGGCGTTAGTGACACAGGACGGACCTAGTCCGTCCTGTGTCAAAACGAGCACTGAAAGCGGAGTTTTTCCGCTTTCAGTGCTCTAAGGGCATTGTAACGATGCTTCCGTGTGGAAGCATCGTACAATGCTAAAAAAAATGCCCGTCGGCATTTCGATCGCTCCGGAGAGCGATCGAAATGCCGGTTTTAAAGGCACAGTGCCTTTAAAACGCGGGCATTTAAAAAATGAGCATAGGAAGCGAATTTTTCGCTTCCTATGCTCAGAAAGTGTTCCTGATTGCCTCGCAAGTCGAGGCAATCAGAAACACAAAAAAAAAATGCACGATCTTGGTCACTAAGTGACCAAGATGGCGCTGCCCTTCTAAGGGCAAGAGCACAGGAGGCAGGAAGTACCTGCTTCCTGTGCTCTCTGGCTGTCACACGATTGCCTCTTCACAGAGGCAATCAGTGACTGCCAGGCACACTGACAGGCAGTGGGGATGCTCTCCTGAACATCCCCACTGACTGGTCAGATCAATATTAACTCTATATTGGTCTGACCAGTTATGATCTGTCTCCCTCTCCTCACATTTTTTTTAGTGAGGGAGAGAGACAGATCAAAGTTCTAAAAGTAAGTAAAAGTTAAAAAAAACAATAAATACACAACACACAAATAATAAAACAATAAAAAAAAATTTATTAAAGCAATTCCCTGCGTTTAACCCCTTCCCTGCCACTGATCTTGCATAAGCAGTGATCGTGCACATCAGCGCATTTATTTTTGCTGTTTGTGCATTTTTTAGGGGTTAATTTTTTTGTACTGTAATTTATTACAGTACTAAAAAGGCTCTTCTAAGAGTTATTAACCCCTTATTTGCCGTCGATCACTGCTTACGCAATGATATTGACGCCAAAGCAATTTTTATCTGTCTGCATATTTTTTTTTTTTTTTTTTTTTTACACATACCCGCTAGGGGATTACATGTAAAGTAAAAATATTTGAGTTTTTTTTTTTTAAGCTGCCTGAGCACATAGCGATCAGTAACAGCGAATTAGTGGCAAAGGCGGTTTGGTGATTTCTCAATTAAGCTCACCATTCGCCCTGGTCAGATCAAAATTAATCGGATCAATATTCACAAATATTGATCTGCCTCCCTCTCCTCACTTACATTTTTGTGACGGAAAGAGACAGATCAGTATTAGTGATATAAAATAACATTTTATAAAATTAGCAGGTTTTATGAAAGTCTTTTAACCCCTTCCCTGCCATTCATCACTGTGTAAGCAGTAATCCTGCACAGCAACAGTATGTTTTGCTGTCTGCACTGTTTTATGGATTAATTTATTTGTACTGTAATGTATTACAGTACTAGATAGGCTCTTCTAAGAGCTATTAACCCCTTCTTTGCTCGAGATCACTGCTTACGCACTGATTCTGAGGCCGCGGACTCAGGGTTCGATTTTGACCCTATTCAGCTTTCTGATACATCATCTAGCGATGTATCGGTGGCTGCTGAGCCCTTGCCACAAGTAGTGATGGGGGTCTACCGATAAAAAAATATATGGTTTGGTGGGGGTAAATTACATTGGCTGGCTTCAAAGATATATCCCATAAAGGACACGGACGCAGGTTGACTACGTCAAAATTCCAAGTTGGAATTTTGAGATGCGCATCTCACAAATGTTGCCTTCTAGCCAAAAACAAACCAACAAACCTATGCATGGGTGCTATCCCTGTACTCGGGAGATGTTGCTGAACACATATTGGGTTGTTGTTTGGCAGTGACATATACCAGAATCTGTGAATTCATGCCTGAAGTACAATGCATGTGGGAAAAAAAACTACCACAAACTTTTACAAAGGCTGGTGGTAGAATTAGTACCTATACAGTATTAAAATACCACCATTTGAAATACCTTAGGATGTCTATTTTCCAAAAATATATGGTTTGATGGGGTAAAATTCATTGGACGGCTTCAAATATGTTCCAAATGGAACATGGGCGCAGGCTGACTACATGTCAAAATTCCAGGTTGGAATTGCGCACCCCCTAAATGTGGAATTTTAGACCCAATACAAACCAACAAACCTATGCATGGGGGGTATCCCTGTACTCAGGAGATGTTGCTGAACACATATTGAGGTGTTGGTTGGCAGTGGCAAATACCAGAATCTGAAAATTCCTGCCTGAACTACAATGTGTGTGGGGAAAAAATGACATCCCATCCCTTTGACATAGGTTGGTGGTAGAATTAGCACTTGGAAAGTGTTAAAATACCACAATTTTAAATACCCTAGGATGTCTAGTTTTCCAAAATATATGGTTTTATGGGGTAAAATACTTTGACAGGCTTCAAAAGTGTCCCAAATGGAACATGGGCGCAGGCTGACTACATGTCAAAATTCCAAGTTGGAAATGCACCCCCCCCTAAACGTGGCCTTTTAGCCCCCAAATAATCTAACTAACCTACACATGGGTGGTATCCCTGTACTCAGGAGATGTTGCTAAACACATATTAAGGTGTTGTTTGGCACTGACACATAATAGGATCTGTGAATTCATGCCCGATGTACAATGAATGTGAAAAACAAATTACTATCCATAACATTGACATAGGCTGGTGGTAGAATTAGTGCATGAAAAGTGTTAAAATACTACCATTTGAAATACCCTAGGGTGTCTAGTTTTCAAAAATATATGGTTTTGTGGGGTAGAATACACTTTTTGGCTTCAAAAATGTCCCAAATGGGACATGGGCGCAGGTTTTCTGCACGTCAGAATTCCAAGTTGGAAAACCAAAAAGCGCACCTCTCAAATGTGGCCTTTTAACCCCCAAATAACCTAACCAACCTATACATGGGTGGTATCCCTGTACTCAGGAGATGTTGCTGAACACATATTGAGGTGTTGTTTGGCACTGACATATAACAGGATCTGTGAATTCATGCCCAAAGTACTATGTATGTGAAAAAAAATTACTATCCATAACATTGACATAGGCTGGTAGTATAATTAGTGCATGGAAAGTGTTAAAATACTACCATTTGAAATACCCTAGGGTGTCTAGTTTTCAAAAATATATGGTTTTGTGGGATAGAATACACTTTTTGGCTTCAAAAATGTCCCAAATGGGACATGGGCGCAGGTTTTCTGCACGTCAGAATTCCAAGTTGGAAAACCAAAAAGCGCACCTCTCAAATGTGGCCTTTTAACCCCCAAATAACCTAACCAACCTATACATGGGTGGTATCCCTGTACTCAGGAGATGTTGCTGAACACATATTGAGGTGTTGTTTGGCACTGACATATAACAGGATCTGTGAATTCATGCCCAAAGTTCAATGTATGTGAAAAAAAATTACTACCCAAAACATTGACATAGGCTGGTAGTATAATTAGTGCATGGAAAGTGTTAAAATACTACCATTTGAAATACCCTAGGGTGTCTAGTTTAAAAAAATATATGGTTTTGTGGGGTAGAATACACTTTCTGGCTTCAAAAATGTCCCAAATGGGACATGGGCACAAGTTTTCTGCATGTCAGAATTCCAAGTTGGAAAACCAAAATGCGCACCCCCTAAATGTGGCCTTTTAGCCCCAAAACAAACCAACAAACCTATGCATGGGTGGTATCCCTGTACTCGGGAGATGTTGCTGAACACATATTGAGGTGTTATTTGGAAATACCCCTTCACATTTTAAGGTAATGTTTACCTAAATTGCAATATATGTGAAAAATTAAAAAAAAAGATTTTTTGCTGCAAACTTTGGCATAGATTGGTGGTAAAATGGCTACATGAAATGTGTCAAAATGCCCTGAGTTGTCTAGTTTTCAAAAATATGTACATGTTGGGGGGTCATTCATGGATTTAGTACAGAAATCAGTGTTACAATGTCACTATCGCTAATTTTGAAAGAAGGGATTTTAAAATAGCTTTGCACCACTTATAGTTCTGGCCCTGTAACATGAATAAAAAAGCACAAAAACATAAAAACATGGGCTATTTCTGAACTCAGGACATATATTAGAAACTTTTTAGCAGTGTTTTTTTGTTGTCTCTTGTACATGAGTATACGATTTTTCAAATAAAAGTCATAAAAAAATAATTTTTTCAATTTTTTTGCCATATTTTATTATTTTTTTTACATCAAATTATATGCTATTATCAAAATAATGGTATCAAAAGAAAGCCCTTCTTATGACGATAAAAACGATATATAGTTTGTGCGGGTACACTAAATGAGACAGAAATAAATTACAGCAAAACACAAACTGCTCAGAAATGTTAAAACAGCCCATGTCACCAAGCGTCGGACAAGCCAAAAAAGTCATGTCACTAAGGGGTTAAACATGTGAAAAGTGACCTGAAAAGGAAAACTACTGTAAGCAAGAGTATAAAGAATGGTCTTATCTCTTCAGCTCTTTAAAGACACTCGCCTTTAATTTGGAAGAATCATCAACCCTTTGATATTCTTAAATGGATACCAAAACTTACTGGGTGCAATGAAAGGCTAGAACACGGTTTTGTTTTGTTTTTTATGCTGGACAATAGCTACAGAATGATTCATTCATTTATTCATATATTTGAATATATAGGGTAGTCTTATATTCAGACTTTTTATTTTTTTCCTAAGTTTGGGGAGGGGGGGTTGTCTTATATTGGATCAAATATGGTAATATAGAAAGTTTGTGTACTAAACATCACACAATGGGAACCCACATAATAAAAGTCTGAGGGATATAGTATCAAATCCAAAGATTTTTTGGAAAGCATTAAGAACAAAAAAGATATGCAAGATAAAGATAGAATTCAGAGATACAATGAATCATACAAATCAACAGGGTGTCAAAAAATATTTCAAAATATATATGCCCCTTAAACATAGCAGATCAAACCCAGGCAGAAGTTCATTTACTGCACATAAGAATGTCCGGATATAAAAAGGAGCGTCTGTACATTTTTATTAAACTGTTCTTTATTTATTTTGCTTATTCAAATATGTGTGAGTGTATTTATATAATTATCTGTTAATAATTAGGATTACAGCACAGAGACTGGCTCATTTGAACAAGTGTTTGATGAACTTCAAACTGGGAAATTTCTCCTACCAAAAAAACCCATTGAAATTAGGAGAACTCCATGGAAATCACTTCACAGTTGTGCTAAGGTATGAACTCAAATATATATTTAACATTAGTAGAAGCAAAGGTTGGTACATAACCTAAGACGACACGGGGGTAACCCACTGAAAAATGTTTAGACAGTAAAAAAAAAAAAAAACATTGGTTAGTGGCTGTAATTTAGTCAAGATAGAAAAACAAACCAAAGTAAAACTCAAAACTTTTAATTGATAATGCTCTTAAAAACAAGTGTAGAGGGTTGCCACGGGACCCCCAAGCACCACTCAAATGATTAAAAATACACACTTATTATTGTATTTTGGTCACTGCACTAAAAATCATTTATATTAAAAACACTGACGCTCCAGGGTGTAGCGCCAGAATTGCAATTAAAGGGCAAAGTCAATCAATGGGATACAGGTTCCTGCCCAGGTGTAGGTTAGGTTATAATGGTAGATACTGAGTTATACTGTTCCGCTCCTTAATGATCTCCACCAAGGGACACATGTTCTATCAGCATACTCAGGTGAACACGAAAAAGTAAATATACACTTATTTTTTGAGAGCATTATCAATTAAAAGTTTTGTTTTTAACATTAGCCATGCAATTCATAATTCTGTTAACTAATGCAGAATTCGTTAATGAAATTCACCCCGGAATTAATTTTTCTCAAATATATTTAACCAATAAATTCTAAAAATAATTTGTCATCATCCAGAGAGGCAGAGCTGAGTGTAAACCTGGGTTTACACCAGACAAGTGGCACAGTATTTTTAACTTTTGTTGAAAGAAAACAATATTAACAAAAATAAACATGTGTGCCACTTCCATGCGCCTTTAATCAATAATGTAACTTTTAACCTCACTTAGACTTACTCCTATTTAGTCTCCTTTTCCACTCTGCCTGTTTCTTCACACCTTCATACACAATGCAGCACTAAAATCATTGTCAGATATAGAATATGCATGTGTTCCAGCGTTCTCTCCTCATCTGTAATCCAACATCTGTATGTTATGTACAATGGTTTTATCTTGGCAGAAATATCACTGGAACAAGTGAACAAGTTAAGGAAGCGATGACCTCTCTCAGGGATATTGGGTTTATAAACTACTATGGGATGCAGCGATTTGGAACTACAGCTGTCCCTACATACCTGGTGGGAAGGTATGATGCCACATGATCTGTCAATAATGCGTTCATTAATAGCTTGTTTTCAGGTGTAAAGTAAGACTGACACTGTACCATATTACATTTTAGAGCTATTCTTCAGAACAACTGGAATGAAATGATAGATCTAATTTTAAAACCAAGACCAGGAGGTATGGAAAACTTTGTATTTTCCTTGTGATAAGTCATTTTTACCTATGTGTTCTCCCTTAGCTCTGTAGGGTACAGTATGAGGTTGCTCGAAAATATTTTGCTATGTTCTTACATTTTTGGGGAAACCGACATACCAGTATGTGATTAGCAATGCTTGGTTAATTGAACAGTAATACTGGTATGAACAATGTATCAAAACAGCTGCATCACTTTTGGGTGAAGCAATACATTTTCAGGTTATGGAGCTTATTTAATAAGGTCAGTTGTGTGGTTGTCGCTGTGGAAACCAATGGCGTATTCCTGTTTACCACTTGTAGAACTGTGTCCCAGATTTGAGTTTCATAAATAACCCAGAATGAACTCTTATGTCCAGTTGTACTCCAAAAGAATTTCACTTGCGGCAAATTGAGTCGCTTAAACCAGGCTTTTGGGTGTATGATTGCCTTCAACAAAATTGAAAAGGTAACCAGTTTCAGCCATTATCTGTTATTAGTTAAATAATGAACTTTTTTCCAAGACCATTGTTGTCCTAAATGTAGTTTGTTGTGCAAGGTGGCATCTATTTGACCAATTCAGGAGCCAGCCTTTTAGTTTTTAGGTGCCATGAAATGTTTTGTTCATGCAGTTCTATGTAAAACATTTATAAAACTTATGAGCCAGCAGCAAGGTATTTAGGAGCTGTAGCTTCCTGGCTCTAGAAATTTGTCAAGCCCTGTTTTACAATACACTGCATTAGACTTTGGTGAAACAAATCTTGCACATTATATATATTTTAAAATTTTATCTAAAAAATAATTCCTTTTTCAGAGCATGTATTTGGCTTACTTGTGTTTGTGTTATTCTACTAGTTTCTGTTCTGTCAAATAACATAGTAAACGTGTTCTACTAAAATAAAAAATAAACAATGAATAAAACTCTGTATAAATATGAGTAGATATCTTTTAATCTTGGCTTTTGTTGTCAAATCAGTTTGCCCTCGCACAATTTTTTTTTAAAGAGTGTTGTGCAGAAATGTAAATTTTATGTACAAAATAGGCATATATTATGATTAGATGCATCACTCTCACTCTTAGATAAGACATCTTTCTTAATGTTAGCCTTGATACTCCTTCACCGATTTTTATTCTCGAATAAAGCAACAGAGAAGCATTCAAGTAAGCAGGATTATGAACATAAAAAGTGCATAAAATACCTTACGCTTTGAAAACAAATAGGCCACACGCTTGTGGGAGAGCTGCAAGGACGTCTTTCCCGTGCTCAAGCCTGTTTCTCTATAAAGTGACAGTGTTTGAGGATTTGGGATCAGACATCCAGGTGATTTTATTTTTTTAAATCTCAGGTTCATCATTAGTTTGTTTCCTTGTCTGCAAATAGTTGATAAACTCCCCTATTGATGCTCCATTCATTTAAGTTTGTGTACCCATCCTCAACTTCCACAAAAAGCAAATGGCTTCAGTTAATGTACAGTGCTAACCATGATGTATACATAGACACGAACACATCTCTTTTTAAAGTGAGTAGGCTATTATTCCTCTTTTTATGTGCTCAGTTGACTATATCAGCACAAAATGTTACGGTATATATTTCAAAGTGTACCGCGTTAATCTGAAAAATCAAATTTAACTTTTTTTATGAAATAGCAATACCATGTGAAAAATGTTTTCAATATCTGTACATAAATGAATCACATAACATTTATATTGACAACATTTTACAGCACTGTGAAGACTGCTCAGTTTATACAGGGGTGATGCTAGGAACTAAAAAATGTAATTCTTGGAACAATTTCCTGTAGAGCAAGTGTGTCAAACTGTGGGCCTCCTGCTCTTGATAACTATATCTCCCATACTTCCCTGCAGCCTCTTAGCTGACACAATGTTATAGGAGATGTAGGCCATCAGCAGTTGGAGGGCAATTGTTTGACGCCACAACACTACAGGCTGCATATGGTTTTAAATACACTGAACATTTTAAATACGTTGATTTACATGAAGGGTCAATTTTACTCCTCTAAACATGTACTAGATTTTTACAGAACATTTGTATTAACCATTGTTCTGCAGCTGAAAAGGGATATCTGGTGCAGTGCAGAGAAGAGTGGGCAAGAACAAGAGACCCAGATGCTGCGCTAAGAAAACTACCAGTTAAGCGATGTGTGGAAGGTCAGCTGCTTCGTGGGCTTTCAAAGTATGGCCTTAAAAATATAGTGTCTGCATTTGGCATAGTAAGTATAATGTATTACAAATTCTATAAATGGTTTGATTTGGTTTTAGGCTCAATTTAACAAGTCACAATGTTTGCTTCGCAATATGATTGGCTGTGGTGTAGCATAGAAAGCATGTGAAGCACAAATACAAAACAGATTGGTTTTCCCATAGAAAAGCCTTCTGAAAGCCAACCATCAGGCCAGGGTTTCCAAGTATGTCTGTTTTGAAGCCAGGAAATTTGCAGATTTGTTAGATGCCCAGGAGGAATGATCCCGATTTATCACTTAACTATGATGTGATAACCTTAATTACATTGCAGGTGAATAGCCTACTTGCATACATTGCCATTTAATTGCCACAGTGTTCTTTTTCTCTCTTAAAATAATTTAAATGAACAGAAAAATAAGGAGTTTTTTTTATCCAACGAACTTATGATTTTGTACAACCTGTATTTTATCTGCCTTATTTTTATTACTTTAATGAAATGGTTTCTCTCCCAAGGTAGAATAAATAGACATCATGTAATATAAAATGGGTGTGTTTTAGATCCCAAGGAACCAACGCCTGATGTACATACACAGTTATCAGAGTTATGTGTGGAATAACATGGTGAGCAAGAGAATAGAGGAGTATGGACTCAAAGTGGTTCCAGGGGATCTCGTCCTGAAAGGAGGTAATGTGCTTATTAACTTCTGATCATTGTTTACATCTATGTTCTAGACTTATAATGCCCTGTTGATTGCCTGGAGTATTATGTAACAAGACCTTACATCGAATATACTCCATTGACTACAACCCTCTGTTGCCTGTCAATAGAAACATAGAATGTGTCGGCAGATAAGAACCATTCGGTCCATCTAGTCTGCCCAATTTTTATTTGTCCCCCGTTCCCGATCTTATAGCTAGGATAGCCTTGTGTCTATCCCACGCATGCTTAAAATCCTTGACTGTGTTTACCTCTACCACTTCTGCTGGAAGGCTATTCCATACATCCACTACCCTCTCAGTAAAGTAATACTTCCTGATATTACTTTTAAATCATTGCCCCTCGAATGTATTGTATTTATTATTTAAGTGCCATCATATTCACAATCTGGTTCAAACAAACCATAATAATATAACAGATAATTGAGACGTTAAAGCATTAGACTATGGTAAAAGACTACAAAAAAAATAGTGTGTAATAATAAGGGTATGCTCAAGAGAGCAAAACAATGTTTTAATAACTCAAGGATCACACAAAAAGAAAATCATGATTATTACAGAGCACTTTATGTACATGAATTTCTAAATTAAATCTGGCTTCTCTTCCCACTTTATGTGACATTATTGCAGGGCTTGACAAAACCAGGACGCCAGGTCACCATGGCGACCAGGAAATGAGGCCTGGCGCCCGGGTTTTGCCATCTACATGGTGCCGCTCACCGCCACGACCATTTTTTTGTTTTCTTTCTCAGTTCACATGACATCCTGGAGCTCAGCAGGATTTAAAACAAAAATAAAAAAAGACTGGCTTGTGGCTCTCTGTCAGTGTGACTGTGATTGTCTCTGTGCATGTGAGTGCAACTGTGTGTGTGATTGTCTCTGTGCATGTGAGTGTAACTGACTGTGAAACTGTCTGAGTGTGTATGTGTGTACATGACTATATGATTGCATATTTATGTTTGCGTGATTGTGTGTATGTTCTGTCCCTGGCTCCTAGATATTTTTGCTGACTCCTAAAACTAAATTATATTTGTCAAGCCTTGCATTATAGTGGGCATTACTGGACATTTTGTTGAGATTGCTCTATTTCACGTTTTTAAATATTATATTTTTGTATATTCTTGTGGACACTTTTTGTTGTTCCAAGTTTCTATGGCTATGACATGTTTTAACAGAAGATATTGTTAAATGTTCACCTTTTTCTTTTTTCTTGTTTGTGGTACAGATTGAGTATCCCTTATCCAGAATGCTTGGGATCAGACGTATTTTGGAAAACGGTTCATTTTTACGAATACAATATTATTAAAGCCTCTGAGCACAGTAGTATAAATGCAAATACTCTATAGAACAAATCATTATTACTGTGGTATAGCTGTAAAATGAAGGATTGTTGTGAACCTGCCGTTGGCGAGTCAGGCCTGCACAGATGGCATTGTATTACCCTTTGTGGACGTGGGGGAATCTGAACATGCTTGGAAGGCAATATTGCAGTTGTAAGGGGGCTGGACACTGAACAGATCACTTTGGATAACGGATTTTCGTATAAAGGATACTCAACCTGTATATTTTTTAAGATTATGTACACTTAGACTTAGTTCTGAACACTGGTTTTTGAAGAGGAGGCCTACTTTTATTTAGAAATGAAATATACTCATCATTTTCTTTTTGTGTGAACCTTGATTTATTAAAATATATTTTTGTCTTGGGAATACCCCTATTAGTGTGTTCTTGCTCTTTTTTATTTTTTTGTTATCTAGAAGATAAATGTTCACTGTTATGAAGTCACTATTCTAGGGTTACTTCCTTGCACCAAATTCAGTTTTTCAAATATACTTTCTTTGCTTATATTTTTGTATAAGACTAAAGAGCGAGATGGGAATGTCAAATAATTCTCCAATGTAGCTGAATGGGAGATTTTTTTCCAACTCCACTACTTTGGCCTTAATAGGCACGTTGCTTAAAGAACATTTACAAAAGACATAAAAGTTCAATGAATAGATGTTGTCCGCAGTACTGGCATATCCAAAGTGATGGTGCAGTGCCAGGTGTCTAAACCACATCCAGCAGTCTGCATTTCAATATTTACATAAAGGGACTGTCAACCTGAACATAGTCTATACTGTGAGTGAACATAGAGTATAGAAAATGCATTATTAAGAGAAAAAGTAGGAGAATGGAGATGATTGAATTACCTTTTTAAATGGCAATCAATTGAAAGGGTTAATGGTTTTCGGTTATAAGCTTGTGAGGAGGGCTCTCTTCCTCATGTACCATTTTGTCCTCCGTCTAACTTAGTTTCTAGTCCTCCTCTATGCTCTGTACCCAGTGCTATGTAAATTATTGGTACTTTATTAATAAATATTAATGTAATGGTTACAATGGCTCAAGTCTTCACAACAGAGAGGCAACCGATCATTGAGATAAAGGAAAACATTTTCTGGGTTTATTCAGTACAGATATATTTCCAAATCCTAATTCTTAAACCTATCACAACAACTCCCCATTATTTTATAATGTATAAAAAGGTGGTTGAATCATTCCTGTTCTTTCATTCTTTTTTGGAAGAGACTACAACTTTAGAGGTATTTTGCTGGGAAAAAAAAAGAGAGAGAGACTTGAGAAAATATTATCTGGGGCCACAATCAAACCCATCTTAAGTGTCGTGAAGTAATCAGATTCTTTGGGTCGGTTTTAACAATATATTTCCCTTTCTAGCCACCGCTGTACCAGTAGAAGAGAGTAATATCGACAGCTATTCCATTAATGATGTTGTAATGCCATTGCCAGGCTTTGATGTAATCTATCCTAAAAATCCACGTAAGTATCTAAAGCTTAGTCTGTTGCTCCTGATTTATATCCCTTGATATTTACATTTTATTGTGTTAAATAAACATATAATTTATGTATGATTTGTGCCTTTAAAATAATTCAATAATCGTAAAGCTATGGACAAAAGCTTTCTTGAAAAACAAAGTATGACTATGACTGGGTAGAACAATTGGTTACCTGCTTTTGCAATTGATGTCTCTGTTTTATATGTATTAAGTATATTTTTACTTTTGTCTTTTAGTTGCTGCTGCATATGAGGAAATACTTGCTGCTGACAATCTTGATATCAAAAATATGAGACATAGAATAAAAGATTATTCCTTAGCTGGAGCCTACAGGAAGGTAGTCATCCAACCGCAGGATGTCAGCTGGTATGTCATTTTTATATCTAATGCCTTCATTTAAGGGTATAATGCTTTGTATGATTAATGTATTGAAGTTTTACAAAACGTGTATGTATATAATGCAGGGTTTCTGTATGTCTGTCTTGAAGTTTTTAATACTATTTAAAATATTTTTAAACTACACAAGGCTTTGTGGTTTACTTACGGGTGTCTAGCTCCAAAAGAAGACTAATATACAGAGATAACCTCTCTCAGAAGAAGCTTGCAGACACCCCTTATGCAGGTCATCACAGACAGTTATGTTTTGGTCCAGGCGCTTTCTGTGGTGGTATGAATAAAGTCACATTGCAAACATCTTTGAACCCATATTACAAGGACTTTTATTAGTAGTGGATCTTGATAGTTTGTTATTGGGAACTTTTATTTCTCATCCTTGCCCGTAAATGAAATCTTATTTAACTGCCTCAGAAACCATTGGTGTGGTAGACCACTATACTGACGTGCAGAAAGTAACTGTGCTAGCAAACAGGTAGTTCTGGGCTGTAGAAGATTGTTCATTTTGATTGTTATATCAGGGCCCCACACATTGTCAATTTGCTTAGACCTTATAGACCCCAGGAGCTTCATATAGTGAAAAGTTTGTCTCCTCCTTTCTTTTCCCAGGGAAGTGGTTGCATATGATGACCCAAAAATACCTCTTGTCAAAACAGATCTGGACAAGCTTGAAGGGAAGCCACTGCCTGCGTTCAATAAAGGTAGGTGGATGACATTGGCAAATCATTCATCCCATTTTATGGGATTTATGCCTGTCCTATTGTATTTCTAATATTATATTTCTAATGACACATTTGTCCTTTCATTTAACTGTCAACAAGCTGTTTCTACTTCACAGAGGGAAATTATAGAGCTCTGAAGATGGAATTCTCTCTACCTCCCTCTACATATGCTACAATGGCTATTAGAGAAGTACTTAAAATGGACACCAGTATCAAGAACCAGACTCAGCTGAACACTGTGTGGCTGCGCTGAGACTGCCACTAATTTTAACAGTAGTTTTTTTTTTTGTGTAACTAACCAATTATTTTATCCTATGTTAAAACACTTCAGCTTTTCATTTTGTATACAAAGAAACTAGTGTACAAAATGTATTTATTGTGAACATTTTACACAATTGCTTTTTGCATTACTAGGTTAATTAACCAAACTTCAAACCTCTTGCGTAAAATAGGTGAAATATTCAAATGAATGCAAGGGAGTTTGTCAAGTGAATAGGGATTATTCATAAAATGCAATTCTGTGGCAAAGTTTGAAAAGTGGAGCAGTCAGAAAACCAACAGAATGTTCCTGTAACTTTTCCCCAACATTAACTTTTATAAATAACCCCTTATGTATTTAATGCAACCTCTTTATAAAATACAGAGTTTATAAGCCATTACAAAGCTCTAGCCTGCCAGGTGCAGCACATGGGCTGAAACTTGAGACATTACGAGGGGTGGATTTTTATATGTTGCTTTTTTTCTGTAATAGCTAGGTGGCTGCTAATAAACACAATCCTTAACCAACCTCTGGGTGTTAAGTCAAGTCACAATGTGATTTAGAGAAGATGGGTATGTGTGAACCAATAAAGAAACTGCACACTACTGTTCCACACTGACATGTTAAATGGTCTAAAACCTTCCCACCTTACATGCAGTGTTACCTAATAGATTTGTAATAAACCACAGCAACCGAGATGGAAATGTAATATCAATTTGTTGTGAAAGCACTATGATGCTTCCACTAACTGTAACCAAGACTACATGCAGGGCACTTATGGCAAATATGTCGTTCTTTCATAGAAAAAGATCCATTTTAGTCGATCGTCTTTTTTAACATTATACAGTGGGTTATACCCTGTGAATACGACACAAGTATTGCGATAAAAAATAGCCCATCCAGGTTAAATCACCTACACAAATTCTACCATTCATTGCTAAAACATTGTATGTGATGGTAAGAGCTGGTTAACAGAGTCCTGAAGAAGTTACTAGTCATTTTCAGGGCCTGTAATGTGCTTTCCTTTGAACATTTTATAAAAATAGTGAATCCCCTTTGTGTGTAACATGGACTGAACATTGCATATTTCTCTGGCTGTCATGTTTAAGTTTCTATACAAGGGGGTACAATATGTCAAAACAACAAAGAAACAGCTGATTAACCTTGAGTATTTGTGTTCGTTGTGCTTTTTTATAATGTATGAATATACTGTTGTTCTTTTTTTTTTTTTATCTAGTAACATAATTTTTACTAGGCTTGTATTTTTTTTAAACAGAATATATAATCAGATTGTCTGTTTCTAACTGCATACATTTTAATTCAAAGCCTTTCTGAGTTGACTTTTTGGTTCAGCTTTGTTTTCCTGTATTTGATTTTTTTTTTTTTTTTGATACATCAATAAGCCACTTTTGTTAATAAATCTGTGTGACTATAATTTGTGCCTTGTATATTTGCAATCATACATTAAGTTTTTCACCTAATCCAACTAAGGTTGTGTACAACATGTTATGTCCCATAGGTATAAGGCATGAGCATCCAAGTTTTTTCTGAACTGGGCTGCATAATCAGAAAAGCATGTGTGTGCTGGGCTGCATTAATTTTATTTATTCACAGTAATGGTGAAGAATAGCTTATTGGCTATAGAAAACCTGTTTGACTTTTTTAGCAGCAATACAAAGGCAGTTAAAAACAAGTGTAAATGAACTTTATTCAAACAAAAGTGTGCATTTATAGGGATAACTAGAATATGGGCCAAGGTGGGCCGCGTCTTCCTGTCAAATGAGCTCCACTTTGTACGTCCCTGCTATAAGGAAACAGACAAGGTTTTCAATACTAAGAAGTGATTGATGAAAATACATTTCCATCTCCTAAATCAATGGTTTATATAAGTGTCCATATCCCATCAGTAGCTTAGGTTTAGATTCTGCTGACATGGCCACAAATAAATTTGTTTCTGCAATACCAAGTTAAAATGGTGCCTTAAAATAAAATTTATTTTTTTAATAAAATTTATAAATCCAGCTGCTACAGCCGGCAACCAGATAAAACTCCATGCCACACAATAAAGCATGGAGACTACTGAACAAACTGGATCTACTCTCTTAACAGGTCTTAATCACCCAGATCCAAAGAGTTTTGGCTAAAAAAATAAATTGGCCCCCATTACTGCTCTGTCAGTCTCTTGTCTTGTCTATTTTTCTAGACCATTGTCATGTTTATCAATTGTTATGTCTATTTATGATAACCGGTTGCCTAACAGTTGCCAACCCTTATCATGGGAATTGTAGTCCACAGTATAAAAAGTAATATAGGTTAGCTTCAGGGTCTATCACCTAAACATTGTTTTTACTGTGAATGTCGAGAATAAAATAACTGAAAATTATCTATTAATTGTATTAGCAAAATTAAAAGTAGATTTCTAAAATAGGAGAAAATGTGTTTTCAAAATGTGTCTGTGGAGTCTCCTATTTATGACCTAACGTGGCTTCATATGTACATTACACATTTCCCATGAAAACTAGTTGGTTTGCATATCAAGCCACTGCCACAATGAATAGATCATTTTCAATCATGTTTTATTCTCTACATTCACAGTAAAACAATGTTTAGGTGATACAGTCTCTTGAACACTGCCTAGACAATTAACGAACTGCCACTTAAATGGGAAGTTTTCACAAAATAAATCAAAGCAATTTCTGTTCGGTAGAGGACTGATGCACCTAGGTGCCAGCAGTACCAATGTTATTTAAACATTTATTATGGTAACGCGTTCCTTCAATGAATGAGGTATTATTACATATCCTAATACGGTTATTTGCATGTGACTACAGCAGGATTAACACCCCGAGCAGTTTGACCTATGTAAATGCACACTCGCTACATGCGAAAGCGGCACATACGCTAACTTTTTAAGGCTGTTTAAAAACGGTGACCGTGTTAGGTTCATAAACTAACAAGTGCCTTTTACACAACTGAAAACCCGTGTTCACAGCCTCCTAGGCGGTGTCCTATAGATCACTTACATCAATAAAGTTTGTTGAAGAAGACAAGAAAACGTCTCGTCAAGTATCCGGAAATGACGTAATTGCTGTCGAGCGAAGTGTGCAGATTGGCTGTGCCACATACTGTATATCGGGCTGGTAGTTGTATGCTGTAGCATGTATTGATGTGGTGGTGTTGTCTGTCACATAGTCTTGCAGACTGTGGTGCCCAAGGGTCTCTGGGTAATATTTAGATCAAGTCATATTATATTCTGCTGGTTGATCCTGGATATCGCCGCTCTCTGGAGCGGTAGGAATATCAGTCCATTCTTCAGTCTATCAATTGGATCTTATCTCTGTTTGTGGAGAGCAGCTGCTAAAACATCTGGCTGGCTAGAAAACATAACTCCATATGTCACATGCCAGGTAAGTGGCATTTCATGAATTGCTAAGGCAGCGTTAACTAAGCTATATTACTTCTGCTACTGAGGACCACAGTTCCTATGATGTTCGTACTTCATACATTAATGATGCTAAAACGAATATCCTCTGGATTGGAAGCTTGCCAGCAGAACTCTCTAGCTCCTGTATCAGTCTGTTCTAACTTAGTATGTAGTACCCATCTAAGTTTTGTACCCAGTGCTACATAAATTGTTGTATTTGCATATATATAAATAAATGCAAAATTCTAATTACAGAGCACAGGGTTAAAAAAGGCAAAAGAAACGGGAGTAGTTTTTGGCAGTAAATTGGGAACTCTAGTGGAGATCTAATAGTTAATTCAGTCCAGTAAGAACATTGTTGATCAGTTCACTGCCTGGTTAAGGGGTTATAAAATAATTTGGCACATGCCAGATCCATGAAGTAATTCAGTGTTTCTAAAGATGTATTTATTTGTAAGATTATGCCAGGAAATAATCATCCAATGTGGTATCCTATTCATGTGTGCAAAGGGTCAAACAGCAACGTATGTGGGTGAAACAGGCCAAGCATTACACAAACCATTTCATTCCCACAGACATGCAATCAATCAGGGGGGAAAAACAGATACACCTGTTGGAGTTCATTTCTGTCAACCTGGAGACAGCAATCAATGTGTGGGAGGTCAACCTGAAGCTAGTTTAACACCTTAGGGATTAGTCTGTTTTTGGAATGTTTTGCCCATGTGAAATAATTTGTCCCCTCTCAGTAGGAGTATCCGTCCATTCTTCAGTCTATGAATTGGATTTCTACTAGGCATAGCCTGTAATGCTCACAATTGACAGAAACCAATAGAACATCTATCTTCAAGGTATTAAATTATCACTGTTTACACAACAACCTTCTTTGGTTTTATTATTATTATTTTTATCTCTATCACTATCCACTCTCTTTGCTATGTGAGCACTTTCATGTTTTTCTAACATTTATTTTTAATGCATTTAATAAAAGTTAAATTTTATTAATATTGTAGGAAGTATCTGCCTTTCTACATGTATTGTAACAGAGTTACACTCTTCTAGGTGTACTCCCTTACTTTTTGAATGCCCTTCTTCACATTTGTATAACCACACAAATTTATCTATTGTATTTTCAGAATAAGAAGCACTTTCATTAGATACCATTGTTTTGATCATATCATGTAATTTACTATGAACAAAATAATAAAATATGGTGAAAATATTTAACTTCTCTACAAAAGCTTATGAAAAAAAAGCTGCTAAAAAGATTCAAATAATTGTCCTGAGTTTTGCTACTTCCTAACCATTTCTCCTACAGTGACCTTTTGACCCTAATCATCACCCTAGCTCCAATTGTAACCCTAAATCTTTAGCCCGTTCTCAAACGATTATGGTCCTGGGCTGTCATGGCAAAAACTCCCCTCATGACCGAGGAGAGTCCAGAACCATCATAGAGATCTGAATGCTGTGTGCACGCTAGTATACCACAGTCGCGTTAGAACTGACATGGCTAAATGGAAGTATCTGGTCGCTGTGACAACCAATCACAGCGACTGGATGTCTGCAGTCCGGAAGAGACTAAGTGTAGGGGTAGCAGTCTGCAGGGTAGCAAGGGTATCAACTAACCTACTGTAGGACTTTATTATGATAAGGTTGTGTTTGGCTGGCTGAACATGATAGGAAATGTAGTTCGAAACAAATACACAATTCAAAGCTGCAATGACTGTATCCCAAATTTGGCCTTGTACCTGCCACATAACCATAGCAAACCTATGCATATGTGGTACCACTATACTCAGGGGAAGTTGCTGAACATATATTAGGGTCTTTGGCAATAAATCATAATAACCCCTGTACATTTATACTGAAGTACAGCGAGTGTGAAACCCCCCCACCTAAAATTACTACAGCAAAGTTTGTCAACATTGATAGTAAAATAACTGCATGAAAAATGTCAAAATACCCCAGATTACATACCCCGGGTTGTGTACTTTTGACAAATATGTGCATGTGGGGGAGATTCAGGGATTTATGACAGATATCAATGTTACAATGTCACTGTTGCTAATTGTTTGAAATACCAATGCACTACTTGTACTTATTACCCTGTAACTTGCAAAACACTACAGAAAAACATGTAAACATTGACTATTTATTTAAACTCAGGACACAAATTAGAATCTATTTAGCAGTTTTTTTCATTAGCTTTTATAGATGAGGAAATGTTTTTTCAAGGAAAAAGTCAGAAAAGTAGATAAAATTACAGCTAAACAAAACATCACAGAAATGTTAATGGCCAAAACAGTTCAGTCATGAAGGGGATAACTAACTAATGCTGCTGCTTTTTTATTTTATTGTAATGTTGCTGCCTCTAGAGGCTGTCTAGAAACAGAGCAACAGAAGTGATCATTGGAAGCTCTTGATGACTACAGGGCAGCACAATATTGCAATGGCTTTCCGCCATTCCAATATGGCGCCCACTATTGCTCCGTGGAGCGATCACGGGTCAGTTGGACACCAAGTTTCGGTGTTGTTTTAATGTTTTGACATGAAGGCATTACAGCAACACTGCCTGAGCAGAGGATTCCACCTCTTGTTATAACAGAGGGCATTCCAGCATTTCAAAGGAGTTAATGCCTAAATCACTGGCCTTAATAGTGACTGTGCACAGTCAATGCACAATTCAAAATGCAGTTTTAAGCTGGCAGAAGTAGCTTTCTGCTTGGTTAAAAATTATTTTGGGGTTTAGTCTTTCTTTAATGTTTACACAGTCAGTTATTGTATTTGAAATAATTATTATAAATAACGTCAGTTTTAATTTAGCAACTTGTGTACAGTACAGTACACTAAGCACATGATCTTGTCTGTCCTACAGTTTTATAGGTTGGTGAAATATGGCTTCTTGTGTCAGCGAAGCAGAACAGGGCAAGTCCAGTAACAGTGATTTGGAAAAGCCAGGTGCAGACTGCGGGCCTTCAGATCCTGACACCTGTGATATCCCATTTTATGTGTGCGAGTTTGTTGAAAGAGAAATTGGAAATGATTTTAAATCACTGAAGAAAGTGTCAAATGTTTTTGAGACAATTGCCCAAGAAAAGAAACAATTAGAAGAGCAGGTATGTGTAAAGGTGGTGATCTTTTATTAGCATAAATGCATTGTTCAAAAGGCAGTTTATGAAAAATATTGTGACCAGTGAAGTACATCTCATTGTTCTGAATGTAATTTTTTTTTTTTTTTTTTTAAAGGCACTTGTCGCCGGTAGTTTTGGGTTCATTTTAATGTCTCGCCAACCATTTATATTACTGCATAGTGATAATAGATTACTGATAAGATCCAAGTGGGTTGATGCAGAACCCTACTTTGTAAGTTGGGACTGATAATTTACTAGATGTGATTTAGAAAAGGTTCCAGTTTCCTAAGTCCAAGCGCAGTAATCCATATGCTCTCTAGGCTGGCGCATCAATAAGTGTTGTTATACATGGTTCAATACATGTGTCATGGATGCATTGCCTGGGCTGACATTATGCACTGTTTAGTTGGGTCAGAACTGGCCACGGCTTTATTAACTGTTTATCTTCCAGGTTCTTACAGTTTCTTCACAAGCACCTAAGCGAATTCAGGCTGCTCTGAAAAATGCAGAAGATACAAAAGCAGCCCTAGGACAACTTCTGGAGAAGGAGACCACTGTGACAGACTCGATCAGCAAGCATCTGGTGGAAGCTGCTCCGTGGATGGAAGACTTGGGGGTGTTAATAAATCAGATGGAAGAATTAGGGCGACATCTCTCTTATTTGAAATGGATCTCACAAATTGAGGAGCTTAGGTAAATATGGCACTAACTGCTGTCACCAGATGGAAATCAAACATAGACCTGACAACTGTTAGATGCTTGCTGATACCACAGATTAGAGCTAACCTTTTGTTTTCTACTTCTGGCAAAAGCAGCCTGACCAAATTAAACCATCACGTTGAAGGCAATTGAAATCATGTGCTGGAAATTAACAAATTTGGTTTTTCTCACCAGTGATAACATCCAACAACATCTCATGACTAATGATGTAGCAGAAGCTGCCAACACCTTGGCCTCCATGGCAGAGTTGGCAATAAAGCTTCAGGAATCATCTTGCACTCATTTACTGAAATTTATAAGATCTACTGTTCAGTTCTGGCATAAAATTCTAAAGGATAAGCTAACAAGGTAAAGAGACTGGAAAAAAAAAGCACTATTCAATCGCGTGAAGTTTCTGATTTGCTTTATTGGTTACCGGTTTGTTTTGTCTCATTCGTTTTACAGTGATTTTGAAGAAGTGTTAAATCTCATACACTGGCCTTTCGTTGGTCCTCTTCAGTCTCCAGCCTCTGCTCCATCTACATCAGGCAGTCTAGTAGATGTATTTGCTAATCTGGAGACTCTCTTCTCTCAACTGCTAAAGCTTCAAACATCGTATCCTTGCAAAATCAGTTGAATGGTAGTCAGAAGAATATCCTTTTCTCAGTAGCAGGTGTACTAAGTTCTGATATTGTCTTAGTTATCCCATAGTTTAACCCTGTGTATTTGTATTTAAACTGCTCTTACAACTATTTACATTGTTATAAATGCTATACAAGTATTGCCTGCTCTTACAATAGGTTAGGAAAGTAAGTTGGTCATTCTTTCCTTAAAGTTTTGAACTAGCGATGTATTAATAACTACACCTAAACAGATGCCAGAGAAATATTCTCTTCCAGTATGTCCTCCCATCATACTTCCCATGCAGATTATGCTGTTACCTCTTCAGAAAAGGTTCCGATATCATTTCACTGGCAATAGACAAACAAACGCACTGAGCAAGGTGAGGTCATTTGTTGGATTTATTAACACGCACCATCTTTTGTACATGCCCACCCTTAAATTATATTTGCCGAATTGTCTGAGAGTATTGTTGTTGTAAAGATAGTCATTGACTACATTCTTAGCACTTCAAGGGATAGTCCATCTTTAGTTAACTTAAGTCGTCCTTTAAGTTACACACGAATAACAGCTCAATATTATAAAATAAGTGAGGGGAAAAAAGGTGGTCTGTTCCTTTCCTAAGATTACAATTTTAATGTGACTTACTGTTGGTAACCAAGTTACTCTATCCCTCTGTTTATGTAAAGCAACCATTTGTGTTCCTCTTTTAGCCAGAATGGTACCTGACCCAGGTGCTCATGTGGATTGGGAACCACACAAAGTTTTTACAAGAGAGGATTCAGCCCATTCTCGGTAAAGCTGGTTCCTTTGTGAATGCAAAGGTAAGGTCATTTCCAGCTTTTACAGTGGCAATGTTCAATTTGCTTGGTACAAAGTGAAGAGAAGGAGGTGAACAATGTCTCGAGACATGGCATCCAACTATTAAGTGTATTTTGACATAGATGGTGCAAACCAATGTAGCGCCACCTAGTGGTAGACAGGTTTACAGAGTCTCTAACATGTCTCAAAAGAATTTCAGCAAAACTGATCTGTGCATAATGGACAGCCACTTATATACCAAATATTTTACATACATCTTAATTACTTTACATAAAGCTTGCTGATTTACAGGTTTAGTGCTGTTTGATCAAAGCTAAACATCTGTTAATTATAAAATGGCCACATTCACAATTTTTAATTTGTGGAAAAATGCACGCAATATCCATTGGCAGATTACCTGGGATCAGGCGTGCCTGAGAATTTAAGCACACTTGTTTAAAATACTCATCCATTAACTCAAGGATGTCCACGCTTTTTCTGAAGCAGGCTGCATAATCATAAATGTATGTGTGTGCTGGGCCGCATTAATTTTTTATTTTTATTTACAGTAATGGTGAAGAATAGCTTATTAGCCATAAAAAAATGTTTGGTTATTTAGCAATAATACAAAAGCAGTACAAAACAAGTTTAAATTAACTTAATTCAAATAAACTTATACATTTTATAGGAATAATGACTGTAAAAACAGGCTGCATAAATTTATAGACATATGAGACATAGACATATGAGGCCTAGAAAGTGATTACGGAGAGCTATTCCAGTCACATTGTGTACTGAGCACAGACTTTTACTGGTGGGAAAAAAATACCTATATATTTGGAAGCAAATTTTGTATAAATGACCATATTAGAATTTAAAATATAGCCATTTCCAATTTCTATAATACATTTGTCACTTTAGCCCTCTAGTATAAAAGCCGGTTGGCCACATGCTAATTTAGCAGCTTTGGTCCTTCTCATGTACAGAATTCTATTAATATGGATTCACGCCTTTTTTTCTTTTTTTTTTCCTGGATCACTTTTATCAGCTGGAGTTTACCCGCGGCCTGGTCATGCTGGTGCTGGAAAAGCTGTCTGTAGACATCCCTTGTCTACTATATGATGACGTCCTATTTTGTCACCTTGTGGACGAGGTTCTTCTGTTTCAGCGGGAACTTCACAGTGCACATGGATATATCAGCAGTCTCCCAAATTGCATGCACATTCTGTCTGAGGAAACTGCCTTTCAAAGGTGGCTGACTGTGGAAAGAAAATGTAAGAAAAGCAAATTGTGTACAGCCAAGTGTCTAATATTGTATATGCAGCTGTTAACAGATTTAACAGAAAATGTTTGGGGGTTTACGTTATCAGCAATAGGGGAATTCTTCTTGCATTGCTAATTGGGAATTCACTTAAGGGTCTATTCAATAAAGAGAGAACTACAGGCAGTTGAGATGAGAATTTCAAACTTTAAGCCAATTTAGCCGAGCTGGAAAACTTTACCAATGCCACTGAATGGAAGAATTTTTCTAATCCAGCTACTTTAACCTTAAGTCTCAATTCCCTGCAAGGCTCTCTCCTGCCCAGTAGTTGCCATCTATTATTTTTAATAGGGATCTTTCACCCAATGCACTGTGTCTTTTATTTCCTGGGGCAATATTAGTCAATTGCAGGAAACAGGAAATCTCATGTCACCAACTATTCAAAGCAATAAGGGTCTTTACACTTCCTCATTGATGAGAGTGGCAGCATTTTATGTAATATATGGAAGTTCTGTGAAAGAGTTGTTTTCATTATTAAATATAAGTATTTCACTAGGATTACATGGACAATGCCCTAAAATGTTAGAACAACATAACATTGTGTTTTATATACTTTCTAGGCAAAATAATAATGCTCCCAGAGTCTAAAAATAACAGTGAAACGGCCTTAAATAAACAAACAAACAAACATAGGTCTGAATGAATTCTAAGCAGACAAACTCCCCATGGAGAGGAGTAGTTTTGAACCCCTGTACTTTTTTCTACTCTTCTGAACTCCCAGTGGCCCTTGAAAAGATGGACTCCATGCTGTCGTCCGAAGCTGCATGGACCTCGCAGTACAAAGACATCTCTGATGTGGATGAAATGAAAGTTCCAGATTGTGCAGAAACCTTTATGACACTTCTGCTTGTTATTACAGGTAAGAGATTACATCAGATGTACATGTATGTGCTGCATTTTGTTTATTTTATATCCTTTTGAATATTTCACACAAAGTGTTTCAAGCAAGAGAGAAGAAAAAAAACAAACCCTATCGCATAACAATTAAATTAACATCTTTCAATATCCTTCCCCCACCCATGAATCCCCAAACCCCAGACAGGACCATCACTGCATAAGCAGTCCCCAAAAGGTAAGTTTGGCTCTAGCCTGTTGCACATCAGAGCATAAGTGTTTTTTTTCCCTTTAGATTATGCGTAGTTTTCTTGGAAAGCCCCACGAATATAAACATAGAAACATAGAATGTGTCGGCAGATAAGAACCATTCGGTCCATCTAGTCTGCCCAATTTTTTTATTTTTTTTTTGAGTACTTTTATTAGTCCCCCGTTCCCGGTCTTATAGCTAGGATAGCCTTGTGTCTATCCCACGCATGCTTAAAATCCTTGACTGTGTTTACCTCTACCACTTCTGCTGGCAGGCTATTCCATACATCCACTACCCTCTCAGTAAAGTAATACTTCCTGATATTACTTTTAAATCGTTGCCCCTCTAATTTAAGACTATGTCCTCTAGTTGTGGTAGTTTTTCTTCTTTTAAATATACTCTCTTCCTTTACTGTGTTGATTCCCTTTATGTATTTAAATGTTTCTATCATATCCCCCCTGTTACGTCTTTCCTCCAAGCTATACATGTTAAGATGCTTTAACCTTTCCTGGTAAGTTTTATCCTTCAACCCATGAACCAGTTTAGTAGCCCTTCTCTGAACTCTCTCCAAAGTATCAATATCCTTCTGGAGATAAGGTCTCCAGTACTGCGTACAATACTCCAAGTGAGGTCTCACCAGTGCTCTGTACAATGGCATGAGCACTTCCCTCTTCCTACTGCTAATACCTCTCCCTATGCAACCAAGCATTCTGCTAGCATTTCCTGCTGCTCTATTGCATTGCCTACCTACCTTCAAGTCCTCTGAAATTATTACTCCTAAATCCCTTTCCTCAGATGTTGAGGTTAGGACTGTACCAAATAGTCTATATTCTGCTTTTGGGTTTTTACGCCCAAGGTGCATAATCTTGCACTTGTCCACATTAAATGCCAGTTGCCACTGCTCTGACCATTTTTCTAGTTTAGCTAAATCATTTGCCATTTGGCTTATCCCTCCATGAATATCAACCCTGCTGCAAATCTTTGTATCATCAGCAAAAAGACATACTTTACCAACAAGACCTTCTGCAATATCGCTAATAAAAATATTAAAGAGAATGGGTCCAAGAACAGATCCCTGAGGTACCCCACTAGTAACAAGACCTTGCTTATGTTATCTCAGGCAGGCTGTTATATCCCCATATTTCCTTCTGGTCATTCTTGTGGCAATAGAAAGGTCTGCATATAATGCTAAGTGTGAAAATTTCTCTACTTTTGCCTGATTTTTCCTGTGTTCTCTGACGAGTTCTTTATTTTACAACTGTGAAAGCATACAATAACATCGCAGGAAATATTGCCTTGGGACCACTTTGTCGGTTTGGGTAGCCGATGCATTCTCTCTATTGGGGTTGGGCCCAGGGTTTTAGGGTCAATATATACAGATAGAAATTCCAGAAGAAATGTATCAAGGTCTATTATGTCTTCGGTTATGCCTCTTATTTTTAAATTGGATCTTCTTGACCGATCTTCAAGGTCGGCCACCTTAAGGTCCAGTCTGTTGATATTCAAATTTGCAGCTTCATTTTGTATTTGCAGATCTTGAATCTTCAAATGCAATGATTCAATTTTGGCAGATTGAGATTTGATCGACTTCTTTATCTGAGCGAATTCTTCTCTATTATCTATGACCATTTTGTCTAAATCGCCCTTGATTTTCAAATGTAGAGAGTCTAGAGCCGCTAGCAAATTGGGCTATGTTATGTATCCAGTTGTATCGGGGAGAAAGGTCCAAGGATCTCTCCAAAGAGATTTTGTCTGGAACTATAGATGTGTTTAGAAGGTTCTTCGGCGAGTAATAAGAATCCATTGGAGCTGATTTGGCATTTCTATTTACAATTTTGTGTTTGTCACTTTTGTTTTGTTTATCCGATTTAGGAGGCATGTTCACCAAAAGTGACAAACTATCAAGTTGTTAATTTGTATAAGAGTCCGATACCGTAGGATGAATAAATCAGGAGCAGTTAAGTAAGAGACTCACAATAATATCTTGTCTCTTAGGAGATCAACTTCTGCTTTTATAAGTAACCGTGTTGAATAGAAGCAGTGTATTTCAGACGTAGTAAGATTTAGATGTTCGGAGTAGAGCAGATGTAAAGTCATACAAAGTAACATAATAACTAAAAGTAAGGGAAGAAGGAGATGGGGAGAAAAATACACTATTGGGAAAAAATGGAGGAAGGCAAAATTTTTAAACACATTTGGGATGAACTGGAATGGATATTATGAGCCAGGCCTTCTAATCTAACATCACAAATGCTCTACTGAATGAATGGGCTAAAATTCCCACAGAAACAGTCCAAAATCTTGTGGAAAGTCAGAATAGTGGAAGATGTTCCATCTGCATATTAATGTTCATGTTTTTAGAATGCAAAGTCATAAAAGTCTCTGTGGATATAATGGTCAGGTGTCCAATATTTGTCCATATAGTGTATATGGCGTGGCACTGGTTTTTATTTTCAAGCTAATTATTTCCTTCTGCATAAAGTAATTGTGCACAGACAATATTTATTCTGTAGGTTTATAGGCTGCAGAACTAATTATTACACATTATATTTAAGGAAGTTTGTTTTTGTTTAATCTACCAGACCGGTACAAGAATCTTCCTACAGCTGGCAGAAAACTCAAGTTCCTGGAACTGCAGAAAGACCTGGTTGATGACTTCAGGATCCGGTTAATACAAGTCATGAAGGAAGAGACCCGAGCTCCTCTAGGATTTAGATACTGCTCCATCCTTAATGCTGTCAACTATGTTGGTACCGTCCTGGGAGACTGGGCTGACAACGTAGTAAGTCTCTAGCAAAAATGTGTATGGACATTAAATGTGAAAAGATATTAGGGTACTTTAATGTCCATTGCAGATGATTACTATCACTCTAGTGTAAGGAAACCAAGAGATGGGTGTATTCAGTGGCCCAATATTGTGAATGAGTGATTTGTTATATGACCTAATACCCTGCCACCATTATAGTATGCTATAACACAGAGATCTAATCACAACCTTTTTGTAAAATTCCTCACTGTAGGAAAACTATGTTAAATACAGAGGGTGTGAACTGATCTTTACTGTATCAGTCGTTTAATAACTGGAAACACTTCTTGTAATTTGTATCTCGTCTTCACCACACTCACTGTCTGTCTGTCCGTGTGTAGTTCTTTCTACAGCTTCAGCAGGCTGCGCTAGAGGTTTGCACAGATATCACTTCCAGCAGTAAGTTACAGCTGGGGCAGCTGGCTTCCATGGAAATCTCTGTATTTGATGATTTGATTAACCTCCTGGAGCGACTTAAAAATGACATGCTGTCTCGCCAAGTGGAAAATGTCTTCAAAGAAGTTAAAGAGGCTGCAAGACTGTATAAAAAAGAAAGGTAAATCTTTGCTACAAATAGATAAATAAAACAAAATAATATTAAGAATCCTTTCTATGTTTGTTAGAACTGATAACGTGGTTGTGCTTCCTGCATGGAGGAGTTAGTATAACGGCACACTTTACACAACTTGCACACCATAATCTGAGACATACATGTATAGTGGAGAACATTCTAATTCCTAAACCTTGGGTAACTATCTGCATGATACAATGACACCAGCAGGAAAAATAAACTGCAGAGCAGACCTACTGTATCTGCACGAGATAGCAGAAATAAACATTGTGAGTGGAAGCTTGTCACTTGTATGCTTGGAGGTAAAATATATTTCACTCTCGCACATCCCGTGCCTGCTGTATAAACTATCCATACATCTTGAATGCACAGAAACAGAGAGTCTTATGACTAAGTGTTTGTAGCATAACAAAGTAAATATTTGAAAGGAGACCTAGCAAGTTTCACAACAGATTGCATGTTAAAGTTGTATTAAAGCCAAAAAGTGATTGATTTTTACTTTTCCTAAATGAATGTTCTATTTAACACTCACGTTTTGTGTGATTTTTTTTTTTTTTTTTTTAAGCAGTTATTTCTATCATTTACCATTTTGAATAGTATTGCTTTGCTTCACAACTTCCTGCTTCACAAAATAATTTCTCCCAAGTAGTTTTTTTGGACAGCCGATGTATATCTTTTGAATGGTACTTTGCAGAAGTAGAGGTAGGGGGTTACTTAATAATTTATATACATGATTCCCGGTGCCTTGGGCAAGCCCCTGGAATATTGCTATACAGTGTATCAAGAGGGTTTAATTATAACCTCCCATCACTGTGGGGGAGGTGGTATGATTTATTAATGGGCCAGGGATCCTGGGTAAGTCTCTGGCCCATTCACGTTAATAACAATGAAGAGAGGGGAGCCCCAGTGACATGATTTTGATGAGGGGGGGGGGGGGGGGGGGTAAAGGAGGCGAGTTGCAGGAGGTGGGGGTTGGATGTTAACGTCCAATTCAAACTCCCACCGTTTTTGTGTACAGCAGTTTTTATTGCTGGTCACTGAAGGGAGATCTAGATGGCAAGGTTGGGGGGAGGGAGGTTAAGTTTATTTTAGTGAATAGCGTGAGGAGGTTGATTTGGGAGGTCGACTCGTAAAGGGAATATCGGCCTCCTTCCTCTTTTCTCAACTCTTCTAACCAGAGCTGCTGTTGGTTATTTTAGGTGGCTGTCACTACCATCCCAGTCAGAACAAGTCATCATGTCTTTGTCTAGCACAGCCTGCCCAATGCTTCTGGCACTCAGGGACCGTCTGTTGCAAATGGAGCAGCAGCTCTGTCACACTCTGTTTAAAACAGTCTGGCAGATGCTCGCGGAGAAGCTGGATATGTTCATTTATCAAGATGTAAGTAGGACAGACATTCGATGACAGGGTGTTTATTGTTCTCTGTGGGTTGAGGTGCTTATAGAAATCTATTTTTCACAGGTCATCTTGGCAAATCATTTTAATGAAGGAGGAGCAGCACAACTGCAGTTTGACATGTCACGCAATCTCTTTCCTTTATTTTCACCCTACTGCAAAAAACCTGAGAACTATTTTAAACAGTAAGTAATTATTGTCCTGAGCTGTTTAACCCATACCTCTTATTGTAGGTCTGTACACATAGGGTTCCTAACCTTTTGAGACCATGCTTCCACTCCAATTCTCATCACAGTCTCACCAAACCCTCCTTGGCGTCTTCCTTCCCTACTGATCTTACTTGGATCCTTTTGAATATTCTTCAGTGTTCAAGTAACATACTCACAAACAAAGCACTGTTTCACAGATTTTGTAAATATTACAGTGCATAAACCTCCTTACATCGACATTTCTCTTTTTTTCTTTCTATTATTTTATTTGTGACAGGGTACATAATCACTTGCCATTTGTTGATCCTTTTAAATATACTTTTGAGGATTAGAGTTGTATATTCTAGGAACATCCGGAGTTCATAAAGAGTGAACTTTGATGATATTTTTCATATTCTCCTACTTATTTCTTCCAATTTTTGGGGATGTATCTCGGTGTATACTTAGAACCAGTACTATCTCTGTACATTCCTACTAGTTGTACTGGTATAAATGATACTTGAAAGTGTCCATTAAAATTGAGATGTTACCAGTGGTTAATGGAGGGAAATGGCTTTCTGTTGACACCTCATCTAGAAGATAAAACAGGCAATCATCAGATGAGTTTAAGTTTTATAATTTCAGTTGTTTGCCTTCTCTTTAATCATCATGACTTTCCCAGAGTATAATGTTTTGATATGCATATTACAATATGTTATGTTGTGTTGTACAGTGTCAAAGAAGCCTCCATCATCCTGAACCTGAATGTAGGACCTGCTTTGCTGCTGAAAGATGTATTACAATCTGCAACAGAGAGCGGGCAGAGATCCAGCTCAAACAACAAGCTTCCTACATCGACAGCAGCATTGAATGAACTCGGCATTTACAAACTGGCTCCGCCAGACGTAGAGATCCTTTTCAACTTACGGACAAACTGGCCAAATACTGGAAAATAACACTTTCTTTACCAACAATCTGGAGTCTTGGTACATTCCTTTGCCCAAATGCTTGTGTAATGTGTAAAATGCTTGTAGGACTGGGCCTAGCACCAGCTAGTAGGGACTGAAAGTCCTGAATGCTGACTGACACTGATATTACTACTCGAGACAGCACCTGCACATTACTACAACTATGCAAAGCCTAATTGTAAAATTACTTATTTTGTTTATGCTCTAAAAGCATTCAATACACATTTAATATATTTCCAGCCTCTGTCATTTAACACACTATGATGATTGCACACTGACTCCCACTTACCAGACTTGTGCATAGGATAATCTTAGCTGGAATATTCAATTTCCTCACAATCCAGGATAATTGTAAAAAAAACAGGGTGTACCAGTGACCCTCTGCCTATCCTACAATCATGGGACAAGAAGCTAGGGCTTGCCGGATGGGAGGGTGCACGCATGTGTGGAGAAATCCAATGCGGTGTTGCATGTATGCATATTGAACTATGACTCTTTAAGATGTTCTTGGGCATGCACCATTATCAAGGTCACCAAGACACCATATGTTTGCATGTGATTCTAATTTGCCACTAAGCATAGAACTTCAAGAAATGCATCCGGAAATTGAAGATGCAAAACATTTTGATTTTGTACCTGTGCAATATAACAAAATAACATGCTTTGAAGCCGCTGTGGATCATGGATCGCAGCTCCAGAGACAAGTCACTGTTGAAATTAATTCACCTGCACAAGATATGTTTCTGGGAAACCCCATTTTAAACCGTTTACAGGTACAGTTCCTATTTAAATACTGGCTATTGTAGATCTGCTGTACAAAAATCATTTTATTATTTAACAACATAACCGCAAAAGATCAACATCGTCTATGGTGAAGTCAGGTTTTAAATGTTGCACAAGCTTTCTTCATCTCACTCCTCCTGGAAAAGAAACCAAATAAAAATTGGTTAATAAAGCAGATGGTCCCATAGCAGAATATATCTTTAAGGATTCCAAATTCATCTTCTTGTGCTGTCAGACAGTAAAAGGCTGTACATTTTCCCTTTTAATTTAAACTTGTAAACCAGGGGTGCAGCCTGTAAGCATATTATAATTGCGTGCACTGCTTAGTGATTTACTGAGGGCGACTATGTACATATGTTTACTCCTTGCTGCAATTACATTTATCCATACATCATATCAGAGGAGTACCTAGATTGAGGAGATGCTGATGCTGCAATACAGGGACTCAGGTCATGTGATCCTGCTCACATACATAACATGAATGCGTTGCCTGGCGCCTATGCCTCATAAAGTACTCTGTGACAATATTTCAAGTGGGGTTGTTCAATTTGCCAATATTTATTCTTTAAAAAAAGTTAATTTGCATACTGTGCAGCAGGAGAAGTCACCTGACATGTACAGTGATTATGCATTATACAGCACCCAACAGGCATCTCCATCATATATGCAGCAGCATGAACCACTCCCACCCTTTACCCCATAATTCAGTGATGGATAACCTTTTACACTGAGTTGTAGACGACTAACATGTAATTAATATCCATGGTGCTCAGATAACCATTTAGCAGGCATTGCATCACAAAACCTTGAATGCAAAACACAGCTATTACAAGAAAAAGAAATAAGGTTACTAGTGATGGCTAATGTCTTACACCTCAGCTGGACAGCAGTTTCCATGATGCCAGCAGAGATGAAAGATAAAGGTAAGAAGAGTTCACTGAGATTACTACTAATCTACTTAACGAGAGAGGTCCCATATAACTAGTGTTACTGAGATGATACAGAAGCACTAGTTGTTATTTCATACCCCAGCGCAAAAACAATGCAAGGGAGCTATATATAATACTGAGGCACAGATTCATGTTCCTCTGCAGTGACTTCCTGTGGTATTCTGGGAGCCAAGATTCAATGTATTGCCAATCTTATGCACAGATCTATACACTCTGTTAGAAGACTTGCAAGCAGACTGAGAAAAATGTGTCTTCAATGCACTTGGAATGTGCATTGGTTTATGATTTCCCTTTGTGGGTTCCAACTGAACTACTTGTAAAGTGTACAATTTGCATATTGTACCACAAGGTGTTATCATAAACAAGAGACTGCATACAAACATGAAAACACATTGTTACCTAATACAGGGCTTGACAAATTGAATTTAAGTTGAAGGAGCCAGCTAAAAAAATATAGGAGCCAGACAACGGCACATACACTCAAACATATATACAAACACAGCCAGTCACATACATACAGATAGACAGACATACACAGTCAGTCACACACATACATACACCCACACACACACTGTTTAAGATAAAAAAAAAATTCAACATTTCACCACTCCCTGCTGCTATACCTGTCCTGCTTCGGACACCGTAACACGGAGTGTGAGGGGGCGGAGCAGGAAGTCTGTGCAGCGGGTCCACACATTGCTCCCTCGCATGCCGCTTGATTTTAAAAAAAACGATCCCAGAGGAAAGTCTTCGTGTGGGGATAACTATACCAGGACGCCTGGTCTAATTTTGTGGTCAATGTGACGCCCGAGGTTTGTCGAACCCTGTCCTGATATATGCAACTGACTGCCAGTCTAAAAACACAAACCATTTAACGCCTAAACTCTCACCCTAAGGTGCTAGATCCTCTCTAAGAAACATCATTTTTCTGAAACTATATATTGTCAAAATAATGTAGATAAATAAGATTTATTCCCAAAGGAATGACATCCCTCTCTTACTAAAACTAATCTCTATAAAATACAGACAATTCTATATTTTACTTCAATTAAATAAAAATAGTCTGTGCTTTTTCTTTATTTGCTTTAGAGGGATATTCATTAAATAGAGATTTGCAGTGAACTGACAATAGAGTTACAAACAAAGCTAATGTCTTACTACTATGATTTCAGTGCACCACAATTCACTGTTTATGTGTGTATTCATACTTCTGCAGCTACTACGCCGAGATCCGTTAAAGAAATTGTTTGGTAGACAGCTTTGTAATGTACAAATACAAAGAAGCTGCACACCAAATAAGAATTAAAAAAGTAGACTGAAATTTGATTAAAGCATAGAACATAAAAAAATAAAATATAAAGTAACAGACCACAAATGTATTAGCAAATACTAAACATACAAAAACAAAACAAGTAATTACTATATGCATCCACATATAAAAAAGAAATATGTAAAACAGATTTACAAAGGGCGAGACAAACACAGTACCCCAACGTTTCGACAACTGCCTTCTACTTAATTCCTGCAGTAGTAGGCTGTTACCGAAATGTTGGGGTATTTCTAATACCATCTGTTACTTTATTTTTTTTATTCTGTATGCTTTAATAAAATTGGAGTCTACTTTTTCAACACTTATTTGGTGTGCAGCTTCTGTTGTATATGTACATTGGGGTGGCTTGCACCCAGCTACTATTTAGTTTTATGTAGTCTGTATATCTGCTATACTTATTCATTGTCCAATGATATTGTTTTTTTCGGACGTCTTTGTAATACCAGTTGACAACGCACAACAAATGTATTCCATACTACAACAATATATCCCATATTGGAGAATTGCCAGACAGAGAGAACATATGATAAATGCTTCAAACTATAAAATCTCTTCAAATCTTTGGATGACAGGTTCCAGCCTAGCAAAGGGAAATCGAATTCCTTTAATTAATAGAGTTATCCGTACTTACATCTCATATTTAAAGATCTCCAGTGCCATTTTCTCAGGAAGTTCACCCAAGTTGCTCGTGTCTACCCCAAGAGTTTTACAAACTGCAAGTAGAAAAGGTAATTACAGTTTAAAAATTCTAAATTAGATTTAAAAATACATAACCTGATAACCCTTAACATATACCCAATCTATATTGGAGATGGCTATGGTGATTTCTTGCTGCAATAATATTAAGCTGTAAATGTAGTGCAAGTAGTACAACTGTGTAAAATCATAAGTTTCAGAAACAAGCATTATTAGAATGCATGATCCAAAATAATAGACTGATAACAATTATTATTTGAAGGGACAAGCCATAACAGGCTGAAAATAGGTGTAACCAATTGATGCATAAAAGCATTCTATAAACAGCAGTACATTTGGCAAAACCGCTGTGTGCCCGAACTTCCATTGGCATCGCATGGCCAATATTTTTGGTACAAACGTGGTACATGCAGATTACATATTACATTCCATGTTTGATGGTTAAAACTGTAGTTTCCAATCCCCCAACGATGTGATATGCTAGGAATCCCTAGATGAGATCACATTCATTAGTTAGTTTTTGTTAAGACCCTGATTGGGTCTCTTTGTTCCTGGAACCTCTTCAGTCTTTAAGCGGTTAAAATGCAGCTAAATATTATTTACTAACCATTACCTAGATATACCTTTTAGTTTAACACAAATTTATATTTATGATATCTAAAACAATAATACAATCTATGTATATTTGCCAATATTTAGGGTACAAGCTTTATACTCCACACAGATTACATATTACATTCTATGTCTGTTCAAAGGATTTAAACTATAGTTTCAAATCACATATGTGAAACACTCAAGATTTACAGCACTTTAGGGAACCAAAGAAAAGAGTTGGCACTTGGTGCAACATGATGACATAATTCTTGGATTCAGATATACAATCAGGGATACATCTGTCACAGGCCCAGGGCATTTAAAAAAATGGAAAACAAGATGCTTCCTTCTCCGTGCAAGAAGGAAGCATGGTGTCTGTGCTTCTCGCGATATGCATGCACTGATCTGACATTAGAGCGCCAGGGTCACATGACCTTCCGGTACTCAATCAGATCAGTGCGCAGAAGCGGTAAGTACTTGGGAAGTTGGAATGGTCTGTTGCATATTAATGGGCATACTGGCTGTGGCATATTAATGGGCATTATGTGCCATATTATTGGGCATACAGTGGCATATTAATGGGAAAACTGTCTGTGGCATGTTAATGGGCATAGATGGCATATTAATGGGCATACTGGCTGTGGAATATTAATGGGCATATAGTGGCATATAAATAAGTATACTGGCTGTGGCATATTAATGAGCATATAGTGGCATTTCAAAGAGCATACTGACTGTGGCATGTTAAAGGCCATAGCTGGCATATTAATGGGCAGTATGCCAAGACAGCAGTCTGCCATTCTGGCTGTGGAAAATGAATGGGAAAACAGTGGAATATTAATGCCTCTCTCGCGATGTGCACGCACTGATCTGACATCAGAATTCCAGAGTCACGTGACATTCTGGTGATTAATCAGATCAGAGCGTGGGGAGCGCGAGAGAGGTAGCATGGCAGACTGCTGTCTTGGAAGACTGCTGTCAAGAGAAGCGGTAAGTACTGGAGAAGGGGGAGGAGGGGAGGGACTGTCTGTGACATATTCAGGTGTAAACTAACAGTGGTATATAGGCAAGCTGTGGCATACCAATGGAGAAACTGGCTGTAGCATAATAATGGGGTAAGTCTTGGATGTGCAATACGGGCGAAGGGGCATGACCCATGGTGTATTTAAATCATTGGCATGATATACAAAGACCTGGATAAAATGACTTTGGGAGGGTAGAAGAGCGAGAGTGAGATATGGGGCAGAATTTTTTTTAGTAAGGGGCCCTGAAATTTCTGATGGCGGCCCTGTATACAATACTATTAAACCAATAAAGCAAGTGATATTGAAATGATTACCGTAATTACCTTCTTTGTATTGTGTGCCTGTTATATACCCTTGACCTGAAGGATCAAGAATTCTGAAAACTGCATCCAGATTAGAATCATCAAAAAGACAAGGATATTCTAAATCAGCCAGCCTGGCAAGCTTCAGCTTTTCCAACTGATCTATCAAAAAGTCTCGTGGTCTCTCTAAAAAGGAAATAAAATAAACATAATTAAACTAAAAAAGGTTAATGAAGCCTCATGATTAAAAGGGAATTCTGCTATCTTGTAGGAATACCTTTCTAACATTCAGTTGTATCCCATTTTGCCCTGAGACAGCCTCAGTTTGCTGGGCATGGACTCTATAAAGCAGGGGTGTGCACGGTTTTTATGAAGTGGGCCACATAATCAGAAAATGCATTTCTGTATCTGTAACATTCTATTGGGTTTTTTTTCAGTTACAGAAATAGATTGTTAGCTGTATGAGTATATTAATCAGTAATATAAAAGCATTGTGAAAACAGACCAAATCAATTGATTTATGTGCCGTTAAGTCAGATGGGCAGTATATGAACACTCACTGCTATAAAGAGTAAACAGCATTCCACAAGGATGCTGGACCATGAGTTCATCCTTCTGAGTTTTATCACATAATCCACCCCCTCCTCCAGGCATAAAACTTCACAATCTATATATATATATATTTTTTTTTTTAAAGTCACAATTTCATCAAAAAGCCCATTTACAAATCAATATATGTACGTATAATGTATAATGTTGGGGGAAAGTGACAGTGTGCCACTTTCTACAAAATAGAAAAGTGATCAAAATATTATTTAACAATTTTGTCACATGCTATGTATAAAACAAAAAGTTGCAATGGTGGCTATTTTAGATCACTTTATTGCCCTTAAATTCTCTGCCAATTGACTTCTGATTCTGACTTAATAACAGAATCATTAATTTGTACATAATCCTGCAATTGTACATCAAACTTGTAGAGCACTCAGTAAAACTTGCTATTAGTTTCCATGGTAACTGCTTCCTGTCTAGCAGCACTTAACGAGAATGTATTGTAATATGCATGTCCCATAGTCATAGCTACAAGCTCTCTGAGTCTCACCCTATGATTCTGGCTCTTAATAAAATATAATTTTACCTGGGTGCCTTGTGCATCAAATGGCCAGCAGACCACAAAATTTAATTACATGGTCCCTGTGACAAGTTTGTTGTGTTTTGTCAGACTGTTAAGGCCAATAATTGTTCTTAGCATTTTTAGTGCTTTATTTAGGGAATGCAACTCCCGGTACTATCCTATACAGTACTTTGTGATTTCAAAACAGGTGAAAACAGGCTTGCCTGAAGTCCAGTTTTGACATGGACAGTCCACTGGGAAAAATCAAGTCAACAATGGACATTTGTATTGCTTTCTATGCGAGGATGCTTTTATATTTTTGCCGTATCAGGGAAATTAGTCAGAGCCACCTGGCAACCCTAGTGCTATTACTCAGTAATTGGTAGTGGAGAGGAGGCAAGACGCACAGCAGTCACTAGAGGGCCCTTCTACAAGAGGAGGCTAATACATATACATACATAGACAATATGCAGAACTAGGCTTCATGCAAGTAAAATAAGAAGAGAAAGAATCATCAGGAATAGGATGCACAAGCTACAATATATGAGTTAAATCATTTCAAATCGTCTGTAATGATGACGCCATCAGGGAGTATCTGCGTGCCAGCTGTAATGCAATATCAGTGATGTATGATGGCTTCGCTTAGGTCAGCAATGTACATGTGACCGAATAACGTCGAATAAAGCGTAAGTCACAATGTGCGATGGGGAATGATCACGTCGGTATGTGTTCCACTAGCTGCGACAGCGGGACACCATTTCGCTGATCATGGGGACATTACCGGGACGGTGATAGAGCAACAAGCTGGTCAGATTATCCATGAGCTCCATGACTTTGTTTTCCCGAAGATAGTCTCCTGCGTCCAGCTCGCGACCTGTCGCCATTGCTCTTCTTAGAGCGTCTCTCTGTTGCTAGGAAACGAACACGCCGCACTGTGCTCAATCACACGCCACGACCCGTATATTTTCACTCTTTATTGGCTGAGCAAACCTTTGCCGTGACGTAGTTGTTTTTTGCCAATCGCTTGGCAGTGTAAGATGCTGTGGCTCAAGCACTGGCCGGTTTCAGCTATGTCGCCATGTTTTCTGGCACAAATAAAAACTTTCTCAAATTACTACTCGGGAATCTCTCATACAGCTGTCATGTATGTGAATAGGGATTTAAACTTCCACTCCAACCTGAAAAAATAAATTCATATTACAACTGACTTTAAAGAGATGTGCATTTATTACTTGGTTCAATGTTTTCTTTTGCAATATTGAAATTAATATTTTTGCAAAGTTTTCCTAAAGCTCAAGCCTAACTCCAGGTCGTGCTGTCATTTTGTTGGGAGCTAGTTTAAGTGCTGCCATAGACTTGCATGAAACCTGCCAGAGTTAGGTTTTTAAGTGTCAAGTCCATGCATCTCTATGGGTTAGGTTTGCCACTCAAGCAGGTAAATTACTGGCTAGTCAATTGGCTTATGGCCAATGTACAGCAGAGATCCACTGTCATGACATTCCGTCACCCAAAATCATCTGTATATTGATCATTTGTTGAGAACAGGGCCCAAAACATTGGCCTCATTTGACGTTACATAAATATAATTAGTCAAAAAGAACTAAACGGAAAATGCAATAAAGTCACTGGGGTGGTAGTGATAATTATGACAGAACAATGCTACTAAAGATAGAGCTAAAATGGGTAGACAGCTACCAGTTTTATTATAAAATTTAAAACAGATAAGAGTACAGATTCTATCTAAGGTGGTATATCCCCACCTATTGGTGAAACATAGACAACACATACAACATAATATTACATGTAAGACTTATGTGTCCCTAATACCATATATAAACTATAGAGATATATATTATTTAGAAACCAAAAATTGGGGGAGTAATCCCAAGGTACTGTAGTATTGAAAAAAGGGGAGCACATATAAGACACAAATATAATAAAAAACTGAACACAAACGTGAAAAAGTGCGCTCTAACCCAACACTCTAATACACACAATAAATAAATAAATAAATAAAATAGGGGTTACCCTTAAAATATAACGTAATCAATTCAGTGTACGTCCGAAGGGAAAAAAACAAATAAAAATAATATAGTGTAGTAATCTTTAACAGAAAAGTGCTAATATTCAAAATAAATGAGAATGCACTCACATCTTCCTGAGCAGAGTTCTGCTCAGTCTATAGCACATCCAGGGAGCCCACAAGGGGTTAATGATCAGCAGGTCTATAGCACATCCAGGGAGCCCACAAGGGGTTAATGATCAGCAGGTCTCCAAAAGACAGCAAGAGAGAGTACAGGGGAGACTTTTAGTGTGAATAGATTTAATATTAAAAAAGGTACATAAAAGTCTTACATTCCATAAAACAGGATTCAGCATACAGGTACACAGGGGTATCAGCCAAGTGTCCAAATCAGTCCCAAAAAGGTCTCCTCCTTTGCACAACGCGTTTCGCCCGCTGGAAAGGGCACTTGAAAAATTTTATAATAAAACTGGTAGCTGTCTACCCATTTTAGCTCTATCTTTAGTAGCATTGTTCTGTCATAATTATCACTACCACCCCAGTGACTTTATTGCATTTTCCGTTTAGTTCTTTTTGATTAATACCAACACGGGTTACCCCCGATTCTTTTTCACTATATATACTGTCCACGCTTTTGGCTCACTTTGTTTTGTATAAATATAATTAGGTAAACATATATTACACATACTATACATAATATAAATATATTAAATCTGAAATGAACATAGTTCCCAAAGCTTCCTAATGATTTATATTATATCCATAATATGTATGTTATGCGTGTGCTAATGTGATTGTGTGTGTAAGCTCGTCCGCGACATACTATGTTCCTGAATTGCAGAAATATAATATGGTCACCCTATGTTCCTGTATGGTGTGTATAAAACTTTGTACATACCAAAAAAGGGTCCAAAGTCCCAGATTGAGAGCCCTGAGTGAAGGATGTATCTGTCAATCAGGAGACTTCTCAACTCTCTGCTAGTAGAAGGGTACCTTATTTGAAACTGCTTGTCTGCTAACAGAGGGGTTAATTCTGTGAAACTGTGCATCTGCAAATAGAAACATAGAATGTGTCGGCAGATAAAGAACCATTCGGTCCATCTAGTCTGCCCAATTTTTTTTTTTTTTTTTAGTCCCCCGTTCTCGGTCTTATAGCTATGATAGCCTTGTGTCTTTTCCACGCATGCTTAAAATCCTTGACTTGTGTTTACCTCTACCACTTCTGCTGGAAGGCTTTTCCATACATCCACTACCCTCTCAGTAAAGTAATACTTCCTGATATTACTTTTAAATCGTTGCCCCTCTAATTTAAGACTATGTCCTCTAGTTGTGGTAGTTTTTCTTCTTTTAAATATACTCTCCTTTACTGTGTTGATTCCCTCTATGTATTTAATTTTTTCTATCATATCCCCCGTTACGTCTTTCCTCCAAGCTATACATGTTAAGATGCTTTAACCTTTCCTGGTAAGTTTTATCCTTCAACCCATGAACCAGTTTAGTAGCCCTTCTCTGAACTCTCTCCAAAGTATCAATATCCTTCTGGAGATATGGTTTCCAGTACTGCGTACAATACTCCCCTCTCACCGCGCTGAACTGTCATCGATCAAGCAGCTGCGCTGAACTGTCTTAGAAGCGCAGCACAGTCCTCTAAAGATGGGTACAGCACCATTAAGTACATCACAACCCATAAATATACCACATTAAGAAAAATAAGTACAAAACAATTTTTCTTTTCTTACAAACATATAAATTATTTTATTTACAAAGCCATGTTACAAAAAAAGAAAAAAAGAAACAAGAAACAAAACAAAATAAATGTAAGACAATTAACAATACATCCCTCACTGGAAAATATCTCCAGGCCAGGCACAGGACCATGGCAGTATCGATCAGATACGTTTGTTCAAACTTGTATTTTTTTTATTTATTTTTTTTACTAATTTTGCTTTTTGAAACTGTATGCCATAGAATTTACTATTTACATCTAGTTTAAACATACTGGGAGGGGCTTTATTTTACAGTTTTGCGACACTGAAAATATACCCCGGTGATACCCATTGTATTAAATCATTTTAAGTTGAGCTCCAGCCCACCTTAACAGTCCATTTTCAATTTATCTTTGTATCCCCTAGTACATTTTAGGTATACATCAGTGTGAGATACCCGCCATTTAATTTCCTATTAACCAGGACATTTCAAGTACAACAAAAATTAAAATGCCTAACTAAATATTCTTATCTTTTATTTTACAGTTTCTACCCTGATGTCTAGACTATTGGAATCACTGCAACTTTGATTTTTATAGTCACATCAAGTACTGGTAAAAACAGGTTGATCCTTCCATTGGTTTAGCAAAAATGAATGAATAAATATTTTTTTTCTTTTGACATTGCTAAGTGGGACTGGTGATTGAAAAGAACATGAGTGCATCAGGGGAATTTTTATTATATATATAGGGGACAGGTTCAGCAGCTGTCCCTTTTAACCCAGTCCCATCTAATAAAATGTAACCCTGTCAATGTTGGAGAGATCACCATTAGTCTTCCTAACACTGAGTTGGTTAAGGAATTAAAATGTTTCAAAATACATCAAACTGAGGCTCCCACTTGAATTATGGGACCCTGAGAAATTAACTCCACTTACAAAGCAGAAGGGAGAGAGCCATGATCATAAGATCATGTTTCCCCACTTAAACTCTGCTCACAAGTATTACAAGTATGGAATGAAATACATTGAATATTAGGGGTGTGTGTGTGTGTGTGTGTGTGTGTGTGTGTGTGTGTATATATATATAATATGAAAGTGCAGGACAAAACAAAATGAAATACTTAGTGTTACAAAATACCAAAATAATAAAAAAAAACTAATAGAATGCCATTTTTATTATGAATTGGGCATACGCTCTTTAAGAGAGCTCTGGAAAAGCTTGCATTAAGATGTAGTAGGAAAGCCCACAATAACAGGTGCAAAGTTTGTATCTGTGCAACTCTTAGAGCCCAGGACTCATCAGCTATTCAAAACTCCAAGGAGTTCTGTTCAAGTGTCATGGGTAAAACAGCACACCAATAAATAAGGTGTAGATAAAATATTTTAAAAAAAATATCCCACAAACATAGTTGTTTTTCAGACTGTAAAGAAGTCACTGAGCATTCAGCAATAATAGTATATGCTGTATAAACTATTTTTTTCTACAAAGATCGATCAGTACTATGTACATTGTTACACATACAAAAGAAGGCAAACAAGTTCATGTTTTATGGCTACCAGGCCTACCTATAACTGTGGGTGTGTTCGATTCTAAACCCCACAATGTTATTTTTGTAAAACCCTTTGCTGAGAATATGATAAAAGGTTAAAGATAAGTTGTACCCATCTGTAGCTTTGGATTTGGGTTTAATAAGTGTGACTTCAGTTGCTAATATGTGTTCATATCATTTAGGTAGCATTCGATTTGGTGCTTTTAATTTTTACATGCTAAGATGATCTGTTGATCAGGGTAGATGAAGAGAGATGGCTACATCCTTCTCCACTTTACTGCCAGAGAACTCTGCAACATACGGGTGTGATGGTGGTTAAAGCTTATCTGCCGCCTCTTCTGGTTAGAAAAGATGTGAAGTACAGTCAAATACAATCTAATTTTCCAGTCTTCATGTTAGTCTTTCTAGCTCTATTTCACAAAGTGTAATACAGTGCAGTATGAAGATTAATTGCTTAATGTTGTAGTGGTGACAGAACCTTTAGAGAAGGTTGCCATGGAGATGTCAGCGCCGGTGGATTGTGGCCTTTACGTTTTGGATCTTAAGTAATTAGGAGCTGAAATAACTTAAAAGGGGATTAGTAAAATGGCAGTGGTTATTTCTTGGCCACAGAGATGAGCTGCCAGAAGAACAATCATTGTCCTATTAAATACACTCTGTTATTATTATTATTATATGCATAGACCCTGCAATTCTTACATGGACAAAAGAAGTATAACAGGTGAGGATTGCCTTAGAGAAATATATACACTTACAACGTGAGTTATCATGGTGCCATTTGTTGGGAAACTGCCTTAGGATGCAAGTCAGAATTCCTCACTGCCATTATTTTATTGTCCATGTGGATCTAAATAAGTTCACCAGGGTATCCATTAGCATATTTATGGGGTCAGTATTGCTCATATAGGAGGACACGTCACCAAAGTCTCTCACAATTTTGTATTCTAAAGATTTAAATGTAAAAAAAAAACATTAAAAGGTTATCCACATAGCTCAATTCAGTAAAAACTCTATTCAGGCCAGCATGTTCACCTTGGTGTTAACTCCTGAGCTTTGTCTGAAATCAATGATGACAGAACTTTATCCTGCACTGTGAAGCTCATCGTATAGTGAATTTCCCAATAGCTCTGTCTTCGGAACTAGTTCTGGATGTAATGTCATTTGTGCTCAGCTAAAACTCATTGGTTGCCCTTGAAGACAAGAGGTTAGCCAGAGTCTGAAGTCATCCAACTTAGTAAGGACAAAATAAAACCATGGACCCTAACAGTTACTTGGAATATCAACCTATTTAACCCATTGGAAACATTTTGGGATCTCTACCATCTATAAGCAGCACCCTTATTCTGCAGTGTTACTTTGGCAGTAAACAACTGAAATCCAGATTATTACTTAATAAAACTTCAATCCCTCTGAAAATCCTGTATGTCTAATTTGAGATGTTTGAAATACTTCTCCCTATTTATGACTTTACCAGCTCTTATACATAAGTGTAATGTAGAATAATACTGTGTATCATTGCACACACACATCCTAGTTCTGCAAAGGAAAAACAATACTTGGCAGATTACCCCCTTAAAGATTATCCACAGAAGTCATGTGGTTCTATCTTCAAATAATCTGAAGATTTGAAAATCTCCAAACTAAGGAAGTTCTATAAACTAGTATAGACAATCTCATCTTGAGAGTTAACTACCTCTGTAAACACTGAGAGAAATGAGATGCTTCAAGTGCACAGTAATACCCAGCATCAAGTCACCGTACCTTTTATCAGAAAGGGTTTTTGTTTAGGTATTGTGATGGGGGTGTATAAACCTTTCCCCCAAAAGAAGTACCAAGGGGTTAAAGCCTCCAAACAAAGCCAGGGAGACAGGGCTTTAAAAGTCAGCCTGCAGTGCAATGGCAGAATGTCAAAGATCCGTGTCCCTGGCATTGTTTGAAGCCTTTAACCCCTTGGTGCTCTGTTTGGGGAAAGGTTTTATACACCTCATCACAGTATACAATGGTTCTCCAAAAAAAAAAAAAAAAAGACATCCAGCAACTATTGCTCCTTTGATCTGTTGTGTTTGAGGCATTGGTGCCATATGGAAGTATCAAGCCATATTTCCAGTTTCCCTGTCTGGGCCTTTGATAACAGGGAGATAATTAACTCTTTGCTCCAATACACAGAAGGCCCATATTAAAAAAAACAGAAATGATGAGCAGTTTCAGGAAGAATAGGGCCTTTTAAAGGAAGGAATGTACAGCAGCAAGTAAAGAGGCAGGACTTTCATTTCAACTCCTCAGTTTGTGAACGCCAGAAAGAAAAACATTAAATAAATAAGAGAACATACATAAAATTCTAACATTCTTGATAATAATAAAAAAAAAGGATAAAACTGTGCAAAAAAAGATATGTACAGATTATTTTCCATCTGGAGAAATATACAACATAATTCAAGAAATGTAAAAAAAAAAATTATATATATATATATATATATATATATATAAAATAAAAATTGCTTTGATGTTTCAACATGTAGCAGAAACTATCCCAGTCAATTATCTCAAAATATAGTAAAACATAAATTATTACAAAATTAACAATAAAACATAAAAAGTCCTTAGTATCCTTAACAATTTGAATGCCAAAGGAGATAGCAAGATAATTGGGTCTCGAATCCCCCCGACACTCAAATTGTTTATATTTTCCCCTGAACGATCTTAGCGCTGTAATTGCTTTTGCACATTTTAGGTACTGAATGAAGCGGCATAGAAGAATGAGCAATAGCCTTATTTTTAACTGCATGTTCTACTTTGCTCACAATGTAAAATAAGCCAGCATATTAAGTGCACTTTTAACACTGTAGGAATAGAAATGTGGTGAGTGGGTCTGATGTCCTCGTACCTTTCATGGAAACCAAATTTAAAGAATATTGCCGGCCATCTTCTAGATAGTTTGAAAGATCAAAAAGAAACGTACAATCTATTGATACAACTTTTTCCTCCAATTTCCAGTTAAATCCTGCAACCTCTGGCAGTGAAGAAGTACCTCCCCTGGTCATCTTCTAGTGTTAACGTGTTAGAGAATTTACACAAGCTAACCCTACTTTAAAACAAGCCCAACAGAATAAATTAAAACAAACAGGACATGGGTTCTTCTTCACTGCCAAAGCAGTCGCCAAACAAAATGATGTGACTCCCTGCAAGAAAAATTAGCATATAGAAATTGCATGAATGCCATTCTCCTGCAGATCATTTTAAAGTGGCTCTGTCATCAGAGATGTTCATTGCACCATCACATAGTGCTTTAAAAAAACAGTTTCTGTCTTGGGTTTATAAAGTTTAAATCTGACCAGCGTTTTTTGAAACACAATCTAATAAACCACTGGTAATAAACATGTGCTGTTATTTTTATTTTTTTATGCAAAGTGGATATATTGCATCATTTCCCCTTACATACAGAGGCAGCTGAACTTTGGTAATCCCAGGTTATATGTGGCTGCTTCAAAAAGAAAAAAGTGTCTCGGAAGAGGGTTTCAATGTGGTGATGCACTACCCTTATGTTGTACTTTCCCCAATTACCATTTGTGTTTGTTGTACAAAAAACAATAAAAATCTAATTTACAAAAAATATAAATGTGGTGATGCAACTCCAAGGCGGCCACATGCGCAATGAAAATGGTCATATTTCCGAATGGTAATTACAGCAGAATTTACAACAGCATGGTCAGAAGAAAGGTTTATTAATTTATTGTAATACTGTTTTAAATTGATTTATGTTAAGAAATCTCATGTGACAAAGCCACTTTACCACATTCATTCTTGCTTGTTGTTGTGGAAATATCAAGGAGTCTAGTTTATTAGCCGACTGTTCTGGGTGGGTTGGTGTTGGTGATATGAAGTTTTCTAATATTTCATTACAGAGGTGCTTTGTGAAAATGGGTTAATCCATCTGTCCATCTTAACATTTATATAGAATACAATGACCTGCATCATCAGGATGGAAGCTAACCTGTTCTTATGACAGCAGCTAAGATAATAAAAAAAAATGCTTTATTATGATTCTATTATTTGTAACCTAGATTCTGTATTGTTCCAGTTCCTGCAGTCATAAGATTATACTTTGTTATTTATATAAGAATATAAAGGAATTATTTCAACATTTGAAGTGGCTGGATTGCATCATATTTAATTAAAACAAAAATATGCAATCTGCGCAAAAAAGGCATATATGGCACTCTTCCATTCCATTCTAGAAAACAAACACCTAGAATCAATCAATTTCTAGATTTTGGGAGATGGGAATTTCACGGGTATATAAATAGTAGTAATATAAAGAAAATAGGACAGTGACTTAGGTGGAAAGAAATATAAATAACACTCCAATATGTACACGTTTTTGGAATTTGTGGTACGACACATGATCAGCACATTGCATTATTAGAGAACTACACATTGATAGAAATCGCCCACACTTTTTCTTTTTTTTGGGAGACATACAGGCAAGAATGAATGCAAGTTTCTCATTCATTTTGTAATCAAATGATACAGTGCATTATCCACCATCAGTAAAAGCAAGATATTTGACATTTTATGGCAGCTGATGGGGTAACAGAAGGGATGTATGAATTTATGGTGACAACAATCTATATTTTGCCTTTTTTTTCATCTGCTCATGACAAACATCAGAACCTCCAAAATAGAAGGTGAACTCAAAGACTCAAGGCGTAAAATTACTACTATAAGTCACCATAAGTCAACATCCTTGGCTGCATCACCGTTATCCCATCTGCTCACCCAATCAAGGAATACACCTATACACTTTTGCCAAGGGGCACCACAAATGGGTTTCCTCATTTCATCCTTACAACTATATGGGCTATATCTGGATAGCAACACTCTAAAAATTGCCAACTGCCGTTTTCTTAGGAAGATCTGCTGCATAGCAATTGTTCATCTTCTGTACTAGGAACAGTGGTGCAGAAGTGATCACTAAAGTGCATGGCTGACTGTGTTTCATTGCATCATGATCATTTAGACAATTAAACAATCAAAGGCCTCAAACCAATATTTGTGGTTACAGACTTTGCAGAAAGTAGTGCTTAATTCCATTTCTGTTCACAGTTTTTATACAGGGTGTGGAGAATTATGGGAAACAGAATAGTAAGACAGCTGGTAAGGTAGACACATATGTGCAAATAATGATGCTATTGCACTACAAACAAGCACTCAAGAATACTTTTGTATCTTTACGTCATAGTATGTGTAAAGATTGCAGAAAGGTATTTTTAATGCAGTTTTAAAAAAGCCAAACTCTATGAATTTGACATTTGCATTTGGTTTTGTAAGAGCATAAAGTGACCCCAAAAAAAGGATTTATGTAAGAATGTTTCAATGAGCCACATCCACTTTAATTTACCTGTTTTAACACAGCTGTCACAAAAGGAGACACACAAAGAGCCAGCTTAGGTCGAGAAGAAAAGCAACATTAATGATGATAAACCTGTATGGTTCACTTCTGTCTCACTGCACCTAATGCAAAGACCAGCAGAACATTGAAATGCAGCCGGTCATAACACAGGCATACAGCACTGATTTGTTATTTCAACACTCAATTAAAAGATTGTTTACAGCATTGTTTACATCATGATCTGCAGTAACCGGAGCTCATTTCTATTTCATTCAAGTTCTGTGATTAGAGAGGACATTCTTTCTGCGGCAGCAACATCCTCAATGACTGATGTTGAGAGGAGACTGGTAGTACATCGGAGCAGCGTACTGCTAAGGAAAGAGGAATTAAAGAGCAAAAGAAAGGTATAGCAGATGAATTCTTTTCACAGTCATCAAGAATAGGGAAGAAAAAATAAATAAAAAGATCCCACTGGCAGCAAGGGTTTATAGGCATATCAAGATTTTAGAATTCTTTCTTTCCCCAAACCACCTTTGAGGCTATGAAGAATGTATTCTATAGAAGAACAAAGAAAACACCAATCAATGGTAACCAGAGGTGGCAAAGCAACAACACCCAGTTTGGTTCTGTAAACTTTAGACTAACATGTCTCCATCATGTAATAATGAAAGGCGACATCTTCCCTGTGCAGGGCAAGTGAAGAGCTTGTGGAGTAGGACTGCTGAGATCTACGGGTAATCAGCTGGTTTCTCCCAATGTCACGGAACCGTCCTTATCCTGCCAGTGCGGTTTGAAGTCTTCTTAAAAACAAAAGGAAATATAGGGGTAATAATTACAATGGATAATCTGAATTTAGACACTAAATACATTTAGTTTTCCTTACCATTGGAATGAAAATATAAGGTAAACAAATCTCTAATCCATTAAATTAGAACAGGCCAACAAACTAACATATATAGGGGCATATGAACCAGCATCACAAATTCTAACCATGCACCCTTGTACAGGCTCATCCAGGCATGTATGTATCCTTCTTGCTTTGCTTTCTTGTTTATTATGTATGCTTATTCCTGTCCTGCCTTGTATTCAAGCTCTGCCTTGGAATCCTGTTATGTTTTCCTTTCTGCCTGTCATTCTGTTTCATTCCAGGTTTTCTTTGATTCCCTCTACCTTGTAAGTTTACTTTTATATAAACCACAGCCATTTCTGTTAAGCCCTTAGTAGTGCAGTCTACATGTATTTTCTCTGTGTTTAAGTGCCAATTCCATGTATGTCTTTTATATTCTATTATTTTGCTAATATGTCTTAGTTAGGGACTTGCCTAATGTGGTGTACCTTGACGTGGTTGGCATGCTAACATCTAATTGGCCAATAGGTGAACCAAACCCCCACTATGTTACCATCTTTAGTGTTAGGTTAGTTCCTGTATTTAGGTTTGTTCCTTTGTATGTTTCTCTTTTGTTCCTTATCCCCGTGCCTTGTATTGTTTACCCTTGGTTTGATTTATGCTTTATCTTGCTTTTGTTTTGCCTCTGTCCTGTGGCCCTGCACTCTGTATTTCAGCTCTGTTCTCCAAAACGTCAGTTGTGTTTCTGTTTTAGCTCTGCTTGGCTGTCATTTAGTTCACTTCTTCCTAGCCTTGTAACCTGGATACAGTGGCTGCTTCACAGGACCTGGGACGTGGCTGCATAAACCTCAGAGGGATTGCAGTTACCCAGCACCAGGTCCTGTGTCCCCATCCTGCAGTGTAGCTCCTGATCTACGGAGCTCAGGGTCCCTTAACACCTGGACCCCATGCATTATACAAATACACTGCACGGATTTTCAGAGAGATATGGGTTTCCAAATGCATCTTTCTTTAAATAGTACAACCACCTAACACCAACCCACCCATAACAATCATGTTTTCCTCTCAAGCTGCCCGTGTAAAAAAACATTATTCAATCACCCAGAGGATTACTTACTTGCTTATTGTGTGCAGGATTTGATGTACTTGAAGGAGTAGACTGTGACAAAGCTACACTGCTACTTTTCCCCATCTTCTGAAAAAATATAAACGTTATTCCACCATTGAACAGAGTGTGAATCCCATAAAGATTATTATATTATTTGCCAGGATAACTGTTGGGTTGTTAAAGGCCCATACATTAGCATGGAAAGTTATTACTGTTATCAGCAGCCCCACAAAATGTATACAGTCTTGAAATGAATAGGACATACCGTATTGGCTCAAATATAAGACGACCCTGATTATAAAACGACCACTCAAACTTTGGATCTTAATTTAGGACAAAGAAGAAAAAACTTGATATAAGGTGATGGTATAGGAGATTTGTACCAGTAAAAATATAGGTCACGTGTAAACTGTTTTTCATAGGTCATAAAAAACTGTTTTTATTTACTTCCTCCATCCATCATTCTAGTTCTTCTGTCCAAGTTTCATTATTTCCCCCATAGGACTTGACAATGCACCCACAGACTTACAAATGCACTTGCAGGACTTGCCATTTCTCCCTGGTGTCTAGTGGGGCAGCTGGAGGAATATTCTCCGATTCTACCAGACACTTTGTTGGGGCATGTGAGAACACCGGGAAGTCACGTTCCCCCAGCGTTCCGGCTCACAAGACCCATCGGAAGTGTCAGGCAGCAATGGAGGTTGCAGCACATAGACATCTCCAGCTGCCCGCAAGGAGGGTACAACTATGCAGGTGACCTGGATCCTAGCTTTATGGTCAGACCTCTTTTAAAGTCTGGTTATAAGACAAACCTCGATTATAAGATGAGGGGGCTTATTCAGACTTGTTTCCAGCTACTCTGAAAAAAAAACATTGTCTAATATTTGAGCAGATACGGTAAGATGGAGCAGGGTTTTTTAAGAACCAGACAAAAAAAGCATTGGCCGTCACTCATATTTCAAGGATTAATGTCTTTTGTTAAGACCACAAAATAGAAGGAAGGGTGCCCTGACTCGCTGGGTCTATTGGGCATGCACAGATTATTATTCAGGCTAAATTTATATTAATGCAGCAATGAAACTACTAAGTGGTAAAGAGGGGCGTTATTGGTTGGGACACATGCCACATGGATTCCACCACCTAGGTTCCAATTCCTCCATGCGGTGGAGAATTGGGGGAATCACTTAATGACCAGCTCTTAGTGGTCTAGTGTGAGGGAACAGACAATCTCTCTGTTCCTTCTCCTCCTTGGTGTTCTACATTAAAGTGCCTTTTTGGGAAAGATGCCGCAAAACAGGTAAATTAATAAGTGGACATGGCTTAATGTAAACATTTTCACACAATAGATGCATTTCAATAAGCATTTGAAAGTGCTGAATTTGCCACTGCCTGCATACTACTATTTAACACTGTAGAACGGGGCAGAGGAAGGGGTATCTAACCTGTGTATACTCTTCCAGGGGCAGCTGCACTTCTAGAATAATGTACATCACTGTATAAATGGCTCTAGTCTATTAATATAGATGTGTTGTGCTGGTTTGGGGAGAAAAAAAAAAGTCTGTATAAAAAAAAAAAAGTGTGCTTAAATCAGTGATGGCTAACCTTGGCACTGAAGATGTTTGGGAACTATATATTCTGGGGCTGACAGAGAACCACCTCTAACATCCGTAGTACAAAGGTTAGCCATCACTGACATAAATTGTATACTCCAGACAGTGATGCAAGTCTACTCTGTATTAGGTGTAGTAAAGTGTTTTCACTCATGCTGTGTAGAACAAGCATCAACTAGTATCTCATCGGATTGGTAAAATATATCAGTGTATCACTAACGGAGGGGCAGCAACATATTACTGGAAATAAAACAACAATCAAAATAAAGTCTGATGTTTTCTCTGATGTCAATCTGTGGTTTCTATATAGACATTTATATCTAATAGTAACCAAGAAACCTTAATGCCACAAAGCAAGTTAGTGGACCAAAATAGTATTTTAGTATTTAGTATTTTAATGCAATCTTCCAGTAAAATGGTACTGTAAACTTTATTGTTAAGGGTAATGCACCTGCAGAAAATCAAGAATAAAACATGTAACAAACTACAATAGTACTTGTACTTGTATTACAATATCAGTATTAGTTACAAGTCAAAAAACCAAAATCAGTAAACTAAATACAAGTATTCAATTGTTTGTAGTTTATTTTCACCATGGAAGCCATAGCTAAAAGGGGGCGTGTTTAACAGAAAACAATACTGCATCCTTCATCTGGTCAAATTTTGACCGTGACATAATGTTATTAAAAACTTGAATGAAAACTTAAGGGTCTACACAATTTAGCTCCAATGGATTCAGATTGGGCATAACAGCCGAATCAAAGGTATCTCCGAAACACACTATGTCGGGATTCTGATTTGAGCAGCCTACTCATCCCAGGGGAGGGGTGGCCCCTGATATATTTTTGGGGAGCTGGAAGCTTCCAGTCCAAGTACTGTTGGGGGCAGCAAGCCCTGGTCCCCCAGCTCCCAGCCATGTTTTTTAATAGGGGGGTCAAGCTATTTGCCCTGATTTTCATATAGCTATTGGGAGGCTGGGAACCATTTTGGCAGCTCTCAGACCATTTTTTTTTTTTGTTTATAAAAGGGGGCGGGGGGGCTACTTGCTACCCCTGCTCTATCGTAAATAATAAGGCACTGCCCAGGTCTAAGTCATAAAACAAAGATTGCCTTATGTAATACAGTACATGTGAAAATTAGGGATTGTTTGAGCACTGACTTAATATATACAAGCAATATTTAAATAATAATAATCGAGCACTTTTACACCACTTTGTAAAATGAATATTATATGCTTTGTAGAGATAAAACACCAATAAATATCAGTAAATGCCTTGGAATGTTAAATGTAACACTTCTGTTCATTGTTAGATGAACTCTTGACTCAAAAGAAGGTTTGTCCGTCATTCCTGGGTACTTTGGTGATCTGATTAGATTCCTGGGAGTCCAGGTCACAGACACTGCTGACATTTCATGGCTGTATACAAACATGTTCATTCATACTCGCAACACAACCAAAAAAGAGCAAACAAACTGCTTGGAGATAGATATCCAAAAGGTATACTATAGAATTGCAATTCAGAAAAGCAGTAATAAAGGACATGTCAAATTCAACTACTCACCTGTCGGGAAATGGAGCTGTTTGGTGGATCTGGCACAGAAGATATAAGGTTGGCGGTGCTCTTTTTGTGAACACTGTTCATACCAGGCATTTTAGTGATTTTGCAGGCCTTACTGCTGGCGCTAGAGTTTTTTCGCTTCTTACCCTCCAGTTTATCAAATGGGAGGGGAAGCGAGGACACAGCATTATGTGCTGCCAGCGTGTGGTCCCCTGGGTGGTGCACAAGGGAAGACACTGACAGGCTGGAGTCAATACTGCTAACAACCATGCTCATGTGTTTTATGGAGTCTGTTGAGCTACCAGATAAAGAAGTCCTTCCTGGGGATTCCAGTTTGGCACTGATTGGGCTTGTTCCATTGTTTGCATTGTGCACAGACACACTGTTATAGGAAGAAGTTGCCTGATAGGAGTTCATTGTCGTACTAGAGTTCAAGACACAGTTTTTTTTGTGGGACCCTGAAAACGAAGACGAGGAGGAATTCTGCAAAGGTAACGAAGACGACGAGGAGGAAGGCGGCGCCTGAGGCTTTTTCTTTTTGTTAATTGAGGGCTCGTCGCTTCGTGAAGACAGGTCTTTTGCCTTAGATGACTTGCTGGGCTTGGCTTTAGATGGCTTATGGGAAGGTGAAGGGGTGTTGGAGGGTACTGGCGACACAGCGGAGGGAGCTTTGAAAGTGGAATCCATAATATTCAGCGTGGCTGCCGCATGGGGGAAAGCTGTGGTGTGTGATGCTATAGAGTTTGTGTCAGAAGACGTAACAAATGGTGTGTTTGACAACATGCCAGAGGTCACCATGTAAGAAGAGTTGGTTCTTGAGTTAGAGGGAGGAGACGGAAGGTATACTGAATTAGAGCTGCTGAATGGCTGCAGAACAGATGCAGGGAAAGGACTGCCAGTATGAGCTGCTGGAGAAGGCATGGGACTATCTGCGGCAGGAGGAATTTTTCTTTAAGTAAAAAAATAAAAACAAAACAAGATCAAAGTTAGCAATCATTTCAATTTATTTTACATACTTACCATTTAGAGGACAGTCAATAAGATAGCGCACTTGCATGATAACCCATGTAACAGTTACAGACTCAGTGACTGACAACTGTCAGGATGGCAGTCTGAGTGGGTATGTCCCAACATTCGAAGTACGCTGTATCCACACACACAAAAAAAAATCTATAACACTCCAACATTACAGAAAGGGATTAAACCTGCAGTTATATTGTGTTTCGCTCAGAAGTGTATGGTAGTATTGTTATTAATTAATTCAAATTTGATACATTTTTAAGCAAACCACAATGTTTTTGCCTTGGCTATGCTTTAGATTAAGGGACTTATAGATGCAGCTCTCCAGCTGTTCCTGGACTATAACGCTCAAAACTCAAAATTAGGCTAATGAATAGGACATCATTATTGCTGAATTATGACATCCACAGCCATTGCTGGGCAGATGAAGTACATAGAAAGATGATGTAAGACAAAGACGACTTTTGGGACTACAGAGACATTTTAGCATGTTGTTTTACTCCTCACTTATGTTCTTAAAAGAATAATTTTTTTTATTTCCATGTTCTTAAAAGAATATTATAGTTCATCAGTGAAAATATTTTACTCCCCCAGTCCAGATTTAGTTTTCAATATGCATTTAATAGTCTGATTATTTTCCCTATTCATTCCCCTTTTTGACTCCACAGGGTCCAGAGTGTTACTACGGACAAAACAATAAGGAGTGGACTGTAGTTACTGGACAAGTAACAGCCAATCTCAGCCATTAACCCCTTAGTGACAGTGGCTGCTTTAAATTTGTCACATTTAAGGTACCCACACATTATATACTGTTTTTATCACCATGAGAAGGGCTTTCTTTAGATTCCTTAATTTTCATTGTATCTTATAATTTACTATACAAAAATTAAACATGATGAAAAATTTACGAAACACTTTTATTCAAACTTTGCCCTGAAAAATCTTTTACATAACTACAAACGGTAAAAATACCCCATCTAAATAGTTACTAATATTTGTAACTATAAATATATAACTTCATTAGGTGATAAACATGTGTTGCATAAGCAAGCACCAATCAGGTCACAGCACTTATTTTGACTGTGATACAGTTGCAGTTGGAACATGGAAAATATGTTCATGACAAAGTATGTGAGTGTTTGTATGCTTATAAATACACATACACACACACATTTTAATAACCTTTTCATATGCCTGTAAAGAAGTTTCTCGCATAATAACCAGTGTACATGAACCAATCTCTATAAAAAAAAAATTCACAACAATTTCATGTTATCTTCATGAATTTTTTATAAGAATTTTTTTTAGAGGACCTGTCACGACATTGAAAACTTACTTCCACATTTGTGAATTCAAGTGTTTCTCCACCATGGAATTCAATGCAAAACGAAATCGGTCCCATCGCCTATCGAACACATAGTAACCTCTTCCCATCAAGCGACTGCCAAATGAGCAAAACTGCAAACCAAACGCAGAAAAACTAGCAATGAATCTGTGTTACCCAAGATAAAGACAATTCGCTGTTGGCACATGACATAATGTAATTTTATAGATTAATGAAACTGTTGTGCACATACGCCAACTGGTATTTACATTAAAGAGAGGACTTAAAGTGAGTCGGTTTACAAAATAGTGTTTTAAGTGGAAACAGGATAAAAAGCAGAATAATAGATCAAGAGGAAAATGTGCTTTTTTTGTGTGCTGGGTTCCTGTTACTACATCAGTTAATTTACATATGAACACAGAGGATGATGTCATAGACAGGAGACATGCAAAAAATGCATTTATTTTATTCTCTAACTTTACAGTACAAACTATTAGTTGATGAAGTCGTTTTAAAGCACTATACATTGTGTTACAGAAACTGCCATGGAAGTTCGCAGACACACACATAAATATATACAATTATTTACATATGCCAGTAGACCCTCTCTCACAGGTCCGTGGAAAGGTACTGGTTTAATGGATTGCAGTCATACTTTTGTCAAAATTTTGCCAGACGTAACATATTATATAAAGAAATGAAATCATTCACTAAGTGGTCATTTAAGAGAATTATTGTTTTTAACAGATGGCACAGCCAAAGTCAATTTGAGTAAACCTTTTTAGAACACCTTTATTCATGACTAAACAACCTGGGAACAATGGTGGTGTGATCAGAAAAGGGAGGCCAGGCCTACGTACCGCAAGTGGTTTAGGATGATGTCCAGAATAGTAACAGTCTAATTTCTCTGCTTCTTCTACGCCGTCAATTTCTCCTTCATCACTGGAGAGACGAGACGCCATGTCCCCCGATGTAGAATTCACTGGAGGCTCTGGCACAAAAGCACTGTGGTTTGAGGAGTTGGTGCTGTTTATGCTATTTGCAGAAGATGGTCTGAAATAAAGACATTTTATATATAGAATTAATCAGTGGAACCTGTAATGTAAAAAAATCACAAAGAAAAAAGACTAGCAAATAAAAACACCGCCACATCATATCACGTTCAACTAAGTCATAACTGTGTAAAGAGTCACACCTAAAGGCAGAGGGCTTTCTTCTTGAAAGAGAGAATGGCAGGTAACCGAGAATTCCCCCTAATTCTCTCCTTCATGATTAAAGCCCCTAGACATTGTGAATTTGACAAACTTACCTCACACAAACTCCTCGTAACATAACAGGTTGAATTGGCAGAGGTAAGCAAGTCTGTTTAATCACTATTTCTGCTTACTATTTACGGAAACCGTACTAATCAAATGTAAAAAAAATAAAAAGGAAATGTGACTGACCCTCTTTAAGCTTGAACATTAATCATAATTTTACACAACAAATCAAACAGTCACGCCAGTACACATCATTGCATGCTAATATAAGTCTGATATCGCTTGCATGATTAATCCAGCTCTTTGTTACTATTGTGACATGTTCAATTTCATTATCTGATCACCTTAGCAGGACAGAGTTTGCAGGTCTGGCTTTTGCAGGAGATGTCACTTTGGGTTCCTGAACAGAATTAGCAGACGGGCCTGATGACTGTTCTTGTGCTGGTGTGGGTTGGTTCTGATGGGTTTCTCGTGTTGACTGGGGATGCTCTTTGTCTTTTGTTACTTCTTTTTCCCTCGATCGAGCTTTGTGTTCAGCTAAGAGGATATCAAATTGTGTTTTCCGACCAGGCACTGCACGCCGGTGGCTGAGTGAATGGGTCTAAAATGTGTGGAAAACATGATATTGAGATTTATAAAAATACAAAAAAAAGTGTTGTACATTGTATTTTGCGAGGAATGAAAAATTGGATTTTATATATTACCCAAGCCTTTATACAGATAGTAGAACACACTTTGTTTTATTTCTATGAATTCCATGATGGGATTCACTTTCTAATGCCCATATATTGTACACAGTGCTTCCATGATAAATTCTGCTATAAAACTTACTGTCCTGCTCTTCAAATCATAGTGTAAACAAACCATGTATGTGCTCTTAATATTTCCTGTACTGCCAATTGAATGCATTTGGCAAATGACTTGCCAATCATGTGCATTTCCATGAGACAGGTTAGGAAGCCAAAATCAAGGAAAAGATCTGAGCTACTTTGGAAGTAGCATTTATTAAATACTAGAAATTAATAGCAGGCATGTGATGGCAAACTGTAGGGTTGCCGACAATGGATGTTCACACCCTGTGTTTCCGATCACAACAGAGAGAGAGTGAACAAGCCATGTTAGCCAAGGCCCCTTCTGTCACATCTGGTCAGAGCAATCAGATGTACTTTGCTGCCAAAGCCAGTGTCTGGCTATGACAACTTTAGTCTCTTCCTGCCCCACAGCGGGTTTCTTCCAATTTTTCTTTTTTTTTAGTAAATTATATTATATGATCAAAATAATAGTATCAAAAGAAAGCCCTTCTTATCTTGAGAAACAATTTATAATTTGTGTAGGCGCAGTAAATGGGAAAGAGTAAAATTACAGCTAAACAAAAACACCGCAAAAATATTAAACAGCTATTGTTCAACATAACCAAAAATGTTCAAAAAGTCCCGTCATAGTGCGTTTAAAAACAATTTTCATGCTTCATGGATGTCACAGAGGCACTGTCTATATTATAGTGCTTCGCATAAAACATTTAACACTATAATTATCACCTTCCATGTTGGATTTTAAACATGTCAAGAGGTTCAATCACTCCATTCAGTAATTAGAATGTAACAAATATAAATTAATTGACTTAGGTTGGCTAATGTCTGTTTGTGGATATTATAATTGATTTGTCTGCTTTATATTTTATGCTTTTATCCTATCAGCCTTTTGTGTCATGTAGTCATTTGCTTCCCCATTTAAGCTTCAAATAGGTAAATCTTCCTTGGAGCATAGAAAGAACTTCACTCATATATTTAAACAGAGATAATAACCTTGCAAGTGAGGGATCTTGTGCACGGTTTTTTCGTCTCAGGATCCAGTACTCCGCAGTGCTTATTTGGATCAAATTCTCGCTCTATTGGAGAACATAAAATATGAATAGAATGCTTAAAACACATTACAAATGTCTAATCTATACGTATTTATACTACTGTTCAAAAACTTGGGGTCACTTAAAATGTTTTAAATAAGTTGCAAAGTGAACAGGAAATACAGTTGACTTTTAAAATGATAAATTTGGCTTAGCTAACACAACGTGCCACTGGAACACAGGGGTGATGGTTGCTGATAATGGGCCTTTGTATGCCTACAGGCCCGCCATCAGGGGGTGATGGGCGATACTGGCATCCCGGGCCCGGCGGGTCCATGGGGCACGGGTCACGCCAGGATAAAAAAAAAAAAAAATCTCCGTTAAAAGCGGGTCGGCGGCTGTGAGGGAAGTGTTGTGCGGTCCCCTCCAGCCGCGCGGCTTCCATAAAGTTTGTTTAAAAAAAATATATATATTTTTTTTTAAACAAACTTTATTGATCCGCGCGGCTGGAGGGGAGCGCACAACGCTTCCCTCACAGCCAGGGACCTGGACCGGGAGAAAGAAGGCATAACCCTGGCATATTAATTGGCATAATCCTGGCATATTAATTGGCATAACCCTGGCATATTAACTGGCAAAATCCTGGCATATTAATTGGCATATTGAGGGGCAGAATCCTGGCATATTAAGGCTAAATCCTGGAATATTGAGGGGCAAAATATTGGTATATTAAATGGCACACTGAGGTGCAAAATACTGGCATATTAATTGGCAAAAGAATAGCATTTTGAGGGGCAAAATACTGGCATATTAAATGGCACATTGAGGGGCAAAATACTGGCATATTAAATGGTACATTGAGGGGCAAGATACTGGCATATTAAATGGCACATTGAGGGGCAAGATACTGGCATATTAAATGGCACAGGGGCAAATTACTGGCATATTAAATGGCATATTGAGTGTAAAAATCCTGGCATATTAAATGGGAAAATAATGGCACATTGAGGGGCAAAATCCTGGAATATTCAATGGCAAAAGAATGGCATATTGAGGGCACAATACGGACTTATTGAGTGGCAAAATATTACTGACATATTGATCAACTGCTCCCAACCACCCTCCATATTACAGTAGACCGGTATAACATGCTTGAAAGGGTAGGTGGGGGCGAGTGGGAGATATTGTCGGGGGCGGGCGGAGGCCAATAACATTTGTTCAGTAAGGGGCCCTGAAATTCCTGGTGGCGGCCCTGTATGCCTATATAGATATTCCATTATAAAATCAGCCGTTTACAGCTACTAGAATCATTTATGACATTAAACAGGTCTACACTGTATTGCTGATCCATTTGATGTTATTTTAATGGACAAAATTGAATTTTCTTTAAAAACCAAGGACATTTCTAAGTGATCCCAAACATTTGAACGTTATTATACATTTAAACAGATTTGTGTAAAACTGAATCTAATACACAGGAGACCTATGCAATTAATAAGTGGTCTGGTGAGTACAATTAAAAAACACTTAAAACAGAAATGTCATGTAATATAATGTTAAGTAATTAGAGAGTGCAACATCTTTTTTCAAACCATTCCGTGACCATTACCAGTATAGGATAAAGTCAGCGTACAGGTCTCCACTGCTTACCCTAGCATTGTGTTCCCCCAAGGACAAAAGATCCAATCCTCTGTCTTCCATTTTATATGCTACTTCAGTTTGCTGTAGTGGAGCTTGAAGCAACTTTATCCATCATTGGGATTAAACTGCTGTTAAATGTCTCTATTCTGTAATCTGCTGCTGCTCTTGATCTAGTATTCATTGTACACATTAGCTATACCCGTTATATTAATATACAACATTAATTTGCTTGCGATTAAAGTTATTTATGCTCTACTTCTCAATGACATAAGGGTTTCAATGTTTAGGTGCGTATCATGCACCTCTGTTTACCATACCTCAACTTTCATTAAAGACTGAAAATTGTAGGTTGCTGTGCTTTCTCAGATGAGCCCCTCAACCAACTAAACCACCCAAAAGTTTTTATCAGGCAAAAGTCAATCTCTGCGTCATTAGAATGCCTTTCTAATGGAGTCCCGTAAAGATATTTAAATGAATACTCAAAATCCCTAGAACCTTTTGGCCACTGTCTCCCAGAATTGCAGCTATTCTCCGTTATTGTGTCCATATAACCCATAGCTGTTGGGAGATGAGCATCTTCTTGATAAAAGTATGAATAAGAGTGCTTGTGGGAAGCTGTAATGGGTGAATGGAATCTTACATACCGGAAAGTCTTTTGTAAGGCTTATTGCTGCTTTTGGTGCCATTTTGGTGCTTCTTGTCTAGGGACACAATCCCTTTGCCATTGAGAATCTTCTCTGGGGACTGCGGTACAGGCTTGGGAGGCACTGGCTGCTTCGTCAAAGAGGAGGCTGAAGAAGCTGCAGTGGAGGAGGTGTTCGTGGCTGAATTCATTTTAACGTTGGCACCATCTGCTTTCACAAGGTTTGGGATTTTCTCGAGGCTGACTACCGGAACAGGGACACTGAAAAAAAAATATATATATATATATATTTCTATTAGATATACATACAGTAAATCAGAAAAATGCTGGCATTAGAAAAACATGTTAAATAAGCAATACCTTATTTTAAAAATACTTTAACAACTACCAAAAAAATAATTTTGTTATTTTCACATTGACTTGAGGTTTAGAGATGTATTATATATAAACTGTGTGAAGTAAGTGGGATATCTGCTTGCTCTCCTACTGGCTGCACAGTTTTCAGTACAGATACAGACATTTACAATTTAACATACATAGAGTTCTCAAACTGGTACAGATTCTAAAAGGGAGAACACAGTCGTTTTCCTAAGCTAAATGATAACAGAAAGATGTCTTTTTTTTTCCTCAAGAGTTTGCTGTTATGAAACCACAACTCTTGCTTTCAGAAAACCCACTGACAAACCTGTGGTCAAAAACTCTTAGTTGCAAACATCAGTTTGACCTGCTGCTGTCACAACAAAGGACAGGTGGTGTAACTGAAGGGGCAGATAGCTGTGTGGTTTACATAAAAGGATGGCAAATACATGAGTTAAGGTGTAAATAATTTTATCTGATAAAATATACCTTACAAAAAGGTTATAAAATGTGACTAATGCAGATCATGGGAGTTTTAAATACATGCTTTAAAAAAAACTAGCATTAGAACCATAAGAAGTGTAAATATCTCAATTGATTCAGCTACATTAGTATGAATCGTGTAGCTCTGGTGCATTCATGTAGATGGATAGCAATCATCAAGACAACATAGGGTGAAGAAAATTCAGATTGGGCATGTTGAAGGGGAAAACGTCAAATAATTTGCTGCAAAAAAAAGTAGCACACAACCCAAGTGATATCTAATTCCCAGAATAGACAAACAATCGAAATTAGTCATACATGCAAATTCAGGAAACTGCGAAACCTGAAATTCTTCCAAATGTTTAACTTTTTTTTTTTTTTTTAATAATTTCTACAATGACCAAGGTTTTAAATAAACAAATATTTTGATTTTACTACAAATGATCTATCGTTTTCTCTGGAGTGCCGCCAGACCTTCTGACTGGCTGAGAGTGAGGTGAGTGGGGTCCTCCCCCGTTTTCCAACAGTGCACACATCGATAAGCAATTCCGAGCAATTGCTAAGGGGCAATGTTTTGAAATTGAACTCTACTCTGCAGCGAGGATTCGAATCTGACGATTAGTACAGCCTGAGGCTCCTTTCGTTTGGAAGTATAAACCAGCTGAATTAATACGTTTTTTTATTTTCATGTAAATGAGCATTACTGATGTTTTTGTTCCCTGCAATGTGAGTGCAATCTGTTCAACGATAAGTCTTTTACTTTGTCTTGTGAAAATGAAGATGTCCAATCTTACTACATTCCAGCAATGGCGAATGATTAGTGTTTAAAGAAGGCTGCACTCTTCACAAAAGCCTTGTTTCAGTTTAGGATCTCTACCCCATGTAAAACTCTAGACTTATATACATATATAAGCATGTATACACAAACACTGGTGTTAATGAATATATACAATATATACATACAGGGTTGTTAGTTTATTAGTCTGTTTATATTGTTTCCTGTGTATACACTACCATTCAAACATTTGCAGTTACTTGCCCATTAAAATAACATCAAATGGATCACAAACACAGTGTAGACATTGTTTATGTTGTAAATGACTGTTGTAGCTGGAAATGGCTGACTTTTAATGGTACATCTACAGCAGCGTTCAGAGGCCCAAACTCGGCAACCATCACTCCTGTGTTCCAATGGCATGTTGTGTTAGTTAATCCAAGTTTATCATTTTAAAAGTTTAATTAGAAAACACTTTAGCAATTATGCTGGCACAGGTGAAATATTATGACCAATAAAACTGGCCTTCTTTAGACTAGTTGGATAACTGAAGCATCAGCATTTACGAGTTTGATTATAGGCTCTGAATGGCCAGAAACAAAGAACTTAGTTTCTGAAACTAGACAGTCTATTCTTGTTCTTAGAAAAGAAGGCTATTCCTTGTGAGAAATTGCCAAGAAACTGAAGATCTTGTACAACACTGTGTACTATTCCCTTCACAGAACATCACAGTGGGAGATCAGGAACAACTGAACAACAGGACATGCACATTAGAGTGTTTGGCTTGAGAAACACATGCCTCACAGGTCCCCAGCTGGTAGCTTCATTAAATAGTACTACAAAACACCGGTCACAATGTCAACAGTGAAGAGGAGACTTCGGGGAGTTGGCCTTCTAGGCCGAGTTTCAAATAAAAAGCCACATTTCAGACTGAACACTAAAAATAAAATACTTAGATAGGCGAAACAACACAAAGGAAGACTGGAAAAATGCGAAAGACAAATTGAAGTTTGGAATCTCAAAGAAGAACATACGTGAGAGGCAGATGCTGGGCGAGTGTCAGGCATGGTGGAAACAATGTGATGGTCCTGGGTTGCTTTGGTGGTGGTAAAGGGGGAGTTTTGTACACAGTAAAAGGAATCTTGAAGAAGGAGGGCTATCACTTCATTCTGTAACAATATACCATGATAATTTCTTCCTACAACAGGATAATGATCCAAAGCACAGATCCAAACCATGCAAGAACTATTTAGGGAAGAAGCCGTCAGCTGGTATTCGGATTATAATGTAGTGGCCAGCACAGTCACTGGAACCCAACACTATTGAGCTGTTATGGGAGCAGCTTGCCAGCATGGTAAGAAGTGCCAATCAAGTCAATTCAATTTGTGGGAGGTGCTTCAGGAAGCATGGCATATAATCTGTTCAGATTACCTCAACAAATTGACAATTAGCTAATTGCTGCAAAGCAATTAAAATTCATGTGTGTGTGTATCCTGTATAGGGTATTTTCTTACACAACTACTTACTTTGTTATGGCCTAAAAATGAACCATAACTATGATGTCATCAAAGGAAAGTATGGTACCTGCTGTACTTTGAATGTATCCTTTAACTTCTATCTATCCAGTCATCTTTTAAAATATAAAAAGAAAAGTCTGTCTAAATTGTGCAAATCAGAGCAGCTCAAGCAGCATCTGCTTCCATTCTCCCCTATTTGGCACCCTGCTTCCTCTCTGCACAAATGAGGTCACATTACATTTCAATTGAGTTTGAAATACTTGCACTTACTTGTTTTATACAGTCAGGAAAAATGAACCTGTTGCTATCATGTGGTCACTATGTTCTGGATGGGAATCCCTCCCTATTAGAGCACTTATGCTGAATCCCTGCTGTCTTCTCTAGGGCTGAGCTCTAACTTGTCTGCTGCTCTAGTTTTTCTCCACCATAAGCTGTAAGAGAATACAGTCTTTTACAATGTTCAGAGAGGAACTTCTGTCAGATATTGAGAAACAATAGTTGCCTTGTTCAATGGATATTAAAATAAATATGCTAAAGATATTCCTTAAACTCCAAGCTTTGTAATCCTCTGCAATCCATAGTGAATTCAGTTACGCACGTTTTAGTAACTTTGTTGTAATCGAGTTAGCATTCATCCTTACTGTAGATAGGGTTGCCACCTTTTCTTCAGAAGAAAAATACTACTTCATTTTATGTAGCACAGGCACCAAAATTACTAAAACTGCTTGTAGGTCCTCTGATAAAGTAAAATGAGATCACTACCATGTCTGGGACAAGTCTTGTTACAAAAGCTATTCAGCCTTAACTGATGATGTCACAAGAAAAATACTTGCACACGGAAGTGAACAGCTCTGTAGTAAAGATCTAACCTTCCTATATTATCCTTCCTATATTATATGACGTATGGAAATCAATGGATTTGGTCCCAAAACAGCAATGCAACCCGGCATCATTGATAACATAGGGGTGCTACTATCAGAAAATGACATATATTAAGATGTCACAAGCCACTGACAGGACAACAAACTTTTTTTTTTTTTTTTAATAAAGACATTGGTTGACAAAATAGATAGACATTTTAATCCAATGATAAAACTTTTGTCAAGATGATCTTAACAATGAAAAATGTCTTTTTTTCTTTGAAGTGCCATCAGTACTACAAAGTACTACTACTGCAATCAGCTACTTTGTGTATAATATCCACACATCTTTTTTCCTTTTGTAAGTTCAAAAAACTATTTTCTGGGTTATATTTTTTCAACCTATCCAGTCTAAATACCAACAAGCAGCTTTACACATTTTAAATTTGAGTCTGTGTGCACTTTACAAACATATTTCCATGCAAGACTATGGCTTATATATCTATCTTAATGGCATTGCCTACCATTATAATACACTTTGTAGCAGATTTAGACAAGTGCAGAGTGAAGGGAAGCAACATAATCAGTTGACTAAAGTGACCTTCATTCACTCAATTGTTTCAGTACAAATAGCAACCCATAACTTAAATAATACACTTCTTCAAAATTAAAGTCAGTAAGTGCCTTAAAATGTCAGAACTTTGCGTAGGCAGGTAAAGGGAAGGTGCCAAAATCATATTTAAAAAGAAAAAAAAACTGACTGTAAATTAAGGGGGTTTCACAACTGGGAAAATTGTGAAGGAAAATGTAAATGAAAAACAAAACGAAACATTAAATAACCACTATATATCAGAGCCATATCTAGTAGCTGTTTGTGAAATATGTTTGTGGACAAAGATGGCACTGGTAATCTATTTGGGGACAAGGGTGGCACTGGTAATCTATTTGGGGACAAGGGTGGCACTGGTAATTATTTGGGGACAAGGGTGGCACTGGTAATCTATTTGGAGACAGACATGGGTGGCACTGGTAATCTGTTTACCCATAAGGAAAGGGTACTACATACATGTCACAGGAAATGAATCTTCGGGCAGACATGCAACAGGAAATAGAGTTTGAGGCAGATATGTCACTAGAAATGGATTTGTGAGAAGTCATGGCACTAGAAATGGATTTGAGAGCAGAAAAGGTAGGTCTTTTTTTTCTTTGACCTGCAAAAATGTGTAAAAATATACAATGTGGCCCTCACACTGAAAAGTATGGAGACCCCTGTTCTAAGCAATCTAGATGAGACTTGCCATATACACCACTATTGCATTACTTTAAAGGGACATTCCTCGCTCTGTCTGCCCCCCCCCCCCTTACTTAGACATCCACACTTACATACTCACACTAATACACACAAACACACGCACAGTCAAACAGACAGACTTACACACACAAACACAGGGACACACACAGACAAACTTACACACAGAACACAGACAGACTTACACACACACACACACACAGGTACCTAGTTACACAGGCAGACTTACACAAACAAACATGTGGATACACACACAAAACACACTTACACATGCAGCCACACTTGTACATAGATACATACTGATTTCTCTGATACTTAAACACCTACATACACAGTCACACGAACACATACTTACACACACAGACAGACACACTTACACATGCAGGCAGACACTTACACACACTTTTTAAAGCAGGGTTTTGGGCTCCCGATCTTACTCCATGTACCTTAAGTCAGCCAGTGTGCTTCTGAGTTCCCTCCCTCTGACCTTTGTGCATGATCCCATGCGCAGGGTAGAGGAGGGAGAATCAGCACTGCTCTGCAGAAAGTAAGTTTCCCGGTGTTTTAACACCGGCGCGGGGCAAATTCAAATGTAGTTGGTGGTGCGGTTACCGCTGCAGATCGCAGGCAGCCCCCACCTTCATGTCCAGCGGGCCGCATGTTGGACGCCCCTGCTCTAGTCCCTTGGAACAGAGATTTCTGTTTACATGTAAAGTGTGTTATTGTTCACAAGCTAAAACCAAAGCATGTACGCATAAATAACAGGGGCGTTTCAGTTATCAAATATACTTTAAGGCATCCATAAGGATTATTTTTTGTTATTTGCATTTCTGTATAAACCAAACAAATGAAAACCACACCATAGGTGGAATTATAAAGTATGAATACTATCTGACTGCAGCACCCATCAAAATACTTCTTCAGTACTTTTATACAAATATTGCTGTTCAGAATGGGATGCATGAACATGTGGAGAAAACAAACAACAAAACCGTAGTGCAAGTCTGTATAAATCTGTGTTCATTTCGTTGACAAAACATTTTCATGTCAAGTAAACAATAACTAGATAAAACTAAAGTTAATAGTAATAAAAATATGCCAAAAATCCACTGCAATTTCCATCAACTGATGAAAATGTGACAAAAATGTTAGGTAGGGACTAATGCTTCTGGTTCACTTGGATCTCTGCCAAAACCCAGTCCCCTGACTATCAGCAGCTAGATTGGCTGAGCAACAGGCTACCTGTGACTGTCTGCCACCTGGAACAATGCCCTACAAACCGCAGAGGAAGAGGATACTCCTCCATCACCTGGTACAGTCAGTTGCTTCCCCTGCCTAGCAAGTTAATTTAACACTTTGTAACAATTGTGTCAGACCTGTTCCCTCCCTCACTGCTGGAGATTTAGTTGACTAAAACTAGATGAAAATTAAGACAATTCAGATGACTAAAATATGACTAAAATATAATGGCATTTCAGGCAAAAGAGTGACTAAAACTAAATTAAAATTTGCTGTCAAAATTAACACTGGTAGAAATATACAGTGTGTATGGGTATTAGTGCACTCGCAGACTTTCAAATTGAATTAGGCTTATCATGTAAAAAATATGTAATCTTCAATTAAGATTATTCATTATGTGAAAAAATGCTATGTAGAAACGGAGTAGCAGCACAGGGCTCAGAACGGTGGAATGCATTGTCTAGTAGTAAGAGTCACATCAGTCCAATCCCTCAACGTGTTTCACTGGCTTCCGGATATGTAACTTAACAAGTGTGACTGGGTGCTGCCATTTTGGGAAATATAGTGTTTTTGGGTGCCATCCCCTAGTGACTTTACTGCACAAATATCTCACTTTGGGGCTGGGAAGATAGAATGCAGTCTATAAGTCAGAAATCTGATCGCAGATTTGCATTGACTGGGAGGGTAATGTAACTATTATATTATAAGGGGGCAGAGTTATGATCCTGTTTGATCAGGTTTATCTCCTCCTTTGTGTTGGAAGGCAGGTTAAAAAAAAAATAAAAGTTGTACACAGCCACCTAGTCCTTGCCACAATGATACACAGGAGCCAGTAAGAGAGCAGGAGAGTATTTATGACAGCTTCATGCAGGTTTTGGCAACAGTTGTAAAGAGAGACTGGCTGGAAGATTTTCGACGATGTTGCATTATGGGAAATATTCACAAAATGGAGCCAAGAGATAAACACCTAATTTTATTTTTCCTTTTATATGCAATTAATTCAATCATATAAAAAAAAAAAAAACAGTGGCATATGATTTATATATGTGTTTGTTTTAAAAGACTAGGTTATCTAGTTACATCTTATGTAAGTGGTAGTGTCTCTTTAACTAACCCATTTATTGTTTGCAGAGTTACTTGAACCCATTGTTAACAGCATTGCCACACTGCCTATGAATATCATAGGCAAGATATTAAGACTAAGATTAGTTATAGAATACAGCCCTCTCATTTCAAGTAGAGCAAACTGCTTCCTGTATCGGTCTGAGTACAGGAGCAGGAACACTTCTATAAAAGTGTTTCCACTTCCAGATGTTAAGAGTTAATGATTATGTGTACATAATGGTTCGCTCTTGCGACAGCAGATATGCGGACAGTGTTAATATGTACCTGCAAAAATGTGTTTGTGACATGTGTAAACTTTTGCTAGTAGGCATTATTTTGGACCCTATAAGAGTTAAGGATCTATATACACCATTTGCAAACATTGTTTTATAAAACAGTTTTTGATTACTATTGGATTGTCGCAGGATATATTTATCATTTATGCAGAACTGATGTGTCATTTGTATATATTAACTAATCTTTGTAATGTGCATCAATGAATTCTATGCTAGTCATAGTTTACATAAATAAGTGCTCTTCCTTAGCTTTGCTTCAAGCTGTTGTTAAAGAGGTGTTTTCGCACAGTCCTGCTGTTATTAGTTGAGGACTCTCTCATGAATAAAATAGTATTTTAAAAAAATATATATTTACAATTTCTATTATATTTTTCATGGCGAGTTTCATTCTGATAAACGACTGGGGAAAATACTTTTGTCAATATACATGGGAACAAGGATGGTTACATTAGGCCTGAAATCACTCCCATCCTCTCGTGGCTGTGACTGGTTTCATGAATGGGCTATGATGGTCAAAAAAGACCTAAAAATGTGTTGTTTATGCGTGGACACCAGCGTCCTGTACATGAATGGAGCACTGTAGACCATTGGTCAGCTGTCAGACCCCGAGCCTCTGACAAACAGCTGTTAAATGCCCAGATTTGCTTGTCATACCAAAAAAACATTAGTATTTGCCTTATACAAATATTACCTGCAAGTAGTGACATTCATTAAAATTAACTACTAATAGAGAAACGTAAAAGCAAACTCCAGATCAAACTATGTTTGATGAATCTGGTAGTGTATAATCTGTACAATGTATGAGGTTTTTTTTTTACATAGAAATGGATGCAGAGAATATTTGCAAATGCCTTTCTAATTGTCCTGCTCTAACCCTCTTCTGCATATCACCATCTTTCAGAAGATTGTAAAAGCCTCCCTGTTACTCCTGCAGCAGTTTAGGTAGTGCAGGCATTTTGTATTCCTGTACTGTGGGCATTGCCAGGCATGTCTGTAGGAAGCCTCTGATTGGCTAAAGATGTTAAGGTGGACTGGATCAATCCCCAGGAGTTAACACACAAAATATATATTTTCAGCTTAAGTATTGCAAAATCAAGAACGGTAACAAAATAAATGCATTTTTATTTTTAACTGCCATATTTAAATACGCAGCTATTTATACTGGAATTATCCTTTACGTTGCGAACGCTCTCAATAATCCACTTTAGGAGCAATTGCAAAATTATTGCACAAGAGTTTTCAGGAGTAATGTGACAACTAGCACCGAACACATTAACTTGGAATCAGACCAATATCACAGAAATACTCCTCCCTCATAAATGTTCCTTCTCCATAAGTATCAAATATCATTATATATCCATTCTTCAATTATTGTTTACATAAAACAAAAAGAAAATATGCCAGGAATGCCTGGGCTTTCCCATTATTTGAAAAAGCAATTGTAAGATCTTTGCAGACTTTCGTCATTCAATTGTTAAAGCTTGTATCTGTTATAAAGCACTATGCACTGTGTGATAGACAGAGTATATTCAGAATCTGTAGGATACACACAGATGTGCTACTGTATGAACTTAAAATTAAATGATATAAGAGAAATAAAATTACACATTTATTTGATAAAAGAAAATGTGATATTCTGAGCAAGTCCAGAAAATAAGGCATTGCATGTTCATTTTGTGGAAAACGGGCTTTTGTTCTAATTTTATTTGTAACTTTTTGTATTATATGCTGTTAAAGGGACACAGTCACCAATAGGACGTTTGCCGTGGGAGTGAGTAGTAAACATTTAAGTTATAAATTGTGTCAGCGGAATAGGAAGCAAAGTAAATTTATATATATACATATACCAGGAGGTGAGGTTAATAGTACTCCCAATGGCTTCATTTGACACCAGTTCCATTCTACCACAATGTAGGCTTACTGGTCTACCACAAAGCACTATATTCAGTCCACTTACCATGGTTTATCTCTTGACACTTTAGAAGAAAACACTGTGTGCTGTTTGTTGCTGGAGGTAAGTAGATTGTCTTTGGGCGCTTTGAATGGCTTTGAGTTGTTGTTGACTGGGTTATGGCTGCTGATACACGTTTTCGGTTTCATTTGTGCGAGGGATGTTCTGCTGTTGGAGGGAGGAGAAGCCGGAAATGGAGAAGGTTTGCACATTGAACCGTGTCTTCTTTCTGAAAATAGTAGCAAATAAAAACATTTAATGCCTCTCACACGTTTTAATGGCTTTACAGTCTACTACATTCCTCGCAATACTGAAAATTCACACGTGCTATAGAGTCACCTAGACAAAGGCCAATATGGTTTTGGCCTCTGCTGTTGTTCTTTCCTAAGCAGTGACATATTAATGGCCAGACACAGATATGTAATTTAATAAAGCCTCCGCAGCTCTCAGAAAAGTCACTGTGGATCACATCAGACTAGTGGTCCTCCAGTTGGATCACGTCAGACTAGTGGTCCTAAAGTTGGATCACGTCAGACTAGTGGTCCTCCAGTTGGATCACGTCAGACTAGTGTGAAAAACACTTGGTATCGTAGTCTGAGCCCAACAGGAAACTGGATTCTGATACTGAGGAAATGAATTCTAGACTATACACCTGAATTTGTTGTCCAAGCATGTTTGAGATCCTAATGCTGAAACAACCTGATGTATATTAGTCATATAATTACCTTCACTGTAATTCACTGACATACAGCAAAGGTTTTTTATTTTTTTATTTTTTACCTCCTGACTGAAAATAATTGCCAGAGAGCATGACTCACCTTGGAGCTTTGTGGGCAAGTCCATTGATGTCACCAAACAGCTAGGCTCTTATTTAACTAATATTAATAAACATCTAAAATTAGAAGCAGAAAACAATAGCAAACAGTTATGTTACTGTGCATAGCAGCAAGGAAAATACGTTCCTCTCTGTAAAAAATAAGCATTGTAACAGCTGCACCATGCCAGTGTTGCTGTCTTTGCTGCCTCAGTGTGAAATGAACCCCTTCGTGACATAGGATGTACATAGCGACATCCGGCATACTGAGAGGGCCATGTCTATGTTGTCCCACTTCATGATATCTGATCTCTGTGATAGCATATCACTGCCACCGGATGTGCTTAGCTGTCAAAGCCAGTGCCTGGCTCTTCACAACCATCGTGGTAAGGCTGACATGGCTAAGTGCCTTGGTACCGAGGTACTCCAACCATGTCTTCTAAAGGACAGAGATGTGCAATTCCTACTGCCCTAGACTGCGCAGTGACACGCAGCTCCGGCTGACAAGGAGGTAGCTTTATTTTTATATTTAGCCCTGCTAAAGTAGCAGAGTTCTCCCGTTTGCAACCACCAATTGCAGTATGCATGCTGGCACACCGCGATTTTGGTAAAACTCGAGCCATGTCAGCTGAGGCCCCCCAAAAACATCTGATTGCTGTAACAGCCAATCACAGAGATCGGATGTTTATAGCTGTCAAAGCACGTACCTGTTTTGACAGCTGTAGTCTCTCCCTGCTCGACAATTATCATGGGGCAGGGAGAGAATAATAAAAATAGCAGTACCAGTCTGCCCATGGTCCCGCATAAAAAAAAAAAAAAATATTTAATAAAAAACTTTAATAAAGTCAACTACAATTCTCATTTGAAAATCGGTTATGTTCAAGCTCACTACCTACTTGCCTTTAAGTATTGTTAGGTTGTGTCCTAAGCTGCTATCAACAAAGAGATTATTTAAATATGGTTTTGATAATAATGTTTGTATCAGGACAAGTAGATTGTAATGAGGGATAAGTAGATGGAGCGACTGCTTTAGTCCCCTGCAAACATTTTTTCTCTTTTTTTCATTTCCACACTTTTGAGGGGTTAAAGACAAAACTCTAAAACCTTTGAAATACAATTCAATAGAGCTGCACAACATAAACAGTTAAAATTAATAACATATGGGTCCTGTTTGCTAAATCTTTTTTTTTTTTTTTTTTTTTAATTTAAATTGCCATCATATTTTATTTTAAAGATATCATTGAATAAGGACACTTATATCTGCAGTGTCTGCTCCTAGCTATGGTCATTGGACATGCCATCTTACTTGTCTTTCAGACTGCCAGATCTTGTTCGTTATTGTCCATTAACAAGGCCTTGTCACAAGGCTGGTCAGCCTGGCAGATTAACATTAGGCATGTCCATCAGCAACTAAACTTGTTAGAAAGATAATATGAAAAATGTATTAAATCAGTGTAGCACAGCCAACTGATAAATTGTTTCTCTTAAGTTGCACCACATCTCAGCGTGAATCTCCAGCATTCTCTCTACAATAAAAAAAAAAAACTCATTAATTTATTCAAAAAAGGATCGCAAATCCTTCTACTGGAACGCACCAAAAAAAATCTCCCATATGTCTCATTCTAAGGAAATAGCCGATGGACCCACACAGTAGCTTTTACCATCATCATCCTTCCTGTCTTCACTAATACTTATGTGTATTCAGTCCTTCCATCCCTGTTTCTAACATGTGAATAAACTGGGGTCTATACACTAAAAGGTGAGAAGAGAAACATTTCACCATTTTAACTATACATTGTGCACGTAAAAACCTGGTGAGTTTCCCCAGCTAAACAAACTCACCAGGATGTGTAGCAATTGGTGAGATGAAATGTTCACCTCACCTGCAGCTCACCTTTTAGTGAATACACCCCATAGTTCTGTTCCCTTAAAATTGTAATTTGGGTCTATGTTTTCGTGAAACACAGTATATAAATAAGTAACTGCAGGTCAAATGTTCCACAAATACTTATTTTCTTCTGTGGCGATTCCTCATTAACAGTGGATCATTCTTGATAGCCTTTAGGAAATCTCCATGAAAACTGGCAGAGGAACTTGGCAGGACACTGTGATCATGCTCTTTTGTTTAAAGTAAATAGCTTGATGGAGATTAAACACATGTCAAAGGAAAAGCCCTACAGGGATTCAGATAACTGCTTGAGACTTTCTGCTACCAAACTGTGAAAGGTGTAGGGACAACATTGTGCATCCTAACATAATCCTTCTACTGCTACCTTAAACCTTCTTTTTTCACTTGTGCTTCGATTTTTTTAAAAAGTGAAAAGTCCAGTTTCCCTAGTATGTTAATAGAATGTAAAAAGTATTTTTTATAACAAAAATGAAGCATAATTTGGTCTCCTCTAGCTGCAGGCCCCCATTTTAATTGACTGGTCATGTCTGCGCACACATCAGGTCTACCTCAATTGAGAGGCATAGCGTAATGTAAATCCGGTGCCTATACATACAATGCGTATTCAGGACACATGGACTGTTATTGTAACGTTTGCTTCAATAAAGAAGTTTGATTTTAAATTAAAGATAAGTAAACGTTCAAAAGTACTAAACTAAGTAAAATAATCAAATTAGGCAAAAAGAATGAAAATAACTGTAAAACATGTGCACTATATTATGGGAAGGGTTTCAGTAATGACTTACAAAGTACATGTTAACTCTGAATACCTCTTTATAGAACTCAAATGTGGTGAACAAGCTGTACGTTATGTCACAATAAAATGGGATGTATATCAGATGTCTATCAACCTGTTAAAGACATCTAGTATCTACAACAGATCTTGTAAAGCCATATATAGTCATTAATTGTAGCAAACACACACATACTAACAAGGGGTAAATATACTGATCTAAATAATATCATTAACATTTCAACACAATGGGGGACAACAATTAGAATTATTTTAAAAACTGGGCATTATTCATTAGAAGGGCAGGTATTTGAATAAGGTTTTTAAGGAGGAATACAATGCAGATCTTGACATTAAAGCAAGAATGGAAAAGTGAAAGTGAAATCATAATACGTAGAAAAATAAAAACAACAGAACAAAATTGCCTTATTTTGGCTTTGCATATCTTCAAACCAAAAAAGCCACCGGTCTTGCAGTTACTGTATAGGCATTCTCAGCTAGTGCTAGATTTTTTAGCAAATGTAGAACCTTGCATGTTGAGCCAGACCCTACTAAATTGTCATAAAAATAAACCAAACATCCTGCAAACAAACATAAAAACAAGTAAACCAATAAACAGAATATAACCCAAAGTTGTACATATGTTTATGTACAAATAGAATGTAAATATAATTAAATACAATTGGGACGTACACTTATTAATTACAAATTGTATAAAGCCCCAATCAGGAATTCTAGGTGAATAAAAAGAGGGTACCTTTTTAGATGACTTGAAGTGGCACTAAACAATTGCCAAATGTAAAAACAAGCCTTGCTCTCTACACTAGGAGAGAGGGAAATCGGCAACCGGATCAGCATTCATGCTTTAAAAGGAAGCATGGACGATACCAGCAGGAAAATAAACTGAATTTTAAATTCATACTTGTGGCGTCGAACATTTCACACGTGCTTCTATTTAACATGATCAAGTCGGAAAAAACAAGTTTAGTGACACTTTAAAATCCTTTACTAACCAATACTGTATTGTGTGAAAGAACAGCATAAGAAAACGGACGGAGGAGATCAAAAAAGGAAAAGGAAATAGTCGAATTGGCTAAGCTTCCATAAGCAGCAAAACAAACAAACCCAGTGTAATCAATTAAATAAATTACACAGACGATAAAAATAGTTCCCCCGTACTGTACTGCAGCACTCAGAACCGCTAACCTCAAGTACTCCCGAAATATAAACCAAAACAGGGGCACATGTACATGGGGAAAAATATATAAACCATATATAGTGTACCGTATGGGACATATAATAAACCACTATAATATATGTTAAATGCACTCACAAACAGAGGTAAATAGAAGGCTCATCAGAATCCAAAACAACTATGCCGACAAGGTTGGGTTTCTCGGAGGAAAGAATACCACGTCACTAACCATTTACCGTAATAGTCTTTTCTGAAGGGAAGCTGGACCGTAGGACCGCCAAGCGAGACTACATTATTCCATATTATTCAAAAAATGAGCGCTACTTGCACATTCTATGTGCCTTTCTGCTTGTATGTCATATTTTGTAGAATATCGGATTAAAGAAGAATTTATTACACTGAATGAGCCTACTAATTAGCTCCGTTTGTAAGAGCATATCTATTATAGTGGTTTATTACATGTTCTATAAGGTATCACACTATATTTGGCTTATATTTTTCCCCATGTACATGTGCCTCTGTGTTGGCTTATAAACTTCTTTATGCAAATAATGTCACACTCCTGAAAGATTACCATCAAATATCAACAAGTAGAAGAAGTTTAATCCATGGCATGGAATTTTTTTCATTTGTTCTCATACTATATCTATATTGTGGGTGGGTCTAGTTATATATATATTTAATTTGTTCCAATGATATGGATTAAACCTATTCTGCTTGTTGATATTTGTTGGTGATCATTCAGGAGCGCATGCCCACCATTTTCTGACACAAAAGAGAGATTATAATATTCACTTGATAAGAAGACTATTTGGATAAATCCGCTGTTGAAGTGTGTTGGGTATATACATGGAGAGATTATTTTCACACAAAGCTCTCAAATCTTCAAAAAGCAATAAAATAAAACCAAACCACTTCTCTTCTGATGCGGAACGTTGTAAAGTTCTTGTTGGCGGTGATTTAATGGTTCACCTCAAAAACAAAGGGTACTGATTTAACTCACTGCAATGCACCCTCTACCCCAAAAGCTGCCTCAACCAGAGTTGGGAAGGCCGCATTCGGCATCAAAATTAATACATGACAAAATAAATTATTTTCATTAATAAAATGTAAATCATATTATTCAATTTGAATGACCAAAAAATAATCAATAAAAATCATGTATGTGTTTTCCATCTCAAATGATAATAGTTAAATATGCCAAAACGGGTTTCTTTATCCTTACCAGACACTAAATTGTTAAAGAAAAAGAATGTATTAACATGAAACATTGTGAGTCAAGACCTCTGGCCTGTTAGATTTGTCACTAAAACAGCAGTGCACAGATACATCTGCTTCTTGCTAAACATAGACCCTCGGAAAGAGTAAACCAATTCACGGTAGACCTGCTGCAAATTGACACACTGGAGGTTCAGCACCATGCCAAAAAGATGTGACCTTCACTGGTTAATTCTGCAAGCTGCAGTCGGTACATCAACAAATGCAGGCCTGCCCGACAGCCCGGGGCAGGGTATTGTGTGCAGTAGCTGAGGGAGGAAATGTGCAGATGACAAGAGCTGCTTCCCTCGTACGATTAACATAGCCTCTCTAGCACCGCAAGCAAATAGCGATACCAACTAACAATAAAAATAAAGGCCGCGTGGAAGCAGCCCACAAGCAGAGAGGAAGGTTTCACAAGGAGATCAACAAGCAATAATGAAACCCACTTACAGGGAGAGAGGAAGGAAGAGGCTGCCAACTTAATCTGATTGTACGACGGCTGTAAACATGTTGTACTTTTGGAAGCCAGAGTGTCGAACATTGACACAGCTGCCGTCAGACAAGCTCAGTGTGTTCCACGATTCTCTGTTCAGATTGCTTTGCACTGCGGCCGACACTGACCTGCTCCAGAGGAAGGCGTAGCAACGTTGATCGTGCGTACCAACTGTGTTGACGACAGGCACTTGTTAAACAGCAAGTTTCAGGTCCTACCAGTCGGGTACCAGAAGTTCAGAGAACTGGAGAGATGCCAAGAACAACACGAGCAGAAAGGGGGGGGGGATCGGGGATCTGCAGCTTTCTCCACCCACAGGGCTGTTTTGTTAATGCTGTAAAATTACTGGTTCTTTGTGTTGTTTGCTAATATTTAAGGAATTAAAGGAGAATTTTAAGGCTACACTAAAATGACTTTGCCCTTAGAAATGCAGACGTGCCATGTGCATAGTGTTATTCTTTTCCTTTAACACTTTGATCACCGCAGGGTTTGCAACACTCTGGAAAGCAGTAGCAATAGTTTTATGATTAGTGACACTTTCAATGCTGCTGGTCCTATTTGTCAATCAGCTTTTACATTTTTCCTATCAATCTCTTTCTTGGAACATATCTAGCACTATAAAAAGGTCCCTATGATTTGTATTAAACATATTTTTTTATTTAAATGTACAACCATTGTCTTTGTTAGATGAAGCCAAATAGGCTAAGTATCCTGGCCACTGTCATTTGTGTTCGTGCCGATGTTTAGATATCTTATGGTTATATAGAACAACCAGGTAAACTTACTAAGAAAAGCAAAATAAACAAGCATGAGAACAATTTACAAGACATATTATACATTCCATGAAGAAACTTTTTTAAAAACTACCTACAGAAAATTAACAGAAAGGAAAAAAACCTCTCTGGATTGTGATGATATGTTTTTCCTTTAAATGGGCAATCATTTAAAATATCTATTTGTTTTAACCTGCACTGCACATTTTGTATTGTTTTGAACGTTTGTAAATAAATCTTTTAATGACTTATTAATTCATTTTGGACTATAAAATGATGCACATCAATAGATGTGTATTAACTTGCAACAAAAATCTAAAAAAATTGGTAAATTGAGTATCTGATACTGTGTGTATATATACACATATATATAAATATATATATTATTCAACATGAGACATAAGATAAAAAGAATTAGAAATCCATAAGAATAATTGTATCATACTTCAGGACAGATTATTTTGATGTGGTATTTTTAATTTGTTTTGTATTTAGATTTTGTTACATTTGTAACAAAAAAGCAATCAAAGCAACAAGAGAAAAAAAATTGGTTTTTCTTTAGGTGCAAAAAAATTTATACAGGACAAGTTAGTTAAATCCACTGCAATTTCATTGTTTCATGGGGGAATGGGTCTTTAACTCCTTCACGACTTGTTTTTGGAATGTTGCACACTTCTGCTCTGTTTGTGTTTAGCTGTAGCCACACAAATTATATATTGTTTGTTCAGGACAAAAAGGGCTTTTAATTGATACCATTAATTTGACAGATATCATTTAATGTTTATAAAAAATCTAAATAAAAAAAAACATGGTCATTTTTTTAAAAAAAGGCACCACTTTTCCTGACTTTTATGTGTAAAATCTTTTACTAATCTACAAAAACTAATGAACCATAATGAACATACCAGTTAGAAAAAACAATTTTTTAGTTACATCATAACTCTGATCTCTGTCATGAATTCCTGAATCCACCTAATACTTTTATTAGTCCCCAGCCTCATCTTATATCCAACAGTCCTAACATGTCACAATTCTCGGTAGAGGCAAATGAGACATGCTGGAGATGTAAGAAACTAAGGGGCACACAGATCCACATATGGTGGGAATGCACGGCATTGGCGAGTCTCAAAAATAAAATAACAGAAACACTAAAAATATTATTTAACTATATAGGACCATTAACCCCACAGAACTTTCTATTTCATATGGATCTTCCAAAATGGAATGGAAACGAAAAAATGTTATATATAAATATAATAATCGACTGTAAAACCTCCATAGCAAGAAAATGTAATCAAGAGGAGGCTGCAGTCTGGGAAGAAGTAAAATATCAAATAAACTTCCAGGCAAAGGCAAAAGGTACTTTTATGGAATAGAAACTGAGGGAAGAGAAAGATATGAGAGGATATGGTCTAGATGGGACTTGATAATGGCTTAAAGAAGCTTGAAAGATGGAAGAGTCAGAGGAGGACTAGAGATTCCTAAGTAGATCCAATGAATTAAGATTTATCCAACCATGGTGCCTTGAACTTGCGCGTTGAGAATAGGAGAGGATGATGCTTCATCTGCCCCCGGACCCCCTTCCACTCCACCCCGGCGATAGCCTGACAGTAGAATGGAATAAATGTTGTATGAATGCTGGGAGGTGAATAGATTGGAATAATAGACACTCAGACACACTATTAAAAGAAGTTAGAGCGAAAGGGTAATAGAGATGAGACGATTTTAGGGAGAGATTCCAACATTGAACCTAAAGAATCGCATGTAGATTCAGGAGATATTAGTATTTATTGTAAACAAATAATTATGCACCTTAAATTAATATATGTATATGTATTGTCTTTTTATATTTGAAAATTAATAAAGTTAAAAAAAAAAAAAACATTCAGCCCAATTTTCAAAATCCTTTTATTAGTCCCCAGCCCAATCTTATATCCAACAGTCCTAACATGTCACTTGTCCGCTACGGAATAATTTTTATACAAATGATTAGTGGGTTGTTTTTTTAAATGTTTTGAATTTTTATTTAACTCTAACCCTAGGGTTATGGTTAGTACAAACTATAACCCTAACTCTAGTGTTAGCACAAAAGAAAAAAAAAACATTTTTATTATTAAAAACCACTGCTACCACTGTACTTAGTGTCTCCCTGCTTTGCACTTGCTTTGACAGCTATAAACATCCAGACAATGTGATTGGCTGTCACAGCGCCTGGATGTTTCTAGTGGAAGGTAGCAAGGCACTTAGCCATGTCATTTTTAGTGCGATCACCGTATGCCAGCATGCATACCACGATCGGATCTGCATGACGGTCCCGGACAATCATCAGTCACGAAGGGAGTTTTTCCCATGACGGTCCAAGATCGTCATCGGTTAACCGCTTTTCATTACACAGGCTGTTTTTATACCTCTGCTGGGGTTAAAGGACAACTGTAGGCAAAAAATATGTTTAACTGACATATTGCATCAAGTGCAGGTGTTCTAAATATAAATTTAAAAATTTATTTTTAAAACAAATAATTCAATTAAACATAAATCAATTCTTTGCTAGAGTTGTCATTTCAGGAGCACACATTCCCTTAAATCAATTGCACACAGTCTTTTCATTTCTTTATTCATTTTACCATCTGGTACAATGAACATGAAAGTAGTTATGATCATATGCAAGTATTAAGCCGTTAAGTAACCATATCAAATATATATTATATACACACTTAATAATACATTTACAATGCAATCTATTAAGTTAAACCCTTGTTGATAGTCCTTAATTCTGTCCATCCATGAAGTCTATGACTTGATGGATGGGTGGAGTGGTTTGGAACTTAAAACAGTTGACATTCTATTGTATACAATGCATGTCGTATTTCCATATTTATACCTATCTTGATATTACCACCTACTCTATTAAACATGAGTTATTGTGACATAATAAAGTGTTTTACAAAAAAAAAAACAATCCATTAACTGAACTTAGATTGGCTGCTCAAAGATGAAGGCCTATGGAGGACAGGCAAGAACTACATAATTTTAATGCTTGAGTATTCCTTTTATTTTGTATTATTTCAGCATTAACCAAATTCGATATCAATACATACATTTGTCTTTGTGCCTTATTTGTCACACACACCCTACAGAATTGACAATGTAGGAGGATCATAATATCTTACGTGTATGATTCGACACAATGGCGTCTGATCTTCAGATCATATGTTGTAAGGCTGACCTAACACTGGACTATGCAACACAATACCGTGGGCAAAAAGTTTACAAAGCAATAGAGAGGTTATATAAACTGGTTTTGGTAAGCAAGTATTTCCGATAAAGCCAGGGAGTTTAATGGTGTTTGATCAAAAATAGTGGTTTTGGGGACTTGTTGAACAGCAGGTTATAAGCAAGATGGTATAAATCTACTATAAGTGCATTGAAAATAGACTCTATAAATAACCCACTACAGTGGTATCTGGAGATACACAATAACATAACTACACTAAAGCTACAGATAACACAGTTTAATAGGAACAGAAAGAATCCGTTAATAGCCTAACATGGTTTACGGATACTAGACAGAGGGATAGCAGTTATTGTGTTAAAGATGGAGCAGTCACCATGGAAACCAACTGGCTGTGTGTTAGCCTGTCTTTCTGTCCAGTCTACTGTTTGTCTGATGATCGTACACCATTCTTGAGTTGATGCATATTCTAATTAATTATCAAGAAAAGGAGTTGCCAACATTGAATGAAAAATGAGATCTTGCAATTCAAGAGATCAAAAAGTTTGAGGCAAATAGAGAATAAATTGATCTTAGGGAAAAAAACCATTGAGAGCTTGAGTAAATAACTCAAAGAAACTAAGCATACGAAATGTGTTTGTGACTCCAAGAAGTTAAAAAAGGGTCTGGCCTTTAGGCATCAGACGCAATCATGATACCAAAAAATAAAAAGAAATCAATATTTCTCAGAGCTCAATTGATTATGAGAGCTCAGGCATTGAGGAAGCAAATAGATGAGAGTAAAGTAACACAAACTAACACACCTAGAAAATATGCCCACAATGTGTAATATTAAAACACAATACCTATTTTTTAGAGGAGGGCACGACGGGAGGAATCACATCCTAACAAGATCGCTGTCGAAGCACCTGACACAATAAATACTGTCAATAGTGGCCCCTTTTTTAATTTTTTTAATTTTTTAGAAAGGTTTATCATTTATACCCATTTCACTTATAGATAAATTTGCACGGGTTAAAAATGTGAGTCTGTTTGCCCGTACGATGTCCCTGGCAATATTCCACAAGGACAAAATGAAAACTGAAGCCAAGTTTTCCATTGGGTTTAGATGTGGATCTGAAGATTTATCAACTATGAGAGACCCAATGGATCTTCTTGATGAGAACACACCGGCAGTCAATCTTACAAATTTACGTATTAAGAGCAAGTTTACTACACAGATTTAGAAATATTCTAATCTTGATTTTCTTGTAAAATTAGTACAGAGATTGGTAAACTGCAATGAAAATAGCTAAATAATCCGATAAGTAAAGTAAGAACTGCTCTGTCAGAATTAAGAGACAAAGAAATTGTTATAAAACCATCAGATAAAAAGGGGGGGGGGGGGGTATTGCAATATCTTATAAGTATGAGCAAATGGTACACAAAATTCTCTTAGATAAACAAACATATGAGATTCTGACCTGTGGCACTACAGATAAATTCATGTCTAAATCAACTGACATTCCAACTTTAGCCTGTCAGTTTATATCTCAACAGAAGTGTCTTTATCTGATACCGAGAAACCCCCAAATAGTCACATTCTATGCCTTACGGAAAGTACACAAAAATACCCAGGATCCACCTGGAAGACCAGCTGTGTCAGGGAGAGGGAATCTAACCAAACATCAGTAATTTCATCAACTGAAGCCTTAGGCCTTATATGGATCAGTTGCCCTCTTACTTAAAAGACACAAAAGAAACATTGAAAGCAGTGACCAACTTCAGTACCAGTGAAGATAGTTTTTGTGCAGTCTGGAAGCTAAAATATTTTATAGCAATATCCCACATAAAGAAGAGATTCATGCATGTAAATATTTTTTATCTAATGACCCAACACACACACCAATCAAACATCCATAGTCCTAACTCTGCTGGAGTTTGTATTAACTAAAAATTACTTTGGTTTCACAACAAAGTCGATCCTCAACTAAAGGGTAGAGAGATGGGGACATGTGCTTCAACATATGGGCTTACCAAAGCCTTTCACATTCTTGTGCTTGTCAGACTTGGGAGATGTCTGGTACTAGGGATTAGTAGTAGTCATTAGGAGTTTAGATTTTTTGGTTCCTTACATTATTATTAAACAACGATCAGCCAAAACATCATGACCACCTAATATTGAGTAGGTCCCCCTTTTGTCGCCCACAGCCCTGACCCATCAAGACATGGACTCCACTAGACCTCTGAAGGTGTGCTGTGATATCTGGCACCAAGACGTTAGCAGCAGAACCTTTAAGTCCTGTAACTTATGAGGTGAGGCCTCCATGGATCGGACTTGTTTGTCCAGCACATCCCACAGATGCGCGATTGGATTGAGATCTGGGGAATTGGGAGTCCAAGTCAACACCTTGAATTTGTTGTTGTGTTCCTCAAACCATTTTTGCTTTGTGACAGGGAGCATTATCCTGCTGAAAGAGGCCAATGTCATCAGGAATTAGTTTCCATGAAAGGGGTTTACATCGTCTGCAACAATGTTTAGGTAGGTGATTTATATCAAAGTAACATCCACCTGAATGGCAGGACCCAAGGTTTCCCAGCAGAACATTGCCCAAAGCATCACGCTGCCTCTGTCGGCTTGCCTTCTTCCCATAGTGCATCCAGGTGCTATGTGTTCTCCGGGTAAGCAACGCATACGCACCAAGCCATCCACGACCTGACTGGTCTGCGGCTACTCCGTCCCATATCCAACAAACGGTGATGCACTGTGTGTTATGACAACTTTTTATCAGAACCAGCATTAACTTTTTTAGCAATTTGAGCTACAGTAGGATGTCTGTTTTATCAGGCCACACGGCCTACCCTTCGCTCCCAATCAATGAGCCCTGGCGGTCCATGACCCTGTCGCCAGTTCACCACTTTTCCTTTCTTGAACTACTTTTGATTGGTAATGACCACTGCAAGATGGAAAACACCACACAAGAGCTGCCGTTTTGGAGATGTTCTGTCCCATTCACTCAGATTCGTACACATGCACATTTTTCCTGCTTCTAACACATCATATTTGAGGACTAAGTGTTCACTTTCTGCCTAATATATCCCACTCAGTGACCAGATAACAAGATTATCAGTGTTATTCACTATACTGGTCAGTGGTCGTAATGGTATGGCTGATCGGTGTATATTCTTATTGATTTATTCTGGCTTTATATTCAGCTTGTAAGGGCCCTGCTCTGTAGCTTGGCTGATAGGACTCTGCAGTCCATGCTACATTATATATGATGTCATTGGATTGTATATCTATGCACAGATTCAGTCACGGAGGATTCCTTTTTTCTTTTGTTATCCTCTTTATGTATTGATATATACTTACCTAATTGAGCCTACCTTGGACTCACTGCTTCTTATCAGCAAACTATATTATTATTCCCTTTGGATATTTATCTCACTATACCAAAAATATATATTTATATTAGCTGAACATTTTCAAAGTTTTTTTTTCTTTACTTTTTTTCACTGGTGTGACACCTGTTTTTTTTGTGTTGTCTTTTTTTATCTAGTTTGTTACACAAGTGGGTGTGAGCATCCTGCCACCTGTTTATTTAATTACTGATTATCCCCTACCCTTTTTGGTCATAAGTTTTATCAGTATTATACAATAAAATTTGACTTTTTTTAAAAACTAAAAAAGTTTCCAATTTTTCTTTGATTATTATTGTCACGAAGTTAATCATGACAGTCTGCGTTACTGGGGTTCTTGGAGGGCCCGAAAAGCCAAACACCTCCCTGTGGCCTTTGGACCCTGTCTATGGAGGTGCTATGTTTGAAGGTGCATCAGTGACACCATACTTCAATACAGCTGGACTTCAACACAGGCTCACTCAGGATGTCAGAAGGGGGATGTGTACTTATTAAATCAATAAGTGTTTACTGTCCTGTGAGACATCTATTGCCCCTTGTAATCTGGATGTCTGGATCTAAAGATGGCATGTTTATTTTATGTTAAGTTATACTGTATTTATTTGTTTGTGAACATCCTGAGGGCCTCAATTTATCCTGTAGCATCAGCTTATCAATGCTCTGGGTGCAATGCAATAATTAATGCAATAATTGACCTTATGCTCATTAAAAGGTGATAGCTATTATAAGTGGAGTTATACTGAAACTATTTTACTCACCAGATACCGGTACGTTGAATAAACGCTGTGGTCACATAAGAATTTTCTCTTGTACATTTGTATATATTTCATGCTCAGTATAGTCGATCGTTATGTGTAGTGTAGTGTATTATCAACAGTTGTATATCCACAGAGCTCTGGGTACCAATAATATTGGGTATTACCACAGTGAGAGCCTGGACTTGTTTTGAAAATTATACTTCTTACAAAACACAAAATATCCATATTTTGCAACTTTCCTGCTTTAAGCAGGATGGTCCTGATTTACATTCTCCAGTCTGTAGGACACCTTAAATAAATACTGCACATAATCAATGTTTTTTTGCATGCTCTTCCAAGTCAAACCCCAGCATGCTGCCTTGTTGGCAAAAAGTAAAAGGTTTTCTACAAAGATTTTGGAGAATTTATGTTAGAATGTCTTGCTCTTTCCCATCTAAAGGAATATTTAGCATTAGATTGCACATTCTGCCACTGAACGATTATCAAGTACTTTTTATTTTTACAACTATTTTGTGATTTTTGTGCCTGACCACAGGCACTATTTTGTGCCTGTGATCATGTCTCATCAGTTGTGTCTATATGCTCTAAATTAACTCAAAACGTTTGGGAAGAACCCTTTCATAACATGTTTAGTGACACACAGAAATATAACTCCGGACAGACGCTGGACATTAATGCTGGTCCACATTCCTGGGTTGCTCAACCCATGTGTAAAGGGGCACTGAAAAGCTCAGAAAAAGTATTTGTCTCTCTTTCTGCAAATGTGTTTTGTCAGCTCTCTTCTTTAAATTGTGGCCTGAATGGATACATACTTTACACCACCTGCTTTAGCTTGTGATGGCAGTTCCTTCACCCCAGAACACTGCTGGATAATAGCACATGCTCTGCTTTCTGCATTCATATATCTGGTGGAACACATATTAAAAGGGACAGACAAGTCCCCAAACTCACTTTGGTGCAAGTTGAAGACTATGGCTTGTATAATGCACATGCTTCCCCCCCCCCCCCCCCCCCCCCGTATCATTTGATGCAGGTATTCTGCACAAATCACAGATTTAATATTTGGCTCAAGCCCTCCCCAGTGATTACTCTGCATGTTTACTGTAGGTGCGGCAACACTGATTATATAGACACTGAGGATACAAAGTTTTGTTTAATTTAGTAACTTCATGTGATGCTGGAATAGACTGTAATAGAAAATACATTATGTGGCATCTAAGTGACCTTGCCCTTGTACACAGTAGGATATCCTGATCCAATCTTGCTCTTCATCCTTTTCTTTTTTTTGTCGAACCCATTCTCATAATCCAATTTATGCTTTTGATCCAAACATTACTGCTAATTCATTTCCCAAACCTCATCAAAGCCTTATTCCTTGTCCATGTTACTGTTCAAGTCCTATCAATGCACTGATCTTGAGCCACAATGTGACCATGCTCTTGTGTATCTTATGACATCATCATACACACTTTTTCCACAGTTTTAAAGTGCAACTGGCTGGAAGATTTTGGACGATGTTGCATTATGGGAAATATTCACAAAATGGAGCCAGGAGGTAAACACCTAATTTTATTTTTCCTTTTATATGCAATTAATTCAAATATATATAAAAAACTATATAAATAAAACAGTGGCATATGATTTATATATTTGTTTGTTTTAAATAACCAGGTTATCTAGTTACATCTTATTTAAGTGGTAGTGTCCCTTTAAGATTCAGCTTATATTAATGGGTTGCTACCTGGTCGGTAAAAAAAACTTGAGGCCAATGTAGAAAAGGTGGCAAAAAAAGCTGAAAGTGGCAGGTTACTTCCAAGAAAGCCTGATGGCTTATCACTGTAGAGAGCGGGGATCTGTAATATACACTTGTACCGGGGTCAACATTCGACATGTATACACAGCTTTGACTGTCCCACAATAACGCAACAGTGTTGCTGAACCAATACTTACTGGCAAGTTTTCCATTGTGCTCCAGATTTCAACAGGTTTCAGTCACTGAACCTTTTATGGATTAAGGCTAATAAGATATACCTAGCAGTCTTTTGTACATTGTGCTAATTTTTAGTACCAATACACCCTCTGTATACATCCTTCTTATGGATTGGTTGAAATGCTCAGACATCTCAGCATAAAACAAAAATATGTCAAATCTAAGCTTTACCCCCACTGATTCACATATTTTTTTACCACAAAAGCTTGCTTTAACACAAAAGGTTTAGGTAATATACTAATTATACCCTTTTTTCCCCCTTCTAGTTATTTTAAGTTTGCTTCTAATTTCCTGCTAGTTATTTTAAGTTTATACGAGCAGTTGCTCTATTTTATCAAATTAAACCATTGATAAATGTTAAGGCTTTAAGGTACGGTTTAAGATACTGTTCCTCTCTTTTAACAAAAAGTGTCCACGTCATGATATTTAAACTGTAACAAACCATTGAATAGAAATTTAACAACTCATAAAAAAAAAAATTTAAAAATATAAAAGGCGTTCGGAATGACTCACTTTTCACATGAAATCAATGATTGTCCCTCCAATCTAATGTAAACGCAAGTATCATGACACAAAAGCATTTAGTCACACTATATTTCAGTATGAAAAACATTTGTCATGACATATGATTCCCATTCTACCAGATGTCTAAACTATATTAATTTTCAGTATCTTTCTCTGATCTTTCATGGAATTTTGAAAAAAAAAAAAGGGAAAACAATTAAGAACTACTACGTAGAAGAAAAAGAGCGACTGATCTTGTTTCATGTGTGCTTGTGTTCAAATGTAACAGAGGATTAGCGCTCTGCATATATCAGCAAATATAACCGCTCTCATATATACACAAGGCTTGCTGATTAGTAAGATAATAGATTAATTTGGGTTTTATACTGTTGGGATATCGCACTCAAATACCTGCTAAACAATAACTGTGCGTTTACATTACATCTACTAGCATCCATGGTCAATAAAGCACACAACAGGATGATGAGAAAAATATGCAGTACATAGAATTTATAAAAATAAAAAATATATATATACTTTTTCAAACCATACAAAAATAAATATTTATTGTTCTATTTAATATTATTTCAGGAAGAGCTGGAATCTCAGAGTACAGCTAGCATTGGTGCTACACCAGGGCTTGAAAAATCCCAGAGAGCCATGGAGCAATGGCTCAGGAATTCACTACTGCTGGCTCCTAACTTTTTGGATTGTTTATGGCAGTTCCATTTCCCTGGATCATAAAAATAACCAGGCTGGTTCCTGAATTTGTCTGTCTGGCTCAAAGTCTATGGACATTTTTAAAATCCTTTAATACACTAAGTGATAGGGAAGTCAAGTAGGTCTGTAAAGGGAACCGAACGTCTTACTGCACAAAATGGTATATTTAAATTGGCAATTTAATCACAGAAAACCTAGTATGAGTGACTGAAGGAGATTTGCAGCTAAAACTGAACCACAAAAATAATAAATCTTGAAGCACCTACAAAATATGAGAAGAATTGAACTTTGATTTTTTCAGTTTGCAGATCGACTATTAGAATATCTCTAAAATAAAATATTTATATTACTGAACTTTTATTTATGCGTCAATTTCTCAATAGGAAGCTGAAGGTTTGAAGTCACTACCTATTTGAAATTGGATACATTTGGCTTTGTGCTTGACTTAGATGGAGCATTGAATGTATACTATCATGTTTTGTGGGTGACAGGAATCTTCTTGGCATTCAGAGATTTAGTAAGGGAGCCTAGATGTCTACAATTCAAATAAAAAGAAAAGCTTGAGAAAAGAAAATATTTGATTTTAGATATTACAAAAGTGCATTGTCCCCAAAAGACAGAGGAAAAATGGGAATGTCAACATGCAAATAAAACTGTACAATCTATACAATCCTCAGGATTGCAGGTAAAATTTCTAATGGGCTAAGCACAGCCCTTCATACTTGTGAGGTGGTAAAAATTAGCGGCATTAAATGGGTAACAGCAATACACTTTCCAACCGCCCAGAATTTCCCATTTTTTTGGGTTCTGTCCCATCAAATTTGGGTCTGTCCAGGCATTACCGTATTTGCTCGATTATAAGACGACTCTGATTATAAGACGACCCCCCAAACTTTGGATATTCCTTTAGGAAAAAAACAAAAATCCTGAATATAAGACTACCCTATAGGAAAAAAGTTAAACTTGTATATATTCACATGTAAATTGCTTTTTTAATAAAATATTATATTAAAAAAATGCATTTCTTGTGTTTATTTCCTTTTATGTGCCAATGCTGCCTCTCTTTCTCTTGCCCCCAGCTTTGTCTCACTCCCCCCTCGCCTGTACTTCCCCCCCCCACATGTTTCTCTCTGCCCCCCTCTCTCCCTTTGTTGCTCTGTCCCCCCTTCCTCTGTCTCTCCCCCGCTTCCTGCTCTGTCCCCCCTGTCTCTCTGCCCCCCTCCCTCCCTCCCCCTGTCTCTCTGCCACCCTCCCTCCCTCCCCCTGTCTCTCTGCCACCCTCCCTTCCCCTTACCTCGATCCCTGGTGGCTAGTGGGGGCAGCCGGGGGATGTCTGCACGATACTTGCAGACATCCTCCATGCTGCCTGACACGGCAGTCTATTATGACGGACAGATGGTCCGTCATAATAGACTGCTGTGTCGGGCAGCATGGAGGATGTCTGCACGTATCGTGAAGACATCCTCCAGCTGCCGGATTTACCCTGGTGGCTAGCGGGGCAGCAGAGGAAGTCTGCGCGATGAGCGCAGACCTCCCCTGCTGCTGCCCGGCACGCTCGCCGGGACTTCTGTGACGAAAGCGGAAGTACCCGGCTTCTTCACAGAAGCCCCGGCGGTCGTGCCGGGCGGAAGCAGGGGAGTCTGCGCTCATCGCGCAGACTTCCCCTGCTGTCAGAGAGGGAGATCCAGGTCCCCTGCAGCTCTGCTGTGGACCTGGATCCATGTCTTATAATCTGACCACAATTTGAGGTCAGATTATAAGAAGACCTTGATTATAAGAGCATTTGCTCTGAAAAAAACCTCGTCTTATAATCGAGCAAATACGGTAATAGTGCATTGCACTGTGCACAGGCAGCATTGTATTGAAACAGTGTATGTCTGGCAGACATGAACAATTTAAACACGAGTAAATGTGCTCCAGAGACCAGGTCTCTATGCCGGGTAGCCTAGAGCTCCAGCGTGCAGGGTCACACAATGCCACGTGACGTCACATAACTCCACCACCTTTTGTCCCAGGACCTAAAGAAACAAAGTTGGTCAGTGCGGTAACAACCTTCGGCCAATCATTAAATCCCCAGCGCCCCACGTATATAGATACTCAGTACAAAGCACAAAATGGTCCTGCTTACAATATACAATTCCAGGTAGAATTTCAAATATACTTTTTTATTGTTTTTTTTTTTTTTTAAAGAGTTTGTGGTCACTAGCATCATGCATGCCAATAAAGAGGTATTATCAAAATAAAGAGCTAGGAATATACTCCTTTAACTGCTGTAATAGTATATTTTGTATTATATACCATTGGCAATGTGTACATGGCATAGATTGCATGCCTTTTTAGAAAATATAGACATAACACTGTGAGAAGAGTCTTTGTATATTGATAAAAGGACGAGTGAAGAATGGGTTCCGGATTCCAACAAAATTAATGACATAGCACAAGTAGTGAAGACAGGCTCCGCTTCACACATACCATTTTAACTGTCATCAGACATGTCTATCAGGATTCTGGGTGCAGATTTATCTATGTTTCCTAGGACCAATCTGGGTAAATGAGTATTACAAGAATACACAGTACATCATATAAAAATCCAACCTTTTCTTACTAAACCGCAAACCCCAGACAATAATATTATGAATAATATTTTATCCATAAACCAATCGCCTCATTAGTTTAGTGCTGATCGAAACACAGTAGAAACCATTAAAGGAGGCAATTTCCATATCAAAAAAATTCCTGTTGAAAAGCTGGCAGTGATAAGTAATGAGACACGTGAGAATGCTCTACATCATTGTTCGTCCAACATAGTATGTAGCTACCCCCAATGCCCTGTACCAAGTGCTACGTAAATTGTTGGCTCAATATAACTGTTAATTTAATGTAATGGATGACTGCTTATTAATTATAAGAATCAATCATTAAAGATCCACTGCTGGAAATATGTTTCCATATTTTTATGCATAACTGTGTTTTGTTGCACTAGAGTCATTTTATCTAGTGCCTACCACTTATATTTTTTTTTATTTCTAATGCATAACTAAACGCACATTAAAATATGCATTACATTGATTTTTTTTTTTTTTTTTTAAAGTATTTTGTAAAGTTTCTTACGTTTGATACTCTGTTGTCGAGTATGAGTTATTTGCATTGGGAGATCCTGTGTTTTACTATGGATAGGTGTGGGGACACACGGAGCACACATATATGACTTCATATCGACTTCAATTGCAAATCACCAGTTTTCGCCCCTTTATTCCAATTCCATACTAAAAAAAAAAAATATGCAAAGAAGAATATTTCTGTATATATCCCAGAAAGTTTATTGTGTCCTGCACCTATGTGCACTGAGAATCTCCATGCATCTGTATGGGAGTCTTCTGATTGACTCCTGAGAGACGCAGGGACTGCATACTTTTTCCCACAAAGCTCCAGAGTCATCATAAGAGGATCGACCCTCTCAAGAAAGTCAGTATAAACTAAGCTTTCATTATAAGTAAACTGCTAAAAAAATTAGACATTAAAATACATAAATGCATTTTTTATCTTTAAATTGTAACCTTTAATATCAGGGTTGGATGATATATATCATCCGAATTACCAGATTTTAATTTAAATAATTAGGGCCTTGCTGTACTTTTAGTCTTTTAAATATTAATTAATTTACCTTTTTTAATTTTACTTATTAAAATGTTAGTACTTTTAGTTAGTTATTAGTTAAGCAAGTTGACATTTATGTTCAAATACATGAACCAAAACTCATGCAAGAAAAAGACAAGACTAAAGAGGATTTGGGGTGAATCTGAGGAGGAGGATGAGCTGCAAAGCCAAAATGAGAGTGATGAAGGTGATAGTGAAAAATGAAGATGAAGAAATTCCGTTTCAAGAGGAACTGCCTTCTGACATTGGGGATTCTGATTCCTCATCTTGTTCTACTGACTGACTCGATTGGGAAAACTTGGAGATGGAGTGCCAATGACATTTAAGTTGCAAGCCGTAATAATTCAAATACGGTACTCTATCAAAAAAGTGTTTCTGTTCCCCACAGTGTGTATTAAACTTTAATAAATGTTGTTAAACTTTAGGAAAATTTGATTTAGATCAGTAAATTGGATTATTTTATTCAAATCCTTTAGTAAAAGGTTAAACACTAAAATGTGCAACTAAGGTAGAACTAATTACTACATTTATTGGGATAGGCTCCCTTTACGTTCACTAAATAAGGCTTTATTATTTTAACTGAACAAAGCTCTCCCTCACGCTCATTATAATTATTTGAATGGCTAACAATGATAGCCTGCACGATTGCATGTCATCTATGCACTAACCATAGTGACTTACTTGTTTTGGGAAAAAAAATTGTGATATATAAAACAAAAAAATCAATATAAAATCAAACACTTGATATATATCTGATATTGATAATAAATATGAGATATATTATTTATATAAATATCATTATCGTTTCCAACCCTGTTTAATATGCATTTACTTTATCAAGTCTGAGAGGTCCTTAAAGTGAACTGCAGACTATAAAGAATTGCTCCTTACTCCATCCCCAGTGATGGTTGAATGGCTGTGTCTATTTGCAGTATTTTCGGGCACATTGTTAAGTTGTTAGCTCCAGAGAGTGCTATAATTAGCCAGTGCTGAAATGAATACATGAGTGTGCAGGCCGCACACAGCTGAAAGAGGCAATCACAGATAGAGCACCCAGAAGCTCCTGTATAATTCTTGGCTGGCTGATCAGACAGATAATATCCCTCTCCAAAACAGGGAGGAGGAGTATTTGTGTGGTTAAAATCAACAGTACCACTTAGCAACCGGTTAAACCATGACAAACTCCTTTCTCTCCAGTTGTCTTCTTTATTCCAAGTAACCAGGCTTCCATCCTCAATGCTCTTATGAAAGAACACTCACTAAGGTAGCAAACTACTTACCTATACTCTGATCAAACTAATCACTTCATGATTATACACATAGTTCATCCTCTCAAGTCAAAATATATTGCTTTAGCCACTTGTTTAGTGAACCCTGGATGCTCTTCGCCACAACCACTTTCTGTTGGAATAGTAACAATAATTTTCATCTCTTACCAACACTCAGTAACTGCTCTGATAACCAGTGACTCTCTAACTGAAATCTCTTCCTGGGTCAACATTACTAGTCTGAAATCCCTGCTTATTGATAGCAATACAGTTTACCTAACACAGACGTCCGCTCATTTAGGGTTAGTGGATGAGAGTTGAAATCCCTGTTACAATGGACAAAGGAAAAAAAAAAAAAAAGATTATTGTCCCGTTTAATGGACCACTTCAACTTGAAAATACCCTACCTTTTTTAAATGCATAGTAAAAAATTAAATGATTTTTAAAAACTATGTATTTCTTAAAATGTGAATATCTGTATTCTAAATACACTTAATTTACTCCAACATATCAGATTTGCAGCTTATATTACTCCTCCTAGCTTTACAGAATTTGGCTGGTGCCTGGGAGGAAAAAGCCTACATTTTGCACAAAATGCAATCAAAGTATACCAAATGACTATACTTGCAATGTGCACACATATATTTTGTCCAGGATACTGTGCATATTGAGCACTTGCAGTTTTTTTTTTCCAATGGGTGTACTGTTAAGGTTTCAAGGGCAGTCTGTTATTTTCAGAATACATAACATTAAGTGCTGCCCTACAGAATGTAGAATGCATGTGTGTCTGTGGGAACCAAATGATTATGGAGGGCATTCTATAGGAACTACATGGACTGACTAATTGATGTCCCAATGAAGGAAGTTATATTTGTCCCTCAAAAACAAATACATTCTGGATAATATCAAGAAAATAATAATTCAGAGCAGGTAACTATTTCAGGTGCAAGTAGTAAAAGAATAGAAGAATTCTGAATTGTCTGCAGCCAAGTCCATTCTTACATTCTAGATCACAGATGGTACTTCAGTACCCCATCAATTGGGTGAAAAGTGCTAAGAACAGTAATTTTGTGAAGTTAAATGTACAAACAATTAATAGGAGTTATAGTTGAAAAAAAATGCTATTGAAGGCGTAAAATACATTTGGTGGCAGGAGTGTCCCTTTAAGTTTAGTAACACAATAGAACACATATAAATGACTTAACACAAAGATGAAAGCAGGCATCACAAAAAGTTCAAAAGGAAGTTCCAGAAGAGCAGCTTGTACTTGGAAGCCAAGAGGAGGCAGACAGATATATCTGATATATACACTGCTCCCAAAAATAAAGGGAACACTAAAATAACACATCCTAGATCTGAATGAATGAAATATTCTTATGAAATACTTTGTTCTTTACATAGTTGAATGCCCTGACAACAAAATCACACAAAAATGAAAAAATGGAAATCATATTTTTCAACCCATGGAGGTCTGGATTTGGAGTCACACTCAAAATTAAACTGGAAAAACAAAAACACACTACAGGCTGATACAACTTTGATGTAATGTCCTTAAAACAGGTCAAAATAAGGCCCAGTAGTCTGTGTGGCCTCCACGTGCCTGTATGACCTCCCTACAACGCCTGGGCATGCTCCTGATGAGGTGGCGGATGGTCTCCTGAGGGATCTCCTCCCAGACTAAAGCATCTGTCAACTCCTAGACAGTCTGTGGTGCAATGTGAAGTTGGTGGATGGAGCGAGACATGAGGTCCCAGATGTGCTCTATTGGATTCAGGTCTGGGGAATGGGCGGGCCAGTCCATAGCATCAATGCCTTCGTCTTGCAGAAACTGCTGACACACTCCAGCCACATGAGGTCTAGCATTGTCTTGCATTAGGAGGAACCCAGGGCCAACCGCACCAGCATATGGTCTCACAAGGGGTCTGAAGATCTCATCTCGGTACCTAATGGCAGTCATGCTACCTCTGGCGAGCACATGGAGGGCTGTGCGACCCCCAAAGAAATGCCACCCCATACCATTACTGACCCACTGCCAAACCGGTCATTCTGGAGGATGCTGCAGGCAGCAGAACGTTCTCCACGGCGTCACCAGACTCTGTCACGTCTGTCACATGTGCTCAGTGTGAACCTTCTTTTTATATGTGAAGAGCACAGGGCGCCAGTGTCGAATTTACTTGGTGTTCTCTGGCAAATGCCAAACGTCCTGCACAGTGTTGGGCTGTGCACAAAACCCCCACCTGTGGACGTCGGCCCTCATGGAGTATGTTTCTGACCGTTTGAGCAGACACATACACATTTGTGGCCTGCTGGAGGTCATTTGGCAGTGCTCCTCCTGTTCCTCCTTGCACAAAGGCGGAGGTAGCGGTCCTATTGCTGGGTTGTTGCCCTCCTACGGCCTCCTCCACGTCTCTTGATGTACTGGCCTGTCTCCTGGTAGCGCCTCCATGCTCTGGACACTATGCTGACAGACACAGCAAACCTTCTTGCCACAGCTCGCATTGATGTGCCATCCTGGACGAGCTGCACTACCTGAGCCACTTGTGTGGGTTGTAGACTCCGTCTCATGCTACCACTAGAGTGAAAGCACCGCCAGCATTCAAAAGTGACCAAAACATTAGCCAGAAAGCATAGGAACTGAGAAGTGGTCTGTGGTCACCACCTGCAGAACCACTTATTGGGGGTGTCTTCCTAATTGCCTATAATTTCCACCTGTTGTCTATCCCATTTGCACAACAGCATGTGACATTGATTGTCAATCAGTGTTGCTTCCTAAGTGGACAGTTTGATTTCACAGACGTGTGATTGACTTGGAGTTACATTGTGTTTTTTAAGTGTTCCCTTTATTTTTTTGAGCAGTGTATATAGTAGTTGGAGAAAAGAGCACTTAGGGGACTTGGTATCATGAATAATCAGAGTTTAATTTCACAAAGATCAATATATCAGTCCCACAGAGCGGACTTTTATCAAGACCTCTGAATCTTCTCTTCCTTTCTCCAGCTACTACATTGTCTGCTGGGATTTCACCAGGGCATCGACCCCATTGTGATAGGAGTGCACAGACCCGGATTTATATACATGCTGTGAATGTAATGAACCCATTACCTTTACATCTAGTAAAATAAATTTGTAAATGTCCAGCAGTATTTTATAATCAAGCATAATTTGTGGTCAATATTTTTATTTTCACAAATACAGTCAAAATCAAATTCTGCTCATGAGGAGCCACCTACTGGGCAATACCGGAACTTCTACCAACAGGGAGAGTAGCTAGTTTGCACAGAAATGTTCAATAGATTGAATTAAATTACAAACAATGTGTCAATTTAATCAAATAAACATTTACTTGAAAATGGGAAGGCTTGTTTTCATTATTTCAGTTGTGGAGGCATGCAGCATGGGCATTGGACACACAGTGTGTGTGTGTGAACAGAAACACTCAGAACCTTATTTTTACCCACAGCTGTATGCTCAGAATACTATACCCTCCTCCATTGGGAATAATGAGGGTATGCGTATGCATGTGTATTGGGCATGCCATTTGTCACACATCCCCACTCACTACTGTTGAAATGACGGGAAGCTTACAGATCACTATAATGTTGGATGCATGGGCATTGGAAGTTCCTATTCATCTCTAGAAGAGGTGGCTGGGGATGTCCATATTAAGAGAATCTGAGGAGGTGGGTTCTGTGTATTGACCTGTAGCGGTAAGTGTAAGATGATTAAAAAAAAAAAAAACTAACTATAGTCTTGCTAAAACATGTCCCTTTAAAGCAGGGCTTGACAAATTTAACTGAGCTCTAGGAGCCAGCAAATAAATCTAGGAGTCAGACAACAGCACATACACACAATCACATGCAGTCATATACAGACATACAGTGTCTGTCACATACACTCATAGATACATACATACATACACTCATACATACATACAGTCTGTCACATACACTCATACATACATACATACATACACTCATACATACATACATACAGTCTGTCACATACAGTGGATATAAAAAGTCTACACACCCCTGTTAAAATGTCAGGTTTCTGTGCTGTAAAAAAAAATGAGACAAAGATAAATCATTTCAGAACTTTTTGCACCTTTAATGTGACCTATAAACTGTACAACTCAATTGAAAAACAAACTGAAATCTTTTAGATAGAGGGAAGAAAAAAAAATAAAAAAAATAATGTGGTTGCATAAGTGTGCACACCCTCTTATAATTGGGGATGTAGCTGTGTTCAGAATTAAGCAATCACATTCCAAATCATGTTAAATAGGAGTCAGCATACACCTGCCATCATTTAAAGTGCCTCTGATTAACCCCAAATAAAAGTTCAGCTGCTCTAGTTGGTCTTTTCTGAAATTTTCTTAGTCGCATCCCACAGCAAAAGCCATGGTCCACAGAGAGCTTCCAAAGCATCAGAGGGATCTCATTGTTAAAAGGTATCAGTCAGGAGAAGGGTACAAAAGAATTTCCAAGGCATTAGATATACCATGGAACACAGTGAAGACAGTCATCATCAAGTGGAGAAAATATGGCACAACAGTGACATTACCAAGAACTGGAGCTCCCTCCAAAATTGATGAAAAGACGAGAAGAAAACTGGTCTGGGAGGCTACCAAGAGGCCTACAGCAACATTAAAGGAGCTGCAGGAATAGCTGGCAAGTACTGGCTGTGTTGTACATGTGACAACAATCTCCCGTATTCTTCATATGTCTGGGCTATGGGGTAGAGTGGCAAGACGAAAGCCTTTTCTTACGAAGAAAAACATCCAAGCCAGGCTACATTTTGCAAAAACACACCTGAAGTCTCCCAAAAGCATGTGGGAAAAGGTGTTATGGTCTGATGAAACCAAGGTTGAACTTTTTGGCCATAATTCCAAAAGATATGTTTGGCGCAAAAACAACACTGCACATCACCAAAAGAACACCATACCCACAGTGAAGCATGGTGGTGGCAGCATCATGCTTTGGGGCTGTTTTTCTTCAGCTGGAACTGGGGCCTTAGTTAAGATAGAGGGAATTATAAACAGTTCCAAATACCAGTCAATATTGGCACAAAACTTTCAGGCTTCTGCTAGAAAGCTGAACATGAAGAGGAACTTCATCTTTCAGCATGACAACGACCCAAAGCATACATCCAAATCAACAAAGGAATGGCTTCACCAGAAGAAGATTAAAAAGTTTTGGAATGGCCCAGCCAGAGCCCAGACCTGAATCCGATTGAAAATCTGTGGGGAGATCTGAAGAGGGCTGTGCACAGGAGATGCCCTCGCAATCTGACAGATTTAGAGTGTTTTTGCAAAGAAGAGTGGGCAAATCACTCAGTCAAAATGTGCCATGCTGATAGACTCATACCCAAAAAGACTGAGTGCTGTAATAAAATCAAAAGGTGCTTCAACAAAGTACCGTATATACTTGAGTATAAGCCGAGTTTTCAGCACAATTTTTGTGCTGAAAAATGCCCCCCTCGGCTTATACTCGAGTCGGTGGTGGAAAAAAAATCTAAAACTTACCTCGTTCCAGCTCTGTCCCCCGGTGCTCTGAAGCTGCGTGGCTGTGAGGGAAGCGTTGTGAGCTTCCCTCCGGTCGCGCGGTCAATAAAGTGTGTTTTTTTTTTTTTTTTTAAACAAACTTTATTGACCGCGCGGCTGGAGGGAAGCTCACAACGCTTCCCTCACAGCCACGCAGCTTCAGAGCACCGGGGGAAAGAGCAGGAATGAGGTACGTGCTGCGGGTCTGGGGGAGGAGGGTGGCATAACGAGCATACTAAGGGGCAATATCCTGGCATATTGGGGGCAAATATCCTGGCATATTGGGGGCAATATCCTGGCATATTGGGGGCAATATCCTGGCATATTGGGGGCAATATCCTGGCATATTAAATGGCATATTGGGGGCAATATTTACCAGTAGCTGCCTCATTTTCCACCCTAGGCTTATACCTCGAGTCAATATTTTTTCCTAGTTCTTTGTGGTAAAATTAGGTGCCTCGGCTTATATTCGGGTCGGCTTATACTCGAGTATATACGGTATTAGTTTAAGGGTGTGCACACTTATGCAACCACATTATTTTATTTTTATATTTTTTCTTCCCTCTATCTAAAAGATTTCAGTTTGTTTTTCAATTGAGCTGTACAGTTTATAGGTCACATTAAAAGGTGGAAAAAGTTCTGAAATGATTTATCTTTGTCTCATTTTTTTACAGCACAGAAACCTGACATTTTAACAGGGGTGTGTAGACTTTTTATATCCACTGAACACTCAAACATCCATACATACAGTTTGTCACATAGACTCATACATCCATACATACACTCATACATACATAGAGTCTGCCACATACAATCATACATACATGACTGTCACATACACTCATACATACATGTCTGTAATATACACTCATACATACACACATACAAGTGAGCGGTTTTTTTTAACATTAAAAAAATATATATATAGATCAATATGTCCCCTCTCCCTGCTGCTATATCTCATTGTACGGAAGGAGGGCATTTGCGTTCCAGGTTTGTCGGTGCTTCTTACAGAGGCACAGGCCATCATTACTTCTAGCCCTGCACATTATATCGCAGTGCGCGAGGGGGCAGAGCAGGTGCACACACTCTGCTCCCTCGCGCAACGCTGTTTAAAAGGTTTTTTGTTTTTGTGTGGTGTTCATGATACCTGGTCGTCAGGTTCAATTTCCTAGTCGCCATGGCGACCGGGGTTCGTCGAGCCCTGCTTTAAAGTAACATTTTTTTGTAGCAATAATTAAGCTATGAATATATAGATATCCTTTCTGTACTCGTTTTGCTTTAAAATGGGTTATACGTTTGAGGGTCTAGTGTACAACTTCATAATAAAGTGTGTATTTGTTATAGCTTATATCTGATAATGGTATGAGCCATTTGTTTTTTCCAATTACATTAATGAATTAAAGCACACAATAATTTAGAAATTTGTTTTATATGTTCTAATCTACTGACTGTCTTTAATTAAATAAATTGGAACAGAGTGAGTTCTTGGAAATACAGGGACGCATATTTATGGATGTCTTTTCATATCCATTTACAGCTGAAATAATTTGTCTAAATATAGTCAAATAGTTTGCAAAAATTAAGATTAAAATCAATTAAAAATCAACCACATTTTCAGGGGCAGAATCCTAACAGTATTTTTAAGGGAAAGTCTTAATATATTACAATATAGAATGAACAGTTGCAGAGGGCATCAATGAAAAATACATGGTCATTGGACATGGAAATCATGAATCTTTCTGTTTCTTAGTTTATGCTTCATTATGTCCTTTTTTGGTGCCAACCTTTATTATACAACGTTTATCAAAATGTGAATTTTGCAACCAATTTTTCCTTTTTGTAGATAATCAATATGTGCCTAGACTAGAGCAAGGGTGTCAATGGGGGGGAAAAACATGGGGTACCACAGGACTAAATCAATCATTTTAACAGCATCACACCCTCCCCCACAACCTGAGCTCCCGGTCATCTTGTGGTCCTCTACATTAAAATGTTAAAAAGCAATACTGTACCTTTTAGAAGTCCAGGGATTACCTCTCTAAAAACTATAACACATTGTAATTAGCCTTTTGTCTCCAGTATGCAGCTGTCCACCACACGCCCTGACCTTGGCCAGTTCTGACTACCTGCTTTTATCTCTGGTACAATAACTTGGATGTATCTTTAGTCTTTTTCTCCTAATCACCAAAAAAGACTCACTGAATTGAGTGGCATCATCAGGTGCACCATTCCTGGTAGAATCTTCATCCTTTTTTCTGAAACACAAACTAGCAGTAACAATCACATTGTCACTAAATTTGACTATAGCCTGCCCAATAACATTTCTCTTAAGTAGTAGTCCATGCATGATCCTATAATCACTCAACACTAAAACACAAGCAATCCACTTCAGGCGTGCATGCTCCCATAATTCCTTCATAATTCTTTATGCCGAAGGTGACAATGACTGAAGGTCTATTTATACTTGTGGCTGCATGGAAAACGCATATTAAAACCTAAAGGCATTTTTTTCCCCAAGACCCGGCTCAATAGAACACAGGATTATTTCATCTTTCAGAATGATTTACAGCCTGTCCATTTACCTCTTTCTTCAAAAGGAAAGGACAACGATAACGGAGGCAGAGATAGACCAAATAAACCACAACGGTAATAGATAGATGGTTGTTTTCATTATTGTTTAGCAATGGACGAGAGAACCGAATTACCACTGCTGCGTTGCCTAGACAAAGGCCAGACAATTATCGTGGAAGTGATTGTTTAAATCTTCAGAAAGAGAAAGGAACATGATACAGTGAGGCATTCTGGCACAAGAGCATAAGGAACCCTTGATTTGGCAGACAAAACACACTCACATGATCCAGACACTGCCTTCAAGCTGATATAGGCTGAATACATCCTATTTGCCAAGGAACCACTTGCATTCTGCAAAGCGCTGAACTGAGCATTTACTGCATTATGCAGGACCCTAGCACACTACCTGCTACCAGAGCACTACTCCATCAGTTAATGAGGTCATTAATAAAGTACATGCCACAATAGCAGAAGGAAAGTCATTCATTCTGCTCCTCATAAACATTCCTTAACATTGTATATGTTATTTTAAACTTTGCTAGTGGAACACAGCCTTTAAGACAAAATATGGACAGTAACTCTGTGTGCTGAATGTATCCTTCAACGCTATTCGCTTAAGTGCCTGGAATTCCATCAAAAATAATAATACAGAAGTAGCATAACTGTACACGGCTTTGTCTAAACATTGGTCCTGCAGAATTGTCACTTGCAGCATGCACAAGGTTTGGTAAATGGACTATATGCTCAGGAGGTTAAATGTAGTCATTAACTTGCAATTAAACATACAACATGCAGCCCGCTCGCTACAGATATTAGCAAAGGCCACAGATCCAGAATCAAATGTTTATCAAGCATATGCATGTGCATAGATGCTACAGTGTGGCTTGGATAACGATTGTGCATATATTCATACACAACAGATACAAAAATAAATTACACGTACATCCTGGAATGAGAACATAAAACAAAGCTACACATTTAACCCCTTACACAACTGGATGTATATATACAGCCAAGGGAAAAAAGGTCCTTGCAGAGCGATTGGACGTATATACATCATATCTAAATTCACAGCAGGTGCACTCACATCATTCGGATCCCGGAACAGGACTTTTCCTTAAAATGAGGCAGTTCTCTTCCAGGACGTATGGTTGCTGTGATAACCAATTACCACGATCATATGCCTCACATGACAAAGCCAATCAGCGGCATTTTGTACCTTTTACATGAACAGGTTAAATGCATAAAAGATAAAAAATAAACATACATACATACATACATACATACATTTTGACCTTAAATGCAGCAAGGGGGTCAACAATTTTAAGCTAGTATAAGATTTGCTGGTTTCTGAAAGGCTATTCCACATTTAAAATCACCTTAAAGGGACTTTGTCGTCATTGGAGCATTGTAAAAAACACTATCTGCTGGAATACATGCAAATATAGATATACACGGGTAGTAAAGTGCAAAACGTAAAAGAAGATCGATACATAATGCAGAAATCAGCATGTGAGCAGCCATATTTCTGGGGGGATAGATCCAGGGCGGAGTTAGGATGTTGGTTTTCCCACATGTGCTGGAAGCAATGGTACCAGGTTGAGGAAAGATTTTCTCAAGTGCACCTAGAAGAGACCTCACTGTGCTTCAAGCATCATTTGTTTTGTTTGAGGGTGGATAATGGAGGCAGGACAGTATAGCCCATGGAATGCAATATCGTGGACATAAAGTGTAGGTCTGGGCAGCATCACAGATGTACCACGCAGTATGAGTAAATTAAAAGCTTGTCAAAGACTTTAATTCTCCAAGGTGGCAGCACAAAGTACAAATGCCACTTTGCACAACACCAGCAGCAGAATTAGCTTTCCATTAAAAATAAAAATTCAGCATATTTGTAATTTTGTGATAATGAATTGTTGTAATCATTTTGATATTTTCAGAATAAAATATATAATGTGGTAATGCGTAAGTTGTGGATGGGTCTGTCCCAGTTCATGACACTTGGAGGTGCTGGGGTTCCCCATTCAGGAAAGCTCTGCTTAGTCCACATGATACAACCCCTGAACAATAGAACTGAAAAAGCCGGTTTATGAGCATCTCATAAAACAGAGAAACACAGTCCCTACTGCATTATAAACCACTCACTGCCAATAAATATTGAAGGAAAAGCCTCAGTAGATCAAGCAGTAGATAACCAATATCTTCAGCATGTCAGAAAAAGGATTTGAAATCTGTGTCCTGTTTTTTTTCCCCATACAAGCACTAAGCTGTTTGTCTGGTTGCCAAGAGACAAGGTTACATCACTTCCCCTGCTGGGAGGCAGTGCTTGAAGCCATATTACCAGTTTTTGGACAATCCTATGGAAGTGACATTGCTTCCCTTGCTGGAGGGTTGTGCACCACATTTGCACATCATGCCACACTTTGCTATTGGTGGCCATAGTTATGTAAATTTATGACAATCTCATTAATATGTTTGCCTAAAAATAGGTTACATGTATTTACATCAGTTTTAAAATGACAGATACCGTCAATTCAGTATTTTCTTCATTGCCTTCACATCTGTTGTGTGTTTGTTGACGGAGTCCCTTTAACCCCACCATGCCTCCAAACTTTTGATCCAGCTAGATTGGGATGGCAGAGGACCTCTAAGGGGGCATATGTGCACGGCAGCTCTATATAGTTGGTTATGAATATTTTTTTTTAAGGACTTTAGATGGCACAGGGAGTAAGGAAATAGTTTATTATTAGATTTAACCTATTTTGTGGGCAGGTACAATTCAAGCAGTTTTACAGGTTTTGGGTACATGACTAGAATGATTAATTAATTAAATAACCAATGGGATTGGTGATCATTGGAGCAATGAGTCTTAGTAGTATTTAGTTTTTATCCTCACACACAAAGTGAATGTCCTTAAATTTTAACAAAATAATTCCAACAGACCAGTTTACACACAAGATTAAATTTCCCACATGATCTGGCAATAAAAACTTTGAGTTGCTAACTTGCTATTCTTCATACACAGTATATCAAGAAGTGATTATTAATACATTAGGTAGTGTGTAAGATTCTATATGAGCAAAAGGGAAAGGACCTAAATCTAAGGCCAAATCTAAGGTTAGTTAGCCTATATTTTTTATTTTTACTCTAATGTTGCTAACTGCCTCTAGAGTGATGAAAGTGATCACTGATCTTATTCACAACAGGGCAGAGCCTTTGATAGCTACAGGGAGAGATCGCACAGCCTGGGAGAGGCAATACTTTGGTGTTGCTGGATGCCTCAATATCAAGGAATTGCAGCTACACCAGCATAGACATCAATTATTGCCTATGCTCATTTCACTGCAGGATGTACCAGGTACACTAGGTCACTGACAGATTTTCCTAGTAGCTCCAGAACAATTACAATGATTTCAAATGTTTACCAAACCTATCAACAGCTTAATTCTTGCCTTGTGTGGCCATTTAGATAAGAAGGTGGTCTATGCTACAAAGTAACTGTGCAGGGGTTATTAGATTGTGGTAGAGGCCAGCAATGACTACTTGTTTTGTGAAATGCATATATAACAATGCCACCAACCATCCTATTAGAGTCTGACATTTTAGGATATTAGGTTTGTACTCATCTTTTTTTATACCAGTAGCTGTGAAAAATGTGTTTGAGATTTGTGTGAAAACAATAGCCTGGTGTTTATGCTGAGCAATGAGGGCATGAGAATTTCTCTAACTGCAATAGTCTGTTCAAAAATATATTAGCTAACCATTGTTTACTGAATGCCAAGATTACTTTGTTTTTCTTCTCTCTTAGTAAACCTATGGAGCTGTTTTGTTATTAGAAATGTAGCATTCCTTTGGGTTTAAAGCTACTAAATGTAGCTCTGTCCTCAGTTCACCTTGTGGGGCTCCCTGTTTAACCCACAGACATATGATACAGTTTTACATCCTTGGCTCGGTACTCTGAAGCTTGCATGAGGCAATATTTCTGATGTTCAAGGAAATTATTTCTTTCTAAATGTCCCATGAACCTTGTTTCCTGCAGCTCACCGTCTGTGCCAACGTGAGCATTCAAACAGATTTCAAAACGCATTTTACCAGTAACTGGGGAACGATATTATCCAGAGCACAGCAACACACTGCAAAGCAGTGAAAAGACATAACTGGATAACATACAAATTCTACACCAAATTAGTATTTACCCATTATATTCTATTCTGATAATTAACTGCAGCTGAGGGAGCATGTACTTCTCTTTCATGTCTATAACTGCTAGACTGTACGGCTTGAGCACTAAACACAGAGAGTATTGTAATTATTCATCACAGTTATAACGTCTGGTTAAAAATAAAATACATGATGTTAGACTAAAACCTAAAGCAAATAGTTATTTAACCCATTCCCAACATTGTGACTGTATAACAGGATAACCCATCATCTATTAAAGATAGGGTGCACTCTTGTGCACATCACTACCCGGCTTAAAAAGGTTCAGGAATCTGCCTCACAACAGAGGCAGTATTCCTGAACATGCTCCACAGCTATGGAGGTCATATGATCCCTGTGATCTCACATGGATTATGAGTTAGAGAGACTCAATGTGGTCCTGGCAAGTCCTGAACATAAACTAGGGGCATTAAAAAAAAACAAAAAAAAAACATATTACACTAAATGAGAAAGAACACGCACAAAACATCCCCAAAAGTTTTTTTCTTGAAGGGGTTAAATAAAGGCTTTGATCAGATCTCGTCTCTCGTCTTTCTCCCAAGCTTTACATTTCAGGTTTCTTTAGCTTCTCCAGATAATGATTATCTTGTAAACTCTTTTCAGAGTCATCTGTAGTCTTCTGGAGATGTCATCTACAGTACTGCATACAACGCTCCAAGTGACATCTCATCAATGCTCTATAAGCTCTATACGCTCTATAGAGCAGCATGAAGACTTATCCCTTTCTGTTTGCTAATGCTGCTCTATACAAGCGAGCATCCTGCTGTTTTGTTACACTGCATGCCTTCAACAAACCCTAAAAAATAACAGCAGGACTAGGCAACTGACAGTTACTGCCAGTCTATATTTCCAGTCACTACAGCCAGTTTAGTGGCAGTCAGAATGATAGAGGTTACAGTCTGATAGCAGTTCCAGGACTACCGATAACCTAGCCCAGAAGTAAAGACTTTACTTGACAAGACATACATTGCTATACATATTGGATTAAAAATACATTCAATTTGTTGATTGCAATTTGTTGATTACATTTTCAAAGAAAAACAGCCTAATGTTCACAGAATTCCAAGGTGGAATGTGTTTTTGGAATACTTCCCAATGCCCACAATTAAGGGGGAAAAGATTCCTAATCATGAGGAAAAGGGGAATATTTCAAGAAAATGGTTAACTCCTAAAACTATCATGACGCAGAAACAATTATTGCACTACTAAATGTTTACAGTGTGCAATCAATTATTTTACCATCGCAATGTTTTGCTTTTGATAACAAAATATACACTAAAGCAACACATACTACTCTGGGTAAACAAACATTATATTAATATTGATTATTTTATATGTTATACTATCAACACTGGAGGGAAGGTTTGTAGCTTCTACATTTACCTTAAAAGTGCATCACCCCCATCTATGTGACCTTTTAAAGACAAGCTTTATATGACTTTTCTGAATGGACTGGCTGGATACGATTTTAAATAAAACATTGCGTGCAAGAAATTTATTTTCAAAATGATCCTCATTTATAAATGCTCTCATAGCGCAGAGCTTGGAGCTCTCATAGCGCAGAGCTTGGAGCTCTCATAGCGCAGAGCTTGGAGCTCTCATAGCGCAGAGCTTGGAGCTCTCATAGCGCAGAGCTTGGAGCTCTCATAGCGCAGAGCTTGGAGCTCTCATAGCGCAGAGCTTGCTTGGTACTGCACTCAACTTCTCCTTAATAAATCAAATAACTCCTCTATTATTCCTTATCTATGATATCTGATTCCCTTCTGATCAGGCCATCAGTTACCTTGTGCCAATCGCTAAAGTGAGGGTACCTTATTTTAATTTTCTTTATTTTATGACTTGTTTATTTACACTGATAACTTTGTTTAATTGTTTTGAGATGTTGTTTATTACTACTACTATTACTCTACATTCCTTGTTATTTGCAGAGATGTGGGTATTTCTATGAAACCTTTGATAACTTACCCATACTAACGGGAATGTGTGTTTCGAATTGAAAAATGAAAAAACTGTCAGCATCAGCCCATTCGACTCTCTGCTCTTGATTCACATCCTGTTATCACGAGATGCAATCTGTTTCAATACTTAGCGTACAAATCTCCTATTATTATACACAATTTGACTTGCTACTGTATATTTCTCATTAAACATACAGTGCCCTCCACTAATATTTGCACCATTGGTAAATATGAGAAAAGAAGGCTGTGAAAAATTGTCTTTATTGTTTATACTTTAAAAAAAAAGTACTCAAAATACCCTACTTTCAGGGATATCAAACAATTGCAAACATAACCGGTTTATTAAAAAGAAATGTTACATATATGTGTGGCACAATTACTGGCACCCTATGAAAAAATTACATACCGATTGATATTTTACATTTTTTTTTGTAATGTAGGGCGACTAGGAACAGGAAATTGTTCAACCATGACTTCCTGATATAAATATTAGGCAACACAAAGGCCAAATTCTCTTGGTTTTACCCATTGTGATGAATTACAAAGGAATATAGCTGTGATGTGCGGAAAAAGGTTGCTGAGCTTCACAAAATGGGAAGAAGCCATAAGAAAATAGCAAAAGCATTGAAAATGCCAATTGCCACCATCAGGGCAATAATTAAGACGTTCCATTCAACTGTTAATGTGATGAATCAACCTGGAAGAGGACGTGTGCATATATTGTCTCAACGCACTGTGAAGAGGATGGTTTGAGAGGTCAAAAAATCTCCAAGGGTCACAGCTGGAGAATTTCAGAAGTTAGTTGTGCCTTGGGGTCAGAAAGTCTGCAAAACTACAATCTGACATCACCTACATCACCACAAGATGTTTGGAGGGGTTTCAAGAAAAAAGCCTCTACTCTCATCCAAAAACAAACGCAACTGTCTTCAGTTTGCCAGACACTACTGGAACTTCAAATGGGATTGGGTTCTATGGCAAAAATGAAACCAAAATAGAGCGTTTTGGTAATAAAGTACCTCATGAACATGGTTAAATATGGTGGTGGCTCTTGAATGTTTTGAGGCTGTTTTTCTGCCAAAGGACATGGGCATTTTGTTAGGATACATGGGATCATGGACTCAAATATCAACCAATATTAAATGAACCCTGCATGCCTCTGCCAAAAAACATACATGGTTGGATCTTCCAGCAGGACAATGATCAAAAGCTTTTATCAAAATTCAACACAAAAATGGTCTACTGACCACAAAATCAAGGTCCTACCATGGCCAATATTTGTGGAGGGCACTGTATGTATATAGTTGGATATAAAACAAGAATCCTCTGGGTGCATAAGTGAAAAACATTTTACATCTACTACAGTAGGGTGCTTATACCTTATGTTTTTGCTATTTTTCAGAATTTTTTGGGGACATCAATCAATAAATCACATTTTCATACATCTTGTTTCATATGGTAATGTAATCTATGTTACACTGCATAGTATATAGTGTGCACACACAGACATACATTCCATAAGGCCAACTTGCATAAATGTTTTCACGTTTTGGGTTGTAAAAACATGGTAGAATTTATGATGAGTTTAAACCATTAAGTGATGACCATTTTACTTACCACAATGTGACTGGAAAACCTGGGGCTTGACTACCTGACTGCACACGTTACACACCACCAGGTAGAATTCGTCATGAGCTGGATAATGCCCGAATAAATGCATATCTGTGGGAAAAGAACAGAGATTAGCCCAGATTATCTGCAGCAAGGTCAGATGTTCCCTACTATACTGATTCTTCCACAGTCCATGCAGACAGTTCACTTCAATTGTATGTATCCTAGGAGGGACAAACGTAGCAAGATTTCAGTGTAAATGGGAATCATCCGGGTGTTACAACGATGTTTTGGAGTTTTAGGTAGATTTTTACACAAATTACTACATCTTAAATAATCTGTACTTTAGGTTTGCCCCAATCTAAATCTGTATTTTTAATCACATATGACGTTATAAATTACATTACAATGTGATAGACTGATGGAGGCATACAGAAAATGATTATTTCAAGTTATTGCTGCTAAAGGTGTTTCTACAAGCTACTGAATCATAAGGTGTACTTAGTTTTTCCACACATGGCTTCACCATTTGACTTTATTTTTGTTATAATTATATATTATGGTATAATATTTCATTTGTTGTTGTTCATCTGAGGTTGTATTTACCTAATTTTAAGACCTGCTAAGGAACATATGATTGTTATGTCCCGATATGTAAAATAATTTTTCCCATGACTGTATGTATGTATCTTAACTATGAGACAACATTTCTGTTTGTTTGTCTAAAACACTTTGGACAGCTTATTCATGCTGGAATTTCTAGAACTATGTGACTTTTTTCAGTTCTCTACATCGATCCTTTCCAAAGTTTTGAATTAATTATATTTTGAGGTGAACTGGACATTGGAGATGGGCAACAGGAGATTACGACATCGCTGGTGATGTCAACTTCACAGCACTTGAAGAGCACTTAAAGATTTCGAAGCAAACTGGCCCAAAGTTCAGAAAGATTCGGGTACATCAGGGTCATACCAGAAGCTGAATTTTGAGTTACACAATATGTAACCCTAAATAACCTCGCAATTCAGCCATCATGGCTGAATACATGTAGAATGCTTTTGAAACCATAGTATGCATTCCGTGTCGCTATCAAGAGCTGACCAATTGGAAGAGGAAAGATCACAACCACGTGACATGGACAAAACTCAAGCTGTTTGATGAAGCAACAAGACTGCTGAGAAAACAGAGGTGTGACTTGAACAATGATACCAAACTGCTACAAGACAGAGCAAAAAGACTGTTGAAGAGACGAACGAACGTCAAATGCCAGATTTCCTACGAGCTTCAAACTTTCATGCATGCATCAATCTATTTGAGTTTTAATATAAGGGAATAAAAAGCAATATGAAATTTACATATACAAAGGGTAAAGACGTTCAGTAAAGCTAGTATGTGTGTGATTATATATATATATTCATGTATTTTCATTTATTTGGACTACTAGACAACGTGGCAAAACACTTTTGTAATAAATCTGCAGGCAACCAAATTTTCTGTATCCCGGAAGGGAAATGTACAGTTTAATAAGGGACATTACTATACAGAATGTATTATCTGTAGTGTCTACTAACCAGTATTGTTAAACTTTAGTTAGGATAGTCCTCTGTTTTCTCTCATTGCATTGAACTAGCAATTGGCTGCTGGTACTGATCTAAATGACTTTATATGCTTTCAAAAATGCTATGGCTGAATAGCTTGACCTTTAGAGCAGGGTTTCGCAACTAGTGGGTCCTGAATTGGTGGGGAGTGGTCATATGTGTGCTTCAATTCATCAAAAAGTCTGGCTTTTGATTGTTTCATGTTATGAACAGTGTATATATACATATACATTGTGAAATACTGTACAAACTGATTTGTGGAATAAATTATAATGTTTTGGAAATTAAATAATATTTGAGTTGTTGGTCGTGAGGTTAAACAGGTTGAGAACCACTGCTTTAGAGTGCTTCCAAAAGTGAATTAAACACCTGGAAACAGACTTTCACAAGGCAAATATGTTCAAAGAGGTTGGAAGAATATTGAGTAGATGTAAACAAGAGCAATATATTTGCAATATATTTGCAGCAATGCTGAAAACTGAACACTAGTCCCCACCCCCATTATGCAAAACAACTAAAATACTTTAGTATTAATTACTTGGAAAAAAAGTTATTTAGGATAGTTGAAGCCATACACAATTAGTTTTGTAGATATCTTTGGCCCAAAGCTGCACATTCTAACAAAGATCTTACTAAACAGATAAATAACTGTCACATATTCTTGAAGAAGATATATAACTGTTTTCTCTTTGTGGCCTCCATCCAACAGCTCCCCTTAGGCTGTCGGCCTCAACTTGACATGCTTGTCATATGCTGACAGGGGATGTAGAATGTCAAATTGTTATTCATGATTCCTAGAGCTTCATAGGCAAACAAAGTGTTGCTAGTAAATATTGCTTCAAATAAATTTTATGCATGTTTAATAAACATTTTATTGAAAATGGATTTCTTGTTTGTTTACTTCATCTGCACCTCCAGGACTTGCACCCATAAGACTTTCTGTTGCATCCATATTGCACCCAAAGCACTTTTCACTACACCCATGTAGTGCACACATTTGCCTCTGCACCCACAAGTACTGATGCACCCATAGGAACTTCCCAATGCACACTTGTCATTGCAACCATATTGCACCCATAGAACTTGCCACTCCACCCCCTTCCCTAACTTACCACATCACTTATGTCTATTGGTGAATGTCTGTGTGCTGCCAAAGTGCACTGACATCCTTTCCATTGGTCAAATGCTCCTGACGCTCTAAGAGATCCAGAGATGTGGGAGCAAAGCAGCTGGAGGGAATGTCTGTGCACCAGCTGAGTGCACAGACATCCTACTTGGGGAGATCCAGGTCCCTGCAGCTCTGTTTTATAATCAGACCTCTTATTTGAGGTCTGATTACAAGGTGACCTCGCATATAAGGTAAGGTACCTTTTTGAGAGCACTCTCTGTGAAAAAAACTCACCTTATATTTGAGCAAATATGGTAGTGATGGGTTTTATTTTAGCATCCTTCATTTCATTTCAACCCTTTCATATTATAGTGTTACATTGGTGGGAAGGAAGAGCTTCCAAATAAATCATGGTGGTGTCATGTAAGATGAGGCTTTACTCAATAAAGTGCAAGCTTGGAAGCAGTTTTGTTTATCATATGACAAATTCTTCAGGGTAATTCTATTATAGTGTTAATCTGATGAAAACAGAAGCAAATGTGAAACAGGTGTACGTTGGCCAATGCAAATGTTCTCCAAATGACAAGAAAATCGAAAGAGATCGCCATAAAACTGAAAATGGGGGGGGGGGGGTGGAGATTAGAAAAAAATGTATCCAAGACAAGTCTGGGAGATGGTAATCAAAATGAATTGTATATCTCGATTGGTAGAGACAGGTACCTGGCAACCAACCAACCTTCCAAACACAAGGACACTTACACTTCCCATAAACTAAATTGATGCGAACAAATAATTATAGTCAGTGGGAACCCATATGAACCCAGCCAATCACAGTAATATTGTACAAGGAGGAGGGTCAACTGAGGCAATGCACTAACTTGAAGGGAGAAAGATTAGACTGATGAGCAGGGCATTCTGAGAGTGTATAGAAGGATGATGACATTTATTGCACAGGTAATCAAATTGGAACTGAAAGTCAAGCTAGCAAGAGAGATACAAAATCCCAAAACACTACACCAGACTAGCTTGTGAAGCACAAGGATCTTCTTTATATCAGCTCAATTCCCGCCAATTGCACCAGCCTTATTAATGCTTTAGGCAAGAGATACACACTTCAGGCCTGAAGAGTCACAAGCAGGCCAGTTCTCTAACTGCAGATGTCTGCATATCATTTACATGTATTTAGCCTACTTATAATTCAAATGAAGGCAATTTGCATAGGTACGCGTTTTCCCGATGGATGGAAGTACAGGGGGTTCAGAGATGGGAAGATGCAGACAAGTGATGCCATCAAAAGTAGTTTAGGAAAGAAAAAAACAAAACATAAAAACTGTCTAACACAAACATGCATAAATCTATTCTTTTACTTTTTGCATAGGTTTGTCCTACCCGTTTTATGAACTAAAACTCTAAAATTAGTTTTAACCAGACAGAAGTCCACATCTAAAATCAGAACAACAGGAGATGGCACAGATGATACTAGAGTACAATAAAATAGATGTAACACAGTGTATGTACTATGTAACAAACATGCAATGCTAAAGGTGGAGTAGTTAAAAAACACTCACAAATATAAAATAAATCAAGCATGTAATAAAATATATATATACACACACACACACACACACACACACACAGGTTGTCCCTTATCCGAAATGCTTGGGACTGGCAGCATTTCGGCTCATGAATCATTTCGGCAGCCCCAGCCCTGTAACTGTTCTAAATTACATAATTCAATGTGAGCAACTTGCCCACATCATATTTATAGCAGTGGAGCAGGTGATATTACGTGCTCCACGGTGCTGCCGAGATGATCCATCAGCATAAATGTATATATATATATATATATATATATATATATATATATATATATACACACACACCAAAAATATTTTTTAGTTAATATCTAAAATATCTGTTATACAATGGCACATATGCTGGCCTGATGCACCAACGGCAGGTTCCCAACAATGCCTCACATCACAGCTACATCACTGTAAAAGTTATTTATTTGCTTTATACAGTATTTGCATTGATAGTACCGTTTTCCAAGAGTGCTGAGAGGCTTTAATATATCTTATTGGTGAAAATTATCCATTATCCAAAATGCTTCTGGTTCCAAGTATTTTGTATAAGGAATACTCAACCTAAATAATAAAGTTTTTTTTTTTTTGTACTTTCACTGATCTAAGATCTTCCACAGACAATATTTAATATTGCACCATAACAAGTTCAGTTTTGATCCATCCATACATGTTTTTGGTGCACTACATAATATTTCATATAAACTACTCCTTAATATATAGCCTATATCCAACAAGGTTAGGTTCCGGTCTCCCAATCATAATGTTTGCTAAACCTTTATAATCCACAAAAGTAATAAAGACTAACTCTGATTCTGAACTATACAGAGAAGCATCCCATATTCTTCAAACTCTAAATAAACACAGCATTTCCAATCCACTCTTTTACAAAGAACTTTTATTGATAAAAACAGACATGTCCATCATCCTATATTACTTTCTAAACAAGAAAGCATTCTACATTCTTCAAGATCCAAGTTCTCTGAATATGATCTTTAATCTTTCATTAAACTAGAAAAACCATGCTGGTATGATGATGTATAAATGTAATCCAAATGACAGACCATGCCATTATTTGTACCAGATCACAAAAATGGAATTAAATATATGCTTCCTAGGCATTTTTTAGAATTAATTTGATTTTCTAGCTGAATTTTGCATGCCATTTCTGTGTGTAGGTTTGTGAGCACAACTTCACATACCAGCAAAATAGGGTTGTCACATTTTCTTCAACAAAAAAAAAAAAGAATCCTACACTCTATATAAAAAACTTATACTTCTCTCCTTGTCTCCCTACATGTATGTCTCTAAGAAATAACCTAGTTCTTGTTGAAGACATGCCCAATGATGCTATTCTAAATATACACATTCTGGAATCCTTACATTTTAGTGGCCAGAAATGACAGCACCTAACACTGTAATAAGTCAGGACAGTCTGTGATCAGTGGCTGGCAGCAGAGATTCAGGGTGAGAAAGGTTATAATACAAAACGTCTGAGATGTGGTCAGGTATACAAATATATGTTCGGCCACTCGTTGGTCCCCATAAAAATATAGGCTGGTTGTCTTGTAAAACACATTGCTCAAAAGAAGAACTGGTAGAATTCCCATATTGATATGAAAGTATGCTAAAGCCTAGAAATAAAACTACTCACCCAACATTCATTAGTATTTTTAAAGCATTCTTAAGACTCCCCATGTGTTTAGACTGTGAAAATTGACATTTCATTTGGTTAAAGTAGATTCATTATCTTGGAAAAATGTCTTATTTCACCAACAGGGACTGTCTACTTGTTTCTGCACCAAGTAATTATAAGTGGCATTATTCACACATAGTTTATCTGCATTGCTACCAGAGGGCATACTAGTCGAATATTCAAGTTTGCTACTGTAAGTCCACACATGACAAAAATATATATATTTTTTTTTTTAGGAATTAAAAAAAAAAACGTGGATCATTTATAGTTAAATCAACTAAATGGTTATGGATATTACTCTGGGGTAACTACAAAACTACAGAGGAGTCTATTCACTGAAAGGCGAGTTGAGGCGAGATGAATATTTAATCTCACCAATTTAGTTATACATTGTGCAGAGGTAATGCTGAGGAGTTTGCTTACCAAGAGAAATGCCCCCAGATCACACATAGCCAATTAAATAAAAAACAGCCCTTGCCCAGCTCTCAGCCTAATTTTATTGGGGAAAAGAGGCTATTTTTTTCAATCTTCTTATTCATGTTTAATGTTTTAATTTCAATTTTCCAGATCAGATTGGGAAAATTGAAATGGGTGAATTCCCACTATCATAGCTAAATTCAGGGTGTGTTTGTGGGTGATATTACTTTATGCTTGTTTCTGGTAGGTTCTACATCTTATTCTCCAGGTATTAATAAACTTTTGTGATGACACTTTCAGCCATCATTGACTCTTATTAATCTTAAATCAAGAAAATAGAAAATGAAAAAATGGTTTCTCTCATTGCAAGGTACAAGGTATCTTATTAGGGTTATTCTATTTGCAGCTGTAAGATCTTCATTTAATGATTACTCAACTTTCCAATTTCAACATTGCATGACCAACAAATATTATGGTTCCGGACATACAATCTCAGTTCACAGAGTAGTCACAGTATGGATAGCAATTTTGTGACCTTTTTGAGCACCTAATGTAAAGTTTGTCACTTTTTCTAGTGTTTATGAGATCAGTGTAAAACTTTGTAACCAGGGTGTACTATGTGCGACATGTTGGTCAAATACAACCCACTTTAACTACCCATATTCACACGTACTACAAATGAATAATCAATTTTTTATCACAAACTATTTTTAACCATATAAATAACATGTAATGAGGGTAAATAGGCATATTTGAAGGTACAAATGTAAGTCCCCAAGTGGTGGCACCAACTATTGAAAAGATTTTTAAATGTTTCTTTAAGCAAACAAAAAGCTTACCTTCTCATAGCAGCTGCCTGACATGACCAGAAATTCAGACTAGAACATGGCTGTCCCTGGAATGCATGGGCTATTCTCAATAGCCGATGCCCTCCATGGACGCGGAAGTACCCCAGTGGCGGTCTATTTAAAGGATAAACAATAATTTAAAGAAAGGAAAAGGAAGCTCAGCTTACTTTAAAAAGGAAAAATATCTTAAAGAAAAGAGACTGCCCTGGGTCTTTATCTTTTAGAAGATAAGAGTGGAAGTTATCCTAGAATAAAAAAGAGTTATAAAAAATGTTAAAACCTTCAAAAAAAAAAAAAAAAAAAAAGACACAACATCATTTTTACATCTTGTATGGTACAAGTTATACTCTGTGAACACCAATGTTACCTGGTGAAGTGGTTCCCCAATTGATATATTGTAAACTTAATGGACAACTGTAGCAAAAAGTGAAGTTCTGTTTAATTGAAATATGGCATCATGTGTAGGAATTTTATATAGAAATGCTTTAATGAAAAATACAAATAAAGTCCCTTACTGAGCCATGTTTACTCCATTTAGCTCTAATAGGAGGAAGACATTTTGTTTAGAATCTATGGTTAGATGGGTCAGATCTTAGTTCATCTGAACCAAGGTGAGTGAAGATCCGACACAAAATTCTAAACATGTCTGCCCCCTGAGAGAACTATATGAGTAAACATGGCTCAATAAAAGGTACTTCATTTTAATTCTTTGATTTAATTATTTCTTTATAAATCATCTACAATCAATTAAACAAAAGGGGTTTTTTTTGTGTTTTTTTACTACAGTTGTCCTTTAAAGGAGCAACTGAATTATGGAAAAATGAATAAGAATGTGTCAATATAAGGCTGTATCACCACCTGGGAGCCATTGAAACCAGGAAGGGAATGAGTAAAGGAAAGAAGGAAAAGAAAGAAATATATAAAAAATAATGCAGATTGAATATGATTAATATAAACACCTGCTATTTATAAGATATAAATGTACACATAGTTTCTGTGACCATCAATTCTATTCTGATTTGTTGTACTTTTCTCACTGAGGTAGTAATCAAGAGATAAATTATGCTTCTGTACTCATCAACTTGCAGAGCATGAGGAAAACATTAGCTTAATTGATAAAATATACATCAGATCTAGTGATAAGCACATATTTACACATCAAATTGAATCTTTCAATGAAACAGGAATTCATAAACTAAAGTATATTATTTACCTTCAAATCTGCAAGTCTACTGGGAATACCATATTTAAATACTAATATTAGCTAACTGTATTTTAATCCCTACAGCTTAAACTATTGAATCAATAAATACAGTTATTATACAAAAACAGATGACACCTTCCAGCCTGGACTTAAAACACGTGGCTGGTTCAGTCACTACCTGAGAAAGAACCTCCGCTGTTCAATGGGCAGACTGTCTATGTCAAGGAACACTACAATTCAGGGGGGAAAGTAGTGAAATTAGAATAGTGATTGCTTCACTTTTATAACTTTGCTCCAGTATTGCTTGTTACCTTTATTATTTGTTTACTTCTAAAGTACCATTATTATCTGCTGCTCTGAACAATGGCTAAGAAAATATACACTAGCAGGTAACGTAAGTTTAGACATACTACAACGACAAAAATGAGAATAGTGTATCTCAAATGACTAAAACAAAAAGTGGGAAAACAGTTATACAAGACTATTTTCCCTAGGAAACAACCATTTTTTTTACTGGCTATTCCCCACTGTTCCATAATCAGACATCACTCTCTTAGAGCCACTTCTAGAATGGCATCGTAAACACATAAAAGGCTTTTGTATGGTCACTGTCAATAAGAAAGCATTACAAAATATGTATTACTCCATTATTGAATGAGAGAAGAAGTGTGAACAGTAAATTTCAGTTACTAACTTTCCAAAACACATCATCCAAAGCACAATTCTTCCTTGTGAGAAATCTTTAGTTAAAAGTTGTGAAATGCATTGGCATTTGTCTGTAGATTCCATAAGCAAATGATGCTTAATTAGTTGGAACTGTATTGTTAACAATAACATGTTGGCCATTTGAGTTTAGTTACTAGTGAAGGCAGCCACAATAGAAAGCACTACCAAAAACAATATTTTAACATTAAAGCAGAGCCATCACTCAACCTACCAAACTAAAACGCCTTGTGTTCCAACCCAAATACATACATATTCATGAAAACAATAAACAATGATACACAAGAATGAAGTATAGGATGTACCTCACACCCATGCATCTACAAGGAGATCAGCACCGTTACAGTTCTTTTCAGAATCAATTGACACATATATTTAAAGAATTGGCCTACAATACTATATACCATCTTTCCTTATGTGTGAAGAACATGGAGATCTTAGAAACTTATTCCAAGGGCGTTTCACACACACATGTATAGAAGTAAAAAGTCACACTTTCCAAACATGTATCATATATAATATAGAGGGTAGCAAAATGGAGAAGTTTGTATTTTGAATCATGGATACAAACTCACACTCAGTGACCATAAATTATCTGTGTGATATTCAAATAAGTAGGGGAAAGGATCTGAAAGACTGTGCTTTTATTTGTAGGCAGGAAAACTAACCATACATGCTACAGCCCCACTGCTGTCTTTCTGTCACATTATTTGAGGAGATGTGAACGAAGGTCAACTAGTGAAAGGAACACAGGAGGGCCACTTATATGTGGGAGGCTTAGAGACTAAAAGAAGTCGAACTGAAATGGAAATCTGAAAGTGTTTTACCCTCAAGCTGCTGGAAGTGACAGATTCCTTAATGCAGGGCTTGACATATATCATTATCTAGTTTTAGATTATTTATTATAATAAAGATTATTTTGTTTTAGGATAAAAAAACATCTAGGACAGCAGCACATATACACACAAATCATACAAAAACACAGTTGTGCACACACACACATACACAGAGGTAGTCACATAGACACAAGCCACTGGTTTTTAATACAGGGGTGAGGACTACTTCTGCTACCGCCAGGTCTGTGCCTCTTAAAGTGTAGTACTGCTGAGCACAGCAATGTCATGTGACACCCAGAGCTCAGCCTCTAGAAAGTGGTGCGCAAGGGGGAGGAGCAGGAAATCTGTGCAACCGGCACAGACTTTGCCCCTCTCTCGCTCCACTGAAGAAAACAAAAATATTTCCCACCACTGAGGTGTGCCATGTGGATGGCCACATTTCTTGGTTGCTGTGGCGATCTGGCGCCTGGGTTTTGTCAAGCCCTTCCTTAACGGATGTGTAACTCCATTATTATAGAGACGATTAAGGAGTTGAGTTCACATAAAACAGAAGAAAATAAACAACCATGGCACAGTGCTAAGAGGTCTTATAATATAAATTTTATGTTTTAAGAAAATTATAGCAGCAGAAGCAGTATCTATGTGGAGTTCATAAATAGAATCTGGACATGCTAGAAATTGGAAAAAAAAAAAAGAAGTGAGGAGCAGGTGAATTTAGGTGACAGCAGGTAAAAATCGCCAGGTTTGTATATTGCACAACGTACAGTTAGGTTAGAGATAGATGAATGGTCATCTCACTTCAACTGACCTGAACCTCATTTTTAGTAAATAGCTTGCATAGGAGCGTCCATCTATTATTGGCTGCATTTCTAGCAGAGTGTAAAAACATTACCTAAATCTGTCCAAAATACATTGCATGTGCCAGTTAGAGGGGGGGGGGGGGGGGGGAGAAAAAATAAGAAACTAGAGAATATAATAACTCTGTATTTGTATTTAGTTCAAGATAGCCTCTTGATGTGCTACTCTATTGATATAAAGTCAAGTATTATATACTTTGGAACCCAAAACATCAAGTCAGATTGCCTGGGACAAACTGTATCAAATGTATAAAAAAAAACTATTATGAGGGAGTTGGTTGCACACCACAATGCACAGTACTGATCCTACAACACATTTCACACAACAGCAGCCATCTAATGAGAGCGAATACAATTTCAGAAAAAAATATATAATTTCAACTAAACTATTTTTAGCAACTGTGCTCGAATCTATAGATGACATTAAATTCCTTATGTAAAGCGGACCAGCTTATCCACTCATGCAACTTTTACAAGCTTAAAGTTATACAATTTCCCTTAAACAGAAGTACACACAGTCATTCAGCGGCCTTGCCCTACCAGTTTACGGTTCCTTTTAAAACACGAAATATAATCAGTACTGATAAATTTATAAATTAACTTTGTTTTAGCAGGTCCATTTGGTCAACCTCTCTATCAATGCTGCCATCTACTCACTGCTTAAAAAAAGAAGACAAAAACAATGTTTCAGCATTTTGAAAAGGAGAATTTGAAGACCAACTTCTTACAGAACGGTTCCAGGATAAAGAAGCTGTCCGAGAATTTAGTCACCAATAAAGGTATCACTTTTACGCTACTTAGTTTTTGTGTTTCTACAACTAACACTTGTGTTTAACTAACACTGTCCCACTCTTCAATGTCCACATAGGGTAAGTGGCATGTACATTCATCGGAGGTGGGAAATTAGCATGACAAGAATTTTTGCGTACTCAATTGTTCGAGCTTGTAAATGTTGTCATGCACTGTGATACAGAGCATGGTGGAAAGTCAACAATCTTTACAACTGCAAGCATTTTTACTAGAACTATAACATCGGTATAAGTTTGACAAAACTAGCCGAATTTGAAATTTTTTCTACAGAGAAAACAGGTCTTTTCAGGGATGTCCAAACAATATGAAAACCCCAGCCTAGTCCGTGGATGTCACAGACCCACACCATAAAGGACACGTCTAAAATTACATTACACATCACTTCTTCAACTATTGATGAATTTTAACAAAATAAGCTTTGTGTACAGTTCCTATATTATGATACAATGAGGATGCGCAAACTTTTTTTTTTTTTAAATCACTAATCTGCAACACAAATCTTTTTCACATCACGTGCAGTAAGGAATCCAGTTGCATTTTAGAAGTGGCGTGCCTATATGCACATGTTGTCTTTTATATTCGATCCTGGACCTGCAAAAGCAGTGGTTATATTTTTTATTACTGTAAATATCAACTTGATTTTAACTGGTGTCTGCTCTCCTGTGTATTATTGGCTTTACCCTTGTTGGCACACTATCATATATTCCATTTTTTATGTCATTTTTGAGCCTCATGGGCGATTGATCACCACCATACAGGGAACATCTACAAACAACTTTATAACTGTATTACTACTTCATGCTTGATATCCATGATCCTGGACTCGATTAGGCTCTACACAATGTAAGTCCATTGGAAGACATTTTAGACAGAAAATTGGTCATATAAAGATTTATGTTACAGATAAGTGATTAGATTTTTTTTGTGCACCCTCACTGTATCACAATTTGTTCATTGGTGGATTAGTTTAGTGTTCCTTTAATTTAAACATTCATAATTAGCACTTATAATTATGAATAAACAATAACAAGAAATGTTGCCCTTTAAATGTAAAAAAACAACATTTTGAACAGTTATGTTGCATCTTAATTTAGGCAATGCACTGTTAAAATAAAACCTATAGTAGATTTTTTTAAATAAACATTTAATTTATGAGTGTTATCTAATCAGTACTGTTCAATCTGGACACCCAATTTGGTTGCCTCCAACCAGTCATATAAAAAAAAAAACCAGGCTTGATTACAGTTCATTATCATTTGCTTCTGTATGGTATACAGCCCTTACCATTAAAAGGTCAGACAAATTTGACAGAACAAATATAAATTTGCTGCATTATAAATATACATGTAAATATAGTGCTGGAAATGATAAACTTGATAAATCTTACCTGGGTATTTATTTTCCTTGTATATCACCAATAGCACTCAACATAGAGATAGGTTCTCTTCCCTGAGATAGTACAGGAAACAATCATACTACTATATAAAGTCTCCCACCCCTATATTAGCCAGTGTTATTAATAAGACACCCTTAGAAACTACAATTACTCACACAGCACACATTATTGGAGGGAGGGAGGGGAGCAAGGATAAAGTTGTACTATCGGTGATATACACGGAAAAGAAATCCCCAGGTAAGAATTTATGATTGCTCCGTCATCATGGTAGCACACAATAGAGATATCCCAAAGCTGTGAGGTAAGGAACAAGATATGAGAATTTGAAGAACTTGTAAATAAGTGCTGTATCTTACAACGCTTAATAAAGAACTTAAGTGGTGTAACAAGAGACGAGGACATACAATACACAAGATACAGAGAGCCCTGCTCACAATCTGCATGATTCACAGAAAATTATGGAAACTGTTCTTCAAGGCTTCCTGTACATTGTGACAAATGTAAGAGGTGACTAGAACTATGGTAAAATGTACATTTAATAAGGTTAGTGGCTCCTAAACAGCAGTTTATAGACAATCACGATGGCTTGCATGATCCAGCTGCTACTGGTTTCTTGTAGACTTGATCAAAACAGACCATAGAAGAAATGAAGGGTTTTGGAAATTACTTGAACATACCTCTTATGGATAGGTTGATGTACTGTTTCTCCCTGTTAGTAAGGTCAAGAAGCAGGAAGATATCCAGAATGGAATCCACTGCTACTATGGAAAAGCAGAGAAAGCAAAACAAGGCGTAGACCGCATGTACTGTTGATAAGTCAAACACTGACCTGTCCATAAAAGATTTCTAATAGACCGCAATGGGTAACCAAGGTCGCCTTCATGTGTGCCTAGTGCTAGAAGGGAAGTGTTATAGTTGGTTTCATCTGCTCTTCCTCCGATACAGTAAGATGCCCTGATCTTCTTAACAGAGAAGACACAAAGTAGCGTCATCTGTTGTTGTACTCCTGAAATAAAGGTTTTAGTGTAGCGACGGTGTTCATATGGTTGTAATTTCTCAAAAAACTTTTGCAAAAAAAGCTCTATCAAGTTTCGCTCTCCATTGTGTTAGAAACAAAAGAGAACTGATAGCACCACAGTGATAGCTGTATTTTACTTAAGGTATTGGGAAAGCACACATTTAACCGAGCAGGGAATCCCTTTGGACACCACCAATGCACACAGTACTATCAGAACAGAGTAAGAGGTTGTAGAGCTGAATAAACAGATGAATAAACAGTTATGAAACTAGTGATATAGAAGGCCATAATGCTCAATAAACACAACTCCCTCAGATTTAGGCAGCTATAACCTCATCTTTTAGGAAATGATATCATGACAAGGGTACATTTCCTGGGTGTGTAGGTCAAACTTGCATTCCATATCGAAGAAGAGCAGCCAAGTAATAATGTTGCTTCCTCTATATCCTATATGCAGTACATGTACAAAAAATTATGGTGCTTTGCTCTTGCATTTACAGAACATAGGTTACGATCACATATAATAGGTAGGCAAGTTTTGGAGAAATAGTCCAGTTTTAAATGTAATTCTCAAAAAGACCAAGATGAACCCATCTTGCCTTACTTTGCAAGGTAAATTTACAACACATCCATACCTTTGCCTAGAATATCAAGTATATAGAAGGTGTATTAGCTGTACCATAAATATACTTTTTAAACCTTGAAGAATCGAAATGTGCATACCATATAGAAAGTGGTATGGGACAGTTCTGGGCGTCCGCTTCATCGCGGAACTTTGGAGCGCCTGGCAGCGATGTTAGTTATAGGGGCTAGGGGTTAGTATGAGGGCTAGGATTTGAGGTTAGGGTGTACTTTTAAGGTAAGAGGGGGTTAATTTATTGGGGCTTAGTATTTGGTTCTGACAGTTCAGTTCCGAAAAAACAGCGCTGAACTGTCAGTGCTCAAACTGCCACTGTGAACTCATCACGAGTAACTGTCCAAGGCACTATAGAGGGATATGGAGCTACAGTTACATAAAGGGGAAGCGTTACCAATTTGGTTCAAAATCCAGGAGATGCAAACGGAGAACTGACCTGGGACTCTTGCATCATTAAATGGTTACCACTGACAGCAGGAAAACTTGCACTTTACAGCCCCAAAAGAGACTTTAAATTGATACTGATATCCAGCATATGGGTGCAGATGTACAGTACACTCCACTCAATACAAAACATGCTGCAAAGTAAAAAAAAAAAAAAGAAGAAGAAGAGGTACAAAGCCTAGAATGAAAACTGAAGGAGGAACATTATAACAATATGGATTGGTCTGTGTAAAAGCCCAATATATTAAGCTTTTTGAGTAATAATTACCATCTGCAGCCTCAAATAACATGTATTACTTGCAGACTAATATTCATATTTGATGCAAAACATATTTAATCTACAAGCTTAAGATAGGAGACTAACTGCAGAAGAGCCAGTAGCATCCGTGTTGGAATCGGGGCTATTATATGACTAAATTGGTGTGTCAGTCTGAAAGGCAGCATTTCCAATTATTAGAGCTTGAAGTGTTTCTGACATATGTATACCAAGTGATCAGAGTAAGTGCACACAAATGTGTACAGTACAGAATTTGACATCAAAATCACAGGGCCTTGTTCCCTAGCCTTAAAGGTAGTTAAAATTAAATAATTTATGTGAAAAAAAAGAACTTCAGTCTGAAAAATGAAATGTGCAAATTAATGAACATTTATATTGTGAATTCTTACATGGAGAAAAAAAACCCACTTTAAGACGTATGCTCTGTGCGTACTACACAACTAGATCACATACCCAGAAGATAACTCTTCCAAACTGTCCTTAACTTGAATCTTAAACTTTTTTTTAGCATATAGACCACCACTGTAGCAGAACAGGAATTATGTATGGTGATTTCAAGGCCTAACTTGTGTCATTTATAATGCAGCATGATATTAATGTGCGATACAATGGAACCATTCACATGTTTACTCAGATGCAGACAACTATAACCTATGTTTGGATAGATATATTTGTAACATATTGACAAAACATAAAACAAATTGTATTCTGCTGTCACTATCAAAAGGCAAATTCATTGATACAGCCAGATAAAAATACATATCATGTTTTTGTGAGATTATTAAACTTAAGTTTAATTTACAGAAGAATGCGGAAGTGCGTAAAGTCATTGATGAATTTCCTATCTTTTTTTCTAGTATTGGAGTAGACACATAACTGATGGACACCACAAGGCTCTTTGACAATATGAACACGACACAAGCATCTGGTGTAAGAAGAAGGTCCCATCACACTTGAACAATACCACAACATCACTTACCTTCTTTATTAAGTCTCATAACCTCCCTGCTTTTTCCACCCTCTTTTCCAGTCTCTTCTAAATCTACATCTGGGAAAGAAAGCAAAGCCAAAGTCAGGGTGTGCATCTTAGCAAATGTAAACAGCAGTGGACATGCAATGTCTAACCCAAGTGTCAGCTCATCAACACAGGCCGCTCAGGCAGCAGAATCAAAGATAAGGTACCTACCTGCACATAAATGTATTTGATAAACATCGGATTTATGAAAAATACACAAGCGTGCATAAGGGAGCCCTAGTGTATAAAACAGCATAGACAGCAGTAAAGGATGGGCCTCTCTCTCATAGACACACACTCAGTCTGGATGGGCTAGCTCTCCCTGTTTCAGTAGCTCTTCCCTTTTATGAGTATAATGTTTTCATGCCTATTTCTCTAGGGAGTAGCACAGGGGGCACCAAGGAACACACTCTCACTTTTAATATATATATATCTCTATATCTCTATCAATAAAGATGCCTGTATAAAGCAAGGGTATGTGGGTTGACTGATCGCTTTCAGGGCAAATGGGCAGGAGGGCAGAGCAGTGTTCTTACTGTCGGAGCAGTGTATTTTGGCGGCGTCGATCCAGGACGACCACGGTTTGCCCAGGAACGCCTCCGGACTGGGCACTTTGCGATCCAGTGTCGCCATTGCTCTTCCTTCTTGTTGCTTTTCCTTTCCTTCGGAAGCGGAGCGACACGGGATTCGAGCCTCGGTGACGTCATCTTCGGAACGTTCCGACATTGAGCTGAGTGAAGGGGAGGGGGAAGCCGAGCGCCTGTCTCTGATCCTCCTTTCACAGGCTTTGGCAGGCAGTGGGGAGGCAGTAATGCCAGGCTACCAGAGAGGGCGCGAGTTCGGTTTCTCATTCATAATGAAGTGGCTTGATCTGATGAAGACATTAGAAACACTATTATTGGAAATATTAAGTGACGTTTAGTCAATTTAATTTCTACTATTTTTTAATTATTTAAATAGTTGATTTGTCGCAAACTAATATCGTTCTTTCATGCAGTTATGGTTGAAATTGTTTTATTGTATTTTCCCTACTCTCACTGTTAAGTCCATCTATGCCCAGATTTTCAAAGGACTCTGTTACCCAAGTCATATTACAGTGGGAATGTAAAGCATACAAATAAAATATTTTGTTAGCAAACTATCAAGCAAAGAAAATTATTTAAACAAATATTGCCAGTGATAATAGTAGACAGAATTCTAATCATTAGTGTGATAAATGTGCAGAAAAAAAAATGCATACCAAGAAATTTATTGAAATATGATGTTTAATATAAAAATATTTATATATATTAAAAATATAGATATAAATGAATATAAAGCAAATATCAAATAGACCTGTATTAGATATTTAAGGTATACAACATCTACCACTACCTAAGTCTCCAAAAAAAACCAATGCAACCACTATTGGAACAGGTAGTGAATATAGGCAATAGTAAATAAAAAAAAATATAGGTAATACACACCTTCTTCCCCGCTGAAACAGGGAGCACCACGCTATAGTAAGAAATGAAACCTGGAAGAGTATTACCTATATTCTTTATATAATTCTAATAACACCTTCTTTCCCGCTGAAATGGCCAGGTTTAATTTTTAACTATAGCATGGTGCTTACCATTTCAGTGGGATGTGAGGAATAACCCCTTAGTGACTTTTGACCTTGACTTTCCCTTGGTGACAAGGGCTGTTTTTTCATTTCTGGGGTGTTTGTGTTTAGCTGTAATTTTCTTCTTTCTCACATATTGTACCCATTATATGTTGTTTTTATCGTCATAAGAAGGGCTTTGATTAGATACCATTATGTTCATCATATCTTATAATTTACTAAAAAAAAAAAAAAAAAAATCATAAAATATGATAGAAAAAAGAAACACCTTTTCTTACTTTGACCTAAAAAATAATTTACAAAAATACAATAAAAAAGACCCCATCTAAATATTTTCTAAATGTTGTCCTGAGTTCAGAAATATGCTTGTTTCCATGTTTTTCTGCAGTTTTTGTGAGTTATAGGGCAAAAAACAAAAAGTGTTTTTGTTTTTTTCCTACATTTGAACTTTTAACCCCAACCGAATCCTAAATTTAACCCTAACCTTAATTTTAACCTCAACTATAACACTTTTGCTAACCCTTAATATGTTTTAATTTAATTGTAACCATATCCCTTATTCTAACCCTAATTTAATTGTAACCCTAACAACTATTCTAACTCCAACCCTAGATTTTAGCTAATTAAGTCTTTTTTTTTCTTCATTGCAATGTTGCCTCTAGGGACAGTCAAGCAACAGATTCAGAGCATCGCATGCTGCTCCTGCAATATGGCGCTCACATTCGCTCCGTGGAGTGATCGTGGGTGCCCCAGAGCCGGAATTTAGGTGCTGCTTATTGCCTCGACATTGTGGCAATAGAGCAGCACCGTCAGAGCGTTTTTCGTGATCATTGATCGCTAAAACTGCTGGTTTCACCGCAGGACCTGTCAGGCACGTCCATTGTCGGCAAGGTACCTGACACGTCCTTTGTCACGAAGGTGTTAAGTCCTGCATGTGCAATGGGGCAGGGGTAATTCCTGGATGTGCAATGCAGATGATAGGGCATGTCTTGGGGTGCATTTAAACCTCATTGTCATGATAAACCTGGGTAAAATTACTTTGGGAGGGTAGGAGGGGCGAGAGAGATATAAGGAAGGGAGGGGGGGGCAGAAATTTTTTTCTGGAAGGGGCCCCAAAATTTCTGATAATTTCTTATAATTTATATTTTCTTATAATTGTTGGCATAACTTGGTTATTTATTTCAAGGGGCCCGGTGGCGTTTTGCCAGCCCCATGTTTTTATTATGAGAGAGGCTAGGGGCATTCACACTTCCCCGGCTATTCAATTTGATTGGAGTGGATTTTGTAGAGCTCCCGTGGCTCCTCCAGCATTTTTTATAGATAGGTTTTACCTATCTTTTTCTCAGGCAGCACTGTTGTTTTCCCTACAGCACTGAAAGGGTTAATGTGCATTTATCAGCGGCGTTAAGTGTATGGATTAAGAGAAACATGTGTGTGCATTTTGACATTGGTTATAAGCACTAATTTCTCTACATTAGTTTATTTTCATAGTGTGTCACATGTCAATTTCATACAAAGGAGACCTATTTTAAATGTATTTTTCTCTTAATCTATGCATTTGCTTGCATTTCTGCTATAGTAATATATAATGTTTATGGTCCATTCACAATGCATCTATTTTGGTGATAAAGTCCCTTTTACATATAAATTCTTCAATTCCTTACTCTTGCAAAAAACATATGGCAAGGTACAAAAACACACATACACAAAATATGAAAATGCTAGAAAAATGTTATGATTGCAATTAATACTTTTAGTTAAACAGTTACCTTAAAGGCTATTACAGGGTAGTGCTTTTAAGTCACTGCAGATCTCTGCCTTGTCCAAGGTGCTGATAACCAACACCTCTTACCCAATAACTATACCACTGGGCAGCTGAATCATTTTTTTTAATTCATGAGACAGATTTACATTTCAGGAACCTCTAATTAGATCTGTGACTCTTTCTGATTAAACATATTAATGAGCCACAGAGATAAAAAGTTAGATTTTAGGATTAATTAACATTTACATTTTGATCACAAATCTTTATCATTGATGGTTTAAGAAGGGACAAAACCTGCCAAAACATTTTAATCAGGCAGAAGGCTGTGGGAGCTCCGGACCCCGTCGCTTTCCAGGCTGGGGTCCCTTACCTCCTGCAGCCCCTTCTGTAGCCTCGACCACCTGCAGGGGATCGGCACCATCGCAGGGTAGGCCACATCCCCGGCCTCTAGTACTTTGCGCCCGCGCTTAGCGGGCCCTTCCATAGTACGTGTGGCGGGGGGGGGGGGGGTGAGTCCTGGCACCCGATGATGCATCCTCATTGGTGGAAGCTGCAGAGGCGGGGATGGAGGCTGGCACTCACTCTAGTGAGTGCCAACCTGCTCTATAGAAGGTGGGTGGACTTCCCTAATTGAAGGGGAGGGGTTTCACCTGACAGCCTTTAAATACCAAGCACTGTCACTCTCAAACACGCAGTATATATCCTGAGTACCCGCTACTACTTATCTGACACCAGCCGCGCGCTCTTGTAGCATGCGCACACCACTGCTACCAATGATCACAGTGGTTCGCCCCCGATGATGTCATGCCCATCGCTTCCCTGCCAGGCGCAGGAACATTTAAATTGCATAATCACCATGCACTCCTTGCTTGGTTTCTCATGCTTTTGAGCGTAGCATCTATTGATTTATTTATTTGATTGATTCCTGTTGCTGACCTCGGATTTTCTCATGATTATTTTCTATAAGCCTGTGCCCCTTTGACCCGGTCTATATTTCGTTTTGCTACTTATCTGGCTTCCCTGATCCTGGACTGTTTATTTGTTTTGCTGATTGCTTGTGACCCTGACCTTGGCTTGTATTTTGACCATCCGATTGTCTGCTGCATTGAACCATCTCACTGCTGGATTACAAGGGCTCTATGATTCCTGCTGTATTAACCATCTCATTTACTTCAAGTGCGACTTATCTGCTGCATTATCCAGTCAGTGCGAAGTACAGTCAGTGGTGTATCTTGGTTTTGTGCTGCCCTAGGCAGACAAAATTTGGGCACCCCCCCCCCTACCCATGATGCACACCCACGACATGACCCATAACCCACGTTGCACACCAAGGACATGCCCCATCACCCCATTTACATGCCCCATCACATACACATTGCCAGTATTATTTGCCATTAATATTCTCCAGCCTATGTGCCCAATAATATGCCAGTATTATTTGCCATTAATATGCCCCAGCCAATTTGCCCAATAATATGCCAGTATTATTTGCAATTTAATATGCCCCTGCCAATTTGCCCGGTAATATGCCAGTATTATTTGCCATTTAATAGTCCCCTTCCAATTTTCCCAATAATATGCCAGTATTATTTGCCATTTAATATGCCCCTGCTAATTTGCCCAATAAAATGCCAGTATTATTTGCCATTTAATATGCCCCAGCCAATTTGCCCAGTTATATGCCAGTGTTATTTGCCATTTAATATGCCAGTGTTATTTGCCATTAATAAGCCCCTGCCAATGTCCTCCATGCTGCCTGTTCGGCTCCCCATCTGTTGTGCCAACAGGTCACGTGACCCGGCGCACATCTGACGTCAGAGCGTCGGTCACGTGACTGTCTGCACTTCCCTGTCTTACTGCATGGGGAGCCGAACAGGCAGCACAGAGATTTCTGCTTGTTCGGCTTCCCGTGCAGCCTGCTGGCAGGCAGAGGAAAGGTGAGGGGGGAATCTTCTGATCTTCTCTCACCTCTGTCTCTACCGGCAAGCGCGTTTTGTTTTCTTTTTAAAGAGGCGGCTTTTTTTGGGGGGGGGGGAGGTTTGGGGGGGGGGGGGGGGGTTTGTGCCATCCCTAATGGCAAACGAGGCAAGTGCCGCCCTAGGCACTTGCCTTGTTTGCCGCGCGATAAATACAGCGCTGAGTACAGTGGTGCTTATCCTAATTGGTGTCCAAGACTTATCATATCGTTTGGCACAACTACAGTATCCTGTATCATCTTTTCTATCCAGTCATCTATACCAGGTTCATCTTCCTCATTTAATATCTACAGTGCACTATTCTTGCTATTGTGCATATTTACTGTTTCCTGCATAGAGGTCTCTATCAAGTATCCCAGAACATCACAAGCACTGACTTCACTCATTGCTTGTGTATTGAGCTGCTAAGTGGAATTTACCCTTAGTTCCCTCTCTGTGGGGTTTTTCCCATTGGACCCTTCTTCTTGATCAGACCTCCCGGATTTTTGACCTCAGCTTTTTTATTGGATTTCCAGAACTATCCTGCCCTTTTCACCCAGCTTTGACTTTCTTATCCGCTACTTCACTGCCTGCCCTTTGACTCAGACTGTCCCATGGCTAAGCTCTCCCTTTGCTACTCCCCTGTGGCCATATGCTACCTCTCTGCCATAGGCTCCCAGTCTCAGCCTGACAAAGGCCTATTGAGCACTGTTCAAACAACATTTCCTGGTTATAGAAAGTTTAACTAAGATCTCCAAGCTGAACTGTCACATAGAAACATAGAATATGTCGGCAGATAAGAACCATCCAGCTAATCTTGTCTGCCAAATGTCACAAATCGGGAGCTCAGTTATTGCTTTTGGCCAGACACACCTGTAACTGGGAGGAAATGCTGATGTCCTGCACAGCTATTGTTTGTGAGCATGGCCACTTTAAGTCCCTAGTGGGCCCTGGCCAAAGTCTTTAGCAATGGACCCCCTCTCTCAACCAATTTCTCTAATATTAGGAAAAAACATTAAAGTGGTGCAAAAATGTCCTTTATGGCATAACAGCTTCCCAGTGCCATGTATGCCTCCAAAAAGCATGCTGATGCCACCTCTTTCCCCAAAAAGCTCCACAGTATCATCTCTTTACCCAAACAGCTTGCCAGTGTTGTCTTTGTCCACCAAACAGCTTCCAGTGCCATCTCTCTTGCCAAATGATTTTCCAGTGCTGTCTCTTTCCCCAAACAGCTCGCCAGTGTCGTCTTTATCCCCAAAAAACTTTCCAGTGCTCTGTTTGTCCCACAAACAATTTACCAGTGCAGTCTTTGTCCCCCAATCAGCTTCCTGTGCCATCTCACTTACCAAACAGCTTTCCTGTGCCGTCTTTAGGTTGGCAAGGACTTGTCCCAAGAAATGTACCCATGGTCTGCATTTTAGAAACATTTGAAAACAAATTAAAATAATATTAATTCAAAGCATAACATCTCGCTACTGATCGGTTCGAATGTATATAAGTCGGGGGTGTGGCACTGAATTGCTCTGTTCCGTACCCACCAGCCTGTCTCCTTCTTCTCTATAATGGTTTTTAAATTTGTAACATTTTAAACTTTGTGAATGAAGTAATTTATGTTTTTCACACTGTCAAATATTGAGGGATTGTGGAATATTTAAAGAGAGAAAGGCTCATCCTTTCTGTCCCAAGGATATCCGCACTCAGTTGTTCATCACATATGTACGTTAATAAATATTTTGATATTCATCGCAACCTGGTTTTATCTCTGAATCTCCAGGAGTACACAAATTCAAATATTTGTTCCACACTCGCACTAGTGCCGTCTTTCTTGCCAAACAGCTTGCCAGTGTTGTCTCAATCTCCAAACAGCTTTCCAGAGCCATCACTGCCCCCCAAGAACTTACCAGTACCATCTTTGTCCCCCAAACAGCTTGTCAGTGCCATCTTTGCCCTACAAAAAGCCTCCCCTTTGCACAGCAAACAGCTTTCCATCGTCGGTGACATCCAGTGCTCCAATTTCAATTAAGGTGCTGAGCATGAGGGGGAAGAGCATGAAATCTGTGCCTATTCAGTCGCCACACACCCCTCGTGTTCCCCTTCCCACTCTGTGTGGTGGGCAGGTGAGCTGCAGATGGGCCTCCCTTTACTAGTGGATCCTGGACAAGTTCCCACTAGTTAGGATGGCCCACAAACTAGTTACAAAGAGAGCCAAAAACAGTCTGAGCTTCCATGGAGCAAAGCTACATGAAAAGGCAACCTCTTTGATTTTTCACACAAAATAACTTAACTAATAACTGTTAGAAATTCAGTTTTTATCTAACATAAATAGACTTTTGCATGACTACATATAGACAAAAGAAATGTCTGCCCATATTTACATGACTGATCTTATGTTCAGTATAGTTTTATACCTACATATCTCATGCATGCTTAAACTCCTTAACCTCTACCACTTGCGCTTGAAGGTTATTCAGTGCATCTACACACCTCTTAGTGTGATGTCAAAGTTAAAATCTACGATGCAGGAGCTCAGGAACCAATATCAAAAATACCTTATGATTGAGCCTCTGGCACTAAGAGAGTAAGTAGCACCTATATTACCCTCAGGACACCAGGATGGAAACATTAGTGGTGAATCATGGAGAAGATGATAACTATAGCCACTGGATATAAACAGGAATACAAAATATAGGATCAGGGCGGAAAATAAAACAGAAAGTCAGGATAAGCAGAGGGTATTCAGCACAGGGTCAGCACAGGGTCAGCACAGGGTCAGAACGACTAAAAAAGTCAAGGATCATACGCAGGAATAGCCAGTGGTGTATCTTGGTTTTGTGCTGCCCTAGGCAGAAAAAATTCGGGCACCCTCCTACCCACGCTGCACGTGCACGACATGCCCAATAACCCACATCACCCTCATTACATGCCCCATCACCCCATTACATTCCTCCATCACCCCCATTACATGCCTCCATTAACCCCATCACCCCCATTGTATGCCTCCATTAACCAAATCACCCCCATTTTATGCCTCCATTAACCCCATCACCCCATTATATGCCTCCATTAACCCCATCATATGCCACTATTAACCCCATCACCCCCATTACATGCCTCCATCACCCCCATTACATGCCCCCATCAACCCCATTATATGCCTCCATTAACCCCATCCAGAGACGTCACTAGGGTTGGTGTCACCCGGTGCGGGAACTCATGGTGTCACCCCCCTGGATTTCCTCCAATACCATGCCAAACAGATTCCTTAGTAATGCCAGTCAGATGGCCCATTAAATATGCCACATATAGGAGCCCCACAAATTATGTCACACACAATAATAATATGCCAGTATTATTTTGCCGTTAATAAGCAAGACAATTTGCCTAATATGCCAGTAATATTGTGCCATTCAGATGCCAGTAATATTGTGCCATTAAGATGCCAGTATTATTGTTCCATTAAGATACCAGTATTATTGTGCCATTAAGATGCCCCAGTCAATCTGCCCATCAAGATGCCAGTCATATTGTGCCATTCAGATGCCAGTCATATTGTGCCATTCAGATGCTATAATTATTGTGCCATTCAGATGCCATAATTATTGCGCCATTCAGATCCCATTAATACTGTGCCATTCAGATGCCAGTCATATTGTGCCATTCAGATGCTATAATTATTGTGCCACTCAGATGCTATAATTATTGTGCCATTCAGATGCCATAATTATTGTGCCATTACTGGAGGCAAGCGATAACTTTCCCTAAATCTATGTCCCACAACTCGAGTCATGTGGAGCTGTCAAAAAAAATTATTTACCGATGGTATCTAGTCCCTACGAGACTAGCGAGAATATTTCCGTCCTCTTCTAACTTGTGCTGGATGAACTGTGCATGTCCTGGCTCCATGCTACATATTTGGTGGGACTGCCCCATAATTCAACCGTTTTGGTCGAGCATTTTTGAACTCATAGCAAAAGTTTTGGAACTCCCAATACCCAAGTCTCCTGAACTAGCTATCCTACATGTATTTCCAATTTCTCTTAAACATCCTCAGAAAGTGATTTTAAGTCAGATTTTACTGGCTAGCAAGTCCTTGATTGCTAAAAATTGGAAAAATATATCAGCTCCGTCAATGAAAGAACTCCACAACCTTGTAGGCCATAATTTGAAAATGGAACGCTTATTTTACTATACGTCTGAGAGGCTGCAGGTGTATTATGCATGCCTAGATATCTGGGATAGATATGCGAAAAATGTGGTGTGATTATGATTGCTTAGAATGGTAGGCCTGAAAGGGTTTCCTTACCCCCCCCCCCCCCCCTCCCTCTCCTTCTCCTCTCTTCTTCCTACTGTTTTCTTTTTCTATTTCATCCTGCTCTGGGATTTTTCTCCTTTTTCTTATTTCTTTAAATTAATGTTGTGGTCTATTGCAAAAATTCTATGAGCAAAATGTGATTGTCACGATTATTTGTAACCAAATCTTTAGTGTTTTATTGATCACTCTGTCTGTGTTTGAATTTATAAATGACCCACAATAAACATTTTATTGGAAAAAAAAAAAATTATTGTGCCATTCAGATGCCAGTAATATTGTGCCATTCAGATGCCATAATTATTGTGCCATTCAGATGCCAGTAATATTGTTCCATTCAGATGCCAGTCATATTGTGCCATTAGGATGCCCCAGCCAATTTGCCCATTAGCATGCTAAAGTTACTATGCACGGAGGAGGGAAACACAGCCACCGCATGTGACCTTACGTCACATCCGGTTGCAGTGATTTTTTTTTTTACTTTTTTTTTCTGGCGGCCAAATCCAGTGGATGCGGCTGCCAGAAAAAAAAAAGTCACCAGTTGAAAAAAAAAAAGTCACCGCTGGGGTTGTCACCCGGTGCGGTCCGCACCCCTTGCAACCACCTCGGGACACCACTGACCCCATCACCCCATTATATGCCTCCATTAACCCCCTCATTTGCCACTATTAACCCCATCACCCCAATTACATGCCTGCATCACCCCCATTACATACCTGCAACACCCCCATTACATGCCCCATAACCCCCATTACATACCTCCATTGCCCCCATTACATACCTCCATTGCCCCCATTATTTGCCTCCATTACCCCCATTATATCCCCCTTACACCAGAACTTACCCTGATCAGATCCATGGTAGCTAGTGGCAAGCAGCATGGTGTCCTACCATGCTGCCTGTTCAGCTCCCGCGGTGAGTGTGAATATGTCACGTGACTCGGGGCACATCTGACGTCAAAGGGCCGGGCCACGTGACCTGTCATCACTCCCCGATCAGGCTGCCTGTTCGTTTTGTTCTTAGGTTTTTTTTTCAGTGCTGGGGGGAGCTGCCGCCCCCCAAAATTTGCGGCCTCACGGAAAATACCACACTGGGCATAGCAATATAAGAAATCAGTGTCATGAACAAGCCAAGGGTCATACACAGGAGTACCAATGAAGATATTGGATAAAGCAGACTCAGGAACAAGCCAGAATCAAACACAGGAATAACTCAGGAAACAAGGTACAGAGGCACAAGAACCACAACCTATAACAGGCAATACTAATTAGGACGGGGCAAGTTTAAATAGCCCTCCATAGTGAAAGTCCACCATTCAGATGTTTGGGGAGGTGGAAAAAAATAATTCAGGGGAATGTTCCTTTAACAAACAATCCTTTACGCATATGTGGACGATCAGCAATGGTCGACTGCAGAGCTGCCATTTAATGCTCTGGTGGACATGCCAAAATAGTGTCACAGAACTCCTGCCTCTTGTTGACCATCTCTGGTGGCCACAGCAGTGAAGCGAGAATCGATCCCTTGAGGTAAGTGTGTGGGGGCTGTTACACTTAATGTAACATTTCCAATTAAATATTGTAGTATACCATGTCTAAATCTAGAGTAAAGATACTGCAGACAACATATTCCTCCTGATTGTGAATAACAGTAGGTCGAGTGGGGCAGGAATGTAATATCTGTTCATGATAACCGGTTCCATTGGTGCCATGGAGACCATGGAGCCAGGATCTTCAGATTGTCCAGATAGATTGTCAGCTTTCACATGTTAATATCCTAGATAATAAGTAATCAGGTTGAACCTAGTGGAAAAACAAGTCCCATTCTGCCTGTCACAGATTAAGGAGGATTCCAGGCCTATAATTAATAGCTCTGTGTAGCTTGAAATGCGTAAGGCATATATAACTGATTCCCTACCTCTGCGGTCCCCCCCCCCCCCCCCCTCCCGTTTTGCTGTCATTTTATGTTTACTTTCACTATATTTGTTGTGGTTCCTTGTGTTCTTTTGGACTCTCTATTGCCTCCTGTGCCGGCACTGTCTTCATTCATCCAACTGTTTCTATCAGAAGTTATGTGGCTGAGAAGCCAAGGGCTAACGGTGCCAGTTTATTAAGCGGACATTAGCCAGAACAGAGGGCTTATATATGCTATCATTTTCCAGGTAAGCCAGATTCTTATGGTTAGTAAATACTGTATATTATTAATTAGTAATATTGCACAAAGTCTTGATGGAAAGGTATGTTTCTATGTGTAGCCACACAGAATCTAATAATCAGCTTATTAATATGTTTGACTAATTTAATAGGACCATATCTCCTGTACAGCAGGGATCTGGGCTCAGTGTAATGTAAAAAATTGCAAAAAAGTGAGGCAAAGACCGTGTCCCCAACTGGTGTAATTAGAGGGCATGTCCACCACGGTTATTAAAGATATTTCAGAAGGTCTTGATGGTAAGGTATGTCTTTTTGCTGATGATACAAAGTTTTGTATCATCAGAGTTAAGATTCCTGGAGGCAAAAAACAAACTAAAAACAAGTTAGTTAAACAACAAAAATAGTCAGAACCGTGACAACTGACATTTAATGTGGATAAGTGCAAAATAAGGCATCTTGGGTGTAAAAACGCAAGGGCAGAGTATAGACTACTTGATACAGTCCTGACCTCAACATCTGAGAAAGGGATATAAGGGTAATTATTTCAGAGGACTTAAAGTTGGTAGAAAATGTAATAGAGCAGCATGAAATGCTAGCAGAATGTTTGCTTCCATAGGGAGATGTATTAGCAAGGAATTGCTAATGCTATTGTACAGAGCACTGGTGCACAATAATGAATATTCTGGTACTGTCCTGACCTAACAATGTATTTTATATGGGGCTGGGAGCACTTGCCCAGCTCCAAGTATACAATAGTTTCATACTTACCTTAATTTTCTTTTCCTGGTTATTATCCATGGCAGCAGTTATGTATGGGTTAGCTCCACCCTCAAGGTAGGCAGAACAGAAACTAAACTATAAGAGAGCCCCCACCCCTGTCTCCTCAGTCTAATTACCAAGCTCCTCATAAAAAGACAAACAAAGGGAGGGAAACAGACTGCTGCCATGGATAATAACCAGGAAAAGAGAATTTCGGTAAGTATGAAACAATTTTCAATTTTCCTGGTTAACTATGGCAGCAGTTATGTATGGGACATACCCAAGCAAACAACCCAGGGACGGGAGAACATATAAATCAATAAAACACAGACACACGAGAAATGCTGCAAAAGTGAAAAAGGTTTACTGAGGGGAGACAGAGGCCAAAACAGAGTGGGCGAAGGAAAAATCTTCCGCCCGGCGAACATCGAGACGATAGTGTCGGAGAAAGGTGGAATCAGACAACCAGTTCCCAGCTCTGCAAACCGCTGCCACAGAAGAACCAGCCTCAGCCGCCCATGAGGATGAAACAGCCCGAGTGGAGTGTGCCTTGAGTCCAGGGGGAACTGGAACATCACGGGAGATGTAACTCCTTGATATAGCCGTAACAATCCAGCAGCGTAGAGTGGAGACAGATGCAGCTTCGCCCCGGCGGAAACCCAGTGGAAGAATGAAAAGTCTAGAGGTTTTTCTCAAAGACGAGGAAGCGGCAATGTAGATTTGTAGACAACGCACCACATCCAAGGTATGCCAGCGGAATTCCTCAGGAGTCGAGGAATTAGGAAAAAACACAGGTAACATGGTCTCTTGATTAAGGTGAAAAGTGGTTACGACATTGGATAGAAATTCCGGGACAGGGTGGAGGACGGCTTGATCCGGAGAGAAGACAGTATAGGGAGGATCCACCGAAAAAGCCTGTAGTTCGGAAGAACGTTTAGCGGAAGTTAAGGCTAACAGCAACAGGGTCTTCGGAGTCATCATGCATGGGTTCAAAAGGAGGTTCCGTTATAGCTTGAAGAACCAGAGGAAGGCTCCATGGAGCTGCAAATGATCAGGCCAGAGGACGAAGTTTGCTAACAGCCTTGAAAAAATGGACAATCAAAGGATCCAAAGCCCAGTGCACTGATGTGAGGGCAGATAGTGCAGAAACCTGAACACGGAGTGAGTTCAGACCCAAACCTTGATCCAGGCCAGCTTTTAGAAATGCCAGGACATCCGGTAGGGAAGGAGACAACGGGTCAGGAACTCTTCTTTTGGACCAAACCAGGAAGGCAGACCAAATACGATGATATGTGGTTGAGGTGTTAGGTTTCCGAGCCTTCAACAGGGTAGAGACAACTTCCTCCGACAGACCGCGGACACGCAGTGACTGCCGCTCAATCGCCATGCCGCCAGCTGAAGAGAGTGAGTGCGAGGATGCAACACTGGACCCTGAGATGGGAGATCCGGTACCTGTGGCAGCATCCAAGGGTCCTGGGTGGACAATCGGTTTGCCAGTAGGAACCAAGGCCTCCTGGGCCACCAAGGTAGGATAGCCATTACTTCCGCCTTCTCCAGCCGAACCTTCTTCAGGATGCAGGGAATGAGAGGGGGGGGAAGGAACGTACAGGAACTCCCTCAGCCACGGGAGAGACAGAGCGTCGACACCTTCATCAGGTCCACAGCTGGAAGACCCCACTGTTGGCAAAGATGATGGAATACTCGAGACGAGAGCCTCCATTCCGTCGTGTTGATATTGGTGCGGCTCAGGAAATCTGCCACCGTGTTCTCTGATCCCGCAAGGTACACTGCCGACAGGTGTTCCACCCGATCCTGGGCCCAGAGGGCAATTGGAGCAAATTCCCTGCTGAGAGACATTCTCCTGGTACCCCCTTGATGGTTGATGTAGGCAACCGCACACCTGTTGTCTGTCTGTATCTTTACCCAGTAATCCTGAACAGAAGGTTGAAAGGCCAGCAATGCCCTGTAGATTGCTCTCAGTTCTAAGATGTTCGCATGAAGACCTCGTTCTGTGGGGGCCGTTCGCCTTGGGCGTAAAGACCCAACCATGAGCACTCGCATCCATTGTAATCACTCTGTAGATGACATCTGTCAGGGGAAAACCTCTCCTGAGGTGATGGACCTTCAACCACCAGGCCAGATGACGAAAGGTTTCTTTCGGTAAAAAAATCAGACCGTCCAAAGACAATTGGGGAACTGGAAGATGAGGCAGCAGGAGGGATTGGAGAAAACGAGTGTGCCACTGGGCCTAACGGACGAGGCCGATAGTTGAGACCAGTACTCCCAGCAGGGACATGAGTTTCCTGATGGGCAACAAAGCTGGAAGATCGACATTCTGGATGGCCGAAACCAAATGGGACTGGTGGTCCAGGGACAGGGAAACAGTAGCGCTGAGAGTGTTGAACTCTGCACCCAGAAAGACCAGGGATTGGGATGGACGGAGTCGGCTCTTCCCGAAATTGATCTTCCATCCTGTGTCTTGCAGGAAACACAAAGCCATGTCCCTCTGGGCGGCCAGAAGGTCCGGAGAGGATGCCACTATGAGAATGTCGTCTAGATAGTGAAAAATAGTTAGGCCCTGCTTTCGAAGTTGTATTGGAAATGGTGAAGATTAGTAAATGCTCTATCTAAATTAATATCAACTGGTGTCTGTTTAACACTTTACAGTTTGGTTCCCACGGTTACACAATAACAATAGGAGCCAAATGAGCACAACCTCAACAACAAATTTATAAATGGAAAAAATATAACAATACAACGATTATATTATTCCATAAGGTATTATTAGAGAGTTATATTCAATAACCAAATAACAGAATATCCACACACTTGAATAGGTTAAAGCATAACAAAGTTTAATGATAATTCTACAACAATATCTAATATAGGTTATACAAATAAACAATGCTAAATACTCAATCTATTAATAGAAACAAGAATAGTTAACTCTATTCAAGTAAAAGAAAGTAAAATAAAATATAAATGCTGATACTTAGATGTTACAGTGCCAGGAGAACTCAGGTGGAAAGACTGGCTTCAGCAGCAGCTTCTCCATTGTTGGAGCTTCAGGAAAGTTCTAAAATCTCTTTAACATGCATCTCTTTTAACATGAAGCATTTGTTGGTACAGCTTTCCCATAGTAACCCTGGTCAGGTGACCAAACTGTCAGACTCCATGTTGTTTACAGTCCAGTCCTGAACAATAGCCAGTATGTTTACCTGGAAACACTGTTGCTTAGACCACCAGCCACCTGCAAATACTCCACACATATAAACCAATATATATATATATATATATTGCTATTTAAGTGATATCTGTGTATAAGATCAACAAACTAGCATAAATAAATGCGTGTCTACAACAGAAGTTCTGCAAGACAGACCACCAGAACTTTGGAAAATGTTCGAGGAGCCGTACTGAGGCCAAACGGAAGAGCTCGGAACTGGAAATGATCTCCTCCTATGGCAAAGCGTAGGAACCACTGGTGCTGCACCCTGATGGGTATGTGAAAGTAGGCGTCCTGAAGATCGATGGAGACCATCCAATCGCCGGGGAAGATAAATGGTATGATAGACCGGAGAGACTCCATCTTGAATTTTTTGACCTCCAATGACTTGTTCAGGCCGGAGAGGTCGAGAACCGGTCTCAAGTCCCCCGAGGCTTTGGTGACGAAGAACAGAGGAGAATAATTTCCCTTGAAGCGATCGGGTCCATCTACAGGAGTTATAACCCTGTCCCGAAGGAGGGACCGCAGAAAAATTAAAAGGACGTCTCTTTTCCATGGGTCCGATGGAACATTGGTCCTGACAAAAACTGGAGTTGTGGGAGAAAGAAACTCCAGGCTGTAACCCTCGTGAACGATGTTCTGGACCCAGGAGTCTGAGGAAAATCCTGCCCAGACTGCCAAAAACGCCAGGAGGCGAGCACCGCTTCTCCATGTAGAGGATCGAGCCACCTCTCTGCCAGGTCAATATTGTCTGGAATCCCGAAAGGGAGACAGATGTCATATCGAGAGACAGATGTCATAGCGACCGTGGGTTGACAAATCGCACATGCAGCAACATAAGCCCTGGTAAGCGAGGCCTCAATCCGATGTTTCATAGGGTCATTCAGGAGAGCCGGTCTAGTGGCAGAGAGGACCGCCGGACAACCAAAGCATCCACAACCGGAGGAGAGGCCCAGGAAGCAGCATCCTCGGTAGCCACTGGGTAAAATCTGTCGATACTACAGCCGGACGAGACCTTACGATCAGGGGACCTCCATTCGGAGGAAATCAGCTCCTCAATGGAACCATGAACCAGAAAGGATGGACGTACCCTCTGCAGGCTGGTAAAACAATGTATCCGCTGCTCCAGGAGTGGGAAGATCTTCCGCAATACCCAGGGTAGCCCTAACAGCCCCAATGAGGTGGTCAGTGAGGGAGGAATCCATGATAACCCCTGCATCGCCGTCTTCCTCAGCCGAGGCGTAATGATCATCCGCTCCCAATGGATCCACAGGGTCGAGTTAATCCAGAAAAAATTCTTCATCTTGGGAAGAGCGTCAGACAGGGATAAGTCCACTCAAGTGCTCCTTCAGACCCCTCTCCACAGCCTGATTGACAAGGTGCACTAGATCGGGAGACGGATCTGGAGGCACAGCGGCATGTCACTGCAGAGGCGTTTGCCTTCCAAGGGGGTGGAATCACAGGCCAAACAGCGTGGACGCTTTTCCGTCCTATTCCTGGGAGGATCTGAGTCCAGCCTAGGGCTGGAAAACATACACCAGAGTAAGGAAAGGGACATGTCCAAGGTGCACTCTTATACAAAAGAAAATAAAAGAAATAAAAAATAAAAGACAAAAAACTCACCTAGTCTGACGAGAACGAGACCTCTTAGATGAGGAGGACATCATAGCAAAAAAAGAAAAAGGAGGGCAGGCTGAGACAAAAAAACCCACAATAAATAACAAGGGTATAAGCAATAAAACACAACCATAAAAAGAAGCCAAAAGCAAAAACTTACCTGAGGCTGGCAAGAAAACTGTAAGCAGGCAAAAAAGGGGAACAGAAATCAGTGGTGGTACCTGGAAGAATGAATAACAGGGCCACCCAGCATAGAAAACAAGAAAGAAAACTGATTTATGAAGAAGAACCCGGAACCAGGAAGTTCCAGGGGGCGTGGAACGCATATGCGTTCCATTGCCGAAAAACCAGCCGGAAACGAGTGCTGGATCGCGTATCAGAAAGGGAAGTAAGAAGAGGCGTTCCACCGCCGAACAGATCAGACGGAGGGGAAGGACAAGGGTGGTGTGAAACGCATATGCGTTCCAACACGGAGAAAGGCCCAAAGAGGGCAGAAATAAAGAGGTGTGGAACGCATTTGCGTTCCAACACTGAAAATAGACTTTAAAGGACAAAAGGGGGAAAGAGTGGAACGCATAAACGTTCCACCCCCCGAAAAAAAACGGCAGGGGGGGATGGAGGCTGAAAGAACTCCAACTAACCGGTACCAGACGCAGGAACCACAGGAAAACACCTGGAACAAAGAAAAAGCGAAGTGAATAACTCAGCCAGCCAAAAAAGCAGGAATGTGACATCTGCCCAATATACTAGACATCTCCAGTACCCCTTGCAGTAAGCTTACGGAGGAATATGGGCAAAAAAGGTAAAAAAAGGCACAGTAACAATAACCCAGAAGCATCTCCATTACCAACTTGCAGTAAGTGTACGGAGGAATAGGGAATCCCAGGTAACCTATCAGAGTGTAAGGAACCGGGCTTCAGGAAGAAAGAGGCTGAACTTCCCGGAAAGGTGAGTAGAAAAACAAAAAACTAAATAAAACGAAATATGTAAATAAGGACTGAAACAGGCCCCGTCCTGATAACTGATGAGGACAGAAAAAAGACTGAGGAGACAGGGGTGGGGGCTCTCTTATAGTTTAGTTTCTGTCCTGCCTACCTTGAGGGTGGAGCTAACCCATCCGTAACTGCTGCCATGGTTAACCAGGAAAACTTTTTTTGTGACCTTAGTCTTTTAAAGGACTATATTGTATTAAAAAAACTAAACTCATATTAAAGCTGACTTTTTTTTATATTTTGGCATAAGAAATTAAAAGGACACTACCATTTACATAAGATGTAAATATATAACCTGGTCATTTAAAACAAACACACATAAACCTCATATACCACTGGGTTTTTCTTCTATATGTTGAAATTAATTGCAAACAAAAGTCAAAATAAAACTAGGTGTTTATCTCCAGCGTCCATTTTGAGAATATTTCCCATGATGCACCATCATCCAAAATCTTCCAGCCATTCTCACTTTACAACTGTGGCAAAAGCCTGCATGATGATGTCATAAGATACTCCCCTGCTCTCTTACTGGCTCCTGTGTATCATAGTGGGCAGGACTAGGTGGCTTTGTACAATTTTGTTTACCTGCCTTCCAACACAAAGAGAGGACGTTAACCAGATCAAACAGGATCATAACTCTGCCCCCTTTTGATGTAATATTTACATTACCCTCCCATTCAATGCAAGTCTATGGTCAGAATTTTGACTTATAGACCACATTCTGCATCCCCAGCCCCAAAGTGAGAAATTTGTACTGTAAAGACACTAGGGGGTGGCACCCAAAAACACTATAATTCACAAAATGGCGGCACCCAGACACACTTGTTTAGCTACATATTTTATTAAATACAGTCACATAAAAAACAAATGACATATCTGAAATCAACAAGACAAATAAGTGGGAGTGTCCATTTAAGTTCCAAATAGCTCGGGGAGGCCTGGCAACTGCAGAGTTATGATCCTGTTTGATCAGGTTAATCTCCTCTCTTTGTGTTGGAAAGCAGGTAAAATAAATTGTATAAAGACACCTAGTCCTGCCCACTATGATACACAGGAGCCAGTAAAAGAGCAAGGGAGTATCTTATGTTGCAGCCTGAGAGAATAATTGTAAGATTATGACTAGATGGTATAGGATTCCAACTCTCCATCATAAAATATACCCCGTAGTAACTGATAGGTGTTGGAGGTACCAGTTACACAGGGTTGGGGTTGATTTCCTACATATTTGGTGGGATTGTCCCATTATTAAGCCATTTTGGCAATTGGTTATCATATAGTCGAAGATCCAGATTGTCCAATAGATCCATTGTTGATACTGTTGCATTATACTAAATGTTCTATAAATAAGCATAGGAGATTATTGGTACATGCACTTCTGAGTGCTGCAAAGATGTTGGTTAGAAAGTTCTGGAGACAAACAAGAGTCCCTATTTATGAGGACTGGTAGGCTTCAGTTGATGAAATTAGGAAGATAGAGGATCTTATAGCATCCAGAAAATAACACTCGTGTTAGCTGGCTCCACTTGCTGGTGATTGATGTGAGGGCGGGTGCTTCACAACGCTAATCAAGCATAAATAGTAACCAAGAAAGAAGAAAATGTGCACTCCACACTCTAATCGATGCAGGTAAAAAGGTCCTTTTATTTTGTGCAGAGCAGATCAAGCAGGAATACACTCTGTGGAACAGGGGAAAAAGGAGACCACACCTTACGCATTTTGCGTATTGTAACTCTTAATCATAGGTGACCTATGCACATTTTATTCGTTCTTGATCGTATAGCATCCTCAAGAGCTATGGGTCAATCAAATATGGATATTTTGTAAAATACTATGTATTATATGAAAGATATGTGGAATTTTGTGCGATATGAAATAACTATTATAATAATAAATAGATATTACATTTTTAAAAATGAATATAAATAAAACATATCAAATACCTGTTACATAGATAAGTTTAATTAATACTAAATATGATGCTTTATTTATTTAGAAATAGTTTTTTTTCTATTAATAAAGAGGTCAAATATCTCAGGTTCTCTGCAGTGTGTATCTAATAAGGGGTTATATAATATTTAGCCAAACATAAATATAAATCTTACTCTCTATCTAGATCAGTTGTTCCCAAATCAGTCCTCACGTACCCCAGAACATTCCAGGATTTATGAATTACCCCAAAGTTTTTTTTTTAAACCCAAGTTTAAAAAAAGTTTTAAAGTTTTTTTTAAACCCAAGTTTTAAAGTTTTTTTAAACCCAAGTTTATTTCAAGAAAAAAAATGCAAATATAGGTTTTGCTAGGTGAATATATATATATATATATATATATATATATATATATATATATATATATATATCATAAATCCCCCTAAATTAAGTAAATTGTAACCCCTCTTAAATTTAAGGAAAAATGAAGAGTAGAGTAATGGCACTCCAGGAGTCGGTATAGGTGAAGTAAGTGATGTTTATTCAATCCAAAAACAGGTAAATAGTTGCACAGCAAATAAAGATGGATGAAAGTGAAAAACCCCAGTCACTAAGCTTGACGGGTTTCGCGCATATAGCGCTTACTCATAAGCTAATCTGTGTTAGTGAGTGAACTCTTTTAAATATAGTGCCAAAAAGTACATGTGTGCAAGGGCAGCCTATCAAATTATGGTTCCATCCCCCCCCTTTTTTTTTGTGTGTGTGTGGGAGAAACCTCCCATCAGCTGATATATAAATATCTGTTGTTAAGAAGGGGTGGAAAGAGGGAGCTGCTACATATAATTGTGATTTGTAATTAATAAAGTGTGATTGCATGATGCCTCATGGCATTGTAATATGTGATTAATAAAAACAATGACAATTTGCGGCTAACTTGTACTTATTGCATTCTGCTAACCAGTTTTTATCGGAATGGCAACTTGTTACTCAATTTCTTTTATGTTGTTAAGTAGTATGCATTTGATAGAACAATCAGTTGGTTGTTGCCATTCCATTATTGTTGCAAGAGCCCCCTCTTTTAATGAATTAATACGTTTGTGTTGATATTGTTTTTTTTTTGTGAATCATTTAAGTCGTAGTCCTTTAAACCTCAGTACAGAAACTATTATGAACAATTAGATCCCGAATATCCGCTTACAAATAAGAGAGAACTAGATTGTTGCAATAACCCCCTATATACTATTATAACAATTTATATACGAATGAATTGTATCTTTATCAAGAATAATTAACAAATAACTAAAATATAAAATTATAAAGATTACATAAATCATAAAAAGTAAAAATAAACGATATCAACACAAACGTATTAATTCATTAAAAGAGGGGGCTCTTGCAACAATAATGGAATGGCAACAACTGATTGTTCTATCAAATGCATACTACTTAACAACATAAAAGAAATTGAGTAACAAGTTGCCATTCCGATAAAAACTGGTTAGCAGAATGCAATAAGTACAAGTTAGCCGCAAATTGTCATTGTTTTTATTAATCACATATTACAATGCCATGAGGCATCATGCAATCACACTTTATTAATTACAAATCACAATTATATGTAGCAGCTCCCTCTTTCCACCCCTTCTTAACAACAGATATTTATATATCAGCTGATGGGAGGTTTCTCCCACACACACACAAAAAAATAAAATAAAAAGGGGGGTGGAACCATAATTTGATAGGCTGCCCTTGCACACATGTACTTTTTGGCACTATATTTAAAAGAGTTCACTCACTAACACAGATTAGCTTATGAGTAAGCGCTATATGCGCGAAATGCGTCAAGCTTAGTGACTGCGGTTTTTCACTTTCATCCATCTTTATTTGCTGTGCAACTATTTACCTGTTTTGGATTGAATAAAATTCAGTTACTTCACCTATACCGACTCCTGGAGTGCCATTACTCTACTCTTCGTTTTTCCCTGACTTCTGATCGTGAGGTGCGAGCAGGGCCGGACTGGCCCACCGGGATACCGGGAAAAATCCCGGTGGGCCGCCTGCCCCGGGGCCACCTTGGCCAGTTAAACTGAATCGGCGGCGGCCGCCACTTTAAGAGTTCGGCGGCAGCAGTCGAATTTCTTAAAGCGGCGATGGCCGCCAAATTGCTTAAAGTGGCGGTGGGCCACTTTAAGAAATTCGGCGGCCCCCGCCGCCGCCAGATGTTGCAGCAGCAGTTCCGGCCACGGGATGGGGAGCAGAGAAAGCAAGGTGAGTGTGACATACAGGGGAAAGGGGAGGGGGTGAAAGACACTACAGGGGGAAGGGGAGGGTGTGAAAGACACTACAGGGGGAGGGGAGGGGTTGAAAGACTACAGGGGGAAAGGGGTGAAAGACTACAGGGGGAAAGGGGTGAAAGACTACAGGGGGAAGGGGGTGAAAGACTACAGGGGGAAGGGGGTGAAAGACTACAGGGGGAAAGGGGGGAAAGACACTAAGGGGGAAGGGGGGAAGAGAGATGCCACAGAAAGGACAGAGAGAGATGCCACAGAAAAGACAGAGAGAGAGAGACAGCACAGAAAGGACAGAGAGAGAGAGAGACAGCACAGAAAGGACAGAGAGAGAGAGACACCACAGAAAGGACAGAGAGGGAGACGCCACAGAAAGGAGAGAGAGAGAGGCCACAGAAAGGACAGAGAGAGAGAGAGACAGCACAGAAAGGACAGAGAGAGAGAGAGACACCACAGAAAGGACAGAGAGAGAGAGACACCACAAAAAGGTCAGAGAGAGAGAGACACCACAGAAAGGACAGAGAGAGAGATGCCACAGAAAGGACAGAGAGGGAGACGCAACAGAAAGGACAGAGAGAGAGAGAGGCCACAGAAAGGACAGAGAGAGAGACGCCGCAGAAAGGACAGAGAGAGAGACGCCGCAGAAAGGACAGAGAGAGAGACGCTGCAGAAAGGACAGAGAGAGAGACGCCACAGAAAGGACAGAGAGAGAGAGACGCCACAGAAAGGACAGAGAGAGAGATAGAGACACCACAGAAAGGACACAGAGAGAGAGAGAGACGCCTCAGAAAGGACAGAGAGAGAGAGAGAGACGCCACAGAAAGGACAGAGAGAGAGAGAGACACCACAGAAAGGACAGAGAGAGAGAGAGACGCCACAGAAAGGAAAGAGAGAGAGAGACGCCACAGAAAGGACAGAGAGAGAGAGAGACGCCACAGAAAGGACAACAGAGAGAGAGAGAGACGCCACAGAAAGGACAGAGAGAGAGAGAGACGCCACAGAAAGGACAGAGAGAGAGAGAGACGCCACAGAAAGGACAGAGAGAGAGAGAGACGCCACAGAAAGGACAACAGAGAGAGAGAGACGCCACAGAAAGGACAGAGAGAGAGAGAGAGAGACGCCACAGAAAGGACAACAGAGAGAGAGAGAGAGATGCCACAGAAAGGACAGAGAGAGAGAGAGAGACGCCACAGAAAGGACAGAGAGAGAGACGCCACAGAAAGGACAGAGAGAGAGAGAGAGAGAGACGCCACAGAAAGGACAGAGAGAGACGCCACAGAAAGGACAGAGAGAGAGACGCCACAGAAAGGACAGAGAGAGAGACGTCACAGAAAGGACAGAGAGAGAGACGCCACAGAAAGGACAGAGAGAGAGATGGCACAGAAAGGACAGAGAGAGACAGGCTACAGATATGCGAGAGACAGGCTACAGGATATGTCTCACACACTGCCCTGATATATACCTCTGCACAGGGCAATTCATATAACTCTGTGTACATACTGGAGGTATATATATTGCCCTAGGCAGGCTTATATATCAGTCTTATCTATAAATAGTACACTCTTCAGATGTGCTTTTTAAAATGCATGATTTTCCCTTCTATGAACAAAAAAATTATATTATGCTATGGGGCTGGTTTAAAAATGTTATGCGATGGGGCTGGTATACAAATTTTTTCCAGGGCTGGTTTTTGTTCCCAGTCCGGCCCTGGGTGCGAGCCAGGCACCTGTAGAGGCACCGGAGCCGACTAGTGGGATTCATACTCTATTTACACTCTCCAGTGCTGTGAGCCGGACATTTTCTACAATCACCTCTTAAATTTAACCCGTCTTGTATTTAATTTTTTTTATTATACTTTTTTTGGTCCTTAGAGAGAAAAAATAGCAGAGTGTTAATATTTTACAAATAGCCAAATGTGGAATGTAGATTGTCTTGGTGGACTGTTGGGTCGGGGGGGTGGGCGGGGGGGGGGGGGGTTGGGGGGTTGAAGCGGTCGGGGGTTGTGAGGATTGAATTGGGAACCACAGATCTTGATTCATCTAAAACTACAAATTCCAATCATAGCAGAAAAGTAATAAAATGCTTTTATCTTGATATAATCTTAGCATAGGTTCTGTATATTGTAGTGATGTGTAGGATGGGGCTCTGATGTCATACCCCAATACTGCTCAGCATTGAGTTATTCAAGTGAGATCTCTGGTTCCCAATAGTTACTACATGTGATGTCCAAGTGGAAATCTAGGTGCTCACCTCTCAGTATGGATAGCTCTGAGTGTTTTCTTCAATGAATGACTTGCTTTCTTATCGTTTGGCATTTATGCATACCTCACATTCAAGTCTGATTGGATCTACAACATTTATATATAAATGACCACTATTAAAGTATTACTACTTGATCATTTTTACCACATGCTGTATTGTCTCTTTTGATTTAATGTATGTCTGGTATTGGCTTTGATATCAGTGAATTGTTTGTAAGTTTCACTATAGTGTTGGTATTCTTATGCTGCCTGTCATGCATTATGCATATGTACATCACAATCACACCACAAGCTTTTACCCACACTGGTAGGTAATTGCAGCTACTAGAATTGAGAAGACACCTGGATGTTCGACCGAACTTCGAAAAAATGTCCGGGTACGAGCTCGAACTTGACCCCGAACTTGACCCTGAACCCGAACCCTATTGAAGTCAATGGGGACACGAACTTTTGGCCACTAAAATGCCTCTTAAAAAGTAATGGAAAGGGCTAGAGGGCTGCAAAAGAAAGTAAAATGTGGGTAAGAAACATAGAAACATAGAATGTGTCGGCAGATAAGAACCATTCGGTCCATCTAGTCTGCCCAATTTTAAGAGTAGGACAAGTGCCCTGCAAGCAAATGTGGATAGGGAAATAACTTAAAATAACATAAAATACATACAAATTACAAATACAGCTGAGGCATAAAATAGCACTAGATGGAATCTTTAATTTTAGCTTTGGAAGAACATAAATCTAAATCTAAAGCATGGCTGCAAGGAGGATCAACAGAATTATCCATTTGAGAGAGGGTTGGAGTGCAGGGTATTCTCTTTCAGTTTATACTAAGTGACCCATAGGTTGAGAAGGCGGTGACTGTGGTGGTGTAGGTGGAAGCGGCGCTGGAGGAGGAGGAGGTAGCCAACACTGTTTTTTATTTGTATTTTTTTTGTTTATTGGAGTGCAAAAAATGCACCGGAAGACGTAAATGTCCTATTTAGCACAACAATTATAATTTTTCAAAGTGCGCTGTAAGCAAAGTATTGGACTGTTCTATTTGACTCTCAGATATGAAGTGCACCGCAAGACGCAAATGTACTATTTAGCACCCAAAACAATTAGAATTTTTCAAAGTGCGCTGTAAGCACAGTATTTGACGGTTCTATTTGACTTTCAGATATGAAGTGCAGGACGCAAATGTAATATTTAACACCAACAAATTGCAGTATTTAAAAATGCCTAGATGTTGCCCACTGAGCTAACAGAACAGGATTAAAGTCATGTGTCATGCAGTTGCAAGTGCACTGCACTCTCTGTGGCACTGGGCTCAGGGCAGGGTACAAATATGTAGTATAGCACCCACTAAAATAATCACTGTAATTTGAATAATCGCTGTAGTTTGAATAATCGCTGTAGTTTGCAGATTCAACACCAGAATTTTTTTTAATCTGTCCCTCACAGCTGCAGCATCCTCTCCCTACACTAAGAAGAGCTCATGTGATGTGCGTGTACGTGACTCCAGCTTATACCGTATTTGCTCGATTATAAGACGACCCTGATTATAAGACGACCCCCCAAACTTTGTATATTCCTTTAGGAAAAAAACTAAAAGCCTGAATATAAGACTACCCTATAGGAAAAAAAAGTTTAACTTGTATATATGTAAATTGCTTTTTAATATTTAATAAAAAATTGATATTATACAGATGCATTTCTTGTTTTTATTTCCTTTTATGTGCCAATGCGGCCTCTCTCCCCCTCCCACAGCTGTCTCTCCCCCCCCCCCGCGTTGTCTCTCTCTACCTCCCCCCCAAACTTCTCTCTCTCTCTCCACCTCCCTTGTCTCTTCCCCCTCCCCTTGTCTGTCTTCCCCCCTCCCCCTGTCTCTCTCTATCCCCCCCTTGTCTCTCTCTATCCCCCCTTGTCTCTCTCTATCCCCCCTCCCCTTTTCTCTCTTCACCCTCCCTCCCCTTGTCTGTGTCTCCCCCCTCCCTCCCCTTGTCTGTGTGTCTCCCCCTCCCTCCCCTTGTCAATGTGTGTCTCCCCCCTCCCTGCCCTTGTCAATGTGTGTCTCCCACCTCCCTCCCTCCCCTTGTCTGTGTGTGTCTCCCCCCTTCCTCCCTTCCCTTGTCTGTGTGTGTTTCCCCCTCCCCCTGTCTCTGTGTGTCACACCCCCTCCCTCCCTCCCCCTCACCTTGTTTCTTTCCCTGGTGGCTAGTGGGGGCAGCCGGTGGATGTTTGCATGATAGGTGCAGACATCCTCCATGATGCCCGACACCTCCGTCTATTATGACAGACAGCTGGTAATAGACGGAAGTGTCGTGCAGCATGGAGGATGTCTGCACTTATCTTGCAGACATCCCCCAGCTGCCCGATTCTCCTGGTGGCTAGCGGGGCAGCGGAGGAAGGACCTGGCTTCATCATAGAAGTACCGGCGGTCGTGCCGGGCGGCAGCAGGGGAGGTCTGCGCTCATCATGCAGACATTCCCCTGCTGTTAGAGAGGGGGATCCAGGTCCCCTGCTGCTCTGCGGGGGACCTGGATCCCAGTCTTATAGTCTGACCTCGATTTGAGGTCAGATTATAAGACAACCTCGAATGTAAAACGAGGGGTATTTTTCTGAAAAAAACCTTGTCTTATGCTGCACTGGCCAATCACAGCCATGCCATTAGTAGGCATGGCTGTGATGGCTTCTAAGGGCAAATGAGTCAAACACTTGTTGATTGGCTGCCCGCCATTAAATCGCCGAACCCCGAACTCCAACCCGAACATACAGTGAAATGTCTGTGTTCGGGACCGGGGTCCAAAAACCGTAATGTTCGGTACGAACCCGAACAGTGCAGTTCGGGTTCGCTCAACACTATATATGAATAAAATTACGGATCCCATTGCAGCAGTTACATGGAAGACATTATACATAATTTCACCAAAGAGAGAATGTTTCCAGTGGGAATGCAAATTGAAACTGTGAATAGGCACGTTTGATTCCCAAGATATGGAACAAATGCAGAATAAGTACTTACATATTCACACTTCTTTATTACTATATTATTGATTCCCCTCATCTCACTGAAAAGATACAAATGTGATGTAATTTGCAATACAGGTGCTTAAGCTTTTTGGTTGAAAAGTGTTTGAATTTCTTACTAACACATCTGTGAAATCCAAGGCGCAATGCATCATGAGTCAACAAGGCGTTTTACAGTGCGTGTAAATTGATAGGGCCAAAAACTCTGTCCAACTGGTATATTACTTGTATCCTAAATTACTGAATTACTGCTGCTTTATTGCTATTAACAGAAATGGATTTCTTGTTAACTCCACGTTGTTTGTGGAGCCCATTTTGTTTTTTAGTTATAATTAGCTTTAATATGCCTTAAAAAAGGAAGGTAATTTTTAGTTGGAGTGATCCCTGAACCCTGATATTTATTCCTCTTCTTACATCAGTTATTTTTTGGAGCTCAACAACACATAACTTGGTGCCTAGCACTTTGCTTTTATTATAGTGCAAATCAACATTATACACAATATTAAGAACATTCTGCATATACAATCTCAAGGTAAATGTGTATGAAATATGGATAACATATTTTGGAATATTTGATTTCAGTGCATATACTACACAACTCACAACTCATAAATGCTGTTCTCCCCGAGTGAAAAAGAATACTTTATTAAAGATCAATTAAAAGTTAAAGTTTAACGGAAGTAAGGGTTATAAACATAGTGTGCCCTTGTCACAAGTAAACCTGGCGGACAGTGTCTTGTTTTGGGTCTGATTTGTGCAAGGGTCTCTCTCTGCTAGTGAATATTTAAGGGCGAGGTTCCTGATGACATAGGAACCTGAACGCCCATAGATGTTGTTCAGGAGTTCATTTTGTAGGGTGTGTAGACACAGGGTCTGGTGCAGGGTAATCGCACTCCCCCGGAGGCCCCATGTTCGTGCAGCCACATTCCAGGGCCCTGTGGTGGCAGCTGATGTATCCAGTATACACAAAGCAGGAACTGAAGAAACAATGCAGACATCCTGGTGACACCTACCTTAGTTCCCCTCCTGATCCGCCGCCATCGCGGATCAGGAGGACGCCATCCCGTCGGCTGGGGCTCAGAGTGAGAGCCCCAGCATCTCTTGATACTGAGACGCGCGTCCAGCAAGATGCGCGCTCAGTGACGTCACGCACCCGTTCGCGCATGCGCGAACGGGTGTTTCATGAATATTCATGAGCCCAGTTAAAGGGCTATTTATTAAATTAACCCCTCCCTTGCCAATTGATCAGAGGTGTGTCCTGATCAATTGGTAGTGTATTTAAACAGTCATTTCACAGGTTACCTTTGCCTGTGATAGTGCCTTGTGTACCTCACTAGGGTTTTGACTCCGGATTGACTCCGTTTATCTGTTGCTGACCCGGTTCGTCCCTGTATACTCCGCATTTCTCCATCCGTTTGTTCCTGCATTCCTGATTATTCTGTGTATGACCCTGCTGTTCCTGACTATTCTCCGTCCGTCGCCTGCCTCGATTTCTGCTAGTGACCTGATTATCCGTATTTCTCCTGTCCGTGACCCGGCCTGTTTCTTGACTCTCCGTTTGCCTGTCTTCCTGTACGATCCTATACGGGCTCCACTTGCTGAGTATCCGGTAGTAAGTGTTCCAGAAAAATCCTTGGTGACATACCACCGGCGGCTCAACCAAGGGTGTGTAGTCATTAAGGTGAAGACCAATACTTGCTACCTACGGTACTTAGTGAGTGTCCCTATAGCCTCATCTACACTTGTGGTCCATCTCCTGAACGAGACCGTTACACCTGGAGCAGGCATGGAACATAACTCTGATATGATTAGCAGGATGCTGCAGGCTAAAGCAGATCAGCCACTCAGGGGAGATTCAGGAGCAAAGGCAGAACTGAAACATACATGAGCAGACCAAAGAATAAGACATAACTGAAGAACTAAAGGAGACATACACAGGCACAGACATAACACTAAACAAACAGAGGACAGGGTTAACGGACTTGCCTCTTGAGCAGCAGTACGCTTTAATCTAGCATGGTTAAGGTACAATTAAGTATATATGTATCTAAAGATGCAGCTGTGGTGTTCAGCTCTATCATTAAACTCCAGCTGGTACACCAATCTCATCAGCTTCGGCTACGAAACTCCTGTACCTAAGTCATTAACAACCTGATACAGCCTCTCCATTATCTAAGCATGGGACAGTTCTTGGTTGCCCACCATCATGGTCAGTTGCTGAGCACAGTACAAGATACAAGCAAAGGTCAAGGCAGGCAAAGGGTAAATCCAGGTCACAGGCAGGGTCAACAATATCTGAGCACCATGGTGGGACAACACAAAAGAAAGGTAGGCAGGAGAAAAGAAAGAAAGAAAGAAAGAAAGAAAGAAAGAAAGAAAGAAAGAAAGAAAGAAAGAAAGAAAGAAAGAAAGAAAGAAAGAAAGAAGAGGAGAGACTAAGGTTGGGGATGGAGAATGTATGTTTGCATGGAGTCATTCTGTTAATGGTGATTATGTATTGTGTAAGTAAGTATTTCCTAGTTGCCTAGTTTTTGTGTTTGGATCATTTTCCAATCTGTCCATGATTCCCATGTTTTAGAATAGTGTAAGCAATACTTTGTGGGTGTAGTTTTCATGGAGTTTTGTTAGTTTTTTCCATGACGTCTTTATTTTTTGGTGGATTTTTATTGTTCTTTCATTTTCTGTCTATTAGCACTTTGGTGTTGTCTGTAATGTTCATGGTTAGGTTTTTGTATGACGTTGCTATCTGGGCTGGCAGTATGCCCAATAGACCTATTTCAGGTTTAGGTTGTAGTGTAAGCCCTGTCTTTTCCTATATTAATGAAAACTTCTGTCCATAAGTTAAGTATAACTTGACATTGACACCAAATGTGGTACATGGTGCCTAAATGGCTGCAGGCTCTCTAATATTGATATGAGGAATTAGGTATATTTTATTCCGTCCTGATGGTACTAGATACCACCTAAATAGGGCCTCGTGATTAGTCTCCCATTATGATACACTTTTAGAGTTGCCCAAAGTGTTAGTTATTGTGCTTCTTCTGTGGCTTTCTGTGAAAACTGTTCCTAGATCGTTTTCCTATTGTTGCAAGGGGTCTAGTTTAGATGTTGGATGACATTATGTAGGCGTAGTATGCAGTAGTGGCTTTTGATTTGCTTTTGTGTGGTAAGCATAGTTTTTGGATTGGTCTAGGCCAGGGGTCCTCAAACTACGGCCCGCTCCCTGCTGTTTACCTTTTTTTTTTTTTTCTTGCAGCCGCAGCGGATGCAGCTGCAGGAAAACGAAAAAAAATAAATAAAAAAATACAAAATCACCACGTTCCGTCACATCCGGATCCGGTAACTGTGTTTCCCTCCGTGCAGGAGGGGAACACTGCGCAAGACGTCCGGCCGGGGACACAGCAGCTGGAGGTAAGTGATGGGGAAGCGGGGGAGGAGGGAGGTATAACGAGCATCTGACTGGCATATTATTCCTGGGCATCTGACTGGCATAATATTCCTGGGCATCTGACTTGCACAATATACCTGGGCATCTGACTGGCACAATATTCCTGGGCATCTGACTGGCATAATATTCCTGGGCTCTGACTGGCATAATATTCCTGGGCTCTGACTAGCATAATATTCCTGGGCTCTGACTGGCATAATATTCCTGGGCATCTGACTGGCACAATATTCCTGGGCATCTGACTGGCACAATATTCATGAGCATCTGACTGGCATAATATTCCTGGCATCTGACTGGCATAATATTCCTGGGCTCTGACTGGCATAATATTCCTGGGCTCTGACTGGCATAATATTCCTGGGCATCTGACTGGCATAATATTCCTGGGCTCTGACTGGCATAATATTCCTGGGCATCTGAATGGCATAATATTCCTGGGCTCTGACTGGCATAATATTCCTGGGCTCTGACTGGCATAATATTCCTGGGCATCTGACTGGCATAATATTCCTGGGCATCTGAATGGCATAATATTCCTGGGCATATGACTGGCATAATATTCCTGAGCATCTGACTGGCATAATATTCCTGGGCATTTGACTGGAATAATATTCCTGGGCTCTGACTGGCATAATATTCCTGGGCATCTGACTGGCATAATATTACTGGGCTCTGACTGGCATAATATTCCTGGGCATCTGACTGGCACACTATTCCCATTGAAATACTGGTAAGTTTGTTGATTTAACTTTACTTCATTTTAAATATTGTATTTGTTCCCGTTTTGTTTCTTCACTGCAAAATAAGATATATGCAGTGTGCATAGGAATTTGTTCATAGTTTTTGTTTTTACTATAGTCCGGCCCTCCAACGGTCTGAGGGACAGTGATCTGGCCCCCTGTTTAAAAAGTTTGAGGACCCATGGTCTAGGCAATGAGAATTTGTCTTGTTTGTCGAGCATGTTTTAGGCGAGTATTAGGGTTTAGAAATATGCATGTTTACATGTTTTTCTTTTTTTTGTGCAAATTATTGGGCAATAACTAAAAGTAGCATTTCCCCACCTTTTTTCAATATAATTTAATTGACTGCTTTTAGGGGCAGTCAAGTAACAGAAGTGATTTTTATCTCTTCCGTCGCTCTTGCCAAATACAGGCAAGCACCATAATGGAGGAGCATGCTCTTTTTTAATTTGATGCCTGCGATCACTCCACGTGTGTGTGTGTGGGGGGGGGATTACAATGCTTCATGGTGCCTCGACATCAAGGCATCATAGCAACACTGACAAAGCATAAGCAGCAATCATTGATCGCTGCCTATGCTCTTTTTAGCACAGGACGTACCAGGCACGTCCATTGTCCCAAAGGATAATTTTTCTACGAGGTACCTAGTACGTCCATGTCGGGAAAAGGTTAAATGTTTAATCCCTGTTTGAGTGTCACAGCCCTCTTTGGTGCTGATAGGGTTAAATATTTGCCACCATGACATGTTCAATTATTAATTTAGTTTACTATTAAATGTTCCATTGATTGTTTCTTCTTTGTCTGCTCTTCATGTCCTAAATATATCTGTTATCACGAAAAGACTGTTGTTTTGTGAAATGGCATACTGCCAGCAGCAAAAAATGGGATGTGCTCTTTGGCATACAGGGGATTGTAAGGAAATGATGTTGCATATAGGCATTTGGAACCTGAATGAGGATGTTGTCTGATGTTAAAAATTGAAGACAGGACAAGACTATAATAGGAAAGAAGGTAAGCAAACAGAGGATCAGAACAAAAGGGACCATAAAAGACAATGACACCGGCAAGCTAGGACTCTAAGATGGTAAACGTGAGGGCTCAGTTACACCTGATGGTCATGAGATGGTAAGCTTGCCACCAGTGTTAAGGTAGAGCAAACCTGGAAATAGCTTGATTATGACTTCCACATGGGTAGCATGACACCCTGGATTCAATTAAGAAGCAAGTGTACGTACACTTTTGTTTAAACGCACACTAGCTAAAGTTGTTAAAAGACTCACGTCCCAAACAAAAATCAAAACAAAAATATTGTCTTGCAGTGGTTTAAAGAAGGTGATAGATGATGAAGAGGCCTGGATTTTGTTTAACCCCTACACTGCTGGGCTGTTTAATCATTGCCGTGTTGGGCAGCTTCTTTTAATTCATCTTTAAATACCTGTGCCTCTCCAATGAACTCTTTTTAGCCAGCCACATGGCTCCATAAAAAAGAATTAGAAATTTTAGAAATTGCATCATAGGTGTGTGCATGCCCTTTTATCTATGTGGAGAGATTTTTTACATGCTGTGTTTCAATGCCCCCAGATATCTCTGTTCTGCAGTGACATCATGGATGTAAATATATGAAAAATAAATATATCTTTTTAGTAGCTCGTAGACCATTTCATATTTTCTTGGGAAAGAAAAACTGAATCAATGCACTTTTTTATTGGTATTTCTTCTAGGAATATGGTGCAACACTTGTGAATTAAGTTTGAATCAAAAATTAAATGCTTTTCAGCCACTAGGTGGCAATACTGTCCAAGCATTCCTATGCTCTGTCACTTGCCAAGATTTTCCGGACCAAATAAAAGCTAATTTTTCTCAATTACACTTTATGTGGTGGTTATCTATTGATATCTGTAGTTTGTTTCAGTTATACAGCAAGAAAATTGGATTGTGCCATGAGACATCAACTTGTTCACATACAGTCTGGCAGGCAGTACCTTGACTTGAAATATTTATCTAAAAATATAACAATGTAATTTGACACATGCTGGGCTCATTTAATGGGAGAGATTATAACTATTAGTGAATACATTTCAAAGAGATCCCAACAGCAGCAATTCCAGTTCAAAATGTATTCATTTGCAGTCACATTGTCACTTAGTTGGAGTTAGAAATATCATGTCACATTGTTACCCAAAGGTTTTTTGGATGCTCATTCAGGTAAAGCCTTTGCAAAAAAATATATAGGTTTCTTCAATCCCTTCCTGCCTTTTATAAATTCTGATTATAAAGATTTCATTCCCATTGTGATTCATTTTTCATTAAAACGAGGCTGATAAAATAAGTATAAAAACATAAAAAAAATAAATACCATTAGCGTAACATCCCCTGGAAGCTGAGAAAAGGTGGGGAAGGTAAAGTGTACAAGGACAGCAATCTCCATGGCAAAGCCAGTGAAAACCCATAAAACATCAATTCTCTTTCACAAAGTGCTGTAAATGTCCACCATCAGCAATGTGGGTGGCAAAAGGTTAGCTTTAAAGTTAAGTATTTAAAAAAACAGAAATTACTATATATATCTATTTTAAATATCAGCTATCATATGCATTAAAAGACCACTGCAAATTTTCTTATGACAGATGGATATTAACCCAGCACATCCTACAGCATGTGGGAGGGGAAGCAAAGAGCTATAGGGCATTTACCAGCCCCCTCCTTACTATGAATTACCGGTATTCCCCAACCACAACACATGGTTGAGCACAAATTGACTCCCCTATTGGCTTATTTTTTTTTAACCCCAACCACTTTCTTTAATATGTGTGGTAGAGAATTATATGGAAGACTAATAGTACAGCGTTTGCCTCAATACATGTGGGGCAGCTCCAAGAACTGGTGAACAATACATCCGTTTGGTCAGTTTCACTTTTTAACTAACTGGAAAACATTTAGTTCTTCTAAACATTATTTTAGAAATTAATATACTATTTGTCAGAAACAAAATAAGAATATTTACTCAATGGTAAAAATCTTTTCCTGTAACCAAAGACAAGCACAAAGTTATGGGAACTCCCGTTTTCTGCTTCAAAATTGTGGCTGTAATATTAGTACCTGAATTCTGAGCTACTCAGGTAGCCCCAAATATGTCAGAAATGTTGCCTGATATATGTCTGATATAACCTGACACCGAAATCAGCTGAAATACACGAAGTGGTAGCCTGACTTTGGCTTATTTCGGTGCCATTTTGGGAGGACCTTGGCTATTATTCATATAGACGAATTCCCCCCATAGAAGTCAATATGAGGACCTTGTTTATAGCCGAAGTCCTCCAGACATGGCCCGAAGTATAATAAAGTAAAAATCATTAAAAATAAATATATAACATAATACATGAATTAAATACATATCAAGCAAGTAAACTGATAAAAAATTATATAAAATGATTTTTTATTAAAAAGTAAAAATGCTGGGGCGTGTCCTGCAGGCACAGATGGTGCATGCACTTTGGTAGTGCTTCGTCACCATAGACCAAATTCCCCTTAATAGACAAAAACTACCAAACCCATGTGAGGTAAATTCATATCCATTGCTTAGTCCCAGAGAGAAGGAAACAATGTGATGATCCAAGACAGCCACCGTCTTTTGCAAATAACCCTGCGTTATATGCCCAAAAGCCAGATTCTATGGCCATCCCTGGAGAACTGAAGAGAGAAGCCTTCAGGCTAATAGGCTTCTGCCTATTAAGAAGGACATGGCCGAGATAGTCAATACAGCTATTCCACCCACTCAGGGCTGACTTATCTGAACTCCGGATGGATATTAAACACACTGAAGAGCAGGTGCTTGCACTAGAGGATTACCAGCGGTGACACGGACACTGTTGATGTACCAGGTTCCATACCTTACACTACCTAATATCCCGGTCCCAGGATGGCCAGCATCAGTGCACAGGAATTTAATTACTGGGCATGAGAACATACCTGCCAGCAATGGCCAGTGACACCCTTAGACTCCACTCTGCCTGACCCCCACATAAAAATACATCGGTTTCAAGAACACTTTTTTTTGCAGTTGCAAGTATTGTCTGCCCCAGGATCATTACGCTTAGTTTAATATTGTTGCCTATATCTCCTTTGCCTATTTGCTCTATTTGAGTTCTAATATGCCTTATGTTACTAGCACGATAGCCCGCCAGTTGGAACTCTGCACATTGTCGTCCCTCCCCCCTCTCCCCCTAAGCATTTCCTATAACCTTGGGGAGAGATAGAAGTCACTTGTCACCATGACGATGTACTGCCCAGTTGTTGGAGCCCATTAGTGCTGGTCAGAGGCGTCACAAGGGTTGGTGTCACGCGGTGCGGTAACTGATGGTGTCACCCCCCTGGATTTCCTCCAATACCATGCCAAACAGATTCCTTAGTAATGCCAGTCAGATGGCCCATTAAATATGCCACATACAGGAGCCCCACAAATTATGTCACATGCAGGACCCCTTTAACTATGCCACACACAGGAGCCCATAACTATGCCACATACAGGAGCCCCATTACTATGACACTCAAGAGCCCCATAAATTATGCCACACCAAGCCCCATAAATTATGCCTCACCTTGGAGCCCAATTAATTATGCCACACACACAGACGCCCCTTAGTTATGCCACACACAAGCGCCCCTTAATTATGCCAAACACAATCGCCCCTTAATTATGCCACACAAAAGAGCCCCTTAATTATGCCACTCATGGGGCCCAATAAAAATGCCACACATGGGACAGTCATTAATTATGCGACACACAAGAGCCCCACAAGGTGACAATTATACAATTCGAAAACAATACATATCTAAAAACCCAGACATCTCTCTATAACTAGTTGCATTTATACTTATTTGAATTATTTAATATTCTATTTAATAAACATGTTATTGAAAAATTGCATTCCTATTTTTTATTCCCTTCCTCTGCACCCACATTGCACTTAAAGGACTTAACACAGCACCATACAGTACCCACAGAACTTGCCATGCACCTATATTGCACCCACAGCACTTGGCTTGCACTCATATTGCACCTACACGACGTGTCACTTTGCCCCACAGAACTAGCCAGTGTCACTTTCCACATACTACATGTTATTTTGCCCCACAGACCATGCCACAGCATCACTTTGCCAATTAAAATATGCCAGTATTTAACCCCTCGATATGCCAGTATTTAGCCATTCAATATGCCAGGATTATTTTGCCACTCAATATGCCAGGATTTAGCCATTCAATATGCCAGGATTTTGCCCCCCAATATGCCATTTAATATGCCAGGATTTTGCTCTCAATATGCCAGGATTTTGCCCCCCAATATGCCATTTAATATGCCAGTGTTTTGCTCTCAATATGACAGGATTTTGCTCCCCAATATGCCATTTAATGTGCCAGGATTTTGCCCCTCAATATGCCAGGATTTTGCCCCCCAATATGCCATTTAATATGCCAGTGTTTTGCTCTCAATATGCCAGGATTTTGCCCCCCAATAGGCCATTTAATATGCCAGGATTTTGCCCCCCCAATATGCCATTTAATATGCCAGGGTTTTGCACCCAATATGCCAGGATTTTGCCCCTCAATATGCCAGGATTTTGCCCCAATATGCCATTTAATATGCCAGGATTTTGCCCCCCAATATGCCATTTAATATGCCAGGATTTTGCCCCCCAATATGCCATTTAATATGCCAGGATTTTGCCCCCCAATATGCCATTTAATATGCCAGGATTTTGCCCCCCCAATATGCCATTTAATATGCCACGGTTTTGCACCCAATATGCCAGGATTTTGCTCTCAATATGCCAGGATTTTGCCCCCAATATGCCATTTAATATGCCAGGATTTTGCCCCCCAATATGCCATTTAATATGCCAGGATTTTGCTCTCAATATGCCAGGATTTTGCCCCCAATATGCAATTTAATATGCCAGGATTTTGCCCCCCAATATGCCATTTAATATGCCAGATTTTGCTCTCAATATGCCAGGATTTTGCCCCCAATATGCCATTTAATATGCCAGGATTTTGCCAATTAATATGCCAGGATATAACCACTTAATATGCCACAATATTACCACTTAATATGCCAGAAATTTGCCCCTCAGTATGCTCGTTATGCCACCCTCCTCCCCCCTTCCCCAGACCCCAGTACTTACGTCCTTGCTGCTGTCTCCCGGTGCAGGTCCGTGGCTGTGAGGGAAGCGTTGTGCGCTCCCCTCCAGCCAATGCGGCTTCAATAAAGTTTGTTTAAAAAAAAAGTTTGAACAAACTTTATTGATCCGCGTGGCTGCAGGGTTGCGCACAACGCTTCCCTCACAGCCACGGACCTGCACCAGGAGACAGAAGCAAGGAGCTAAGTTTTTGATTTTTTTTTTTTAATGCAGGAGGTGCCGGCAGCACGGGTGTCACCCCGCTGGTGGTGTCCCCCGGTGCGGTCCGCACCCCCCGCACCCCACTCGTGACGCCACTGGTGATGGTGGGGGTCTGTCCCACCAGGGGTTATGCCCACCTTTCCCTGTTTCTCTCTCTTTCACTCTAACTTTTCTGTCCCCTTTTGCTCTCCTCCCTCTTTTGTCTTCCCTGTCTTCCACCTATATATTTTTATTTCCTGTTCCCCATCAGACTTGCAGTGTGTTTTGCCGCTGCTTGATGGTACTACTAATGCTACATAACTTGTATGCTTTCCTATTGGAAATATAATAAAACGAGATTAACAAAAAATATTTTATGTTAACAGAAATATACTATTCTAATATTACATTAATATATTATAACTGTATCATATTTTTGTATTTAAAATATGTATACTTTAATTCATCTATACTTTTCTATTCAGTTGTGGAACTATAATCTGGAGAATTGAAATTAATTTTGTGTATATTTCCTGTATTCTGAGATTGTTTGGGGTGAACGGCACATACTCGGTAGCCAAAATTGTTGCTTTTTATTGTATTATCAAGAAATGATAAATCACAGCAAGACTACCAATAATAAGTCTGGTCATTATGGGTTTAAGGAAGCATATCTATTTGTTTATGTTTAAAAAGATAAGATTAGTAGTTAATGCATAAACCACTAATAAATATTTTTAATATGAAGCTGCCATTCTAATATTTGTTTTCAAAGACAGATCCTTTTTTCCTTAAAAGGAAAACAAACCTAAACATTGTTTATACTCTGTATATAAAGAATAAAAATGATCTACATGTTGCATTAGAAGAATATGTATTAAATGTATCTGTGGTGCCTCATGTACAATCAGGGCTGGCCTTACATGTTCAGGTGCCCTGTGCGGGCCACCCCCGTGGCGCCCCCTCCTCTTTAACCCTCATGTCTGTCTGTCTCCTCTCCACATGCCTCTTACTCCATGTATGTCTCCCTCCCTTCCCATGTCTGTCTATTTCCTCTTCCCTTCCATGTCTGTTCTCCTCCTCCCCAAACCTGGTGTTAGCTCTTTCCCCCTTCCCATATGTTTCCCCCCCCCCCCCCAACATCTGTTATCTCTCCCTCCCCTCCCTCATATCTCTTTCTCTCTCCTGACTCCCATATCTCTTTCCCTCTCCCCATATATCTTTGTCTCTCCTTCCCCTCCCAATATCTTTTTCCTTCACCCATTACTCTTTCCCTCTCCTTCCCCCTCCCCATATCTGTTCTCTCTCCCCCTCCTCCTAATCTCTGTTCTCTCTACCCGCCTCCCCATTTCCCCATTTCTCTTCTTTCTCCCCCTCTTCCCTCATATCTGTTCTCTCTCCCCCTCCTCCCCATCTCTGTTCTCTCTCCCCCTAATCCCCCATCTCTGTTCTCTCTCCGCCTTCTCCCCATCTCTGTTCTCTCTCCCCCTAATCCCCCATCTCTGTTCTCTCTCCGCCTTCTCCCCATCTCTGTTCTCTCTCCCCCTCCTCCCCATCTCTGTTCTCTCTCCCCCTCCTCCCCATCTCTGTTATTTCCCCTCCTCCGGCCCTGGGTACAATATGCAAAATACACATTTCCCATTGAAAGTTGTTCATTTGCATATCAAGCCACAGGGGATGTCATAAACCGGACACACCAAAGACACATTTAAAACATATTTTTTTCTTGATTTATACAGGTGTATGCAATTTTCCTAGCACAATATATTGGTCATTTTTAGGTGACACAGTCCCTTTAATTGATCTCATGGCTTATAAGGTTCATGCATGTTGTTCATATGTTATTTTGCAAACAAACTAGTGGTGTTTAAGAACTCCCTAGATACGCTTTTATCTGTTTGAGTCTTTACTTGACAGCTTGTTCATAGGACATAGGAGGAGATTAGCTAACAATCCAGTCAGGTAAAGCAAGACATTCAACTTCATCAGTCCTACAGTGCAGTGTCAGTTGATCCTGGGAAGATGGAGAAACTTATCCTGCTTTACTTCCTGCTTGGAGTGATAGGACCAGGTAAGATCATGTATTCATATTAGATTATGAAGTCAGAATAAAAGTATATATGTAAGCATTTTTTTTTTCCTGCTCCTAACTACTAGATCTAATATGGCAAAAGTGGTTGATCTTGGTGGGATGTCACGCTTTTGATATAGCTTTGGATGCTGTTTATTGTATCTGATTCTGCAATAAATGGTGATGGTGTGTGTTAAAAATAAATTCTGAGAATTCTGAGTATCTAGTTGCCTTGTTTAGTCTAACATTATCTGGCTTCAAGCTTGAGTTTGATTTCTTCAGTTCCTCTGGGAAACATGTTAAGTAAACAATAAGATGTATGGAAGAGTCTACTACAGTGTACGTCAAATTTACACACATAATAAAAACATGTTATAAAGGTGAATTACTATATGAGGTCTTCTCATGGATGTTGCTATCTATCTATATATAGGTAGATATATATTATTGTGTGTTTATGTATATATAATTATGTATATGTGTACATAATGTATGTATACAGGATTTATATATATATATACATATGTGCGTGTGAATGTATATACATATATATATATGTATATATATATACAACCATATTTGTACATTTATATATGAATGTTTATATAAATATATATACATACATTATATATGTGTATATAAACACACATAAATATGCATAATAATACATACATACATATATGGTATTTATATAGATCTCTTTCTCTCTCTCTCTCTCTCTCTCTCTCTCTCTCTCTCTCTCTCTATATATATATATATATAAATCATGTATATATATACATAATAATATATAGTATAGATACATAGTATCTTAGAGCTGTACAGACATAAATCAAAAAATCTATATATACAGGCAGTATATATATTCATACACAGGAGTAAAAACATGTGAGCACATTATTTCTGGGTTTATTTCATAACTGACAATGTTTTCTAACCTTATTGAAATAGTTTGGAATAATCGTTAATTACAACATACAAAATTAGCATAACAAAGTAATTATCAAGATCACTGAAAATGTACTTTACATGTTCTTAGAATAATCTCCCTTTACCCCAATAAAAGCCATGCAAGGAATTCTGTTAACATTGTGTGTCAAAGACAATTTTCTCAATGTAAAACCCTTTAAATTGACTTGTACTTCAGACTGAAATCATCTACTTTTTGATGTCTATTTAATTTTCATTAAGAAATGGAATTGTATTGCAGGTCACTAAAATCACCATATATCAAGGCAAACTTGTCCTTAAATACATAGATAATTATGTATGTTAATGTTGTACTGTAAATATAAAGTAAACACAAGGACTTATTACAGTATATACAAGCATAGATATGTAGCTAAATCTTCTCTGAATTTATACATAAACAGCAAGCTGCAACCAAAAAGGAACCAGCTCAATTACTGTGCAATTATTCTGATGCTTGTTAAACTGTTTGTTTGCCCACGGGGTATTAGGTAAGCAAACGTACAGTACTACAGGGCTTGTATTGGGAGTTGTGACATTGTATTAAGCAGGTACTATATTTGACACCCCCTCTCCAACCAGCTTCGTTTACACATCCCTTTATGTTTTAAATACATTTTGTCAGAGACATTCAAACAGTGTCACATAGCTTCCTAAATATAAAATGTGCCAAATATATATGAAGTGCAGGATAATTTCCTTAAGTATAGAGTGTGCCAGACATATAAATGTGGTCCCACATATTTTTTCCTTGTCTGTCTCTCTTTACTCCATCCCCTTTTTCTGTCTTTCTAGCCCAAAACACATTGTCTGTCTCTCTATCCCAATCACTCTTTGTCTCTTTTGCTATCCTATTCCCTTTTATCTGTCTCTCTCTCCCCTCCATCTCCCACTTGTATATCTATCGATATACAGACAGTCTCCCATGTCTATCTCTCTCTGAACTCCCACAATACCTGTCTCTTTCAACAACTCATTATCTGTCTCTCTTCCAAACCCTCACAGTGCTTGTCTCCCTTCCCAATCATCAATTGTTTGTCTTTCTCTCCGTAATCCCCAAAATGTCTGTCTCTCTTCCCCACCCCACTATTGTCTGGCTCTCTCCCTGACTATTTAATTTCTGTCTCTCTTCCCACCACCCCTTGGATGTCTCTATCTCCCTAATCCCCCCCTTTTCTGTCTCAATATCCCCTCAATCCTGTTTGGCACTCTCTATCTCCCAACTCCTCCTCTTCTTCACAGCCTTCTTTTCCCCCCTTCCATTTTTATCTTGGATAACCATGGGCAGCATTAGTTCTGTGTGTTAGACAGACTCAGACCTCAGACAGCTCTGTGTGTGCTCCTCGTACATAGTGATGAGTCAGAGTGGTGTATTCCGAAGACCTGAATCATTACAACTGCAGGGAGAGCAAGACAGCAGAGTTTATCTAACACACATATCTGATGCTGCACGCAGCTTCCAAACGAACCACCGTGAACACTGTTTCGCGGTGACTGGAACTTCCGGATGTTATACTTTCTGCAGAGCTCATATCAACAAAATGATTGCTTTGAAGTTAAGACACACTATAGGCTATAACTTTCACAGAGATATGGGGCTGAGTTTAGAACTGTCACTATACATTCTATAACTAACTAACATATCTTATTAACCTAGAAATACATAGTAATAATACATTATCAATAGATTAAGAAACTAGAAAAAGTGTATGTGTGTATACATCAAGTATTGTTATTATTATCTAGTTACTAATCCCTAGACCCAGATCCTCCTCTCAGGCAGGCGGATAATGTGTGCTGCACTCAGACATCGCCCGATGCTGCCCTATACTAGAAAATCTGTCGGAAATGCTGGGCAGCGCTGGAGGATGTTTGTGTGCACCAAGCAATGCCCAGATATCATCCTGCTAGCCCCCACTAGACACCCAAATCACTATATTTCACAAATGGTGGTGCCAAGTCACACTTGTTTACAAAAATACATTACAAAAATATCTGAAATGAGCAATGCAAAAAAAAACAACCTTTTCATTTTTTTGGTGGGAGTGTCCCTTTACGTCCCATCATAATATGTGTACTGTAAGCAGTGTTCAAATATCCCACAGCCCCAGTAACTGCTTCACTGAGCCAACTCTCCCTCTTTGCCTCCAATACTTTTGCTATTGGTCATTCTCCAATTCCTGACCATGCCTGTTACATATCTAACTATATCCACTTTTCCTGATGTATTAAACCAGTATGACCACACAAACACCCCTTCTTTAAACTCCTTCGGTCTGACAGGCCTTTTAACTCACCCTGCACTCTCAGCTCAGTATCACTCCTGTTGACTGTGCATCTGGTCCTGTACATGCAGTCGGATCACCATTTCCCTTATACTCTGACACACATTAAATGCTACACCACATGTGTCACATATCCTATTTTCACTACTCATATAAATGTGTCACAGACTATTTTTCTACCATGTAATATATTAAAGAACATAGATAAAAAAGGGTCAAGTTCATTGTAATGTTTTAAATGTTCTTCCGTGGTACATACATTTTCATACATCTTAGCAAGTATATATGTTAGGTAACAGTTCAATATTTTGTAGTTAAGTGGCATCATAGATTTCCACATTGTGCCATAAGGTACTCTTACATCACTTATTAAAGTGCTATTAACACCACTTAAACTTGGCAAATATCTTTACAGATACATTTCTGGGTTTATAGTCAGCTCTGCCTCTCTGGAGAAGCAGAGCTGATCTGGCTGCAGGCATATGTTGACAGGATCAGTGCATGTTCAGCCAGTAACAGCAAAATGAAGGTCTCTCATTGCGCTAGTGAGTGGCAGTCAGAAACCTTAAAATTATTTTATCTCCAGTAATTCTGATAATAAAATAATTATTCACTCTCTACATTCATTATGTAGTGACTCTACAGCTTTCCCCCTTTTTATAATGATACATAGAAACATAGAATGTGTCGGCAGATAAGAACCATTCGGTCCATCTAGTCTTCCCAATTTTCTAAATACTTTTATTAGTCCTCAGTTCCCTATCTTATAGCTAGGATAGCCTTGTGTCTATCCCATGCATTCTTAAAATCCTGTTTTTACCTCTACTACTTCCGCTGGAAGGCTATTCCATACATCCACTACCCTCTCAGTAAAGTAATACTTCCTCATATTACTTTTAAATCATTGCCCTTCTAATTTATTATATCATTATATCTTTTTTTGTGTATCTTATACTGTTTTATTCAAGGCACATGTAATAATCACCAGGAGACCAAATTATAGCATTTACCATCCTGAATCAAGAAAGAAATGGTTGTTGAAAAGAACTTTAGTACTCCCACGACTGCTTGGACTAATGCCGGATACATTCCTTATCTCCTTGACCGTAATTACATTGTTTCCAACACTCCTTCTCTATTCCCAGATTAGGAATGTAATTTACCTGCGTAATAGTTGAAACCTCCAACCTTATCGTTTTCTATAGACCCACAAAGCAAGTCAATGAATTAATTTGATTTTTAATTTATTTATTGAATCCTTCCATAAATATTCTGCTGTCTTTGTTGGAATAGTAAACCACAAAATACGCAGAGGAAATAATGACAAGGAAATACCCCTGATGTCATGTCCTTTGTTCTGAAAGCTTTCTAAATAGCTTATTGATACAATGCACAGTCACTCTAAAATCTTTCACAATTCCTGTTTAATGTATTTATTTAAACAATTTGTATCTAAAGTAAATACATTGCTAAATCTCCTGTCCATATTGGAATGCTGCTTCAAGATGATTGAAGTGCTTCTCTTTGTACACAATGCTCAAAGTTATAGTATTCTTTCAGTCATCATACTCTTGATGACACAGGACATTTCCTACTTTATTCAGCATGTGCACCTTGAAGTCACCTGGTAGGGTTGACATGTCTACAGAAGCTCCAAATGTATCCATTAGAAACTGATATCCATCATATTAGTGACAATGGGTCACATGGTGACAAATTAGTCACAAAAGGGGATTGTCATCCAGTGTATATATATTTAAAGTAGTGAACCATTCTAAAACGTGGCCTGTTTGTATGAGAAAGGGTCAACTACCTTGTTTGTGTCCATGATGTACCAGCAAGTGGTTAACACTTTTGTTGAGCACCATACCTTGATGTTTTGTTAATATATGGAACTATTTGTATGTATCAGAAAAACATGCATGGGCTTATCCCAATAGACTAGATTATGTTTAACTAATGCTCAGCTAGGTTAATACAGAACAGTAAGCTTGACATCAGTAGGATACAATGTTACAAAACACAGGATTTACATAATTTCCTTCAAACATTCATATATGAAGGATTTTTGTATCCTTTCAGAGAACAAAAGTTATGTTTTTAAAAAAGAGGTGAATATTTTGTGCAATCTTTTCTTACATACATAAGCATGTGTATAGCAGATCTACATAGGTATCATAAAAATAATCAAATCTCTATACTAAAAACAAGATTCTGTCCCTCTACATGAATGAAAACCTTCTTTCCTTAGATATGATCAATTATTTTATTTATGTATGAAAATATAATTGTAGCACAATTAATTTTCTGCCATATATGGTAATATTCATGCGAGAACATAAAAAAGTGTTCAAGGTCATTGCTTTGTTTTAAATATTCATCCTTTTTGTCAGTGTGACAATTTATCACACATGCTAAACAAGTATATATTTTTGGTAACAGTGACATTTTTTGTAGTTACATAGCATAACACTGTGCTTTTACATATTCTTGAAGCACTTATTAAACTGGCATAACAGTGTTCTCTGAACTTTTGCTTCTTAAACAAAAGCAAAGCTACAAATAACTCAGTGTCACTTGTCCAGTGTAAACCCAGTCCGTTTCTTTACATATACACATGCTGTGTTTCATCTTCACCACTTCTTGGAGAAGATTGGGTTGAACATTTGTCTTTAATTTCAGTGAATAACTAAAGTAATTCTCTGGTTCTCTTATTTATTGGATTTATGAGAACATTGTTGATTTATGCTGTTATTCTAACTACCATGCCAAGTCTACATATTTTGTATATATAACTTTCACAAATCAGACTTTAGATGCATCATTCCAGTTCAGTATGGTCTTAAATGAGGAGAATTGTCCAAAAGTGTAATCCTGTCACACATAATTCAGATATGAACCTTTAACCTCAAAAAAATCCTTGCTCTTAACCAATCTGGTTTATCTCTAGAATCACATGGTGCTAATGAGTAAATGATTTGTGTACAGATGCATAGCAACCGTTAGTATATGGAAATTCTTACCCTGCGAATGTTACCATCATTTCTTACATCAAAGCTCAAGACCTCAGTGAACTTACAAACCTCGAAACATATCAATAATAAGATTGAGCTTGTTATTCTTATGCTTGAGGTTAAGTCTTTAACAAGCCTCTAGATGCTAAATTATGGCTGCCTAAGCAACATACTTGAATCTAGATAAATTTGGTTTTATATATCTTTGTGGCTGACACACAAGCGTTTCATATTTTAACATAATTAGAATCATAATTATATATTTGAAGTAACCACTCTACAATACTCTTAAACCCCCTGTGTCTGAAAGGTAGATTGGAACCTTTGCTAAGTTAAACACAAGCTTAGGCATCTTAGGTTTTCTCTTCAAAAAGCACAAATGTGTAATAAAGAGGTAGCACTTAAAATACATGAAAACAAAGTCCATAGAACACAATATAGAAAAATCTAGGTCTAGGTCTAATGTAAGGTCTAATAATAGTATTGGTTTCCTGGTGTTGTAGATATACTCTTTACCAGCTAGTTAATGGTTTTAGTCATGTTAAAAATGTACCCTTGTAGAGTCATTGTTCTGATGAACTAAGCACAAAATGAGTCCAAACTAAATCCCTTCACAGCGGATTCTTCTTTGGTCCTTAAGGATCACCAAAATGGCATCTTTGTGCTCCTGCCCCCGATCACAGAGGAATCGGGAGGCAGTGACATACAGGCAGAAACCTGATCAGGGTCTTAATAGTCCCTGCTGAAACGCAACCGTAGCACAGCTTATCACAGGGAGCCGAAATCAGCTGTTACACTCTGGACATTCTATGCCGTCCTACAAGCAGTGAAAAGTAGGACATCCTACAAGGTGGAAGGGGTTAATATAAGTAAGGTTGCCCTGATGTTTTGTGTACTCAGGATGAATTGGGACATTTTTCTTGGCTACGTTGGTCTAAGGTTTAAAATTCCCATCTTAATTTCCTGCAATTCTCTCTTTATTGAGTAGACTCTATAGACTAATGTATGCTAGAGATACATCCACTGTAGTTCTCTTACAGTTATTTCCATACAGCGCAACCTAACAATCAGGTTAAGTTGGAAGCTAACTTGCAATTTGTTTCCAGATTAGTGTATCAATAAGCAAACAAGTATGGTTGGTCACATGCCATGTTTGCATAATTAGCACTGATGCAAACAATTAGCAATTCTTCCAATGACCTAATTGTTTGCATACATGTACAGTCTTAGGTCCCCTGAATTTCTTCTGTCAACCAGAAGAAAATTTCTCACTTTTATTGTTTACTAATGGTATAACATAAAAAATATTTATTGTCTCAATGATATTTCCCAGAGATAGTGAATGGCAAGTACGATTATTAAACTGTGAGCACAGTTAGCACATTGTATATTTCCCCCCTTACGTACAGCGGAAAACTGGGAGTATTCAGCTCTGCTGAGGAAATCTCAGGTTCTGATTGGCTACTTGCAGTAGTTTATTTTTTATTTTTTTTTAGCAATAGTACTGCCTTTGATGAGGGTTTTAATATAGTCATCCAATACCAACGTAATCACCTTCACAGTGAAAGTTTAAATTTGACTAAACTTATATTCACTTATTTGAAATTAATATTAATCTGCTACCAATATTTTTTTTTTTGATTTTCTTAAAATTAATGACAGATCGCCTTTCAAACAAAAAGAACTGCAAAGATTAAAAAATATATATTTGTTTATAATACTGTTGCTCAATTTCTAATTTTTATGACGAGTTATCAGATGTGTTGTGGGGCTTGGACATCCAAAGGTGTGCCAGTCAGCTGCATGTGGGTGGCTGCATTTAAACTCGTGTAACCAATCACAGATCAGAATCAAGGTAGTCAGTTGGCCTGCACAAGTGTAAAACCATTGCACATGCTCAGAATCGCTTACATCCTCTGGAGAAAACTGGGATACCAGAGGGTAAATCCATGCATCCAACAGGATGGGCATGCTGGTCATATATGTAATTAATAATGAAAGTAGCATTCCATGCATAATGTACAAGAGCCTGGGTAATAATATCAAAATGTTGTATATGCTGCAAGGAGAAAATAATGCTGTACATTTGATTCATGGTATATGTGTGATGTGTTAATATAGTGTTATTTAACTCTTTGCAGGTGGAGGCACTGTCTCTTTTGTTAGACTGCCTAATACAACCACTGTTTTGGAAAACCAGCCAGCCGGTACCAACGTTTTCACCTTCTCTCTGACTTCCACATCCACAATAGCAGCTGCATTCCCTTTTATAATTAACACCAGCCCCCTGACCCAGGCTTTTAAAATAACTTACGCATCACCTATTTACAATGTAAGTTTCCCATGATCTTTTTCCTGATTTGTATTTTTTTTTTTTTTTTTTACAACTCACCAACATCTAATCCATTAATCGTGCAAGTTCACTTATCTCACCCTACTGTACTAACCCAAAAATAATTCAACAATATTTGCTATTTCCCATATTCATGTAAACAATGCTATTTCTTTAATATCCCTGGGTAAGAAAACCAAACTTAAATACTAAGTTAAAAAAATAAATACTCTATATTGAAAGGGCTAAGGCAGTGATGGCTAACATTGGCATTGCAGATGTTTAGGAACTACATATCCCATGATGCACAGTCAATCATAATGCTAAATGAGTATGGGAGAATATCTACATCTGCAGTGCCAAGGTTAGCCATTACTGATGTAATTTTTTAACTATCGAACAATACAATTTGAAGACTTTGGTAGAAAGTATTATGTTATCTATTGTCTACTACTTAACCCCTGTTGAGTTCTCATCCTACATATATATTGTTAAGGCACAGACTCTCTAACATTATTATATTATATTATAGTAGTATTATACTTATATGAACATACAGTATGTATGCATTTTCCAGTACATTCATATTTTAAGTATATATTTTGTTTCAGGTGGTTACTACAGGAAGTCCTGTACTAGATTTTGAGACAACACCAAACAGTTTTGATTTGCAGATTTATGTGGAAGACATGACAGGGGCCACCGATCTCCAAATCTTAACTGTACAACTCAGTAATGTAAACGAGCCTCCTTTCTTTCTGGACAACTTGGCAAGTCAAGGTGAGTTTTAACAGCTATACCATACACTGTGGGCATATAGTATTGTGGAAAAGTTTGCTTATTGGCTTCCAGCGGGTAGGGAGTATGGATTGCCAAGAGGGAGTTCCAAAAGTGTCACAGCAAAAGGGTTAGGCAAAAGAGTGGTCAGTTCCAGTCCAAAAGGTTGAGGCAGGCTGCGAAGGGTCAAATAGTGGGTAAACAAGTCCGAGTAGGGGTAACAGCAATTCTGTAGTAGTCCAGGGGAAAAAGCCAAGGTCAGTACACAGGAAGGCACCAATGCATATAATTCAATTCACACGGAATCACAAAGGAATGGGACTGAGTACAGACACCACAACTCAACAAGCAAGCACTTAATAAGGTGAGTGTGGGGTTTTTATAGGGCTGCTGATCAAGGACCTTTACACCTGGGGACCGCCCCTTGACCATGTTGTGGATAGGGAGAAGGAGTAGAGACTTTCCACCCTCTTTCCCCTGCCCGTTTAGCCTCCACCAATCGTGCAGCGCCTCTTGCGAGTAAGCCCCACCCCTACCTCTTGGAAGTAGTTGCAGTCACTGCGAGTGCGTGGCTAACAACTCGAGGCCGGGGATTTGGCCAACCTCACGGTCGCGCTAATGTACGATGGCTGCAGACAGGGACAGAGGATGGATCCGGTCGTGAGGGTCCCCTGTGCAACGTAAGTGACGGTTCTTGGACCTGACAGCTAGATCTTAAGTAGTAAATGATATTAGATATCTATATGATTGTTGCCAAAGATTGACATGTCATGTCATTTTGTGTAATTTCTTGTTACACAAATTGTCACAAATTGTGTTAAATAATATATAAATTTAAAAAAAAGAAAAAAAAGAAAGTCCTAGTGAGAAAGCTGAAATGATTACATAATAGATTAAAAACAATCTTGTAGTTAAAAAGCAACTATAACAAAACATTACCATTACCAAGGTATACAGCTTGTTGTCATTAAACATAGAAACATAGAATGTGTCGGCAGATAAGAACCAATTCGATCCATCTAGTCTGCCCAATTTTTCTGAATACTTTTATTAGTCCCCCGTTCCCGGTCTTATAGCTAGTATAGCCTTGTGTCTACCCCACGCATGCTTAAAATCCTTGACTGTGTTTACCTCTACCACCTTTCTGCTGGAAGGCTATTCCATACATCCACTACCCTCTCAGTAAAGTAATACTTCCTGATATTACTTTTAAATTGTTGCCACTCTAATTTAAGACAATGTCCTCTAGTTGTGGTAGTTTTTCTTCTTTTAAATATACTCTCTTCCTTTACAGATATTAACATATCTGCATTTAAATAATTTATAATTAACTGTACTTATTCAGATATAGTGTATTTAGAGGCTGCTAAAATTAACAAAGGAATCAGTGGCTAAGATTTAGAATTATGATTCTTTTGTCCCTTTAATCTAGATGTGACGGTTTATATCACAGAAGGCGTTCCTGCAAGTGGAATTTACACCATTCAAGCATCTGACCCTGAAAGCCCAGCGAACACATTAATGGTTTGTATTTATCAATGTACTCTTTAATAATAGCTTGGAAGTGTTTGAGAAGAAACACTATGTAAATTCTCAATATTAGAAAGTTACATGGAGTGGTGGACATGTCTTGTTAAAACCCTTATGTATTGGTATGTACAAATCAGTCGACCCTCTTATTATCAGACAGTGGGTGGGTGAATTATTACACTCAGAAAAGCCTGATCAGCCTTAAAATTTATATTTTATTTGTTACATTTTGCAATGAACACATGAATGCTGGGATTCAAAATTATATAGTGAATTCCATTCCTTCATAACTTCTACTTTTCTTCAATAGTTTTCCTTTCCAAATTTCTCTTTCATTCTGCTATAATGTTTTGCAAGAATTTATGATTACATACTTTATTTATAACCAGTGCTCCTAAAGACTAAAAACAAAATAAAACATAGCCCTTTGAGATTTAGAGGTTTACACAGTGCGTTATTAAAAGCTTACCCATTTGAATTTGTATTTTTATCTAACTGCCTTCCTTGTCTCTTATTCTATAATTGTTCCAAATGTTTACTTATTTTGATTTACTGAGGCATTTCTGTTTTAATCTGCATTTTCCTCCCATACTATGTTCTATGTTCTCTTAGTCCATTCCCTAATCTTCCATATTCCTACTATCGCATTGTTTTGTCCTCTTTCCTTTGTTTTACATAGTAAATGGTGGTGCGATTATTTGAGTTGTATCTTATCTTGTTCTGCTCCAGACTGCAATGTCCTGCCCAATAAAAAGTAAATACAAAACAAAATAAATTTTGTAAATATATAACACATTGATAAATTGCATTATTCATTTTTTTTAATCTTTACATACATACATTTAATTCTAATAGTGATTGAAGTATATATTTAATCAAAACTTTTTTCATATTTATTTGTTGTACAAAAATTCTCAATAAAAAAAACTTGAAAGAAATGTGTAACGGACCGTCTACTGGACGTAGTAGACCCTCTGCCCGTTGTGTGAAATCACCTCCTTAGCCCCCACTTACAGCTCAGCATTCACCCACCAAGTCTTTCCTGGACCCTTGCTCTTTGTACCCAAATAGACAGGACATCTAGCAGTTAGGTACAGCAAGGGGGGGGATGGAACTAAACATAGTTCTTTAACTAACTGGGGCTAGGAAAACATTAGACATTCAGACTGCAAACCAAATAGGAATTAACATAGAGTGAGTAGACCTAATTACAATACACACCGTAATGTACACATCATAATCAGTTTACCAGTTAATACAGAACAATGGATGTTGGAGTAAACTATTGGAGTCACTGTCACATTATAAACCTTCAGAGTGGTCTACTCACAGAATTAAACATTACACATAACCAATATACTAACAGAATATAACTAACTAACTAACAATATTAATGTATAGTGTTATGGCACATTCCTTACCCAGGTGGTCCGTTCATTCGTGAGTTGGTTCGGTAGATTCAATCTACCGAATACCCAGGCAGAAAGGCACGAACAAGCCTTTCTGCAGGTGAAAATGCAAGCTTTTACCATGGGGCCATAGTCCAGAGGCAGCATGCGAGCAACCAGACTTCTCCAGAACATAGTGGCGAGGTTGGTTCTGCCACAAAATGTAACTACTTTTTAATTTTTTTATTGCAGTATTCTCTGAGTCCTGGTTCATTTCCATTTTCTGTATCTGCATCTGGAACAATTTCATCTACAAAAGTATTTGATTATGAGACTGGTCCAAACAGGTAAATGTTTTCCTTATTACTGTTCTATAATAAACACAGGATCCTTAAATGTGACCGTTAATTATCATTTTTAACAGTTACACATTGACAGTGAAAGTGATGGACCCCCAAGGATTGTCTGTTAACGGGACTATTATAATCAACTTAAGAAACATAAATGATGAAACCCCATACTTCACAACGTAAGTAATCAACAAACCTTATTAGAAAGTGAATGTAGGATAATTCAATAAAGCGTTTAATCATTTTCTTTAGTTAGTACTTTAACATAAGAAGATCTATTTACCCATATTCAGCATGTTCTAATGGTTCTCTTACTCAAATAGTATTGTTTACTTGCATATTAGTATATTATTTTTTTCTCTCATACTTCCCACGTACTCCTTGCTGTAAGTATGTGTAGGTGCTTGTGAAATGGGGTCACAGGATGATGGTGCAGAAGAACAGTTTAGCTATAGGTTCCTTGTATTAACTATTCACCTCTATAAGAAAACAAAAAATATTCACTACATCATACATCATATACACACTACTGCATCATTTTAAACGTATAATATTTGCACTTGATATACAGATTGAGTATCCTTTATCCAAAATGCTTGGGACCAGAAGTATTTTGATTAAAAGGTCATTTTGGATAATATATAACATATATTAAAGCCTTTCAGCACTCATGAAATACAGTAGTATCAATGTAATTACTCTACAGAGAAAATAACTAAATTTTACTATGTATCTGTGATGTGAGGCATCATTGGGTGTGTTAAGCCTGCACAGGCCTTTGTGGGTATACATGCATGGGAGAATTTGGGCATGCATGGGAAAGCTACGGCACATCTTAAAGGCACACTCCCACAAAAAAATGAAAAGGTTTGACTAGTTTTATTTTGTATTGTTGATTTCAGATAAGTCTTATGTGACTGTATTTAATAAAATATGTAACTAAAGTGTGACTGGACACCGCCATTTTGTGAAATATAGTGTTTTTGGGTGCCACCCCCTAGTGACTTTACAGCACAAATTTCTCAGTTTGGGGCTGGGGACGCAGAATGCAGTCTATAAGTAAGAATTCTGATCATAGAACTGCATTGAATGGGAGGGTAATGTAACTATTAGATCAAAAGGGGGCGGAGTTATGATCCTGTTTGATCTGGTCAATCTCCTCTCTTTGTGTTGGAAGACAGGTATAAAAAGTTGTACAAAGCAACCCTCCAGATATGTTGGGATCATAGTCACCCCCAGCAGACTGACCTTCAACCACTGGTGCTGAAGAAGTGATGTTAGGTGGGGCAATTACCGCAGGACCAGTGGTACTATCTAATAAAGCATGCTGTATTTTTAATTTAGCATGCTTGTACTGCAAAATAGGGCTGTGGTGTTCAGCACTAGCCTCACTCTCCTCTTGGTACATCAATCCCATCATCCCCTTCTCCTCAACTAACCCACCTAACTGACTAGGCATCCGTTTCAGCATCTCCATCAACTCAACATCAGTTATTTTTGCCCACCATCATTGTCTGTTACTGGTGGATGTTATCAACACAACTCTGTGCTCCAGCAGCCAGACCAGGGACAGCTGTTTATACTAAACGTGAAATGCACATACACGCACATGTATTTATATGTTTGACTTACCAAAGACAAGTGAAGAGGAAGCTACCACCAAGGCCAACTGTGACGTCTGATATGGTGTAGTCTGAGGAGGAGCTTGAAGATCTTGTGTGTCGTGTGCAGGCCATGGGCCTCATGATAAGATAATTATGATGGTAGTTGATGGGACACCTTGCCAGATGCTAGGAGGAAAGTTAGAGATCAGTGTTAATGCTTCAGTTGACATAACCAATCAATGGATGTTCCATACTTATGACCATGCAAGTAAGTGTCACATGACCCCTCAACCCCTATGGCCTTGTCAGGCCGTATGACCTGCTGTAGTTGCTCCTCAAAATCCATCAGGTCAGCTGGCTCAGGAAGACCACCGCCTGTGGCTCTGACAGTGGCAGTTGCCTTGGATAACATTCTCTTCATCTGCTGCTTGATGTCAGAATACTTGAAATATAACAGTGTACATTGCAATAGTTACACTATCAATAATCATCTGTACATGTTATCCCATTTACGCAAATACATGTGTCTGTCTGTACATGTATGCACATATTGATGTACATATACATGTATAGACACACCTATGTACATGTTTTACCACCAGGGCTGGTCTTAAGTGTTCTGGCACCTTGTGTGGGCCTCCCCCATGGCGCCCCCCCATGCCTGGCTCTTTCCTCTCCCTCCATGTATGTGTCTTTCCCTTCCCATGTTTGTCCCTTTCCTCTTCCTTGCCATGTCTGTCTCTCTCCAACTCCCCCATATCTGTTCTCTCTCTCCCCCTCCTCCCCATATCTGTTCTCTCTCTCCCCCTCCTCCTCATATCTGTTCTCTCTCTCCCCCTCCTCTCCCATATCTGTTCTCTCTCTCTCCCTCCTCCCCATATCTGTTCTCTCTCCCCGTCCACTTTCTTCACTTCCCCATCTCTGTTCTCTTCTCTTCCCCCTCCTCTGTTCTCTCTCCCCCGTCCTCTGTTTTCTCTCTCCCACTCCTGTTCTCTCCTCCCCCCACCTCTGTTCTCTCCTCCCCCCCTCTGTTCTCACCTCCCCCTTCCTCTGTTCTCTCTTCCCCCCTCCACCCCCTTCCTCTGTTCTCATCTCCCCCTCTTCCTCTGTTCTCTCTTCCTCCCTCCTCCCCGCCTTCCTCTGTTCTCTCTCTTCCCCCTTCCTATGTTCTCTTCTCCCCCCTCCTCTTTTCTCCCTCCCCCTCCCATTTTTACTCACAATGAGGGGGCGGGGCTCACCGGGTGAGAGGTGTAGCTCCGCCCCCACCCTGTGAAGCAGAGCGGCGTCTGCTTCACGGGGAGCCGTGGGCAGCATGAGTGAGTGCTGCTCGCACTCCCCAACCACATTGATAATGCAGGGTATAGGATTTCAAATACCCTGCATTATCACTAAGCATGGGGAGCGCGAGCAGCACTTACTCATGCTGGCCGTGGCTCCTGTGAAGCAGATGCTGCTCTGCTTCATAGGGTGGGGGCGGAGCTACACCTCTCACCCGGTGAGCTCTGAGTGTCCCTATTTTAGGAAGGAAAGCACATATTTTGTACCATAATCCCCATGTCCCTCTTTACTCCTCTATAGTCTCTCTTTTCTGGGAGCTCAGAATTTTTAGTTTGTATAACTCTATCACAGATCTTCAGAGCAATGAACTCATACTAAATTGTGTTTAAGCTGTAGTAAAAGTGTATTTACATTCATTTGTGTAAATCAATTGAATTATTCTTATTCTAAATGACTTATCAAATTACATAAATCCTTAACAATTGGCCATAAAGTTGCAGAAAATGTCCTGTAAATCCCCGCCCGCAGCCTCACCTTCAGTCACTTCCACAAAAATAAAAAAACGTGTCCCTCTTTGCAGTAGTGTATCTTTCACAAGGCACACAAGGCACTCGCCTAGGGCGGCCCTTTGCCAGAGGGCAGCACTTTGCCAGAGGGGCTTAAAGCACACTTATGGTGCTTAAAACATTTTGGCTTCCTCCCTCACCATTCAGCAAGCTTTAGCTCCTTCCATTTAATCGGGGTGATGGGGGCATGTAATGGACGTGGTGGGGGTATGGAATGAGGATGATGGTGGCATATAATGGGGGTGATGGGGCTTTTAGTGTGTATGCAATGTGGGTGATGGGGCATGTAATGGGGTGATGGGGCATGTCCTAGGTGTGCAACTTGTCTGATTAGGCATATCATAGATGTGCAACGTGGGTGGGGGAGGGGGGATGGTGCCCAAATTTTGTCTGCCTAGGGAAGCACAAAACCAAGATACACCACTGCCTCTTTGACTATTTGAAGTGTTGGGTGGGGGGTATGTATTAGACACACCCTTGCAGCTTCTCCGTGTTTGGAATTTAACAGTCACATGCACCATTCCCCATGAGTGTACATTCTTAGGTACAGGTGCAAAAAGTATTCTGAAGTCTCAATGAATAAACATTTCTTATTAAAACATAACTTTTATTACTATGAGTTAAGATAATATAAATATATATATTAACACACACATAACAGGACTAGTGTATAAGTGTTCTATGTGAAAACATTCATGAATTCTTATATAAGATATCTCTAAAGACAGCTGTCAAAAGACATCAGACACAAGAATTCTCAATTTTAACTCTATGTATTTAGTTTAATAAATGACAATAAGCTATTTTGATTTTATTTATTCAGATAAATGATACGTTGATGTTAGGGGTTTTGCAGCTTAGAAAGCCTAGTATTGCAGCAAACAAATGTAGACAATTAGACCAAGCAGACAACAGGATGAAGTCTCCTGTGAGTATGCCACGATTGGGACACACTATCTTTAGCACTTCTTAGAGGGTTTTAAATGGTTTACTTTATTATAGCTTTTAAGTAAATCTCAAGTCATAAGTAGAAAAGTCAAAAGGAAAGAAAAAATCCCTTTGAATAGAAGTAGGAGCAATGAAAATAGGAAACTGTGACTAAGGGGAGCATTATCCCAATCAGTAAATCAATATGCTCTTATGTCCCAGAATTGCTTCTTATTATCTCACACCTACTAAATAGAACATATGAGATATACATATTCTAAATATAAAGATTATTGAGTCAAGCACTAATGATATAAACAATCATTGTATAGTATATAGACCATTTCCAAATGGCAGTTCTGGGCCATTGTGTGAAAAATGGAACAATCAATATGGAAACCAATGTAATGTTCCTGATGATTCATCCAGTATTGGAACGCCAGTACAGTACATACAGCAACAGTGTGAGTCATTATACAACACACAAAAATGAAACAAGCATCCATTAGAGAACAGTAACAACGATGTGGCGACAATGGAGGGGACTACATAACTAGAATGATACCTACTCATGCAACAGTGACCTGGTTGAGCACCTGTGGAAATAATAATAAAGTGCTAGTGCTATCAAATAGATATGTGCATAAAAATCATGCATTAAACAAATAAATCTGTAAAACCATATGGATATACTTAATTAGACGGAGTTGTCTGATATAATGAGCACCTGAAAAACACAAAGTGCATACAAATAGTGCAATATGTACTGATAACAGCAAACAAATTCAAGAAGCAGCTGCAAGAAAAAGACTCACAAGTGCAGCCCCTAATATACTAGGAGCATGTAAAACAGCACGTGCAGTATAATACTTGCCCCTCTGCAAGGGATCAATTCCACTGTGTCGTAGAGCTGTCCACTGACTCTCAGATGTAGTAGAAAAACGGATTTTACTTCCAAGTATGCAAACACACAAATAAAAGGTTTAAAAATCCTTCATGGGGTTAATCCACACTCTAATTTGACCAAAAAACGAGTAACCAGTCTCTTGTAAGCAACAGCTCTCCGTGCGCCTCGGGGCTGTTCTCAGACTTCCGGGTGTGTTTGAAACACACAGACCTCAGCTGGTACAGTGGCTCGTTTGGTTCCAAAAATCACCCAACGCGTTTTGTCCAAAGACGGGACTTCCCCTGAGGAAGTCAGGGGAAGTGATGGGATATACGCTTCCCCGAAATCTAAATCCTTCTAACTATATTGTGATGGGAGCTACCATGTAGCACATGTGTGTCTGGCTTATTGTATACCCATGGGAGCGATACCATATCATCAATAGTGTATGTCTAGCTGTCAGGCGCTATTAATTATCAATGAAGTATTCATTTTCTGGTTATTTATATACCAGTTTAAGTTTTCTGCAAATAACTTATTTTGGGGGTGCAATTTTCTATTTTTGCTTATGTATCTCTATAATTATCACTTCCACTATGCTTCTAAAGTATTTAAATCTATGCTGGAAATAAATTCCCTTTTCCCTTTATGATATTCTTATTTTTAGAACAACTAGGACCTATTATATTAAAGAAGAACAGATGTCAGGAATGACTGTTGCGAACATAAATGCTGTGGATCCAGATGGCTTTCCATTGCTATACAGCATCAGTGCAACCAAGTACTTTACAATAAATGAGGGTAAAATAGAATATTTTATATTTATGCCTACTAACTGCTATCTGCAAACATTCTTCAGTAAATCAATTTGCTTATTTTTTAGTATTGAATTTGTGATAGCCAGTGAGCTGAAGTGAGCTGAACATTTTATCTCACCAACTTAACTATATATAGTGCAGGGATAAACATGGTGAGTTTTTCATGCTATCTAAGGTGTCCATAAAGAATAGTTAAATATTGAAGTATTAAAGAAATGTCCAGCTCCCCTCAACTCACCAGCATCTCACTTTTGGTAAATAGCTCCTCTAGTCTTTGCTATAATTGAATGAAGTAGGATTGCGCAAAACCATGGACAAGGGCGGCTATTCATTACAACTATGTAATATATATATTCATATGACCAATTTAACTGTACTGTGGGCTGGGACAAACATGGTGAGTTTGCTTAGAGGGGTATCACTTACCAGGTTTGTTCCTGCACTAGTTATTGCTAAACTGGTAAGATTAATAACATGACATATCAGCTCAACTCACTTTTTAGTGAATAGCCCCCAAGATGTCCAGATTGATATGTATTCTATAACAATCTTATTGCACATGATTTTGTTTATATCAACAAATGAGCCATTAAAGTGTCACTAAAGAATTAGTTTAACGTTTGTTTCATTAATGGAAGAAGTAAAAAAATTAATTGCCACCTGTCTAAGATGAAGATGTAAAGATAGATGCTGGGTTTACTCTGAACTCTGCCTCTCATCTGAGACAGAGCTCATCCGATGCACTCAGCAGGTCAGTCCGGGAGCACACTCCACGCACCTGCTCATGGTCTGTCAGGGTTGTTTATAAATGTCACCACCAGAGAGGACCAAGCTATATTAAAGAACAAGAGAAAAAAAAAAGGTTTAGTGTCTTATTAAATACTAGTAAAAGATTGCTATGTCCTCACCTTTTACATTTACAGAGTGATGGGAAACATGGAATAATAATACCAGCAATAATAATATTAATATGCACTTTTCTCCTGACCTTTTAATACCTTTAAACAGACTATAATATAGACATAATATTTTGTGTTATTCACATACACAGGTATATTAGGTTTCCAGCCTTTCTTCAAAAAAAAAATACTGGCCTTGCTATTTGCACCATAGACTTAATATTAGCCTTAAGCTAAATTGTTGCTGGCCTGCTGGTAAAATACATATACAATGAACATAATGAAGCAAAAGTTCTCATTTTACTACAGTTTCTCTTCAACACTTTCCTTTGTTCTACTTTGTATTTTAGTCACTGGGGAAATTAAGATTGCAATGACCATAGACCGTGAAGCCAGTCCGCTGAGGCTGAATCCTGTAATAGATTTAACAGTCACAGTGAATGACAGTCCTACTAATGGGCAAACAAACAGCACTAACATATCATTCGTTATACAAGATATTAACGACAACCCACCAACATGCACACAATATGCTTTCAGGTAAGAACTATTACTGTGCTATCAGTTAAGAATTATTAGGTTTTTAATTTGTTTAATTATTAATTTATTACTAATAAACACACACACACACATATATATTTGTATTATATTCATATATTTCTATATATATAAATATATATTCATAAAAACAATGTAATCGATCATTTTTATTTATTAAATATTTATTTTTAAAAATCTACTTACTGAAAAGAGTTTTGTGACTGTATCATAAAAATGGTAAAGCCTGAGTATTGTTTTTCAAATGATAAAAGCGCTTCAGATTAAAATAAAGGGAATCATTATTTTAATGTTATTTGATGTATTCTTTTTGGTTAACTTAATAAGTGATTAAAGGATATAATTTCAACTATATTTGTTTTCTGTATTTCTTTTTTTGGCAGCATATCAGTGTCTGAAACACAAAGTAATGGCACTCTTATGATAGATCTCACAGGCTTCTGCTCTGACATTGATGTTGACGCTCCCTACAATCAGTTTAACTTTACTGGTCTTACTGGACTTGGGAGCAATGACAAATTTCAACTTATCCCATCAGGAACAGGAAAGATTGTGGTCAGTTCTCATATTGTGGTAACATCTCAATACTTCTGTGTCACTTAAGACCAGCTAAGGGAGGAATGTAGCATGTATGGGTTGGTGCTGCTTACTAACGGGTTCATTCACTAAATGATGAACTGTGGTGAACTGCAAAAACATGCATAAATAGCTGAATTTAAAACATTCTGCAACGTGCCTATCTTTTCAACTCAGCTATTAATATCTGATTTTTGAATATCACTTGTAAGTTCACCACTGTTTGTTTGTTTTAAAATTCCAATCTCCCATCTAAAACCCAAGCTATAGCATAAGCAGTCTGCAAACTCATGATGGAATTTCAATGTTCCCATTCTAAGTCCCAATGACATTAACAAGGACTTGAGTCAGAAGCTGAACTTGCCATTTATTAGTGGGCTCATTGCATGGCTTAATACAATACATGAATTCAGTGTGCAACCATACAACAAAGCAGCTTATTATTTTAGATTATTTTAAAAGCACCTAGCTTAGATGAAAACATATTGGCGATCTAGTCACAATATATGGCCATATTTTGCTTGGCCCACCACTATGCCAAAGTACTCCAAACTTGGTGAGTCCTATTTCTAGCTTACTTACATGGAACTGAATCTTCCTGACCTGACCATCTGTCTTTAACTATGATTTATACAATTTCACTGGGTACCATATATAGAACACCTGTGAGTGGGTGTGGTGCTTTAATTGGGGCTTTGACAAGTTCAGCGTTCAGAATACGGGAGTGATCCACACTGACATTAAAGGGAGCTTGAAACCAGCTGTTTTGAAGTGGTCATAGGTTCCCTCAAGCTGTTTTACTTGGGGGAGGCTGCCAATACACGTTGCTTTAGAAATGGTTGGGTTAGTGCTAACAAATGACCTAGCTGATCTTAGTTCTTGCAGTGGAGACCGGAGGTTATAATGCTCAGGTTTCAAGAATTGTTATATTAAGTAATGTCCACTTGATTCAGCTTGCGGTTTTTATAGATCAGCCCACAAGCAAGGGTAGTCTTCAACACCAACATTGTTCATGGTGGACATTCACTGGGGTCTGTGATGGACAATTTAATCCTGTTCCATGGATCTTCACAGACTTTGTTACTGATACTCGTGCCCATTTTACTGTATTCAATCAAATGCAGTAATCTGACTGTGTGAATGTCTCTGTTTTAGCTTAATGGTAATCTGGACTATGAAGACCCAAACAATATAGCTCTTGGCAATGAATACATCTTGACAGTGGTAGTGCAGGATATTGCTGCTCCATACTATAAAAGTAAGTGTCAAAATCTGGAATACTTAGTACTACAAATATTGAGTTATATTGAACATCATACTATTTTAAACAGTCTAATTTCTCTATTTCTCTATCCCCAGAATATCTGTATGTTTATGTGAAGACAACCCCAGTCAATGAATTTCCTCCAGTTTTCGCTAATTCTTTATATGTGTTCAATGTTTCAGAACTTTCTCCACGTAAGTAATGAATAATACAATGTGTAATAAAGCAATAATTGGGAAAAAAATATAACTTTTTATAATATTCCTCCTGAAAGGACTTTTGCCATGTTTTAAGAGACGAGCAAGGAGACTCTCACCAGAGTTGGTGCAAAATGTTTTGCCACCCTAGACCACCCTAGACCTCCTAAGCCCTCCTTTCAATGGGGGAAAAAAATTCCTCTTAACTTCAAAGTGAACAAGCACTAACTAAATCTTAATGCCTATACTAACATATTTAGCACTCTATGTTCTGCTTCATTAAAAAAATGTTTCCAGGCCCCTTTTAAAGGCATCTAATGTATTTGCTGGCACCACCTTTTCTGGCAGTGAATTCCATATCGTATTTTCCGGTGTATAAGACGACTGGGCATATAAGACGACCCCCAACTTTTCCAGTTAAAATTTAGAGTTTGGGATATACTCGCCGTATAAGACTACCCCTCTTCCAACAAGCATTTACTCCTACAGTGACATTTACACACACACCCTTACACTAACACAGTGACACACTTACACACACACCCTTACACAGAAAGTGACACACTTACACACACAGTGACACCAATAGACACATAACCTGAGACACACTATTTTGCCCCTCAATATGCCAGTATTTTGCCACTCAATATGCCTTTATTGTGCCATTTAATATGCCAATATTTTGCCCCTCCAATATGCCAGGATTTTCCCCTCAATATGCCAGGATTTTGCTCCTCTCCTACCCCCTTCCCAGTACTTACCTCGTTGCTGCTCTGCAGGTGCACGTGGCTGTGAGGGAAGATTTGTGCGCTCCCCTCCAGCCGTGCGGCTTCAATAAAGTTTGTTTTAAAAAAAAGTTTAAACAAACTTTATTGAAGTTGCGCAGCTGGAGGGGAGCACACAACGCTTCCCTCACAGCCGCGCGCACCTGCAGAGCAGCAACGAGGTAAGTAAAAAGACTACACCCGGCGTATAAGACGACCCCCGACTTTTGGGAAGATTTTCCTGGGTTAAAAAGTAGTCTTATACGCCAGAAAATACAGTATATTGTCGTAGACTAAATCTCGTTTCTTCAAGTCTTAACGCAGAACCTCTTGTCACACACATACATGCTCACAGTCACACAACAACACATATACACACAGACACATATACAAACACATATACACACAGGCACATGTACATGTATGCCGCTAGGATGGCAGCTTCCACCCCTCTTTTGATGGTCGATAGCACTGGCTCTAACTCTCACTGTGCATATGCACATTGTCACGAATGTGTGCACACATATTGGATGTACCACTTAATCTTCATGAGACATGATCTATGTGCATGACTAATGCTGCTTTGTGAACCACTGGCAGAGAGGGGGTGTATGCAAGGTATGAAGGTTTCTTTACAAATGAGCTAAAGGATCTAAGGGATGTTAATAATGGAGCACCAATTTACAGTCAAGGGTTAATAAATGATAAGTAACTATCATCACTTGTCAAGGTGATTAGATATCCATGTTCCAACTTGAGGTCTGATACAAAGTTCATTAAAGGAAGCATTCAATGCAAGCGTAGAACAGGTTAGGTCACTTCAACAAATCCAGGCAAACGGAATATAATCTTATAGAAGACATGTTAACAAGATTTTTTTTATAACATGTCTATTTGGTATAACAAGTACATCTTGTAGTACAGCGAAACTGATTTGCTTTATTTTGCTATTATGTAAAATAACAATTCATAAAGAGAAATATGTCAATTATTATTGTTACAGCTTCAACAAAAATTGGGCAAGTGTTTGCCACAGACAAAGATTACCCCTACAACAGGCTCACATATTCCATAGTAGCCGCAGGTTCTTCAAACCTATTTTGGATCGATTCAGTCACGGGAGATTTGCATCTTGCTACTTATGCAGATTATGAACTCACAAAAAAATACATATTTACAGTACAAGCTACAGATGCTGGATCACTTTTTTCCACAGCTTCAGTGAGTATCTGTCTTTTAAAGCACAACTTATCAGTAATAAGAAAATACTTGTTTAAATAAATATTTTGAAAAATGTATTTTGTATGTCAGAGCTGGACAAAAATGTGTAGCCTTTAGGAGACAGTCGAGTATTTTGTAGGAGGTACTTATAGCATTATGCATTGGATGTTATGTTGGACACACATACAAACAGTCCTGCTGTCCTCCTGCATCACCATGTCCTTCATTGAGACAGTGACAGATGAGGAAGCAGGTAAGTAAGCAGTCTGGCAGTATTTTCATGCAAAACATTTAGGTTTTTCACTAAATACATATTTCTTCTCATGTTTCGAATACAAAAGGGTCTACTCAGGTAACTCAGCTTTTCCATGAGAAACTCAGACCTCCCAATTTCGTTCACCAAAGTGATCTGAATATCTCTTCAATTCACATATCACCAAAGTGATTGGGCAAAGGCACAAAAATGTAAAGCAATGTGATCATCTACACCGTGGACATGAGATGGTACCATGATACACATGGCATGATGGCGGGACGGTACATATAACCTAACAGTTGTTGACGGTGGACAAAAAACAGTGATGTGATCACTGGTTTTGTTATACCAAAAGAGATGTTTTGGGGATATCCATAATTATATATCTTAAGGTATTATATGTGGCAATTCCCTAACTTGTATTAAGTGATGTTTGTTATATGTGTATTTTTTATTACATGATGTGTTCTTTGAAGTTTTAATGGCACCATTTATGCAATAATAATATATTTTAATAGCATATTGCAATCATTAATTTTTTTGATTTTAATAAATATTCTATTATGGCATATGAAAACGATTACCATGTCAATGAAAAAATGATTTTTTATGTTTTTTATTATATTGTATATAATATATTTAACATTAATATAAACGTTTTTATATTTATTTTTACGCTATAATAATATTCTTTTTTACATTTTAATTCACTTTTGTGAATCCAATTTGACTATTATCTGGTGAACTGAACTGCCCAAAATTTGGCTATATTCGTTGAATTTGGGCCAATCTCAGGGGGGCTCGTCCTTTAAGAGTAAGCAAAATCCACTGGTTTTCCCTGACTGAACCCCCTAACCAAATGTGGCTAAAATCAGCCATACTGGGTAGCCGAATTGCAATTTTCTCTGTAATACGACTTTTAGCTATGATCTTGAGCCAAATCGGGGATACCTGAGTAGAGTCCTTACTAAGAAAAAGACTAAGCTTATTACTTGGAATGTATACATATATATTAAAAAGATGACATCTCTATTTTGATGTGGCAACATTAATTTTGGTTTTAACCTTTTAGGTTACAGTCAATATATTGGAAGCTAATGATGAAAAGCCAATCTGTTTACCAAATGAATACAAGTTGACTGTTCCTGTGGATCAAGCCATAGGAACAAATATACAGAATTTTAAGCTGACTTGTACAGACCGTGATTCTAGTCCCAACTCATTCCAGTACTTCATTAACTCGGGTACATATTTTTGTAAACATTACATTATTGTATTGATTACTGAGTATTATTAGGCATTACTGTTCTCTCTTTCTATCTACCTGTACATGCTTGTTGGACTCTCAGGCCTGCTTGGACTTACTTGCTCTGCCCTTAGTCCCTTTGTGTGTTATCCATCTGCAAATTTAGATTTCACAGCTTCTGACCTTGACTCTGTTCACTGGATTCTTCTACTCTGTCCTGTCCTGACCCTGGTCTGTATACCATTTATTGTTCTTTTTTGTTCAGCGTCTTTACTGCCTCTCCTGATCCCGGCTTGTCTACCTTTTTGTTCCTTCTCTGCCTGACCTGACCTATTGGACTTCCCAATTACCTTCTGGTCAATCCACCCTGCTGACAGCTCCCAGCATGTCCTTAACACTGCTTGAGGAAGCAGGTATGGGCAAAGAAGATTATAAGTTAATGTGCGGGGGGAGGAATGCCTTGTCAAAGAGACAAGAGTTATTTAATTCTCTTCATAAAGTGTCATCACAACATTAACCAAAAGTCTCTTGTCTGAGGACAATACCCCGCCAGCTAACTTGTTCTACTGCTTTTGGAAATCCCCCTTGATTAAATCTTTTTGGAAACATGTAATTCGTTTTTCAATATCTTGACTCCCCAGTACAAAATTTTGGAACTTATTATCATGATAGTCTGTAAAACTATTTTGCATCAATGGATTTACCCTCAACCCACAAACTTGTCGTCTTTTAAGACAAAGTTATTCTATTTAAGATGGATTTAATCCTTCAAACACAAAGAGAGATGTACTAAACAGTTTTTCAGCATTGGCGGAAATGTATCAATACTCTTGATGACCCTTTCAAGGAAGTAGCGAAAAAGTTCATGCTTTCAGATCATTTGCAACAAACCACCACTTACACTCTCACATACCCTATTTATTCACCTGAAATACTCAGTTATGTGATTTATTCTCCCCGGTGACCTCCTGCTGAGGACATCTATGAAATAAAATGTTTGATAATTAAAGAGTCCCTAAATGCTCTCATCACATTAACTTAGTATTATTATATAGAACGGTTTAATGATTGCTGGATCACTGGTGCACAATAAAGTCCATTTAGTATGATATTGGTCTGGTCTTAGCAGTAAAGTTTTATAGGTCACTGTAAGATGGTATTTTAAACATCCTTAGGTGGTTTTCTGTAGCTTGGTATGGAAATGGTAGTTCTTCTCAAAAATCTGTGGCGCATTTGACAATAATGTAATAGATTCTGCCTGTGACATAATCTTGTATTTTCTTGCACCTCTTGTCTGCTGGGGTGACAGAGTGGGTAGTACAAACTGAGAGGCGGAGTTCTCTTTTGATTCTCTTGAGTCCTTTGACTTTTGACTATTTTGGTTGATCCTTGCTGATTAGAAATCCTTCCTTGTTAAGTCAGTACAGAATTGGCATGTGGTCAGAGCTGCTTTCCATGAGCTTTGTGCAGCAATGCATTTGTTCTTCCTCTAATGTCCTTCATCTCTCCCTACTTACTGGTTATTTATACTCCTTTACTGCTTGTTTTGTTTCTCTATGAAGTATTTACAGAAATCTTGTAAATGACAGCACTTATTGTCCTTTTGTAAGAAGATATCAGCTCTGCAATGTCTTTATTACAGTTAGTTTGTGGGTCTGAGATCATTGTGGCCTTTTCTCTAATGGTGCGCTCTTTCCTTTCCATGATGGGATGGGTTGCAATCGGTGGGATGTTCTTGAGGGTGATAGATAGGATGTGGTGTTCAATCTATGGTAAGGGGACGTTTAGCTATGTACCTTCCATGTATACCTGGTTGGTTTAGTTTAGGTGGGAATAGATAGGGTCTTTAATCAGGTAGGTGAAGCTTAGTCATTAAAGACTGTATTATTATCCCTCCATGGTTTTAAATCTGCTTTGATGATATCCTACCTGTTACTAGTGGTCAACTGAGTCCTCAATTGAATGATCTTACTCAGGAAGCACCTTAATGGACCTGGAGGGCAGTGTATTATTATTATTATGGCTAGCGCAGTGTCATTATTTGATGTATAGCTCAGTGGTAATTTGCAGTTGGTTTGATAATGTTTATTTGAGTGAGGTTGAAATACAAGTTTAGAGTATGGTTATTCTGGGTGATGATTTCCTGACATGTGCAGTAAGGGACTAAGTGCTCAGATGATACCACAGATTTTGAGATGGGTGTTGATATTGTGTCTGGCCATATCTTGATAGTAGGAGTAGACTGAGTTGTGGGATAATACTGCTCTTTGAGATGATTCTCCTGTTTTTTTCCCTACTATATCCCCTTGGAATTTTACAAAAGATTCCAAAGAATGACCTGATGTCGGTCTGTATTTCTATATATATACCTTTTCCAAATATCAACTAGAACAGGAAACCAATAATGCAATGCAGTAACAGTGTTTAAATTAAATGCATGCAAATCAAATAGCTAAACGGCACCTTTTCATTTAAATTGTGGTACCGTTCATTAATGGATCTCTATCCTACATGATAACATAATAGTCCAGTTTAGCTACAATGGTGTAATAACATATTTTGATGTGATTTTCAGGAAATATAAACAATCACTTTGATTTTTCACCGGACGCTGGTTCCAACATCACAAGTCTTGTCCTTGCGATACCATTTGATTATACAGGAGGCAGTGACACAGTCTGGAACTACAAACTAGTGATTTACATTACAGATGGAAATTTAGGTTTGACGGGTCTCGTTCAAACAGGCACTGTCACTTTATATGTAAATGTTTACATTCCTGGACTGACAACCATTACAACAACCACCACTGTAAGTAAATGGTGATCTTCTTTATGAAGACTCGGGTTTGCATTAATGGGAATCAAATAAGTCCTAAATAATGTTTTATTTAAAAAATTATCCATGTTAAACCTTATATTTAAAAAAAAAATGTGTTAAAAGGGGCAGTTCCACCACGCTTATTTTCTGTATGATGCACATGTTATTTTTAAATGCGAAATGTACTTACAGTTCTCCTGTAGTTTTATAATAAAAATAATTTCACAGGACCCCCTGAATTCAGTGAGCTCAGTGAGAGGGAGTACAAGAAGGTAGGTTGTCTTCCCAGCAGCAGTGATTGTGCTTCCCTCTTAGAAAGTGCTGTCATTGGCTAATACTGTGGTATCAAATTCTCTCAGTTGAATTCAGGTGTGTGTGATGTAAGGAGTTTATTTCAGCTTTACAAGTTTAAAGGAGGTTTTGAGGAAATAGGCAGGACTGTTGCTATAGCAACAGCAATAAGTCTGCTACACTTATACATATATATATATGCAGGTTTTCAAATACAGGAAATGTTGAGGGAAAACATATGCAAAAATAAATCTTTGGACACTGTACATTTAAAACAGATAGTCAGTAAAAGTAAAAGAGCTGGGGTATTTTTGTAGATTTATATTGTGCATCGGGAAAAAATAAGAATAAAGTTAATATTATTTACTTGAAGATTTTCTTTCTGACACATTACGGACATTCATTTTACTACAAGAATACCAACTAATGACTGGAATACAAAACAACTTGCGCGGTTGCACTGTAGAAAAGATCATGTGCTCTGAAGATGTTAATATTTGATATTATTTTAAATGTGTGTTATAGCAGGGAGAACCAACAATTGTTCCACAACTGTGACTTTGTTATGTTTACACAGCAAACAAATAATCATTGGCCACTTTTCCAAAAGTCTTTTTGTCTGTTATCAGTGGATGTTTTTAATGGCAGCCTTTAAACTGGCATGTTTATATTTCCCTTTGCTTGATGAGTAAAGTCAATTGAGTATACAATTTCTTTATCACCTAAAGATTAGCCTTCACAGCTTTTCACAATCACTTTCACTGTGGAGATGTGTGAGAGGGTGGATTAAAGAATTAGTATGTATACTTGTTGGGTTTGACTGAAACCTGATATTGTGTATTTGTTATTGATCTCTCCGGGAAACAAAGATAATGCTGTTTTTTCACATACCATAATTTCCCTGGATTGTACTATTAAACCACACATACAGACTCTTATCCTAGCTTAAATTCCAAACTTACATACTGAGTTAACCCCTTGTTGTTGTTGTTTTTGCATTCCTGGTCCTGATCACAAAGTGCCAGGGACACAGTGGCAGAGACCCGATCAGGGTCTTAACAGGCCCTGTGCGGGCCCCTGCCTAAACCATGCAAGACCTTGCAACATCACTGGTGAAGGCATGGAGGCGTGCCTAAACTCGAACTTTCAGCCAAGTACAATTTAGTTAAATAAATATACTTAAAAAAAACACTGTGTTAAATATGACTTTTTTATTTTCAACTGTAAACTCAATATGTAAGGTAATACTTATAAGAGGGGCTCTGTCCACTGACTACATCCCAGGGCTGCCATCAAAAATGATAAGGCTAATTTTTGACTAGCAATCCTACCTGTATGATCTTTTAGTTCCTTCTCCTCTAGTATATGGCCAGTTTTGCATAATGGATAATGCAGTCCACAACCCCGTGAGTATTAAAAATAAGCATTCATATGTTAAATGAGCACATTAGTGTAATATCAGTCTCATAATGCTGAGCCAAACTAATGCTGCCTGAGCACCATAGCAAAAGTAGTCCACAAATGATGGAAAGCATGTTTTAACAGTCCTTCTGTTTTGAACTATCTTTACAATATTTCTCAGCTAGAATTAGAAGATGAATTTGGAGTGACAGGCCCTGCCCTACCCTGACATTTGGCAGTACTTGTCTGGATCCAGCAGTCCAACCAATAGTAATAGTTGCTTTGAGAGTCACGTGACTTGACAAATCATCCCTGCGTAGCTGACGTCAGTCACTGCTGCATGGGAAGGATGTCCCCATGGGCTCAGACACTACAGCAGACACTAGAGTTAACAGAAGACACCCCAAACACTATATTGTTTCAGATAGAAAAAAAATGGAGTTATTTTTCTCTTAAACTATGCATTGGATTGTACAGATTTTTTTTTAAATTCTCTAACTTCTCAATGTAAACAATGTCTAAAGGAATGGAATATCTCTAGACTTATCTGCTATAATTATGATTTTGGCATTTTTGCCAAATCATGCCTGCATGTTTTTATGCTTACATATTTGATGAGTTTCACATAGCCCCATCCTTGAACATGTGATATTGTGAAGCTTCCAATTTCATGTTTTGAAGATTTAATTTTGACCTTTTATGTTCCCAGCCTGAAATTATATACATCAGCAAATCAGAAAATGCCTATTCAGCAGCTGCCTGGTATATACCATTTGTGATCACACTTGGTTGTGTGCTTCTTCTTGGCCTCTTGGGGTATCTGATATACCTTCTTGCAAAGCACTGTCCCTGTAAAATCAGATCTAAACCTGACAAAGAACCACTGTGAGTATTTACAGACAAGACCTGTTGAACTTATGTGCCTGTTTTTTTTATTACATACTTTTTGGCGAACTTACAATTACAAATAATGTGTGACTGTATTATTATAGTAAGCAACATGCTATTTTGTTGAGCATTTTCATTGTTTTGTTATTCACATGTCTTTTTGATTAACTGGTACTTTAGGATGACACCAAGTTAATATTCATGCCAAATGCAATAGTCTAATTTATTTTTAGGGGTTTCCACCAACACTCTCCATAATATTAATGAGTTACTGAACTAGAATCCCCCAAGGTTGAGTCATATTAGGTTGAATGGCTATTAGCAGCACAAATGTGATAAATATGGGCGGTAGCGACAAATAGTACTTTGATATGTTTTCAAAGCAACAGAATTAATTGCAAGTGTACATGTCACAAAAACTACAATGTTTTTAATGTGTAAGAGAACAGTCAGAAAGAGAAATCATGACAGCATATACCAAAAATAGACAGACTGCCTTGATAATTTTTCAGTGCCAGATTTTTTATACCTAGTCTGCGCCAGTGGAAAAAGTGCCAACACAAACTAAATCTACACATTCGCTGTAGATAACCAGACTCCCGAAATTTGTCATGTGTCTGCTTTAAACATTGTGCACACACCAGTTGTGCCAGTATTTGGCTCAATCAGCATGTGTGCCGTGTTTATACACGGCCTCCATAGGGACAATATTTAGAAGCTGCAACCAACATATAAAGATGAATAAACTGGTCTAGTGAGCACACAACCTGCATTACTGAGCAATGGAGAAAAAAATACCCAACTATGGTCATCTGCCACCCTTCTACATCTATATGAGTTTGCTTCAGATTAATATGGATTACTTTGTCCACAATGTCTGCTGTCACACGTGGGACCTATAATGTTATGGGCCAGGAGTATTCTATGGTGCAAACACATTTTAATGGTATCATATTCCAAGAAGATAATACCCCATAAACACTGTTAAACTCAGGAGTGGTTGCAATAACAGGAGGATGAAGTCAAGTGCCTTCTATGGCTTTGCTAATTACTAGATATTAACATCATTGACACTTAATGGAAGTTTTAGAGGGCGTAGTATGAAGTAGATTTCAATTTTTTTTTTTTCATTGATAAATTCTAAAGCTGACAATCAAAGCTTTAAAATACATTTGTTTAATGTGGCAGCTCTCATATTTTTTAAACACATATTAAAGCTGACAATCAGAGCTTTAAAATACATGTTTCTTTAATGCATCTCTGTAGACTGAACTTTAGACACTGTTTGGGAGCCGCATCATGTGTGGGAGAGGATAACGTTCTCTTCACTCAACCAGCACTAAAGAAAACAATAAACATTCAAACATTGCAAAAACCCTCCACAATAAAATTTAGCATGTAATAATATATATAAAAACCTCCTTCCCTCACTGCAACAAACATACATAGAACTCCTGATAGAATGGCATAGCCATTACATGAGGAGCCATCTGTCGCTTCCTGAAAATGTTGGATTCTCTGGAGCCAATCACAGTCTTTACCAAACTGATTTTAATTAAGAAGAGCAATTGAGTGGAGTTAACGCTACAACAATTAATATGATTTATTCTATTATACAGTTATGTGATCTAACTTATTCCTAACTTATTGTATTCTTGGTCTATCTGAACTAGATTTTTCATATTTAACTTATGTTTTCTTTACTTTCTTACAGAATAACCCCAACAGGTATGTATGATTTTTCTTATTGTATAAAGTATTTATTAAGCACTCATATAAATGGGAAATATCATAAATAATATAAAAAATCTAAAATCAAACATGAGGAATAAAATATAATTTAGAGTTAGATATTAATTTAATCAGGGATTTAATGACTACTATGTGCTCACAAACCAGGTTGTGCACATTTCTTTAGGGTAACATAACTTTTTGTTACTGTTTCTGTTATTGAAATTGTTCTCTGGGCCTTGTTACATTTGACAGCCTGAAGTAAAGGTTCCACACATAAATAGATACAGTTAGTACATAGTAGTGTAATGCACCATATTCCATTAAATTATCCACTGTTAATAAAGGCAATCTTTGCCCCTGCTTTGAAATGTGCAACTAATGTATTTTTAGTAAAGAGTGTTTCATACTAAATATTGCAGGTGCTAGTATAATGCTGCTTGTCGTTTTAACCTATATTACTTTAAGTATACACTGCATTTATAACTTTGTTTCTCTTATGTTACAGAAAATAAAAAAATCAAGCATGATGTATTTTGGGTAAGTGTAATTTCAGTGACATTATCTCCCTCTGATATCTGGTCATGGTACAAAAGCAGACACATTTCCTCAAACAGTTATGATGTAATAAAGGTTGAAATCATCCTTATTTATCATCAAACTAACCTTTTCAGTTTCCCTAACTAGTAAAATAAAAAGCTATGGGATACTAGTTGTTGAGGGCAGTTCAAAATGCATTGATTGCTGTTTTAAACGGCTAACCTCAGATTAACCTTATTACACCTACCCTTGTTCATTCCATCCAAGTCCTTCCTTCCTTCATCCATCTCAGTGCCCTTTCTCCTTCACACAACTTCAAACATGGTCTCCATGACAATCTCACTTCTTATTATCCTTCATATATCTCAGTCCCTCTTCATTTCGATATAAGTCCATTTTTAATTCCGTTTGTAAACCCCAATTATTCTTCTTTCCCTTCCAACTCTGTCCCTCATCACCAAACTCTAACTCCATCAGTCATTTTCTTCTTCAATCTCAGTTTGTCTTTTCTTCCATCTCAGTCCCTTTAATCCTCTTCTCATCTTATCCCTGTTCAGGTATTGTCATACAAGCAGAATACCCTGTTGCAGGGGGGTTGCTATCTTTGACACCCTCCTCCACGCCAGCTTTCTTTTTACAACTCAAATCCCTGTTTTTGTAAATACAGTATGCCAGAGACATACACATGGAGCAACATAGATTCCCTTGGTATAGAGTGTACCAGAGGCATGCACATGGTGCCACTGCCAAGTAGGAAAGATAGTTGAGACATGTGCCATAGTGTGGAACATAGTATGGAAAGATAGTTAATATGTGCGCCAAGGGGGAATAAAAAGACAGCAATTCGCTGTTAGACTTGCTCAGATGGTTTACAGAGGTGAAATACAGATTGGAAGAGAAAAAGAGAAAAAAAGAAAGATAAGTAGAAATGGGGGTCTTTTAATTAGAAGTTAAATACATCTTAAAATCATGGCAGGATAATCTCAGTTCTGAGATATCTAATGTTCTTAATGGAGTCTTCCTTTCCTATCAGTCTTAAAATGCATTTGTTATCTTACAGGAAATGACTAAGATAAACACGGTATTTGATGGAGAAGCACAAGATCCAAGTAAGATTTGTTACATTTTGTACTTCAATTTTAGAAAACAATCTACATACATATCAGCTACTGATGATATAGCCTCATTATTAGATCAGTCTCAGCTGATTTCCTCACACAAGTCACATTGACAGGATTTACGTTGATTGTCTCAGTGATGAAAATTCATCAGTAGGTTTGACATAAGATAAAAAATAAATGGAAGCGTTGTTGTCTCTTTAAACAGTTGTTCTTTTCTGTGCAGAAATTTAAGTAAGTGTACATGCTGTGTTTTAGTTACAGGGAAAATGTATGAATATAACTCAAAATCTGGAGCAAGAAGATGGAAGGACTCACAGCAACCTATTGAGTCAGGACAGTCATTAACCCAACTGGCAGGCATTGAGAGTGAACCACCAGCCCCATCTTCCAAAAAAGATGAAAGAGTAATGTCAAGAGGTAACGCAAACAAGAAAGAAAAAACTCCAAGCAACGCAGCAAAGGGAGCTGAGGATACAAACACACCCAAGCCTGCTACTTCAAACAGACTTCAGACACCTAATCAACAATCAACCAAACCTGAAATGGGAAAGGAAAGCCCTATTAAACGGACACACTCACCACTGTCACCCAGATCATCTCCAAAAGTAGCCCCTAAAACACCAATATAGGAAAAGTCCATGGTTTGAACCAGAAGGTTGTTCAGTGTATTTCTGTTCTGTTGGGGTTTATTTATAAAGCTCAATTCTTGGACAAAGCTCTAAAAGTGGATGAATCACCAAAGGAATGATCTTGCTGATTGCTCCTCACAAATGACATTTATAAATAACCCCCAATGTATCACACTGAGTGGGCAACTGAAAAGTGCTATACTTGTTGCCTGTAAGATAGCATTAATTGGCAATAGAATTCCAAAACAAGTTTATACATTTGATGCTAAACTTTTCATAACATTCTCTATGTAATTCATTCTAGCATGTTATGGTTAAATACTTTTTGCTACTGTGTTAACATGAAGTCTATGAATGATACATTGTTTTTATTATTGGTCCTATTTATTTTACAACATACCTGTGTGTTATAAAAATCATGAAATAAATGAGGGAACATTTAATTGAAACAAATTCTGTTCTGTAACTTTTCACAGTTACTTTTGCACTAGTTACAGAGCATGGAAGGAAACTACATAAGATGTTAGACGACCAAAGACACACTGATACATGAAGTAGAAAGTCCTGCTCGCAAACTCACAATCTAGATACTGTTTCACAGATTTGTAATTGACCAATTTACAGTAAAATTAAAATATATATGTAAGATATATACAGTATATCTTATTTTCTATGTACTGTGCAGTGATGTGCATACCACTGTGGCACTTAAAGGATAAGTGAGTGTGTATTCTGCAGGCCAGCTTGGTCTTACACATGCAAGTCTACACGCCTTTCTGTTTGTCTTGGATTGATCCAAGGCCTGGTCATTTTATGTTTGTATTATGGAACGTCATGTGCATGCCTGAAGGTAATATTGAGTTAAATGTGGTGTCTCAGTGAATCTGTTCACTTTGCAGTTAAGAATAAATGAGGAACAATGAGATTGCTAGGGTATTGAGTTTCAGTATTCATGTTTGGTCATCTAGTGTTCTTACATCTAATCCACACTTTTCTTCTCCTTTGTTGTATTTAAAACGCAAGGAACAACACTAATCGTTGATCACTTTGGTGTATGTTTGCTTATGAATTACAGTATTATTCCTAATTGTCCAGATATGAAAATAAATATGGTCTATGTTTTAACATGTGAGTTGCCACCAGTATTTTGAGTTGTTTATTTACAAATCTCTCAGTTCTTTAAGTGGACTTGCCATCCTCAAATGTGTGGATGATACGGTACCATTCAGGCAAATAATAAAATGTAATATTCAGATTTTGCTGTTGAAATTATCCACAAATGTATAGATATACATTCCAAATTGCATTCTGTTTCCTGCAAAGATTTAGACGTATAGATGTGAAATATGCAAGGATCTGGCTGTGTAGATGGGAAATATGCAAGGATCTGGCTGTGTAGATGTAAAATATGCAAGGCAAGGATCCGGCTATGTAGATGTGAAATATGCAAGGATCCAGCTGTATAGATGTGAAATATGTGTGGATCCGGCTGTATAGATGTGAAATATGCATGGATAAGCCTGTACAGATGTGAAATATGCATGGATCCTGGTGTGGAAATGTAAAATATATGTGTGAATCTGGGTGTGGAAATGTAAAATATGCATGGATCCTGGTGTGGAAATGTAAAATATATGTGTGAATCTGGGTGTGGAAATGTAAAATATGCGTGGATCAAGGTGTGGAAATGTGAAATATGCACAGATCTGGAAGGATCCAGCTCTATATATATTAAATATGCAAAGATAACATACATTTATAAGTGAATATGTTTGGATCTGCCTTTTACCCAGTCCCATTAGAAAGCATGAAGAAGACGTATGAAAGCATGAAGAGGACAGTGCATTGCAAGGACTCAGATAGATGGGTAAGATCCATGGATCCTTAAAGAGTGCACTAGTTGAGTAAGATTTACACCTCTTTGAAGAAGTGAGGTTTTAAAGATTGAGAGGGAACAATCTACTAAACTGGGGTGACTATGCACTGTGTATCTGGTATGGTACTCATGTTATGTGAGATTGAAATCTCATACCTAACAAGATACTTGGAACCAAGGTGTTTGTTTATTTGGTTACTTGTTGAAAGTTATTTATTTACTTACATACAACACTATATAACGCTAATGATTCTTGGATGAAAACTTGAAGCATTCAACATACACTATGTTGGGGGAATATTATAGTCATAGCTGTCAGATTTACCTTCCAACTAACAGACTTGGGAACAATTGGGAACGGTGCAATGGCACTATATGCTATTACGCCATGGACTCCGCGGAAACTAATTTTAAAGAACTTTTACCCAAAGCCTCAAGACATACGCCACCTTAACAGTGATCTGATAGACAAGAAAAAGAAAAAATTAACACTTTTTGTTGAACATGGTATGAGAATTAAATTACAAGAAAAATCATTAAAGATTTGAATATAATGACTGAGAGAATTCTTGCAGGAGTGAGGGAGAATGAGGAGAGCTATAGTCCAAGAGAAGAACATTGAAGCTTGGTAGGATATTTAGTGACAAGAGTGGCAATGTCTTGGGGGCTGAATCGTGTAGGGCTTTGAGTAATGGCTCCAGTTTAATTTCATCCTTGAAGGAATAGGAAGTTAGTGGAGAGATTTAAAAAGTCAAGCAGCAGTGACAAGTAAATAGTGGTGAGGACGAAGATCACAGCCGGAGGAATGCCATCAGGGTGTGACAATAGTCAAAGAAATAGATAATAAGGGAGGTAAGGAAAGGACAGATGTGAACAATACTCTATGACAGGATTTATTATGGGATTTCTGGTAGGTGAAAGACATCCTGGAAGAGATGCCCAACACCCAGTAAGTGAAATGAGACATAAGAGAAGAAGATGGGTAAGGATAGGAGAGATAGGGTGTCATCTGGATAAAGGTGTGACTGAAAATCAAATAATATGATTAAATAAAGAAAAAAGAATACTGTGAATGCAAAAATAAGTAAAGAGCTTGCTCATCTATTACTAAGCCATACATTTTGCCAAATATATACAAATGGAAGCTCTATGAATTTGCTAACAATTTGGATAGCATAATGCATACACTTAATATCATCTCTAAAGTGACCTCATCCTTCATTTTCACGCAAGAGTATTAGGCATTTTGTGAAGCGAGTAGACGTGACACACTGAATTAACCAGATTAAGTTACAGCACTCACACACTCTGTGTACCTTCAATGTTTTTAGCACTAAGTACATTTCTTTGAAATGTAACCGCATGGCTTTACAATGACAAAAACAGGCCTAGCCAGTTTTGTCTCTTTGTACTTAGCTTTTAAAGACCCGTTTTTGGTATTTGATGAGCCTAAATGCTATTGTTCTACAGATATGTACCTAAATGTGCACCGGTTTAATATGAAATGAACAAACAATAGGAAAAGTCTTCTTCAATAAGAAGATAATGCTAAGCCATCAATAAATAATTGTATTTTCATGTAACGAAGATACAGTTGAACTGCTTTAGAAATCATCCAGCTTTAGAAATACATAACAATCGTACTGGCTGCGTGGTGATATGCTCTTAGACATTGTTTCTGGCTAAACAAACACCCTTTTGACGTTAGATCTGTGTTCTTATGATCTTTGATCCACTGATGTCCTACTAACAGCAAAAGAAATACAAACAACTGCAAATCTGGCAGAGATTGGTTTTAAAATGACTGCATGCAAAGCATTAAAACAATCCATGTAAAATAATACCCTAAGTTTCAACTTTGAAAAAATATATACACATGTGGGGTGATTCATGGTTATCCAAGTAATCTCAGCATAGACAATTTGGAAAACAGTAATATACTCTTAAAGTGGAGAGAAGTCACTGTCATGAAAACTTCTTTCTAATACAGAGGTATTGTAACCCTACCCGTTTCATCACATTTAACTGATTTTGTCAGGGGCACCACCAGCAATAAACACAAAAAACAGCAATAACAGTAAAAGTAAAATAAAAAGTAACTTACAAGGACAGGGAAAGAGTTCCACATGAAAAGAGGTGGGAGATGAAAAAAAGGAAACTGGGGAAATTTAAACAGATAAAAAAAAAGCTTGTGAGCTGATCTCTCTACCTCATGTATCAGTCTGTCTCTGTCCATCTAACTTAGTAGGTAGTTCCCTTCTATGATTTCTACTATGCTTTCTACAATGAAAATTGTTGGCGCCATATGAATAAATGTTAATGTAAAGTAATGGAGGAGATTCGGAGCTGACATGAGGAAAAGGAATAGGGGAGGGGCATTGTACCCCATATCTTGCATGTATACTGCACCTTTAAGGAAAAATAGCAGACATAAATAGATTTTTTTTTAAAAACCCACTCCACAGTTTGTACCATTTTACTGTAGTTGAATATAAGTTAAATACTTCTAGTTATGGACAAGAAATCACTAACTCTATGTACATATAACATCTCTACTTCACCCATTATCTGGAAGATATTTCACAGGTGTCTGTAACTGATTGAAATGTCACATTGTATAGTTTGCCTCTTTACAGTTTGTTTTAGATTTTTTGTCATGCTTGCCACACCCCTCTTGCACTTAAAGCTTTATGCCCTCTAAATAACTACAAAACAGTTTGTTGTAATTAAAACATTTTATCCACCCATGCCTATTAAGTGTAATTTGTTTTAGCAGTTCCTATTTGAATAACAATTAAGATTTAAAATAAATATTCTTCCCTGTTTGAGCATGTTATCAGTTTTGTGTAACTGGTCACCATGGTTGATGTTGTGCACTGATAGTAACTACGTAACAGCTATTTACACCATAACATGCTTGGCCCACCTTTGTTTGCATGGGTCAATCACTGCTGAAAAAACACCTATGCTATTTTACTGATCAGACAAAGCAGTAGTCACCTCTCCTGATTAATGGCTCTTCATCTGGATTATTGGTTTTGAAGAACATACCTCAGTATTTTAAACATACTTAAACTTCAAGGACTCTACAGACATGTTTAAACAGACTTTCATCAGTGCTTTCTCAAGTGCCTGGGTTTTGCCAAAGTCATTTAAAATAGAACTTCCAGACAGTAATGGTTAACTACTATTTCAAAAAGATATTGTAGGATATATCATTGGTAGCAGGGGTTGGGATATTAAACAGTTCTTGTAGAAAACTTAGTGACTTGTTTATAGGTATTTTATTATCATTATCAGTTGTTAATCTTATTTTCAATTAATACAACAATTATCCAAGCAACAGTAATACAATTAATACTTAGAATAAAGGCAATGAGAAATAGTATCAATTAAATAAGCCTTTTCCTTCAAATCTCATTCCTTGTCTCTTCCAGTGCAATAATCATACCTATAGTGCGATCAGTCAAGGTCCTATCAGTATTAAAGAACAACTGTAACAAGCAAATTACTAATGTGCTACTGAAAGATTGCATCAAGTGTTGATAGATTATATCTAAAATATTATTGTTTACAGTTGTAAATTGAGACTGACTAAAAGATTTTGGATGATGTTGGAAAGCAAAATTCATGTGATGTGTTAGAGCTGAAGAAACTTCACAGTGCTTTGTATTTTCTTTCTAGTCACTATTAACTCTAGTTAAAACCTATCCCTTCATATAATACCTTTGGGGAAAAATAAATGGCATCGCGAGTTCTAATATCAGGGATTTAGAACGAGTGATACACTATGTGTTATTATATGATTCTTCTTATGCATTATAGTGGGAGTGAAGATAAAACATTTTTTAAATATAGTTTATATAATTAACCCTTAAAAATTGTATTTAAGCACCATTATGCATGATGAAATATTTGCTGGTATTTAATTTGAAGAAAAGTCACGATGGCTGGAAGGACTGTCCTTCCCTCTGGGCATTAAGAGTTTAATGTAGTGTAGGGAGATGGGTTTACATGAAAGAGGAGCACTGAAGGCTAATCATTAAGTGATTTCATATAAACATTACTTTATAAATCTAAACTGTTGCCAAAATTAGTCAATATTAAATCCTAGAAATGTTTATTTAACCCAACCTTGCTTTTTCAACCCTGCAAATATACACACATATAAGCAGAAATCTGTAAATATACTCATATTACATGATTTTCTCTTGATGTTTTTACTTCCAGGTGAAGACGTCCAAAGAAGATCAAAGGGATCTCCAAAGAGATCTGCAGAGTGACTACTTGATCTGATGCTTGGCATTGTACTTAGTGATGTGAGACTTGCATGCAGCTGCTCAGCCTTGGAAACCCATTCCATGAAGCTTCTGCTGCAGTGTTTGTGACGATATTAATGCCGGTGGAAGTTTGGAACTCTTCAGCTATGGAAGTATTTCCAGCGTTTATGCACCATGTTCTCTGTGACTTTACGTGGTCTACCGATTCATGGCTGAATTGCTGCTCTTCTTACATGCTTCTACTTTCCAATAATATCACTTACAGTTGACCGCAGAATCCTATGACAGTACCATGCTTGAATTTCAAGCTCTTCAGAATGACCCATTTTTTCACTAATGAAACACCTGAATTCAAGAAGTAATATTTTGTGCACATAGTGTATATACACCGATTAACTATAACATTATGACCACCCCTTTTTGATGTCAAAACAGCCCTGACCCGTTGAGGTATGGACTCCACCTCTTCAGACCTCTGAAGGTGTGCTGTGGTACCTTTCACCAAGACATTAGCAGATCCTTTAAGTCCTGTAAGTCGAGGTGGGGCCTTCATGGATTGGATTTGTTTGTCCAGCAACACATCCCACAGACGCTAGACTAGATTGAGCTCTTGGGAATTTGGAGGCCAAGTCAATACCTTAAACTCATTGATGTGTTCCTCAAACCATTTCTGAACCATTTTTGCTTTGTGACAGAGTGCATTATTCTGCTTAAAGAGGCCAATGCTATCAGGGAATACTGTTTCCATGAAAGGGTGTACATAGTCTGCAACAATGCTTAGATAAGTGGTATGTGTTACAGTAGCATCCAAATGAATGGCAAGTTCCTTCCATTGGAAGTGGGCCCCCACTGCCTGTATGACTATCTCACACAGAGACATTCAATATCTCATCTCATCCAGGCAGACCCGGCTACTCGTCACAGCCACCGGAAACGTCACATCCGGTGGCTGTATTTGAGTGCAGGAAACATGGAGACGGCCGACGAGCAGCATACAGGTAAGTACGGGGGGGGGGGGGGGGAACACTGGCAAATAACATTGGCCCATGGGCAAGTAACACTGGCAAATGGGCAAATAACACTGGCAAATGGGCAAATAACTGCAAATGGTCAAGTAACTGGCAAATGGGCAAATAACTGCAAATGGGCAAAATAACACTGGCAAAATAACATTGACAAATGGGCAAATACCGTATTTGCTCGATTATAAGACGACCCTGATTATAAGACGACCCCCCCAAACTTTGGATATTGCTTTAGGAAAAAAACTAAAAGCCTGAATATAAGACTACCCTATAGGAAAAAAGTTAAACTTGTATATATTCACATGTAAATTGCTTTTTTAATAAAAAAATTATATCAAAAAATGCATTTCTTGTTTTTATTTCCTTTTTATGTGCCAATGCTGCCTCTCTCTTTCCGTTGCCCCCAGCTTTGTCTCTCTCCCCCTCCCTTTGACTCCCCCTCGCCTCTGTCTCTTCCCCCCTTGTTTCTCTCTGCCCCCCTCCCCTTGTTGCTCTGTCCCCCCTCCCTCTGTCTCTCCCCCCCTTGTTGCAATGTCTCTTCCCCCCTCCCTCCCCTTGTTGCTCTGCTCCCCTCCCTCCCCTTGTTGCTCTGCTCCCCTCCCTCCCCCTGTCTCAATCATAACGCAGACATCCCCTGCTGTTAGAGAGGGGGATCCAGGTCCCCTGCAGCTCTGCTGGGGATCTGGATCCATGTCTTATAATCTGAACTCAATTTGAGGTCAGATTATAAGAAGACCTCGATTATAAGAGGGGGAATTTTCTGAAACAATTTAGCAAATATGGTAACACTAGCAAATGGGCAAAATAACACTGGCAAAATAACACTGACAAATGGGCAAATAACACTGGCAAATGGGCAAAATAACACTGGCAAATAACTGGCAAATGGGCAAAATATGACTAGCAAATGGGCAAAATATGACTGGCAAATTATGGAAAAATTGTGGCATATTAATGGGAAAATTGTCTGTGGCATATTGGCAATCTGGCTGTGGCATATTAATGGGAAGGCTAATAGTGGCATATTAATGGGGAAAATGGCTGTGGCATATTAATTGGCAATCTGAATGTCTGACTGTGGCATATTAATGGGCAGGCTAATCGTGGCATAATGGGCAAATTGGCTGCGGCATATTAATGGGCAAATTGGCTGTGGCCAATGTGATAACTGTGGCATGTTCTATGGGGCAAAATAACATGTACTATGGGGGAAAGTGACACTGTGGCATGTTCTGCAGGGGCAGTTCAGTGGGACAAAGTGACCCTGTGGTATGTTCTGGGGGGCAAATTTACACTGCTGAATGTCAAATCGTGTGGGGGCAATATCAGTACAAGCCAAATGCTGTGGGTACTGTATAGTGCTGTGTTAAGGTCTTTAGGTGCAATGCAGGTGCAGAGGAACGTCATAAAAATAAGAAATTAACATTTTTTCAATAATGTTTTTATTACATATGAAAATACTTGAATATAATATTAAAAAGTTCATATAAGTATACAAGCAGCTAGTTATATACATATATTTGTGGTCCACCTCAAGCTTTTGATAAGGCTGGAAATATTTTAATTTTTTTCGTGGTGGATGAGAGGTTAATATATGAAGGGTTTAAGCATGCATGGGATAGGCATAAAGCTACCCTAGATATAAAATAAGGTCAGGGACTAATGAAAGTATTACTTTACAGAGAAGGTGGTGGATGCATGGAATAGTTTGTCAGCAGAAGTGGTAGAGGTTAATACAGTGAAGGTGTTTAAGGGTGCATGGGATAGGTATAAGGCTATCCTAGATATAAGATAAGGCCAGGCACAAAGCGGAACAGTTGGGAGGCATGTAAGTGGCATTTCTGGGGTGGAGTTGCATGGTGGGGTCGGGGGGCCGAGAGGCAATTTTTGCACCAGGGCCCGGTGGTTTCTAGTTACGCCTCTACTGATCGTTGTATATTCTACTTATTGTATTGCAGCATGTAAAAGTTATATGTGCTCCTTATAATAAAATTGGTCTGCTAACCCAAAGTTTATGTAACAGCAGGCATTTAAAAAGCGAACAAGGCTATTCAAGGTTTCTGTTATGCCTTTGTGTGAAGTAACACAGACACCTAGTGTTTGCTGCAATACATAACAGCTCAAGTAGACAGCTTAGGCTTAGAAGAACAATACTTGCACATGTATAAGTTTGTAATTAAATGAGACTTTATCCACACAGACATTTGCTAATAAGTAAGTTAAGGGGAAAAAAAGAGAACAGTAATCTAGTGGATAGACTAATGGATGAGAGAAGTGTTTTTGCCCCTTTAAGTGATGTGTAACATTAGCATTTTTTATCACAGCAAAGAACATTGCTACATTTTATTCTCTTTTTAAGATATGTATCCATAGAGAACTGATGAAATAGTAGTCTGGGACTCTAGCTGCTCATTGCCTGTGAGTGTTTTTTTATTTACCTTTTGCTTTAGTAAAATGCATTTTCAGAATCCTTTTCCACTGTGGAATTTCCACCACAGATGTTACTGCAGCTTTCTCAATTTTTTCTTATTATTTGGATTTGATGGATTTCTCCCCCCTGAGAGGACAACAGATTGGATTTATGATCATTGTCTTGTACAGTCTAATGACTCTCTGTTATCATCTTTTGTACTTACGTTTTTAATTGAGGTGGCTGCTCTATTAATTCTCCATTAACATTATATTCTTATTTAATGTTAAAGCAATGTGTTGATTGTACATTTTTGCAGTTGAACATTAATATAAGCTTTTCTATTATATGTTTGTTTATTAAGTTACCTTGTTCTTATATATTAATTATTGTAACTTTTGTTGAGTTTTTCAAAATATATTTTCTTTTACAGAAGGAAGAAAATAAAGTGCTCCATTGAGTTACAACATATATAAAAGGTAAGAGAACATGTATTACATGAACAAGTTGTGTATTACGTTATACATAAAATATTATTCCATTGGCTTGCTTAAAAGACATTATGATAATATATACATACAGGAAAACCCATGTCTATGCTTGAAATAGATTTTTATGGCCCCCAGCGGATGCCTGAAACCACAAATAGTGGAAAACACCAATGTATAAATTAGACACAATAACATATTAACAACAATAAGTAATATAAATATTAAATAATAATAATAATAATAAAAAATAATAAAATATTTATTGTATTGTACTCACCCTTTATTGTACTGTACTTGAAATATTGTATGTGAAACATGTGAACTAGGGACCAGATACCACCGGTAGGTTGCTAATATCCACAGCGATCCATTTTCCAAATTTGAATTGGGTATCATCAAGTCTAAAGTGCACAAAGGGGTAGCAGGTGAGTGTTGGTGGAAGGCAAAGCTGTCTTTGTCAAATTGGTTGCACATTTTCAAGGACAAGTTTGTGCATGGTGAAATATAGGGGGTGAAGGAGTCTTCCAGGTCTACCCATGGTATAGTTCCAGGATGTGTATGGAATAGCATGGTTTGTGACATAACAGCAGTTTTGTAGTAATTAATTATACTTGGGATTCCCAGGCCTGTGTTTTGGTAAATAAAGTAATTTAACTGTAATCCTTGAAGAACATTGCCCATGGCTAAATCTATTTATAAAGTTTTGTGCTTCTTGGAAAAATTACAATGGGATATCCAAGGGAGAGTTTCTAAAGAAGTAAAGCATTTTTGGAAGAGATTTAATTTTTATAGTATCCATAGGGCCCATTTATGAAAGCTGATTTGACCCTGAAAGTAATTCTTGTTTGATAGACTTCCATTTATTTAATAGTCTGTGAGGGAGTTGGAGAGGGATTTAGCTAAGTAAGAAATGTTGTCGGTCATTTTGGAATTTGAGATTAGTGATTCATTTCTCTGGCAGATTTAGTGGTAAGGCTTCAGTTTTTCTTTGCATAATCTTATGGTATGATATTTTGCTGTATTCTTTGGGTGTGCCAGCTTAATGAGGTAGTGAATGATTGGGATGAGTCAGAGCAAGTAGGATGTCATCAGCAAAAAAACAATTTTCTATCTCTATGGAAGGGGTACCTATGGATGGCTTGGTTGTAAAGGGTAAAGGGAAGCATTGCCTGGAACCATTTCTAATTTCAAAAGGTTTAGATAAAAAACCTGCATATGAGATTTTACCAGAATGATCAGTGGCATATTAATGAGCAAATTATCAGTGGAATATTAATGAGCAAATTAACAGTGGCATTTTAATGACCAAATTATCAGTGGCTATCAATTACCAAATTATAAGTGGCATATTAATCACTTAATTATCAGTGGATATTAATGATCAAATTATCATTGGCATATTAATGACTAGTGTTGAGCGAACCTGAACCGCACTGTTCGGGTTCGTACCGAACATTACGGTTTTTGGCCCCCGGACCCGAACACAGACATTTCACTGTATGTTCAGGTTGGTGTTCGAGGTTCGGCGATTACATTGTATGTAATGCTATGGGCTTTCTTTAAACCGAAATAGAGTCCCCATTCATAAGAATAGGGACTCTATTTCGGTTTATAGAATAGCAATAGCATTACATGTATTCCATAAACCGAAAGTCTATAAACCGAAAGACATTCGGTTTATAGACTTTCGGTTTATGGAATACATGCTTACAGCACACTTTATGGCTACCTCCTCCTCCTCCAGCGCCGCTTCCACCTACACCGCCACGGTCACCGACCTCCTCAACCTATGGGTCATTTGATATAAACTGAAAGAGAATACTCTGTACGCCAACCCTCTCTCAAATGGATAATTCTGTTGATCCTCCTGGCAGCCATGCTTTAGATTTAGATTTATGTTCTTCCAAAACTAAAATCAAAGATTCCATCTAGTGCTATTTTATGGCTCAGCTGTATTTTTAATTTGTATGTATTTTATGTTATTTGAAGTTATTTCCCTATCCATATTTGTTTGCAGGGCACTTGTCCTACTTTTACCCCCATTTTACTTTTTTAGAGGCATTTTAGTGGCCAAAAGTTCGGGTCCCCATTGACTTCAATGGGGTTCGGGGTCAAGTTAGGGGTCAAGTTCGAGCCCGAACCCGGACTTTTTTCGCGAAGTTCAGCCGATCATGCCGAACCCGAACATCCAGGTGTCCGCTCAACTCTATTAATGACCGTAGTATCAGTGGCTAATAATGACCAAATGATCAGTGGCAGTCCACCCCGGGTGGAGTTCTTTCCCTTTCCATAATTCTTCTACTTTTGTTACCTATGATGTGTTGGTGCATGTATAGATTTACAATGGATAGGAATCAGGTGTTTGACAGCGTTAAGTAGGTGCCTGAGGATGGAATTTTTGTAGTGTGAAATGGAGCGCTCAGTGTGATGCAGCAAATATGCTGCAGGATTGAATGGTGGGGGAGTGTAATCATGTCAGCAATTACCTCTCCTTTATGTTCCCAAAATCTCTGGAGATGTGTGCAGTTCCACCCTACCTGGTTCGAGCCCACAGTGCCAGCAGGTGTCGGGTATTAAAGAGCTGATTTTGTGTAAGGAGGTAGGTGTTTTGTACCAAAAATTTAGAACCTTGTACGCATTTTCCTGCACCACATTGAACGTAGAGCATTTGTGAGTCAATTTAAATATTTTGTCCCACTGTTTGAGAGAGCTGTGTGTTGTTGCTGTACAGTAGGGAGATGCCATTGCAAGGGTGGCTCGTTTTTGTGCAGAGGTGTCCGCATATGTAAGGCTTCTGGTGAGATTATGCTTCTGTGGGAGTGACTGAATAAAAGGTTTCAGTTGTGTATATCGTGGCTTTTAAAAATGGGTGGTCACGTGTAATTGTGACGACTGTTAGGGAACTTGATAGAGACCTCGATGCAGACACAATCAATTTAATAGAGAGCAATACACTGAGGGTATTAACCTAGTTTGTAATATAGAGTAATACAGGAACACATAAAAGTTCGTAATCCAGCAGGAAGGTGATAAGCTTGACGCCACGGGTAATAGCTATAATCCAGCAGGGAGAGGGTTAATGCATATAAGCATATAAGCATAACACAGCAATTGTAATCCAGCAGGTAGATGGTTAAAATGTAAAAGCACAAACAGTACTGTAATCCAGCAGGTAGATGGTTAAAGCATATAAGCATAAACAGCAACTGTAATCCAGCAGGTAGATGGTTAAAGCATATAAGTACAAACAGCAACTGTAATCCAGCAGGTAGATGGTTAAAGCATATAAGTGTAAACAGCAACTGCAATCCAGCAGGTAGATGGTTAAAGCATATAAGCGTGAACAGCAACTGTAATCCAGCAGGTAGATGGTCAAAGCATATAAGCATAAACAGTACTGTAATCCAGCAGGTAAATGGTTAAAGCATATAAGCGTATAGAATGGTCGAAGTTCAAACCTGGTTCAGTGGGACACAGGCAGACAGAGTGGTCAGGATACAATCCAGGGTCAAGATCAATCAAAAAATTAGAATGGAGCAATACGTTGAGCAAGGAACACAAGAATCACCAAGCAAGGATTGCAAGGTGATTCTCCCTTTTGAATCTTCCCGCGTCTGACGTGCAGGGGACGGGCGTGACCTCCGATTTCATTGGCAGCAGTGTGCGCGAGACTGGCAGCAGTGGGAGCGGTATTCAGGTAAGTAGAACGGAGTATTCGGGGATCTACTTCGTGGTAGATCCTGACAGTAATTGTCCTAGCTGTGTCCGGGAGACTGGCAGCAGTGGGAGCGGTATTCAGGTAAGTAGAACGGAGTATTCGGGGATCTACTTCGTGGTAGATCCTGACAGTAATTGTCCTAGCTGTGTCCGGAGGTAGCCATGGGACAGTTTCTATGGGGGAAGTGATGAGAGAAGCTTCTATATCATTCCAGAATTTGGTCAAAGCTAAAGCTGACAAGTCTACAATCCGCATTATGTGACTTACTGAGTGATCGGTATGGTTTGAAATATATACAGGACCCTAGGGAGGATATTCATTTTGTTTCGGCCCTGCCAAGTTAGAAATGGGGCCCCCCCAGTATGTTAAAAAAAAGTGTTTCTCTATTATTAAGTTTAAAAAAAAGAAATGTGGCACCCATGTTGTGAGATCCTGTCTGATAGTTTGAGCAAGCGGTACAAAATTGGCATTGTAAAGTTTTGTGAGATCATTAGTGAGCCAGATACCAAGATATTTCAGTTTGTCTATTTGCAAAGAAAATGTACTTGTACTTTGTGTGTCAGTCAGGTTAATTTCCAATATCTCAGATTTCTACACATTGATTTTGAGATATGATAGTTTGTTCAAAATAGTGAATTCCTTCATTATCAGTGGCAGAGTGATTTAGAGATGTGACACGAAGAACAGCATGTCATCCACAGCGACTTTGTGTTGTTGTGTGTTAGTTGTGAGGCCTCTAATGTCAGGATTGTTACAAATAGTTTCTAAAAATGGCTCAATTAATAGAGCAAAAATGAGTGGTGATAGAGAGCACCCTTGCCATGTGCCATTTGTTATGTGTATTTGTCGAGATAGGGTACCATTCACCAGCACCCTAGCAATAGGGGATGTATATAGACTGTATCCATGTCAGTATATGAGGCCCCAGGCCCATGTGTGCCTGTGTCTCCCACAGGAAGGGCTATGCCACTCTTCCAAAAGCTTTTTTGGAATCTGTGGGCCACATGTGTAGCTCCTAAAGCCCACATAGTATTCTCTTTTGCCTCATATCCTGGTATGAACCCAACCTGGTAAAAATGGACCAGTCTGGGGACATAAACCTGGTTCCGCAACAACAGCTTCTAACTTCTGTTGTTTTTTTCACGTGTGAAGGGTGTGAGAGTTGACACATGTAACTGCCATATGGACTTTTTGGAATGTTTTCTTAGAAGTCTCAGGTATATCATTTATGTAGAAATACATTGTTGTTGGGATAGTATGTGGTAATTAATTCTCCAGTTTCCTGAACCAGTGTGAGCAAACTGTTTCTTTATTTCTAAAATAACAGGAGCATGGTCTTACCAGGAAAACATGCCAATAGAGAATTTCTGAACATTTTCTCTAAATGAACATAGTCAAGTCTTGAATACATGTGTCGTCTCTAGCTGATGAATGTAACGTACACCATGCATCAACAAGGTTGAATTCTAAAATAGTTTGTAGGAAATGTTTGCTCTGGCATTGAAGTGACTTATATTTTCCTTTTGGATGGGTAAATGGGTGTCCTCAGGATTTTTTCCAGTGGGGAGCATAATATCATCCCCACCCTCAATACCTCCTACCCATTGCTTACCTTTTTTGGCTCTCTCCTCTCCCTCCCCATGTCCATCTGTCTCCCTTCCTTCCCATGTCTGTCTTTGTATCTTCTTCTTTTCCATGTCTGTCTCTCTCCTATCACTTCCCATGTCTGTCTGTCTTTCCTCTCCATTCCCATGTATATCTGTCTCTTCACTCCCTCCCCATGTCGGTCTGTCTCTCCTCTGCCTTCCCATGTATGTTTCTCTCCTCTCCCTTCCCATGCATGTCTTTCTTTTCTACATTCTATGATTTTCTCTTTGTCCCCATAGCTGTCTCTTTTCCTTCTCTCCCCATCTGTATTCTCTCCTCTCCCTTTCTGTGTTCTCTTCTCTCTCCCTGTGTGTGTTGTCTCCTCTCTCCCCATCTGTGTTCTCTCCCCACAAGTGTTCTCTCCCCGTAAGTGTTCTCTCTTCTCCCCATCAGTGTTCTCTCCTCTCTCTCCCCTATTCTCTCCTCTCTCCCCCTATTCTCTCATCACTCCCCCCCATGTTCTCCCCCTCCCTGTTCTCTCCCTTCTCTCCCCTGTGTTTTCTCTCTCTCCCCCACTCTGTTCTCTCTTCTCTCTCCCCTGTGTTCTCTCATCTCTCACCCTCTGTTCTCTATTCTCTCTACCCCATTCTCTCATCTCTCTCCACCCCTGTTGTCTCTTCTCTCTTCCCCCTGTTCTCTCCTCTCTCCTCATGCACTTTTTCACATTAAACAAATGGTAAAAATAAAAAAAGTTCAAGAAAATACCTTAATCCTATTGTTGTTCTGCAAATCAATGTACAAACAAGCAACACATTACCTTCACACATTACCACTTCAGTGCATGCTATATAATGTTATTATTTTTGTTAATTTAACCCCTTTTTGATGCTAGGACGTTCTATGCTATTCTGTTTTTTTTGCTGCCGAAAGACACTAGGATGGCATAGTCCAGCTCATCATGGCCCCCGGCAATGATCTATACTCAGATCTCACCTGTCAAACAGTGTGGTATTTACCGTGAGGCATCCTAGGCGGATGCGGGCTGCATATTTTCTTAGGGAGGGGCATAGTGATGACAGGTCACGTGACCCAACGCACGCCAGGTCACATGACCTATCCACTCTTACCATGGGCAGATGAACAGGCAGCATGGTAGGACACTACTACTTAAGAGGTTAAGTAGTAGTGATTCATGTTTTGGTAATCTCACAGGATATTCTAAATACAAAAATAAAAATCATCAACTAGATACTGGACAGTCCACTCACAGATCCTCACCGACTGAGATAACGGATCCATGAACATATCAGACCAATAAGCTCACATAAAATGACACTCACTAACTAGATCCCTGTTTGGAACTGCCCAAAATGCTGAACTGAACACCCTTCTTACATTTATTGGTGTTATCTGGTGGCCAGATGGTCCGACATTCTATATGTCTAATCGCACTTGGTTTACTATTGTCGCTCTGATTGGGCCTTTCACCACCTCCTCTTAATGTATTTTTCTATTGCTGGTCGCTCCCCCCCTCCACAGGGGATTTTTAACACACTCATTTTCGAATGTGTGTATAGGGCCACCTTTTTTGGTCACATTGTCCCTTTTCTTTTGGCGGAACACCCTCGTGACCACTGGTATTTCCTCCCTTGGGGTACACTCTCCCCCACTATACTTTCTCCTTTTGGTATTTTTCTTTTCCCACCTCCTCATCCCCTTCTTTACGTGCTTTATTTCACTTTTCCTCTTCACTTTTGATTTACTTAATTGTTTCTTACATGCTGTTCTTGTTTAATGTTACACCTCGGAAGGGCACTATTACCCTACATGATGATGACAATATAAGATATTTGAATAGTTTTAATGTGCCTCCACACAATCCTTGTTCAATACTTAAAGAATTTGTAACATTCTTGTTTGCACTTACTGAACTCAGTGGATTTTCGGTGTTGCTGTTTTTTAATATTCAATTTTGTTGGGTTGTATTCAGCTACTTGCTGACGTTGTTGCCACATCAATGTTTACTGACACATACTGTGGCAATTAGCTTAGCACGATCCTAATTTTCATTGCTGCTCCATTTAGCTGAATTTGCCTACCACAAAAGCTAGATTGTATTCCCCAGTTTGTTTTGCTGGAATATTTATTTTATATAAGTAACTACATTTGTTAGTTAGTTCAACCTATGGTCATCAGTAAATCTGTTTCCCTACATGTAAGCTGTCGATATCTTTGTAATTCTCATGTACTGCTCATCGGTAACCATCTATTGCAATGGAATTTTTGTCTTAAAATCAATTTAAAAATATATTTTTAATATGAGTGGCAAATTAATGGACAAATTATCAGTGGCATATTAATGAGAAAATTATCAGTGGCTATTAATGGTCAAATTGGGGGGGGCAGAATTGTTTTCAGTAAGGGGCCCTGAAATTTCTGATGGCAGCCCTGTTCGGGTATGCAGGGTTCCCCTAAAATGCAACAGGGTCCTGAATGGTATGAGACCAGTCAGCTACAAAAACTTGCCTTTTAATGCAGGACATCAGCCAATAGAAAATAGTGTTAGCATTTCCAGGATACCTTTTCTACAATCAAATGAAGCGGACCGAATCTACTTTATACATGCGCATATATGTTGCTCCCTATATTATTGGGGCGTGACTTGTGAGTCCCTGTTATCCACAACTATCTCATTGGAATTTATTACACCCTGCACCATGTTTTATATGTCTTTTTTACAGTTACTGTGGATAATTCCACATTTATTTCACACTGCAGTTTTCATCCTACTCTAATATTCTCAAAGTAAATGATTTGATTTTCGGGCATTATTGTTGTGTCTTTACAGTTGTGGGTTGCTACATTGTGCAGAGACTAAGCTCGGTTTCCTTTTACAGCTATGGCACATACAATACCCTTAGAAGAGTGTATTGCTAAAAAAAATGGCAGCTTGACTCCAGATCTCTTGCCTGAACTCCACAAAATTTTACCATAAACAATCATCCTCTTTCCTGAAGGAATATTTCACAACGTTGGCCCTCCTTGCCTTTCTGTCTGAGGAAGTGGGGGGTTCACCACATGGTTCAGTGGATGTACCAACACTAATGGACTCCCCTGTGTTCTGGCAAGCTGTAAGAGAAATGTTAAAATCCATGCCTACTAAGGAGTACTTTAGCTTCACCAAATAATGGAGGAGGAGCTAGCCTTCACTCAAGAAACGGTCGCGCAACTTGAGCCTGTAGAACATGTGTTACCGGTTGGGGGACCTTTTGCAACCAAGACAACTGCGGAAGGTGGTTGAAGGTGGTTTATTCTAAACAGACCAAACAACACTCAGATGGATATTGACAGAGTGCATAGGGCTCTCTGTCCTAGAGGTGCCCCCTACTCTCCTACCCAAGATATTATCTGCATTGCTATTCCCTGAAAGAACAACTCATGGACAAGGTGAGGTTGGCCTGTACTTGGGCCTTTGAAGATCCGTGGTTGAATTATATCAAGACATTTCCTGGTTGATACTATAGTTAGAAGGACCTATACTACTAATATGCTGCTAGATTGTCAGACCACATACAGGTGGCAAATTATCTTGCACAATGGATCTGGAGTATTGATGATCAGGAGACCTGAGGATGTTTCTCAACTATTACACTTGCTGGAATTACCTTCAGTGGAAGTTGAAGACTGGCTTGGACCCGCAAATCTGTTTATTAAATGGGAGGGAAATTAATGGCCGACGAACCATGAGATGTAGTGAGCTAATTCATAGGGTAGGTAGCTGAAACTGTAGTCCTCCGGCAGAAGGATGCATCTGCTGTGGCCAAAATGTCCAGCTTGTAGTTATGTTAGTAAAGGTATAGACACTGGTATATGCTCTGCAAAAAACAGGCTGTTTAATTCTCTGGATCTCCAGCAAGGATCTTTAGTTTTGTAATTTGAGATCTAGTATGGGAGGTAGACATCAGTTGGATTTCGGTGAACCATGAGCGTCTGGGACAGAAGGGGGTCATTAGAACTCTGAGAATCATGGGAATTGGTGGGAATATATACCATTTCGAAATCACAGGTTACTGACATAGCGTCCAGAAATTCTTGATTTTTCTGTCTGTTTAGGGATCCGAAGAGAGTTAGTTTTGCGTTCTTCGAATGTAGTGCTGCTTTTCCAATATGATGGTAGCAGATCTTTCCCTTTCCCGAGGTTGGCGGATATACCGGTAGTCCAACATTTTAAAGCTAGTCGTACTTCTTGTGGAATACAAATTCTTTTTTACCTGGCCTGTCTGATTTGCACACTTAGGATGGCGCTCAATGCCCAATTGTCTGATATAGAACTTTCCCATTGTTTGTAGAAATGGGAAAGCACCCACTGGCATCTCTGGATTTCTGGCATCAAAAATGCTTCTTTTTGTCTTGAAAGGTAGAAGCCTTGCCTCTTCCATTGCCAGGCTTATTTCTGCACTGTTGTGCTGGCTTCCTATTACGGTAGGGCTGGTATCTGCCCTTGAGGCTGAATAAACTATTTTCAGAAAGCCTTCCACTTTTCTCTCCATCAGTTCTTTCAGCCTTGATGGATCTTCCACAGGAATTGTAGTGTGTTTCCCCAAATGGGCAAAAGAATAGCGATGTTTTATACTGGAATCTGACTCAGTTCCCCCATATTCCTTTTCCTCTACTGTAAACAAGGCCAACAATTTATTGGTTTTAAATGTCCTCTTCTCATGATCCTTCCATTCTTTACAGAATGGACTGGAAAGGCTTGTGGAAGATTCTTGAAGCCAAGCACAGTGGCACGGCACTATGTTTTAAACTTGGTTCCTCCATCATGTTCTTTACTGCTTTAATTAGCTCTGATACATCTTCTACTGGGCAGACAGAAAATTCATCTTGTTCTAAGTCTTCATCTGAATAACCAATACAGTCCAGGTCAATACAGTCTTCCATTCCTGATCCTGGGTCTGAAGACGCCTCTTCCAATGTCCAGGCTTTCATAACAGTTGATTGTGCATCCTGAACTGTCCACGATACTGTCCACGTTATTTTGAAACCAAGATACAAAGTGTTTAATGTCTGACTCTCTTTCTGTTGCTTCCCTTATGCAGTTAATGCACATCTTCTTCTTAAATTTGTCCGTCATCGGCTGATCACGTGTCTGCCAGATTAAATGTTTTGGCTAAGTTCTTTGCTTTAGACTTGCTTGGAGATGCAGGATTTGGAGTATGGTCGGGCACAAGATATTGCCACAGCCAAATATAAAGCTACTTTTTGAGCAAGCGATCTGTGGACATAAGCTTCACACTCAAAGGGGTGGAAGTGCACAGTGGGCACAAACGACAGGCCTTTTCTGAACATAGTTACTGCTTTGTCTATTAGAGATTTGGATGAAAGATTAAAAACTATTTCTCCTTGTCCTTTTGTCTTTAACTCCTGGTTATCTGTAGATCTGAGTTTTTGGCTATGTTTGCCTCTCCTTCTACCTCATTCTGCAGAGGTTTTTAATATAGTGTCTGATGACTGGGAAAAAGATGGATTGGTGGTACTGCCAGTGGGTTTTTTTTATGTCTCTTGCCCTTCCTGGGTCTAAACAGGATGTTTCTGAGAACCCCTCCTCTGATTCAGTGGTATTTATAATCATTCACTTCTTGACCAAACTTATTATTTTTAAACTTCAAGCAATCAGTCCTAAATTTGTTAATTCCATCATTAGTCACTAATAACTTTTTAGATTTTTTAGACTTTTGGTTTAAATTTTTCTGTCAGTTTCAGTTTCAAGTTTTAGTATCTCAGAACGTGTGTCGGACAGCTGTTTGTCTATGTAATCATACGTAATCCAGGATAGATCTGGGTACTTCAGGATAGATTTTTTGCTAGGTATGGAACGCTTAGAAAGGCAACCTTAAAAATATACAGAGAATGTAGATTTAGTTACTGAGACATGTTATACTGAAAAACATGACTGGGACATAAAAATACCAGGGCACACTTTATAGACAAAAGACAGAGAAGGCAAGATAGGGGAGGGGTGACCCTATATCTGAGTTAGTGAGGTGAACATAGAGTCAATTTGGGTAACGTTAGAATTTGATTTATAGGCCCCATGGACAAATAGAAGAGTTAGATCATCATGGGTGACTTTAATCCTCATGATGTTAATTGGAAATCCAAAATTGCTTCTTGTGCTAGGAGTACGCAAATCCTAAACTCCCTACTAGGATTATCTCTAAAGCAGGCCATGTTAGATTTAGTGTTCACAAATGGATATTTGGTATCAGATATTACTGTAGGTGAAAGTTTAGGATATAATTATCACCAGGTATGGTTTGATATAAGGCCTCACGCAGTTAGCTCATGCAAAAAGAGTAATGGCAAGTGACTGAAAGCAGTTGGCAAGGACTCAATTCATAGCACAGATGTGCAGGATTAAAGGGACATTCCAAGTTGTTTAACCCTTGCTTCCTTCAAGGAAGCAAGGTTAAACAATACATAGATACACGCGGGTTTACTAACTGCTATGTCTCACATGCAAGACACAGCAATCCCCCAGCATTAGAAGCACAAGTGAAAAAAATTGTTTAGTGTCCCTTTAAGGATACATCCTTTAAGAATGAACACATATGAGATAAATCCCAATTGAGGATGTTGGACAGTCCATCCTTGGGCAGAAGGTGTAAACAAGTTAAGGACTGAAATATATGGTTAATGAAAAGAATATAACACTTCAGTACGTCTATTACTAGGAGTAACGGATTGTGTATGATATAATTAATGGAAAAGGAGTGTTTAAAGCTTGGCTTGACAAATTTGATTTAAATCTAGGAGCCAGTGACAAAAGTTGCGTCAGAAAGGAAAAGGTTTGGGTCATGTCATCCCTCTGCAACAAGATCAGACTGATGCACATACAGGTTCCCAAGTTTCTCTTGTTTCTCTTGGGCCCACATGCACTCACATCACCCTCTGAAACATGATCAGACTGATCCACATACAGACATCAGGGATGCATGTCTCCAATCACCCGACACCTGGGACATGCAGTTCGGAGTTGGAAGTATTTTGTAACCTTTTGAATTTCCCCCTTGCCGACCGCGGTATGCACGTGGGCATATCGTGATCGGGGTAAGACTGACATGGCTGCTGAAGCCCCCCACCAAAAAAAACACCCAGTCACTGTGACAGCCAATCACAGTGACTGGGTGTGTATAGCTGTCAAAGCAAGTGCCTGCTTTGACAGCTATAGTCTCTCCCTGCAATCCCAGGGCTGGGAGAGACTAAAAGTAGAAGTAGTAACTCCCCATGGTCCCCCAGCCTCCCACCGTGAGTTTTTTTTTTTTTTTTTAATCGTTCTTCTCTGGTTTCCTTTCTGTCTTTTTCTGTTCTGTTCTGCTTATTATTCTTATTCCTGTTTTTTTTTTTCGTTGCTGTTTTGTTAGTTACCCTTGTTCCGGCATTTTCCTCTGTATGTGCTTGCGTGTCCCATCATTCCCACAGAGTGGCACCTATTCTAAGTTCTGTACACAGAGGGGTACCCTTTCCTTGTTGGTTTTATACATTTCCACAAAATGTATATACAAACATACAACATACATGTTGATATACTGCCATCTACTGACCACTCATACATTTCATTGTGTTCTCAGAAATCACTGACTTTTTACAATATTTTTTTTTTCATTTTTTATACATTGTTTTAAACATGTAAGTTATTATTTTTTTTACATTTACAATATGCTACTTTATGCGTTTCTATGTTCTCTTTCTCCTCCTCACCTTCTGGTTCTCTTTTTTTCCTCTTTTATCAGTGGTAATCTTGATTATGTTTTCTCCGGTTCTTTGAATTTATTATTTAAAGAGACTTACTCACTATCACTCACGACCTCTGATGAAGCCTTCCATAGGCAAAATGTTTTAGGTCTTGTGACCAGAAGCCTCCCCATTTTTTTGTGAGAGCAAACCTCTGTCAAAGGAACTTTGAAAAAGTAATTTTGTTATATGCAAAAATAAATTAAAATTAAATTATGTGGAACTGGTTTTGTTTGTCCTGTATGTAGTGAGCACTCATTTCAACATATCACATTATTGTCTAGCATCTCCTTAGCTTCACCTGCTTGTACCTGAGGCTCTGTCTTAGAACCCCATAAAGAGGTACATTCTGTCTTGGAACCACTTAGTGGGGTATGCATTGTTTTAGAAGACTCTGTAAAGGGGGACACCCTGTTTCAGAGTTTCTGCCCTGTTAAAGGGTTTCTCTGTTCCCCTATTCTGCTGGGTTTCTGGTTTTCCTTTCTGCTTGTGATTGTTCTGTACTTCCGTTCCGTGTTTTCCGTGTTTCCTTCTGCCTAATCACCCTGTTCTTCAATTTAAGGGGACCACCAGTTTCCTTCCCGTCTTCAGCCAGTGCCGATCTACATTCTACTAGTACACTGTGCTCTGTCTGTTTCTGTTATTAAATTCAGTTTCTGGACTTGGTTATAAATTTAGTTTATTAGTTTAATCAAATTGTCGGGTACCTTGACCTTGGATGGCAAGCTAATATATAATTGGCAATAGGTGAAACAATTTTGTTTGTTTGTACGCTTTGTGTTCCTTTTCCTTATTCCTGGTATCTGTTTTTACTCCTACAGTGCAGTCCAGAGTAGCCCTACACTCTGCATTTCTTGTATCTTGTTTCTGCTTCATTCATAGTTGCTCTGCTCGTATCTCTGTTTCTATCTGCAGTATCCTGCTATCCTGTTCCAGCTGTGTTCTAAGTTCTGCTCCAGAATGTCTGCAGGATTCCTTCAGCTGCACCCTACCTTCAACTGGATACATGTGCTGCTTCCACAGGACCTCGGTATGTGGCCTCACAAATCTGGGAATCAACCCCACCAGGGGAATGCGGTCACCCATACCAGGTCCTGTGTCTCCATGTCCTGCACCACAGGTCCCTGAACACAAGCACTCAGTGTCTTTTGGCATCTGGGAACCTGTCTGTGACACTTACCCTAACCTTTGGGTTATGGTTCAATAAAACCAGAGGAAGCGACGGCCCAGGCCGATACAACCTGCTTCCCGCTCGGATGGGGACCCTTCTGTGGATTTTGCAAGTTCCGTTCACCTCATCCAGTGGCGGATCCAGGGGGGGGGGCAACGGGGCAATTGCCCCCCCCGAGAAAAGGAAGAAAAAAAAAAACCGCTTTAAAAAAAAAAAAAAAACAACGCGCTTGCAGGCAGAGACGGAGGTGAGAAGGGATCGGAAGATCCCCCTCACCTTCTCTGCCTGCCTGCCAGGCTGCACGGGGAGCCGAACAGGCAGCACAGAGAAACCTCCGTGCTGCCTGCTCGGCTCCCCGTGCAGTCTGACACGGAAGTGCCGACAGGTCACGTGACCGGCACGCTGACGTCATACGCGCGCCGGGTCACGTGACCTGTCGGCACAACTGCCTGGGAGCCGAACATGCAGCATGGAGAAGACCATGCTGCCTGCCACTAGCCACCAGGGAAAGGTAAGTGCTGGGGAGATGGGGGGCACATTGGCTGGGGCTTATTAAATGGCTAATAACACTGCATATTACTGGGCAAATTGGCTGGGGCTTATAAAATGGCAACTAACACTGGCATATTACTGGGCAAATTGGAAGGGGCTTATAAAATGGCAACTAACACTGGCATATTACTGGGCAAATTGGAAGGGGCTTATAAAATGGAGACTAACACTGGCATATTACTGGGCAGATTGGAAGGGGCTTATAAAATGGAGACTAACACTGGCATATTACTGGGCAAATTGGAAGGGGCATATAAAATGGCAACTAACACTGGCATATTACTGGGCAAATTGGAAGGGGCTTATAAAATGGAGACTAACACTGGCATATTACTGGGCAAATTGGAAGGGGCTTATAAAATGGAGACTAACACTGGCATATTACTGGGCAAATTGGAAGGGGCTTATAAAAGGGCAACTAACACTGGCATATTACTGGGCAAATTGGAAGGGGCTTATAAAATGGCAACTAACACTGGCATATTACTGGGCAAATTGGAAGGGGCTTATAAAATGGAGACTAACACTGGCATATTACTGGGCAAATTGGAAGGGGCTTATAAAAGGGCAACTAACACTGGCATATTACTGGGCAAATTGGAAGGGGCATATTAAATGGCAAATAACACTGGCATATTACTGGGCAAATTGGAAGGGGCATATTAAATGGCAAATAACACTTGCATATTACTGGGCAAATTGGCTGGGGCATATTAAATGGCAAATAACACTGGCATATTACTGGGCAAATTGGAAGGGGCATATTAAATGGAAAATAACACTTGCATATTACTGAGTAAATTGGCTGGGGCATATTAAATGGCAACAAATTGGCATATTATTGGGCAAATTGGCTGGGGCATATTAAATGGCAACTAACACTGGCATATTATTGGGCAAATTGGCTGGGGCATATTAAATGGCAACTAACACTGGCATATTATTGGGCAAATTGGCTGGGGCATATTAAATGGCATAAATGGGAAGGGAGAAGAGAGAGACATAAATGGGATGGTAGAGGAGAGACGGACAGACATGGGTTGGCAGAGGAAAAACAGACAAACATGGGATGGCAGAGGAGAGACAGACAGATATAGGATGGCAGAGGAGAGACGGACAGATATGGGGAGAGGAGACAGACAGACATGGGAAGGGAGAGGAAAGAGACATAAATGGGAAGGGAGAAGAGAGAGACATGAATGGGAAGGGAGAAGAGAGAGACATAAATGGGATAGTAGAGGAGAGACAGACAGACATGGGATGGGAAAGGAAAGGCAAAGAGATGGGAAATGAGAGGAGAGACAGACGGACATGGGAAAGAAGAGGATACATAGACGGACATGGAAGGGAAGAGGAGAGAAACGGATATGGAAGGAAGAGAGACAGAGGGACACGGGGAGTGAGAGGAGTGTGACAGACATGGGAGAGAGGATAAGACAGACGGACATGGCAGAGAGGAAAAGACAGACGGACATGGCAGAGAGGAAAAGACAGACGGACATGGCAGAGAGGAAAAGACAGACGGACATGGGAGAGAGGAAAAGACAGACGGACATGGGAGAGAGGAAAAGACAGACGGACATGTGCCCCTCCCGAGATCTGACTCTGGATCCGCCCCTGACCTCATCTGGACCTTAGTTCCTGGATTAGACCTGCGATTTGCCCTGCGCGCATGATCTCCCTTGGGCGGACACTGTTGGGCATCTAGCTGCCTTATCGGACTTAATTGGGGTACTTACTTATGGAACTGTCTGGACTATATTCATCAGCCCCCGTCCCTGACTATTTGGTCGTTTATGATCGGCTTGACCAATGCTTGATTCAGTAGACTTTTATTGGCTCTCGTTCCAGCTCTGCTACGCTGCCCTTGTTGCGGATCCGTAAGGTTCTAATTAGCTGACCGTAGCTTTTTTCATGTGATTTCTCTGTTGGTCTATATTTTCTTCCCTTGTTTTCCTCATGCCCCCCCCCATCCCATTCTGGTTTCCCCATGCCCCCTGATTTCCCCCCCACCAATCAATATATCATAATTGTTTTATTTTTATTCTTTATTTTTGAAAAATAGATTTTTTTGTAGTTTACATTGTTAAGTAAGAGTAGTAGAGTAAATCAGGTCATTTGTAACAAGAATGCAATATAACAGGGAGAATATGTTAACAATGAAGTATAGTACAATCTGTTTCATTTAATTATTTTAAGTGATACTCAGGCTCGTAGGCTTTATATAATTTTGAGTCGGAGTGAGTGGGATTTTGAGTATTGATTTGGTGATTTAATGATCAGGGGTAAATGATGAAGTACTCTTCTTTTGTGTTGTTCATGGAGAGAAAAAAAAAAAGAGAGAGAGGAGAAAGAAAAGAAAAAAAAGAAGAAAAAAAAAGGGGGGGGGAGGGGACTAGAGGGGGTAGAGGGAGGTAATAGTGATTGAGAGGGGGAGGAGGTGTTGGGGGGCATTTTTAAGGGGAGGGGCCAGATTGCAGTGTCGGGGTAAAAGGATAAATTTAAGGGAAAGTTGTGTTCCAAGGGAGCCAGACTTTATGAAATCTGGATGGAGTGTCGTGTACATAGGCTGTTAGAAGGTCCATGTTTTTAACTTCCATGATTATGTTTTTAACTGTTGTAAGGGTTGGCATATTGGGTTGGTTCCATAACTGCGCTATTGCTCTGCGTGCTGCTAGAGTGATTTTGGCTATCAGGGCGTTTTCATGTTCAGTGCAGATGTCGGTTTAGAGAGTAGAAAGAGCTCAGGTTCTAGTGGTATTGGTTTGGAGATGATGTAGATAATGAGATTGCTGATTTGTTTCCAAAAAGCTTGTAGATATGGGCAAGTCCACCAACAGTGATAGAAAGTTCCTATGGTTTCACACGTCTTCCAACATAGTGGGGAAGAAGAGGTAAACATTTTGGCCAGGGTGGAGGGTGGACGGTACCAACTCATCAAAGTCTTGTAAGCTTGCTCTTTATGTGTGGTGAAGATGGATATTTTGGAGGTGGCTTCCCAGATTTCATTCCATTCCTCTGGGTCTAATGGGTGGCCAAGATCTCGTTCCCAGGCCGCGATATATGGTGGGAAGAGATTGGAGGTTGATGCGATAATTTCTTGATATAATTGTGAAATCAGACCTTTTTGTCTGGGGTTATCCATGCAGTGTTTTTCCTACCAAGTTGGAGTGGCCTTGGCCGCTTTGTTTGATGTGGGAGAAAGGGCAAAATCTCTAAGTTGTAGGTATCTGAAAAAGTCTGACGAACATAGAGGTATGGTCTTTTTAGATCTTCGTATGATTTTATTGTGTCTTTGTGATATAGGTCGTAGATTCTAGAAATATCACCTTGATCAAATGTTTTGAATAAGGAAGGATCCATCCCTGGAGGGAAGTTTCTGTTTCTGTAGATAGGGCAGAGAGGAGAATGATCTGTGGTTAGTCGATGTTTGATTGCGTGTTTATTCCAAATTCTGAGAGAGTTGATTATCGTTGGGCATTGTGTCTTCAGAAGTGGTCTATGATCTTTTGGTAGCCAAATATATTGGCTTAGGACATCGGGTCTAAAAAGGTCTTTTTCAATATCAGTCCATCTGACAGCTGAGACGGGAGAGTGCCAAGCTGAAATTTGTGCAAGTTGAGCAGCGATGTAATATTTTGAAATGTCGGGGAGGCCTAGACCTCCAGAGGTTTTGGGTTTGTATAAGGTGGACGTGTTCACTCTGGCCTTTTTTCCTTGCCAAATAAATTGATTAATTGATTTTCGTAATATTTTAAAGTCTCTGGATACAAGTGGAATTGGCAACGATTGGAAGAGGTATAATAACCGAGGTAGGATATTCATTTTGACTGTTGTTAAATGTCCGATCCATGATATTAGAAGGGGGTTCCATTTGTCTAGGTCGGATTTTAATTGGTTTAAAAGTGGAGTGTAGTTGAGGTGATATAGCTGCGTGTGGTCTTAGGAGAGTTGTAGACCCAGATATGTCAATGGTTGGTCAGATAATTGCAGAGAGAAGGTAGATTGTATAATTTGGGAAGTCGAGGTAGATAAGTGGATTGGGAGTCCTTTGGATTTTTCTGGGTTAACCTTGAAGCCTGAAACTTTAGCATAGTCTTGTAGTTCAGTGAATAGATGGGGTAAAGAGCTAAGTAGGTTAGTGAGTGAAAGTATGATGTCGTCTACGTAAGCAGCTATTTTGTATTGATTGTTGGCCAGTGTAAAGCTGCTGATGCTCATTTTTTCGATAACCAGTCTTAAGAATGCCCAGTTTACTCGGTCAAACGTCTTCTCTGCATCTAAGGATAGAAACAGAGAAGGCGTTTGAGACTTGGTAGCCATCCACAGAAGGTCTATGCATCTTCTGGTGTTATCTAATGCTTGTCTGTTGGGGATGAAACCTACCTGATCCGGGTGTATTATCTTGGGCAGAATTAAATTTAGGCGGTTGGCTAGAATTTTAGTGAAGATTTTGTAATCAATATTTAGTAGAGCTATGGGCCTGTAGTTTGTTGAATGTTCTTTTGGTTTGCCTGGCTTGTGAATAAGTGTAATATTGGCTTCTTGCATGTCTTCTGTTAGGGTGAGTTGTACTATTTGAATTCGTATTGGATCTGTCTAATTCCGGAGCTTCATGTCGCCTCCTACTATTAGCTTGTCTGTGGGATGTTTTTTTTTAAAGTTTGAGAGCTCTTGCCAGAAGATAAGGCTTGGGGTGGAAGGCGCATATATGTTGAGTAGAGCGACTGTATATGAACCTATTTGTCCAGAGAGAAAAAGGTACCGACCCTTAGGATCCTTATGAGAATATGTGACTGTATACGGACAGGTTTTGCGTAATAAGATGGCTACACCAAGTTTTTTTGTAATAAAGTTGGCCGTGTAGCAGCGAGAGTATATTTGGTCTTTTAGGGTGGGGGCTTTTGTAGAGGAAAAGTGAGTCTCTTGAATGAAGGCGATGTCTGTTTTGCGTTTTTTGAGGTGTCGGAGGAGGGTTCTACGTTTCTGCGGTGGACATTAAGTGATGGAAAGGATATTTGAGATGGCATGATTCTTTCTTTACTTAGAGAGGGTTTTTAAACTTTATTACGGATATGGGTGGTATTTGATGTTAGTTCGGGGGTGGGAAGGGATCGGGGGGAGGTCTGTCAGATTGGGAGGGAAAGTTGAATGAAGAAAGAAGGGAAAAGAAGGTGGGGGTGGTGGGAGAGAATACAATATGTAAGGATAAAATAAGATAATAATAAAATGAAATAAATAAAAGATAAAAAAAAAAAATCCTTAAAGAAAGTTTAAGTCACTGGGCTTACTCAGTATTGGGAAGAGAGAGTAATTGGGAAGTAGTACTGTGGTATTATAAATTGTTTACAAGTGGTGATAACTTGTATTGGAGAAGTGTGATTATTGGGAATTGACCCTGAAATAATAGGTGTGCTCATTGCAGCTAATACGAGCCTGTGTATACAAAATCCCTACCAGCTATGAAGAGCTAATAGAATGTAGATAAATTGTCGAAGCAGATTATAGCATTGGTAAAGTCATTAGAGACAAACAATATTTTGTATAAGTAATTCCAAGAATAGGACATATTAACACAGTATCAGAATCGAACATTGATATTGTAAGAGTAGCTTTTCGTTTCAAATTTATCAAAAATAACGTAACATATACCGTATTTGCTCGATTATAAGACAAGGGTTTTTTCAGAAAAAAATTCTGAAAAATCCCCCTTGTCTTATAATCGAGGTAGTCTTATAATCTGACCTCAAATTGAGGTCAGATTATAAGACAGCGATCCAGGACCCCAGCAGAGCTGCAGATGAGCGCAGACTCCCCCTGCTGCCGCCCGGCACGACCGCCGGGTCTTCTATGGTGAAGCCGGGTACTTCCGGCTTCGTCATAAAAGTCCCGGCGGTCGTGCTGGGCGGCAGCAGGGGAGGTCTGCGCTCATCGCGCAGACATCCTCCGCTGCCCCGCTAGCCACCAGGGAGAATCGGGCAGCTGGGGGATGTCTGCACGATACGTATCGTGCAGACATCCCCCGGCTGCCCCCACTAGCCACCAGGGATCTAGTTACAGTTAAGGGGGAGGGAGGGGGCAGAGAGACAGGGGTGGGACGGGGGGACAGAGCAACAAGGGGATGGAGGGGGGAAGAGACAGAGCAACAAGGGGAGGGGGAAAGAGACAGGGGGAGTGGGGGGAAAGAGACAGGGGGAGGGGGGGGACAGAGCAACAAGGGGAGGGAGGGGGGAAGAGACAGAGCAACAAGGGGGGGAAGAGACAGAGGGAGGTGGGCAGAGAGAAACAAGGGGGGGAAGAGACAGAGGTGAGGGGGGAGTCAAAAGGAGGGGGAGAGAGACAAAGCTGGGGGCAAGGGAAAGAGAGAGGCAGCATTGGCACATAAAAGGAAATAAAAACAAGAAATGCATTTTTTTATATAATTCTTTTATTAAATAAGCAATTTACATGTGAATATATACAAGTTTAACTTTTTTCCTATACGGTAGTCTTATATTCAGGCTTTTAGTTTTTTTCCTAAAGGAATATCCAAAGTTTGGGGGGTCGTCTTATAATCAGGGTCGTCTTATAATCGAGCAAATACGGTAATATTGCTATGTTTAAGGTGGTGTTGGGGCTGATGTACCGTGGTCAGCAAGCGACTTAGTTCTCTTTGTATGATACATTTGTATTTGCAAGTGTCTTTTTAAGGTGGGATTCATCTTGGGGATGAGACAAGGCTTCATCCGTTGTGCTTTGCCTGTTGACTACGGCATGTATAATAGTATCATAAGGGCAGATCATGTTGGACCGTGTGTTAATGTAATCTTATAGGACCTTGGGGTAATTTCTATGTGTCGTTAAGTTGGAACTTTTTGTAGTGGGCGGGGAATGATTTGATCTGTTACCAAAAGGTATAGCATATGGTATTATAGAATTGGTGGTATGCTATGATTTTAGCCTTTAGGGAGAGTGCCAAGTAAAAATTGTGGGTATTGGGACATAAATGGTAAACATTGTTGGGTGTTATGTCAATAAATGGACGATAGTTGGAGCGATGTTAAAATATTTCAATATGTACTGATGTGGATAGTGTTACGTCTGGGGTTAAAAAGCATAGCTAAGAGAGGTGCTTCTATAGCTCCAGAGGTAGGAAACCCCTTAATTGTAGGTGTGTAATAAACAAGGGTGGGATATCATACAGTATCTTGTAACATACAACAATAATCACAAGATAAACAGTGCCTATCAGAGCAAACTTAGCTGTCCCTGGATGGATGTTGTTGAAAGAGGTAGGACTCCAATGTGTAGTTGACACGTCCATTGCATCCAAGTAGTGCTCTGGTTATCTAGGCAGGAATTAATTGTAACCCACATGGTGTCCAAGGAAATCACTATGGGCCGAGAGTCATATAGACGAAACTGTGGAAGAACTCTTGTGGTTAGATGCGGCCAAATGAGGAGATAAGATGAAATTTTAGGAGAGTGTTTGTAATCCAGGATGTCCAATTGGCTCCTGTAAGTGGGTATGCGTCGTCGAGGGTAAGATATCGTACAACATTTTATGAAAGAAAACTATAACATTATATACAGTGCTTGTCGGGGCAAACTTAGCTGTCCTTAGTTGGATATGGTTGAAAGGAGTAGGACTCCATTATGCAGTTGGCCCGTCCATTGCATCCAAGTGGTGCTCTGGCTGTTTAAGCAGGAGTTAGCTGTACTCCGTGGAACGTCCGAAAAGTCGTGTAGAGAGCCGAAAGTCGTGTAGACAAGACTGTGGAAGATCTCTTGAGGTTGGACATAGCTAGTTGACAAGGTAGGAAAAACTTATAGAAGGATCTGTAGTTCATAGTATTCACTTGGCTCAGATATATGGGTATGCGCCGTTAATGTTGGCGGGTAGGTCTGGTGGGAATTGAAGATCGATCTTCTTCTGTAGGTCCCTCTCTGGGGCTGCGAGATCGAGATCTGTGGTTGGGTTGTTCTAATTCCTCTTCAACGAAAGTGTGAAGCTCATCATAGGTCAAAAAGGAGCTTGTTGTTCCATTTCGTGAGATGATGATTTTGAAGGGGAATCCCCAGGCGTAACGTATGCCTGCTTTTCTCAGCTGGTCGGTAAGGGGTTTCCACTGACGTCTTTTATAGAGAGTAATAGGCTCCAGATCTTGAAATGTTTGAATTTGTGAGCCTTCATACGTTAGTGGAGTTCGCCTCGTAGCGGACATGAGTGCCTCCTTAGTATGGAAGAAGTGAAAGCGGACTATCACGTCCCTTGGGCGTGAGCCTGATGAGCCTGGGGCTCTTAATGATCGGTGAGCTCCGTCTAGGAGTAATTTTTCGGCAGGTAAGTCAGACAGGGTGGTACTGAATATTTGTGCAAGTACCTGCGGCAGATCTGTCGATTTGATGTGTTCAGGTAACCCTCTAATGCGCACATTGTTTCGGCGAGATCGGTTACCCATGTCTTCCATCGTGGACTCTAAGCTGGAGACTCTATGATGGAGATCTACAGAATCGTTTGCCAACTGTTCGTAGTCCCCTGATAGTAGGTTTATCTGCTCAACATGTGTCGCCGTTTGATCTTGTAAGGCTTTTACCTCTTTTTGTATGGAGGCCAGAGCAGATCCCATTTCTTCTCGAATGCATTTTTGCAATCTGGTGAAGATATCTTCAAGATCTTGTTTAGTGGAGGGATGCTGTATGGTGGGAAGCGCAGCCATGTTCTGACCATGCGGCTGGTCTTGATGTGGTTTCTTAAAGATTGAGGCAACTTCCACTGGGTCTTTTTTAGCGGTACGCCTGTTTTGGGAAGGTGGATCCATTGGGTGTCAAAGACTCTGTTTTTCGAGCTGTTTTGGCTGGTAGGGTAGCTAAGATTAGCTAAAGTTGGCTTCGAAGCTGCAGAGCAGTTCTTTTAGGCTATCACGGTGCGAAGCCACGCCTCTCTATCCCCCACCAATCAATATAAATCGTCGATTAGAATCCACCCCTCTTCCTGACCCCATTTCACCATTCGATCTTTGTTTATTATAATGTTTGATGTTTATTTGTATTATATTTCTAACCCGTCTCACACTAACTCGATATATGGATACGGAATAACTACCTCTTATACATGATTGCTGCCCTACTCTACCCAGGTGACCCCCATGTACGCTTGGCCCATCGTCCCCCCACCCTCCGACTCCCACCTGTTCCTCGATTTCCCCCCATTAATCAATATAGATATGCGATTACAGCCCTCCCTTTCCCACCCTGATCCCCCCCCCCCCATTAATTGATCTAAATATATGATTCTGGTCCTCCACCGCCCATCCCAATACTACATATGTGTATTTGAGAGACTTGCTTACCATTATGGGGATATAAACATGCGTTAGGTAATTTACTGTCCAGGTGCTCTTCAGATGTATCCCAACAGTTCTGTGCACAGTGTACCCATTTGTATTTTATTCCACTCCATTCTCTGATCATTAAAACCAGGTTATAGCTGACATATTTCTCCGATATTTTGATCTTTGTTGCATGCCTGTGGGTAAATGTGTCTAAAACGTTTATGTGGCGCTATACCACTGGATTATTTGGGCTTCATTATGTTTGTATTTGCACCTTCAAGACATACCTACCTATTACATCCGATTGTTCCTATATTGTGCCCAAATGATCCCCGCATTCACTTGCTTCCCTCCCCTTTTAACTCCCCCCTCACTGTACTTCCCCCTTTCCCATCTCATCACCCTCACCCCTCCCCCTTTGTACAAACTCCCCCACCTCCACCCAGTCACTTCCCTCCTTCCCTTCCATGTCTTCCCATACCCCCCTCCCCTCCCTCATCCCTAACTCTACAATAAATACCCCCGTAACGTGATGTTTTGTTAAAATTACAGTTGTTTTTTTTCCCTACCCCAGTGAAGATACTAGGCTCGCAGGACACCGAACCTAGCAACTGACCCTTGATTTATGAGACACCATCTCGTTAGCTCACATTCCCCAGTAAATATGTGTGGACCACTGCCACATTTGTAGTTCGGACTTGGTCCCTCGTTTGGCACTCTCGCCCTTCATGTCCTATGGATGTATGATTTTGACCACCTTGTATTTTTGCTTAAGCTGTTTGTACTGGAATTGTTTATATTCTGTTTATGTTGTTCTCTTCTTTTTTCTTTTTGTTTTTTTCTCTTCTCTTGAGGGGTCCTCGTGATTGTTTTTTGCATACCACAGATACCACACCCATTTTTGCACATGGCTAACATAAGTAATATCACTGCAGTCTTGAATCACGCTAAAGGATTTAACTCCCCCATGAAACGCGCCTGTTTATTCCGGGAACTCAAGAGCATGCGTGCAGATGTAGCTATGATACAGGAAACCTATTTTCTAAGACGTAAAGTCCCTGACTTTTGTAATAGTGACTACCCACAACTGCTTTATTCCCACTCACCTTTCCAAAAAACTAAGGGGGTCGCTATTTTCCGCTGAAAGCACCTTCCCCTTGTTGTCCAGGACCAGTGGTCGGACAGCGAGGGGAGAGCTCTATTCCTCAAAGGGATGACTGGTAGTGAAGCTGTCACTCTGACCACCCTGTATGCCCCAAACACCTCCCAGCACACTTTCCTACGCACAATGTTATGCAGACTACAAGAATTAGCCTCGGGATTGATTGTCCTGGGGGGGAGATTTTAATATGCCCCTGGACCCTAAAATGGATTCCTCTATACGTTTCTCTAAAATCAAGATTGTAAAAAAGGCCCTCCATGATACCCAATTAGCTGACATTTGCATTAAGCATCCTGGTACTAAAGATTATACTTTCTACTCACCCCCTCATGACCGCTACTCTTGGATAGATTACCTATGTATATCCCACCATCTCCCATTTGTGAACCGGGCAGATATTGGGCATATTACATAGAGTGATCATGCTCCCATTTCTCTGCAACTATCTCTACCCTCTTTGTCTAAACGCCAATTCTCCTGGAGACTGAATGAATCCCTATTGCATGACCCAGAAGTGACCCCAGCTCTCAAAACTCATATCACTAATTATTTCAAAGAGAATTTACTCCCGGAAACTTCACCCACAGTAGTTTGGGAAGCCCATAAGGCGGTTCTCCGAGGTCACTTAATCAGCTCAGGGGCGCATAAAAAGAAACAGTACTCCTCCACTATGATAAAACTTCTAAATGACATAGCCCAAATCGAAACTACTTATAAACTTTCTTTAAGTCCCGATGTATATCAATCTCTGTTAGACCTTAAAGCTAAACTGGCAGATCTCTGCAATAGCCGTGACAGACGTACACACATACAACTCAAAAACCGCCTATATCAATGTAAGGACAAGGCGGGCAGAACTCTGGCGCGGTTGTTACGGGATCGACACCAAACGACATTTATACCAAAAATTAAGTCTAAACAAGGGACTATGCGTCACTCTACCCCGCAGATAGCTGAAATATTCTGTACATACTATCACGACTTATATAATTAATCTGGTCCCCTAGATGATACTGAGACACTGGAATTGTCTTCTAGAATACAAGGATACCTAGACGCCCACATGGATAAGAAAATATCCATTCAAGATTCCCTCTTGCTTGATTACCCAATTACGCTGGAGGAATTGACCTCCGCAATTAAAGACTCCCCGAATGGCAAAAGCCCAGGCCCTGACGGATTTTCCATTTCATACTATAAAACTTTCCTCGACTCGTTGGCTCCCCCCTTATTAACGCATTCAATTCACTACAAAATTCTCATTTGTTTCCCCTTCAAGCCCAAGAGGCACACATAACGGTAATCCCTAAACCTGGAAAGGAAACAGACAATTGTGCGAGTTATCGGCACATTTCTTTATTAAATGTGGATCTTAAACTGTTTGCAAAGATTCTCAGCACTAGGCTTAAAACTCATATCCCTTCACTAATCCAAGACTGGATTTGTCCCTGGCCGTGAGGCACGTGATAACACGACCAAGGTACTAAACCTTATTCACTATGCTAAAATACACGACACCCAGCTATGTTGTTATCTACAGATGCGCAAAAGGCCTTTGACAGGGTGAGCTGGCCCTTCATGCATGCTGTCCTTGGACATATTGGACTGGGACCGACAATGCGTCAGTGGATAAGATCCCTCTATCATGTCCCTACTGCTAGGCTGCGAGTGAATGGGTCTTTGTCGGGCCAGCTCTCCCTGTCTAATGGCACTAGACAAGGTTGCCCCCTCTCCCCACTTTTGTTTATCTTCATAAACAAAACCTAGTCCGTTCTGTGTGAAAACGAGCACTGAAAGCAGATTTTTTTCCGCCTTCAGTGCTCAAACAGTATTGAAACGATGCTTCTGTGTGGAAGCATCGTTCAATACTAAAAAAAAAAATGCCTGTCGGCATTTCGATCGCTCCGGAGAGCGATAGAAATGCCGGTTTTAAAGGCACAGTGCCTTTAAAACGCAGGCATTACAAAAAGAGCATAGGAAGCTAATTTAATCGCTTCCTATGCTCTGTAAGTGTTGCTGATTGCCTTGCAAGTCGAGGCAATCAGAAACACACAAAAAAAAATGTACGATCTTGGTCACTGTGTGACCAAGATGGTGCTGCCCTTCTAAGGACAAGAGCACAGGAGGCAGGAAGTAGCTGCTTCCTGTGCTCTCTGGCTGTCACACGATTGCCTCATCACAGAGCGCACATCTCAAATGTGGCCTTTGAACCCCAAAATAACCTAACCAACCTATACATGGGTGGTATCCCTGTACTCAGGAGATCTTGCTGAACACATATTGTGTTGTTTGGCACTGACATATAACAGGATCTGTGAATTCATGCCCAAAGTACAATGTATGTGGGAAAAAAAATTACTACCCAAAACATTGACATAGGTTGGTGGTAGAATTAGTGCATGGAAAGTGTTAAAATACTACCATGTGAAATACCATAGGGTGTCTAGTTTTCAAAAATATTTGGCTCTGTGAGGTACAATACACTTTCTGGCTTCAAAAATTTCACAAATTATAGTATAATCACTTTTTTATCTATTTATTTATTCTCTCCCCCCCCCCTCCCCCACCTAGGCACTTTTTTCCAAACTTAGTCTCCCATCCTATGACTCCGATTTATGCAGCTGATTATGGTAGACAAATATACAGTATTTGGAGATGTATCTGTACCGGCAATTATGTTTAAAAGTTGTTTGTATGTGTTATATGTCTATTTGTAATTATCGGTAATTTTTTACAAAAATAAAATAAAGATTATTGGAAAAAAAAAAAAAAAAAACACAAATGGGACATGGGCGCAGGTTTTTTGCATGTCAGAATTCCAAGTTGGAAAACCAAAATGTGCACCCCCTAAATGTGGCCTTTTAGCCCCAAAACAAACCAACAAACCTATGCATGGGTGGTATCCCTGTACTCAGGAGATGTTGCTGAACACATATTGAGGTGTTATTTGGAAATACCCATTCACATTTTAAGGTAATGTTTACCTAAATTGCAATCTATGTGAAAAATTTAAAAATACATTTTTTTGCTACTAACTTTGCCAAAGATTGGTGGTAAAATATCTACATGAAATGTGTCAAAATAACCCGTTAAATGCCCTGAGTGGTCTAGTTTTCAAAAATATGTACATGTTGGGGGTCATTCATGGATTTAGTACAGATATCAGTGTTACATTGTCACTAATGCTAATTTTGGAAAAAAAAAAAAGGATTTAAAAATAGATTTTCACTACTTACTTGGCCCTTTAACATGAATTAAAAAGCACAAAAACATAAAACATGAGATAATTCTGAACTCAGGACATATATTAGAAACTATTTAGCAGTGTTTTTTTTGTTGTCTCTTGAACATAAGTATTCGATTTTTCAAATAAAAGTCATATTTTATTATTCTTTTTACATCAAATTATATGCCATTATCAAAATAATGGTATAAAAAGAAAGGGGGGTACACTAAATGAGATAGAAATAAATTACAGCAAACACCTCAGAAATGTTAAAACAGCCCATTGTCACCAAGTGTCTGACAAGCCAAAAAAGTCATGTCACTTAGGGGTTAATATACCATGTTTTGTCACTCAATATGCCAGGATTTAGCCATTTGATAAACCATGTTTCGTCACTCAATATGCCAGGATTTTGCTCCCCTCCTTCCCCCTTAGTCAGTACTTACCGCCTTGTTGCTGTATCTCCGATCGTTTCACGGAGGAAGGAAACTCCAGTCGCTTTTAAAAAAACCTTTATTGAAGTAGTGTGGCTTCAATAAAGTTTAAAAAAAAAAAAAAAAAAAAAAAATAAAAACCGACCAGAGTTTTCTGTGCAGTCTAACCTCCTGAGGAAACGACCGGAGATACAGCAACAAGGAGGTAAGAACTGAAAATGTACTACATTCGCTCCATAAGACACACAGACATTTCCACTCACTTTTGAGGAGTAAAAAGTGCTTCTTATGGAGCGAAAAATACGGTACATGCTATCGGGTCTGCATAACAGTTAGGTTTACTGTGCCTATTTACACTGCAGCTGTACATATACACATGCTATGTATAACTATCAACTATGCCAGGGGTGTCTAAGTTTATTCTGCAAAAGGCCACTTCGATAGAAATGTATGTGTGCATGGGCTGCATTCATTCAGAGAATAATATATTATATATATATATATATATATACACACACACACACACACACACACACACACACGTGTGTGTGCGCGAGTATATATATATATATATAAATAATTCACACTAATGTGCAGTGGTCACATTAACTATACACACACACATCCATCCACTTAGCCTCCACCACATCCATCCACTTACCCCACACACACTTAAAACAGTTTTGTTTTTATTTAAACAGGGCTGTAGGCTTCATTAACTTCATGCTGCTTCTTCCCTCCCTTTGACACTTGAGCATGGTAGAGAAGGGGATATAAACACGACAACACAGCTTTCCGTGCGCTGAGCAGTTCGTTGGGCGCTCCTGAAGTATGCCTTTTTAATTTTTCACCTCCAGTTTATTTATTTTTCCGGGAGACCAAGATTTCAAACTAAGCACACTATATATAAAGTTACATATTTCTAATATAAAAAGAAACAAAGCAAATAAACACAAATATATTTAATATAGTGCTTTTAGGTACAGATACTTTCAATGTTTTCTGAACAGTAATAAAGATACAACAACACCATTTAAAGATAATTCAATGCAATCTAAGAACAAGTAAGGGAAAAAAAAAATCAAAAAAAAAAAAAAATCACAGTAATAGGTTTGTAGCGCACAACCTGTAACAAACACTCAATAACTCGGAGCTAAAACTATTAATACAAGTTATCAACCTGCACAATCTTTTGCAATGAACAGATTTCCATGAAACCTTATAAGCAAGTAAAGCAAAACTTGGGATTTTTGTAATAAAACAAACAATGAAAAGCAAAAAATAAATAAAATATATATTTAACGACAAACATCTTCCCAATTTGCAGAATATAAAATGCATTTATACCACTAAGCTGTGCGTGTTAAAGTAAAGTATTTCAAAAATGGAACACCAAAAAGCAGTTACAGCAGTCTGCTAACCTGGGATTAGTACAGTACTTGGTAGATTTTGTTTAACCCCTTCGTGGCGCATGGTGCGTGCGTCCAAAACGACGCAAGCACCAAAACGTCACGATTTGTTCCTGGCCACCAATCACAAGGTGATCGGTAGCCAGGAACACTCTGGCAGAGACCTGATCAGGGTCTTAATAGACCCTGTGGGTTCCTGCCAAAAAATCGCGAGACCTCCGGACGTCACGTGTGACGTCACGGAGGCGTGCCCGAACCCGGAAGTTCGGGCACAGTGCGATTTAGCAAAATGTAGCCGGTGCTCAAAGCGACATTTTTCCTGTCAAACTGAGGCCACTCAAAGTGGCCTCATCTGACAGGTGGGATCCCGCTGTAAGTGCCTGCATCGGGATCCGAAAACAGCTCATCGCGGGGAGCCACGATGAGCTGTTTAGTACAGGACGTACTATGCCATCCTAACGACTTTAAGGCACTTAAAGTCAGGACGGCATAGTACGTCCTAACGTCACGAAGGGGTTAATGCAATCTTCTAGATGTGAATTCGCAACAATTTCTTAGTGTTGCCTTTAAACCATTAGACTGGTAGAAATGCATTGCAATACAACACAACCAACGCTTTTGTACTTCAGCCTAAGAGAAAAAAAATGACACCATGGAAAGTTCTAAGACAGTGATGATCAATCCCCATCCCCAAAGACCACTAAAGGCCTGAATTGCAATAGCCCTGCCACAACATTCAGAGTGCCAGTCAACATGACTGATCCGTTCATTAATAGAAGCTCATGTAGTGCTATTACTCAAATGGTGTTGTGCATCTGTCATAATTCCACTTAAAGAGGAAATAAATGCGGTAAAATTAGCTTGTACTTTCCAATTTATTAACATATGAACGTATGGATTTAAAGTATGAACATATAACCAATGCCTTGTTCAGCTACGTGCACTGAAGCAGCCAAATTGTTGATAACGTGATCTGAATGGACATTTTCTTTGTGCGATTCATTACATTGCTGAAGGTGGTGGGACATTGCCAGGGTCTTTCTCGGAATCTGGAGGTAATGGTGTGCTATGTAGGCTTGTCTCCTTGTAGACAAACCAAGTATTTCCTGCCCACAAAATCAAATTAAGAAATCCAAAGGCCTGAAGAAAAAAAAAAGAAGAAGTTTTGTGTCAAAATCAGAGCATATTCACATTTTTTCCATTACAATTTATAGTGTGAGAGTGAATGAGAGTGGTTAAAAACGGGCAATATGCAAACAAATATGTGTGCGCGCGTGTATAAATATATAAATAAACCAAACATAAAAATAAATGCTGTTGGTAATATTGTGCGTTAGAAAATTCAACAGCCCAAACCATATTTTAAACCATAAAAAAAGTGTAATAAATCAACTGCAATTTGATTACAATAAATTATATGTTCCCAAAAAGGATTATCAGATTGTATTTTCTTTGACTGTACATCTGGAATACAATTTTCACATTCATCCATGTACTTCTAATAAAAAGGCATAACCACTCCATGAAGTACACACATTCCAGCGCTTTACAAATCTCAAGAGCCAAGACTTCCAAAATCCATTGACTTGGATTCACTGTTTTAAATCACTAGACATGAAAAATCCATACTTTAGGACTGCATTGAACAGCAAAGGATTTACAGGACATTTTACTAGACACAGCCATAGACTAAAAATGGCTGCGCCCGCTGCACACATGTGCTTAGGAAGCACCTACAGGCTCCCCATAACCGATGGTGGTCGCCCTCCTGAGCGACCCCATCGGCTCAGTAGAAGGGAACGCGCTTCCCTTCCACTGGCAAGAGCATCGGAAGTGAATGTATTTCACTTCTGATGCTCTAGGGGGAGCCAATCGATGCCTGCACAGCAGATCTGAGTGATCTGTGTGCAGGCATGTATGGTAAGTGCTCTGATGAGCACTTATCATACAGTCAAAGGCAATATTAGTAAATATTGCCTTTGACAAGTATTGATCTGCCTCCCTCTCCTTACTAGTTTTAGTAAGGGAGAGAGACAGATCAGATATTCCCTGCAATTGATCGCTGTGTACGCAGTGATCTTACACAGCAGCACATTTTTTGTTGTCTGGGCATTTTGTTAGGGGTTAATAATTTTTTTTTACGGGTTTTTTTTTTTTTTACAGTATATCAAAGGCTCTTTTAAGAGCTATTAACCCCTTCCTTGCCATATATCACTTCCTAAGCAGCGCATATGGTCACTGCCTAAGCAGGGCAAATGGTCACTGCCTAAGCAGTGCATATGGAGTGATCTGGTTGCAGAAGGATTTTTTTTGCCATCAGCGATCAGTAACAGCCGATCAGTGGCAAAGGTGGTTTGGTGATTTCTCAGATGAGCATCACCATTCGTCTGGTTAGATCAATATTGGTAAATATTGTTCTGACCCATATGGATCTGCCTCCCTCTCCTCACTTAGTGAGGGAAAGAGACAGCTCTGTATAATATAAGTTTTTAATTGTAATAAATTAAATAAAATGTTAAAAGATTGTGAGACCCAAGGGCTTTTATAAAAGCCATACCCTTTGTATAGTGTACCCTATATAGTAACCCCTTCCCTGCCACTGATCACTGCACAGCAGAACATTTTTTCTTGTCTGTGCCTTTTTAGGGGTTAATTTTTTTGTACAGTACTACAAAGGCTCTTATAAGAGCTATTAACCCGTTCCTTGCTCTACATGTCAAAATTCCAAGTTTGAAAATCAAAAAGCGCACCTCTCAAATGTAGCCTTTCAACCCCCAACAAAGCTAACAAACCTATGCATGGGTGGTATCCCTGTGCTCGGGAGATGTTGCTGAACACATATTGTGGTATTGTTTGTCAGTGACACATACCGAAATATGTGAATTTGTGTCTAAAGTACAATGTATGTGTGAAAAAATCCACAATAAAATTACTACCACAAAACTTTGGCAAAGGCTGGTGGTAGAATTGGTGCATGGAAAGTGTTAAAATACCACCATTTAAAATAGCCTAGGGTGTCTACTTTTACAAAATATATACTTTTTTGGGTAAAATACACTGTCCGGCTTAAAAAAAAATGAAAGATGGGCTCAGGCTGACTACACGTCAAAATTCCAAGTTGGAAATGCGCACCTTCAAAATGTGGCCCTTTAGCCCCCAAACAACCCAACAAACCTATGCATGAGTGGTATCCCTGTACTCAGGAGATGTTGTTGAACACATATTGGGTTATTGTTTGGCAGTGACACATACCGAAATCTGTGAATTTATGTCTGAAATACAATATTTGTGGGGGGAAAAAAACACACAAAAAGTACTACCACAAAATTGCACAAAGGCTGGTGGTAGAATTAGTGCATGGAAAGTGTTAAAATACCACCATTTGAAATAGCGTAGGGTGTCTACTTTTAAAAAATATATGGGTTGATGGGGTAAAATACACTGGCTGGTTTCAAATATGTCCCAAATGGCTGTCTGCATGTCAAAATCTCAAGTTGGAAAACCAAAAACTGCACCACCCAAATTTGGTCTTTCCCCCCCCAAACAACTCAACAAATCTATGCATGGGTGGTATCCCTGTACTCAATAAATGTTGCTGAACACTTATTGGGGTGTTATTTGGCAGTGACACATACCAAAATCTGTGAATTCATGTCTGAAGTACAATGTTTGTGAAAAGAAAAAAACACAAAAAAAATCTACCACAAATTTTGACAAAAGCTGGTGGTAGAATTAGTGCATGGAAAGTGTTAAAATACCAGCATCTGAAATAGCCTTGGGTGTCTAGTTTTAAAAAATATATGAGTTGATGGGGTAAAATACACTGGCTGGCTTCAAATATGTCCCAAATACGACATGGGTGCAGGCTGTCTGCATGTAAAAATTTCAAGTTGGAAAACCAAAAACTGCACCTCCCAAATTTGGCATTTTAGCCCCCAAACAACCCAACAAACCTATGCATGGGTGGTATCCCTGTACTCAGGAGAAATAGTAGAATCTATTTAGCAGTTTTTTTCGTTCGCTTTTGTCGATGAGGAGAAGATGTTTCAAATAAAAGTCAGGAAATTTGTGTTTTTTGACCATATTTTATTATTTGTTTTATATAATATTATAAGATATGATCAAAATGATGGAATCCAAAGAAAGCCCTTCTTGTCCCGATAAAAACAATATATAATATGTGTGGGTACAGCAAATGACAAAGAAGAAAATTACAGCTAAACACAAACAGCACAGAAATGTTAAAATAGCCATTGTCCAGAAGCTCACTGTAAACAACCTGTACTGCAATCTTTAGAGGAAGAGATGCTCATTGCCCTTGTGTTTCAGGTATTGTCATTTATTACTCTCAAAAGCAAGAAATTAATGGAAAGAGGTTAAATCATGAGAATGACACTTTGTCCATTTAAAGAGATCATATTTCCAATTTGCTTGCTTCATTCATTATACCCATTATTGCATGCTCATTGCTTCATGTTACTTGAAGCAACAACATAAAAACAATAAAAAAAAAAAAAAACTAAAATACACACACACACACTGGTACAAACTTACACACAGTACTTCACATGATTCCCTATATATATGAAGTGAGTCATCCTATATCCAAAACTATGATGTTGTACACAAAAGCAGTGGGAGCCCCTAATAATCTGTTTGAGAGTTTACTGATTAAACTATTAAAAGGTAACTAGCTCATGGACAACCTTGGAGGAGGCCCCTACTAAAGTACATTTTTAAAAAGCATAGCACAGGCTGAGCATCCCTTATCCAAAATGCTTGGGATCAGAAGTATTTTGGCCATGTTGGATAACTGATCATTGTCACCAATAAGATATATTAAAGCCTCTCAGCACTCATGACATACAGTAGTGTTAATGCAAATACTGTATAGAGCAAATAAATCACTTTTACTGTGATATGAGGCATCGTTGGGAACCTGCTGATGGTGCTTCAAGCCTGCACAGACGCCATTGTATTACCCTTGTAATTCTGAGCATGCATGGAAAGGCTAGATCACAGCTGAAGGGGTTTGAACACTGAATAAACTGTTGTGTGTATTTAATTTTACTAGTCCTGCTCATGCTACACACTAACCCACTAGCTCTTTTCATGGATACCAGGGACTACAATGTGGTGAAGCACATGGGTCACATTTGTCTCACATGTCTGCATGCTTACTTCACTGTTAAGAACTTACTTTCATTAAACCAATGTATAGTTTGGCAACAAGCATATACCAATTTAAAATGTATTGTATTTGTAAATATTATTTGTATTTATTTTTTTTGTAGCCTCTAACAGTTATTATAGTCTCCCTGATATAGTTAATATTGCAGAAAGCAAGGAGTGTGAACTTTTACTTTACACTTAGTATTAATATTTATAAACAGCCAGTAAGTTAGTTAACACCTTCGCGACAAAGGACGTGCCAGGCACGTCCTGGGAGAAACTCCCTTAACTACAAAGGACGTGCCTGGCACGTCCTGCGGTGAATTAAGCGGTTTTTCGCGATCAACGATCGCGAAAACCGCTTTAACGGTGCTGGTCTATTGCCTCGATGTCGAGGCAATAGCCAGCACTGAAATTTCTGTTTTGGAGCACCCACGATCGACTCACAGTGCGATCGTGGGGAGCCATATTGACGGAGCATGCTGCTCCGTCAATATGGCTAAGCCCTCTGCCGGTCTGAGCTTCGGAAGTGAAAGTAACTTCCGTCGCTCTGAATATGCTACTTGGCTGCCCCTGGTGGTAGTTAAGTAGCATTGCAATGGAAAATATTTAAAATACATATTTAATTAATTAAAAACAGGTTATATAGCTATATTAGCCTATAGGGTTAAAATTAAATCATTTTTAACATAAGGGATAGGGTTAAAATTAAATTAAAAAATATTAAGGGATATGATAAGGATTAGAGTTGGGGTTACATTTTTATGTTCAGGTTGGGGTCAAAATGTCAATATAGGAAAAAAACAAAAAACACTATTTTTGTTTTTTGCCCCATAACTCGCAAAAAATTACCGGAAAATATGGAAACATGCATATTTTTGAACTCGGGACAACATTTAGAATCTATTTAGATGGGGTCTTTTTTAATGATTTTATTTGTGTAAATTATATTTTAGGTCAAAGTTAGAAAAAGTGGGTTATTTTAAATTTTTCATCATATTTTATGATTTTTTTTGAACATAATGGTATCTAATGAAAGCCCTTCTTATGACGATAAAACAACATATAATTTGTGAGGGTACTGTATGTGAGAAAGAAAAAAATTACAGCTAAACACAAACACCCTAGAAATGTCAAAACAGCCATTGTCACCAAGGGATAGTCAAGGTGAAAATGTCTTGTCACTAAGGGGTTAATTGGCAAAGACTGATAACTAATGGTTATTTTAAAATGTATTTAATTGCCAAATCAGTCATTTTATAACTTATTTCAGGGATTGAATATTTCAAATGTTATTTCATGGATAAATGAAAAAAGTCTGCACCAGTAAGCACTTTATCAGAAATAAGAATAAAGAAACACTATTAACATACCACAGAAATGTTAAGGCTTCCCATGTGTGACTCTTCCCCTGGGGTACAGAGATACTCCTTGTCACAGGTTGTAGCAACGATTTGTGGATTGGTCACCGTTTTCACATCCGTCAAGCCTTTGGCCCAAGCAGAAGAACTCACCAGCCACATGAAGGCAAAGATTGCTGTAATTACAAAGTCCTACAAAACACAACATGACATTGTTTAAATAACTTTGCCATTTGTAACCTCTTATTTCTAAAAATTATTTTTTGTAGCAATACATGTTTAAAAGGACAATGAAACTTTATTTTTCACTCGCTTATAATATAGAGAGACCCCCGCACAGTATTCCAGACTGGCTGTTTCAGCTGTGAGACAGAGCTGATAGTAAACATTTGTGTATTAGGATATACGTCAGGTTCACCTGGGAAATGTAACTCTTGCACGAGTTAAAAATATAAAAACGCAAATGATTAGGAGAACAAAAATAATAATCAAGGCATGCATTAACTACATTTCATACAGTTTACACATCAGTACTACTGTATACCGCTTGGTACAGTGCATAAAGGGGGAACTACACACAGTGTTAGACAAACTGGGACTAACCAATACAGTAGGTAGAGTACCCTGCTTGGAAGCTTACAATCTAGAGGGTGTGAGGTTGAATAGTAAGATGGTGGTAATCCCTGCATCCAGATTCAGCATGCAGGATAGGAGTTTCCCTACAAGTTGGGAGCACTGTTTTACCTCCCACACAAGTAGGGAATTAGCAGATGAGATCAGCTATTACAGAGTCATTAGAGAGCTAAAATATGGCTGTGCATTATATTGCATGTTGTTGATTGAGAATGTTTGATAAGTATAATCCACAACACTAGTAACTGAACGTGTAACCCTTAGCCATATTACAGTGCTCAGCCAGTATTTGGTTGACTACACATTACGGGAAACATCCCATAGAGCTTTGCCATCCAATGCCCCCTGCAGATAAGTCAGAACCTTTACACATATGTAAAATATTTTTATACATCATTTTTACACATACGTATGTGCAAAGGTTATATGTGTGATTGAAAAATGGGTGAACTGTCAACCCATAGGTGTTTGCTTGGTAGTACAGTGCACAGAGCTCTATGAATACTGTGCACTGTCACAGGGAGAACATATAAAAGTGAAATGTTTAAAAGTTCTGACTCACATATAAAAGGAAAGCAAAGCAACCTTTACAAAAGACTACTTTCTCTTCCGTTTTACGGACGTAAATGTTATATATTTGAATGAAATATTGGGTGATCTATGTTTGTGTGCTTGTACTGTACAGTTAGGGTTCTCTCAGCAATGAAACGGGCTGGTTCTAACTTTGGCACTTTGCGGATTCCATACTTCACCCTGCAGCAATATCAATAATGAAACCGAAGGCAGGCTTTCTGAGCCAGGTATTTGCATTCTGTTCCTGTGCACGTTGTGTATTGCGTGGATCATCTTTAAGCTGCTTGTACCAACATTTTGCAGTCTGCTTGCGCTAGCCTCATCTGTGCCACTATTAAATAATTGTTTGGAATCTACATATGTCTTTGTAGATTTCCTGAATGGCGCACATACAATAAATGGAAGCCTCCTGTGAGTTTTATTCATCTCACTTTATTCACTATTTTAAATTCATAACTTCTACATTATTTTTGTTTTTTTATTGCAGGGTCTACTGCAAAATTCCACTATAATAAGTTAATATAAGTTTATTTTTTCTTTTATTTAGCACTTATTGGTGCATGAACCCCTTTGTAATGCATGGTGTTTGTGTCCCAGAAGATGCAAGCACCAAAATACCATATCCTGTTCCTGGCCCCAATCACAAGGAGATTGGTGGCCAGGGACACAGTTGCAGAGACCTGATCAGGGTTTTAATAGACCCTGTGGGTTCCTGCCAAAAATCACGAGACTTCTCTGCGTCACTAGTGTCTAGGGTTCAGGCACGGCACGATTTAGTTAAATGTAGACTGCTCTCGCTTTGAGCGTCCGCTACATTTTTCCTGTCAGTCTGACAAGTGGGAACCCGCATAAAGTCCCTGCAGTGGGATCTGAGCACAGCGCGGGGACCTAAGGATGTTCCATGCCGTCCTAGTCTTTTAGGACCAGAAAAATAGCATAGAATAACCTAGCGTCACGAAGGGGTTAATTGTGAGTGATAGGTTAACCTTGCGCAGGGTTAACTTTTATTCTGTGTATTCTAGTATTTCAACCCATGCTGTAGTGTCATTTTACTCTGTTGGCCACTCCTTACTTCTTTTCTATTTGATAATGACGCATGATGTTGTTTGGCTGATCCATGTTTAGATTGGTGAGGTCTACACAAAACATGCTTGAGAGATCAGCTAAAAAGCAATTTGATTTATATTATGAATAAAACAGTACAGCTTGAAATGTCTAGTAAACTTTCATTTGAAATGGAAACGTATAAACAGGAACAGATTAATTCATCCAAACCTGGACGAAATTACATATTAAAGCAGTTATATGTGCTCAGAAAGTATTAGTGCTATCCTTTTCGATAATGATTTTTTTCACTGACATTGTATCCTTCCATCAGGTTGGCTGATATAACCCATATCTTACCTAACAACTTCCCTTCAAATTCAAAATGAGCAAATAGATTGTTTAAGTATTGCTGATTTGGGTAGTTTTCAGGAGTTTATCATCTCTTGAGACAAATACTATTGGCATAAAATATACGAGACATTTCCAGCAAACAGGGTTTGAAATCAATACAGTGTTCATATATTTACTCACCACTGATTAAAACATTTAAAGGCACTCCATATGTAGCAAGAAAAAAAATAACAGAACTGCATTAGAGACGATTTCTATATGTGGTAATGGTCAAGTGGCAGTCATATTAATCACACCTATGTTAAACCTACTTTTAGTTTGATGCAAACAGATACATTCAAAACTATTGAAACAAGATGGTGAGGAGGGACCTGCATAAATAAATGCTCATACAGTACCTATTTGTACATTAGTACTGAAACACCTTAAAATCGAAGCATGCTAAGCATTCTGGGTTATAACAGCATTGACGGTAGGTATAGCAATTAAACCTAACAATTGCTAACAATTTGGCTACTACAATTTGTTTTTAAATAATCGGTGCATGTTAGAATATGTGTTTTCCAGAGAATTTAAACAGTGCATAATTATGCCCTACATTGAACATTGCAAACAATGTTTAGATGAGTTGTCCCTTTAAGAACAAATAGATTTGTAAAATTTTATACAAATTTGATAAATTGGTACTTACAATTAATGGCAATTTTGAAGAGCTCTGGTACAATTGCCTGTATCCAATGTACAACACAAGAGCACCGATACAGTAGAGAAAGGCAAACACGGCAATAGTTACATAGAACTGGGCGGGGGAAGAATAATCCCCTGTAAGATGAAAATCCTTCCATTGTGATCCACAGAATTCATCTTTTATTCCTTGGTATGTCACAGTATTTAACCTAAAGTAAAATATAAAAGTAACAAATACAATTAATTAACACTCATTCTTTAAAGGCTAAATAGTTAATACAATACTAAAACAAAGTGAAGGCAGATAGGCGTTACCGTTTTTGCTCGATTATAAGACGAGGTTTTTTTCAGAAAAAAAAATTCTGAGAAAGACCCCATGTCTTATAAATCGAGGTCATCTTATAAATCTGACCTCAAATCGAGGTCAGACTATAAGACAGGGATCCAGGTCCCCACAGAGCTGCAGGGGACCTGACCTGGATCCCCCTCTCTAACAGCCGGGGGATGTCTGCGCGCTGAGCGCAGACTCCCCCTTCTGCCGCCCGGCATGACCGCCGGGACTTCTATGATGATGCCGGAAGGCTGCCACCACTAGCCACCAGGGAGCAAGAAACATGTGAGGGGGAGGGCGGGGGGTATAAAGACAAGCGGAGGGAGGTGGGAAGAGACAGAGACAAGGGGGGGCGCAGAGTGTAACAAGGGGAGGGGGGGGGGGAAGAGACAGACAAGGGGAGCGAGGGGGGAGACAAAGGGACGGGGAGAGAGGCAACACTAAGGGGGGGAGAGAGACAAAGCTGGGGGCAAGGGAAAGAGAGGCAGCATTGGCACATAAAAAGGAAATAAAACCAAGAAATGCATTTTTTTTTTATATAATTTTTTTTATTAAAAAAGCAATTTACATGTGAATATATACAAGTTGAAGTTTTTTCCTATAGGGTAGTCTTATATTCAGGCTTTTAGTTTTTTTCCTAAAGGAATATCCAAAGTTTGGGGGGCCGTCCTATAATCGAGCAAATACGGTAATTTATGCCGACCATTAACTTAGATTTTTTTTTAATTTTTTTTTTATGTAGTTTGTGCATTTTTCAAACAGGTCTACTAAACAGAAATACAAATTGTAAAAGCAACACATGTTCTGCCTTTGAATAGCAGATATACATTGGTATGTAAGGTCATGCCCAAAAGCCTTTAAATAATAGGTGGCGGACCGCACCAACTGGGGTGCCACTCGTGCTGCCGGCATCCCCCCACAGCGCATTGAGGCGCTGAACTTTTTTTCGGGCAGCCGCATTCGCTAGATTCGGCTGCCAGAAAAAAAAAAAAAAAATCAATGCGACCGTTACATCACATCCGGTGGCTGTGTTTCCCTCCTCCGTGCAGGAGACAACCGTGAGACAGAGCGGCCAGGAGGTAAGTACTGGGGAAAGGGGAGAAGGGTGGAATGTAACGAGCAAAATACTGGCATTCTGAATGGCGTATGGAGTGGCAAAATAATACTAGCATATTAAATGGCAAAATACTGGCATGTTGAGTGGCAAAATAATACATTTAATGACAAAATACTGGCATATTATTGGGCAAATTGGCTGTGGCTTTTTAATGGCAAAATAATACTGGCATATTATTGGGCAAATTGGCTGTGGCAAATGAAATGGCAGAATAATACTGGCATATTATTGGGCTAATTGGCTTTGCCACATTTATAGGCAAACTGGTTTATTTTAATTGGCAAAGTGATGCTGTGGCATGGTCTGTGGGGCAAAATAATATGTACTATGAGGAAAGTGACACTGGCTAGTTCTCTGGGGCAAAGTGACATTGTGGTATGTTCTGTTGGACATTGACACTGTGGCATGCCAAGTCGTGTAGGTGCAATATGAGTGCAAGCCAAGTGCTGTGGGTGCACTATAGGTGCATGGCAGGTTCTGGGAGAGAGAGATAAAGAGATGTCTGTGTGTACAGATATGTATAGTTTTAGAATTGTACAATTGTCACCTCGTGGGGCGCCTGCGTGCGCGCCATAACTATGGGGGCGCCTGTGTGTTGCCAGAGGTACTGAACAGTAATCTCGAGACTGGTACATATGAATAAAGCAGAAGCCAAGGATAACAAGATGGATGCAAACAGCCTCCATTTTGTGACCGTTTTTGGACATCCTTCTGTGTGTTAAAATCTTATTCTGTGTCCCTGATGCTAAAAGGAAAGTCTTCCACATTCCTAACTCTGTTATCTGTAACAAAATATTTTACTGATAAGTTCATAGTATCACCGGTACGATAAGGTGGCCATTGTTAGTGGTTTATGACTCTAAGACACAGCTGTGTCTATATACATACAAGAGGTGAAGGGGGGCTTCTCTTCAACTTGCTAGCCCACCCAAACTAGCATAAACTGATAGACACACATATTATTTGGATTTTAGATTTGTAGAATCTAATAAGTGTTATTATAAATACACCTAGTTGATTCAAATCGCTCATTAAAATATATAATTATATCACACCTTCACTAATAAATAAAGTGTAATTAATCCTACATATTAATTAGAATATTGTTTTTATTGTTTTATTAGTGCGATATACATTTTATTATGTTTTTATCTAATGTGGAATGATAAGAATATTTATTCCAATTTGAAATTGTATTAAAACTTCTATATTTCAACATATATATTTTCTCACATTATACTCACAATCCAGTTATAGCTATAAATCATGACATCATCTCATTTAAATTAAACACACCCATCCATTCAATTGGCTAGAAGTTACAGAAAATGGGTGTGAATCGGAGATAAGGTTTGGTTGATAAGTTGATACTGGAGGTTGAGAGGGGGACCTGGGGGGACTGATTTTGGGAGAGCTGCCACTAGTTGGGTGAGAGATGGGAATGTTTTAGAAAAGGGCTGAGTCTCTCTCCTGCTGGGGAGAACTCAGGAATATGAGGCTTTTAATAGCACATGTTCACTATAACAATAGAAATCTCCATACCCATAGTATTGAGATAAGTCCCAGGAGTAATTCCCATCACTCAATTCTTCAATGGAAGGAGTTTCAACTGCAAACCAACCTCTGCCGGTAATGTATAAATGTGGTAATTTGTTTCTAGCATAATCTCATTTTTTATTGATGTCATTAGCATATATATTTGGGTAAATTTAACTTAAATCCCACAATTTCTGGGATCTATATGTTTTAGCCAGGTGTTTATCTGTCGTCCTTTCTGCAGAAGGAAGCCAGAGGAATATCCTATAGATATTACCAAGAACCATAAATTCTTATAGTCTAGCTATTTACCCAAATATGTCATATCTAATCTCCAGAGATTATCTAAGATTCTCATTCTTAAAGTCTAAGATAGAATACATACATTATCATTTACTGAGCAGATTAAGAAATAGCCACCTTGAGTAGTTATATGATTTAGTAATATTACCTTACCTAAGCAGAGTATATGTTGGTAAATTGTAGGTAATTATGGTGTACTATCATTAACCATTTTAAATACTAATCATAATCAATGTAGGTTGTATGTAAATAAAATGCATGGCCATCTTATGGTCAGAAACGTACTGCATAGTAAATTATTCTACATGCATGTTGCTATAGGTACAGAGCTGCATAATTCATGTTTTGTCCTACTTATGTTATAAGTCATACATGTGAATTATGATTAACATCTATTGATATTGTATTTTGTCGTTATGCTATTTTGCTTACCGTTTGATGTTTATTCTATATTCAATAAATTCATTATTATTTTATTAATAATTGTTGCATTGTATTTTCGTTTGTAAAAACGTCATCCAAACTCTCACATACATAACGAATTCTTGATATGGATATTTTTAGTTGGACCCATATATATGAATCATCAATTTTCATATTTTTTTATGATTCATAATTAATAACTCATATATATTTTTATGGTTATTAATATCCAACAGTGTGTGTGACAATTATGGGGCGCCTGTGTGTGTGTGACATAATTAATGGGGCTCCTGTGTGTGGCATACATAATGGGCCATCTGACTGGCATTACTAAGGAATCTGTTTGGCATGGTATTGGAGGAAATCCAGGGGGGGTGACACCATGAGTTACCGAACCGGGTGACATCAACCCTAGTGAGACCTCTGATCCAGCTACTAGCATTTTTCAAACATCATCCAGGTTACAACATATATTTACATTTGTAGAAAATTAAAATGTAACAGCATGCCTTTTAGTATTGTGTATGGCATCTAACAACATGTGATCTACTGTTTAGCCTTACTACATGCATCCAAGTATGTCCCATTTTATCCCCATGCTAGAAGCAATGTACAAAAACAGTTAAATGTGTTTTTGAGAGTTCAGTGGCATGTTCCAATTAGAGGGCACTTTCCTAAATATTTGCTGGGGATTTTGCAGAAAACATACAATTTCACTTTAATATTATTATATTTAGGTTAGATAATTATGGCACAGAAAAAGATTAGATGGCCAGTTGAAACTCTTTGACCCTTTAAGACGAAACTGGTCTTCAACAAATATGGGAATACTGGGAATGGTGTAACTTCATGGACTGTATCTCTTTTTAGCCTAATTAACAGTACTGACTGCTAGCATGCCTGTACATAATTGTGTATATGTATATTAATGGTTCAGGTCACACATTCGAAAGAGAGAGCATGAGGATCATTTAACACACAGATAAAGTGGTCAGCTATTCTACAGTGAGGGAAAAAGAACAATTAGCAACTGATTTCATTGTGTTTTGTCAATTTACAACTACTAGATATTTTTTCTCATTTCTACACTTGATTTAATGCTTTAACAATTCTACTATGTTCAGTTCGATACAGTTCAGTGTTTCGATAAGCAATCAAATTTGAATAGGTGTTAAACACATATGAATATATCTATTTACTCAGATCCACTGCGCACCTTTTTGTCTCAAAAATATGAGTGGACATTAGAATTGATGGCGCATTAGATTTGCGTATGTTTTATGTTGCAACTTAATCCAAACCCCCCAAAATGTTGCTATTAACAAAAAGTAAAGAACAACGCAATAACTGCACATGCGTACTACCCTCTCTTACTTATAGACACTCCATAATATTGTTGTATATCAGTGTAATTTATAACAAAACTATCATAAGTTGGTAGCATAAAATGATTGTTCTGAAAAAAAAAAACACTTGTGTATAAATGCAAATTACATTCACTTGAGAATTATTTTTTTTCCCCTTCAATGTGTCAAAATTTGAAGGTCGCATTACATTCACGTAAATTCAGTATATAATTTCAATATTAGATTTAGAAATGCAGTTTAGAACAACAAAAAAGTATTACCTACCTAAATGGGTACATAAACGAAGCCTTAATGCTCCGGTTTCCTTTAAATGTTTCATTAACACAAGAGACAATTAATTCAGTATGCCCACTGTATCCTCCACATGTAGCAAATGAAAAAATTGAGAAAACCTAGAAGAAAAATGAAATTGTTATTTTTTTTCCCAACTTTAGATTATGCCATTCAAAACTGCTAGTACAATAACATGGCTATTTTAATTCTACTTTGCAGGTCCAATCTGTAAAGATGCCAACAGGTTTCAGATTAAAAAGTATAGCTGCACATCCACAATGCTAATCATGCAAACCAAAATTGAGGACTAAAGCAAAGAGCGACAGGTAAACATAAAACAAATTTACATAGCCTTTAGTTTGCAGTGCTGTGTGCTATAAGATCAACACCCTCATACAGTGGAAATAAACACACCCCATTACAATGAAATATATTAAATGCAATGTATTAATGCATAGTCTAGGTTACAAAAAAAAAAAACATTTGGGTGACAGAAGTAAAAGGGATGGAGGGAAACTCCAGCTCACATTTTAGACCTCACATGACCTGTTTCATACAAGACATTGCTAGTAGATGAAAAAATTCTTAAAAATGTGCATTTTTGCTTGATCTGTACAACGCACTGTGTGCACATATACCCACATAAGCGCAATTTACATATCTCTACCAACTGCATGGCTCTATATGCTGAAATCTTATCCAGATATATATTTTTTTATACAATAGTGTATATCAACATGCCTCCTACAATTTGTACGCACCTCTCAAGTGCCACCAGGCAATGTTAATACAACTAAAGTACTTTAATAAATTAAATAGAAAAATATCAGGTTGTGCTTAAAAAAACAACATTTTCCAGCTATTGTCAATGACCCATTTAAGCTATATTTTAACTATTACCAATGTCTAGCTCTGCATACATGAAACATTTTTCTACGGACGCAGCAACCTACCCTTAAATATTTGGGTCGATCAGGAAGCTGCATTTCACGGCCCTCTCAGATCCATACCATGAACCCTCATCTAAACAAAACCCACCCTGGAGTAGGCCCCAAAATTCGAACACCCCACATGCTGGCAACATTTCTAAACATAACCACCTACACACCGCTGAAGGATAACCACCCCAAATTCCCACTAGGTACCCACGGGTTTTTCAAACTTATTACCACAGATCACAAGTTCAGCAGGCTTGAATACACTTACTACCCTACTAGATCGGTTCAATTACACACAAAAGAAAAACACTTCATTTCACTCCCTCCCCAACAACATGATTCGATAAGAAACAAAACATGGACGGAATGCCTCTGCATGTCTAATACTTTTGACCATGGGGGTCTCACATCTGTCCGCAATGGATATCCCCAGAGGATTCACCTACTCCAAAATTCATGGGAACATAGGAAGAAAACCTTAGCAATACATTTACACAGAGGCAAATGGGATAGAATATTTTGGTTTACTCACAAGCCCTAAAACAGTAAAATATCAAGAAAAACTACTGGCGCTGTGGTATCATACTTCACTAAGACTTCACAAAATGATACATGATGCAAACCCACAATGTTGGAGACCTACACATGTGGGGGTCATGCTTATTGATACAGACCTATTGGACAGACATTCACACACTGGTGATGGGAGTGGACTTTCTTACATACTCCTTTACTTTTGAGTCTATATGCTGCAGTTTGCAAAAGGTATGGCCATATCCGAATTTAAAAAAAATCTGTCTAAGGAACCTTTTAATAGCAGCAAAAACTCCTTTTTCCTCCGATACTGGAAATCTACGCAAACTACAACAAATCTCGTCCAATCCACAGACTGATATCATTAACATCATTCTTATACCATATTTCTCTTACTTACTCTGGAACCAGAGTTTCTCCCCTCTGACCACATTGGCAAACATGAATGACTACAGAAATACTTCTGCGGGTCTGAATGACCCCTAAATGTCAAGTGATCCTAAGGTCTTTTATTTCTCAACACTAAAGAGGGTATTCTGAATTAGTGCTTTTTGACAAGATTACTATGTATTCATGGACCAACACAATTCACAGCACACACTGTTTATGTCATGATGTGCAGAATTATTGAGGTTAATGAGAATATGCACTTACACGTTTTAATGTTGACCACCTTTCTACTATACCATCTTATCTGTCATTATGACTCCAGTCTTACCCATCTGAATAGTAACGCTTACCCTTAACCTACACTCCCTACCCTGCTCCTCCATTTTCTTTCTTCTTTGTTTTTTCTATTAATGTACTTATAAAACTTGAAAAAGACAATTTACAAAAAAAATAAAAACTTGTTTCTGTATATATAAGCAACTCTGTCCCTTTGATAATTTTGCTTTGAATGGGTGTTACTTATTACAACTAGATCTGCAGAACTGACTAACTCTTACACTGCAGTGATTTGTTTTTTTACTAAAGCTTTTTCTTCAATTCCACTCACTGTATTTGTAAGTAGGGAGGAGACCAGTCTTTTTGTTCCTGTCCTATCCCTAGGACAGACTAGTCTTTTCAGACTGGGAACCAACTTTTTTTTTTTTTGGGCCTACCTACAGAGTTTTTACTCTTGGCCCCAAGGGAGTTAAGCCTCTCTTCCTTGGGAAGCTCCAGTACACGGCCCTGCCAAAGGTGTCCCCCTGGAGAAACCCCTAGTGACCAGGGGAGAAGTCTTGCAGTGACCCTAGGGATAGCAAGCACAAGGACCCTCTACCCTTCTGACTGCAGTGACCCTAGGGGTAGCAGGTTGAACATTGCTTATTCCCTTTGGAGGTTGCATCAATCCAGGACAAGAAAGCTGTCACTTACATTTAAGTTTTGTCCCATATGTAGGGACTATATGTGAGTGCTTTATATTTCATTGCCTTCATCTATATCATCTTTATACCTTCATTTGTTACACTGGGTATATATCCTGCATTTTATGCACAGCAGATTGATTGCACTGTCACTTTATAGCACATATAGCGCACTGTCACCTTGTGTATTTTTTGTATATGTGTTTTACTGCAGTACTTTGGGATAACTGCTAGACAAGTTGCTGCTTGTGCAATATCTTCTCTAGCGCCACCTACCTCACACCAGTTCCATTGTCTTGTCATACTGGCAAATAATTGATGGGTAAAATCATACTGGCAAATGATTGATGGATAAAATCATACTGGCAAATGATGGGCAATCTGGCTGTGGCATATTAATGGGCAGGCTAATAGTGCCATATTCATGGAAAATTGACTATGGCATATTGGCAATCTGGCTGTGGCATATTAATGGGCAGGCTAATAGTGCTATATTAATGGGAAAATTGACTGTGGCATATTAATTGGCAATCTGGCTGTGGCATATTAATGGGCAGGCTAATAGTGCTATATTAATGGGAAAATTGACTGTGGCATATTAATTGGCAATCTGGCTGTGGCATATTAATGGGCAGGCTAATAGTCGAATATTCATGGGGAAAATGTCTGTGGCATATTAATTGGCAACCTGGCTGTGGCATATAAATAGGCAGGCTAATAGTGGCATAATGGGAAAATTGTCTGTGTCCAAAGTGATAGTGTGGCCAAGCCAAGTGCTTTGGGTATTGTATGGTGCCGTGTTAAGTTCTTTATATGCAATGTGGGTGCAGAGGAACAGACTACAAATAAGAAATGAACAATTTTTCAATAACATTTGTATTACATATGAAAATAGTTGAATATAATATTAAAAAGTTCATTTAAGTATAAATGCAACTAGTTATATACATAACATACATATTTGGGGTCCACCTCAAGCTTTTGAAAAGGCTGGAAATATTTATTATTTTACAGGTTTTTTTTGTGGTCAGAAACTTAATATTTGTTTGCTGAGAGGGTAGTGGATGTATGTAAATAGTCTTCCATCATGTGGCATAGGATAATACAGTAAAGGAGTTTTAAGCATTAATGGGATAGGTATAAGGCTATCCTAGATATAAGATAAGGCCAGGGATTATTGAAAATATTACGTTACTGAGAGGGTAGTGGATGCATGGAATAGCCTTCCAGCAGAAGTGGTATAGGTTAATACAGTGAAGGAGTATAAGCATTAAGCTATTCTAGATATAAAATGAGGCCAGGGATTAATGGAAGTATTACTTTCTGAAAGGGTAGTGGTTGCATGGAATAGCCTTTCAGCAGAAATTGTAGAGGTAAACACAGTGAAGGACTTTAAGCATGCATAGGGTAAGCATAAGGCTATTCTAGATATAAGATAAGGTGAGGCACTAAAATAAGTATTACTTTACTGAGAGGGTAGTGGATGCATGGAATATCCTTCCAGCAGACGTGGTAGAGGTAAATACAGTAAAGGACTTTGAGCATGCGCGGGATAGGTATAAGGCTATCCCAGATATAATATGAGGCGTGGGACTAATGAAAGTATTACATTACTGATAGGGTAGTGGATGCATGGAATGACCTTCCAGCAGAAGTGGTAGGTTTACACTGATGTATGTTTTATGTGTGTACACACAGCTCTCTAACTGAAGCACATCTGCACACGGTCTTACTATATTTCATGTAAAAGTGATACAGCCTGATGTAGATGTTGTGCTGTGAATGTATCTGTTGTATACCAAGGATGCTGGTGGGAAACTTGGTGATATAATCTACACTGTGACAAGTAGGTGGCGGTACAGTATGCCAATTATGTGGAGTGGGTGGAGCTTTGGACAGTAGGTGTGGTCAATCTTAAAGTAAGTAATTGGAAGCTGGGCTGTAAAGTGTCCCTGGAAAAAAATTTCAAATGTTGGCAACTATGGAGTTAGGGAAAAAATCTCCCGTAGCAACCCTGCTTTTCATTGCTGGAACAATAGGTATTATATTCTAAAAGAGGTTTGTGAAAAAGTATCAGGGTGACCATATTTTCCCTTTGAGGTAAGAAGTGTCTCATATTTAGTGGTTTTTGTTGTTGCAGATGTATTCTACACATTTTACAAAAGCATCATCCCATAAATGGAAACATCCGATCACTCTTCTCTGCATTTACATTGGTGACTGCTCTTTATTACAAAGGCCTGGCAATAAGTAGGAGGATGATCCATTTCTGCATATGCTAACTAGCACTGAGAACATAGACGTCTTTGTAAACCTTCCACAACTGTAGACTTTGTATGGCAGGCAGTGTGCATATAATTATTTGAGAGCTTTCTTGTTGACTGCGCTAGCTTTCGATGTTTAAAATATGTTTAGCATACATTTCCTTACAAAAACAAAGAATAGAGCAACTGCTTTAAACTACTACAGGAACAAACAAAAACGAAAGTTTATGAAATATAATGGCTCAAGATGAGGTTTGAAGTACCGTATTTGCTTGAATATAAGACAACCCTCCAAAATGTGGATATTCATTTAGGAAAAAAATTAAAAGCCTGAATATAAGACTACCCTATAGGAAAAGAGTTTTGCTTGTAAATATTCACATGTAAACTGCTCTTTTCCATATATAATAAAAATGGACAGAAAAAAAAAATGCATTTCTGGCTTTTATTTGCCAATGCACCCCCCACACAACCATCTGCCCCCTAGACTTAGACAGTGTTGGCCCCCCACCCCCTCCGACTTAGCACGTCCCACATGTTGCCCCAGTTTCCCTGGTGTCTAGTGGGGGGCAGCAGGTGGATGTCTGCACGATACCCATCCTCTGATGCTGCCCAACACTCCTGGGTCTTCTATGATGGAACTATAGCAACATTAGTAACAAACTATATATGTCAGGGCTTACAAATTCTTGTAGACCATATGAGCCAGCCTCTTCAATTTTAGGAGCCACTACTGCCATAGAGTTCTTTGTAAACAAGTCAATATAGTGGTTTATAGAGAGGAGCAGTAAAAGTCATGGCCTGTTACATGTATTTTTTTTATTTTTTAAGGAGAGAAGGATAGTTGAGGGGAACAAATATATTAGATAAAATGCAGACCTTTTCTTTACATGATAATCTGTCCAAAAAAATTATATTTGAAGATACAGTAGGTGGAACCGTGACGTTAAAGCCCATGCATTTTTAGAAGCTTTGCCACTTATATAGAATAAGTCCAGGGGCTTATTAAAGTATTCTGACTTTCTTATATCAGAAATTGGGCAGACGGGTTTTTATCTGCAGACGCATTCTATGCAACTACATTAGATCAACTGTTATACTATAAATATAATAGGTCCACAGGAAGTGACAAAGCTATTCCCCCCCCAAAAAAAGATTTAAACATTTTTTTTTTTATATATAAACTGATGTATATTAAGAGCAATCACATGAGAAATGCCAAAATGGAAGATAGTTTAATTAGCAACCAGCTGTGGATAACTGATCTCCAGTACAATCCCACCTCGTGATCCTCTGACAGCAGCTCCACCCAGACTTGGCAAATAAGAAACAGCAGCCAGCGCCCAACCATGATATGTACAAGTATTGTAATAAAACAGCCACAAAGTCTAGCTACTGCTGTCACTGCACACACATACAAACTCAGCTGTTAATCAAGATCCCTGGGATGTGTTCCTCCTTGCACTCATTTGTCATGTGACGTGCTATAGGGCACAGGTACCGTCAACCAAGAGTGACATCCACCGTGTTAACATCTGTTGATTGCTAATTAAAAGAACTAGTGAAACTTCAGATAACTTACGACCAGAATGTGTCACCCTCTGACGCTGCAGCTGCTGAGAACTGCGGCTCCCCTAGGCCTCCGGGATGAGCACCATGGGAGTTGTAGTCTACAGCAACTAGAGTGCCAACAAATGAGTCATCGTGTGTTAAAGTCGGCACTCTGGCCACCACACAAAGTTATACACGGCTCGGTTATAGCGATCATTTACTGGCGTTCAACTTTTTATCCGATTCTCGCTCGGCACACGTGTACTTAGCAGCTCCCAGATCATTCGTTCTGTCAGCGTTATAAACTAACAACACTCACCTCTTATACGGAAATAATCACATTAAATCCCACTGTGACTGTCTCCTCATTACTCCCTGCAGGCCCTAGTCGTTAACCCGTGCTACTTACCCACTCCAACACTTTGATAAACCCCAGAGGCTCCTTGAGCGAGGTGAAGGAGAGCTGCAAGGCGGACATTTTCTAGAATTAGACAAAGACGAGAGTGAAGGGCTGAAAGCCAAATGCAGATTTCACGTTGGGATTTGCACGAACTTGACGGCCTCCTCCACTACCTGAGACAACCGGCTCCCTTCCTGCGTTAGCAGAGTACCGCCCCGGCCAGGAAGACAGTCCTCCCACTGCCAGTCAGATCCACCCCGCACTCCCCTCGTGGATGAAACGTGTATTACTATATCATGGGGGGACGACGACACACCTTTTTACTGCCAAACTGTAGCGGTATCGGCCCAATTATGTCTGTAAACCTACGCTATACTCTTCCCGTGATGCTCTGGCTGAGGGTTATGGTGCTCGCACTACACAAAAGCTGAATACTTAGTACTGCTCTGTAACTTACTCGGGTGCAATTTTACACTGTACGCGTATTTATCTTCCTGGTTCGAGTCAGGTTCCCTCCCCAGGCCCCAGGTAGGCCTTGTTTCCCGCCGCCTGTTTCCTAACTGAATTACGCCTGTGGCAATATGTAACGCACGATGTGCAGTAACGCCTTTGTAGCGTGACTGTGTGACAATGTAGGGAAGAGATGTCACAACCCGTGACTCGCCGCTGTGTAGACAATCATGAAGAGACAGAAGACAACAACAGGCAGAATATTTGACGAAAATATAGTCAGGAGAAGTGATATAACAAATTATTTGTCATCTTAAAGGGGGCTGTTCGTTAATAGGTGAGTTGGAGTTGCATGGAGATGAACATTTAATCTCACCAGTTTAGCTATACATTCTGCAGGAAGAAACATGGTGTGTTTTTCCTGCAAAGAAAACTCACCAAATGTCATACCTCCCAATTGTCTTGCCAAGCTGTACCTTTCTTCTTCAGGACAGAGGTAGAGTTTGACAGGGTAGCGGGATTAAAAACTGTGGTCTAAGTTGATTATCCATTGCTGTTGGGTATAGTCACACGGCCAGTGCGGTAACGCTGTCAATGAGTGACATGTGCAGTGGCGCTGTCAATCTAACTCCCATGCGTCTTGGTTCACCAGGTGAAAATGTTGGGAGGTAGGAAATTTGGCACTGCACAATGTATAGCTAAACTGGTGAGATTCAATTTTGCAATAATAAAAGTGTTGCACAAAGGAATGTAAATATCAAAGAACACAATACTTATGTAAACAGTTGGTTCTCCAATAGGATATATCAAAATAACTTTTCTTGAGTGAAAATATGTAGAACAAGAAAGAAATACAAATGCAATATCCAGTTTTGTATATAAAGAATAAATGTGTATAATTCCCCCAATGGAAATATAATATGACCGGCTCTGAGTGTGAGAGGCAATTGGACTCCCAAGTCCTATGGTTCCCAGATGCGATGTATGACCGCTATTGAGTGTAGACAAAAATTATTTTTTCAGCTCATTTTAGAAACAATTTGGGGCATATGCAATATAAACTGAGTCTCTTCCGCTGAGACGTCACTGCCTTGAGGAACCCCGGATTGGGCGAAACGCGTCGCAGTTTGTGTGACTTCCGTTGAGGAGACTTGTCTTGAATCCGGAAGCTGCTGTAGATCGCTTACCTCCGTTGCTGCTACACTTGCTGATTTTGCACACCACATACGCCTTGCAGTCTTCATTGACGGAGTGATCGGTGACGTGTATTTTATATGCTGTTTTTTTTTTATCTTTTATGTAAGCCTCAATATATTTAGGGGGCCATTAAATGTGTTAGACATTCTTCACTATATTCCATTTCCTTCATTTATCATTGGAAATAACATCATCCCTCTGACGAATGAGCTGGAAAATAATTTTTGTCTACACTCAATAGAGGTCATACATCACATCTGGGAATCATAGGACTTGGAGTCCAATTGCCTCTCACACTCAGAGCCGGTCATATTAGGCTCTATGGAGTGTGAGTATATTTCCTTTGGCGGAATTATACACATTTATTCTTTATATACAAAACTGCACATTGTATTTGTATTTTTTCTTGTTTTGCACATTTTCACTCAAGAATATCCTATTGGAGAACCAACTGTTTAGATAAGTATTGTGTTCTTTGATATATATATATATATATATATATATATATATATATTCCTTTACGCAACACTTTTATTATTGCACTTTTTTCACTGTTTTGTGCCCCTTTGGGGGAGTGGCACTAGTGTCTGCTGCACTTATTTAATATTCCACTTTTATAGTGCCTATCACTATTTCACTCTGGTGAGATTAAATGTTCATCTCACCTGCATCTCACATTTTAGTGAATATCCCCCAAAGTTATTATTGAGTGCAACACATATTTGAGCTATTTACTAAGAGTGAGTGAGGTGAACATTACATCTCACCAACTGAACTGCAGTATAAAAGGCCATGTCCGAGGATTTGTCACCCTTGGCAAAGATGAAGGATCCCAGGTGCTGATGTAGTTGCAGTCGAAGGGTGTACTGAAGGGAGAACCTAGGAGATTCGTGGAAAAAAAAATTAACTTCCGTCACGCTGATGCTGTTGCTAGACTGCCCCAGACTATTGCTGACTAGACGCAGTCAGCAACATTGCAGTGAGAAAAATAAAACACTTAATAAGCTAAAAATCTAGGGTTAGAATAAGGTTTAGGATTACAATTAAATTAGGGTTAAAATGAAGGATTAGCATAAGTGTTAGGGTTAAGTATCGAGTTGGGGTCAAAAGGTCACTATGTGAAAAACAAACTATTTTTGGTGATTGCCCTATAACTCGCAAAAAGCTGCAAAAAAACATGGAAACAAACATATTTCTAAAGTCGGGACATAAAGTAAAAACTATTTAGACGGGGTATTCTTTAATGATTGTATTTGTGTAAATTATTATTTAGGTCCAAGTTAGAAAAAGTGTTATTTTTTCATCATAATTTTTTTTTTGTAGTAAATTATAAGATGATGAATATAATGGTATATAACTAAACCCCTTCTTATGGCGATAAAAATAATATATCATTTGTGTGGGTACAGTATGTGAGAAAGAAGAAAAATACAGCTAAACACAAACACCCCAGAAATGTCAAAACAGCCCATGTCACCAAGGGAAAGACAAGGTCAAAAGGTCATGGTACTAAGGGGTTAAGTAGTACAGCTTAGCTCCCATTAGTTTATAGTTAGGCAGACATGGCAAGATATATCATAGCTTAGTTGCCAACTGTCCTGTTTTCGCCAGGATATTACCGGGAATTGAAGACTGACCTGTGGAAATAACAATCCAAATTTGTGTTATGCTGTTGCAGGGGTTACTGGGTCACGTGATGTCATTAAATGTAGAAACATAGAATGTGGCTGTTGAAAAATGCCATTTGGCCACTGCATGGGATTCTGGAATGAAAAGTAAAAGCTCAATCACAGCCTCCTGCTCTTTCTCAGATGTTGGCAATCGAGTTAGCTGTCAATGGCCTAGCTACTGGTATTCAGGCAGTCGTTGTCACAATCACCCAGCACCTGGCCATGATGGTGCAAAATTAAGAACTCTTGTTCTCACACTATTCCTATTACCCAGTTGTCCACTAGGAAAGGCTCTCCCCACCCCCCACCCTCATACTGCCACATCGCTGCCCTAGTTTCATTTTTAACAAACAAATGTAAAAAATATTCCAATGAAATGAAAGTACAAACAAAAATGTACACAAAATATTTGAACTGTATCTTTTATGTATGTCATTTCTTGTCATCTAACGTCACACCTCAAACATGTAAAAAAAAGTTAGGGGTACCTTTTTCATTTCCACAGTGTAGAATTGTAGAATGTCATTGCTCATAAATGTTGGTATCTACACTTAAAATTAAAAGGTTAACTAATGCACATTACATGATGTGGGAGGATACCACAACAGCTGTTGATTATTAAAATCCAGTAATATGATGCTACCATAGAGCTGACATGACATCACATGTATTATTCTTTATTGAGAGTTGTTACATCAGTGCAATACCCTACATATTCATGTGTATATACATACCTTTCACACTGTGGGTGAAGGGTCCATGGGTGGAAGAGTATAGCTGAAGTACAAAATTTGCTTGAGTATAAGACAATCATTATTTTCAGATGACAACCATTATTTTCAAATAAAAAAATATAAGGCCCCAGAGGCAGTTGGGCCCACTGCTCTCCGGTCCTATCTGGTAGATCTATTGAAACAAATTCAGTCTGAGGCTTCTGCAAAGGAGCATAAGATTCTGGACTGTTTCCGTGTGCAGAAAGCGAAGAGAGCCCCGCAGACCGCGCCACGTGACATGATTGTAAAACTGCCAGGAACTGCTGAAAAACTAGCATCGCTTGATACTCGGGTGTCAGCTACCGGAGGAGAGCCTCCATGTGAAGCTATCACTGATGATTAACCATGCACTCTTCAACACTCTTGGACTTGAGTTGTTTTATGTGTTTATTGTTATGTTAAAGTGTCTGATTTGACACGTCCACTCCGAAGAATTAGTATTTTGATTCCCCCCCCCCCCCCCGGGCTTTTCCATTGATCCGTTGTGATCGGACGGGGTATTCCCCCTCCACGTAGTTGGGAGCCCCTTTTTTGACCACGTTCTCAACCGTGGTCAGTGGTCTCTCTCTTGAGCCACTTCTCTATATCTAGACTCTACTATGCCTCAATCTCTCCGACTTTCCTTCCCTATATCTGTTCTCTGATGCTCATCTTCGGCTTCTACCATTCACTTTTCCTACTACTTTCTATAACTTCTGTAAGACTTTGTGTTACTATATTTGAATATTGATGTTATGTAGCTGACAGGTGCTCCGTAGGCATTAATTTTTCTTCTTTCTTCAATAATGGATTGACAGAGCATTAACAGCTTGTTCTTATATAACTTGGAAATGTTTTCCTTGGTTCCTTTCCCTCAGCTGTAACAATGTCTGTGTCTGGTACAAATTCATTACATCAGGGATAATCCTCTTTTTATATACTGTCGTACTGTAAAATATGTTGTTTTAAATTGGGCATAATACTACCATGCTAACCACCACCGATCATACGGCTCAATTTGGTACGTTGATATCATTGTATTGGAAACTAGAAATGTATGTTTCTATTTGTACAGTTTTACCAGTATTTTACCTCAATTTTCTATATTATTGTATCATTCTCTATTATTTTTATCTTGTATTCGTATATTCTGTATCCCTTAAATCTTTTTTTTTTTTAAATAGATAGATATATGCATATGCCTATATGTATCTAAATAGTTGCATTTATACTTATATTTTACATATATTACATTCAACTTTTTTCACATGTAAAATGTTATCAAAAAAATGAATTTGTTGCCCAGGTCGGCCAAATATCCCTGGTGGCTAGTGGGGGCAGCCGGAGGATGTCTGCACAATACGAACAGACATCCTCCACTGCTGCCCGGCACTTCCGCCGGGAGTTCTATGATGATCATAGAAGTCCCGACAGACGTGCCGGGCTGCAGCAGAGAATATCTGCGCGCATTGCGCAGACATCCACCGACTGTTAGCGAGGGGGATCCAGGTCACCTGCAGCTCTGCAGGGGACCTGGATCCCACTCTTATACTCTGACCTCGATTTGACCTCATCTTATATTCGAGCAAATACGGTACTTAACTCAAGGTCCTGTCCCAGATCCGCTGCTGCGGTTTCAGAGAATGTGCTCATGTGCTTACGCAGTGCAGCGCACACTCCTCCACAGTACATGCTGGCTTAGCTATTGCCATACGGAAGTCCCTTCCATACGGCGGTGCCATCTTAGTTTTTAAAGCTACTTCCTATTTTGCCTCCAAGCCTCTTTTTCATCCTAGTTTTTAAAGGCTACTTCCTAGTTTGCTTCCAAGCCTCGTTTTCATCCCAGAGGCGGAGACATGCTTTGGAGGGTGTCACGGACAGGGCTATCGGCCGAGCCGTGACGTGGGAGTATGGGTGTGAAAGGGGCTAAAGTTTCCCTACAGTCACTCCCAAAACTCCTAGCTAAAAGAACAAAAAGCTGCCACCACTAAGACTTATGGGCGTCTTTAGTTACCCCCAAAACACAGTAAAATTGCTGTATACACACAAATTCTTACTGACCAAATATCTAGCAAATTAACCCCTTAGTAACGTGTTATAAAAAGGCTACCTCTAGGCTGAATTCGATTAGAGAACAAGAGACTGAACTGATTAAAAATATTTAATCTGAGTAAAATAAGTCACAGTGCTGTTACACAAGAATGTAGATAAAAAGAGACATAGACATAAATGCAAGTACATAAACAGTTTAAAATAAAAAGGACAAAACAGAAATGATCATACCATAGGTGATTCCTGGAGTCTTGCGTTGTGGCTTTTGATGGTAAAAATGACTCTCTCCTCATTATCCCTTGCACACCACTATATCCCCCTCTGTCCCTAGCTAAGACAGCCCCACTTTGTCACCTGAAAAGAGGATGGGCATAAGTGGCTTAGCAGAGTATGACATCCTGAAGGCGGGGTCATAACTGCTAAACTTTTGCCTTACAACACAAAATATGTAATAGAAGGTTCCCTGCGCATGGCATAATTATGACACTAGGCTCATCTTAATAACCTGTTCCAGCCGGTCAGTTTAAGATCACACAGATATGTGTGCACCTAGCCCAAATGCCATATTTTCATATCTCCCATGCCATCCACCACCTCCTATTACTGTTTGGTGTCCCTCAAAAGCCTGGACCATGCTGGTTTCAAATATATATTGATTATGAACCTCATCCCAACCTGTGTCCACATACAGCAATTTCTAGAACTATGTGGGCATTTGTTTCTGATCTCTGGGACCCCCCAGGATTGGCTGATGCCACAATGTCTGATTTTGGTACTGGAGTACATTATGCTACAATTACGAACAAACAGATCACACCTTGTGCAGACATCCACCGACTGTTAGCGAGGGGGATCCAGGTCCCATGCAGCTCTGCAGGGGACCTGGATCCCACTCTTATACTTTGACCTCGTCTTATATTCGAGCAAATTCGGTACTTAACTCAAGGTCCTGTCCCAGATCCGCTGCTGCGGTTTCAGAGAATGTGCGCATGCGCTTACGCAGTGCAGCGCACACTCCTCCACAGTACATGCTGGCTTAGCTATTGCCATACGGAAGTCCCTTCCATACGGCGGTGCCATCTTAGTTTTTAAAGCTACTTCCTATTTTGCCTCCAAGCCTCGTTTTCATCCTAGTTTTTAAAGGCTACTTCCTAGTTTGTTTCCAAGCCTTGTTTTCATCCCAGAGGCGGAGACATGCTTTGGAGGGTGTCACGGACAGGGCTATCGGCCGAGCCGTGACGTGGGAATATGGGTGTGAAAAGGGCTAAAGTTTCCCTACAAGGCACAAAGCAACCACCACGAACCCCCCAACAGTCACTCCCAAAACTCCTAGCTAAAAGAACAAAAAGCTGCCACCACTAAGACTTATGGGCGTCTTTATTTACCCCAAAAAGATAAAGTGATTTGTATAAAATGAACCTTGTGCAGAAATTTTAAACAAATAAATTAATACTTGCGGTACCACACCCACTGCAGCCTTCTGGAGCACTCCAAAATGCTCAAATACAATAGCGAGAACAAAAAGCAGATTGGCGCAAAAGAGTGGGTACCTTTAAATAAAACACAATAGTGCTATAATGCCACACTATAAAAGTGTAATTGAAAATTATAAGTAGATGCACTCACAAACATACGTGAGTGACAGTCACATCAGGTGAGGCTTGAAAATCCGTAAAAACACCTTTAATAATATTCTGAAACAAAAGAATGTATATACATGTGCATACAACAAATACTGGCCCCCAACACAGAGAAAACTCACAAAACAGTGGATGAAAAAGTCACAAAAGCGCTCCCGAAGACATTCACATCAACGGAGCTGTAATCCAAAGAAGTAGTGAGAGATGCAGCGCTGGAACGCGATCTGTTGACACCTCTACGCGTTTCACCGTACTCAACAAGGCTTCATCAGGAGGAAAAGACGAACTGCCGGCATTGGAGGAAATCCCCTTCTTTAAGCGTCTTTCCGTGTAGTAGCCACTCCTACTTGTCTGACGTAAGAACGGATGCGACGAGGTAAAGCGTCCTCCGTTGCCACGGCAATCGTTTGTTCATAGTTACTCCGAGAAACGGAGGAAATAGTCGCAAGTCCGTTTTGGGGAAAATGACATCCACCGGACACATAATATTAAAATCATAATATGCAAAGAATGATAAGAAAGAAAAGATTAATCAACACATGCTTATATTGTATTCCATATTACTAATAACCAAAACACAACAGTTAATGTTGGTTATATTACACAGACCAAACAGGAGATATAAGGATTAAATAGGACTAGAGGAACACCTACAACAGCCCCATTGTACATAGACACAAAAAGTAAAAGAGATATAAAGGAAAAGTGTGGGTATAGGAAACCAGGTGATTCCATGATTATAATGTACTTAGAGCATTCAATATTGATAAAAAAATTATAGAAAAAAATTATATTGTTATAAAAAATATTACAATAAAAATATTATTATTATAAAAATATAACTATAAAAACTAATTAATCGTCATAAAAAGACATAATATCGAGATCAGTATTTAGACCCTTTCCACTTCTGGTTTTAAGTTCAAAGGTCCACCTGGTTTCTTTCTGTGACAAAACTTGAGTTGTATTTCCACCTTTCCAGTGTGGGATAACTTTATGAGAAAACAAGTGGCAGTAACAGCGCACAGCTCCTGGACACTTAAAGCTAATTAGTATAAAACAAGCTGTGTAAATATCATTGGTGGCAAATATTGCAAAGAGAATCAAATAGCTGACAATGCTTAATATATATATATATATTCCACCGTGTGTGATCATACGTGATATGGTAAAAATAAATAGAAGTGCATATATACAAGTGCACAAAAACAAATGTAATATACTTGCTGCAGGTATTCACGATTATAAACCTGTAACAAAAGGTAGAAACACAAAATAGTGCAAGTATGAACTGTATAAAGGTTTTTGGTACAGCCCAAGGTAATAAATGGACTCACAAAATGAGCTCCCAACGACTCAGGAGCTAGGTATCTGCATGAAAAATCATATACTTGCCCCCTCCTGGGATAGCTGCTTTCCAATAAACGGGAAGATTCTTCTCCAGTACAATGTATCCTTTAATAGTTAAAAAACATTTAGGATGCGATATAAACCGATGATAGAAGTCTGTTGTATACAGGTCGAGTCCGTATATGTAAAACACAGTCCCAGTGGCAAAAACGGCGGCTCCGTGCGCTTTGGTGCCTCGTTATGATTTCCTGGTGTGTGATGATACGTCTCTATGGTGGCTCACAAAGAGCAAAAAAACTCAATCCAACGCGTTTCGTTCCAGAGGGAACTTCATCAGGGAATGACGTCCTTACCACTCCTTTTTCTTTTATAGCCACTCATCTGCCTTCTGTGATTGACTCCACATATCAACTGGTAGTTGAGTGGATGGGGGCGTTTCTTTCAGCAGTATTTCCCATAGTGATCGTTGTTATATTACAAACGGTTATCTCGCAGTGTTTTTGTATATATAGAAAAACGTTTGCGATTGGACTAAATGTTTCAAAAGTCCTTAAAATTAAAAAATGTGTAAAAATGTTTATACTAATTAGCTTTAAGTGTCCAGGACGCTGTTACTGCCACTTGTTTTCTCACTTGTTAAACAGCCCTAGAAGTTGTTGTCACTTTAGTTTCAGCTGCCGGTCCCAAGTGGACACAATCACGTATTTTAGTTATCACAATATTTGTTAGATTGTAGCACTTGCATTTGTTTGCTCATCCACACCACTGTTTTAGTTTGGGATAACTTTATCAATACCCAGACATAAAAATGTATCAAAGAAAAAAAATGTACATTGTTTACAGTGTTTAGGGACATTCAATTTCGTTAGTCTAGGGTTATCTCTCTGAATACCCCCCAAGTGCTCAAGGACTCTCTCTTTTAATGGCCGGATGGTCCTACCAACATATTGGGCGCCACATGGACACTGAAGGAGATACACAACATTATTTGTATTACAATTAATAAAATCCTTAATTTCATAAGTTCTTCCAGTGGCGTGGCTAGTAAAAGTTAGCGTGTGTCTCGGTTGATCTTTACACATCTTACACATACCACATTTAAAAAACCCTTTTGGTTTGGTACTTAAAAAATGTTGGGGAGCTTCTTTACTAACCCTTGGTAGAGCACTAGGGGCTAAAATTTGTTTAAAACTTTTGGCTTTCTTAAAGATTACTTTAGGACGATCAGGTAATTTTTCACTAAGATATTGATCACCTTTTAAAATGGGCCAGAATTTCTCTAATGCCTTTGTGATAGCCTTAGCCTGGGAGTTGTATTGTGTGGAAAAGGAGAAACTGAACATATTGTCCTTAGTCGAATCATTAGTCAGAGGTTTGACCCTATCTTGTAATAGAGTTGACCTGTCTAGCAAGGCAACCTCATTCATGCTGTCTTCCAAGAGTTTAGAAGGGTATGTCTTTTCTTTAAATCTTTCTTTTAAAATTGAGGTCTGCTGGATAAAATTATTATTGGAAGTACAGTTTTGTTTCATACGAGTGAATTGCCCTTTCGGGATATTCCCTAACCAATTTGGATGGTGCCCACTTTTAAAATCAATGTACCCATTTGCATCAGTAGGTTTAAAAAAGGTTTTTGTACTGACTGATCCATCTTGTACAAAAAGGGTCAGATCGAGAAAGTCAATTCTTTCAGCATTAATTATAGATGTGAATTTTAATCTAACTCATTCTGGTTAGGATTAAAATTCACGTCTATAATTAAATACCTTGGACAGAGGCAAAGTTGGTTTTGTGATATCTTTGCTGTTTGATAAAGCCCAATCTTTGGCAAATTCTCTTTGGGAGCCAGAGAGACTCATTGTTTACAATTACCCTGAGTTTGCTGCATCCTTCAACCAGCTTGCTCAAGAAGCCTATGTCAGTCAAACAAGGCACAAGAATGGTTGCTGAGTATGCCATAGAATCCCATACCCTGGCAGCAGAGGATGGCTGGAACAACGAGGCTTTCCTGACTACCTATTCACATGGTCTCTCCTATTCTATTAAAAATGAGATTGCAGCCAGATATATACCTAAGGATTTTGAGGAACTGATATACTTTGCAATTTTAATTTTAATATGCCAGGATATTGGCACTTAATATGCCAGGATATTGCTATTTAATATGCCAGGATATTGCCAATTAATATGCCAGGATATAGCCACTTAATATGCCAGAGTATTGCCATTTAATACGCCAGGATATTGCCAATTAATATTCCAGGATAATGCCACTACAAATGCCTGTAAATAGCCAGTTAATATGCCTGGATATAGCCAATTAATATGCCAGGATGTTGCCAATTAATATGCCAGGATAATGCCAATTAAAATGCCAGGATATTGCCACTTAATATGCCAGGGTATTGCCAATTAATATGCCAGGATATTGCCAAGTAATATGCCAGGATATTGCCACTTAATATGCCAGGATATTGCTATTTAATATGCCAGGATATTGCCAAGTAATATACCAGGATAATGCCAATTAATATACCAGGATATTGCCAATTAATATACCAGGATAATGCCACTTAATATGCCTGGATATTGACTATTAATATGCCAGGATATAACCACTTTATATGCCAGGATAATGCCAATTAATATGCCAGGATATAGCCAATTAATATACCAGGATAATGCCAATTAAAATGCCCGGATATTGCCAATTAATATACCAGGATAATGTCAATTAAAATGCCAGGATATTGCCAATTAATATACCAGGATAATGCCACTTAATATGCCTGGATATAGCCAATTAATATGCCAGGATATTGCCACTTAATATGCCAGGATATAGCCACTTAATATGCCAGGATAATGCCAATTAATATACCAGGATAATGCCAATTAAAATGCCAGGATATTGCCACTTAATATGCCAGGATATTGCCACTTAATATGCCAGGATAATGCCAATTAATATGCAAGGATATAGCCACTTAATATGCCAGGATATAGCCACTTAATATGCCAGGATTCTGCCCCTCAATATGGCAGGAGTTTGCCCTCAATATGCCAGGATATTGCCATGTAATATGCCAGGATAATGGCATTTAGTGAGTGGAGTGACGGACCCGGTCGCAGCTGCGACCCCTGCACCAGTGGTAGGTACGCCACTGGGTACTACAGTCTATTATATCATATTGTGGCACTCAATTCGTCTCCAGATTTTGGAAAACTCTCTGTCACCAACTTGGTATTTCTCTCAGATTTTCCTCAGCCTATCATCCTCAGACTAATGGGCAAACCAAGATAACAAATCAGTTGTTGAAACAGTACCTCAGGTCCTATGTGGACAATGACCATTGTGATTGGTCTGAGGTTTTGTACCTTGCAGAGCTATCCTATAATTGTGCCTATCATGGGTCGGTAAAAATGTCTCCTTTCTGTGCAGTGTATGGTTTTGAACCTTCCCTTTGGCCTTTGGTAATTTGTCCATACGATATTCCGGCTGCTGATCACAGAGTGTCAGATCTAAATTCACATTGGAGATCTCTGTCCAGAGAACTCCTTGCGGTGAAACTGACGCAGAAGTCCTATGTTGATAAGAAGATATCTGATGTTCCTCCCTTGAACCCTGGTAATTTAGTTTGGTTATCAACTAATAATCTGCATCTCCAACAAACTTCTCAAACTCTCGGCCCTATATACATTGGGCCCTATAAAATCCTTACCCGTATCAATAATGTTTCTTATTCCCTTGAATTACCTTCCTCTATGCGTATTCATAATACGTTTCATGTATCTTTGATTACACCTGTTGTGTCCAATACATTTTCATCTCCTCTGCTTCCTGACCCCGTCCTGGTTCAGGACCAAGAGGAGCATTTAGTTCAATCTATTCTTGACTCCAGACGTTACAGGGGTTGTCTTTAATATTTTAACCATTAGCCTTGCCAGTGAATAAAATATTAAAGACAACCCTTCTGCAAAGACGGAGCACTCTCGAATTCGGCTTTCACGCATGCGCAGTAGAAGTTTGGCTTCCTGCCCTTACGGCAAGTTAAAGGGACATTAATAAAAACTTGGTTTCTCTTTCCAGTGTCACTATTGACCAGTCAATCACTACCCAAACTATATAAATCCCCATTTGTTTATTGCACTGTGCCTGTGATAGTGCCTTTTGCTAGTACTTTTGTTGAAGAATCCTGCCCGTCTTTTTTTTTTTGTCCTTGTTCCCTGAAATTTGCTTTTAACATTTTGTATAAATTCAATCAATAACACACCAAACTGGCATGTTCCTTTACAATTGACAGCTTCACAGTTTAAAAAAGTGGAGTTAGTATTTTAACCACTAGATGGAGGGCTTGCATGAATTATTATATGATTCACCCATTAAATATTGTACTTAGTATTTACTATATATTAACAGGATTGAAACATGGATAAAAAAACAGCTCTTTAAAAATGTTAATTCCAGAAAAATACTGTATTAAATCAGCATGGTGTGGAAATATACAGTAATACCCTAGAAGACAAAAATATAAAATGTATAAAGGTTCCTGTTGTCCTGTACCAGAACCAATTTTGTTAATCATAATGGAAGTTGTAGTCGATAGCAGTTTAAGTATCAAATGTTTTGTATCAAAATTGAGGGTTGTAATTACATTTTGCCTTTCCAACAGTTGTGTAATATGAGGATGTTCTCTGCAACCTTTATATTTGTGTTTTCTCATGAATGAGTGTATTACTATGTTGACTCTTATATCTTAAATATACTTTGATAAACAGAAGAGATGCAATGTTTGTACTGGGATTGGCCACCTGGTTTCTTTGTTACCATATTGCCTGTGGTTTCTCATGCAAAACGTAAGTATAAATGTATATTTTCACTTAGTTGTCTAGAATGTGTGCATTATATTTAATCCTAATGCCATTCCAGCCTCATCTTTAAATTGCAGAACATTGGCAAATTCACCCAAGGTAGCCTTCAAATGATTACTTTTACTCAGCAGACATGACCCATTAATGGCCAAAAAGAACTACAGTTGTAAATAATTCAGTGGGATCTTGTTTCAATGTTAGATACTTTCCCTGGGCTTTATGTATGAGGAGGCTGCCCTCTTGCACCACACATCATTTCCAACTTCAAAATACTGAAAATCACTGTATAATAGAGCTTATTGATCCAAGGAGAAATCTGATTGCCCTTTGGAGTCAAAAAGGAATTTTTCCCCCTATAAGGCAAGATTCGAAATAGCTTCCTTAGGGTTTTTTGCCTTATTTTGGATCAAAAGCTGGAATGATAGGTAGAAGGGTGGAACTTGATGGACTTGTGTCTTTTTTCAACCTAAATTACTATGTTACTGATTATTAATTTTCTGAATGCTGCCAAAGCTACAATACAACTATTTTGGAAAAAGTCATGCACACCTAGCTTCACTTCATGGTTCCATAAAGTGGAATTTATCAGAAGCATGGAGGACTTGAAACAAACGTCTAGAGATATAGGGTATAACCATGAACTTTGATGGTTCCCTTGGACTGAATTTATGCAAACAGATTCCTTCACATGATTATTTACTCAACCAATATCTGATTGTCATCTAAATAAATGGGCATTTTTGTGAGGAGAGTCTTCTATATCAGAGTGTACTTACCTCATCTATCATCTCTCATCTGGTCCCAGCAGAATTCCTATCTGGAATTCCTGACTCATATATATATATGATACATAGTTTATTCTTTCATGCACCTATATACCTTATATACATATATCAATGATATAAAAGTTCTTATTAAACATTCAGACTTCATCGTTCTCCTCCCTTCTATTCCCTATTATCCCTCTTTTTTCTCCATTCTTTTTATCATAAGATATTTGTATACATGCGTGTAATCAGATGAATAGATATTGTATTAATAGTTTCAATCTTTCATTATATTGTATCTTTATATTCTGATACTCACTGTATCTTTTTACTGTCATTTATATTTTATAACCAACTTTGGAATGTGAAAGTGAAAAAACTTAACACTTGTCTATATAACAAGCGATTAAGCAAATCAACTCACAACCTTCTTTCGTCATCTCCTAGTCCTTTACTTCCCCCTCCACTAACATTATAAGAGCAGAGTCTGTCCTTTTTAAAGACTAAATAAACTGAGAGATTGACAAATAGACGCACACCAAATGCAGCATGCAGGCAAAGTGCAATGTGGGAGCAGTGGCAAGTCCTGTAGGGGAAATGACAGGTTTTGTGGCAAGTCCTGGGGATGCTGTGACAAGTGTGATGTGCTGTGGAAAGTTATGTAAGTGCAGTCTGTTGCAATGTAGGTAGGGTTAGCACATTTCAATTCACCACAATTTGCTATGCACAAACTGCTGCAAACACATACACAAAAAGAAGACACTTGTGGTCTTAAGCATCAGTCATGGGCGCATTCTCAGTAACAGACACTTACTGCAATATAAAGGTAGCACAGCCACTTATTACAATAAATAAAAGGAAGGAGGGCAAAAGAGAGCAGTGTATGAAGCAGGAATTCTGGTCAGTCTGACTGAAAACTGAAACATGTTAATTTAAAGTTGTAGGCAACAAATATGCAATTTTGTTAAAAATTTTTTTACACAATATACATGATAAATAATATATTATAGTGTGCGTGTTAGAAGGTCTAGTGCCACAGGCCAAGATGAACATCTTCAGAACCTCAGGAAGTGAGAAAGTTAATCACCCATGATTAAGATGCATGAAACTGGTTATGTCTTCGCCAGCTAATGTTGTATTACTTTGGATGTCTGCTATGGATATGCTTTTATCATTTTTTTTTTTCAATAAAGGACTGCATTGTTTTTACCACACTTACTCTGGTGATCTGGCTTTCATTATATTCTTCTTGGATTTACTTTACTTACAGTTGATAGTGAGCTACCAGATTTGCCTGTGATTCGTATGCAGTGTGTAGTCAGATTATGCATCATTATGTTGTTCATCTGTGTTATAGGCATCTGGTTAGTTACACATCATACTCAAGGCAAGCTTTTATTCTGATGATACAATGTCTATATGGAAACTATTAAAATTAATAGAACAATAAACAGCTCCCTATATAAATAACACATAGCACTGAATATAATTTCTTTTATTGAACACAAATATTTCCTAAAGACAGATTGCTCTTTAAGTATACCTTATATACCGTATTTGCTCGATTATAAGACGAGATTTTTTTCAGAAAAAAAAATCTGAAAACTACCCCTCGTCTTATAATCGAGGTCTTCTTATAATCTGACCTCAAATTGAGGTCAGATTATAAGACATGGATCCAGGTCCCCAGCAGAGCTGCAGGGGACCTGGATCCCCCTCTCTAGCAGCAGGGGATGTCTGCGCAACGAGCGCAGACTCCCCTGCTTCCGCCCGGCACGACCGCCGGGGCTTCTGTGAAGAAGCCGGGAACTTCCGCTTTCGTCACAGAAGTCCCGGCGAGCGTGCCGGGCAGCAGCAGGGGAGGTCTGCGCTCATCGCAGGGACAATCGGGCAGCTGGGGGATGTCTGCACTATACGTGCAGATATCCTCCATGCTGCCCGACACGGCAGACTATTATGACGGACAGCTGTATGACGGACAGTGCGGGCAGCTGGGGGATGTCTGCACGATACTTGCAGACATCCTCCATGCTGCCCGACACAGCAGACTATTATGACGGACAGCTGTCCGTCATAATAGACTGCCGTGTCGGGCAGCATGGAGGATGTCTGCAAGTATCGTGCAGACATCCCCCGGCTGCCCCCACTAGCCACCAGGGATCAAGGTAAGGGGAGGGGGGGGGGCAGAGAGACAGAGGGAGGGAGGGAAGGGGACAGAGAGACAGGGGGGACAGAGAGACAGGGGGAGGGAGGGGGGCAGAGACAGAGTCAAGGGGAGGGAGGGGGTTAAGAGACAGAGACAAGGGGAGGGAAGGGGTTAAGAGACAGAGACAAGGGGAGTGAGGGGGTTAAGAGACAGAGACAAGGGGAGGGAAGGGGTTAAGAGACAGAGACAAGGGGAGGGAAGGGGTTAAGAGACAGAGACAAGGGGAGTGAGGGGGTTAAGAGACAGAGACAAGGGGAGGGAAGGGGTTAAGAGACAGAGACAAGGGGAGTGAGGGGGTTAAGAGACAGAGACAAGGGGAGGGAAGGGGTTAAGAGACAGACAAGGGGAGGGGGGAGAGAGAGAAAAATGGGGGCAAGGGAAAGAGAAAGGCAGCATTGGCACATAAAAAGAAATAAAAACTAGAAATACATTTTTTGATATTATAATTTTTTATTAAAAAAGCAATTTACATATGAATATATACAAGTTGAACTTTTTTCCTATAGGGTAGTCTTATATTCAGGCTTTTAGTTTTTTTCCTAATGGAATATCCAAAGTTTGGGGGGTCGTCTTATAATCAGGGTCGTCTTATAATGGAGCAAATACGGTATTAGTATGAAATAGTGATATAAATCAATGGGGTTTTTTAAATGACATCACACATGGTTAGAAACAATTTGATATGCAATTAAATATTACATGACATGTATAAGCACAATACAGGAGTTAGAGGGCACTTGTTTGCTAGCTTACAAGCCATTTGGATTGTGATATGAATTTGAGGGAAGGTCAGTTAGATGCAGATGGAGCAGTTTGTCAAGCGGTGTGTTTTCACTGTAGAATGTGTGTGTATGTGTGTGGGGGGGGGGGTGACAGAGTGAGCCAAGGAATTCCAGCCCCCTGTCACTGTATGCACGCAGAGGTGTCAATTCACTTGAAAGTCAACCTCCTCACACTATTCGCTAACAAACTCAACCTAGCCAAAGTTCATCTCATTCTTCCATCTTGAAATCTGGGGTTTTGGTCTCTTCTTCCAGCTTTAGGTCACCAGCTTCCAGCAAGGTTTTGTTTCACCCAAGGCATCTCCTCTTCCATTGTGTTGATGCGGTAGGGACATCATTCAGCCCTCTGTTACAAATGTGCCGAGCACTATTCTTAACATTGCCGGCAAACTAGAAATCCACAGTCTAGTATCTCCTGTGTTTGCCTAGTGACTCAAAATATGTCATTTTATTTTAGACAAACAATGCAAAGCTAAATGGTCCCATTTTACAAACAGTAGTCGGAGCAATTGTAAGCATTACTGAAGTGTCAACATATTGAAAACTATGCACCTGTAATTAAGGGAGGAGAAGACAGAGAAAAAGCTGATAATATGATAAAGATGGAGATCAAATTTGAGAATCTAAATCACAGAAAGTAAAATGAAGCCAGAGAGAACTATGACAAAAACGGCAAATGGTCAGGAGGATTAGGCATCAGGAAATTATTGTAAAAGTGAAGTGATGTGGGGAAATAAATAAGAAGAAGGTTGTAATATTGTGTGGACATAAAAGGGACGTGTCAACAGTGATCACAAAAAAACAAATTGGGTAAGATTGTCAAAAAGCACATACGAGTCTCATGAAGTGAATTGAATAAGTAGAAGTAGGAAATAAAGATGACTGAGGAATTTTCAAGTTCTTCAGTAAAACCTATAGGGGAACCAGGGCCGTCTTTAATAGCGATTGGACCCTGGGCAAGCATTTGCTTGGGCCCCCTGGACCCTGCCCCCTCCGCTGCATGCAATCCCGCCATCCATCGCAATGTTACCCCCCCCCCCCCCCACACACATATGCCATAATTGTTGTGCCATTCAGATGCCAGTAATATTGTGCCTTTCAGATGCCAGTAATATTGTGCCATTCAGAGCCCAGTAATATTGTGCCAGTCAGAGCCCAGTAATATTGTGCCATTCAGAGCCCAGTAATATTGTGCCAGTCAGAGCCCAGGAATATTGTGCCAGTCAGAGCCCAGGAATATTGTGCCAGTCAGAGCCCAGGAATATTGTGAAATTCAGACCTCAGTAATATTGTGCCAGTCAGATGCCTGCAATATTGTGCCAGTCAGATGCCTGCAATATTGTGCCATTCAGAGCAAAGTAATAATGTGCCAGTCAGATGCCTGCAATATTGTGCCAGTCGGATGCCTGCAATATTGGGCCAGTCAGAGCCCAGTAATAATGTGCCAGTCAGATACCAGTAATATTGTGCCAGTCAGATACCAGTAATATTGTGCCAGTCAGATACCAGGAATATTGTGCCTGTCAGAGCCCAGGAATATTGTGCCAGTCAGAGCCCAGGAATATTGTGCCAGTCAGATGCCTGTAATATTATGCCAGTCAGATGCCTGTAATAGTGTGCCAGTCAGAGGCCAGGAATATTGTGCCAGTCAGATGCCTGTAATATTGTGCCAGTCAGATGCCTGTAATATCGTGCCAGTCAGATACCAGGAATATTGTGTAAGTCAGAGCCCAGGAATATTGTGCCATTCAGATACCTGTAATATTGTGCCAGTCAGATACCTGTAATATTGTGCCAGTCAGATACCAGGAATATTGTGCTAGTCAGATACCACGAATATTGTGCCTGTCAGATACCAGGAATATTGTGCCTGTCAGATGCCAGGAATATTGTGTGTGTCAGATGCCTGTAATATTATGCCAGTCAGATGCCTGTAATAGTGTGCCAGTCAGAGGCCAGGAATATTATGCCAGTCAGATGCCTGTAATATTATGCCAGTCAGATGCCTGTAATATTATGCCAGTCAGAGGCCAGGAATTTTGTGCCAGTCAGATGCCTGTAATATTGTGCCAGTCAGATGCCTGTAATATTATGCCAGTCAGATGCCTGTAATAGTGTGCCAGTCAGATGCCTGTAATATTGTGCCAGTCAGAGCCCAGTAATATTGTGCCAGTCAGAGCCCAGTAATATTGTGCCAGCCAGATGCCCAGTAATATTGTGCCAGCCAGATGCCCAGTATTATTGTGCCAGTCAGAGCCCAGTAATATAGTGCCAGCCAGATGCCTGTAATATTATGCCAGTCAGAGCCCAGTAATATAGTGCCAGCCAGATGCCTGTAATATTATGCAAGTCAGAGCCCAGTAATATAGTGCCAGCCAGATGCCTGTAATATTATTCCAGTCAGAGCCCAGTAATATAGTGCCAGCCAGATGCCTGTAATATTATGCCAGCCAGATGCCCAGTATTATTGTGCCAGTCAGATGCCCAGTATTATTGTGCCAGTCAGAGCCCAGTAATATTGTGCCAGTCAGAGACCAGTAATATTGTGCCAGCGAGATGCCCAGTAATATTGTGCCTGCCAGATGCCCAGTAATACTGTGCCAGCCAGAGCCCAGTAATATTGTGCCAGCCAGATGCCCAGGAATATAGTGCCAGTCAGAGCCCAGTAATATAGTGCCAGTCAGCCCCCCGCCCCCCCGTTCCCAAGTACTTACATGAACCTGCTCCGTGTCCCCCGCCGGATGTCTCCTCCGTGCAGTCTTCCCTCTTGCACGGAGGAGGGAAACAGTCACCGGATGTGACGCAACGTCACATCCGGCGTCACTTTTTTTTTTTCCGGCCGTCGCATCCATCGGATGCGGCTTGCCGGAAAAAAGCGTTCACAAGCGCAATGCGCTGTGAACGCGGCAAGCAGGGGCTGGGGGCCCATGGGACAGCTGCCTTGGGGCCCCCCAGAAGTAACTGGGCCCAGGGCAGCTGCCCCGTTTGCCCCGCGTTAAGGACGGCCCTGAGGGGAACTCTCACATGTCCAATTTTTATGTTTTTCAGCATATCAATACCAGAACACATGTAAACTCTTTTGTCAAAGACTGCTGACTGAATCAGATAATGTGCAGTGCCGTCTTACTTAAATAATTACCCATTCATACATCGTTTAAAATACATCAATGGAGATTTGGCTTCTGGCACCATTCAAGTTCATTTGTGAGTCAGATCACCTCTTCTCACCTGGGACCACTCCTTCCTGCCTGCAAACAGGGGTCTATTGTGCCATGTTACATCAGCTTGCAAAAAGGAGTCTATTATATTACGTTACCTCGGTGCCATCAGTGTGGTAAACATTCCCAAACTATCCATCTATTTTAGATATAATTTACACGCTCTCTATGAACATCCATATCTAAAGTTCCATGTTAAATAGTTCCTGTTAATTACCTGTTAGGCTGCACTGCACATTCCTCATTGTATTCCCTAAAAATCTCACTTACTGCTCAGTTGTTTTGGGCTTATCTTTATTATTCCTGTTATTAGACATTTGGTTTTTGGTATTTAACTATTCACAGACCACAATTTATAAATAATGCACCTTAATCTGCTTTACCACTGTCGAATACCATATTCACAATGATTCTTGTCCTGTGATCCTCCCACATTGGAGCACATTGTAATACTGAATCATCAAACTATTACACAATGCTAAAAAATCAATAAAAGTGAAATTTAATAGCATATTACCGACACCACTAACATAAAAAATATAAAAATAATATAAATACAAACCCATAAATTGGTCAAAATGTAAACAAATACATATAGATCAGAGGCGTCCAACATGCGGCCCGACATCGAGGTGCTGAGGTTACGCACCTCTCAGTGCATGTGTAGACAGCTGTAAACAGCTTCGTGGTGTTCTGTCAAATTCCTCAAGCAAATTCTACTGCACAGGCGCAGTAGAATTCGCTCATTGCTCACCAAGTTACAGCTGTCAATCAGCCGTAACTTTGGCACAAGTGCGCCTGCGCAAGGGACACCCCCCCTCATGCACCCTCCGGATCAGCTGCAGTGACAGGTAAGTATAAGCATCTTGGTGATTATTGTCATTTACTAGCGTAGCAAGCAACTGGTAAAACTTATATCAGTTACATGCTACGCTAGTAAGTGGAAGACACCCCAAAAAATATATATATTTTGCAGAAAATTCAGTGCAACATTTATTGCACAGGGACTTGCAGCGGGATCTTTTGCACAGCTGCTCCAGCTTCACTTCACCTTCAAACCACGGACTGTCCACATTGATTGGCCAGCGTTGTGAATTTTGCCCCTCTATGCCAGGATTCTGCCACTCTATATGCCAGGATTTTGGACCTCTATGTCAGGATTTTGCCCCTCTATGCCAGGATTTTGCCCCTCTATGCCAGGATTTTGCCCCTCTATATGTCAGGATTTTTCCCCTCTATATGCCATGATTTTTCCCCTCTATATGCCATGATTTTTCCCCTCTATATGCCAGGATTTTGCCTCTCTATGTCAGGATTTTGCCCCTCTATATGCCAGGATTTTGCCCCTCTATATGACAGGATTCTGCCACTCAAAAGACCAGGATTTGCTTGTTTAATGCCCCCCCCCCCCCCATCTTTCCCAGACAGTACTTACCTCCAGTCGTCTCCTTCGTGCATCTTCCCCCCTGCACGGAGGAAGGAAGCTCTGGTCGTCACGATTTTGTTTTCAACTTTATTGAGGTTGTGCGACTTCAATAAAGTTAAAAAAAAAAAAAAACGCATATCCTGCAGGACTTGAGCCCTGGAAGACACACACAGGGGACAGAGAGGGACACACGGGAGCCTAAGGTGCCGATCACAACTCCCATTAACAAGTCCCCCTCTGTCCTCCGTGTCTTACACACATACATTCCTGGTGAAGTGGCCCACAGCAAAAAAAAAAAACTTGGACACCCCTGATATAGGTGGTCCACGTTGCAACTCCCAGGTCCTTTTAATTATGTTTTATTTCACAACATAATACTGAATGGGCTACTACTTTGCTAACTTTAATGACTAACTCTGTCCTCTTAGTGTTCCCAGATTTATTTAAAGCACTCAGCTGTAACATTCTTGGTAAGTAAGATTAATGCCCCAAACAAACTTAGTTTTTGTATTTTTTTACTTCTATTGTAGAAGCTTGCACAAAATGTTCAGCAGTGCTAATAGAACTTGTATGGTATTTAAAAAATATTTCAATGTTAAATTTGGAAAAATACTAATGAGACCATCTAAATCAAACTTTCCTTTGTGTCTGCCACTTTCCACTAGTGAAATCATTATCTAGCTGTTTTTTTGATGCATCTATGTTCATTATAAAAAATAGTTTTTATGATAAAAAGGATAAAATCTAAGTGATTTAGATTTACTTTGGAAGACAGATAGTGACTTACAGGCTACCATCTTACAGAGATGGTTCACTGCAACCTGGCAGTGTTGACTGGTGTGTAGCATCTATGATGCCAAACTCCCATCCAGCTGGGGAGGAGATGATCATTTCTTCCTCATTGATTGGCTTTGTAATGCATGACTGATGTGAGCAAACATCAGTAACAGCGACTGTTTCTCTCTGCAGTCATGGAGCTATGCGGAGAGTAGTGGTAAATACCTATTGAATGGTGGACAATTAGTCCACCTTTCAATAAAAAAAAGAACCCGATAGTGTATGCCACTGTGTCCCTAGCTACTGATCACTTTGTGATCAGGGCCAGGAAGAAAAAAAAACGGCCTTTTGGTGCTTCCGTCTCTTAGGACTAAAGCACGATACGTCATGAATGAGTAAAAAAAATTAAATGGAAAAAAATAATTTACTCCCCTAGTATCATGGCTACATTGTAAGTGACATCCGATTTGCAACATTCAAGCATGATGTTAGCAGAAGAGTGCATATAATAAAAAGGTCTCTTATGAATCCTGAAGTATCATTAGATAAACCGGTTAAGCTAATTAATGTAAATAATCCACCGGTTTATAGCTGCAATCAATTGTTTATTGTTTACTGGTTTTTTTTCTGATAAGTATATTTAGAAAAGTAAATAGGATGATATAATTAGTAGCATGTTGCCAGCCAAGCTGCAAAAGCATGTTGACCTTTTCTAAAAATAGAAAGGAAGCTTTGCAGAATTTTCACAAACTAGGTCATAACCTTTAGAAGTCAAACAAATAAAAATAGCATTCATGAATACAGTTTGTACTCTTGGATATTGCAACAGCTGTAACTTTCTTCTTTTTCTATGTGGGCTTCAAAACTTCACAGTTCAGGTCTATTTATTAGAGAACAAAAATTGGGGGAGCACACCAAATAAAATAGATAAACAAATAAAGGTTATAGTGCCAAAAATATTTTAATAAATATTAAATATGTAATAAATAACAAACAAATTAATGTTTAGACAAGATAAATAGAGAAATAGCACACTATAAAACACAGAAAAATAAATAGCAACCAAATACACCAAAGTAAGCACATCAAATGAATTGACAAAAAAGGAAAATAATAAATAAATGAATACCCACACACAATGAAAAAAATAAGGAAAAAATGTAGACAGGAATGGAACAAGGGAGGACACACAGCGCAAAAAAATGGAGGACACCAACGTTTCGGCTAGAGGCCTTTATCAAGGTGTCCACACACAAAAATGAAACTAGAACGCTATATATACCTAAATGCTGCAGAGAAAACTAATCTGGTTGGACAGACACTAAAGTGCCAGCCAACCAGCAAAAGCGCGATGGCGGCCGCCATCTTGACGCACAGCGTGACGTGATGACGTCACGCGTTGCGTCAAGTAATTTTATTAAATGAGCAACAAAGAACAATTGCACAGAAACAGTGCTGTGTGTCTGTAAACCAAATAGGATAACCAAAAAGAGGAAAACGGAAGAGCATATTGCACAATGAATGATAACATATAGGAAGAAAATGTATAGTGAAAAAGGGACAAAAACGGAAGTAAAAAAACATTATCTGAGAAACATAAACATAATAAAAAAAACCCACATTACTACAAATTCCCATGGAAGATACAGTTTTTTTAAAAAAAAAGGAGAAAATAAGAAATAATAAAGAGATAATGACAATAAGTAATACCAATTTACCTAATGATAATCAAAATAAAAAAATGAAAACTATGAAAAAAATGTATCCAAACAAAAACACTAAGATAACAAAAAACGTTACAAAAATAAAGAAAAATAAGAAAAAATGGCAAAAAATACTGCATATATATGAAAGTATATTAACGCAAAAAAAACATGTAAATATTAATAACTAATAACAAAAAACGATACTAATAATTAAAAGCACCAAATCATAAAAAAGACATAGGTAAAATAACCGCACAAAAAATAAACATAATAAAAAAGAACAATATTACAAAAAAAGAGATAACCAGACTTATATATACTATAGAAGTAAATTGCATATGTCTGCAAAACATAATTCTTCACGGGAAGTTGAGTGCAGTAGGCGTAGCCGGACGGCCATCCACACCATGAACTACAATAAACAGGAAAAAATAAAAATATGTTTTATAAAACAAAAAGAAAACAATAAATATACACAGCTGGAGGTGGCATGAGCAGGAAGCAAAAAGCTAAGGGGCCAGTGAGGGTCCCGATATAATGGACAGAATGGGCATAAGGGACACCAACGGTAAGGAGTGGTCAAACCGTAAAGGGACTAGAGGAATACTGACAGATCCCTTTCCTCATTAAGCCCAAGAGGATAAAGTGTCTGAAGTAGATAGATCCAGTGTAGTTCTCTGCGCTTCAACAGAGTCACTCTATCAGTGCCTGTAGTAGAAATAGAAATTTGTTCTATCGCGAGAAACCGTAACTGTGATACTCCATGATTTTGGTTATTGAAGTGGCGAGCAACTGGAGATTTTTGATTATTGGTTCGAATAGCACTTTTGTGCTCACCAATCCGAATAGTGAGTGGCCGAGTCGTTTCACCTACATAGCAAAGGCCACAAGGGCACTTCAGCATATACACTACAAATGAGTGTTGGCAATTCAAATATTTTGAATCTGAAAACTAGTGCCCTAGTGCAGGTCTATTTATTAAACACTGAAAATAAATTATATAGTCTGTAGCACCTTCGGCATCCTATTGTGTCTAAGAGGCTTTCATGGTCACCGTGTAGATGGGGAACCATTTAGTTCAGTGGTGATCTCATCCTGCAAAGGAAACAAATTGGCAGAATACATATGCAAAAAGGAAGGTTCCATTGGCTGGCTTCATTCACAATTGCAGTAATCAAAGTATTCCTAAATGTGGCCACCAACAAATTCTGTCCCACCAATGTCACTAACTTAGGTTTTCTACTAGTCATGGAAGTAGAGATTGAAAGGCAAGCTGTGATATTAAACCAAACACAAGACGCCCCAGTTCCTTTTATTATTTGTCCAATACGCCACTTTTATTTGTTTGATTTCATCTAACTCTTGCTTTTAAACAGAGACTGGTACACTACATCTTCTGTAAATAAATCATCTGTAGAATATGGTATAGCTTTTATTGTAAATGTCTATCAAATGTGTACTGGCAACCTTAGATCAAAATTAAATGTTTTAAAGTTGGTCACAAACAAACCAATGGTGTTGATTAACAATATGCATACTTTGCAGACAATGTCTTATAATCTCGTGGATTTTAAATAACCTGTTCACTTTAAAAATTTGAATTATACTTACCGTAAATTCCTTTTTTCTGAGTATATTGGCAGTACTTACAAGTGGGTTTACTCCCTCTTGGACAAGTTACCTATGGGACTTTAGATAGATTTTTAGCTCCTCCTCCCAGTCTCCTATAAGAGCCCCAGTTACCTGATCTTCCCCAATTCCATAACAAGACACCGGTTTACTGCAAAACAAACTTAATTTATTCACAATAAGGGGGGGAACCAGTACTGCCAATATACTCAGAAAAAAGGAATTTACAGTAAGTAAAATTCATATTTTTTTCCATCGTATATTGGCAGTACTTACAAGTGGGACATATCATGATAGACCAAGGGTGGAAATTAGGAGACAACAGCTTGTAGCACCTTGCGGCCGAATGCTGTTTCAGAGGAGGAAAAATGTCTAGCCTGTAATGACGTATGAAGGTGTTGCAAGATGACCAGGTAGCTGCTTTGCAAATTTCTTCTGGTGAAGTTGAAACCCTTTTCGCCCAGGAGACTGCCATAGCCCGTGTTGAGTGAACTTTTTATTTGGAATATCAACAGCATGTTCTTGAAGTTATAAGCTGTTTTGATTGTTTCAGTGAGCCACCTGGCGATTGTTGATTTCGAAGCTGCTGACCCTTTACACTGGCCTTGGAAATTTACAAAGAGACGGTCAGATTTCTGGTACCACTTAGATCTCTGTAGATAGATTTTAAGGGTTCTTCTTACATCCAAGCAATGCCATTTTTGTTCCAGCCGGTAGGATGGATTCGAACAGAAAGAAGGAAGCACAATTGGTTTGTTCAAAAAATCTTTAGACAAAACCTTTGGAAGAAACGAAGATTTGGGGTATAAGACTACTTTATCCTGGTGAAAGTATAAAAATTCTTCAGCTGAAGAGAGAGCCTGCAGTTCCCCAATACGCTTAGTGGAGGTAATGTCTACCAAAAAAACAGTTTTTAGAGAAAGGCGTTTGAGGGGTATTTCTTCCAGAGGTTCAAAAGGAGGGGAGCAAAGTACATCCAGAACCAATGTCAGGTCCCAAGTAGGAAAATGGTTCTTTCTTGGAGGTCACTTCAGAAGTGTAGCTTTAAAGAAATGTTTAATAAGGACATGTGATGCCAGATCCTGTAACAAAAAATTACTGAGCGCTGATACCTGGCCTTTGAGTGTAGACACACTGCATCCGGACTGGAAACCCTCGTTTAGGAAAATTAGGACAGAGGGGACGTCTGGATTCCGGGCAGAAATACCCCTGACCTTGGACCACTCCAAAAACTTTCTCCAATATCTGAGATAGATTTTTAAAGAAGATGGTCTGACTGAATTTAGGATGACATTGAACAAATCTGGTTTTACCCCATTAACAGCAACCAGGCCATCAACTGGAACATCTGTAACGTCTTTTGTGAAACAAACTGATTTTACAACAGTGGGTCTGTGTGTGGTAGAGATAACGCCTTCAGGTCTGAAAACCAACTTCGATTTGGCCAGTAGGGCAGGATCGCCAATACCCTTGCATGACCCTTAAAGATTTTTTGCAGAATTCGAGGAATTAGTGCCACTGGAGGAAAAATGTATGCCAGTTGGAATTTCCATGGGATCAATTGACTGTCCAGGATGAAGGGATGATCTGAAGAGTGAAGAGAGGCGAAACAACTGACCTTCGCATTTGTCTTTGTGACCATAAGATCTATATTGTACCGGCTGAATTTTTTGGTAAGGTTGTAAAAAACTTTTGGGTGTAGAGTCCATTTTCCTCTGGTGAGATCGTCCGCGATCAAATTGTCTTTGCCTCTGATATGTACTGCTGAAATATCCAGAAGATGTTGTTGAGCCCAGTCCATAATTCTGGAACATAAAACCTGTAATGGTAGGCTTCTTGTGCCCCCTTGGCGGTTTAAATAGGCGACTGCAGTACGATTGTCGGATTGTACTTTGATTGCCTTGCCTTGTAGCCAGAGCTAATAGTGCCCGGAACACTGCCAATAATTCCCTGAAATTGGATGACTGGGCAGCTTCATGGGAGGACCAGTGACCTTGCCGAAGTTGGGAGCGTAGGTGGGCTCCCCACCCTTTCCCAGAGGCGTCTGTGGTGAGAATTGTCCAATTAATAGGTTGAAACGACAACCCTCGTGCTAGGATGTGAGGTTGTTTCCACCATGACAGCTGGTTCCGAACTTCCAGAGATAAGCTGAAAACCGAATCCATGTCTTCTTCTTTGCGAGACCAGTTTCGTAAGATTTCTTACTGGAGGGGTCTCATTTGAGCCTTCGCCCACTGGATTGCAGGTATAGAGGCTGTTAATAGGCCCAGGATGTTCATGGCTTTTCTGATGGAGCATGATGGATTCACCTGGAGGGCTGAGATCCCTTTCCTGATCTTTTTTGTCTGGCTGACCGATAAAAAAAAATAGAAAGTGAATTGGAATCCACTGAGAAACCCAGAAAGTGGATGTTTGTTGCTGGGGACAGATTGGATTTTTTCCAGTTGATAATCCAACCCAGGTCTTGTAACGTTGAAACGGCCGTATGAATGTTGGAGAGGAGTAGAGCTGGAGTGGTTGCTTTCTGAAGCCAATCGTCTAGGTAGAGGATCGCGTACAGGCCTGTTTCTCTGAGAAAGGACGTGACTGGAGCCAGAAATTTCATGAATATGCGGGGGGCTGAGACTAGACCGAAAGGTAGAGCCCGGAACTGAAAATGAAGGATTCTGGATGCTGATTTGACATCAAACCTGAGGAATTTCCGACTTGAGACAGGGGGACATAGAGATATGCATCCTTCAGATCGAGGGTTGCCATGACGTCTCCCTGTTGAAGGATGTAGGTGATAGGATAGTTTCCATTCGGAACCTTATGTATGGTATGAACATGTTGACTTGCTTGAGATCCAGAATTAGGCGAGTAAGTGCCCTTGTAATGTTGTGATGGCGGGACTGGTTCTAGGACATCCTTTTGAAGCAGTTGCATAGTCTTTGCCAGAAGCAAAGCATTCCTGACCTCTGTTGGATAAAAGGTAAGGAGGAAGTGAGGAGGAGGAGGACTGATGAATCTTATTACATATCCAGTCTTGACCGTGTTTAAAACCCATGAATTGGTGGTAACTTTCTCCCAAGCTTCCCCAAATGCTAGCAGTCTGGCTCCTACTCTGTCAGAATTTTCTTCTTTTTTCACCCTTATTGAATTTGTTGCCATTAAACTTGAATTCACGGTTGGGGCAACGGAAATTCCGAAATCTTTCAGAGGTTTGAGGTGTACTTTGGGGTTTGAAAGGGTATCTCCTCCGCCATTGCATTCTCCTCACTTGGGGAAGTGGTTTCTTCGTATCCAACATCTGTTTGATCATTTCTTCTAATGAGGACCCAAACAGCTTTGTCTTTTCAAAAGGTAAATCGCACAGTGATGATTTAGAGGCTGTGTCAGCTGACCATGTTCTTAGCCATAAGGCTCTTCTGGCAACAGATGATAACCCCATTGTTTTGGCAGCAAGTTTAAGGACTTTATCTGTCATGTCAAGCAGAAATTCATTAGAGAGTCTGAGGTTTCTAATAAGCTGGCTTATTTCGTCGCCCGCTTTTCCCATGACGCTTTCAAGGGAATGGAGCCATATGTTCTAAGCTCTTGCCACAGCTGTTCCGGTCAGACTTGCTCTGCATTGGAAATCCATTACCTGGTAAATTCTCCTGCAGGAGGTTTCTGCCCGTCTATCCATAGGGTCTTTTAGCCCGGCCACTTCACCTATGGGGAGAGTTGTTTTATTAGCCAGTTGCGCAATCTGCACATTCACTTTTGGGATTTCTTCCCATTGATCGTCAATCTGGGTTTTAAAGAGTTGCTTGGCTTTTTTAGAAATAAAAACACTCTTTGCGGGATATTTCCACTCTCTATTAATCATTTCTCGGAAGAACTGGAAACTTCTTTTTCAGGAATTTCGTTGATGTAACATCTTTAACGAATTTTTAAAATTTGAGTCTTCCTCATCCGACTCATAGGATTCTACCTCAATAGAGGATCCTTCAGATGAGGAAGGTGATCTTTGTCTCTTATGCCGGCCAGTGGTCTTAGAGCCAGATTTAAGGGTAGGCTTAGCGGAGGTTTCTGCCACCGATTTATTCAAGGCAAAAAAAGTTAGCGCCAGGTTCTCCTGGAACCAACCAAGGAAAGATTTTAATTTTCTGTTTTTCACGTTCTAATTGATCCGCAGAACATGTAGCACCAAGCTTTCGTCTCCATCCATCTGGCAAGGGGACCATACAGGCAGAACAGGATACATGTTTGGTTTTACACATAGCTTTCTTTGGCATGGGAGTCACTGATTTTTCCTTATCTGGAGAAGCAGGACTAGATATCTGCATAATCCCCCCCCCCCCCCAATTTTTTTTTTAAATTAAAAATAAAAATAAACCTGCATAAAAAATAGAGGTAAGCCAAGTATAAAAATAAATGATTCTTACCTTAACTATACCTCTCAGTCGTGTGGGGGCTTGGTGACATGATATACTCGTTCCTGACAAGCATCTAATGCTGTCAGAAGGAGTTGCACAGCTTTTCAAGTTTAAATGTGGCGCTTTTTCGCGAGATCCGCTCTGCGCATGCTCAGTAGCGCGAGCGGATCTCAGGTGGAATGCAACGCCACCCGGGCGTGCGTTCCACCGCTGTACTCAGGCTCCAGCCTGCTGAAAGCATCCGGCATTGCCCGAATGCCTTTAAAGCCGGCATAAGAGACCTAGTGTCACATCAGTGCCGTCACGCTGCAGGACACGTCCTGCTTACCTTAGCCGCCGCTTGACACGCGCTTCTTCTGCGTCCTGTCCCAGATCCGCTGCTATGATTCCAGAAAATGTACGCATGCGCTTACGCAGTGCAGCGCATACTCCTCCACACTATACGCTGCCTAAGAATTAGCTATTGCCATAGAAGTCCCTTCCACACGGCGGCGCCATCTTGGTTTTTATGCAACTTCCTAGTTTGCTTTCCAAGCCTCATTTTCATCCCAGAGGCGGAGACTTCTTGGTTTTATATGCTACTTCCTAGTTTGCTTTCCAAGCCTCATTTTCATCCCAGAGGCGGAGACTTGCCTTGGAGGGATATTTAAAGGCTCAGTCTGCATTCAACCTTTGCCTGTGATAGTGCCTTGAGCCTTTACTAGCGTTTTTGTACTTCCTATTCTATATTACTGTTGCCGAACTTTGCTACCTGACCTTGCCTGTTTGCCGCCTGTCCTGACCTGTTGCCTGTTTTGACTTCGCCTGATCTCTGCCAGCCTCGACTTATCGCCTGCCTGACTACTCTTTTGCCTGTGTCCCTGTTACCTTCGCCTCGGTCCTGTTTCAGCTTCCAGTCCTGTTACCTTCGCCTCGGTCCTGTTGCAGCTTCTAGTCCTGTTACCTTCGCCTCAGTCCTGTTGCAGCTTCCAGTCCTGTTACCTTCGCCTCGGTCCTGTTGCAGCTTCCAGTCCTGTTACCTTCGCCTCGGTCCTGTTTCAGCTTCCTATCCTGTACCTCCACTTCGGTCCTGTTACAGCTTCCAGTCCAGTACCTTGGTTTCAGCTTCAAGTCTCTGGTAGTAGTGCAGAGTGCAAAAGACCTGGGGGAACGAAACCTGAGGCTCAACCATAAGGTGGACTTCCTTCAGGCGGAAGAATTCTGTTCTATTACCGGGATTCGTTGCACTAACCTCTAGTTCTCTGCATAGCGGTTCCAACCTCGCTCCTGAACGTGACAGTTATCACAGGCCATTACTATGGAACCCGCAGATTTAGCCCGAGTGTCTTCCAGACAAGACCATCAGGACCAGATCTTGGCTTCCCATGCATCACAGCTCCAGAGTATTGATCAGAAACTAGACACTGTCACTGAATTACTAAGATCTCTGACGACGGCCGCTCCAGCAGCAGCCCGTTCGGTACCAGCTCCAGAACCATCTGACTTAGGTGCCCATGGAGCTGCTAAACCTCCAAAAATGCCGGTCCCAGATAAATATGCAGGAGCTCCCAAGGAATGTAGAGGGTTTCTCAATCAATGCCTCCTACACTTTCGGACTCAACCTCAGACCTTTGCCTCAAACTCATCTCGGGTGGCCTTCATTATTAATTTACTTAGGGGCGAAGCTCTGGCCTGGGCCTCTCCATTACTCGAAAGAAACTCCCCACTCCTGGATAATGCTGAATCTTTCATTTCAGCATTTCGTGCTGTCTTCGATGCACCCGGTAGACGAGAATCCGCTGAATCTAGTCTCATGGAATTAACCCAGGGTAGGAAGACGGTAGCTCAGTATGCTATAGAATTCAGGACTCTTGCTTATGAGACCGACTGGAACGCAAGTGCACTCAGAGCGGCCTTCAGAAGAGGCCTTAATGACTCCCTTAAAGATGCTCTCACGTACCGTGACTTACCAGATGATCTAAAAAGTTTAATTGCACTCTGCTTAAGACTTGATGCTCTCAATCAAGAAAGGCGTAATGAGAGAGAGATCGGGACAGGAACCCCAGGTTTTTCAAAGTTCAACCCCCCTATTTCCCTCAGAATCCCAGTCAAGAAACCTCTAACCCTCCAGCAGAACCTATGGAGATTGGGCCCGTGTTACGCTTGTCTGAGGAGGAAAAACAAAGGAGGAGGTCCAAGGGTCTTTGTTTATATTGTGGTCAAAAAGGACACATGGCCCGGTACTGTCCTCAGAAACAGGGAAACTTCCGTGCTTAGTGGAAAAAGGGGGCAATCCACTGAGCATTTCTGTCCTTATGCCTCCTTCTTATCCCAGAATGTTAATACCAATCACGCTCCGGTGGAAAGGTCACCAAGTGACCACACAAGCCTTCATTGATTCTGGAGCTGCTGGAAATTTTATTGACAAGAATTGGGCTATGCAACAAGGGATTCTCTTCACTTACAAAAAACAAAGTAGTCCCATTGCTTCCTTAGACGGCTCTCCGCTCGGTACTGGATTCATTTCTGAAGAGTCTATTTTATTAGAAGCTAAGATTGTGATTTTCCACTCTGAGGAGATCACCTTTGACGCCCTATGTAGTCCTCTTCTTCCAGTCATATTGGGTATGCCATGGCTACAGAAACACAACCCCATCATCGATTGGTCTCAAGGTGAGATTACTGCCTGGAGTGATCATTGCAAGAATACGTGTTGTCATCAGCCTATCAAGGTCTACTCGGTTCTTGAACTTACCCCTGAAGATCCTCGATCTATAGTTCCTGCTCATTATTGGGAATTTCTAGATGTCTTTTCTAAAGAACGTGCTGAAACTCTCCCTCCTCATAGAAGCTATGATTGTGCTATCGAACTCTTGCCCGGCACTTCGCCTCCTTCTGGACGTACTTATCCCCTCTCTGAACCAGAAAATCAAGCATTAGCACAATACATTGACGAAAGCCTTAAAAGGGGCTTTATAAGACCATCCTCCTCTCCTGCGGGGGCAGGGTTTTTCTTCGTAGCTAAAAAGGAAGGCTCACTCAGACCATGTATCGACTATCGAGGATTAAACAAAATCACTGTAAAAAATAAATACCCTCTACCTTTGATAGCTGAATTACATGATCAACTCAGGGAAGCTACGGTGTTTACCAAATTAGACCTGCGTGGGGCATACAATCTCATCCGTATCCGCGAGAATGACGAATGGAAGACGGCATTCAATACCAGATATGGCCACTACGAATACTTAGTGATGCCCTTCGGCTTATGTAACGCCCCCGCAGTGTTTCAGAATTTCATGAATGATATCTCCCCTGATATGTTATTGTCCCATGTCATGATATACTTGGACGATATTCTAATCTACTCCCGAGATATCCAAGAACACAGGATTCAAGTAAGACAAGTACTCCAACGCTTGAGAGAACATACGTTATTCGCCAAAGCTGAGAAATGCGAATTTGAAAAGAATAAAATCAAGTTTCTGGGCTACATCATTACAGAAAACGGCCTCGAGATGGACCCTGACAAAGTTCTGGCTATTGAAGACTGGCCACCTCCCACCAACCTAAAAGGCATCCAACACTTTTTAGGGTTCGCCAACTACTACAGAAAATTTATCAGAGACTTCTCTAAAATAGTATCACCCATAACAGCGCTTACCAGAAAAGGTGCTAATCCTAAGACCTGGCCTCTCCAAGCCACCCAAGCCTTCAAAAAACTCAAAAAAGCTTTTATTACAGCTCCTATACTTCATCGCCCAGATCCTAAATTACCTTTTATTTTGGAGGTTGATGCATCAGAATTCGGTGCTGGAGCTATTTTGTCACAGAGAGATCAAACAACCAATCGTATTCATCCTTGCTCTTATTTTTCTAAAATGTTCACATCTGCTGAATGTAATTACGATGTCGGTAATAGGGAACTACTAGCCATTAAAATGGCCCTGGAAGAATGGAGACATTTATTGGAAGGCACAATTATTCCTATTACCATTCTGACCGATCACAAGAATCTCCTTTACATTGAGAAGGCTAAAAGACTTAATCCCCGACAGGCCAGATGGGCATTATTTTTTACCCGATTCAATTTCGTACTGACCTACCGTCCCGGCTCCAAAAATAAAAAAGCAGATGCCTTGTCACGAATACATGAACGGGCTACCTACATTCCTAAGGAGGACACGATTCTCCCTTCCACTCAGATCATTGCGGTAGTCTCTCCAGTACTGTTACAACGGATTTCCAGAACTCAATATCCTAGACCGAAGGGCCTGCGATGCCCCCCTGGCCGTTATTTTGTCCAACCTAGATTCAGAACGGCTGTACTGTCCTGGGCGCATGACTCTCCCATCGCCGGACATAGGGGAGTCGCCAACACTAAATTTCTTCTCCATAGATATTTTTGGTGGCCTACCCTCTCCCGTGATTACGTTACTGCTTGTGCTAAATGTGCTCGATGTAAGACACTCAGAACCAAGCCCTGTGGTTTCTTATGTCTATTGCCTGTTCCTAAACAACCCTGGTCCCATATAGCTATGGATTTCATTACCGACCTCCCGCAGTCTCGGGGTAATACTACTATCCTCGTAGTTGTGGATCTCTTTTCTAAATTGTCCCACTTCATTGCGTTAAAGAAATTACCCTCCGCAGCTACCCTTGCTCAAGTCTTTTTAAAAGAGGTAGTGCGGATCCACGGGGTTCCTCAATCCATTGTCTCTGATCGTGGTACTCAATTTGTCTCTAGATTTTGGAGAACACTTTGTCGGCTGCTTGGTATTTCTCTGAAATTCTCCTCTGCGTACCATCCCCAAACCAATGGACAACGTGAGAGAACGAACCAGGTTTTGAAGCAATATCTCAGGTCTTATGTTGACAACGACCAGTCTGATTGGGTTGATTTTTTATACCTTGCGGAACTCTCTTACAATTGTTCATATCATAGTTCCTTGAAAATGTCACCCTTCCGTGCCATGTACGGAGTTGAGCCCTCCCTTTGGCCTCTGGAACCTAGTCCATCGAAGATCCCGGCCGCGGACCACGCTATTGCTGATCTCACTTCTCATTGGACTGCCCTATCCAGACAATTGCTTGCTGTGAAGCACACACAGAAATCCTTTGCCGATAGGAAGAGGTCTCGTATTTCCTCTTTCAAGCCTGGTGATTTGGTTTGGTTGTCCACTAAGAATCTCCATCTTCGACAATCCTCCTATACTCTCGGTCCTAAATATATTGGACCTTATAAGATTCGCTCTTGTGTCAACGATGTCTCGTATTCGCTTGAACTGCCTCCTTCCATGCGCATCCATGATACCTTCCATGTCTCCTTGCTTAAACCTGTGGTTTCTAATCAATTCTCCCCTCCTGTTCGTCCTCCTGATCCTGTTCTGGTGCAAGGTCAAGAAGAATATTTGGTGTCCTCTATCCTCGATTCTAGACATTACAGGGGTCGTTTGCAGTATCTTGTTCACTGGCAGGGTTATGGCCCTGAAGAGAGATCATGGGTTGATTCTACTGATGTCCATGCTCCTTCTAGGGTGCGCTCTTTTCATGCTCGTTTTCCTGATAAACCGGGTTCCGGGCGCCCGTACTGCGCCCGTCGGGAGGGGGGTAGTGTCACATCAGTGCCGTCACGCTGCAGGACACGTCCTGCTTACCTTAGCCGCCGCTTGACACGCACTTCTTCTGCATCCTGTCCCGGATCAGCTGCTATGATTCCAGAAAATGTACGCATGCGCTTACGCAGTGCAGCGCATACTCCTCCACACTATACGCTGCCTAAGAATTAGCTATTGCCATAGAAGTCCCTTCCACACGGCGGCGCCATCTTGGTTTTTATGCAACTTCCTAGTTTGCTTTCCAAGTCTCATTTTCATCCCAGAGGCGGAGACTTCTTGGTTTTATATGCTACTTCCTAGTTTGCTTTCCAAGCCTCATTTTCATCCCAGAGGCGGAGACTTGCCTTGGAGGGATATTTAAAGGCTCAGTCTGCATTCAACCTTTGCCTGTGATAGTGCCTTGAGCCTTTACTAGCGTTTTTGTACTTCCTATTCTATATTACTGGTGCCGAACTTTGCTACCTGACCTTGCCTGTTTGCCGCCTGTCCTGACCTGTTGCCTGTTTTGACTTCGCCTGATCTCTGCCAGCCTCGACTTATCGCCTGCCTGACTACTCTTTTGCCTGTGTCCCTGTTACCTTCGCCTCGGTCCTGTTGCAGCTTCCAGTCCTGTTACCTTCGCCTCGGTCCTGTTTCAGCTTCCTATCCTGTACCTCCACTTCGGTCCTGTTACAGCTTCCAGTCCAGTACCTTGGTTTCAGCTTCAAGTCTCTGGTAGTAGTGCAGAGTGCAAAAGACCTGGGGGAACGAAACCTGAGGCTCAACCATAAGGTGGACTTCCTTCAGGCGGAAGAATTCTGTTCTATTACCGGGATTCGTTGCACTAACCTCTAGTTCTCTGCATAGCGGTTCCAACCTCGCTCCTGAATGTGACACCTAGCTCTGTAACCCTGTAACCCTCCCGGGCAGCGATCGGATCCTGGTGGAGGTCCCCCCGGCAACAACCCGTGTGCCACACCTGCAGGTAAAAGAAGGGGGGGGGGGGGAAGGGACAAGAAGGAACTGGGGAAGATCAGGTAACTGGGTCTCTTTTAGGAGACTGGGAGGAGCTAACAATCTATCTTAAGTCCCATAGGTAACTTGGCCAAGAGGGAGTAAACCCACTTGTAAGTACTGCCAATATACAATGGAAAAATATTTACTAGAGTAGTTCCAGGCTCTGACAAGCTCAGTATTGCTACTTTGCCTGTCACAACAAAGAATGTTCTAGTTTCTGGAGGCTCTTAACCCCTTAAACCCCAGACGACACAAGCACAGAAATGCCATGTTTTGTTCCTGGCCACTGATCACAAGGTGGTTGGTAGACAGGAACACAATGGCATAGACCTGATCAGGGTCTTTATAGACCCTGTGCGTCCCTGCCAAAATACATCCAGAATGCAAGCTTGCGAGCAGGGCCCTCTACCTCAAGTTTTAGTGTGGAAATGTTTTTGTCTAAGTGTGTTTGTAACTCCCTTTTATGCTCTGTACCAAGATCTTCGTAAATTTATTGGCACTATATAAATAAATGGTAATGTAATTGCGATACCTCCCGATGTGACCCGAAGGTGAATTGAAATTTAGCCGGTGCTTGCTTTAAGCATCGGCTACATTTCCCCTTTCAGACTGAGGCCACTCAAAGTGGCCTCATCTGACAGGTAGGATCCTGCTGCAAGTCCATGCAAGATCCAAGCACAGCTCATAGTGGGGAGCCATGAACGCTGGATGTTCTATGCCGTCCTGGCGACTTTTAGGACCTGTAAAATTAGGACGGCATAGAATGTACTAGCGTCGGGAAGGGGTTAATGTATACGTCAAAAAATACTTTTCTTACATAAAAGGGTCACATTATGATGAGTAAAATACAATGACATTTTCTTTTTCTTGTGATTGCCATTTTATTAATCTTTTAAGCATACAAGCTGCACAATGCACAGGCTTGTCTTGGCACAATCTCAAGATGCTTCGGTCAGATTGTTTTTCGACCTAAACATGGCAGGCCTTGCTGGAGACAAATGTGTTGCAAAAGGCAACAATAACTAGGAATTTTACATAGGAAATATTTAGATTAAAAAGGCAAACCAAAAAAGAACAGGGTTAGAAGGGTGACAATGTCCTTTAACATTGTTGCTTTCTCGTCTCAAAGGGTGACTGCCTTTATCACAGAATACAAACTTGCCAGCAAGCTGAAGGTGCAAATATTGCAGCACTGACAAGTTCACAGGAGGGACGGGATTGATAGAAGGTATGAAATAAAAGGGTTGTATGGCAGACAATGAATTTTATTCATCTTGCTGTAGCCATTTATGCAGCTTGACACAACTGTTTTCCCTTTACTTACACTATAAGTTGGTTCTTGAAGAAAAAAAAAAGTCCATGGACAAGGGCCTGTAAAATATCACTCATCCACCTACTATTGTTTTAAATTTGATCACACATTTTGCATTACAGCTAGTTGATAGCATATTCACAACATAAACACAAACTAGCTGCATTAAAAACAATGTTTGTGTATTTAGAGGATAAAAAAAAAAAATATACAGAAAATTATCTATCCATTGTACTAGCAGAATTGTAAGCAAATGCTTAAAGTAGGAGAAACATGTATTTGTAAAAGTCTGTGGAGCCTCCTGGTTATTACATCACCTGTGGCCTGAAAATGCAAATGAATGGCTTTTTAATGGGAAATGTGTCATTTTTACATCAGGTGACAGTTGCACATCATATCACAGGTGATGTCATACATTTAAAACGTAAGTGGGAATGGGAATGGACATTTGAATGTCAACACTCATGCTAATGTAGACAGTTAGGACGAATGACAGTGGAGCAGGAGTGAAACAACTAGAAAGAATGACACTGTTGTAGGAGGGAACTGGTAGACAGACTCAAGATGTTGGCACTGTAGTCAAAAAAGGAGCAGTAAACATGCTGAAGATTTATAGTTTAGTTGTTTGCTTCAGCACAGACCAAGGTAAAAAGGTAAGCAGTGGGGCCTAGAAGTGTTTTCAGCTGCTGCTAAACTACAAATCCTATCCAAGATTTCAAGAAATGACTGTTTAGAGACAGGATTACCACTTGAAAAAGATTAGTGTAGAGTTGGCGTAATCCAGACAGGATACTACAAGCAAACAGATTTTAGCACTGCTTGTCAGGATGTAGTAGTGTCATATTACACAATTATTAAAGATTTATATTGTTGGTCACAGTTGCTGTGTTAGTCATTCCAAGCCAATACTTTGCAAAATTTGTTTTTTTATTAACAATCCCATTCCCCTGTCAACATACAACACAGGTTATCCTTTATTCAAAACAATTTGCAGATTTTGCCAAAAGTTACAAATTACACATACACACACACACACACACACACACACACACACACACACACACACACACACACACACCTATTAGAATGCAAGTAAAAAACACTTTATTCAGTGTCCAACCCCTTTAAAAATGTGATACAGCCTTTCCATGCATGCTTACATTTCCTACACACACACACACACACACACAGGGTAACACAATGGCACATGTGCGATTATAGTTAGAGAGAGCAGGATTGCAGGTGTGATGATGTGAGGGCATGTCGCTCTCATGTAGCTGAGGAAGGAAGGGGCAATAAATCTGTGTTTTCATGGCCGCCGAAACCACTTAACCCCTTCCAGACGCTAGGATGTACTATGCCGTCCTGATTTTCAGTGCCTAAAAGATGCTAGGACGGCATAGTCCCTGCGATGAGCTGTGCTCTGATCCCGCTGCAGGATGCCACCTGTCAAATGAGGCCACTTTGAGTGGCATAACGGAAATTTTGTGGATGCCAAGTAGTTACCTTGCCAAGTATTATAAATACACATAGACTGGGGCAGCTTGGGCTCGACACATTGGTGAGCTGGCGACTATTGTCCTGCATACAGCCGGAGTTGCAGCTGAATCTATAGGATTCCCAGAACCAGTGGATACTGTCGGGACAACATCCTGCAGCATCTGTTGAAGACCTGGCTGAAAGCAAGGCTGGTGAGATTGGACAGGCAGGTGGAGAAGAAAGCACAATTGCAGCATTGGTTGAAGGCAGATATCCCCCCCCCCCCCCAGCTGTACTACTCTCCCCCTACTGCTACATCTTTTTCACAATTGTGCGGTCATACTTTGTAAACCTTAATAAACTCTTATTTACATAAAAAATAAAGAAATATTCAAAAATAAAAAAAAAATCAGAGAACAGTATGTAGAGAAAACATCAACAATCAAGGGGATTCCTATTAAGATAGATAAGTACTAATCCAGAAGTGTATATGCTAGCTGAAAGCTAAAAACAATGGAATGTGTGCAAGCCTGACACACCAATGGCAGGTTCCCAATAATGCCTCACATCACATACCAGTAAGAGCGAGTTATTTTCTCTATATGGAATTTGCATTGATAATGGATCATTTTCACCAATAAGATATATTAAAGAACCTTGCTGTTACATGGACGTTCAAATCCACCACTCAATAAAACTATTTCTAGAATGTGTCTTATCTCAGTGTCTGTGACCATTGATTTCCCCCAATTGTTGTCAAAATCAGAGGGAGAGGGGGTGTGGACCGTAAAGAAGCCGGTCATTCCAATCTGTAAGAGCAATTATCCCCTATGTTGTACGTATGCATTTTTTTTTTTTTTAAGTTTGTATTCAACAATGCATCATTAACTCTACAGACCCACTTATATATACACAGGTTTATCTATATTTTAAGCATGTCCATTAACATCCAGGCATGAAGAAAGATTGGAGGATTCTCACATTTTGCTATATTGACTGCCTCTGCAAAAGTATATAGAATTCCTTCACAAGCACAGCTGCAAAATAAAAACAAAACATAAAAACCATTGTCCTAGATATGGAATTACTCTACTTGTGCCTAACTATAGATATATTCTACATGCATATGTTTAGTATGTTCTTTGGCATTCACTGGCCTAACATTTGAAGGTTGAAAGGTGAGGGTCACACATGGATGGTTGTCAAGGTTGTAAAAGGGCATTTTCATTTTATTAGCCAATCTCACACATTCTATTTTTAGATTTAGAAATGGAGGACCACATCAGTCTTTGTCAAAGAACATTAAGTGCACAATTTTCAAGGGGATTAAACTATTCTAGGGCTTCTTCTTTCACCAACAACCAGCATCCTCTACATTGTGCCAACAGATGCAGCAGAGAGAATGCAGTTCAGTTTTGAAACTTTATACTAACTTTAAAATCATATGCAAGACATTAAAAAAAAACAAAAAAAAACATAGAAATGTATATTACACAAAAGAAACCGAGAATTTGTATATGCAATAGAAATAAGTAAAAAAAAAATTCCTGCTTTGATTAACTGGGCTCCGTAACCTCAACTTAAACTTGCACTTTTTTTGGCCACTTGTCAATTGAACTCTAGCTGCATTATGATTGAATTGGCTGTGAAAATACATCAAGCGGCCAATTAGAATAGAGCTCTCAATTTAGTTTCATCAGGTAAAAACCCACTTCTGCCAGATTATGACACATTGTGAACAGTGCTCCTGTAATCCAGTTTCCAGCCCATTCAAAATATGCTTGAAATGCCTAATTTTTGCAGTTCAGTTTTTAATGAATACTCACTACTAGCTGGATACCATAAGGCATCTTAATCAAAATAGAATAAAAAGTGCAGCTGTAGAGAAAGCCATACACTTACTCCAAAATGCAGCAAAACTATAGAAAACTCCAAGTGCAAAGGAAATGGATGCAAATTTGACTCCGGTCACAACTTTAAAGGGACACTAAATGTTAGATTTCGCTTGAACTTCTAATATAGAAGTGATGATGTATATTGTACAATATATTGTGAGGATGACCTTTTGATAGTACACACCAGTTTATCCTCTGACCGACAGCTGCCATGCTTCCATAGGAAACAGGCAGCCATCTGGGCGGCGACAGTCTCTCTCTGCTAGTGCAGAGAGAGACACTCGTTTTTGCATGGGATGAGCAGGGGGGACCATATCTAAATCAAAAATGAGGGGCCCTGTCTGCACTAGCAGCGAGAGACCCTCGCATAAGCCAGTCAGAGCATTGGCTGTGAACGCACTGACAGTGTCTCAGATGTAAGACATGGCACTCAAAGTGGCCTCATCTGACAGTGGGGTCCCTGCAGCGGGATTCGCACATAGCTCATCGCTGTATAATACAGGATGTTCTCGTCGTCCTACTAGTCTTTAGGCAGTAAAAAGTACGATGGCACAGAACGTCCTACAGGCAGGAAGGGATTAAGATACACATCGGGTTTATTCCAGACAAGCAGGACATGTTTTTTTAATCCTTGCTTCCTTCAAGGAAGCAAATGTTAAAAAAAAAAGGTGCAATATTCCTGTAATACATAAAGGTGGACCAAAGTAAAACAAATGTTTCGGCGCACAACAGCTTTTGCACATTGTTAAAGGCCCCACAGTGCTTACTTTGGTCCACCCTTATGCATTAAAGTTGTGACTGGAGTCAAATTTGTATCTATTTCCTCTGTGATTGGTGTTTTCTATCTTTTGCTAGGCAATTAATCAGACAGTATCTTTTTGGTTTGCTCCCTCTTTAAGACAGAAGCAAAGCTGGATGTTTATCAATTTAAAATCAGTCAATTCCAGTACACAAACTGGAATTATAAATTGTTCTGTTATGTAATTAGGATTAAATTAGAAGGACAAACATTTCAATTAAAAACACCCAGGAGGAGTAAGTTACAATTTGAAAGTAAGGTTTTATTGTTGCATGTGTAGAGTTATTACAGTAAAATAAGGTCTGACAAAAGGACATGTGTTGAAATAGAGCATTCCACATATAGTTTCGTAAACCTGCAAACCATCTGCTTTAGCTAGAAATAACTGGGTACATTTCTTTCCAATTCTTCATCTCTGACAAGACAGACATCTTTACAAAAATGATTTGCATCAAATGTCATAACAGTGCATATCAGGAAAATAGATATATATAAAAGTCATTTAGCACACTACAGAAAGATCACAAATAAATTATTTTGAATTTCAATACACATACATGTCCTTCACTCAGGTTTTTGTTTAGTAGAAATACTTTTGATAAAAATTATGAAATTTGTACTTCATCAAAATAGAGGAATCCCATGATTTCTGCAAAAAAAAAAAAAAAACCATGAAGGACTGCTTCCATATGGAAGAGATTACACCCTGTGGGGGTTTCAAGCAGTATGGTAACAAGATCTCTCCAAGCAACCAAATGATACAAAGCAATGTTTAACCACTTAGATGTATTTGTAAAATATTTTATTTTAGTGATACTGCTATACAAACTATAGTAAGTAGAATAACTTTATCCTAGAAGCACCAAGATATAAATGGAAAATGGGTCACTGACTGGTGGAAACACCACACTAATGACTACTAACATACAATGGACTGTATTTATGAAGAGCAGTTCAGAGGTAAAGTGATAAACATGGTGCAGTCACCATAGAAACCAATGTTCCGGCTCATTGATCCATTTTTAGCACATTGCCAAATAACGACTCTTTGCAGATATGGCTTCATATGTCCATAACCTTTAATATTTGTGCCCATACTGATATCTAAGCAAGTTCAATTTTGAAACGATTGTACACAAATATCTAGCACAAATTCAGGTTGATTTACATATAAAAATATGTGGATTTTATACTTGTTACAACTTCAAACATAAGTTTTTTCTCTTATAATGCTAATTTTAGAGCCATAACAAAATTTACGCTTTCAAGGAATGAAATATACATGTTTCCAGATTTCATTTAATGTTTGACAGACTGTTCTGTGTAATGAAAACATATAGTTGAAATTCCAGTCTACACTGCAGAGGAATTTAACATAAAACAGTGCACAGCTGACTTTTATTATATTAAAATATTACCAAATTACATTCTTCCTGTCCTGTATGCGGGAAGATAGGTGGTCTTCAGCATAATAGTCAATCTCTGCTTACACCAACATTATTAAGTATATATTCTATTCTAAAATCAAGTGGATTGAAACACTGTAAGGGTACAATTAATTACAGAAGTAGCTACTAAATGTATTAGAAAAAAATGTAAATCCTCCATCTATAAAAAAACAAAAGTTGCTCATAAAATCAGATTCACAAAAATACACTCAAACCCTCTCCACCCCCCAAAAAAGGCAAAAGGTGAAAAATGTCATTGTTATCCATCAATTATTTTAACGCACAACAAATAAATTAGCTTTTAAAAAGACAAACAACTATTATGCAAGAATGGATAAAACAAAAAAAACAAAAAAACAAAACAACAACTGTTCTAGACCTGAAGCACCCAGATCAATGATACCAAGGGTCACCATGCCAGGACCACATCACCCCCCCCCCCCCCCCCCACAGACATTGGGATTCCACTTGCCACCGTAGACCAGTGATCTTGTTGGCACTGCTCTTTATTTAAAGATGGTATCCGATATCTTTATCGTAACTTAAATCCTATGGGCTTTAGTCATGAAAGAGAGTATTGCAAAATTAAGACTAAATAGCCTTAGGTTTGAATTGCCCTATTTCCTGTATAAATCCCTATATCTCTTGCCATCCCCCTAATCCGGAGTACATTATATTATAGATGGATGTGAGGTACCTTACAATTGCCACAAAATATAACTTTTGTTCTTCTAGCCACAAAAATAAACAAAACATTAGCCAACTAATCCTTTTCCACTTTTGACAAAATTAAGAAAAAAAAAAAGTTGTAATGGGCCAAAACAAACCTTATCGGAACTGCAGATTTAAGCGCCATCAGCACTTGTAAAAGTTTGTACACTCTCTGGCTTTGCAGTCTTATATGTGGCTCTTAGCAAGCTCATAATGCAGGTATACCAAGAACATATCTACATTAGACAAAGCAGTCATTTGAGATACATATACCATGATGTTCAATAAGCATTATGTGATATTTAGTTCTCAAACCTCTGCAGTGCCAAGATTAGCCATGACTGGTCTAGAAGGCATGCCCAACCGGTTAATGATACCTTACTGTACACACAGACCCTTCCAACAAACTTACTAATAAAAGAGAGAGGAAAAACAAAAAGAATAGGTCAGAATTACAGTTGAGAGAATTTTTTTTAAAAAAAGTACAAGAAAGGTAATGCACAAAAAAAAAATGATTACTATCCTATCCAGTTAAGGAATATATTTAAAAAAAGAAAAGTAACACTTCTTACAAAAGACATATTTGACAGATTTACAGTACAGGTTTCTTTTTTTTTTTTTTTTTACCAAAAAGAAAGTAGTAAATATAAAATTTAAATAATGGCAATTAGCAACAGAGGGAACAGGTTTTCAAAGAGTTGAAAAGCTATGCAAACTCATTCCATAGAACCATATTTTCATGCCAATAAGGCTTCAAAAAGGACAATAGAAGTTTTATTTTCTCCGAAATCTCTAACTTTACGCCACTTCATAGATCCATGCATGGAGAATGCAGGAAACACATCTCACAGCTCAACTACAGGTAAGGGATTGGCTGCATTTACATTGAGTATAAAGAGAATTTGGTCTACTGAATCTTAATATAGAATTTGTATTCTGATGCACCCTCAAGGGATACAATACTCTGAATGCATCTCCGCCATTTAGTTTGATAATATATTTTGAGCTGTGTGTTTATCTTATGAAGATGTGTTATTAATAAATAAATACTTTTGTGCATAAAATGGAACAGCCCAAAGACTTAAAAAACAAACAAACCAAACCTTTGATGAGGAACACCTGGCAGCAGTTGGTATGAAATAAGGCAAATGAAGAGGAACATATTTACTTTAAACCTGGTTTTGGGTTCAACATGTTAGCTCATGGAAGCATGGTCAGATATGTATATGAAAACAATTTGTTTGGTGTAGTAAACAGCTAAACAGACGTAATTCAGCTTTTATCTAGATCCATTTAATAAATCAACGTGACAAACATGATAATTTGGTTCTGGAAGTGCTTGTTCTGCAACTTTGTTTTCGTGGAATAAAAGTATACAAGCAATGGCAAGGAACCACTTATTTAAACATTAAAATACAAATTTACATTTGGTGAGTGTACAAAATATAGAACATTTAGAGAGACTCTGAAAGAATGCTACTGAAGAGAAAGAGACACTAATATTAAACCAAATCTGTCTGTATCTCCAAAACCCCAGGTATCAACATCCACAAATATTGTGATTTAGATAAAAGCATTGGCAATTGTTCAATCAGAATTTAAAAAAATTAAAAATAAATCTGCAATACAGTGCACCCAGGATTTACATATAGTTGATGAAGAAACACATACAAAAAAAAAGCTTTTCAGTCTTCTTCCAGCTCTCTGTTCTTCAGGCTAGCATTGCTCCTCACATCATCAAATGAATAACATGAAATGACACTGCCATTCTTAAAGACTGTGCAGAGTTGATCCTGCATTAAAAAAAAAAACAACACATTTTTTTATAAGGATACATTATTGGCAAAAGAAACAGACTGATTTACCATCTAAAAACACACTTAGGTGCATAATAAAATACGTAGTTCATGTGCGAAAACACAAACTTACTCGATTTTCACATTGACTTTTTTTGGCAATGAGGAAATGATCTTTCTTGCAATATTTTATTTTTAGGGGTTTGTCAAATCTGTAGACCCACTATAATAAGCTATTACAGTCTATGCTAAACAGGCCTACTACCGCTCATGGCAGGTGGTGTAGCATTAATAAACATTAATGAAAAAAGTCTATTATAATAATATAGACACACACACGTTCAGCAAAACTAGGGTTGACTTGTAGTTCAGTGCAATCATGGGATTAACAAATGCTATTCAGGTGTTCATTCTCCCATAATGTGTATATCCTACTGATGTTGCCAGCATTAATGAAAGCACGGGCTATTTCTCACCATACTTACTGTGGACACTAATTGTAACTTATATCTTAATTTCCACCACACTAGTGATCAAGATGAGATTGGTTGGAGTTCATTGAGCCTTAAACACTCTAAGAACAGTGACTGGGGCTATAAGAATCAGTATTAGGCCACCAGGGGGTGATGGGCGATACCGACGTCCAGGGTCCGGGTCACGCCAGGAAAAAATAATAATCCCCCTCTCTTAAACCGGTGTGCGCCTGTGAGGGAAGCGGACCGGAGTTTCTCTGGTTGAACTTTTTTTCTTTTAACAAACTTTATTGAAGCCGTGCGGCTGGAGGGGAGCACACAACGCTTCCCTCACAGCTACGGACCTGCAGAGCACAGAGCAGCAAGGAGGTAAGTACTGGGGTAGGGGGGTGGTAGATAACGAGCATACTGAGGTGCAAAATCCTGGCATATTAAATGGCTAAATCCTGGCATATTAATTGGCTAAATCCTGGCATACTGAGGGGCAAAATCCTGGCATACTGAGGGGCAAAATCCTGGCATACTGAGGGGCAAAATCCTGGCATATTGAAAGGCAAAATCCTGGCATATTGAAAGGCAAAATCCTGGCATATTGAAAGGCAAAATCCTGGCATATTGAAAGGCAAAATCCTGGCATATTGAGAGGCAAAATCCTGGCATATTGAATGGCAAAATATTACTGGCATTTTGAGTGGCAAAATATTACTGGCATATTGAGTGGCAAAATATTACTGGCATATTGAGTGGCAAAATATTACTGGCATATTGACCAACTGCTCCCAACCACCCTCCACATGTGAGGGTAGGTGGGGCCAGTGGGAGATATTTCGGGGGGGGGGGAGGGCAAGAAAATTTGTTCAGTAAGGGTCCCTGAAATTCCTGGTGGCGGCCCTGTAGGCCACTATACAAACGCAAAGGAGTATCCTTGCACTATCCCAGTTCATAAGACAAAATACCGGTTGAACTAAAATGTGTTGGCTCTCCTAAGTCTCTTAGCTGCAATTCACAGCAGAGACACAAAACAAAGTAACACTAATTAACAATTAACCACAACTATTCAGAAGCAGTATGAGATGAAATAGTTACAATTTCAGGCACCGAATTTACACTTTAATTCACAGGCTTTGTGGCAATGCCACTATAATACTTTCCAAAGTACAATCATCAAAGGGTAATGGCATTATTTGACTTTATTAACCCCTTTGTGACAAGACCTTTTGACCTTGTCTTTCCTTTGGTGACAAGGGCTGTTTTGACATTTCTGGGGTGTTTGTGGGGTGTTGGCTGTAATTCAGAAATATACTTGTTTTGTGCGAGTTATAGGGCAGAAATCAAAAATAGTTTTTTCTACAGTGACCTTTTGACCCCAACCCAAACCCTAAATTTAACCAACTCTAACCCTTATGCAAACCCTTAATATATTTTAATTTAATTGTAACCCTATCCCTTATGCTAACCCTAATTTAATTGTAACCCTAAAAACTATTCTAACCCTAACCGTAGATTTTAGCTAATGAAGTATTTTTCTTTTTATAGCAATGTTGCTGACTGCCTCTAGGGGCAGTGAAGAAACAGCATCGGAAGTGATTTTTTTTTCACTTCCGAAGCTCTACCCACAAGAGGGCATTGCCATATTGCAGGAGCATGCTGCTCCTGTAATATGGCGCCCATGATCACTCCGAGTGATAGTGGGTGCCCCAGAACAGAGATTTCAGTGCTGCTTATTGGGACATCGAGGCAATAGAGCAGCACAGACAGAGCGGTTTTCGCGATAAGATTTGCCTGCTGAACGTGCACTGACACGTCCATTGTTGCGAAGGGGTTAAGCGCGTAGCAGACCACATTATTAACCATTAATGGTTCCCTTTTTGGTGCTATAACTATTTTTAAAATAAAGGGGGAAGAGCCACTTAGTCAGTGTAAACCAATTGTTTACAGCCCCACACGTATTCAACCAAGACCATTGGTTTTATTTATTTCCATATTTTTGGTGTCATCTGAGCACAAAATTTTAAAAATGTACCCATTTTTTACAGTTTATCAATAAAAGTTATATTTTCAACCTTGTGTCGACAGAGGTGATGACGTAGGACGCACTACGTAACGCGTGGCGTGTGTGTCCGCCAGCGGAGGAGACTGGAGGAGAGAGACACGCGCGATCGATTTGCTGCTGATGTCGGGTCCCGTCAGAGACTACAATCCAGTCGAATGAATCTACACACTACCAATGAGGAAACTTTAAAATAGCCCCACAGTTGAGATCCGGAGGTAGGGTTAATCCAGTCGTGCACCCTCTGCTGAGGCACCGAAGAAACGAGTGAGATAAGCAGGTCTGCTGAGATAAGGTAGTTCATATATGTTTTTTTTTTTTCTCTCTCCTTCCCAATTCTGAAGACGGCGAATCACCCTATATGAACTGTCTTAAATTACACTGAGACCACTGCCTGGTGATCCTTTAAGCTGGTTACTCTGAGGCCGGAAGGAAACCTTCCTCTTTTTGATATCTGGATCAATTTCTTCAGTGACCCTGAGTAAAGTTTATATATTTATACTCTGATAACTATATGAATGGGCCAGCTATCTAGGAGGGAAGGGGGAAAAAGAAATGTGAAAAAAAGAGAGGGAAATCCTCCCTGGAGACACACCTGAAAAGGGGCGAGCTTTAGACCATTTGTTAAAAGTGTTCTAGATTCCCGTCTAAAAACTCGGAATTTATTATAATATACAAGAACTATTACCCCTTGTATTGACATCATTCGGTCTTAGAACAGGCGGATTTAAGGGGTCAATATATTGCTACATCTTTCTGCTGCACAGAGGATATATACCTGAAGGGGGGTGAGAGCAGTAAACTCTTTTTCAATTGTGTTACAGATTCCTGTTTAAAAACCTGGAGATTGTTAAATTATACAAGAACATAGAGCCTATTATGCTTGTCATTGACACCACCTGGTTCTAGAAGAAGCGGACTGGAGGGGTCTATATATTGCCATACCCTTTTGTTGCAAACAGGACACATACCTGAAAAGGGGTAAGCATCAGGCTCTTTATTATTCGTGTTCCAGAATCCTGTTTAAAAACCTGGAGATTGCTAAATCATATAAGAACATTGTGCCTATCGTGCCTTTTATGGATACCATCTGCTCTTAGAAATAGTGGAAGAGGCCAATATATTGCTATACCCTGCTCCCTCACAGAGGGTATTGGATAATATCAATCAGACCAGGTCACCCTAGTGGCCAACATGGCCCCCAAAATTGATAAGCAAGATAAAACTGATAAACATAAGAACACTAGCAAGGCAGGTAAACCACTGCCAATGGAGTCTTATTATTCCCCAAAGAGCCATTTAAATATGTCTGCGGCGCTGGACAAAAGCTTACCTGAAAAAAGTCCGCCAGATCGGACCACAGACCATCCAGTTCCGGATACCCCAGGCTATATTACTCAGCCAAATCTGATAGCAGCACTAGATGCGCTATATGACAGGATTAAGACTGACCTTGATAAAATCCTAAGAGACAACAGAGAGGAGTTCGCACAATTAAAGGCAGCAATAAAAAGTCAATCGGTGGAAATAGAGACACTACATGCCAAGATCCACGATCTGCAAGTTCAGAATGCTGCGGCCAATTTAACTATCGACAGGCTGGATCTCAAAGTGACCGACCTGGAAGATCGTTCTAGGAGAGCAAATTTAAAAATACGAGGGATACCGGAGGACATTAATGATTTGGAGACCTACTTACTTGAACTATTGTCTTTATATTTAGATCCTAAGAAGATAGGGGGGATCCCCTGTGAAAGGATTCATCGCCTACCAAAGCCAACTAACGGGTCACAGGGCAACGTGTCCCGGGACGTAATTGCCTGTTTCAGCAGCTGCAAAACTAAGGACGAATTGGTCAAAGAATTCAGAAAGAATCCGGCTAAAAATCGACAAAATTTGCTCACCTGGCTTTATATGCGGATCTTTCTTTTGCCACAAGAATGACCAGAAGGAAATACGGAGATATAACCAAGTGTTTGAGAGAAAATAATATTATATACTCATGGGGCTTCCCGACGAAGCTGCGCATACTATACAGGGACAAAACCCATATATGCCTGGACGCGCTTCAAGTCAAGGACAAATTGATCCAGTGGGGTCTATTGAATGCTTAGGGGCTTTTGGGGGGGGAGGAAGGTGACTGGTAGAGGGTTTTTTTTCCTTTGGTTCTTTGTTGCTATTTAAACTCTGTGGACCCCAGTTTCTGGGTGACTAAAGATCGGGTCTAAACCTGCATTTTTTACACTTCTGCTTAATATATGCAGCTTATATGCGGGTCTTAAGGTGTTATTACGTGGTCCATGAGTATGATGCATGTCCCTTTTATTTTTTTCTCCTCTTCCCTTTTTTGCTATAAAATTGGTGCGGGATTTTGGAATCTTAAATGTGTGGGGGATTTACGGCTTGTAAATTGTAACATGAAAGCTTCACTTATTAGTACTGGCTAGACAGATAGTTCATGGAAATTTATACGTGCTCTCTCAGAAATCTCAAAAGATTTAATTTTGTATATTTTATCTTGCTTATGCAAAGGTTAAAATTATTACGGTATCTGTCAGGGGCACAATTTGCTTCTTTTCTTTAAAAATCTTATAGGGGCTGCACTGTAAATTTCCAATCTGCCATAGATACTAAGTACCCTATTCAGATTAAGGGAGAGGAAGGGAAGGGAGGGAAATGGGGAGGGATAACATATGTCTGTTTTTTTTCTTTTGGTTCTTTCAGGGGCTCTTGCGGTTCTGAAATCTGTGTGGGAGTTCTAATACAATGAACCTTAAAAGTCTGTGGGATTTGTAGCTTGCCACCTGAAATTCGAAATTTTCACTATTTAGCACTGATTGGAACTATAATATGTTTTCTCTCTATTGCCTTTTTTTAATTTTTTTATTATTTATTTAGTTTTAGTTATGCGTTTTGATTATGAAAAACTTATCACACAAAAATGTTTAATCGTGTTTAAGAATGATAGTTTGCCAAACTCTTAAAGTAAAAATTTCACTAATTGGCACTAGTTGGATGGATAGTTTAGAGACTCAATAGCGGATGAATATTGGTGTGATACGCTAGATGTCCCAAGAGACATACATTTCCTCACTATATCTGGTTTATGTTAAGATTAGAAATAAAAATAGGACTCATAGGGATAACACATAGGCTAATTTAACATTAGACCTCGGTATGATTTCACAATATATTCCGAGCACTTCACAGTGGTGGCTTAGTAAACTCACAATCTATTAGAAGATATTAAGATAACTATTTGACTCTCGTTTTTCTCTTTTTTTCTCTTCCTGTACTTATTCAGTTTTAGTTAGGTGTTTGGATTGTGTAGAATTGGCATAGGACTTATCACATAAAAATGTTTAATCGCCCTTGGGAATGATAGTTTATAAATTCTTAACTGTAAATCAAAAACCTCACTAATTGGCACTAGTTGGATGGATAGCTTAGAGAGTTGATAGTGGATGTATATTGGTGTGACACGCTAAATGTCCCGAGGGACATACATTTCCCCATTATATTTGGTTTATCCTAAGATTAGAATTAAAAATAGGAGTCTTAGGGATAACACATAGTGTAAATTATTAGATCTCGGTAAATTTTTAGATATATCCCGAGCACTTCTTAGTGGTGATTTGGTAAACACACAATGTATTAGAAGATATTAAGATAACTATTTGATTTTCGTTTCTCTCCTTTTTCTTTCTTTTTCTCTTTCTTTTCTCTTTTACCGTCCTCCCTCCGTTTAACGGTTTCGTTTTTGAACACCAAATATCCTCACCACATGGCCCAAGACCATACGCGTCAGATAGCTGATCAAAAGTTGAGTAATTAGACTTGGGGGCTCTATAACTTTGAAGAGCGTGTGTCTTTTACATTAAGAATCTGATCTCACTTGGCGGACTTTTCACCCCCCTAAGCTCCCTGGTGGATACAGGGAATTTTGGACTCATACAAAGCGGAGAAGTTTTCTCGGCTGGGTATGAAGATATGTGGTTTATATATGTGTGTGTGTCTGTGTGTGTGTGTGTGAATGGGTAACCGCCGGGATTATAGAGGCTGGGCAGGGGGGGTCGGACACTGTACTGGGGGAAGACGCTGGTCAAACAGTTTCATAATGACTATTAGATTAATCTCAATAAACTCGCAGGGATTAAACTCCCCATACAAGAGATCTTACCTATACGACTCTTTGATAAAGGAGAATATCAACATTGCACTTATTCAAGAAACCCACTGGAGACGGGAGGAGAAAACTCAGTGGAAATACTCGAGGTACCCCCATGTATTCTCCGCCGCTATGGCGGGAAAAAAAAAAAAAAAAAAGAGGGGAGTCGCAATTATACTCTCGGCTAAGATTAAATTTGAGATGATTCATCAAGAAACAGACCCTGACGCTCGTAGTATAGTGTTGATATGTAAGATAAACGATATACTCTATACATTAGTTAATTTGTATGCCCCCTCGGAGGGAACCATAAGATTTGTTAATTCGTCGTTAGAGCAAGTAGAGAGGGTAGCTAGAGGTTTTCTGATTGTTGGCGGAGATCTTAATGCAATATCAGACTACTACTTGGATAGACAAGCGAATAGCCCTCGGAAGCAGGACAGACGTATGAAAGCGAGAGCGGATGCCTTTTCAGCCTGCCTGCTCAAACAAAATCTCTACGATGTATGGAGGGTCCACCACCCAGAGGAAAGGGATTATTAATTTTTCTCTAGGGTGCATACGACCTACTCCAGGATTGATTACTTCTTGGTAAAGGGCCCTATGCAGCGAAGATGTCTCAAATCTACAATTGGAAATATTACCTGGTCTGATCATGCTCCAATATCTTTAGAAATGAAAGACAATCCTGACTATCAAGTTCGTAATAATTGGAGATTAAATGAGCAGTTGATAGAGTCAGAATAGAATGCTCACGAGCTGATCGATCAGGTAAAATCTTTCATAGAAAATAACGACAACGGTGAGACACCGGACCACAATTTGTGGTGCACCCTGAAATGTGTATCCAGGGGCCTTTTGATTAAGAAGGGTGCATGGTTAAAAAAAAGTAGGGGCAGGGATTTGTCAGAACCATACGTAGCATTAGCAATTCTTGAGGCCCGGAATAAATTGGACCCCGATGGACAGACAGGCAGAGAGATTCAGGTAATTCAAGACCAGATCAAAAACGGATTACAGATCAGAGCTGAGAGTGCAACGACCCGTTTAAAAAGTAATTGGTACTGTAGCAACAACAGAACAGGGAAAGAGTTATCTAAAAAAAACTTAAGGCACAGATGGCAAAATCGAGAATAAATAAGATAAGAAAAGATGGTAAGATCTATATCGCCCCAGAACAGATTGCTGCAGCCTTCAAATCATATTAGGAGTCATTGTATAATCTGCCACGGCCTGAGACATCTGCCTCAGACTTAAAGGCTTTTCTTGGCTCGCTCGGCCTCCCAATGCTTGTCCGAACAGGGGGCGGAACTCATTAATACACCGATTACTCTGGTAGAAGTGTCCACTACCATCAGGGAGATGAAGAAGGGCAAATCCCCAGGCCCAGACGGGTTTCCAGCATCTTTTTATCAGATACTGGACCCGGTTATATCCCCTATACTGGCCAGACTATATAACTCGCTTATGAGAGGAGAGAGACTTCCACAAGAAATGTTGGAGGCTTCTATTTCCCCTATTCCGAAGCCAGGTAAGGACCCTGAAATGGTGAGTAACTATAGACCTATCTCACTAATCAATGTGGATGTTAAGATATTCTCCAAAATCCTGGCAAACCGTTTGAAATTGGTGATTCATGATCTGATCCATCCTGACCAAGCCGGCTTTATGCCGGGTAGGGAGGGCTCGGAAAATACGAGGAGGGTCTTCGACATTGTTGATACTATACATCATAGGAAAATCCCCTCTGTCTTGGTCGCTCTAGATGCAGAGAAGGCCTTTGACAGAGTGGATTGGAGATTCCTGTCGGAGACCCTGTAGATCTTTGGTCTTAGGGGTATGTTCTATAATGCAATTATGGCATTGTACGCGGACCCTCGGGCTAGGATCAGGGGTCCTTTCCTGGCTTCGGAATTTTTTGATATCCGGAACGGAACAAGGCAGGGGTGTCCTCTGGCCCCTCTCTTGTACGCACTTACCATCGAACCTCTGGCTCAGTATTTGAGAAAATCACAAGAGGTTGTGGGGGTACAGATAGGGTCGGAGGAACATCTAATAACCCTATATGCGGATGACGTTCTACTGACTATGACTCACCCACTGACTTCAGTACCAGCACTCCTGGAAGCCTTAGAGCTTTATGGCTTATATTCCAATTATAAAGTGAACCTTCTAAAGACACAGATAATTACCCTTTATATGTCTATACCCAACTCCCCGACGTGGCAGGCATTCAGGGAAAATGGGGTGGTATCGGAGAAAATTGATTATCTGGGGATCAAAATATTCAGTCAAACTGATAAAACTGTCCCGAGGAACCATGGGTCGCTACTGATTGACCTTCAAAAACTTACCTCACAATGGGCAAAGCTGGAAACATCCTGGCTGGGCCGTATTAACATCTTAAAAGCATACATTCTACCAAAGCTTATCTATCTGTTTCGTACGATACCGTATAAAGTTCCAAGTAAAATCCTTAGAGAGTATGATTTACTTTTTTCTAGGTATGTGTGGTTAGCCAAAAAGCCGCGTATCCCCAGCCAAACCCTGAAGCGGGGAATGCAACATGACGGGTTGGGATATCCAGACCTCCGTAGGATCTATGAGGCATGTCAGCTTGCACAGGTACTGGCCTGGAAGAATCAAAGATATAACCCCTGCTGGTATAGGTTGGAGAAAACGGCCTGTGATAATATAGACCCGGCCTTATTGGTCTGGCTGCCCAGAAATCTTTACAAAAACTTGGATCTCTCTCTTAAAGCAGTCACAGAACTGATGTCCTTGCTATATAATTTAAAAAGATCATTAAGAATATCAGATACGATATCAAAAGCTGCTCCACTACAGACTGTCACATTGTGTATAGAAAATATTAGATTACAGAGATGGAATGAGATCGGGATTAATACAGTGGGAGACCTCTTTAGGGATAACAATCTGATCCCCTTTGAGACATTATCTAAGAACTATAACTTACACTGAACGGTATAGTTACCGGAGACTCAGATCTCTATTTAGAGACAATCCACCCACAGACGCCACAGACTGGGATAGATTCCTGATTACTGTGGGTAGTGGGAATATAATATCAAGATCCCGACGATTTCTCGAATCGGGGGCGACGATCGGGAAGTCGTCGGCGATCATTCAATGGGAGATGGATCTGGGCAAATCGTTCCCCCTGCAGGATTGGTTTCGGATTTGGCAGGAAGTCAGGAGAGCAATTCATTGTATTAATATTCATCAGCAGTTTTATAAATTGCTCCATAGATGGTACTTGGTCCCTGAGAGGCTGGCTAAATTCGATCCAAATGCAAACGATTTATGTTGGCGATGCCAACAAGCAATTGGATCACAACGCCACGTATGGTGGGATTGTACTGAACTAGCATCGATAAGACAGAAGGCATCATCTCTCATAGAAGAGGTGACTCCTAACCAAGGTCAACTGACTCCGCAGGCATTCCTATTCCATCTAGACCTAATAGAATCTAACAAAAACCGAAGGGCCCTCTGCATTAATATCCTCTCAGCTTTTAAGATATGCTTGTCAAGATACTGGAGGCAAGTAGAGATACCTCCCTGGCATGAAATCAAGTCCCAGATAAGTCTCCAAGCCACAGCCGAAAAATATTTCTTCTTAAAAGCTAAAAACATACAAAATAAAGATATATACGAGGAAATATGGGCTAAGAGGAGGGAACTTTCAAACGATCGCCCATAGCCGGTGGTAAGGAGACTTGCCGGGATTCTTGATATTAAAATTTCCGTTTGCCTAACCTGCGAGTACATTTTATTTCATTAAGCATGTTCTTGTGTTATAAGTGATAAACGTCTCCCTAGGCTACAATTAATGATACCTTGTCGCCCACCCCCCCTACCTTAACCCAAATAAACTAAAACAAACTGACACATTCCCTGTGGTTACGAGATGAATGTTGACACGAAAGGGGATTGGATGTAACTTTTTTTTCTTTGCTTTTTTTTTCTTTCCTAGATGTTTGTTTGTTTGGCCTGTTGTCTATCTGTATGTTTGTTTTCTGTCTGGCTGCTATCAGGGTGGTCAATTGTATAGATCCGTGGTACATCAGGGTCATACAATTGTGGATAGAATAAAAAAAATTGTTATAATCTTTCCACGAATTTATCCTTTGTGGAATAAACCTAAGTAGATGTACGTAAAAATGGTATTCCCACAGAAATTAATGCAATGTCCACAGTATCGTTGTTTGCTGAATTTTGTATGTATATATATTAAGACAAATCAATAAAGTATAATATATAAAAAAAATATATAAAAAAAAAAAGTTATATTTTAATCTAAAAGGAAGCGTCTACTCTATAAATTACATTAATTATCTTTGGGTTATCACATTCAATAGGTCCTTCCTTTCAATAAAGTGGGGAAGCACTAACTGTATTTTTGTTTAGCAACTTCTGGTTCAGCAGCTTTTGGATTAGCTTCTGGCTTATTTCCTCCTAACAAAAACTATGGGGTAAAAGATCACACCGGACTACATCCATCATTTTACTTCTAGACTCCCTTATTAGATATAGATATGCTTAAATGTATATAACCAGCCACGTCCACCACATTTCTCTTTCTAAAATAAAATATGTAACATTTCTCTTTCCTTTTAAGATATGCCTTCACTCAGCTAATGTAAAATTAGAAAAAAGGTTTTCTTTGGATCATGAATACAAGCCTATAAACTCACATTTGGGCATTTATAAGTAAACTATATAATAGAGAGGCATTTTTTTTTTATAAGGGGAGTTAAAGACTGTGATCGTATATTCTAGCTAAGGCTAGGTCACTGTGCTTAAAAGGAAACATCTGGTTCTGTAACTATACCATCTCTGTGTTATATAAGCTACCAAGGGCCAGAATATGGAAATCTCTGTTTGTTGTTGGGATACTCTTTTGAGGAGAGAGATAGAACTGCTGCCTGTTCCGGATTTCTGGTAACTCGCATATGCTACAGCAGGTACATTTCTCCATAGTAATCGATAACAGATCCTTTGATAGTTAGAAATTGACAAAAAAAAATTGCATCTAGGAGTTCTGCTAAGAATGGTAAAACTTGGGACCAATTACAAAATGATACATAATCGCTTACTTACCGGTCCATATTCTTCCAAATCACCTTTCCCTTCTTCAAGTGTCACATAATCATTTGAAGATGTCCTGTGTAAGGACAGACGGCCTTTCTTTGACCTTTTATTGGGATCAGCAACTGGATCTTTAAATACATTTACCTGCATATCAATAAGGAAATGTGCCGTTTTAATCAATTGCTTTAATTGAAATGATTTAAATTAAAAATCAATCATACATTAAAATCATTACATTTCTTTTATCATAAACATTAAAACAATTTATCCAAAGCAGCAATGCAAGTTCAGTAGAATGCATCAGTGAAATCGACTATACGTCATAAGTAGAAGAGCAATTTATGGTATAGTCATTTAATCTCCAAATAGCTGCATTTAAAAAGTTATCCCTAGTAACTCCACCAGATCAAAACAAAAAAGATATGTGTATATAGAACATAGGTATATAAAAGAGTAAAAATCCAACCCTACTACCTTAGGGCAGAATCACAAGTTTAACTTTTGCAATTACTTGAAAAATTACTTTCCAGTGACATCAATAAAATGGATGAGTTGTGCTTGAGCTTTCACCCCTCCAGTCTTTAAGGTGTTCTTGAGTTTATATACAAACATGGGAGATGTTCATGCATAGATTCTGTTGCACAATGCAACTGGAGTGGTTTTTGGGGGTGAAACAACGTCTAATCGAGGCAGGGCCAGCCATTGGCATGTGCTACCGCATAGGGCGCGTTGCTCAAACAAAAGAAAGGAAAAAAAGGTTTTCCAGTAGAGGCACTGGCTGGCAGGGAACAGATATGGGCGATAATGGATATGGGGGAAGGAGAGACCGACACATGGGAACGGAGAGAGGCGAGACCGACACATGGGAACGGAGAGAGGCGAGACCGACACATGGGAACGGAGAGAGGCGAGACCGACACATGGGAACGGAGAGAGGCGAGACCGACACATGGGAACGGAGAGAGGCGAGACCGACACATGGGAACGGAGAGAGGCGAGACCGACACATGGGAACGGAGAGAGGCGAGACCGACACATGGGAACGGAGAGAGGCGAGACCGACACATGGGAACGGAGAGAGGCGAGACCGACACATGGGAACGGAGAGAGGCGAGACCGACACATGGGAACGGAGAGAGGCGAGACCGACACATGGGAACGGAGAGAGGCGAGACCGACACATGGGAACGGAGAGAGGCGAGACCGACACATGGGAACGGAGAGAGGCGAGACCGACACATGGGAACGGAGAGAGGCGAGACCGACACATGGGAACGGAGAGAGGCGAGACCGACACATGGGAACGGAGAGAGGCGAGACCGACACATGAGAACGGAGAGAGGCGAGACCGACACATGGGAACGGAGAGAGGCGAGACCGACACATGGGAACGGAGAGAGGCGAGACCGACACATGAGAACGGAGAGAGGCGAGACCGACACATGGGAACGGAGAGAGGCGAGACCGACACATGGGAACGGAGAGAGGCGAGACCGACACATGGGAACGGAGAGAGGCGAGACCGACACATGGGAACGGAGAGAGGCGAGACAGACACATGGGAACGGAGAGAGGCGAGACCGACACATGGGAACGGAGAGAGGCGAGACCGACACATGGGAACAGAGGGAGGCGAGACCGACACATGGGAACAGAGGGAGGCGAGACAGACACATGGGAACGGAGAGAGGCGAGACCGACACATGGGAACAGAGGGAGGCGAGACCGACACATGGGAACAGAGGGAGGCGAGACCGACACATGGGAACAGAGGGAGGCGAGACAGACACATGGGAACGGAGAGAGGCGAGACCGACACATGGGAACAGAGGGAGGCGAGACCGACACATGGGAACAGAGGGAGGCGAGACAGACACATGGGAACAGAAGGAGGCGAGACAGACACATGGGAACAGAGGGAGGCGAGACAGACACATGGGAACGGAGGGAGGCGAGACAGACACATGGGAATGGAGAGGAAAGAGAGACATATATGGTAAGGGAGAGAGACATAAAAGGGGGGGGGGGGTTGGAGGGAGGAGGAGAAAGACAGGCATGAGGAGGGAAAGGAGTTGGGATGGTACGGGGGTGGCCCACACAGGGTGCCTGAACCCACAGTTTTAAAGTGAAAATAGGTCATCAGGGTAAATATCAATAGTATCGATTTTGCACACTTTTCCTTGTATGAGAATAGATGTTATGTGCAATAATCAGAAATCCATTCTTGGATTCTATTTCGCAAACTCTGAACCTATTTCTGATCTGTCACAGAGAGTGCTAAAGCTCTGTTATTTTTCCAAATAATTTGGAGAATTTTTTGGCCTGTAAAATGTATTCTGGGAAGGCACATGACAAGTATGTGACTTATGTAACCAACAGGTTGAATATCAATGCAAACGATCGATCATTAAAGACAAACAATCCTGAGGAATGCGTTTGAAAACATCACGACTGACAAAATATTGTTTTATATAGGTCAACAGTGTATACCGCACATACACCTTGCCTCCTTCCTGCACACCAGTCCAACCACTTGGCCGGAATCCTCGGCACATAAGCCTTTATTGCGGCACACTGTCATAGACCTTGCCTTCATACACAATTCCAGAACGGGAAGGCTGACAGCATTTTACATGTGCAAGAGGAGAAAGGGGCGAAGACGTATAAATAAATTTCTTAACTCCACATAAAACTAAATTGTCATTTGAAGGAAAAATTTCAGTATATCCCACTGCATCAACTATACTACCTTCAAATCTTGAGCTATGTCACACGCTCCCACGGACAATAATTTGGACAATAGACTTAACAGACTCACCTAACTTCCACCCAACTCCATTTCCATGTTCCAGATCTATAGGTTCACTCACCCTTGAATAAATCTAGAAGGCACCTGACCTTGTGGCATATGGATATGCCTGGATATTGAGCAACGAATAGAAGTCACCATAACAGTCTAGAATGTTTGTCTCGAGAAGCTATTCTGAAATGCTCTTAATTCTGCACAGGACCTACCTTTCTCCAAAAATCTGGTGAATGACAGGCCTGGCTAAGACCGTGAATTGTCCCAAATACTCCCACCTGCAGTTTGACCTCTTACATGATCATACCCTCCGATAAGAGTCCTTCTGGTCCAATTTTCATGCATATATTTCTCAAACACATTAAAACTCCTCCCACAATGACACCCCAGTGGTCTATTTGGGTTAAATGTTTCTGCAAATATCCGCCGTCTTGCGGCTACAGAAAAAAAACTCTTAATTATTGTAGCAGCAGTTGGAAAGAAAGCCATATGATCGCAATAGATTGTTTCCCATCCTCCCACCTCAGATAGGAAAGAAGTAGAAAAGTTTGAGTTGTATTTCACAAGTCTATGGCATGGGCATGCAATTATGATACTACCTATAACCCTACCTCAACTATGATGTTTTATCTAGGTGCTCCCAACAGGTATTACAGTCTTTTCCTGATGCCCCTCCCCCTGATTTGACATGATTCAGAGATTTACTCCCCCCATGGCCCCCCATCCACACACACAAATGAAACACCCCAGCTCTATTTTAACTAATTTTATTGCAACTGAATGTGTGTTTGTATTATGCGATTCTCCCTAGCTGGGGGTTTATTCTATATTAAAAATGTTTTCAAAGGGAGCCTTCACATTTTTATTAGGGAAATGTGGGGGGAGTGGATTTGGTAGTGTTAACTCAGGGAACACTCAGTAATTTACTGTTGATGTTTCATGGAACTATACTGCAATTGTTCAACTGAAGGTCATGCTCTGTGACACCACTGTCACACCATGTATCATCTGATTGGATGTACTCACCTCCTGTTGCTTCAAAAATAAATACTGTACATTAAAATCATTACATTATTATATAAACATTAAAACAATTTAGTATGTGAAAAAGTAGCAATGTAAGTTCAGTAGAATGCCTAAGTGAAATCAGCTATACGTTATAAGTAGAAGAGTACAATTTATGGTTTAGCTTGTCCACTTACCCCTAGACCATTTGTCACCACATAGCTGCATTTAAATGAACAGTTCAAGAGATCCCTAGTAACTTTCTGCAGTAATGCGCCACCAGATCCAAAAGAAATATTTTCAATGCTCCACCTGTGATTCTTCATTCCTTCTACAATCTTTAATGATACAAACAATTCATGGGTAGGATAAGAAGGTTTCGTTTATAGCATATGTACACATACAAGATTTAGAATACCAGTGGTATAGAACAATGCTATACACTCCCAAATTTAACCAATTTGATAATAATGAATGTGGCTATAATTAAAGGCAGATTTCCCTAAATTTTTTCCCCTATAGCATGTCCTTGACTGCCACTCTGAAGTGCTGGATGTATCTGATGTCAAGTGTGGCAAGTTAATAACTTATGTCAACCACATCCAGAGTGACACTGCAATCAGAAACAACTCTATAAACTTGACACATGTACCTGCTTCCAGTGGGTTAATGGGTACTTGTGACTAACTCCCTGGTACCCTAACTGGTTACAGTACTTCTAGAAAATAAGGAAGTGAAAGAATCAAGTAGAGGGTTAGGTTAACTTGGGATAACTTGACCAGTTTCTGATTAAAATAAAAAGGAGGTGGAGGACATTACAATTGACATGGATTACTATAAAAAGAGGGTGGGTGAAAAGTGAAAAGACAGCGAGGACACCTGCTGATGGAGGTTAAAGGGTAGACCGAAAAGTATAAAAAAAAAATTAAAAGCAGCTTTAAAGAAAAGAATTATAATGGAACTTTAGCACTGCTTAACAAGAATTATTTACCTCTTGTAGAGTGTTTATATCCACACCATCTCCTTGTATTACACGTATGTAAGGTGGTAAAACCTTATAACCTTTTGAATTTTCTTCTATAGGAAACTTCCTCCCAAGAATGTCCAACACCTAAAATTAACAAAAATGTATAAAATTAACCAAAAAGTTCCCTCAAATGTTTGAAAAAAGAAAATTAAAAAAAAAATAGTATACATAAATTTCTGTTATAGCTTATGTAAAAAACATTATTTATGAGGAATTATCTGTAAATCCTTAAATATATCCAGCAGCAAATATTACATTCCACTGCACCACAAATCTATATGATGCAATATAACTTTTTACCTTTAATACAGTATCAAGAGGATCCCCAGAATCTGGTCGAATTATTAGAGGTGCCTCAGGACTTCTTGATTCAATTAAACTCCTTAAATCTTCCCCCCAGATTTTCTCGCATGCATTGTAAATATCATAGCTATCACTGACAACAGAAACTGGTACAGAAGAAAACTGGGTAACAATGTGTTCAAATGCATCCTTCTCATGGTCTTTTCCCCAGGCTGTTATGGTACTGAAAAATATGAACAGGGAGGGAGCTGTGAAAGAAAATCTAGCAGTTTACACGCACACAGAAAAAAACCACATGAATGCCATTAAAGAGGGATTAAACCTTAGAAATAAAAACTTTCCATATGAAAGGTTTCACCTATTACCTTTTGACCTTATGTAATATAATGGAATAAACAACTTACGTCTTCTACTCCAGTGCAGACATTGTTTAACGGAGACTCTACAGCCCTCCTCCCTATTCTGTCTGCCTGCTTACTCACTCCAACCTCACTGTCAAACAGTTCACTCTCACATTACTGCACCCATCAAGATTCACATGTGAATAAGTGACAGCTTGTCCTCTCAGCTTAGGTGTGTAAAGCATATCAGAAGCTAACAATAACTACCCCAACATACTTTTCCCTAACTATGACAAAAAAAAAAAAAAAATATACACCCCCCCCCAAAAAAAAAAATCAAAAGTGGAGAGAGACCCTCAATTTCAAAAGGGGTTCACCAGAGTGGATCTTACCCTTTGAAAAATCGAGGGACTGTCCCCTGGCACAATTCAGACCCCAATAAAATTAGCTGTCAGTGTGCGCTAGCATCCCCACCGACTCTGCTTCAGCTGTGAGCTGCCGAGGGAAAGTAACTTGTGTGTTTCTCTAAAGATACAAGTAGAGTTTACTTAGTTTACTAGAGTTTAAATGTAAAATTTTTTAACCCTCCTATTAACAAACAAAAAGAAACACCAAAAAAAAGTATTATGGGTGATTAAAAAAATAAAACCATATTACCCGCCTGACCCATCCTGCAGTTCTCATTTCAGTATGTCCGTCGGCATACAACAATTGAACTGACATAGCCAAGTGCCGAAACCGTCCAGCCATGTCTGTGGAGGCCACCTCAGTCACAATTGATCGCTGTAACAGCTTTTACCAGCGATCGGGTATGTTTAGCTTTAGTCTCTTTCTGCCCCAACTAAATACAGTATGGGTAACCAATTCCCCCAAACTATATAAAAACTTTGTTTGTAAAAAATAAAAAGATTCAGTTTTCCATCATATTTTATTATTTTTTTTATAGTAAATTATATGTCATGATCAAAATAACAGTTAGTAGAATTGGTCATAGTTTTTAAGCTGGACAAAAAAAAAAAAAAGCATCTCAAGGTTCGTGCCTTGCTCACATTCTTTTGACTTTGTTTATCAATGTTGTGGAACTGAATGCAATGTCTTCTTTTCTGCAGATACGTTATAACTGCACAAGATAATAAAGTCAGAGCAAGAGGTTCTTCCTCATTAAAAGGGATTTAGACAAAAGAAAGACTGCTATATATACACACACACAAAAACTAGACAGGGATACCAAGTTGGGTGATCTCTTTCATGATTTTCCTTGTGCACTTAAATTCTGTGTAAGATAGTATAGTAGTCCAAAATTTTCAGAAAGCCTATAGCTTGATATAAAATGTTATGACTGTGTAGTACTCTTGTATTATTGACTCAGCATTGAAATCAATGTATTAAATAGACACTGGTGACTGGACGTACACTTTATTCTTTAAAAAGAGGTAAAGAATATATATTTTTTTGCAAAGCCAAAAACAAATTAACATAAATAATAATTATTATGTTTAAACTTAGTGTGTCTAAAATCATAGTCTATGTATTGCATTATATTAGGATATCTGAAAAGAAACTGTAACTACCTGTGTTCTGCAGCAGGCACAGAATACCCTGGAACTGGATCCTTTGTTCCATAATATCGCTTTATTAAACCAATTCCAGCCACAGTATCTGTTCCTTTAAAATTCACAAGGTGAGCTGATGCACCAATACCAGCAGTCTGAAGAGAAAATGAATTAAAAAGAAAAAACACTCATTGACCAATGAACTTATTAGCCACAGTTGCTCACACATACAAGACAAAAAGGCTCTGTTGAATTGAAAGATTACATCAAATGTAGGTATTTTAAATAGACATGCTTTAATGAAAGAATGCAAATAAAGCAAATTGTTAGCCCTTTCTGCTTGTATAGCACCATCACTATCAGGGGGAAGGACATCTTGGGTCAGATCTTCCTTCATCTAACCCAAAATTTTGAACAGCATGTCCGGCCCCAGGCAGAGCTATACAAGCAGAGAGGGCTCAGTAAACGTGCTATTATTTATATTCTTAAAGCATTTCTATGTAAAATGTCTGCACTTGATGCAAGCTTTAAATTAAAAACCATTGTTGTTGATGACCGTTTTCCTTGGATCACAATCAGCTGGTTTTCTTTTTTGCCTCATATGAGTAAATGTTTTTATTAAATTAGTAAATATACCCCGAAAATGCTTTGCTAACAAAGTGCCATTATGTCCACTCCACCTTTTGTTATATGCAGCATTGGGTATGTTTATTCATGCATAGTTTTTTAATAATTAAGCAGGCAATAATAGGAATGCTCCACATGTTAGCCCACTTAGTGCATACAGTTATAAAAAAAAAAAAAATATATATATATATATATATATATATATATATATATATATAAATAAAACAAAAAAACTTGCACAATCTGCATTTTACTTTAAAAATACTGGAAGCACCGAGCATGTGCATTGGTGACATCCTGTACAAATGTGCCAACCATATAATGTTGTTTAAGAAAACTTCTCTTTGAGTGGAATAACTAGGAAAATAAATCACACACGGGTGATGCACTTCAGTCAGTGACAGCCAATTTACTGCCATTGCCTGCGCTTACAATTTAAAAAAAAAAAAAGATTATAAAAAAAAATGTCAAAAGCAGTAGCTGGTGAGGTCTCTCCTTAGGGTTGCCACCTGGCCGGTATTTTACCGGCAGGCTGGGAAAAACTTGGCTTGACCCCAATGTTAAGTCTATGAAGGCAGTGCCAAAGCCGGTATTTTTTTTTTATTTTTAAGAAAAGGTGGCAACCCTATCTCTCCTATAGAGTAAATAGGACCAGTAACCCCCCAAAATGTTGGTGTTGACCATACATTTAATAGAACCTGGGCCTATCAGTTGCTCACAAACATAATAGGTAAGGTATGATATATATTTTTTCATTAAAGAGCATGTGTTACTCAGTTACTCGTGTAAGCTGTGACATTTCCAGGTATGAGAGGATTTATGTCAAAGAGGAAAACAAACCATCTCTAAAGTGAAAACCATGAAGGAGTGGTACATTAAAAAAAAAAAAAAAATTGCACAAAATAAAAGTTAAAAAATCAGTTTCTGAAGGCATCTTCGTCTGAAGCAATAAAATCAGGCAACAGAGGAAATATTAGAGAACAAAAATTGGGGGAGCACACCATAAAGAATAGATAAATAAGTAGAGGGTATAGTGCCAAAAATATTTTAATAAATATTAAATACGTAATAAATAACAAACGAATATATATAAGACAAAATAAATAAAGAAATAACTAACTTAGAAACAAAAATAAATTTTGTACAAACATATACACAAAAATAAGCAAACAAATAAACTGAAAAAAGAAAATGATGAATAAATACCCACTTAATACAAAAAATGCAGAAAAAAATGCAGACAGGAATAAAGCAAGGGAGGACACACTGCGCAAAAAAAATGGAGGACACCAACGTTTCGGCTAGAGGCCTTTATCAAGGTGTCCACCAGAGGAAATATTGCAAAATCAAATTTTAACCGGTTTAAAGAATGAAACTGGTAACAAATTGGCATAAAAACACCACCGCCTAATTTACATTATAAAATATTAGTGAAAGGCTGATTTACCTCTTGTGAAGAAACACCACGGTATCCAAAGTCATGTAATTTATACTCCAAGCCTGCCAAGCTACCAGATGTTTCCAGTAAATATTTAGCAATAATTTTTTTCTGTTCTCTTGAGTTTGTTGCCACAGTGATTGGGTACCATGTTTGGACCAAAATAGTCTACAAAACAAAAACATTTGTTATTGGGATCCAATAATTTTTACATGGTAATCAATTAAAACCATTTAGCATTGTATAGCAGTACATGGTCGGCTGCTACTGTGAGACACCACCGCCCCTCAAAAAAAACCTGGTTTTATGAAACCATAACAAAATGCAACCAAAATACACACTAGGTTTACTTATTATCCCAAAAACTTTGCCTACATGGCATTGGTTTAATTTTTATTATAATTATTTTAGCCAATTACATCTTCTAGAACAGGATTCTCCAAACTAAGACCCGTGGGCCAGATCTGGGCCTGCTGTGGATGTTGCTGTTTTAAGCATTGGGTCCACTTTCGGCCGCTTTAAGGGTTTCAGCCGCCGGCAGATAGCCAACAAGAGATTAATTAAATGAGGAGGGAAAGGAAAAGAGATAGACAGACGTGAGATGGGAAAGGAAAAGAGACAGACGTTGCCCCTGCAGGGCAAGTCCTGTGGTGCAATCTGTGTGCTGGGGCAAGAGCTGTGAGTGGAATCTGTGTGAAGGGGTATATCCTGAGAGTGGAATCTAGATGCTGGGGCAAGTCCTGTGAGTGGAATCTAGATGCTGGGGCATATCATGGGAGTGCAATCTAGATGCTGGGGCAAGTCCTGGGTGCAAGAAATGGATTCTTTCAATAACATTTTATTACATATGTAAAAAGTTGAATTATAATGTTTTTTTCTTTGGCCGCAAAAATGTGTAAAATGTACAATGTGGCCCTTGTACTAAAAGGTTTGGAGACCCCTGTTCTACAATATTCAGGTTACAACACAAAGTGATACATGAACCCTTGCTGTAGGTTTAATTTATTCAGTTGATAACAATAATAGTAATGCTCAAAATGAACAAAACAAAGACTATCAAAAAACAAAATGCACCTCAATCCAGTTTGTGAGCCAGTAGCATTCAGGATCTGTGTTTTCCACTGTAAAAAGTACATTGCCCCTGGGAATAACACTGCCTTCAGGTACAGCTTTTACTTCTATTGGAAGGTGACCATCATATTTCTGAAAAAGAAAGGTTAGTTTTGAAAATGAAAGTGGCAGTGGTGACTAAATATCACAGCTTTGGCACATGCAGAATAACTATGAAATAAAACACGCTCTTGCTGGAGCTGAAAAATGCCATTCCCACACAAATTCCAGTTACGCCCAGGCCCCAACTGTTCAGCAAGATGGACTCCAGTAGTGCAATACGTAATACACGCTGCTTAAGTTCATGAACACCTGAAGGGGAGGGACATATATAAACCCAAATAAAGAGAATCTGCATATCTGCAATGGATTCATCTTGACATTTCATTTAACAAAAAGTGTTATAACAACCAGTATATGATGCTATAAAAAGACCCCACAGCATTAAATGTAAAGTAAGTGTAAGTAAATTGCCAAATTACTGTGGGCTTCACAGGTTTACCCATTACTGGTTTCAAAAACGCAGGAGGGTGTATATGGGGCACCCCACTAATACCCTGTAACATTTAAATATTCAAAAACAGAATAGTAGTAGTAAAAGTGCTATTTGCCCCAACATTACTGATCTTCAATAAGCAGAGTATTAAAAAAAGAAAAACAAATAGTAAAAAAAACGAAATGGTCATGAATAGTAGACAAGGTATCCATTTTAAATATACCTCGAGAATGTAATTCCATCCTCTCTCATTGAAAACATCATCTTGAAAGTGTTCTCGGTACACCTCTTTTGCTTCCTGAATTTTCTCTTTGGTAACTACCTTTCCTGTTGAAAGAAAAACTAGTGTTAGAAAAAGTTTTTAAAATGGGGACTTTTGTTGCCAATGTGTTGTTTTTACAATGGGAACTTTTAAATAAGCCTTGCAAAATAATCAAATTAACACTAAAGAACTCACATAAATTAGTTTTGCGAGCAAAAATTTTAGTTGGAATCTTTCAATTTCCAAGAAGAAATAAATCTTTATTAACAACTGTCCAGATATTGCTTACTTTAAGGCTCACTATATGAATCTCATTTTACTGTGCTTCGTTCAAAGGAGCATAGAAATGCATGAGCTCCAATCAATAGATTGCAGATACCCAATATGCTGCAACGGTCAACTTAATAAACACAACTTTCCATTAATACATCTACGAGTAATGTAGTTAGCATAATAAATATGTTAGAAAGTATCATCTCTCTGTTGTGCAGATGCTATAGCTACCCTAGTCCACTTGAATGATCACTAGAATCCCTCACCAACGAGGTCTGGATCTCTGTGTATTTAGATAATTTTTATAATCTGATCTAATGGAAGGTTATAATGCTAAGAAACATGAACAAAGTGCATTGAGAGAAACCCAGACATGAAGACTATTTCTCATAGAGATATGCTTAACCAGGAGTTTGTTGTTTAGTCAAGGGCATAGACTGACTCACTACAATTTGAAAACGATTTATAGAAATTATAGCTAGCAGTTAATAGGATAGTTATCAACAGGATGCCCTCTCCCCCCCCCCCCCCCCCCCCAAAAAAAAACCCAAAAAACTGTTCTGGATGCAAGACAAGAAGTGGGTCAATGGGATTATGAGAAATAAATGTGTCACCTACCAACAATGTAAGGAAGAGATACCAAAAAGTGTGTGTAATAAACTGGAAGGTTAAAATTATTACATAATAATTAATGTGAAAAAGGTACCTATATCTTATTCCAGGGCTGGACGAAAATACTTGTAGCCATACAGATTATTTCAGGAGCCAGTCTAGTTAGTTTAGGAGCCAGGGATATATATAAACAACCACACACACACAAAAAGGTTGGAGCCAGCAGTATGGATTTTAGGACTCATAGCTCCCTGTATTTGTCACGCCATTTCTTATTCTTTAACTACCTCATTAGTATGATGGACATAATGTCACAGGATTTTTATCCACCAGGATAGAGGACGCTCCTAATATGTCCTCCGGTCTGCAGCTCATCGCAGATAAAATACCTTGCACTTTTTCAGCAGGTACCCACAGAGGCTCTACCATGGTTTCCCTGGCTCACGACCACTTTGTAATTAGAGCCAGGACCACAAAAAAAACCCCAAAAACATTTTAGTGCATTCGTCCTTAAGGACACAAGAACCATGCAGCTGAAAGGAGTTACTAGCAGAAAAACTGACTTTATACAAAGTCTAATTTAAGATGATATAAATTGAAAGCCTCCATACCGATTAATTTAGGGTGTCATATGACCTAAGAGGAGGATTTTTTGGGGGGTTTTCAAATCAGAATGGACTATTTTACAAAACAAATATATTTTGGGGCAAACACAGATGCAGTATTTTCTTATATTACAGAAAATCTTTTTTTTTTTTTCTGCATATAACTTGATGAGGACACCAAGTAATCTGGGTATTCAGGTTAGCAATGAATTGACCTAGGCACATACCTTTTAAGTACTTCTTCAGAATGTACTGCAGTCCATAAAAAACTGTTTCATCATAGTTCACTTTTCTTATCTTTGAATTTTCCGTTTTCTTTTCCCGGCATTCAAAGTAAGAATATACTTTGCTTGTATTTGGTGGATATTGCTTGTAATGTGTGACCTTCATTGGAAAAAAACCATAAGACAGAGAAAATAGATTACTTTCCATTACAAAACATTCAAGCAGCAATCGCGCATTAGCATTTGACCACAGAAGAATATGGTTGAAATGTCGGATTAGATTCTGATTTATGTTTTTGTACAGATAAATTAGCACATTGCATGCTACTAAACAATTTTTTGACAACAGGCCCCATTATGGACAATTTTAAGGTTTAATTTAATTTCACATGTCTAGTGGCAGGCAGCGTGTTGATGTGGGGAGATCTTCCCTGATGGTAGGAGATTTTTTTTTTTTTTAAAGGGGCAATGTTTTTTGTATGCCATATATATATATATATATGCCATAAAAAACACTTTTTCTAACTTTGACCTAATTTTTTTTTTTACACAATTACAAATGGTTAAAAAGACCCCGTCTATATATTTATAATATTTGTCCTGAGTTTAGTAATACCAATGTTTCCTTGTTTGTCAATATTTTATTTCACGTAATAGGGCAATAAACAATATTAGTGTTTTTTTTTTGTTTTCTAATCATTTTCTTCTACAGTGACTTTTTAACTCCAACCCTAAATTTACCCCAACTCTAAATTCACCCCAACCCTAAAACTACCCCCACCCCTTAATCTAACCCTTGTAATCATCCGAACCCCCCTGTAACCCTAATTCTGACCCTAACCCTAGATCTAGGTACAGTAGATCTAGGGTTAACTTTTTCCATTTATTTATTTATTGTATTTATTTATTTAATTCATTTTCTATTTTTACCTGCAATATACTTAACTGCCTGTAGGGGCAGTCAAGTAGCGGTTTCAGAGCGACGGAAGAGATTTTTTTTTTCTCTCTTCCGTCGCTCTCCTCTGGGCACACTGTATCGGAGGAGCATGCTCCTCCGATACAGCACACACCCGCGATCACCGGGTGATCGCGGTGCCCAGGGGGGCACAAAAGGTGTTGAATGATGCCTCCATCGAGGCATCATTGCAACACTCTCACACATAGGCAGTGATCAGCTTTCACTGCCTATGTGTGTTAGCGCGCATACGATCACATTCGAGGTGATCGTATGCGCGCGGGGGGGGGGGGGGGGGGGGGGTCGAGGGGGGGCTGAAAGCCCTCTCAGAGGCTGCTTCAGGACCGAAGCAGCCTCTGAGAGTAGCTACAGACATGTAGTGTTGCGCTAATGAGCGCAACACTACATGAAAACGGAGGACGTATATATACGTCCTCATGGTCCTTAAGGACCATGCTTTTCAGGACGTATATATACGTCCGAATGCGTTAAGGGGTTAAACCTGCAGCTTATGGCAATCAGTGCCTTTGCATTGCTTTGGTTGGAGCCTGTGATAGTGCCCTGTTTCTAGTTCTAACATAAATATATTGATTATTGAATTCCCGGTTCTGACTCCTGCTTGATTTTGACTCCGCTGTTTTCTGCCTGCCTCGACCATTTTGCCTGTCTAGTGACCTTGCCTTCTGAATTCCTACGTTGTACCTTGTTCCTGTTTCGTGTATGACCCGGCCTGCTGACTATCCTTCTCGTCCAGTACTCCCTGTGTATCTCTGCTTCAGTGTGCGGTTGTAGTCAGTGTACAAGTCCTGGGTGGTTATTTACCTGAGGCTCAACCATAGGGTATAATACCATTCAGGTGAATAACACTGTTCTCTTTCCAAACCTGTTGCAGTAGCTACCAGTCCTGTCTGTTTGGTCACAGCTACCAGTCCTGTCTGTTTGGTCACAGCTACCAGTCCTGTCTGTTTGGTCACAGCTACCAGTCCTGTCTGTTTGGTCACAGCTACCAGTCCTGTCTGTTTGGTCACAGCTACCAGTCCTGCCTCAGTCCCAGTCTCGGCTACCAGTCCTGCCTCAGTCCCAGTCTCGGCTACCAGTCGTGTCTCAGTTCCAGTCTCTGTTACCTGTCCTGCCTCCGTCCCAGTCTCAGCTACCAGTCTTGTCTCAGTCCCAGTCTCAGCTACCAGTCTTGTCTCAGTCCCAGTCTCAGCTACCAGTCTTGTCTCAGTCCCAGTCTCAGCTACCAGTCCTTCCCAGTTATGCATCGTGGGGTGCAGACAGACCCCACACCCTGCCCTGCAACGAGGCTCCTCCCTGGCCTGTTATCCCAGGTTGTGACAATTCTTGGTTGGAAATCTGTTCTGTTTAAGCTTACTACCTACTTTGATTTGCGGAGTGTATTTATGTATTTTTACCCCGTCTCCTAAGTTGCTATCAAGGAAGACCTCATTTATATACAGGTTTGATTTAAATTATTTTTTGTATTAGGACAAGTAAATTGGGCTACTGCTTTAGTCCCTGGACAAGTTCCCCCCCCCCCAAAAAAAACACCTTTGTCCACATCCCTGAGACATACAGTCCCACACATGCAATAAGAGTGCCATGTCATGTTGCAAAATGCATTGTACACACAGCACTGTACAATACAGGCATAGATTACATCTCATTTTTGTATTCCCTATATTTGTGTGATTGAATTAAACATTCTCTACAAGTAATCCAGATGCTAAGCATTAAAAAACTAGTAGACATTCTGCAAATTATTTGAGCTTAAATGCACACTGATGAAGTTCGATAGTGAAACACTTTCAAATGCAGCCTAAATTATTATTAGAGTATTTGGAGAAATATAAAAAAAAAATGTAAGAAAAATTCCAATAGTATGAGATCTGATCTTGAAGTTTTAAAAAAATCTAAACACAAGTTTCTTTTAAACTTTATGAAATCTGACATCTAGGGTGCTATAAATGCAATTTCACAATACTTTAACATGTGTTAGAGTACAAACTTTTTAGTATTACACAGAAATAAATTTATGTAAAATATTATACATGCCTTTCAATCTTCCACGGTGGAGATTTTGATATCATTGTCAAGTCTTTGGCAATAGTGATCTCCCAGTTTATACAACAAAGATTAAAGCGAAAGATGTTCCTGAAAGGTTCTCTGCAATAACAAACAGATGCTCCCACAAAATGTTTTTGGAGCAATTTTGCCAATATATCAAAGATAAAAGTGATGGTGCCATAGTCAGTATACTAAAGCTGTTCAAACACGTTGAGATAGCAACCTAATTACTAACTCTAGATAAGAATATACAAAAGTTTAAAAACTTAAATACAAATAAAATAAAAAGGTGAAAAAAAATGACTGAAGTCTGAATATATATTTTTTTGTACGTGTCACTCACCTCCTTTATATAGCTCATATTTTTCACACAATATTTATTTGCACCTTCATTTATTTTATTTGCATTTAACTACTTGAGCGCTCCAGTTTCTTTGTTGTATACAGTTTTGCCAATATACATGATTTAAAAAATATCCCCTTGTTAATCCTTTTTTCACTGGCATATGAAGTTGAATTTGCCACATAAAAAAGTCACAATGCAATGTAAATGTTAAACTGGAAAAATGTCCTTCATCCTCTTAATATATTGCATGAATGTGTTTGGCAGGTATGGCGGATCTGACAAACTAGAATTGGTTAATCCTCTGAAAATCTGATATTGTACATGTATTCCAAACTCAGCTGGGAAGAATAAAAACATAGTAGTATCCCAATATATGTATTGTTTGTTTTATAATGTAATATTTATTTTTTGCTGGCACTGATAAAGCATAAATGTTTATTTAGGATTTCACACTAGGGTGTGCCTGGGGTTAAACAGAGGAGAGCACTCAAATAATAGCAGAGATATGTGGAAAATATTCAGTATCATCTGAAAAAGTGAAGTTCCATGGGAAGCAGGCAGCCTGGATTGGTCAGCGACTAGCTCTCTCTGCTAGTGTAGTGCGAGACCCTGGTTTTACATGGGATCAGCAGAGGGGACCTTAAACGGATTGTATTACCTAAAAATAGTTTTTGCCGTGAATGTAGAGCATAACAAACGATTAAACATGATCTATTCATTGAGCTAGCACAATTGCAAGAAAATGCCTAAAATTTGGAGAAAAAAAATGTGTTTTAAATATGTTTGTGGAGTCTTGTTTAGGACACCTGGAGCATGGTATTTAAATTAACTGTTTTTTCAATGAGAAATGTGGAATTTTGCATACCGTGCCACAGGTGATGTCATAAGCAAGAGACTCCACAAACAATTTTGTTTTCTGCTAATTTAGGCATTTCCTTGCATATTTTGCCAATACAATGTATAGTATTTTAATTATTTTTTATCCTCTACATGAACAGTAAAAACAAACAATGTTTAGGTGATCCAGTCCCTTTAACTCGGTCCAGAACCAGTTAAAGCAGGGTTTAAAACTTTTTTTTTTTTTTTACAAAAAAGTAGCAAATAAACACACACAGAGCAATATGCATTTATAAAAATGTATATTAAGAAATTTACACAACAATAAATCACAATAAAACAATGCAAAACAAATAGCAATAGAACATTAATACTACTCTATTCAGTGGCGTCACTTGGTTTTGTGCTGCAGACAAAATTCGGGCAACCCCCCCACCCACGTTGCACACCCACGACATGCCCCATCACCCACGTTGCACCCACATTGCATACACACTAAATGCCCCATCACCCCCATTACATACTCCCACCACGTCCATTACATGTTCCCATCACCCCCATTACATTCCACTATCACCCCGATTATTTGGAAGGAGCTAAAGCTTGCTGAATGGTGGGGTTGGGGGTGAGCGAAAATGTTTAAAGCACCAGAAGTGTGCTTTAACACCATCTGGCAAAGTGCCATTCTCTGGCAAAGTGCCGACCTAGGCGGGTGCCTTGTTTGCCTTGCTTGCCTTGCGGAAGATACACTGCTGACTGTATTACCAGATTATTAACAGTTACTAATGGACTAGGGATCGACCGATTATCGGATTAACCGATATTATCGGCCGATATTCACAGTTTCCTAAACTATCGGTATCGGCATCTAACTTTACCGATAATGCCGATAATATTTGAATGAAGCAGTTTTCGCGATCAACGATCGCGAAAACCGCTTTAACAGTGCTGGTCTATTGCCTCGACATCGAGGCAATAGCCAGCACCGAAATTTCTATTTTGGGACCCCCACGATCGCCCCACGGAGCGATCGTGGGGAGCCATATTGACGGAGCATGCTGCTCCGTCAATATGGCTAAGTCCTCTGCCGGTCTGAGCTTCGGAAGTGAAAGTAACTTCACTTCCGTCGCTCTGAATATGCTACTTGACTACCCCTAGTGGTAGTTTAGTAGCATTGCAATGGAAAATAATTAAAATACATATTTATTAAATAAAAATAGGTTATTTAGCTATATTAGCCTATAGGGTTAAAATTAAATATTTTTTAGCATAAGGGATAGGGTTAAAATTAAATTAAAGTTAAAAAATATTAAGGGATATAATAAGGATTAGAGTTGGGGTTAAATTTAGTGTTAGGGTTAAATTTTGGGTTCGGGTTGGGGTCAAAAGATCAATATAGGAAAAAACAAAAAAACACTATTTTTGGTTTTTGCCCCATAACTCGCAAGAAAATACCGAAAAATATGGAAACATGCATATTTTTGAACTCGGGACAACAACATTTAGAAACTATTTAGACGGGGTCTTTTTTAATGATTTTATTTGTGTAAATTATATTTTAGGTCAAAGTTAGAAAACGTGGGTTTTTTTAAATTTTTCATCATATTTTATGATTTTTTTTGTAGTAAATTATAAGATATGATGAACATAATGGTATCTAATGAAAGCCCTTCTTATGACGATAAAAACAACATATAATTTGTGTGGGTACTGTATGTGAGAAAGCAAAAAATTACAGCTAAACACAAACACCCTAGAAATGTCAAAACAGCCATTGTCACCAAGTGAAAGTCAAGGTGAAAATGTCTTGTCACTAAGGGGTTAATTAAGCTGTTTTGATGCCTTGCTTATATTTACTGTAGTGTCCCTTTGATATAATTGCCTATGTCATTGCTGCTCATTTTACTAAAATTTAATCTAAGTATGGACTATGTGCAATTGAACATTGTTGTTCTTGTTACCTTTTGACTGATATTTATTTAAAAAAAAAAAAAAAAAAAAAGTGGTCCAATTTGTTGTATTTGACCATATCACCATTGTTTTGCTGCATTATTTATTTTTATTTAGCAATGAAAAAGATTTACAAAAAAAAGCTAAACGTTAACAATAAACATGTTAATTTAACAGCAGATTTGTGTAGAAATTGTTTTTTTTCCCCAAAAAATTAAAATGCACGAAATATCGGTATAAGTTATCGGCTATCGGCCTGAAAGTTCACAGGTTATCGGTATCGGTATCGGCTCTAAAAAATCAATATCGGTCGATCCCTATAATGGACACGATTACTTACATACAAACAAGGCTACAGACAGTTTCACTTTTCATTACATTGCATTAACATTTATATAGCGCTAACAAATTTACCTAGCGCTAGGTACAAAGTATAGAAGGGAACTACATACTAAGTTAGACAAACTAGAAAAGACTGGGACATGAGGTAGAGAACCCTGATTGCAAGATTACAATCTAGAGGGACTGGGGTACATGACACAAAGGGATTCAAGAGGTCAGAGGGATTGACGGCACTAGGTGGGATAGGCCAAAGATGAATTGTGCGTGTTCCAGCTAGGCGGGAACAAATAGAGGTAAAGTGACCGGTTTTCTAGTGGTTTGGGTAGTAAGTTTCTTTAAAAAGATCAGTTTTTAGGGACTTTTTAAAGTTTGAAAAGGAGGGAGAGAGCTGGATGCTCTGCGGGAGGGAGTTCCAGAGAGAGGGGGCAGCTCGGGCGAAATCTTGGGGACGTGAGTGAGAAGTGGTGAGGACGTTGGAGGAGAGTTTTAGTCCCATTGGGGAGCGCAAAGGTCGTGCAGGGAGGCATCAGTTAATGTGCGGAGGGGAGGAGGAGTGGAGGGCTTTGTAGGTTAAAGACAGAATTTTACATTTTATCCTTGAGCAGACAGGGAGCCAGTGGAGAGTGTTGCAGAGAGGAGCTGTCGAATCAGAGCGACATGCAAGAAAGATGAGTCTGGCAGCTGTGTTTTGGATAGATTGCAGGTGAGAAAGACGAGCCAAAGGTAGTCCAGTCAGGAGGCTGTTACAGTAGTCAAGGCGAGATCACAAGCGAAGAGACCGCAAATATACTAGTGCACTCGCTTGTGATCTCGCCTTGACTACTGTAACAGCCTCCTGATTGGACTACCTCTGGCTCGTCTGTCCCCCCTGCAATCCGACAGACACTCAACTACACGAGACACTAGAGAGGGAGTGAGGTCAGGGGAGGAGAGGTAGATCGGAGTATCATCCGCGTACAGGTGGTATTGGAACCAAAAGAGCGGATGAGTTCTCCCAGAGAGGTGGTGTACAAGGAAAACAACAGCGGCCAAGGACCGATCCTTGAGGAACACCAACAGAGAGCGGAACAGGCGATGATGTCGCTCCAGCAAGAGACACTGAATAGGAGCGCTCAGAAGGGTATGACTCAATCCAAGAGAGTGCCGTACCACCTATGACAAAGGAGAATAATCTGTTAAGAAGGAGGCGGTGGTCAATGGTGTCAAAGGCAGCAGAATGATCTAAGAGGATCATCACTGAGAAGTGGCCTTTAGATTTTGCAGAAAGAAGACAATTTGATCCTCTAGAGAGGGGTGTTCCAGTAGAGTGTAAGGGTCAAGTAGGTCAGGGCTTGACAAATTTAATTTGATTTTAGGAGCCAGAATTTTTTTTTTAGGAGCCAGACAATCACGCAAACATAAACACAATTCATAAACACACACGCCTACTTCACATATATACAAACACACCTACTTTACATATACACATATATCCACACACCTCACACACACACACACACCTACTTTACATATACCCATATATACAAACACCTCAAAACACACCTACTTTACATATACACATTGTGACCGACAGCAAGGAATTGTGCTGGAAGGAGTCTATATATCTCCCCAGAATTTACACAGCTCCTACTTTATGTAATTAGCCCCAGGGAAATGTGTTATGTTACACTTTAATATAGCACTTTATGTGTGGGCCCTGGGGTGGAGCACTTGGAGAGTAGGGTGGGCCAGTGCTCCACTTCACATTTCATTTGTTGATTGGAACCTACAGGTGAGAAGCCCAGTGTTCCAATCCTAATTTACCTCACCTGAACAGGCTTGCTGATTACAGGTGCTGTTAAATACTCCCCTGCCAGAGGAGGGAGAGACTGTGTTTTGATTTCGGTGAATGGAAGCAGGGAGCTGAAAACACTGAAGTAAGGTTTTGATTTAACATTATGTTGGGAAATGGACAAGCCATCCAACCCAGTTAGCTTAACATTTTTGTATAGTTAGTGCTCAGAAGAGCAAGGATTTTATTTTATATTTTGTTTAACAACCTGTTATACCTTGCTGTGCATCTTTAAACCACAATAAAAGAAAGCAAGTCTTTTTACCTCATCCAGCGTGTGAAGTGTCTCTGAAGCCTGAAAGACTGTGTGTAACCCCCAAATCCCAGGACAAGGTACCAAAGGACAAGAGTACTTTTGTCACAACATATATACAAACACCTCACACACACCTACTTTACATATATACAAACACCTCACACACACCTACTTTACATATACCCATATATACACAAACACCTCACACACACCTACTTTACATATACCCATATATACACAAACACCTCACACACACCTACTTTACATATACACATATATACAAACACCTCACTTTACAATACATTCACACACCCACCTCACACAGTCTTTTCTTGGGGGTTTCTTCTTGATGTGTCCCCCTCCCTGCTGCTTTACCTCACTGCAGGGGACGGGGACATTCATGCTGCAGCTGATCTCCGTTGGTCGGCGTGCTGAGTGCCAGGATGTCACGTGACGACACCCGGCACTCAGACACGCGTTGCGCGAGGGGGCGGAGCTTGCAGTCTGTGCCATCGGCAATCGGCACAGACTTTACACCCTCGCGCTGCGGAAAAATCGGATGGCAGCGGCAAGGAGATCAAGAGGCTGACAGCACCCAGGCGCCAGGTCTAATTTCCTGCCTGGGGTTTGTCGAGCCCTGAAGTAGGTCATTGGCAGTCAGAAAGTCTGTTTGTCGTGAGTGCACCGTTCTCTCCAGCAACTTGGACACGAAGGGGAGAAGGGATTTAGGACGGTAGTTAGATGTAGGATGGTAGTCATCATGTTGCACCCCATAGCTGCCCAATTACTTAGGGATTCTCAGCTTAGTCTACCAGCAGTTTGGTCCAGGAATGTTAATTACAAATGACTTTACCAATGAAATTTCCTCCATTAGTGGCTTATTTCCAATGGCCTTTAAATGGATTACGTATATTATATCATTTGTAGGGCATCCTTATGAGCAGTTCAGTTCCTGAACATTACTGTTAAGCAGCATGATCTTTTGGATTGCCTCATGCTTATGGAGGCCTAGCATCATCCTCTTGGTCCTCTAGATTCTCTAACTGGTCAAGGTGCAACAATAGTTTGGGCCTGTAGGGCATCAAGATTTAAGGAATTATTCTACATGCTGCGATTTGACCCAAAATATTTATTCTTTCATTAAAGTATTTCTATTTAAAAAGCTTCCACTTCAGGCAATCTTTCAGTTGAACATAACTTATTTTCTGCGGACAGCTGTCCTTTAAGGATTTTGATGATGTGCCACACAATAGGTTATAGTATAAATGAAGGATTACATACAATAAAAAGGGGGGGGGGGGGGGGGACTTGTCTAGGGGACTGGTTAAATCTAGATGGCTCTAAAATGAACATTTTCTAGCTGGACAACTATCACAAAGGAAAAGTCTTGTGCAAATTAAGCAAACTGGACATTTACCATAAATAACAAATGTTCATGTCCCCCACCAGGTATACCCATAACTTTCTCTCAAACTGGTGATGGCCAGCAGATGATGTTAAGGCTGAACATCGGGAGGAAATGTATTTCGCAACCACTAAGGGAAGTGATGGGCAACACTGGCGATTGTGTAATAAATGACCTGTTAATGGATGGCGTCTTGTTAGTCATCAGGATAAGATTAGCGAATAGATGGTAGAGGAACGGTGCCTTTTCTTTTTCTTTTAAGCTTCCACAGCCCCACATTTGCAGTGAGAGAGGGAAATAGGAACATCACCTCTGGTATCAAGTGAGGCTGCACAGGCATGGACTCTCCCCTAGGTGTATGGTCCTGAAGGGGAACGACACTGAGACCAGGGTCAAGTCAGTGACTATATCTCCCCCAGGATGCTGGTCTCAGTAGTAGAACTTTCCCAAGTGAGGCTGAAGGGGTGGTAGCTGGTAGCAAACGGTGACCAAAGCCAGGGCAAGCACAGAGTTCTCTACCCACTGGAGTGGGAGGCAGGTATCGACCCTTCTGCCTCCAAGTACAGCATTACAGGTCATTACAAAGGCTGACAAGTATTAAGCTCAATGCTGACAGATCCAAAGACTCTGCCGCAGGAATGGACACACACCAGTATAGGAGTGGAACAGCAATGAACATTTATTTGAAAACAGCACAGATTTTTATACACAGACAATGCAACATCAACTAAGGGGGAGGCACAGGGGAAACTAAGTAACTCATGGTAAGCCTCAAAACAATAGAGAGACTCATTTAAAACAGGTAATTAGATATTGTAGGATATAACATAACAGTCAAGTTTAGATACATACAGTGTACACTTAATTAAAAGACATAACTGTGTATCTCTCTCTCTCTGTGACCATATAACCATTTTGAAAGGAATCATTATTGCTGATGTCATTGCATGATTCCATGTATTGCCCTGATAAGGAAATGTAAGAAGAGGGGAGGGGGTACTGACTTTTATAGGACAAAATGATCAGTTCCCAAATGCTGGCACAGATCCATGCATCTGCACTAATGCCAATCAAGGCAGTTCTTGGGCACCGAGTTGTAGTTCCCATGGCATTTAGTGAGCCCGGACGTAGATCTACATACTACCTGCAGTGATACCCTGTCACAGTTACGAAACAGTACACCTATGTCTCCTTAGCTATTTCTCAGTTGTAACTCGAGTACCAACCTCAACACTCCAATAAATGCCCAGCATGCTGTATTGTGAGAATTCCATTTATTGCTACAAACGTGGCAACCAAGGCTTGAGAAAGGTTCTGGGAACCAAAACGTTGCCAGGTGTGTTGCAATAAATGGAATTCTGTTAATACAGCGTGCTGGGCAAGTACTGGAGAATCAGTGGTACATGCTATATCAGGTGTGGTCTCTCTACATTTATTGTTTTTGAACAACCTCAACATTATTCCTTTCTGTGGGTTAATGTTATATTCAAACATGAAATAGTTAAAGAGGCAGCCTAGTTATGTTTAGGAGTCAGGACGGCACTTCCATAGAGTTGTATGGGATTTACTAAGGTAGTTTCGGGTTTTTTTTTTATCCTCTAGTCTATAAAAAGTGATGCCATGTCATTTTTAAATATAAACAGGTACACATTAAAAAAAATATAGCACAGAGAATGAAACATAAGTTCATATGTACACAGAGCAGTGTCCCCAGTAATATTTAACACATGCACAATTCGATTTGGTTTAGAAAATAAAAATAATATTTTGCTGTTACATTTGGCTCTCGCTTCTATTTTCTTGACACTGTAACAACTGAACTTGCTGAACAAAAGGAAATATGAATTTTGCGCTGAGCTTCAGTCTCTTTACATAAATACACTTTAACCATTGTACGACTGCAAAATTGCAATACTGTTTCCTAGCTTATCAGACGTGGACATGAAAGTATGAATATTATACACTTAATGGTTGATTAACCAAAAATGTATTGTAGGCTTTCTAGAATAGTTTTACAACCACCCAGGATAAATCAGCATTGTTAAAGAGGATACTGAAGTGACAACCTCATAAGCTTCCCCCCCCCCCCCCCTTTTTTTTTAAAGTATATAGTAAACAATTTTAAGACTATGGTATATATGCTGCATGCTTCGTATAAGGAGGCATGCAACATTTACCCACAGGCTCACCATCAATTGAGGCCTAAATTAGTGTTGCATGCCAAGACTCTTGACATGTTTTAACAGCGTTGTACTACTGCAGGAGGACAGGTGACAAAAAAAAAAAAACAAATAGTGACTGGCCATACAAAAAGAGGAGAGCTGGAATACAAAAATAGGTCAGTTTGTGACCTTTACATGGTTAGAGGCTGTTCATCAATCCTGTCCTAGATTATTTTACTTCGTAAACTAGAGGACATTTGCATCTATTGCTATATAAAGAGAGCAATGCATGAGATTTTACAATTTTAATGACAAGATATCTTGGTGTCGTCTAGTACACGAGTGGACATATTCAGTTCATAATGAACAGTGACAGTGATAATTATATGCAGGTTGGCTGGGTTTGGCCTTGCAGACATATTGCCAGGCATGAGCAATGCTGGGAATCTATTGCATGTTATGTTATATAAATGCAGCTAAAGTTAATGGTACAATCTATGATTTTTCATTTTTTCTTCATGAGCTAGACATAAAATGTGGCCTAGGCCAACTCAAGCTTCAGGTTTAATTAAGGAATAACATTGTGAGGATTAAATACCCTCAAGTTAAAAAGAAAAATCATCTAATGTGGGACTGAAACAATTATATCATCAATTGATAATTAGCATTTCTTTAGTGAAAGACCACAAATGAATCACATTTCCAAGGTCTTGATGCAATAGAGCACACATTGCCTAGAATTGACAGGTCATCCTTACTAGGAAAATCACTGTTCCATAATCTATAGACAGACAAGAGTCACCTTATTTATTTATAGCTTAAATAAGGACAACAGGAATGCAAAATAATTTTCTACCCACTGGACCTTTTGACCACAAACAAATAAATGTCATAGGTCTGTCTGTAGTCAGTTTACTACAGCTGACAAAATCTGTGTTTGTGTAGCCATAATAACCTGATAATTTGGTCTGTAATCAGCTTGTTAAACTATGCAGCATTGATTCAGGTACACACGTTAAAGTGGCACTAAAGTATTCTTTTAAAATGACAAATACGTTTTCCTAACCCGTGCTTCCTTAAAGGGACACTACCACTTTTTTTTATGATTGAATTAATTGCATATAAAAGAAAAAATAAAATTAGATGTTTATCTCCTAGCTCCATTTTATGAATATGTCCCATGATGCAACATCATCCAAAATCTTCCAGTCAATCTCACTTTACAACTGTGGCCGAAGCATGAATGATAAAGTCATAAGCTACAACCCTGCTCTTACTGGCTCCTGTGTATCATTGCGGGCAGGAGTAGGTGGCTGTGTACAACTTTTTTATACTTGCCTTCTAACACAAAGAGAGGAGCTTAATCTGATCAAAACAGGATCATAACTCTGCCCCATTTTGATGTAATAGTTACATTACTCTACCATTAAATGCAAGTCTTTGATCAGAATTTTGACTTATAGACTGCATTCTGTGTCCCCAGCCCCAAAGTGAGAAATTTGTACTGTAAAGACATTAGTGGGTGGCACCCAAAAACACTATTTCACAAAATGGCAGTGCCCAGTCGCACTTGTTTAGTTTCATATTTTATTAAATACAGTCACATAACAAAAACAAAAAAGACATCTGCAATCAACAATACAAAATAAAACCTTTTTATTTTTTGGTGGGAGTGTCCCTTGGAGGTCTGGAGGCTGGTGCACATGGACAGTGTCAGCGTGCGCATAGCCAATCAGAGCGGGGGCTCTGCAGAGTGTGGAGTTCTCTCTCACTGTTAGTGCAGAGAGGCCCTAATTTTTGCATGGGATCAGCAGAGGGGATTTAAGGTCCCCTCTGCTAATCCAATGCAAAAACAAGGGTCTCTCCGACAACCAGACCAGGCCATCTGCTTGCGTCAGAGGATAAACTGGCGTGTGCACAGTACATGCCAATTTATCCTCACAACTAAACTTTTAATTTGTTGTTCTATATTAGAAGCACAAGTGAAAACTAAAGTTCAGTGTCCTTCAACTCCTAATAGAAGCAAAAATGAAAAGCCTTGCCACATGTCTAAAGTAAACTAGACATGGATCTTTGCATATACATACAGGTTTACTAGGAGCTCTGACTTTCAACTGAGGCAGAGCTCATCGGAAGCTGACTTCCCTTTTGAGCCTGATTGCGGTCCGTTATTCTCTCTCTGGTAGTGCAGAGAGATACCTTAGTTTTCACATGCCACCCATCAGAGGGGACATTTTAAAAGAGTGTGCGGATAGTGGCATGTGAAAAAGGAGGTCTCACAGCAATAGCAGAGAGTGACTATTGGCAACGGACACATCGCAGATGCTCAGAGGATAAACTGTAATGTACCTTAAAAGGGGCATGACAGTTTATCCTTATATAATAGTATTCGGTATATGTTTACAGTGACCTTTCCCATTTGGTTTATTTCTATTTCCAGGTATTTGTATGATATTAGTTAATGTTTGACAATGTAGGATACGGTCCCTGGACATTTGGAATTTACTTTTTTTTTTTTAATTCCTTGTACTTTCACTTGTCAAAATTGACTCCTTAGAGGTCAGAAGCAAACCAGTCCAGTACAATACTTGCAATATTAGAGAAATGGTATAACCTATGGGACTAGTTTTAAAATAGGAACATATTTTTTCAAGTTTCTCCAAAATGACTGGCAATCAGAAGTACATTAAATTAATTCTAGCTAGCAAAACTGGTGTAGATTTGTGATAGTCCAGTATCTAACCCACCAGGCCAGTTTCCAACAGGCTACAATTGTCATAATACTCAGCCAACCAAACACTTCAGGTATGGCCAACCACATCTTGAGTGCCAAAAGGTTATCACTGCACCTCATCAAACGATACTTGCTGGGATGTTTGATAACTAAATCTCCGTTGGTTGTAGACAGTGTGTTAGCGCGTAGAGCAGTAGGCGGCACTCTACACTTATCACCTTGATACATAAAGAACTAGCTCCCGTGCACTCTATACACACAGACATTTACACTGCATCTCATTACATGGGCCCCTCGGCTTGTGCTACCCTGACCTTCACATCACATGCCCAAGTGGGAGGTCGGTGTCACCCCGATGTTACATCATCTTGGCTGAAAGCAGCACATCTCTCCCCAGGATATCTGACTACATGCAGTTAACGGATATTTGCCAACCCGGGGCTCTCTGTGTCATGCACAATGCTCTAATGCTCAAAGAGGAACATGGAGGCCCCGTATCTCAACGATATTCAAACTAATATCAAATTATCCAACTGTCCCCCATTAAATATCGTATCAGCTAGCTGCGACCTTACTTTGTACGAGTCCGTGGCCAGCAAGATGTTGAACTCTGCTTCTCCGCATTCCATCTCCGCGCCGGTTACTGTCAAGCCTATTCGCGGGCACTCGGTGAACAATACTGAGCCACACGGCGTTCCGTCCCTCTCTTGCTTCACCAGTACCAGAGCAAAGGAGGGCACAGGGGGTGACGTCACTTTCCGATTTTGCCAGTAGCAAGCAAGGGGAGGGCGCACGGGTGATGTCAGTGGGCGGAGCTAACATCCAGATTTGCTTAATATTTTTTCCCTTTAATTCACTGGCTTAGTGACGTAAAATCGGGCAGAGGAAGAGCTCTGCCTTAGTCATGTGTTCGCTTGGCCGACATTGGCTTATGAACCATTTGATAACCTCGCCCCCAGATTCTTAGCTGCTGTCACTTTCGATTTTCCAGAAACGTACGAGTCGAAGCTCCATTTTATGGGAAATGAAAGTGTATGGTTAGGTGATTATAAGAATGTAAATTGTATTCCTCATTATGGGGATTATTTTATGGATAGCACTTCAAAGACAAAAAGAATGACTACTTTAAGGTTAATGGAAATGGTTTCATGTAAAACAACATGCTTTTTAATTCATTATAGGCTCAGAAATTAAAGAGACAGTATTACTAAAACACAATTTTGATGGGATTTTTGTCAAACATGTTAATTCTCATGCAGAGTTTTATGTAGTTCAGCTCTCTGGTATAGTGAGGGACCGAGCACACACGATTACATATATCTGCAACCATCATGCAGGCTTTCTCAGTGCAGGTTTCAGCCAGGTCTGCCATCAGAAAATGAAGGGCCAGAACTCATTAACTGCAGAGGCCCATTCATAAGTATCTAGAAGGAAATCAAATAATTCATCAAGGAGGAAATCATACAGAACAACATTCTTAAATTAATTGATTTTTTTTCTGACAAATATGACTTCCGAAAAAGTTAAGTGTCTGGTAAAAAAAAAAAAAAAGACAGATCTGCCAACTATAGGTCAAGACTCCCCAAGTTGCCAGTGTCTTTGCCCTATACATGAGTACCTGGTGTAATCCCATCATGGCGGTTGTAGGTTTAGCTCTGATCTCTTGCTAGCACTTGTTATTTTAGACTGCATGCATCCCTTTTAGACATGGTAGAGTTGGGGTTGCCATCTTGGCCATTTTTTACCAGTCACATACAACTTTTGCATACTTCCTTGCAGTATGTAGAAGACATATGTGACCAAATCCAATCAATTAAGTAATGGAAACAGTTGGCTGATTTCCATCTGGTCATACAGTTAAATGTGACTATTAAAAAATGGCCACATGATTCATGGGATCTGGAGATTACTGCTGACAACATGAGAACCTGTTAAACTGGCTTGGATGCCTATGTCACAGAATGGGGAGGTGCAATATACCATCTCTCTTTGTTGTCTTAGAAACTAATTCACAAAAAAACTGCTGCCTCATGGTAACAACAGGCTAGATCAGTGCTCCCCCGATACTCTGGATGACACCCATGGGCTAGACCAGGGGTCCTCAAACTTTTTAAACAGGGGGCCAGTTCACTGTCCCTCAGACCGTTGGAGGGCCGGACTATAGTAAAAACAAAAACTATGAACAAATTCCTATGCACACTGCATATATCTTATTTTGAAGTGAAGAAACAAAACGGGAACAAATACAATATTTAAAATGAAGTAAAGTTAAATCAACAAACTTACCAGTATTTCAATGGGAATAGTGTGCCAGTCAGATGCCCAGGGATATTATGCCAGTCAGAGTCCAGTAATATTATGCCATTCAGAGCCCAGTAATATTATGCCAGTCAGAGCCCAGTAATATTGTGCCAGTCAGATGCCCAGGAATATTATGCCAGTCAGATGCCCAGGAATATTATGCCAGTCAGATGCCCAGGAATATTATGCCAGTCAGAGCCCAGGAATATTATGCCATTCAGATGCCCAGGAATATTATGCCATTCAGATGCCCAGGAATATTATGCCATTCAGATGCCCAGGAATAGAGTGCCAGTAAGAGCCCAGGAATATTATGCCAGTCAGATGCCCAGGAATATTATGCCAGTCAGAGCCCAAGAAAATTATGCCAGTCAGAGCCCAAGAAAATTATGCCAGTCAGATGCCCAGGAATAGTGTGCCAGTCAGATGCCCAGGAATAGTGTGCCAGTCAGATGCCTAGGAATATTATGCCATTCAGATGCCCAGGAATAGTGTGCCAGTCAGAGCCCAGGAATAGTGTGCCAGTCAGATGCCCAGGAATATTATGCCAGTCAGATGCTCAGGAATAGTGTGCCTGTCAGATGCCCAGGAATATTATGCCATTCAGATGCCCAGGAATATTATGCCATTCAGATGCCCAGGAATAGTGTGCCAGTCAGATGCCCAGGAATAGTGTGCCTGTCAGATGCCCAGGAATATTATGCCATTCAGATGCCCAGGAATATTATGCCATTCAGATGCCCAGGAATAGTGTGCCAGTCAGATGCCCAGGAATAGTGTGCCAGTCAGATGCCCAGGAATATTGTGCCAGTCAGATGCCCAGGAATAGTGTGCCTGTCAGATGCCCAGGAATATTATGCCATTCAGATGCCCAGGTATAGTGTGCCAGTCAGATGCCAAGGAATATTATGCCATTCAGATGCCCAGGAATAGTGTGCCAGTCAGAGCCCAGGAATATTATGCCATTCAGATGCCCAGGAATAGAGTGCCAGTAAGAGCCCAGGAATATTATGCCAGTCAGATGCCCAGGAATAGTGTGCCTGTCAGATGCCCAGGAATATTATGCCATTCATATGTCCAGGAATATTATGCCATTCAGATGCCCAGGAATAGTGTGCCAGTCAGATGCCCAGTAATAGTATGCCAGTCAGATGCCCAGGAATATTATGCCAGTCAGATGCCCAGGAATAGAGTGCCAGTAAGAGCCCAGTAATATTATGCCAGTCAGATGCCCAGGATTATTATGCCAGTCACAGCCCAAGAAAATTATGCCAGTCAGATGCCCAGGAATATTATGCCATTCAGATGCCCAGGAATATTATGCCAGTCAGATGCCCAGGAATATTATGCCAGTCAGATGCCCAGGAATAGAGTGCCAGTAAGAGCCCAGTAATATTATGCCAGTCAGATGCCCAGGATTATTATGCCAGTCACAGCCCAAGAAAATTATGCCAGTCAGATGCCCAGGAATATTATGCCATTCATATGCCCAGGAATAGTGTGCCAGTCAGATGCCCAGTAATAGTATGCCAGTCAGATGACCAGGAATATTATGCCAGTCAGATGCCCAGGAATATTATGCCAGTCAGATGCCCAGGAATATTATGCCAGTCAGATGCCCAGGAATAGAGTGCCAGTAAGAGCCCAGTAATATTATGCCAGTCAGATGCCCAGGATTATTATGCCAGTCACAGCCCAAGAAAATTATGCCAGTCAGATGCCCAGGAATAGTAGAGTGCTCGTTATACCTCCCTCCTCCCCCTCCTTCCCCATCACTTACCTCCAGCTGCTGTGTCCCCGGGCCGGACGTCTCGCGCAGTGTTCCCTCCTCCCTGCACGGAGGAGGGAAACAGTTACCGGGTCCGGATGTGACGAAACGTCACATCCGGTCGCGGTGGTTTTTTTTTTTTTTCCGTTTTCCTGCAGCCGCATCTTCTGCGGCTGCAAGGAAAAAAAAAAAAGGTAATCAGCGGGGAGCGGGGGGTGCCGGCAGCACCCCCCGCGGGCCGGACAAATGTGCTCGGCGGGCCGCATGTGGCCCGCGGGCCGTAGTTTGAGGACCCCTGGGCTAGACGCTGAGTGTTGTAGTTCAGAGAAAGTTTCTACCATTAAATGAAACAAAAAGTCAAATTAGTCTCAAAGTGGTTGAGCTGGGATCTGAAATTTGACTTAGTTTGAAAGTTAAATTAGACTTCGCCCTCCCACTCAACAAATTGTAACTTGGACTCCCATCTCAAACTCAACCTTCATTGAATGCAAGAAAAATTGCTATTCACTAAAAAGTGAAGGCAGTTCAATTTGGGAGGTGAGTTGGACTTTAATGTTCAAGTCACCGTGTGCAACATGATACCTTTAAGGGTGGTGACCGCACTGAAATAACTGTGGCTTCACCAAACTCATTACTCCACCCAGTAAAATAATGGGTGTTCATTTTAAAAAAAATAACAGGGGTCCCCAGCCCCCCCTTAAATATATTGTGTCAGAGGCTAATCAAGTGCCTCTAGTCCCCCCCCCCCCCCCCCCCCCCATGTAGTTCATGGGGCTGGCCAAAGGGTCTCCAGATCCCCTAATTAAATGTTAAAATATAACCATACCCCCTCAAAGTTCCCAGGTAATATGGGCTAAAATCTTTTTTTACCAAATTTAAAATATCACTCTTTGAGTGCCATGAGGGTGCCACGTGCCATGATCTGCGACTTCCTCGATCCTCATGCCATGAAAGTGAGAGAGGCACTACAGAAATGAAACAGACACACTACAGAAATGAAAGAGAGAGAGATACTACAGAAATTAAACTGAGAAAGGCACTACAGAAATGAGAGGAGGAGAGGAAAAGACAGACGTGGGCAGTGCCCCTCACGAAAACACTCTGGATTTGCCCCAGTGAGTTCAATCTCAGTCCTGGGGTATGTCCTGGGTGCTGGGTCAAGTCTTGTGAGTGCAATATGGGTGCTGGGGCAAGTCTAGTGATGGCAATCTAATTGCTGTGATAAGTTAGGGACGCTGGAGCCAGGGCCGGCCTTAGGGGTGTGCGACCTGTGCGAGCGCACAGGGCGCAACACCCCAGGGGGCGCCGCCCGCCAGCTAAAAAAAAAAAAGAAAAAAGTTTAAAACAAAAAAAAAGCTGGTAGAGGCACTGGATTGGGGAGATCAAAAGATCCCCCACCACCAGCCCTCTGCTCGGCAAGCTCTGCTGTGTCGGGGAGGGGGCGAAGCTACCCGACTGAGCGGTGTAGCTCTGCCCCCAGCCTGTGAAGCAGAGAAGCTCCTGCTTCACGGGAAGCTTCAGGCAGCAAGAGAAAGTGCTGCTCGGCTCCCCATGCCTGCATTAAGCATGGAGCCTGCATTAAGCATGGGGAGCCGAGCAGCACTTTCTCATGCTGCCCATGGCTCCCCGTAATGCAGACTCTGCTCTGCTTCACATGGTGGGGGCGGAGCTACACCGCTGAGCCGGTTAGCTCAGCCCCCTCCCTGATCAACATTTGCAGGCAAAGGAAGTGGAGGGGGGAGAGAGAGAGGCAGAACAGGGGGGGAGAGAGACAGAACAGGGGGAGTAAGAGACAGAACAGGGAGAGGGGGGAGAGAGAGAAAGACAGACAGAACAAGGGGAGAGAGAGACAGACAGAACAGGGGGAGGGGGAGAGAGAGAGAGACACAGACAGAACAGGGGGAGTGAGAGACAGAACGGGGAGGGGGGAGAGAGAGACAGACAGAACAAGGGGAGAGAGAGAGAGAGACAGAACAGGGGGTGGGGGAGAGAAAGACAGACAGAACAGGGGGAGGGGGAGAGAGAGACAGAACAGGGGGAGAGAGAGACAGAACAGGGGGAGGGGGAGAGAGACAGAACGGGGGGGGGGGGAGAGACAGAACACGGGTGTCTGGGGGGGGAGACAGAACAGACGGAGAGAGAGAAAACAGGTATGGGGGAGTTAGAGAAAGACAGACATGGCAAGGAAGGGGAAAGGGACACATACATAGGGGGGTGAAAGACGGGGGGGGTGCCATGGGGGAAGCCCGCACAGGGCGCCGGGACACTTAAGGCCGGCCCTGGCTGGAGCAAGCCCTTTGAGTGGAATCTGGATCCTGGGTTACATCAATATATCCCCTGTTCCTTACAGCAAGGTTATATCTCATACACTGCCCTGATATAAATCCATCGCTTCACAGGGAACTTCATATAACATTGTGTATATACTGGGGCCTATGTACTGCTCTGTGCATGGGTTATATATTAGGGCATTGTGTTAGATATAACTTTGTGTACATACTGGGGCTATATATTTCCCTAAACAGGGGTATATATCAGTCTTATCTTTAAATAATAAACTCTTCAGATGTGTTTTTAAAATGCATGGTATTTCTTTTTATGAGCAAAAATATAATGTTATGCTATGGGGCTGGTATAATGATGTTATGTTTTAGGGGTGGTATACAAATTTTTTTTCCAGGGCTGGTTTTTGTTCCAAGTCCGGCACTGACCATGTGTTTATAGGTACCATTCCATGGTACAATTTTTGTGCTGATTAGAGATTACTTCCATGGTCTCTTAATAGACTGATAGATTATTTTCAAACGCCAGTGATACTTACCTTAAAACCAGACCTTGAGGATGTGGAGTAATGTCTTGCGTTGTTCCACCTCTATGGAATAAAGTGTGCCTTTGTCTTCTGAACACAGGCCAGTTTCTGCAACACCACCTCCCAAAATCAAATTTAAATATATGCCTATTTAGAAACCTGATCCCTGAAGAAGTACTGGTCCCTCATAGGAGTACTTACTTTTTTGTACCTTCCCAGCCACCACATTTTGGTGCATGTACCCATTAAAAGACTGCCAGACATCTGGTATAGTGGCATCCAAGTTCACCACAGCACAGACAGCTCCATCCCTCCAATATAACTGCTGTATTTTTGCCACCCTGCACAAGCTTTTACGGTGTGGGATTCATCTGCTTACCATCAGCCCATCAACTTTAGCATTTTTTGTGAGCAAATCCAGTTAGAGGGTGTCTTTTTATTGTATTATTAAACATTTTCCATTTTAAATCTTAAGTCCTTCTGCGCTTTTGTTGCTTCTAAGTTTTATTATATATTGACATACCATTTTCTTCCATAGAGCAACATCTGGATCTATCAATCTAAAAATGGATACTTATCATATATATTGATTTATTTGTTCCATTTCATTGTTTTACTTATTTATTTTAATACATTTCAATTATTTTTAGCAACCAGAATCCTTGACCATAGCATTGACCAAGGGCTCATTCTTGTTTGTTCTATTACAAAAAGATATGATCTAACAGAGTTTTTTATTTCCTTAGTATCTCTAAATACTTTTTCCTTATTGACATTTTTAAAATGCAAATAGTTAAATGTTTCTCGAATTGTGATCTGAAAGATGTGTACTAATTATGGGAACGGTCTTATATTATCACACATGAGGAGATTGTCTATTCCTGACCAGTTTTCAGATCAAGATCTATCATATTGTATTCTAACATTCTTAGATGGGATGCGGAGATTATCTTTTTAAGTATTCATAGATTTTTTTATGGCCTCCCATATTTCGAGAGTCTATCCTAGTACCGACACTTCAGTTTTAATTTGTCCAGTTATTTCTTTTGAGCTATTCAACCAGACAAGAATTTGAGATACTTAGCCTTTACTGCATCAGATTGTATGATATACCATGGTTCCTCTTTTCTTTTTTATTTTTACATCAAGTTGTAATTTACTGAGCTACAGTGTTAACCAATTATAAAACAATGTTATTTAGCTATCACAGGCCACCCTGCTTTGTCCTTTTTGCTAGCACCCTCATTCTCTTTTTTTCCCTTCCACATATAAGCCCAAAACTAGACTAGACCATCTACAACCAGTTTGATAGGATCATCTAAAAAAGCATACCCATTTAAAAAATATGTAAGAATTTTAAGTAATTCATTCTTCCACACCAGGAGGATTCGATCTGTCCCCACTCCTTTATTGATCTATTAGTTTGTTTCAATAAATTAATTTAGTTAACTAACATTATCCTGCCGACATCCCCTGTTATTGTCATACCTAGATTCCTTAATGATTTTTTGGTGTATTAAGTAAATTTAAATTCTTTTTTAGTTCTTTAATAGTGACATCATCTATATATGATCACATTTTTAAGTCAGCTCTGTTTGTTTGAAATCCTATCTTTTTTATTTGTTATATTTACCACGGGAGGTTCAAGAGAGGGAAACCCTGCCTGGTGGCACTAACCAAGGTTTTCCAAATGTCAGGACCAATTGTCCTGGCGGATGGTGAAGTATATAGCATCATTATTGATCCATGGATCAAACAGTCTAGTTCAAAGGGCCTCAGAACTTTATTGAGATAGCCCCAACTGACGCTGTGAAATGCATTCTCAGCATTTCCCCCTTCAGCTTGCTCCAAGACATCAATAAATTGCCTAGTGTTTTTACAGGAGGACAGGGCCGTCTTTAATAAGGATTGGTCAAGCATTTGCATGGGCCCCCTGGACCTTGCACTCCCCCCCCCCCCCCATTACCTGACCTACAATCACACCCTCTACCCCAAACCAGCCTCCCAAAAAAAAAACACACAACAAATAAACACACTCAATTGCACCGAGTACTTTTGTTGCAGTGTATAAAATGTGTATAAAAAGCACACAATTGCAGTGTATAAAATGTAAAATGTGTACATTCTTATTATGCAGCAGTGCAATAAAAGTACTCAATGCCTATATTACAAAAGTATACATGGATATCAGAGAGCACTTACCGTATTTGCTCGTCTTATAATCGAAGTCGTGTTATAATCAAAGTCGTGTTATAATCTGACCTCAAATTGAGGTCAGACTATAAGACAGGGATCCAGGTCCCCAGCAGAGCTGCAGGGGACCTGGATCACCCTCTCTAACAGCAGGGGGTGTCTGCGCGATGAGCGCAGACTCCCCCTGCTGCCGCCCGGCACGACCGCCGGGACTTCTATGATGAAGCCGGGTCCTTCCGGCTTCGTCATAAAAGTCCCAGCAGTCATGCCAGGTGGCAGCAGGGGAGGTCTGCGCTCATCGCGCAGACATCCTCCACTGCCCCGCTAGCCACCAGGGAGAATCGGGCAGCCGGGGGATGTCTGCATGTATGCTGCCCGACACTTCTGTCTATTATGACGGACCAGCTGTCCGTCATAATAGACGGAGGTGTCGGGTAGCATGGAGGATGTCTGCACGTATCGTGTAGACATCCCCCGGCTGCCCCCACTAGCCACCAGGGACCAAGAAACAGGTGAGGGGCAGGGAGGGAGAGGGGAGGCAGAGAAACGAGGGGGAGGGGGGGTAGAAAGACAAGGGGGGATGGGGACAGGGGGGGGGAGAAAGAGACAGAGACAAGGGGGGGCAAGGAGAAACAAGGGGGGGAAGAGACAGAGACAAGGGGAGCGAGGGGGGAGACAAAGGGAGGGGGAGAGAGAGAGAACACTAAGGGGGAGAGAGAGAGAGAGAGAAAGCTGGGGGCAAGGGAAAGAGAGGCAGCATTGGCACATAAAAAGAAATAAAAACAAGAAATGCATTTTTTTATATCATAATTTTTTATTAAAAAAGCAATTTACATGTGAATATATACAAGTTGAACTTTTTTCCTATAGGGTAGTCTTATATTCAGGCTTTTAGTTTTTTTCCTAATGGAATATCCAAAGTTTGGGGGGTCGTCTTATAATCAGGGTCGTCTTATAATCGAGCAAATACGGTACATATGGTAGGCAGTAGAGTTGAGCGGACACCTGGATATTCGTGTTCGGCAGGTTCAGCTGAACTTCGAAAAAATGTCCGGGTCCGTGCTCGAACTTGACCCCGAACCCGAACCCCATTGAAGTCAATGGGGACACAAACTTTTGGCCACTAAAATGCCTCTAAAAAAGTCCTGGAAAGGGCTAGAGGGCTGCAAATGAAGTAAAATGTGGGTAAGAGTAGGACAAGTGCCCTGCAAGCAAATGTGGATAGGGAAATAACTTAAAATAACATAAAATACGTACAAATTACAAATACAGCTGAGCCATAAAATAGCACTAGATGGAATCTTTGATTTTAGCTTTGGAAGAACATAAATCTAAATCTAAAGCATGGCTGCCAGGAGGATCAACAGAATTATCCATTTGTGAGAGGGTTGGAGTGCAGGGTATTCTCTTTCAGTTTATACTAAGTGACCCATAGGTTGAGGAGGCGGTGCCTGGAGGAGGAGGAGGTAGCCAGAATTTTTCAAAGTGCGCTGTAAGCACAGTATTGGACTGTTCTATTTGACTCTCAGATATGAAGTGCACCGCAAGACGCAAATGTACTATTTAGCACCCAAAACAATTAGAATTTTTCAAAGTGCGCTGTAAGCACAGTATTGGACTGTTCTATTTGACTCTCAGATATGAAGTGCACCGCAAGACGCAAATGTACTATTTAGCACCCAAAACAATTAGAATTTTTCAAAGTGCGCTGTAAGCACAGTATTTGATGGTTCTATTTGACTCTCAGAAATGAAGTGAAGGACGCAAATGTAATATTTAACACCAACAAATTTCAGTATTTAAAAAAGCCTATATGTTGCCCACTGAGCTAACAGAACAGGTTTAAAGTCATGTGCCTGGCACACATGCAGTTGCAAGTGCTCTGCACTCTCTGTGGCACTGGGCTCAGGGCAGGGTACAAATATGTAGTATAGCACCCACTAGAATAATCGCTGTAGGATTATGCCCCTCAATATGCCAGGATTCTGCCTCTCAATGTGCCAGGACTTAGCCACCCAATGTGCCAGGATTATTATGCCACTCAATATGCCAGGATTTTCCCACACAGTATGCCAGGATTATGCCCCTCAAAATGCCAGGATTATGCCTCTCAATGTGCCAGGATTTAGCCACCCTCTTCCTCCCCCCTTACTTACCTCCTCGCTGCTGCTCTGTCTCCCGGTGCTGCATGTCCGTGGCTGTGAGGGAAGCGTTGTGCGTTCCCGTCCAGCCAATGCGCATTCAATAAAGTTTGTTTAAAAAAAAAAAAGTTTAAACAAACTTTATTGAATCCGCATCGGCTGGAGGGGAGAGCACAACGCTTCCCTCAGCCACGGACCTGCACCGGGAGACAGAGCAGCAGCGAGGAGGTAAGTAAGGGGGAGGATTTTTTTTTTCACTGTTCCGGCCCCACCTGCTAAGTTGCGCCCTAGGCGGCTGCCTAGGTCTCCTTACAGGTGGCACCGGCCCTGCCGAACTCCTGTTCGGGTCCGGGGTCCAAAAAACGTAATGTTCAGTACGAACCCGAACAGTGCGGTTCGGGTCTGCTCAACACTAGTAGGCAGCTGTCTTTCAATGTTAATTGTGGCCTACTATATGTAAGTACTCTCTAAATATCCATATATTGTATTATATCCAGTATTATTTTGCCATTAATATGCCAGTATTATTTTGCCAATAATATGTCAGTGTTATTTTGCCATTAAAATGCCAGTATTGTTTAGCAATTAATATGCCAGTGTTATTTGCCCATTAAACCCCCCCCCCCCCCCCCCCCCCCCATTCACCTCCTGGCTGCTCTGTATCTTTGAATGGCTCTTCCCTGCAGTCTTCTTTTCTGCGTGGAGGAGGTAAATACACCTATTTTAAAACACATATTTCTATTATTTATGCATTTTCTTTCAATTTTTCTAACAGAAGCTATAGATTATTTTACATCATAGTTTTCTCCTTACATTCCCCGCATTAACAGTGCTTAGGTTGACACAGGCCCTATTATGTAGACCGCTCCTTTGTAATCAGTATGTAGATATGTGCTTTCATGAAATTTGATTATGTACATTCAAATATTGCAGTAGGTGTAGACAGTTTGGTATTTTATATGGAAGTACACTAAAATGTAAATGTTTTGCAATATTAAGACATGGACATGCCATCAACATCTGCTAATGAGTCAAGAATCCCTACAATCTAACCCTACATTGTCTCTGTTAAACAAATTGACCAGAATACAAATTACAAGGCAGTCCTCCACTAAAGGACAGTGACAAAGAACACAGAACTAGTTATTGTTAGACCAAAATAACAAGCTGTTTTGGAGTCAATGCAGAACATTTTACTGAAAAATAAAATCTTATACAGGATTAAATAGCTCCACCCAGTGGTCATTGTAGAATGTACAGCATTGTTGCTTTAGGATCTACTCAGAAATCAGTGCTCCAAGTTTCTGACCACTTTGGATCACTTCAGTGATCTGAATAGCCTTCTGTTTGGGCTACTCAGAAATCACTGAAGTGCTCTCAAACTGGCATGAAAATCAGCCACTTCGGATCTCAGAAATAGTAACATCTATCCTCCCCATAGATTTCTATGGGGAGGATGTTGACTCCCAAAATAATAATCAAAAATAATAATAAATAAACAAAATTAGCCCATGGGGCCAGCAGACTGCCACTGGCCTAAAAGATTTACATAGATGTCCCTAAACTACGCATGGAGGGGGGCGAGCAATTAGTCCTCCTGACCCCCACTATAATAAACTGGGCCCCCATAATAAATGGGGCTCTCAACCCCTTATTTCTACATTGGAGGCAAGGGCAAGAAGCCAAGCCCCCCCTCCCCCAAATATTAACCTTGGTCCATAAAGCAGAATAACCCCCTGGTGTCCAGAGGCTGCCCAAGTGCCTCAGGAACCCATAAAATAAATAAGTACCTCCCTGGTGTCCGGAGGCTAGCCAAGTACATCCAGACCCCATCAAATGAATAAGTATCCCCCTGGGGCCTGGATGCTGGTCAAGTGTCTCTGGACTCCATATTTATAAAATGACTTGTCCCATGGGATGGGTGCTGCTGGCCTAAGGTCCACAGACCCAATAAAATAAATCAATACCTCCCCCCTACCTCTACATTGTCCAGGTAGGGAGGGATGATTCAATAAAGTCATCTTCATTGAAGGGTGCCAAATGGGTGGGCAGTAAAAATCACTGTCCACCCAACTGGCTTCCAAAGGGTACCCTGAAAAAATAAACGATACCCTTTTAAATGTCCCATGCCAATCACAATGCCCAAGATCCTCAGTTTCGTCCAAGGAAAAGATGCTATCCAAAAATAAAAATAATTCATCTATCCTAAAAACATTCTGCAGCAAAACAAAAACCACGATAGAGCTATCCACTTTACATTCATCCTCAGCTTGTCAGTGCCTAGTTTGTCCCAAATAGCTTGTCAGTGCCAGGTTTTCCCCAAACAGCTTTACAGTGCTACCTTTGTCCAACACAACTTGTCAGTACCAGCTTTGCCCCAGTTTGCCATTGTCAATTTGGCCATCAAACACCATCCAAAGGCCTTGTTAGTACCATTTTTGTCCCCAAACAGATTGTAGTGCGATCAGTGGTGGATCCAGGGTGGGGGGGGGGGGGCAACGGGAAAATGGGAAGGGAGAAGAGAGAGACATAAATGGGATGGTAGAGGAGAGACAGACATGGGATGACATGGGAGAGAGGAAAAGACAGACGGACATGGGAGAGAGGAAAAAAAAACAAACGGACATGTGCCCCTCCGGAGATCAGACTCTGGATCCGCCCGAGTGCTATCTTTGCTCCTTATAGCTTGTCAGGGCATTCTTTGTCCCAAAACAGCATGTCAGTGCTAGCTTTCCCACAAACAGCTCGTCAGGGCCATTTTTATCCCCACACATCTTGTCAGTTTCATCTTTTGCCCCAAACCACTTGTCAGTGCTTTTTGCTCCACACCACTTATCTACAGAACTAGAGAGCAGGAGAGTTGTGTTCCTCCTTTTCTCACTGATCCAACATGCATGAAATTACTACTGAAAGGCAAAGCCACAGGTGTCATGTAGCAACTATGCTGACCCAATGATGTCAGTTATCTACTTGGGCACCACACAGCATTTATTCCTTTAAATTTAAATTCTCTCACTACTTTGAAACATGGTAAACGACACTGCAGTAGTAATATTCCACTGTATATCAAGGGACTGGTTCCTATCAGGAATCGCAATTTCCATGGTATCTGCCCTTTGAATTTCTGCTCTTATTCTGTCAATTCATACCTATTTTCAAAAACACTTGGAATGCACAAACAAAGTAAACTTTATATTGTGACTGCTGAAGTCTGGTCTAAATAGAGGTCTGGTCTAAATATAACAAATCCTAGTTAAGCTCAATATATATTAAAGTCTAGCCCCTTAGGCATTTCAGTACCTCACAAGGGTTTTCTTGAGGTGAGGGGGTAGCACAAAATATATAAAAATATTTTTTAAAGCAATTGATCTAGATATTACCGTTTTCCTGGTTAACCATGGCAGCAGTCACGTATGGGTTAGCTCTACCCTCAAGGTAGGCAGGACAGAAAAAATAAAACTATGAGACAGCCGCCCCCGTTTCAGGACGAGGGCCTGTTTAGGCCCTTCTTTGCACATTTCTTTTTTCTTTTATTTAATTTTTCTACTCACCTTCCGGGAAGTTCAGCCTCTTTCTTCCTGAAGCCCGGTTCCTTACCGTCTGGAAGGTTACCTGGGAATCATGGGCATCCGCAGAAATTTTTTCAAGTTATCATGAAGTGGAGGAGCTTTGTCATTATCAGTGAAGGCATGCAAAGGGTTGATAAAGCCTGCACCAGATACAGATCCACAGCACCAGATATAAACCAACCACACTAGATATAGCCTCACTGCACCAAATATAGATCCACTGTGCCAGATATAGACCCACAACACCAGGTATTAACCCACGGTACCACCTAAAAATCCATGACACAAGATATAAACCACAGCACCAGATAAATATCCAGAGCTCTAGCTGAAACTCCACAGCAACAGATAGAACAACATAGCAAAGATATAACCCCATAGCACCAGATACAACACTATAGCACACAATATAACCCAACAGCACCAGATACAACACTATAGCACACAATATAACCCAACAGCACAAGACACAACACTATAGCACACAATATAACCCAACAGCACCAGACACAACACTATAGCACAAAATATAACCCAACAGCACCAGACACAACACTATAGCACACAATATAACCCAACAGCACCAGACACAACACTATAGCACACAATATAACCCAACAGCACCAGACAACACTACAGCACACAATATAACCTCTCAGCACCAGATACAACACTATAGCACACAATATAAACATACGGCAACAGATACAACACTATAGCACACAATATAACCCCACAGCAACAAATACAACACTATAGCACACTATATAACCCCACAGCACCAGATACAACACTATAGCACACAATATAACCCAACAGCACCAGACAACACTACAGCACACAATATAACCTCTCAGCACCAGATACAACACTATAGCACACAATATAAACATACGGCAACAGATACAACACTATAGCACACAATATAACCCCACAGCAACAAATACAACACTATAGCACACTATATAACCCAACAGCACCAGATCCAACACTATAGCACACTATATAACCCCACAGCACCAGATTCAATACTATAGCACACAATATAACCCAACAGCACCAGACACAACACTACAGCACACAATATAACCTCTCAGCACCAGATACAACACTAAAGCACACAATATAACCCCACAGCACCAGATACAACACTATAGCACACTATATAACCCACAGCACCAGATACAACACTATAGCACACTATATAACCCCACAGCACCAGATTCAATACTATAGCACACAATATAACCCAACAGCACCAGACACAACACTACAGCACACAATATAACCTCTCAGCACCAGATACAACACTATAGCACACAATATAACCCAACAGCACCAGACACAACACTATAGCACACAATATAACCTCTCAGCACCAGATACAACACTATAGCACACAATATAACCCAACAGCACCAGACACAACACTATAGCACACAATATAAGCATACTGCAACAGATGCGGACGCCCATGATCTCTCTCCCTGCACTCTCACTCATATGACCCCTTCTTCCCAAACTGACTCCCTAGACTTGCCAATCTGAACCCCAAATGTACCAATCTGACACTTTTTCCAAGTCTGACCCCTAGACGTGCCAATCTGACCCACTCCCAACCTGGGAAGGTCGGGGTGTGAGGCCTGTCATTGGTACCATGCACGTGCGGTGATGCTGCCACCTTTTCTACAAAAACAATACCGGCCTTACTGGTGCCCCCATAGATTTAACATTGGCATCAAGTAATTTTTTTACTGGCCTGCCGGTAAAATACCGTCTGGATGGCAACCCTAGCTGTTACTCAAGCTAACAGGGGTGCTGTGCATGTGCACAATGCTGTACATGCACAGTACCAGTGTTCCAGACCCTGGAGAGTGTGATCAGAAATACAAGATCGCTGTCCTGAATCCCGCCATGATCGTGACTGTCCCATGCACTAGTTTCTGCCAGGCTGAAATGGTGGCCAAAATATGGACTATTATGATTGCAACTGTAAAAAAACAAAAGTGCTTTTAAAACCCTCAAAACCCAGCATTAAATATCTCTGTGACGTGTGAACTATATTTTTCCATATGGAGTAATATTTTGAACTGTAAATGTACATTAGTGACAAATATATATAGCATGACATCAAAATAGAATTATGACAGTGCGTGACATCACAATAGCAGAGCTGCATTACTTTCAAACCCAGCTCAGCTTTCAGCAGTTGGTGCAGTAGCAGATCCTGTTAACCTGTGAAGGTGTGAGACTCCCTGACAGAGCGCTCCAGTTTAATACATGCTGCCGCGAGGTCTGACGCCTGGAACATTATGCTTCACATTAGATTGTAAGCTCAGCAGAGCCGGTTAGGGTAGGGGTTTACTTTCTCTGTATGGGGATAGATTTTTGTATTGTATAACTTACCTTAGACTGTAAGCTCTGCAGAGTTGGTTAGGGCAGGTGAGTCGCTCTGCAGGGCAGGGACCTCCTTACTCTGTATTCTATCCTTATTCAATTGTAAGCTTTGTGGGGATAGATTTTTTTTATTGTATAACTTACCTAGACTGTAAGCTCTGCAGAGTTGGTTAGGGCAGATAAGAAGCTCTGCAGGGCAGGAACCTCCTTACTCTGTATTATATCCTTAGTAGATTGTAAGCTTTGTGGGGATAGACTTTTGTATTGTATAAGTTACCTAGACTGTAAGCTCTGCAGAGTTGGTTAGGGCAGATAAGAAGCTCTGCAGGGCAGGAACTTCCTTACTCTGTATTATATCCTTATTAGAGTGTAAGCTTTGTGAGAATATATTTTTGTATTGTATAACTTACCTTAGACTGTAAGCTCAGCAGAGCTGGTTAGGGCAGGTGAGTCGCTCTGCAGGGAAAGGACCTCCTTACCCTGTATTCTATCCTTATTAGATTGTAAGCTTTGTGTGAATAGATTTTTTTCTATTGTATAACGTACCTTAGACTGTAAAGCTCTGCAGAGTTGGTTAGGGCAGATAAGAAGCTCTGCAGGGCAGGAACCTCTTTACTCTGTATTATATCCTTATAAGATTCTAACCTCTCTGTGTAAATGTATTGTGTCCAGCAATATGCAGTTCGATATACTAACTAAATGATCCAGGGGGAAAAACGATCGCCATATTTGGGGTCAGGAAGGAATTTTTTTCCCCCATGTGAGACAAAATTGGCCAAAAGTTTCTCTGGGGTTTTCTTTGCCTTCCTCTGGATCAACCAGATATTTAAAAATGATATTAAAATTGCAGCAATATTTTAATTGCACATCTGCTTATTGCTGCAAAAAAATAAATAAAAAAAAAAAGAATACATTTATCCCTGTCTGTTTCCTGATTTATTTCATGGCACACAACACTATCTACTATCTACACATCATATGGGTCATAAAAAGTTGAAAGGTTTGGAAGATACACAAAGTCATAAGCTGGGCTTGCCTTTTACCACACTGATCACAATAAGGAAAGGTGAGCAGGTGATAGATATGTGACATATCAATCAGAAAAAGGAAGGAATAGTTGCCAGCAGTTTTCAGACTTGACAAGACATACTTTTTTTGGGTGTTGGGGCATGGAATGTGTCTATGAATGTCTTCAATGTGCTCCAGGCAGCCAATATATGCTTGTACACATACTAGGAAGACTGGTACCCAATTTTTTGGGGACAACCAATGTCATGTGACTAATAAAACACAAATATATTTTATGTGCAAAACTATTTTTTCTGTTGATTCTATTGCAATGTACTAAACATTTAACACTCCAATAGTACATATGAGCAAAGTGCGAATAAAACCAGGCATAATTGCGAATAAAAACAGGCAAGTTTGCGAAAAAAAATTCTACCTCTTTTGAAAGCATTTGCTAAAAGCTGGTGTAATTTTCACAATCAAATAAGAATTATTTTTCACAAAATATTGGTAAAACTCTTTAGCATGTGCAAATCTAATCGCAATTACAACCGGAAAAATGCACGCTAAATAAAAATAAACGGAAGAGGCGCAAATCAGGGAAAACAAGAGCAAAATGTTACAAATAGTCGCAAATTGCTCCTTACTCATGTCTTACCTACTTTTTTTCCCCACTGCACATGTTTAGTACATGACCCCCACAGTGTCATATGTCTCCTGGGATGTTGGCAAATGTGGAAAGGGATAGTCCAATTACAGGGGACAAGTATACTATACACAATATAACCTCACAGCACCAGATACACTATAGCACACAATATAACCCAACAGCACCAGACACAACACTATAGCACACAATATAACCTCTCAGCACCAGATACAACACTATAGCACACAATGTAACCCAACAGCACCAGACACAACACTAAAGCACACAATATAACTCCACAGCACCAGATACAACACTATAGCACACAATATAAACACAAAGCAACAGATACAACACTATAGCACACAATATAAACACAAAGCAACAGATTCCCTAAACACCCAAATTCCTAAATCCATGACATTTCTTTATCTCTTTCCCCCTTTTTTATATGTTTTATTCCTCCATGTTTGCCATTTCTTTCCCCATCATTTTATGTGTTTTATTCCTCCATGTCAGTGACCTCTTTTCGCCTACATTTTATCTTTTCTGCCCCATGTCACAATTTTGTCTGTATTCTGCTCCAATCAATCACCTCTTTTCATCCTCTATTATCTTTTCTGCCCCATGTCATCCCATTTTGTTTGCAATCTGCCTCCATCTATCACATCATTTTATCCGCCAATTTACCCTGGATTTACCCCACTCTTCCATGTACCTTGGCTGTTTTGTTTTTTAAAGCTATTATAAGCTCTTACTACCTGTTACAGAGGCTCAGCTATGGTCTCTGAGTATCTTCCCCTGTTTCCTCCATGATGTTGAACTGCGGGCTCTCTTCTGTCAGTCATGCTGCCACATGGAGGGCTGAGGGGCGGGCTATAACTTCATACCCCCGGGCACCCCTGTCATTGGCTCTCCATGCAGCATGACTGACAGCTGCAGAGACCTGCACCAATGTGGATGGGAGACCAGTATTACAGCAAGCAGAGTTGCAGAGAGCAATAGCTTTGGGTGCCACCTCCTACCCCAGCAACTGGTGTGCAGTCCCCTAGGGACAACTAGAGGCTACACACTGAGTAAACATAATAATAATAATAAAAATAAAAAAAAAGGGGAATTGCAAAAATCCAGGGGGGGGGGCAAGCGCCCCCCCCTTGCCCCCCCCTGCGGACGCCCATGCTGGGAATCCCTATTTCTCTGTACACTTACTGCAAGTTGGTACTGGAGATGTGGCTGGATTATTGTTACTGTGCCTAGTGCTTGTATTCCTCCGTAAGCTTACTGCAAGAAGTCACATACCTGCTTTTTTGGGCTGGCTGAGTTCTGACCATGTTTGTTTTGTTTTTTTTCAGGTATTTTTTCTTCAAGTTCCTGCATCACTGTTCAGGTTAGTTGATCTTGCCCCCCCCCCCTTTTTTTTTTTTTTAAACTACCTGGAGGCTTTTCCTTCCGTTTTTAGGGGAGTGGAACGTTTTATATGTTCCACTGCTCCCCATTTTTTTTGTCTTCTTGGGCTCCCTTATGGCGGTGGAAAGCTTTTGTGCTCCACACCTTTTTTACTTAGCCTTTTTTGGGGATTTTCTCGGTGTTGGAACGCATATTCGTTCCACACCATTCTTATTCTCCCCTTTTTTTTTTTTCTTTCTTTCTTTTTAAGTGCTGGATCGCGTTTGCGTTCCAGCACTCGTTTCCTGCTTTTTTTCGGCACTGGAAATATATGCGTTCCAGGCCTCACTTGTACTGTTTCCTGTTCCGGATTTTAGGCTTTTCAAACGGGTTTTCTTCCGTTTTTTCTGCTGGATGGCCCTGTATTCGTTCTTTCAGGTACCACCACTGATTTATGTTGCCTCCTTTGCCTCCTCCCTCGTTTCTTGCCACCTGTCGTTGAGCGGCAGTCGTAGTGGTCCCGTGGTCTGTCGGAAGGCGTGGTCTCTACCCTGTTGAAGGCTAGGAAGCCTAACTCCTCGAACCCATACCATCGGATCTGGTCTGCCTTCCTAGTTTGGTCCATAGGTAGGGTTTCTGACCCGTTCTCTCCTTCCCTACCGGATGTCCTGGCATTTCTACAGGCTGGCCTGGATCGGGGTTTGGGTCTGAACTCCCTCCGTGTTCAGGTTTCTGCCCTGTCTGCTCTCACATCGATGCGCTGGGTTTTGGATCCTTTGGTTGTTCGTTTTTTCAAGGCTGTTATCAAACTTCGTCCTCCGGCCCGATAATTTGCGGCCCCCTGGAACCTTCCTCTTGTTCTTCAGGCTTTAACGGAACCTCCTTTCAAACCCATGCCTGATGCCTCCCTATGGTTGATGACTCTAAAGACCCTATTGCTTTTAGCTAAACGTTGTTGGCAACTGCAAGCTTTTTCAGTGGATCCCCCTATACTGTCTAAGGTATAAATAGTTGTACACAGCCACCTAGTCCTGCTCACTATGATACACAGGAGCCAGTAAGAGTGCAGAGGTGTAGTTTATGATATCATCATGCAGGCTATAGCCACAGTTGTAAAGTGAGACTTGCTGGAAATTTTTGGAGAATGTTGCATCATAGATAACATTCTCAAAATGGATGCTGTAGACAGACACCTAATTTTATTTTTACTTTTATATGCAATATTTTATTTTTACTTTTATATAGCTGGAACACACACTCCCTCTTTGACTTATCCCACCTAGTGCCTCCCATCCACTCTACTGTTACTACAACTTCAATCCCTCTGACTTCTTCAATCACTTAATTGTCTCATGGACCCCATTCCCTCTAGATTGTAAACTTACTAGTGTTGAGCGAACCCGAACCGCAAAGTTCGGGTTCGTACCGAACACTACGATTTTTGGACCCCGGACCCGAACACGGACATTCCACTGTATGTCCAGGTTGGAGTTGGGCGATTAATATCGCCTTAAATTTAAAATTACTAGTGACTGGACAGCTATTGCTGCCCAGTCACTAGTAAAATACCCCCCCCCCCCCGCCCCGGTCCCCACCCATTGCCGGAGGGTGGGGACCCTAAAAAGAATGAGGGGGGGGGACCTAGTGTCCCCCCCCCCGGTACCCACCCATGGCCGCGGGTGGGGACCCTAAAAAGAATGAGGGGGGGACCTAGTGTCCCCCCCCAGTCCCCACCCTTGGCCGGCAGGTGGGGACCCTAATAAGAATGAGGGGGGGGGACCTAGTGTAAAAAAAGCGCAAAAATGTCTTTTTACAAATCCACGGGTGAAAAATAATCCATCTTCTTTTTTCTTTCTTCAGCCCCAAAAAAGGCCAAATAAAAATCCATAATACGCGCCACAACTGATAAAAAAAATAAATAAACAAACTTCGCCCATGGAGGGCCCCGTGCAGACTGAGCTCTGCAGGGCGGGGGAAGGCTTATAAAGCCTTCCCCCGCCCTGCAATTAAGCTCAGAGCACTCTGATTGATTTGTTGGATTGAAATCCAACCAGAATGCTCTGTCATTTTGCACAGCGTAGGAAAGTTCTTTTGAATTTTCCCACTCTGTTTAAAATGGCTAGCACTTCGATTGGTTGGATATGATGGCTGTCTGTCATAATAGATGGAAGTGTCGGGCAGCATGGAGGATGTCTGCACGTATCGTGCAGACATCCCCCAGCTACCCCCACTAGCCACCAGGGATCAAGAAACAAGGGGAGGGAGGGGGGCAGAGAGACAGGGGGAGGGAGAGGGGAAAGTGAAAGACAGGGGGAGGGAGAGGGGAAAGTGAAAGACAGGGGGAGGGAGAGGGGAAAGTGAAAGACAAGGAGGGAGAGGGGAAAGTGAAAGACAAGGCGGGAGAGGGGAAAGTGAAAGACAAGGAGGGAGAGGGGAAAGTGAAAGACAAGGAGGGAGAGGGGAAAGTGAAAGACAAGGAGGGAGAGGGGAAAGTGAAAGACAAGGAGGGAGAGGGGAAAGTGAAAGACAAGGAGGGAGGGGGGAAAGTGAAAGACAAGGAGGGAGGGGGGAAAGTGAAAGACAAGGAGGGAGGGGGGAAAGTGAAAGACAAGGAGGGAGGGGGGAAAGTGAAAGACAAGGAGGGAGAGGGGAAAGTGAAAGACAAGGAGGGAGGGGGGAAAGTGAAAGACAAGGAGGGAGGGGGAAGAGAAAGACAAGGAGGAGGAAGGGGGAGAGAGAGAAATGTTTGGGGGGGGGAGGATGAGACAACGTGGGAGGGGGAGAGAGATAACACTGGGGGAGAGAGAGGCAGCATTGGCACATAAAAGGAAATAAAAACAAGAAATGCATTTGTTTAATATCATAATTTTTAATATTAAAAAGCAATTTACATGTGAATATATACAAGTTAAATTATATATATAATATTGCTTATATTCAAGCAAATACGGTACTTTGTTTGCTGTTTCAGTGTACGCAGTAACAAGTTCAACCTTAATAAAAATATAAATACAAAACACTAATATTGTGACACTGTATAAGACATCTTCAGTAAAGTTAAGTGTTGCACTCACAAACGGATGTAAATAATTAAACTTCAAAACAATGGCTGGCAGTAAAAACAGGGTTTAATCGTATACCTTATAGGGATTAAAAGGGTTGTCCCAGGAGACACAGGGGGAACTGGTGCCTATGTTTATCAATATTTCAGGAATGGAGACAAAGGCAAATCAATGTAACCAGCTTCTGTTCCGAAGAGAACCATTTGACCTGGGCTGCTAAGCAGTCTGGACTTTCGGTTTATAGAATACATGTAATGCTATTGGCTATTCTATAAACCAGGGGTCCTCAAACTACGGCCTTCGGGCCACATGCGGCCCGCCGAGGACATTTATCCGGCCCGCGGGGGGTGCTGCCGGCACCCCCCTCCGTGCTGTTTACCTTTTTTTTTCTGGCAGCCGCAGCTGATGGAAAACGAAAAAAAAATAATAATCACCGCGACCGGATGTGACGTAACGTCACATCCGGATCCGGTAACTGTTTCCCTCCTATGTGCAGAAGGACACTGCGCGGGACGTCCAGCCGGGGACACAGCAGCTGGAGGTAAGTGATGGGGAAGGGGGGGAGGAGGGAGGTATAACGAGCATCTGACTGGCATACTATTGCTGGGCATCTGACTGGCATACTATTGCTGGGCATCTGACTGGCAAAATATTCCTGGGCATCTGACTGGCAAAATATTGCTGGGCATCTGACTGGCAAAATATTGCTGGGCTCTGACTGGCATAATATTCCTGGGCATCTGACTGGCACACTATTCCCATTGAAATACTGGTAAGTTTGTTGATTTAACTTTACTTCATTTTAAATATTGTATTTGTTCCCATTTTGTTTCTTCACTTCAAAATAAGATATATGCAGTGTGCATAAGAATTTGTTCATAGTTTTTGTTTTTACTATAGTCCGGCCCTCCAACGGTCTGAGGGACAGTGAACTGGCCCCCTGTTTAAAAAGTTTGAGGACCCCTGCTATAAACCAAAATAGAGTCCCCATTCATACGAATAGGTCCTATTCTTATGAATGGGGACTCTATTTCGGTTTATAGAATAGCAATAGCATTACATGTATTCTATAAACCGAATGACTTTCGGTTTAAAGACTTTCGGTTTATAGCCTAACCTCGAACTCCAACACGGAAATACAGAGAAATTTCCGGGTTCGTGGCACGGACACCGTAATGTCCGGTACGAACCCGATCAGTGTGGTTCGGGTTCGCTCAACACTACCCTCCTCCCACCTTCCCTAGTATTCACCTCCTGGCTGCTCAGTGTCCCCGTCGCCTCCTCCGTGCTGCAGTCTTCCCTCTTGCAGGGAAGGAGGAGGGAAGACAGTAGCCGGATATGACTTGTTGTCATATTTGGCTGAAGTTAAAAAAAAAAAAAAAAAAAAAGCTGCTGGTGTGAATATAGCTCACACATTCGTGTGTTCGATGACGTCATGTGACCCGGTAACCCACTGTCGAGAGACAGCTACATTTTTACAGGACTGTCCCGCAATAGCAATGTGCGCGGGACAGTTGGCAAATATGCTACTAATTATGTTACCTAATCAATTATCTCAGTGCAACTTCTATTTGCTGAGTATGACTGTGTGAGGAATACTGGGAGCTTGACAGAGACCTCAATGCAGATACAAACAATAAATGTGGAAAAAACAAGGATAACACACTGTAGGGACGAACCTGATCCAGCTGATCGAGGAGTAGAGAAGAACAAGTCACTGGTATCCCAATAGCGATATGATTGGATACAGGTACATACAGCAATGATACTCCAGCAGCAAGATGATCAAATACAGGAACACCCACTATTTGTAATCCAGCAGGAAGGCAGTTAAATGCAGGCACAAGCAGTAATTGTAATCCAGCAGGAAGGTGGTTAAAATGCAGACATAAGCAGTAATAGTAATCCAGCAAGGAGATGGTTAAATGCAGACACAAACAGTAATTGTACTCCAGCAGGAAGGTGGTTAAATGCAGGCACAAGCAGTAATTGTAATCCAGCAGGAAGGTGGTTAACATGCAGACACCAGCCGTAATAGTAATCCAGCAGAGAGGTGGTTAAATGCAGACACAAGCAGTATCAGCAGTAAGATGGTAAATTCAGGATATAGGATGGTCAAGGAACAAGCCAGGGTCAGGGTCACCAGAATAATCAACAAACGATAATACAGACCGGGTCAGGCGGGCACAGGCAAGCAGAGTGGTCAGAAGGAAGTCCAGGGTCAGTAACCGCAAATACGGAGAAGGATAATCAAAGACGCTAGACAAGGAACACGAGAATCACCAAGCAAGGAGTGCATGGTGATTCTCCCTTTTGAATGTTCCCGCGTCTGATGTGAACGCAACGGGCGTGACATCATCAGGGAAGCGCCTCCGTTCCCATTGGTAGCAGTGGCGTGTACGCGCTACCGGAGCAGGTGGACAGGTGAGTAGGATAGGGTATTCGGGAGATCTACTCCGTGGTAGATCGTGACAGACTGCTAAGATTGGCCACAACTGAAACCAAGTGGTACATTTTCAGGTTAATTTGCTGTTGGTTCCTCCAGTGTTCACCTGTAGTTCTCATATTTGCAGTAATCATATAATCAATTTTGTGACATGGCAAACTTTCTTACATAGCATTATTAATTGTTCTGGACGGTACTAAATTACATGCAGACAGTGGCTTTACTGATATTGTGTAATTTTTGGAGAAGTAAACATTTTTCACCTGTAAATTAATTGGCTGGTTTTGAAAGTAATTTAAGCAAAATTATGCTTCAGTTGAAATTTGTAGCTTGCATGGTACCTTGGGGAATTGTGACTTCACATCATCTGGTTTTCATGTCTGTCTAAATGCCAGTGCTACTGGGCCTAATCTAATTGAGAAATGCAACATGTGAACATGCAATATAGGGCACATCAGCTAGGATCAGATCATCATCATTGTCAGAGCTGGAGCTAGATCTTATATTCATTAAATTAAAAACATTATACAAGCAAGCACCGGGGACAGTGTAAAAACACGCAAGTACTGGAGGGACACCGACACTGGGGCAAGTACTGGAGATACATTGAGACAGTGGGGCAAATGCTAGTGGGGACATTATAACAATAGGGCAGGCACTGGGGGCCATTGAGACAGTGGGTCAACTATAGGTGGGACATTGAGACACTTGGGCAAGTATGGTGGGCAGGGTCTCCAAATGATCTGGGGCTAGAGCCCAGATGAGCTCTGTCACACACACCCCATCTCTCTGTCTCTCTCACACTGTCTCTCTCACACACCGTCTCGCTTTCTTTCTCACACACACCATCCCTCTCTCTTTCTCATACACACTGTACTGTCTCTCTCTCATTCTCAGACACCATGTATCTCTCTCTCTCTCTCTCACACACACCGTCTCTCTCTTTCTCACACACACAGAAACCCTGACACACACCCAGATACATTGACACACACACATACACTTATGCAAACACCCGTACACACACACACACACCTAGACATACACACAAACACTTATGCAAACACCCTGACACACACTTATACACCCTGACACCCACACACAGTCACACTTACACACATTTCTTCTATTTTTTTAACCAAAAAAAAAAACCTTATACTGTTGGTCCCCCTCTCTGCTAAATTACCTTTATATGCAGGGAGGAGGACATCTTTGATGGCATCTGCATTGGCAGAACACCGCCATCCAGTATCTTCTGCCGGATGTCATCCGGAGCACAGCCAATCTCACAGATTGACGGGGGCAGAGCTTGTGCTCAGTATGGCCAGGAGGTGCGTTCACCACAGGCACTAGCCTGTGGGCCGCACCTCGAGGAGGTGCTAGGTAGAGATGGCTGGTTTTATATTTATGTAACAAACATTAAATAAAACCAGACAGACAAATACAAATAAATATCAACCAGCAGTGGCGTTGCTAGGTGGGGGCTACTGGGGCTGAAGCCCCGAATCTCGGGGCCATAGCCCCGAGTCTACGCTTCAGGTTTTTTTTCCCACCAGTGGGGGGGGCGGACCACACCGGGTGCTAGATTATGGTCCGCCCCGACCCTGTAGATCTGTGCAGATCCTTGGCGGGGAAGCGCAGGCTCCAATGGCTCTGTGTTTTAAACACACTCGAGCTCATCAGTGCTGCCCCGCGCGGAGAGATGACACAGAGCATAGTGCTTTTCACACACACAGAGCCAAAGCTGCCTGAGTCTCCCCATCAGCGATCTGCACCTCATCAGGTAAAGAAGGGGAGGAGACAACATGGAGGGGGAGGAGACAACAAGTTGGGGGGGGGGGAAGGAGACAACAAGTTGGGGGGGGGGAAAGGAGACAACAAGTTGGGGGGGGGGGAAGAGACAACAAGTTGGGGGGGGGGGGAAAGAGACAACAAGTTGGGGGGGGGGAAAGAGACAACAAGTTGGGGGGGGGAGAAAGAGACAACAAGTTGGGGGGGGGGGGAGAAAGAGACAACAAGTTGGGGGGGGGGGAGAAAGAGACAACAAGTTGGGGGGGGGGAGAAAGAGACAACAAGTTGGGGGGGGGAAAGAGACAACAAGTTGGGGGGGGGGGAGAAAGAGACAACAAGTTGGGGGGGGGGGGAAAGAGACAACAAGTTGGGGGGGGGGAAAGAGACAACAAGTTGGGGGGGGGGGGGGAAGAGACAACAAGTTGGGGGGGGGGAGAAAGAGACAACAAGTTGGGGGGGGGGAAAGAGACAACAAGTTGGGGGGGGGGGGAAAGAGACAACAAGTTGGGGGGGGGGAAAGAGACAACAAGTTGGGGGGGGGGGAAAGAGACAACAAGTTGGGGGGGGGGAAGAGACAACAAGTTGGGGGGGGGGGAAGAGACAACAAGTTGGGGGGGGGGAAGAGACAACAAGTTGGGGGGGGGGAAGAGACAACAAGTTGGGGGGGGGGGGGGAAGAGACAACAAGTTGGGGGGGGGAGACAAGTTGAGGATGGGGGGGAGACAAGTTGGGGGGGGGAGACAAGTTGGGGGGGGGGAGAGACAAGTTGGGGGGGAGAGACAAGTTGGGGGGGAGAGACAACAAGTTGGGGGGGGGGGAGACAACAAGTTGGGGGGGGAGAGACAACAAGTTGGGGGGGGGAGAGACAACAAGTTGGGGGGGGGGGGAGACAACAAGTTGGGGGGGAGAGGGAAGAGACAACAAGTTGGGGGGGGAGAGGGAAGAGACAACAAGTTGGGGGGGGAGAGGGAAGAGACAACAAGTTGGGGGGGGGGGGAGAGGGAAGAGACAACAAGTTGGGGGGGGGGAGAGGGAAGAGACAACAAGTTGGGGGGGGGAGGGAAGAGACAACAAGTTGGTGGGGGAGAGGGAAGAGACAACAAGTTGGTGGGGGAGAGGGAAGAGACAACAAGTTGGTGGGGGAGAGGGAAGAGACAACAAGTTGGTGGGGGAGAGGGAAGAGACAACAAGTTGGTGGGGGAGAGGGAAGAGACAACAAGTTGGTGGGGGAGAGGGAAGAGACAACAAGTTGGTGGGGGAGAGGGAAGAGACAACAAGTTGGTGGGGGAGAGGGAAGAGACAACAGGGTGGGGGAGAGAGAGGATACAACAGGGTGGGGGAGAGAGAGGATACAACAGGGTGGGGGAGAGAGAGGATACAACAGGGTGGGGGAGAGAGAAAGGACAACAGAGTGGATGGAGAGCAGAGACAACAGGTCACGGGGAGAGGAGACAATAGGTTGGGGGGGAGAGAAGACATATGGTAAAGAAGAGAGAGACAGACATGGATGAAGAGGAGAGAGACAGACGTGGGGGGAGGAGAGGCATACATGGGTAGAGGGACAAAGACAGTTATAGGGGGTACAGGAGAGAGACATGCAAGGGGAAGGCAGATGACAGACATGGGAAGGAAAAGAAATAGACATGGGAAAGGAAAGAGACAGACATGGGAAAGGATAGGAGAGAAACAGACGGAAAGGAAGAGGCTAGAGAGACTGACATGGGAAAATGAGGATAGGGCAGGAAGAGGAGAGATACAGACTTGGGAAGGAAGAGAGAGACAGAGACCAGTTGCAACATTTCCCTGCAGTTGGTGGTGACAGCTAGTGCTGAGGCCCATGGCCAGACCGCCCCCAGCGAGCCCATGCGGTTACCGGGTAAGGTATTTTCCGTATTTGAATTTTTATCAGCTATTTTGGTGGTCTTTATTTTGGATATTTTAGATATCTATGCATTTTGATACTCTGTTGATAATCTATGCATTTACTAGTAAATTTATGCCAGAGAACATGTCACCGGCAAGGTTGCCAGTTCCGGCTGGAGTCCAGAAGCAAGGGCAGGAGCAGGTGTGATACCCTGTGCAGGGTGACCACTCTCCCCCAAGGGTGGAGCCCCAGGCTTTGAGCGGCCACAATTAGGGTTTTGAGGTCTTCTTTTGGGCATCTAGACAAACAGGAACAAACGGGCAAATTAGAAAACGTAGTCGGGGTCACAAGCCAAAAGGTCAGTATTGGAGAAGGACGGAGAAGCCAAGGTACTAGCCGAGTCAGGAGTGGAGAAGGACAGAGAAGTCAGGGTACAGGCCAAGTAGATATCGGTAGATCAGGGAACAAAACAATAACACCAGCAAAAGACAGGCAGGCAAAATGTTCCAGCTAAAAGTGCTGGGAGGAGGGGGTTTAAATAAGGCAGGAACACCTGAGCTTAATTAAGTATGGGCAGGAGGTACAGACAGACACATAGCAATGGTGAAAAACCAACCCCTCTGGTGGTGCACAGAACAGTCACAGGCACCAGAAACACAGAGGTCCCAGGGTTCAATCCCAGCAAAGGTTACACTATCCCCCTCCAAAAAAGGTGTGCACTAAACGCCTACATCAGATTTATACACTTTCTTCTTAGTGTCTTGGTTTTTTTCTGGTTCCTTTTTACCACTGCTGGGTAGGAGCTGGGCTGTGGCATAACCTGAGATAGAAAGTTTTCTTCATTCAGACAGAGGTTAGGTGAAGGGGCTACAGCCATGGCTTTACGTAAAGGTGGCATGGGTTCCTGGCAGGCTGATATAAAATCAACACTTCGTGGTTTTGGGTTGACTAGGACGGTCCCCAAATCAGCTGGAAAAGTTCGGCGTGAGGCGAGGAAATTAGGTTCTCCATCCTCCTCTTCACCAGAGCTATCAGGCAGACATTCCAAACTGGAGGAAACAGGTTTTTGGGACTGATGTTTCATCATGCAACAAAGTGCAGTTGATGGTTTAGGTTGCAGTCCCATTGTCCTCCTCTTGTGAACAGGTAATGGTGGTCGAATGGGGCAGTAACTTATATAGTGCCCAGAATCTCCACAGTAAAAGCACAAGTTGTGGTCTCTGCGCCAGGACCATTCTGCATCTGTGAGTGGACCTCTGGCTCTTTTCTTTTCAGAAGAAAGCTGTGCCTTGCCAAATAAGGCCAAGGCTGGGATTCGATGCAGATGGAGCCCCACATTGCTGGTATGCTGCTTGGTAACCGTACACAGATGAAGGGCAGATCTGGTGCCGAATTCACCCTGGTCAGCTTTTTTGAACTGGAAGACTGGGTAGCGGGAAAGGCTGACCTCAAGAGATGTACCTCTTCCTGGAGCAAAGAAAAACTTTACTGCAGCGTCCGAATATACTTTGACAGCGTCCCCACCTGCTCTATCAAAAGCGTAATAGCATAAGCACTTGCGGACTCCATAGTATGGCTGGAACATTCTGTCAGTTGCCAGTTCCGGTTGAAGTCCAAATGCAAGGGCCGGAGCAGGTGTGATACCCGTAGTCGGGGTCACAAGCCAAAAGGTCAGTATTGGAGAAGGACGGAGAAGCCAAGGTACTAGCCGAGTCAGGAGTGGAGAAGGACGGAGAAGTCAGGGTACAGGCCAAGTAGATATCGGTAGATCAGGGAACACAACAATAACACCAGCAAAAGACAGGCAGGCAAAATGTTCCAGCCAAGAGTGCTGAGAGGAGGGGGTTTAAATAAGGCAGTAACGATGGGCAAGGAACACCTGAGCTTATTTAAGTATGGGCAGGAGGTACAGACAGACACATAGCAATGGTGAAAAAACAAGTCACAGGCACCAGAAACACAGAGGTCCCAGGGTTCAATCCCAGCAAAGGTTACAGAACATATGTTTATGTAATTGTATGTTTGTGTATATTTTTATTTATCTTTTTTTTATATATATGTATTAAATTATTTTATGCACATTTGAATCATTAGAAATTGTCTATCTTTAAGTTCTGTCTGGAGTTTTTTCTTTTTAAATTCTCTTACAGGTCCTCCTTTTAAGCAGGAATTCTATGTTGCAGCACTAGCAGCCATACATTAACTGGGAGTGTATTTAACCCTCTCTTTATACATATAATATTGGTGGTTGGATCACTTTCATTTTATTTTGATTATTTTAAATTATATAGTGCTTTATGTCCTAAATATTAAATTCTGAAAAACATACTGCTGGCTTGTGTGTGTTTTACTGTATCTGTGTGTGATTATCTGACACTGTGTTTTATGTATGTGCATGCATGACTGTGTGTGATTATATATGCGCATGAATACAACAGACCAAGTACAAGTGTACTTGGTCTGTGTGATACAGCGTGCTTGGTCTGTGTGAGACAGCGTTGTTGTTATGTGTGTCTGTGTGAGTCAGGGTGCTTGGTCTGTGTGAGACAGCATTCTTGTTATGTGTGTCTGTGTGAGACAGGGTGCTTGTTATGTGTGTCTGACAGTGGGGTGTGTCATACAGGCACAGACCATCTTTGTTTCTAGCCCTGCTGAGCACACCCAGCACTCAGACACTATAGTGTGGTGCTCCCTCGCGCTCTGCTGGATAAAAAAAAATATCCTAGTAGCAAGGCCTCCTTGCTTGGACAACAATACCCATGTGCCAGATCTAACTTTCTGGTCACCATGGTGACCTAGCGCCTGGGGTTTATTGAGCCCTGATATATACCTTTATACCTATTATTCATTAGCATCATATAAATCTTTCTATATGCCACCTATGCATGTGAGCTTATTTACTCCACTTCTATCAAGTCTGCCACGGGCTCCAGCCCCGGATCTTTTGGAGACCTAGCAACGCCTCTGTCAACCAGTCATATATATATCATATAAATATTATATAAACTTGAGCCATATGTTATATATATATAACATATGGTTCAGGTTTATATAATATTTATATGATATATATATGGCTGGGTTTATATAACTATAATAATAACTATAATAAGTATTATATAAAACCAGCTATATGCATATACATTTTATATAAACCATCCATATGATCAAATATCATAAATGTATATAATATTTATATTAAATTTAAATATATATATGTCTGGGGGGAGCTGTTTGTTGGCTGGGGGGGGGGGGGCTACACAGCTGGCTGGGGGAGCTGTACACTTGCACACACACAGAGACAACCTTACACACACACACACACACACACAATCAGACTTACACAGACAACCTCACATACAGTCAGACTTATACATAGAGTCACATAGACACATTTGCACACACACACAGTCAGACTTACATTCACATACATATACATACACACACAAACGCTTACACACAGAGTGAATTTTTTATTATTTTTGTCCCCCTCCCTGCATGGTTACCTTTCATTTGCGGGGAGGGGGATTGTTCGGTCTTCCGGTTCTCTGCTACAGGAGGTTCAGAGCCTGAGGGGGCGGAGCTTCCAGCACTCGTGCGAAATGCTGCTCGGAGGTACAGCTACTGGTGGAAAAGTCACGCAGGCCACACCTCTACCGCATGTTCGATGGACCTGTACTATGAGATCAGTGCTGAACGCATAGTACAGGTTTTAACGGCATTCAGGGCTTTCACAGGGAGACTTGGGTCTTCAGCCCAATTATGTTTGTTCCCCTCCCTGCATGATTACCTTTCATTTGTGGGGAGGGGGATTGTTCCATCTTCCGGTTCTCTGCTCTAGGAGGTTCAGAGCGTGAGGGGGCAGAGCTTCCACTCCTCATGCGAAATGCGGCTCGGAGGTGTGGCTACTGGTGGAAAAGTCACGTGGGCCGCACCTCTACCACATGTTTGATGGACTTGTACTATGCGATCAGTGCTGATCGCATAGTACAGGTTTTAACAGCATTCAGGGCTTTCACAGGGAGACTCGGGCCTTCAGCCCTGTTAGCACCCCCTTAGCGACGCCACTGATGGTGGGAAAGTGTGGCAATGGGGCAAGTACTGGAGAGACACTGAGACACTGGGGGACATTGATTCTCTGGTTCAATACTCTTTTAAGCAGTTTTGTTTTTTGATAAGCCAACACACCAATCAAACATGATAATGTGCTTCTAGTGGTAAAGTCACAAATAAGAATGGGGACAGGAAGGTGTCTCCCCCTCACTTATATTAAGGGGGAAACAAGCGATCTGAGATGAATGAAGTCCCATTGGGATGTACACGAGGGGACCATAAGTAGTATAGTTTATAGTTTTCTATCCATTTTTGCCAAATTGACCAGTATTTATCATATTGACCTTGTGTTTTATAATACCCTTTTTCCATAGAGCATTGAAAATTAATCTGAGCTAATATCTCTAGCCTTGTGGCCATCTCATTTGCTTTCCATTTTCTGGCTATACACAATTTTGCTGTCAAAAGACTATGGATAATCAAATACTTAGTTGCCTTGCTGCTCTGAGGAATACTCAGATGAAACAGGAATAACTGGGAGGTCAATATCTGTTGTCCTGTTTTAAGGATGGGCAAGGCCACCAAATATGATACAAGCTTCCCTCCTCCTTTTGACATCTCCAACACTTTTTTGAATTTGTGGAGGGAATTTTATTTAACCTCAAAGGGGTAAAGTACCACCTCTGTTGTATTTTGTGATAAGTCTCAATAAGGGTTGTGTTGTGAACACATTTCTTCACTAAGTGTAGAGGTTATAACCACTCTTGTATTGAAAATGTGCACAGCAGGTCACTTTCCCATCTCACAATATTTAAGTTTTTAGGGTTCAGTGTCTGATGATTATTATCGTCCATTATTTGTTAGTTTGTCGATTAGCCTAGAATTATTGTTAGCTTTAAGGAACTGTTCAATATCTGAGATTCAATTATATTAATTTGGTTAATCAAACTATTTAACCTCAAATAAGTCAAAAACTCTGATTTTGGTAAGTTATAGTCTTGTTGCAAGATGGAAAACTTAATTACTGTATTCTGGTATTACATTTGTAATCCCCCTGCATGACCAGTTTCTAATATTAAGATCTTTTATATAATATGTCATTGCTTTCAAGGGGGTAGATTTGAATATTCCTTTCTGTATTTTTAGGATCTTTTAAAAAAAAATGTAAGGTTAATATAGTATTTTGAATAATTGAATTAAGGATATTTAGATCTTTAAATTTATCAAGATCGATCCAAAAAAGATGGAATGGATCCACACTATAGCAATCATTTCTTTCCAGTCTATACCAACTAGTAAATCTGGAAAGCTTTCTATTCCATTTGAGATAATGTGAATATGGCGATCTCGTGAAAGGCTTCGATGTCAGGCATGGATAGACCTACATGTTTAGTTTTTTAATCATAATTTAAGATATTCTGGGTTTCTTTCCATACATATGTTGATATTATGTTTTTGAAAAAAGCCAAAAGTTTAGCTGGCGCTCTTAATAGATTAATCTGAATAGGTAAAGTAACTTGGGAAGTAAGTAGACATTAACTGAGTTCAGCCTACCCAACCTCGAGATCTCCGTGTTCACCCATCTCTGTAGCTCCTCCCTAAAATGGCTGGCCATAGTCAACTTATTCTTAGTTCTATGGTTAAGATTAGCTGTCAAGGTCTGGGTTTTGCCCAGATTGAGTCTGTAGTGTGACATTTCTCCATAATTTTTGATAATGTCCAATACTGATGTCACTGACGTTATAGGGTCTATAAACGTAAGTAGTATGTCACCTGCAAATAATGCGATTTTCATGTTTTGATCTATTAATTCAATCCCATGAATCTCTGTGGCTTGTCGAATTGCAGCTGCCAATGGTTTGATAGACAGAAAGTACAGCAGGAGGAACAAAGGTCCCCCCTGCCTAGTGCCATTCTGAACATCAAACCAAGTTGTCTCCAGACCAACAATATTAGCCTTATGTGAAGTGTATAAAGACATTGTATCTATTTTTAAGGGGCCTTTAATCCAAAATACCTCCATAACCTCGTCCAGGAAGCTCACCTGTCAAACGCTTTCTCCGCATCAAGCACTATTATAATAGATGGTTTAGATTGTATTTGAATATTATAAAAAATGTTAAAGATTTTCTTTTTTTGGTCCATATTCATAATATCTGAAATTATAAGCTTCAGCCGTTAACTACGTATATTGGCCTATAGTTTGACAGGGTGGCTGGATCCTTACCTGGCTTTGGGATGGAGGATATATATGCCTGTAGGATCTTTGTTGGAAATCTGTTCCCTTCAGAAATTCCAGAAAAGGACCTGAGGAGGAGAGGGGAGAGAACCCCGGAGAATACCTGATAGAACATGGAGGAGAAGCCATCTGGCCCAGGAGCTTTACCCTTTTTCACGTTTTTTAATTTGCCTCTGATATTTGTTTAGGGGATAATACAGTTTGTGGGTCTATCATTATATTTTTGATGATTTCTTATTTCATTTTGCCCTTAAGTTTATTAGAGAGAAGTTTATCTACTTTGTTATTACTATGATAATATTTCTGTTTTAGGATTTGTAAGGTTCTACATGTTTTTTCTATCAGGTTTATTTTAAAATGGTTCTGTAAGTCCCATATGATTTTTGAGGTCTTTACATTGGGAGTTAATTTATTTATTCTCTCCTGTTTTGCTAATTCAATATAGAAATCAGACAATGATTTCCCCAGTTTTTTTTTCTGTGATCCTAATTTGATCAATAAGCCCCTTGAATAACATTTCAAGGTGCACCAGTGTTAAATCTGACACCTCCCTGTTATTGTTGTTAATAAGGAAATATTTCATTTGTTCCAATTTGTATTGAGTATCAGAATCCTTTGAGAGAAGACATTCATCCCGTCTCCATCTTGTTCTCTGACTGTACTCGGGATTATTCCTTAAGGTATCAAATACAGGAGCATGATTTGACGAGGAGATCAATCTTATACTCGATGATAAAAACTGTTCTAGGTATGATCCCCTAGTCAAGACCTTGTCTATCTGCAAACCATGCACCTTGGAGAAGTGGGCATAATTCCTCTTAATCCCTTTCTGTGGTATGTTGTGTTTTCCATATATCATAACAGCTGTTTCTACTGAGGAAGGTTTGGAAAGCTTTAGCTACATTTTTAATTGTTGAGTCAATCTTTGAGCCTTTAGGTAGTTTTTTTTATCAAGATTAATAGCCCCAATACAATTTAAGTTTCCCCCAAATATCAGAGTGCTCTTTAACATTTGTTATACTTTATTTAAAAGTCTGTTAGGGAAACGTGCTGAGGATTGATTAGGGCAATATGTATTCACCAGGGTAAAACAGATGTTATTTAATTTACAAATCAAGACCAAAAATCTACCATTTATGTCTATCTCTTCAAAGATCTTTTCAAATTTTATTTAATCGGAAATAATGATGGCCTCACCTCGTTTATTCCTATTCCCTTGAAAATTAGCCTGAAATATTTGGAGTATCTCCAAATTGTGTTTGCTGGAATGGACCAATGTGTCTCCTGAATAAAAGCTATATCACTATTATTCTGAGTGAGAAGATTATATAGATGACCAAACTTTCACAGATAGTTAAGACCCTGAACATTTAATGAGAGCAATTTCCCCTCCCTCTGGATCCTCCCTTCTCCCTAAACTCAGTCAGGGCAACCAGCAACAGAAGCGCACATATAAAAGACATACAAATAATAACATTTTTAATACATGTGTTCATATACATAAACAATCATAACAAGTTAAAGAGATTTTCTTCAAACTACCCTGCTGCTGTCGCCGCAGGTATCATTCATTTGCGATCAATGTGGGATGCCCCAGAGAGTTTCAGACTGAGGGGGCCCCCTCGCCCCTGGAGCCGCTCCCGCCCACCGATTCTTTACCCTGGGGGCCCCTGCCCCCTGCCACCCATCAAACGCCTGTGCCACCATGATAAGTCACAAAAAGACAGACCATATAATGCCCAAAAGTTATTGAGATTCGCCTCGGTCAATATTTGGGTTTTAGTGAACACTGAACTGATTTCAATAAATTTCTCACGTTTTATGAGATTTCAGCTGTCCCCTATATATGCGTTAAAGGGGTGTCAATTGCATGGAGATGTACTACAAAAAGAAAGCTTCTCAGTGAGATTCACCTCAGTCAGTATTTAATTTTTAATGGGCACCAATCCGGTTTTGATCGATTTCTCATGTTTTGAAAAAATTGTTAGGTCGTTTCATTTGTCCCCTGTACTAGGGAGTTTATAATTGTCAATATAAAATATAAAGGTATTCCCCGTCAGGAGCCAAATTCAGTGTAAGGATTGTCTCTTTTTCAGTGAGCTTCAGCATTAAAGCATAATACCAATACATGGATTGTCCCCTGTACTAGAGAGTTAGTAATTGTCAATATAAAACATATATGTATTCCCCGTCAGGAGTCAAATTCAGTGTAAGGATTGTCTCCTTTTTAGTGAGCTTCAGCATTAAAGCATAATACCAATGCACGGATTGTATAAATTCTGTGGAAGATGGTTGCTTTTACTCACATGAGCCAAAAGAGTTCCTGTCTACTGCTTCTCGTAGATGATCCTTTCACCACTGTTTACCAGTCTCAGTCTTGACGCCCCACTGTGTCAGTGCTCGAGTTGTTCCCCTTGCATCGAGCCTGACCGTTACGCCGGCAAGAGCCCAAGCCAAAGGAGGGCAAAGTAAGCAGTCTGGGGAATCCCTCCACTAAATCCATGGCTGTTCTCCTGCACAGATGCGGTTCATGGCCTCTCTCGGTACATCACCCTAACGTCCGCTCAGAGTGTGCATGCCTGCGTGCATTTCCACGCCAGGGGCGTATCCTGGTTATGAGAGAAAGGTGTGCTACTTAAAAACAATAACAATGTAATTTAAATGTCAGATACCAGGAATATTGTGCCAGTCAGATGCCAGTAATAGTGTGCCAGTCAGATACCAGGAATATTGTGCCAGTCAGATTCCAGTAATAGTGTGCCAGTCAGAGTCCAGTTATAGTGTGCCAGTCAGAGCCCAATAATATTGTGCCACTCAGAGCCCAGTAATATTGTGCCAGTCAGATACCAGTAATATTATGCCATTCAGATGCCAGTAATAGTGTTCCAGTCAGAGCCCAGTTATAGTGTGCCAGTCAGAGCCCAGTAATATTGTGCCACTCAGAGCCCAGTAATAGTGTGCCAGTCAGAGCCCAGTAATAGTGTGCCACTCAGAGTCCTGTAATATTGTGCCAGTCAGATACCAGTAATATTATGCCATTCAGATGCCAGTAATAGTGTGCCAGTCAGAGCCCAGGTGTAGTGTGTCACTCAGAGCCCAGTTATAGTGTGCCACTCAGAGCCCAGTAATATTGTGCCACTCAGAGCCCAGTAATATTGTGCCAGTCAGAGCCCAGTAATATTGTGCCAGTCAGATGCCAGTAATATTATGCCATTCAGATACCAGTAATATTGTGCCAGTCAGATGCCCAGTAATATTGTGCCACTCAGAGCCCAGTAATAGTGTGCCAGTCAGAGCCCAGGAATATTGTGCCACTCAGAGCCCAGTAATATTGTGCCAGTCAGATACCAGGAATAGTGTGCCAGTCAGAGCCCAGTAATATTGTGCCAGTCAGATACCAGGAATAGTGTGCCAGTCAGATACCAGGAATAGTGTGCCAGTCAGAGCCCAGGAATATTGTGCCACTCAGAGCCCAATAATAGTGTGCCAATCAGATACCAGGAATAGTGTGCCAGTCAGAGCCCAGTAATATTGTGCCAGTCAGATACCAGGAATAGTGTGTCAGTCAGATACCAGGAATAGTGTGCCAGTCAGATGCCCAGTAATAGTGTGCCAGTCAGAGCCCAGGAATATTGTGCCAGTCAGAGCCCAGGAATATTGTGCCAGTCAGATACCAGGAATAGTGTGCCAGTCAGAGCCCAGTAATATTGTGCCAGTCAGATACCAGGAATATTGTGCCAGTCAGATACCAGGAATAGTGTGCCAGTAAGATGCCAGGAATAGTGTGCCAGTCAGATGCCCAGTAATAGTGTGCCAGACAGATGCCAGGAATAGTGTTCCGGTCAGATACCAGGAATAGTGTGCCAGTCAGATGCCCAGTAATAGCGTGCCAGTCAGAGCCCAGGAATATTGTGCCAGTCAGATACCCAGTAATAGTGTGCCAGTCAGATGCCAGGAATAGTGTGCCGGTCAGATACCAGGAATAGTGTGCCAGTCAGATGCCCAGTAATAGTGTGCCAGTCAGAGCCCAGGAATATTGTGCCAGTCAGATACCAGGAATAGTGTGCCAGTCTGAGCCCAGTAATATTGTGCCAGTCAGATACCAGGAATATTGTGCCAGTCAGATACCAGGAATAGTGTGCCAGTCAGATACCAGGAATATTGTGCCAGTCAGATACCAGGAATAGTGTGCCAGTCAGATGCCAGGAATAGTGTGCCAGTCAGATGCCCAGTAATAGTGTGCCAGTCAGATGCCAGGAATAGTGTGCCAGTCAGATGCCCAGTAATAGTGTGCCAGTCAGATACCAGGAATAGTGTGCCAGTCAGATGCCCAGTAATAGTGTGCCAGTCAGAGCCCAGGAATATTGTGCCAGTCAGATACCAGGAATATTGTGCCAGTCAGATACCAGGAATAGTTTGCCAGTCAGATGCCCAGGAATAGTGTGCCAGTCAGATGCCCAGGAATAGTGTGGCAGTCAGATACCAGGAATAGTGTGCCAGTCAGATGCCCAGGAATAGTGTGCCAGTCAGAGACCAGGAATAGTGTGCCAGTCAGAGACCAGGAATATTGTGCCAGTCAGATGCCCAGTAATATTGTGCCACTCAGAGCCCAGTAATATTGTGCCAGTCAGATACCAGGAATATTGTGCCAGTCAGATTCCCAGTAATATTGTGCCACTCAGATGCCAGGAATAGTTTACAACATCACAAGAACCAATAAAGGGAAAAAAAGAAATAAAAGACCGTAAGGGAGCAGGGGAAGGTCGGGGTGGGTGCCCACTCCCACAAAAGATAATAGACAGTTGATCAGCTACTCAGCTACTTTATCATGATATGACGTTGTCACGGTAGCACCCCTCCAGACAACCATGTTTTTCCGTTCCTCAGTGCCCATGTTCCGGCTGAGTTATTTTCCCCTGTTCTAACTGTGTGTTTTCCATGTATGGTGCCCTGTTCAAGAGCCTAATCCCTTGTACCCTTTCCCCAGGAATGTAGCTTCAGCAGCCGCTTCACAATAAAGGTTTATCCTGGCTGCTGAGCTCATTCTCTTCTTGAAAAGGTAGGCGGTTTTCCTATTGGCCGCTCAGACCAAGCCCCCAGTGTAGGCACTGTTCTGATTGGATGCTTAGTTAAATGCCCAATTTGAATATATTTGCTGATCTGTGGGCACGCCCCCTGCTGGGGATTGGTTGCTACTAATCCTACCTTTCATCTGATTGGCTGCCAAGTTACTGTCCTTTTGTGTAGGTGTGAAGAAGTTCCTTTGTTCAACTTATCTTATCAAGATGTTCTCCTGTATATATGTCCTGTGTTTTGAGTCAATAAACAGTTTTTCTTGTTTTCCCAACACGTCCAGTCTCGTCTGCTATGTTGGGGGAATTGCTTGCAGGGAAGCCTTGATTATAGCCCCGTGTGGCTATTGGATATTTACCGGACCTGAGGAGTGATTTTGTGGAACTGATTCCGGTAGGAGCTACCCATCTAGTAGCCCTCCCGTGACAGACATGATATGTCAATTTGGTACACCCAGATGAAGCAATGCTACTTCCGGTTTGAAAGATAAATGAAATAAATCCTGTAACTAAGTACCACATATTGCTTACTTTGCATTGAGCTTCTCTTAGGGTCACACAATATACTGTCCCTCCCAGTTGATAAAGTACACCATTCCAATCTTTTGGATCAGTTTTTACCAATAAGTATCTTGTTGTCATTTCTTAAATGCTTTAGGTAAGGATATTGGGTTTACCATGTTGCAAATCTCTACACATCTGGCCAGTAGTCTATTATATTTATGTTAACTTATTCATTTCCCCAACTTATTTACTGTCACTTACCCGTCCAATCGCTTACCCACCATCTTTTTGGACTCCGCTTCTAGGGATCACTTACACAGTGGGAGGGATTAACCACCATGTATGTTTCTGATACTTTATTTGCAAATATATTAAAATTTATCTTTTTGGGAGTTTCTTTTTGACTTTCAGGGAAGCAAAAGGCTTGACTGATTGTATCTCCAGAATATCACTATGTTCTCATTCTGTAACCAATGCTCAAATTTAAATCTTGAATATTAATAGAAAATCTGATAATAATCCCTGATGAATCCCCACTGACTTCCTAATTTATGCCAAAATACTAGGATATCATCTTTTTGATGGAATTATGATGAGGTACCCTATCACTGCACATGGAGCTTATATGAAAACAGATAACAAATCCAACTTTTGAGTAAATTCGAGATCAGTATGGCACAAACTTGTACTTGCTTTCTGGAACAGATTAAAGTCTCGAAACACATACAATGAATAAAAACAGTAAAGAAGAAGAGTATATTTAAAAGAAGAAACACTACCACAACAAGCAGACATAGTGTTAAAATATAGGGGCAAAGGTTTAAAAGTAATATCAGGAAGTATTACTTTACTGAGAGGGTGGTGGATGCATGGAATAGCTTTTCAGGGGAAGTGGTGGAGTTTAACACAGTGAAAGGAAACGCCTTTGCCACTAACACGCTGTTACTGATTGCTATACATGCGCTCAAAAGCTTTAAAAAAATCAAAAATATTTTTACTTTACACGTAACACCCTAGCAGGTGTAAAAAAAAAATATATCAAAAAATATGCAGACAGGTAAAAATTGGTTTGGCAACAATATCATTGCCTAAGCAGTAATCTGCGGCAAGGAAGGGGTTAATAACTCTTAGAAGTGCCTTTGTAGTACTGTTATAAATGACAGTACAAAAAAAATTAACCCCTAAAAAATGCACAAACAGCAAAAAATGCGCTGATGTGCTAGATCACTGCTTACACATGATCAATAGCTGGGAAGGGGTTAAAGGCAGGGAATGGCTTTTATAAAAGCCATTGGGTCTCAATTTTTTTTATTTTATTGTTTTGTTGTATTTTTATTGTTTTATGTTATTGTAACTTACTTTTATTACATTGATCTGTCTCTCTCCCTCACTAAAAACAATGTGAGGACAGGGAGGCAGATCCAAAGCGGTCAGACCGAAATTTTACAAATATTGATCTGACCAGGCAGTGGGGATGCTTATCATTTTTTTTAGTGTTGCTGATTGCCTCGACTTATGAGACAAGTCATCAACACTTACAGAGCCATAGGAAGCAATTACATTTGCTTCCTATCCTCTCTTTTACTGCCCATCGGTTTAAGGGCACTGTGCCTTTAAATCCGACATTTCATTCACTCTCCAGAGCGTTCAAAATGCCGACGGGCATTTTTTTTAGTATTGCACAATGCTTCCACATGGAAGCATCGTAGCAATACCATTGGAGCACTGAAAGCAAAAAGAAAAATTTTCAGTGCTCATTTTGCTACAGGTCAGACTAGGTGTCACTAACGCCTTGCCACACAGAATGGACCTAGTCCGTCCTGTGTTGGCAAAGGGTTAACTAACATATTTTATATTTGTTTATATCATGGTTTGGCACACAATCCTGTCTGCTCAAGCTGAGATTGTCATATTTAAAATGACACAGAAAATGTCTAATTTTAAAGCCTTCTTTTTATATCTCAGTTGTCACAATGAATAATGTTCATATTGCAGTGGCATTGCTAGGTTCCTAAAAGATCTGTCGATAGAGCCCATGGCAAATCTGATGGTAGTGGAGTAGAGAATCTCAGATACTTGGCTGGGCATATAAAGGAAATAGTGCTATTGTCACCCAACTCTTCCCCTGTTTAATACTATCTCTTTACCCCCTCAACAGAGGCGTGACTAGAAACCACCGGGCCCCGGTGCAAAAATTGCCCCCGGGCCCCCCGACGCAACTCCACCCCAGAAATGCCACTTACATGCCTCCCAACTGTGCCGCTTTGTGCCTGGCCTTGTCTTATATCTAGGATAACCTTGTACCTATCCCATGCATGCTTAAACTCCTTCACTGTATTAACCTCTACCACTTCTGCTGGAAAGCTATTCCATGCATCCACTAACCTCTCAGTAAAGTAATATTTTCATTAGTCCCTAGCCTTATCTTATATCAAGGATAGCCTTATGCTTATCCCATGCATACTTAAACTCCTTCATATATTAACCTCTCATCTACCAACTCATATATAACTAGCTGCATGTATACTTATATGAACATTTTAATATCATATTCAACTATTTTCATATGTATAATTTCTTATTTTTATTACGTTCCTCTGCAACCACATTGCACCTAAATGTCTTGACACAGCACTTTACAGTACCCACAGAACTTGGGTTGTACTCATATTGCACCCACACGATTTGGCATGCCGCAGTGTAAATTTGCCCGCCAGAACATGCCACAGTGTCACTTTGTCCCACTGAACTGGCCCTGCAAAACATGCCACAGTGTCACTTTCCCCCCATAGTACATGTTATTTTTCCCCACAGAACATGCCACAGTATCACTTTTGCCACAGCCAATTTGCCCATTAATATGCCACAGCCAGACATTCAGATTACCAATTAATATGCCACAGCCATTTTCCCCATTAATATGCCACAGCCATATTGCCAATATGCCACAGCCAATTTTCCCATTAATATGCCACTATTTTTTTTTTTTTTCTCTCCTTCTAAATTTTTTTTTTTTTCTATTACAATGTAATGTATAATAATGGGATGGTGATCTTTTTTTTTTTTTTTTCTTCTTCTCTTCTTTATGTAAGTTGTCTTTTGTCCTTTGTATACGTTAACTTAATTGATAAAAAACAATAAAAGAATTGTTGTAAAAAAATATGCCACTATTAACCTGACAGTTATTTTGCCCATTTGCCCGTGTTATTTGCCCATTTGCCAGTTATTTGCCAATTTGCCAGTTATTTCCCCGTGTTATTTTCCCATTTGCCAGTTATTTTCCTGTGTTATTTGCCCATTTGTCAGTTATTTGCCCCAGTCATTTTCCCATTTGCCAGTTAATTGCCCCAGTTATTTTCCAATTTGACAGTTATTTTCCCATTTGCCCATTATTTTGCCCATTTGCGGGATATTTGCCTGTGTTATTTTCCCATTTGCCTGTTATTTTCCCCAGTTATTTTGCCTATTTGCCAGTTATTTGCCCATTATTTTTCCCATTTGCCTGTGTTATATGCCCATGTTATTTGCCCATTTGCCAATTATTTGCCCATTATTTTACCCATTTGCCAGATATTTGCCCATTATTTTGCCCATTTGTCAGATATTTGCCCATTATTTTGCCCATTTGTCAGATATTTGCCTGTGTTATTTTCCCATTTGCCTGTTATTTTCCCCAGTTATTTTGCCTATTTGCCAGTTATTTGCCCATTATTTTTCCCATTTGCCTGTGTTATATGCCCATGTTATTTGCCCATTTGCCAATTATTTGCCCATTATTTTACCCATTTGCCAGATATTTGCCTGTGCTATTTGCCAATTATTTGCCCATTTGCCCATTATTTTGCCCATTTGCCTGTTATTTTGCCCATTTTGCCTTTTTTATTTGGCCATTTGCCAGTTATTTTCCCATTTGCCAGTTATTTGCCCCAGTTATTTTGCCCTTTTGCCAGTTATTTGCCTCAATTATTTTGCCCATCTGCCCGAGTTATTTGTCAATTTACCAGGTGTCCCCCCGGACGTACCTGTATGCTGCTCGTCGGCCGCCAAGTTTCCCTCCGATATGTACAGGAAATACAACCACCGGATGTGACATTGTCACTTCCGGCGGCTGTGAAAAAAAGCTGATGGATGCGGATGCCCAGCTGCTGCCCGATAGTGACTGTCTCCGTGTGAGACAGTAACACGGGCAGCGGTGGTCCACGGGGCAGCTACCTTGGGCCCCAAGAATGAATGGACCCTGGGCATCTGCCCCGTTTGCCCGCACATTTTTTTTTTACTTTTTTTTTTGTGTGCAGGGGTCGCAGGGTGGCCGGGCCCCTGGAGTGAAGGGCCCGGTCGCAGCTGCGACCCCTGCACCAATGGTGGGAACGCCACTGCCCCTCAAGAGAAATGCATGCACAGAAAGGTGATGTATGCATAGAAACTTCCATGTGTAGATGGTGGATGGCTGTGATATATTTTTCCAATGCTTTCACATTTTGTTGCCTTTTTTTAAAGTTGTTCACAATGTTTTATTTGTAGGAATTTGGTTTTAGCCTCTGTGACAGACCCCTCTGTCTTGGAATTATACTTCTATTCCGTTGCCTTCGTCTCACTTTCGGGTAATTGCCTGTCCGTACCCTCCGTTCATTTATTTCACAAACTACCGAATAAACTACCGGGTGGAATTGTCTGATTCTGAAAAAGGTATGTTTTAAGGGAATGTGATGCATATTTTGAAAGTTATCAATATTGTTAGTTAGTCACATTCTGTGAGCATATTGCTTTACGTGTAATGTTTAATGCTGTGAGTAGACCACTCTAAAGGTTTATAATGTGTCAGTGACAATCCTGGATAGTTTACTCCAACTGGATTAACTGATTATGTTGGGTTTATTATGTCTCTTACCGTGTGTTTTGCAATTAGGTCTACTCACTGCATGGTAATTTGGTTGTAGTCTGAAAGTCTAATGTGTTCCTAGCCCCATTTAGTTGGAGAACTATGTTTAGTCCCCCCCCCCCCCCCCCATTGTATACTAATGTCTGTGATGTCATGTTTATGCCTTTTTATAAGTCTATGTTGTTACACAAATAAAGTAGATCTCTGTTTAACACTCAACACTGAGCTTGGTCTCGTACCTGGGGGTATGGGATTCGTATGATTTACTTGTGCATCTGTTTGGTTCGTGAAGGATTTCATATGGTTCCTGTTCGGCTAATTGGAACTTCTGTTAGCTGCTTCTTCATTCGGAAAGGGAACGTCCTCAGCGGTATTAACCTCTCTTATACCGGGGTGTACCGTAACAACTGGTGGCAAGCGACGGGATGGTTCTCACAGCCCAGAAGGTCAGCTACACAACCCAGACGGATGGAAACACTGTATGAGAAACTACTATTACGGACTTAACTGGAACACCGAGGTCGACAAGCCAGCAACTTATTTAAAAATTATTGCGGAGCTGCTCGAAATGGATGCAGCGCAAGGAACCGAGAGGGTTAATGTACCCAGCATCATGGATCTGACACCTAAAAAAATACGCTTTAACCAGGCAGTACAATTAAGGCTGGCACACTTTGGCCCCAACCCTACACCGGACATCATTGAGCGGGTCCAAGCAGCCGTAATAGCACCAGGCACTGCAACAAAGAGGCACTGCAGCAGCGGAGGTACCTAATAATAATGGAAGAAAGAAGGTACATTTCGCTGCATTTAAAAACTTTCTAGAAGCGGAGGGGGAGATCGATGGGTACCTGGCCGATTTCAAGAGGCAGTGTGCCCTACACCAGGTACCTGCAGAGGAGTAGGTCACAATTCTCTCTGGGAAGTTATCCGGCCGGTCAAGCAAAGCCTTCCGAGCCATTCCCGATGAGGAGATTACAAATTACCCGACTGTAAAAGAAGCCCTCTTAGCCAGGTATGCTGTTACCCCAGAGGCATAACGGCGGAGTTTCCGAGAGACAAACAAGCTGGCTGGAGATTCCTACACTGAGTGGGCATGGCGGGTGCATCACATTGCCCACGGGATAGCGGGGTGCCAAGCCGTATCCGGGGAAGAGGTGCTGCAGATGTTCCTGTTGGAACATCTCTTTGATAGATTACCTACAGGAGTCAGAGAGTGGGTCCGGGACCGTAAACCCTCCACGATGCCTGAAGCTGCCCGCCTGGCAGATGAATACACCGATGCCCGCAAACTGGACCATGCTGTAACCAAAGTCCCTGCCAGAGTGGAGTACCAACCAGCAATGCCCCAGGCCACTAATGCCTACCACCCCCCGGCACACCGCACTACAGCACCACCTCCAGCTGCAAGCTATAACCAGAAATCCCGGTTTACTACTCCCAACCTATCCGGTGCTTTGGATGTAAGCAGCTGGGGCACAAAAGGCCAGAGTGTCCGTTAAACACCACCAACCAAGCACAGTCCTGGAGGAGACCCGCCGGCATAAAAACCAGCATAACCCTCAGCCTGCTGCCCACTGCATAGAGGAGGAGGAATGTTGGGGTATCCTGCACAAAGCAGACCCCATTCAAGCAGCCCACCGGGACAACAGACAGCAGCACCGACAAATGTTAAAGTAAATGGAAAGAGGTCAGTGGACTGCAAGATACCGGTGCTACTATGACCTTACTTCAAAAGAACAAAAGCACACCGGGGACACTGTGGCGGTGAGGGTAGCAGGGGGCGATGTGTTCCGCCTGCCTGTTGCTCGGGTGCATTTGGATTGGGGAGTGGGCGCTAGACATGTGAGACCCAGGTAAGACCCTCTCCCCCGACTTGTACCCTAGAGCAAGCCTCCTTAGGCTGGGATCAACTTACCACCCACAGACTAACGGCCTCTGTGAGCGCTTTAACGGACCCTCAAACAGATGCTGAGGACCTTTACTGACGCTTGAAGAGACTGGGAGCGATTCCTGCCCCATCTGTTATTTGCTTACAGAGAGGTGCCCCAGGAATCTACTGGGTTCTCTCCCTTTGAGTTACTCTATGGGAGAAGGGTCCGCGGACCTCTAGATCTCATTAGAGGACACTGGGAGGGAAATACAGAGCAGGAGGGGACCCCCATAGTGCCATATGTTCTGATACTCCGGGACCGCATGGAGAAACTGTCCCTGATGGTAAGAGAGAATCTCCAGGTGGCCCAGGGGAGACAGAAAAGATGGTATGATCGGGGTGCCCGACAGCGGGTCTTCCAGGTTGGTTAGAAGGTCCTAGTGCTCAAACCTGTGAAGACAGATAAGATGCAGGCATCTTGGCAGGGCCCGTATAAAGTATTAGCCCAGGTATGTGATACTACCTATATTATAGCCAGCTGTGCAGATGAAAGGATCCAGCGATCCTTTCATGTGAACATGCTGAAGGAGTATCAGGAGAGACCGGAGGATGTCGCTGCAGTGCGTGCCCCTGCTGCAGATGACCCTGAGACCTTACCCCTTCCTGATTTATTAAGGAGGGACCCCCAGACTGACCTTACTAGTCTTGTACAGCTAGGGGACCGGTTAAGTCCTGCAGAGAAGGTACAGGCGACGTTCTCCCAAGAGCCTGGTTACACTACCCTAGCTGTACATAAGGTAGAGACCTCTGGACAGAACCCCCTGCGACAGCCCCCCTACCGTATCCCTGAAGCAGTCCGAGAAGGAATGCGGAAGGAGATACAGGAGATGACTCAGCTTGGGGTCATCGAACACTCCGATAGCCCATGGGCCTCGCCTGTAGTCCTGGTGCCTATGAAAGACGGGACCACCCGGTTCTGTGTGGACTACAGGCAGCTCAACAAGCGGACCACCACTGACGCCTACCGGATGCCCCGGGTGGACGAGTTACTAGACCGCATCGCTATGGGGCGCTATCTGACTACCATAGACCTGTGTAAGGGCTATTAGCAGATCCCCCTGGCCGAGGATGCTATCCCCAAGTCGGCATTTGTCACCCCGTTTGGCCTGTACCAATTCAGAGTCATGCCATTCGGGATGAAGAATGCCCCCGGCTACTTTCCAGCGTATGGTGGATAGACTCCTCGATGGCTTCCAGGAATTTGCTTGTGCCTACCTGGATGACATTGCAGTCTACAGTGAGTCTTGGGAGGAACACCTGGTTCGTGTAGGGGTAGTTCTGGACATGATTTGGGCCGCTGGCCTGACCTTGAAGCCAGACAAGTGCCATCTAGGCATGGCTGAAGTGCAGTATTTGGCTCACAGATTGGGAAGTGGGAGTCAGAGACCAGAGCCAGCCAAGGTAGAGGCAGTGGCAAACTGGCCCACACATATCACTAAGACCCAGGTACTAGCCTTCTTAGAGACTACCGACGCTTCGTCCCTGACTACAGTACTATCGCCAAACCCCTGACTGACCTGACTAAGAAGAATTTACCTAAGCAGGTCCTGTGGTCTCCAGCTTGTGAAGCCGCGTTTCAGGCACTGAAGCAGGCTCTTGTGAATGCCGCTGTCTTGGCTGCCCCAGTACCTAACAAGCGTTTACTCGTCCATACAGATGCTTCCATGTATGGACTGGGGGCTGTGCTAAGCCAGGTCGGGGAGGATGGAGTGGAGCACCCTGTTGCATATCTCAGCAGAAAATTACTACCAAGGGAAGGGAGTTATGCTGCAGTGGAGAAAGTATGTTTGGCCTTGGTTTGGGCAATAAAAAAACGTAACCCTTATTTATACGGACAGGAATTTTCCCTTGTGACTGACCACAATCCCTTGGTCTGGCTTAACCGGGTCTCTGGAGGAGTTGCTACTGTGGAGCTTAGCCCTGCAACACTACAACTTCACCATCAGCTACCGACCCGGTAAGCACAACGGGAATGCTGATGGATTATCTCGGCAAACTGACAGATAGTTTATTCCAACATCCATTGTTCTGTATTAACTGTATTAACTGATTATGTTGGGTTCATTATGTCTCTTACTGTGTGTTTTGAAATTAGGTATAATCACTGTATGGTAATTTGGTTGCAGTCTGAAAGTCTAATGTGTTCCTAGCCCCAGTTAGTTAAGGGGGGGGGGACTATGTTTAGTTCCATCCCCCCTCCCCCCCATTGTATACTAATGTCTGTGATGTCATGTTTATGTCTTTTTATAAGTCTGTGTTGTTACACAAATAAAGTAGATCTCTGTTTAACCCTCAACACGGAGCTTGGTCTCGTACCTGGGGGTATGGGATTCGTATGATTTACTCGTGCGGCTGTTTGGTTCGTGAAGGATTTCGTATGGTTCCTGTTCGGCTAATTGGAACTGCAGTTAGCTGCTTCTTCATTCGGAAAGGGAACGTCCTCAGCGGTATTAACCTCTCTTATACCGTTGTGTACCGTAACAGCCTCATGTATGCCTCAGGAAGGATCATAGCAACTTGGTCTTGGAAGCTTGCAACTAAGCTCTTAGTTAGCCAATAAATGGTATAATTTTACACTTGTTTCCTGTTTTTCCATGGCAAACATGGTAATACTCGTTTACTGTCATTTTTGAAGCTCAGTAACTGTTTTTTATTTTTACTTTGAACACTTCATCTTACCTCCACTCACCTGCAACTTACCTTTTAGTGAATAGGCCCCAAAGTTTAATGACTAGACTACCTTGCTTTTTAGGGAGAGAAAGAGATAAAGAGATCTAAATATAAGCAACACGTATGTCCCTGAATGTCATATCCCAGCCTGTATATTCCATTCTGTTTCTCTGTGACTATGGGCATATTGTATCATATTCTCCTCATTTATATTAGATGACTGGAAGCATTCACCTTGATTAAACAAATCCCAGGTTCACTTGGTCTGCTTATAATAGCTTTTGGTTTAAAATAGTAGATATTGTGCAATTCATAAATCAACACCTTCATACTGAAAACAGCCATATGATCAAGTGGTAAATCCACCTACATTTACAATAGCTTGTTTAGATGATAATAATACTAATCTGTTAGCAATATTATTTTTAAGTTGATTTATGTAAATACATTTCCAGGTAAAAGATCCATTATAATTTATTTGTTAGCAATCCCTTCAACACATTCAGTTTCCATTCTATATACATATTAATATAAATGCCAAAAGGGTTAGATCTCACCTAGTCATAGGAAAAAATATTAAAAATCCATGTGTAAGGTGGAACAGCAGTCCTTGTGTGACCTCAGCTATTATTATTTCACATATCCTTTACAGTGATTGGTCGACATCATGAGTCCACAAAATCTTCAGCAGCAGTGGATGAACCTTTTGGCAGGTCACACAAGCAGTATCTGTTCCATACTTTAAGATTTTTTTTCCCTTTAACTTGGTGAGAACTAACCTCTTTGGCACTACACCATTAGTTGTTACTATTATATGCAGTACCACAAACAGACTGATTTGACATGCACTAGCTAGTGTGTTCATTGCATTACAGGAGAGTTTTTTTTGTATATTTTGTAAAGCTTGCGATTGGGCAAAAATCTACACTTTACTAGAAGGAACATCAATCTTTCACAGAATTACAAAACATCTTAGCTCTGGCTGCTCTGTTTATAGTGTTCGATATATTTTTGACATGGTTACTTCATTATTTATTTTATTTACTGTCTTTTCTTTGTTTCATATTTCTATTTTGTGGTTAACCCTGGCATTTAAAGATACCCTGTGAACAATAAAGATACATACTTTGCAGCATAATATTGTGTAATGATCCCCCATTTCTTCTCTGGAATTATTTGGTTGTCCTATAGATGGAGAAGGAGCATTCGGATACGGTGTACACATAGAGACATTTTTGTTTAAAAACCAATGCAGATAAAGTGACAAGCGCTATATATAATGTGCAGACAAACAAATTATGCAGCAAACACTAGTGCATTTTCCTCCAATTAGCACAAAATAGTGAATATCGTGTAATAAAGTGTTGCGCAGGATATAATATAATAACAGTAAGGGGTGCTACAAGATTCAAGCTGGTGGACTGAACTGACACACGTTTAATTAGCCCTGTTCTGCCTATATTTAAGTTTTAATGTATATAATATTAATCTATATCTAAGAGGCTGATCATCTGTACGATGTACAGCCTAGGTCATGGTAAATGAAAATCTGTACCTGGATTCATAACATAGATATTATTTGGCTTTAAATAGTAAAACAGAAAATGATATATCCATATTAACTTCCAACTAATAACTTGTTCCCAACTGGAAAATGCAATACTGCTGAACATGCCACCATCTGTATAAAATGTTCCAGATATTTTTTGAAGTGTTATACTTTTCATGTATCCAGTGCTAAATTATATAAATTTGACATTTCTGTTTAATATACATGTTTGAAGTCTTGTAAACATTTCAGAAAAAAACAATCCAGTGCCAACTATAAACTTTGGCAGCACTGGCATGATCTATTGCTTGCTCTTTATTCTGTATACAATTATTGCAGACGTTCCAATGGTTAACATTTAAAATGGTAAAATACCAAAAAAATGGCTTGTCTCGGCTCCAACTGGACATATTATAATACCTCAAGTGCCATGAAAAACATCAACAGCTGCCAGTAGAAAGAGCCAGGAAGTAAAATGAAGGTTTATTGGAATAAAAAAAGCAATACATTTTCCAAGTCCTTAGTTCAAGAGCTAATTGTTTGTATCAGAAATCTGAAATGAAATGTTGATGTTCTCTGTCCTAAATGAATTATAATACACATCATGACATTACAAAATATGAACAACAATTGACAACTCAGATTCTTAAGCTTTAACCATAAAAATGATATAGCTTCCAAGCATTTTTTAGAAGCAAAGATTAAGGCTGCTTTTTGGCTCACATTCATTGTGATATGCAACATACACGTTTCCAAATTAAGCTAAAATATTCACTCTCAGTTGTACTGAGCACTTTTAAAAGTTCCAGAAATACAAAGCCTTTGTAATCAGCTAACTAATCCAATTTTTTTCTTTGTACTAAAAGTCATTAAACCACCATTCTGGATCTAGCTTCTTCCAAAACAAACTGTTAATAATTTGGTGATGTTCCATGCAAAGTATATGTAACGATTTATGACATATAGGGCTATATTTATCAAGACAAAAAAGATGTCTTGGAAGAAGTGCTAAAATAGTAGTAGTAACCATGGAAAATAATGGAAAATTATGTCAGTTTGCTCCAAATTTAGCAACTTTTAAAGGAAATGCACTTATTTTGCCATGATAAATTTGGCCCTTAGTGAACTGAATACATTTGTTTTCAGGTATGGTCAGATTTCCCATTGTGCTAGTAATCAGAATGTCCAGGGGTAACCATAGGTTGGGGGGCGGGAGGGGCTTTTTACCAAATACCCTTGCCAAAATTTGAGTGTATTTTCACCATTGCTGTTCCAAACCATCCTTAATCTGTCCATATACACACCAAAACAGATAGATATAATAAAGGGTCAACTGAATATGTTAGATAATCAGCTGTAAAACGGTGCCTCCGAATTGAGGACTCATTCTTCGCACATCAAGGGCACATTGGGAACGGAATGTTGAGCTGCTTAGGTAGACCCAATTTGCCTCTGAATACATTCAAAATTTGGAAATCAGAGTTGATTCTCATGTCGATATCTCCTAACACTGAAATCATCTGGTACCACAAACTGGTAGACTCTCTCTTCTCCATAGGCTACTATGGGGGGACATCGGTTGCTTGGGCGCCACTCGGGGAGGACCTCAGCTATTATAAATATAGCCAAAGTTCACCCAAAGATATCCTCCTGAAATTACCTGAAGCATAATGAAATAAGAATATGTAAAAATAAAAACATGATACATTAATTAAGTACATAAAAATAAAGTAAATGAACATGATTATATTATAACGGTATATACATATGTTTGTGCTTAAATTATGTTTACTTTAATTCTTGTACAATTTTCTGTTCAATTCTCCAACTAACTGGAGAATTGAAATGGGCGAATTTGTCTTAGGGAAATAGGTGTATGAGTTCTGCCAGCATTGCTGCAGAGGTTAAAGGGGTGGGGGGGTCAGCCTGTCAGTGCTCAGACCATACACCGCACACTGCATCAAATTGGTCTGCATGGCTGTCGTCCCAAAAGGAAGCCTCTTCTAAAGATGATGCACAAGAAAGCCCGCAAACAGTTTGCTGAAGACAAGCAGTCTAAGGACATGGATTACTGGAACCATGCCCTGTGGTTCGATGAGAAGTAGATAAACTTATTTGGTTCAGATGGTGTCAAGCGTGTGTGGCGGCAACCAGGTGAGGAGTACAAAGACAAGTGTTTCTTGCCAAGCATGGTGGTGGGAGTGTCATGGTCTGGGTCTACATGAGTGCTGTCAGCACTGGGGAGCTACAGTTCATTGAAGGAACCATGAGTGCCAACATGTACTGTGACATACTGAAGCAAAGCATGATCTTCTCCCTTCAGAGACTGGGCCGCAGGGCAGTATTCCAACATGATAACGACCTCAAACACACCTCCAAGATGACCACTGCCTTACTAAAGAAGCTGAAGATAAAGGTAATGGACTGGCCAAGCATGTCTCCAGACCTAAACCCTATTGAGCATCTGTGAGGCATCCTCAAACGGAAGGTGGGGGAGCACAAGGTCTCTAACATCTACCAGTTCTGTGATGTCGTCATGGAGGAGTGGAAGAGGACTCCAGTGGCAACCTGTGAAGCTCTGGTGAACTCCATGGCCATGAGAGTTAAGGCAGTGCTGGAAAATAATGGTGGCCACACAAAATATTGACACTTTGGGCCCAATTTGGACATTTCCACTTAGGGGTGTACTCAGTGGTGTATCTTGATTTTGTGCTGCCCTAGGCAGACAAAATCCGGGCACCCCCCTACCCAAGCTGCACACCCACGTTACACACCTAAGACATGCCCCATCATTCAGACTCACATCAAGCTCACACTCCCATCACACTCAGTCACACACTCCTACTCCCATCACGCACACTCTGACTCCCATCACACTCAGTCACACACACTGTCTCCTATCACACACACTCTGACTCCCATCACACTCAGTCACACACACTGTCTCCCATCACACACACTCTGACTCCCATCACACTCAGTCACACACACTGTCTCCCATCACACACACTCTGACTTCCATCACACTCAGTCACACACAGTCTCCCATCACACACACTCTGACTCCCATCACACTCAGTCACACACAGTCTCCTATCACACACTCTGACTCCCATCACACTCAGTCACACACAGTCTCCCATCACACACACTCTGACTCCCATCACACTCAGTCACACACAGTCTCCCATCACACACACTCTGACTCCCATCACACTCAGTCACACACTGTCTCCCATCACACACACTCTGATTCCCATCACACTCAGTCACACACACTGTCTCCCATCACACACACTCTGACTTCCATCACACTCAGTCACACACAGTTTCCCATCACACACACTCTGACTCCCATCACACTCAGTCACACACAGTCTCCTATCACACACTCTGACTCCCATCACACTCAGTCACACACAGTCTCCCATCACACACACTCTGACTCCCATCACACTCAGTCACACACTGTCTCCCATCACACACACTCTGATTCCCATCACACTCAGTCACACACACTGTCTCCCATCACACACACTCTGACTTCCATCACACTCAGTCACACACAGTTTCCCATCACACACACTCTGACTCCCATCACACTCAGTCACACACAGTCTCCTATCACACACTCTGACTCCCATCACACTCAGTCACACACAGTCTCCCATCACACACACTCTGACTCCCATCACACTCAGTCACACACACTGTCTCCCATCACACACACTCTGACTTCCATCACACTCAGTCACACACAGTTTCCCATCACACACACTCTGACTCCCATCACACTCAGTCACACACAGTCTCCTATCACACACTCTGACTCCCATCACACTCAGTCACACACAGTCTCCCATCACACACACTGTCTCCCATCACACACACTCTGACTTCCATCACACTCAGTCACACACAGTCTCCCATCACACACACTCTGACTCCCATCACACTCAGTCACACACAGTCTCCCATCACACACACTCTGACTCCCATCACACTCAGTCACACACTGTCTCCCATCACACACACTCTGATTCCCATCACACTCAGTCACACACACTGTCTCCCATCACACACACTCTGACTCCCATCACACTCAGTCACACACACCGTCTCCCATCACACACACTCTGACTCCCATCACACTCAGTCACACACAGTCTCCCATCACACACACTCTGACTCCCATCACACTCAGTCACACACACTGTCTCCCATCACACACACTCTGACTCCCATCACACTCAGTCACACACAGTCTCCCATCACACACACTCTGACTCCCATCACACTCAGTCACACACACACACACACACACACACACACACACACACACACACAGTCTCCCATCAGCACTTACCTTTCCCTGGCAGGCAGGCAGGCAGCATGGTCCCTCCATGCTGCCTGTTCGGCTTCCCGGCGATTGTGCCGACAGGTCACGTGACCGGGCGCGCGTATGACGTCAGCGCGCCCGTCACGTGACTGTCGGCACTTCCGTGTCGGCACACTGCACGGGGAGCTGAACAGGCAGCACGGAGGTTTCTCTGTGCTGCCTGTTCGGCTCCCCGTGCAGCCTGGCAGGCAGAGCGATGGTGAGGGGGGATCTTCCGATCCCCTCTCACCTCTGTCTCTGCCTGCAAGCGCGGTGGGGTTTTTTTTTTTCAAAGGGCCAGATTTTTTTTTTTTTTTTTCAGTGCTGGGGGGCGCTGCCGCCCCCCAAAATTTGCCGCCATAGGCATCCGCCTAGGATGCCTCGCGGTAAATACAGCACTGGGTGTACTCACTTTTGTTGCCAACGGTTTAGACATTAATATCTGTGTGTTGAGTTATTTTGAGGGGACAGCAAATTGACACTGTTATACAGTCTGCACACTTACTACTTTACATTGTAGCAGAGTGTCATTTCTTCAGTGTTTCACATGAAAAGATATAATAAAATATTTCCAAAAACGTGAGGACTGTACTCACTTTTGTGAGATACTGTATATCCAGAGAAAAATCAGTTCATTAATCAAGACAGTTCTACAGGATCTACGCCTTGATGTATTGGCTGCAAATAAATACATATGAATTCTGCATTGTGCTGTGGAATATAAATTACAAATCTGGGGTACCAATACAATCCCATGCTATTTTCTTGCCTTATATGACCTATTGAGTTGCACCTATCACAACTTTCCCTTAATTTTTAAGTGGCGGCTAAACAGGTTCAAGATGGGAGCACTGGAATTGACTAAAAAAACTCTCAAGTGCCATTAGTATATGTAATGCAATGTTTTATAATAGGGTTCTTATCTGCCTGGAAATCATATTGTTAAATAATGCCTGGCAATCAGTGCAGTTTTTCCCTGGCATTGCACATTAGTTTTGGGTACATAGATTTTTTGATTTACTAAATCTGTTTCCTGGCCCATTACTGTTTCTATGGTAGCAAGGCTCCAAATTTTATGTTTTGAATTGGTGGATCTGTTATATATATACTGTTGCAAAGTGTCTACAATTGAAATTACTCTATGAACCTATCACCCTCTAATTGCACAGCAAATATATTAAGATACATTATACCACACACTAGCCAACGAAATGGATAAGAAATTATCCACGAGCATAGCTGTTAAATGGCTTTGTTTTGCATATTACATTGCTGGCTGGTTGATGCTGCCACCATGATTTATTTTGCTCTAGTAAATGACCTTTACAATATATTAAAATGTTTGAAAATTAAGTGAACATAATTCAAAACAAATGACAGCATTTCTAACAGATAATTACTGCATATAATGCCTCTTAATGCAGAACATAATAATTATGTCTTATTGGAAACTTTGTTATTTATATTCCATTAAGTTAGGAACCGTATTTCTAAAGGAACAATAAAAGTATTTAATTTGATATATGAAAATTATTATGGCAAAAGTGCACTTCTTCATCATAATAAAATATCTCTCAGGCAAATATTAAAGAACGGTGATTTGAAATGACCAGATAACATACTTTGCTTACATTGTCAAATTATAAAAATGACTGTTCCCTTCGACATAAACAAGAGCAGCATTTTCCTTGGACAACTATGCTATTTTTCTTTCCTCACTCACATGCACTGAAAGAACATTACGATGCATAACACACAAAGAAAATATAATCCGGGCATCTGGACAAACTCAAAGATGACATGAGTGAAATTCAATCTGATGTCAAAAGCTCCACCATGTCAGTTTTTTATTCCAAATGAATAAAGTGCATAAGGGGGTAAACCAGAGACAGGGATACAAAAAGAGGTCTCACAATGCCTTACGCGTTTCAAGCTAACAGGAGCTCTTAGTCAAATGAAACGCGTAAGGTGTTTCGAGACGTCTGTTTGAATCCCTGCCTCTCCTTTAACCCCTTATGCACTTAATTCGCTTGGAATAAAAAACTTGACATGGTGGGACAGAGTATATTTCATTCATGCAATCTTTGATTTAGTCCAAACAAAATCTATTTTTCCATTTATCAAGTTGGATGTTATATTATTCAAACCAGGAGTATCTGGAGGGTACTATTCATTTGTTTGTACAAATAACATATACTTCTGAAATGTATGTAACAGTCTTCTGCTTGGTGAAATGTCTTCAGTTGCAAATAAATGTTGGTTATAGAGTTCAGTTCTGTAAAGGAAACAAAAAAAAATCTACAGATCTTGAAGTTAAATATCGTTTGTGTCACCAGATAAAATTCATGTGCCTTCTTGGAGTTTTTGATGCCAACAGAACCAGGCAGATAGGCCTAAAAATAGTGTCTTGGGATAAAACCACAGAAAAATGCTGGCAGCAATAAACCACAGCTTTAGCTGTTGTATTGCAACACGTGCCTAACAAATGTCCTGTTTAAACATTGAACTATTTTTTGCTATATAATAATTGGCACAGTGTACTTTTCTAACATTTTTTGTTATATGGAAATGTATTACCTACACATAATCCCTAAATAATAGTTTGGTCTTTGGAAAGTAATGCCACATGTGAACATTTTTTTTTATTTGCTTAGTTATTGAATTGCAGGTGCAATTGTATGCATTGTAAAAACATTTTTTTGCATTTGTCTTTTAAAACAATGGCAGTGATTTTCTTTTTTGATACCCTCTGTACCTGTCTCTTCTCTCCCTACCCACCACGTCTGTCTATTCCTCATCTCTCCTTCTCCCTCTCCCATGTCCTTCACTCTCTCACAAGTCTCTCCCCCTCCATATCTCTCTTTCCTCCCACTTCTCAATGTCTTTCTCAACCACTCCCATGTTTTTCTCTCCCCCTTTTACATGTCTCTCCCTCACCTCTCCCATATCTCTGTCTCTTTCCACCCCCCTGTCCCATGTCTCTCTCACTCCATCCCAAACTGCTTAAAGGACAACTGTAGCAAAGATTGAAGTTCTGTTTAATTGAAAGATGGCATCAAGTGTAGGCACTTTATAAAGAAATGCTTTAATGCAAGAATACAAATAAAGTATCTTATTGAGCCAACTTTACTCCATATAGCTCTACCAGGAGGCAGACATTTTGTTTAGAATCTTTGGTCAGATCGGTCAGATCTTTGTCCATCTGGACTAAGGTGAGTGAAGATCTAACCCAAGATTCTAAAGAAAAAGATGTCTGCCTCCTGGTAGAGCTTTATGGAGTAAAGATTGCTCAATAAGGTACTTAATTTGTATTTTTTCATTAAATAATTTCTTTATGAATCATCTACATATTTCAGTTAAACATAAGTAATTTCTTTGCTACAGTTGTCTTTTAAGAGCCTTGTGGGGAGCTGCAGTGCCACGTAGTCAAAGTGTTAAACTTCAGTCAGTGCTGCAGTGCAATTTGTAATTTAATCTCCTTTCTTCTGTGTACATAAAGGTGAGGGCTTGCAAGGGTGGCAGAGGTGAAAATGCTCCCTGGTCTGCTCTCTAATTTTACCCATGGGCTTGGGCTACAACACTTTTGCTTCTAAATGCCCCAGTGCTTTGGCTAAGCAGTCATCTTCCACAGATAAGGCTCTGGCTAAGATCAATAGCTTAGGTTAGAAAGGTCTGAGGTAAGGTATGCTCACACATGTGAATGGAGAGTCCCTCACTCGCTCCTCCTTCACTGCCTTTCTCTCCCTTCTTGATTTGAGGTAGAGAGGATTTTATTTTTATTTATCGAAGGGATGATAAAAGGCCAGTAGAGAATGGGTAAAAATGCATTTGGGTCCAACCACTGACCGTCTGGCTCTGTATCTTCCCTATTGTCTTGTCTGTTTATCACTCTCTTTACCTAATCTGTCAATGTCTGTCTTGTCCAGTATATCTGTGTCTATCTCTGATGATAACGTGTTAGATGATGAAGTTGTACTATAGGTTGCTAAACTGTTTTTGCAAAAGATGACAGGATGGCCTTTTCGTGAACCATTTGAGCTAGCACAATCCAGTAGATGTTTTAAAAGATGTATTGCTCTCATGTGACTTGCTTAGTTGAAAATTGCTGTCTATTCCCAGATTAAAGACTAGCACTATGAGCTAAACATACTATGATTAACATGATTACCCACCTAATTCAGTTCTCAACTAAGTTGGTTTGAATGCACTGACATTCATATGACAAAGCTCCTGTGGCGTCCCCAGAGTGGTGCGGGGGTGCGGACTGCACCCGGGTGACACCCCCAGTGGGGGTGAAAAAGTTCAGCAGCATCACGCTGCTGAACTTTTTTTTTCTGGCAGCCGCATCCGCATCATTTATAGGGCTCTTTTGTGTGGCATAATTATGGAGCTCCTGTGTGTGGCATAGTTATTGGGCTCCTGTGTGTGGCAATTTGTGGGGCTCCTGTGTGTGGCATATTTAATAAGCCATATGACTGGCATTACTAAGGAATCTGTTTGGCATGGTATTGGATGAAATCCAAGGGGTGACACCATGAGTTACCACACTTGGTGACTCCAACCTTAGTGACTCCTCTGCAAAGCTCTCTGTTTACCTACATTTACCTCTGATTTGCCCCTTTAAATTCACACTTTTAGCTCATCCTGTTCTGTGAATAATTTGTTTGTGTCCTTGGTTTGGACTGAGAATTAACTTGCATTTTATCCTGACTTGGAATACATGATGTTTATTCTGTTTGGCTCACTCTGACTCTTGAGTCAACAGGGCTTATGATCTATCTTGAATCACTGTGTATCTTTATGGGTCTGTAAGGTTTTATTTCAGGTAATATAGAATGCAAAGGGTTGTGGTAAATGGCAAGTATTCAAAATGTGATTGTGGAGTCCTCTTCTTTTTAATTTGTTTATTAATGATCTCCCAGAGGGCATCGGGAGACATGTCTCAGTGTTTGAAGATGACACAAAATTAAGTAGGGTAATACAGCCTTAACTAGATGAATCTTCGCCGCAAGAGGATTGGGACGAATTGGGTAATTGGGCAGATAAATGGCAAATGCAATTCAATGGGACAATTTAAAATTATGCATTTTGGATACAATAATAAAATGCAATATATAGTTTAAATGGTGTTTCCTTGGGGAAATCTACTAATGAAAAATATTTGGGAGTAGTTGTAGACAATAGACTTAGCCGTAGTGCACAATGTCAGCTGGCAGCTGCAAAGGCCAATAAGATATTGGGGTGTAGTAAAAGGGGTTTTGACTCACATGTGAGTAAGATATTATTCCCCCTTTATAGGTCCATGGTAAGACCTCAATTCTGGGTGTTAAAAAAAACCCCAAACATTACAGAACTAGAGAATGTGCAGAGGAGGCCTACAAAACTAATAAGAGGAATGGAACGTTTTAGTTATGAAGAAAGGCTGGAGAAGTTAAATCTGTACACGCTAGAGAAATGGTGGCTTAGAGGTCACCAGCTGAGACTTGAAGAAAGGAGATTTAGTCTACGACAGCGAAAGCGATTTTTTACAGTAGGGACAATTAAGATATGGTATTCACTGCCTGAATAAGTGGTTCTAGAGAATATGTTAGATGAATTTAAAAGCTGCCTGGATACTTTTTTAATGAGCTGGAGCATAGAGGACTATGCATGTTAGTATAGGCATTTATATTTTTTAGTGCTTGTTGATCCAAGGAGAAATCTGTTTTTTAATTCAAAATATTAATAGAAATTTGTGGGTCTTTTGCTGATTCTTAAATTGGTGATTTAAGTGTAACATGTAGGACTGTTCTTTCATTTGCACATAAATCTCTGCTGTCAGAAGAATCAGTTATGTCATGTTGGTACATTGTCCATCACTCGTTTCTAATCATTCTGCTCCTCCATTTGATGTCACCATCAATATTATATATGTATGTAGAGAATGATAATTATAGTAAGCATAGAAAGTTGATCCCTTGCAAAAGCAATCATTTTCTCCTTCGTTTAATATGTTGATCCAATGTGCATACATAAATGTTTAGTACAATTTAAACATGAAAATGACATTAAAGCAAAGACATTTTATTCAATGTCTGCATAATTTAAGGCTGCATTTGAATATCCATCAATTAATTTTCATTATTTATTTATCAAACACAAGATCAAATTACATAGTCTGATTAATTTTGACTAAGTTGAACGGTCCGCCACCATCGTGTGAGTGTGGCATGGTTCAGTGCGGACTGTGGAGCTGCAGGCAATGGCACTCTAATTGTGTTTCGGTATGGAGCTGGAAACGCTGTGCAGAATAAGATATCGGTTAAGGCAACGGACACAGGCAAAAGAACAGAATTATTCTGCCTGAAGGAAATCCACCCTATTTTTGAGCCGCAGGTTTTATTCCCCCAGGACTTTTGCACTCTGTCAATTACTAGGATACTGAAGCGTAACCAAACCACAATAGGAGTAGGATCAAGGAAAAGGTACAGAAGGATCACGCAGAAGAATAGTCAAACAGGCAAGAATCGAGGCTGGCAGCAAACAATCGGAGTGAAGGCAGGCAAAACAGGTCAGGACAGGCGGCAAACATAAATGGTCAGGACTAGCAGGATTCAGCAACAAAATATCAACAAAAGTACTCAGGAATGCTAGCAAAAGGCACAAGGCACTATCACAGGCAAAGTTCCATATACAAATGAGGGTTTATATAGTGGAGGAAATGATTGACTGGCCAATAGTAACTTTTGGGACGAGAAACAGAGGTTTTAATACTGTCCCTTTTACTGGCTGTAAGGGCAGGAAGCCAAACAGCTATCATGCATGCGCGAAAGCCGAAAACCAGAGCGCTCCTTCTTGGCTGGATGACAGCCAACAGAGGAGCACGCGTCAAGCGGCAACTGCCGCTGGAACAGCCGGAGACCCCAGCAGTCAGGCCAGGAGGCTGAAGATCGGGGCTCCTGGATAGGTGTTGGTGAGGGGATGTGTTGTGCTGCAGTGCGACAGCGTTGCTGTGACATTCAGGTAAAAATGAGGGGGGCGAGTAGAGGAAAGAACCAACATACATGGGAGGGGGGAGCCAGCTTACATGGGGGGAGCCAACATACATGGAGGGGAGAGCAAGCATACATGGGAGGAACCAACATACATGGTAGGGAGGAGGCATGCCAACATACATGGGAGGAGGGCCAACATATGTGGGAAGAGAAATAACATACATGGGTAGAGAGGAAAAAGACATGGAAAGGGGTGGGGAGAGGAGAGAGAGACATGGGAAGGGAGAGGAGAGAAACAGACATGGGAAGGGAGAGAAAAGAGACAGACATGGACAGGGAGAAGAGAGGGACAGACAAAGAAAGGAAGAGGAGAGAGACAGACATGGGATGTGAGAGAGAGATACAATGGGTGCAGGTGGTAGGAGACAGACAGACATGGGAAGGGATAGGTGACAGACAGACACGGGAAGGGAGAGGATACAGACACGCATGGGTAGGGAGATAGATGGACATGGGAAGGGAGAGAGACATACAATGGGGGCATATGAGAGAGATAGACTTTTTAAAGTGTGATTTATGCACGCATTCTTTTTTTTTCTATTCTATTTTTTATATTTTACTCAAGCTCTCCCCCAGTAATTACCCTTCATGTATACTGGGAGCACTGATTATATAGACACATAGCAAATAAAGTGTTGTTTTGTGTACTCACTTCCTGTGCTGCTGGAATAGAATACATTGTGTGGAATTTAAGCAACATTGCTCTTTTACACAGTAGGATCTCTTAACAGTGCAACACATTGTCTGATAACATCACTAGAGAGGCAGGAGATTACAGTCATTTGAATGAAATTATTCTCATTGGTTCCTGCAGCAAAAAAAAAGAAATTACTTTTACTTAGGGTGGATTTGATTTAAATCACGATTTAAATCACTAGTCAGTAAGGCTTGATTTAAATCATAGTTTTCTACATACAGACTAATTCTTGCTGGTATAACTTTAATATGCAAGTAGATGAAGATTTTTAGAATAACAACTTTTCATATTAGTTTTTTTATCCCCAGTTTAATAGGTTAATCATTCATATTTGGACAACTTTTCTGTTGTACTTAGGAAGGAGAAAAATAATCATTACCTTAATAATTTAAAAAGATTTATTCAACTGAAACAATAACATTACAGCATATGTTATTTGCTTAAACAAACATCCATGTTTGTTAACTAATTTGGCTAAACAAAATATATATACTTTAAGAAACTTAGACTGTAAGTCCAGCCTACACATGAAAAACTTACATACTGTCCTCTGTAGCTCACTCGTCATCTTCATCTTCTTCTTTGTCCATAATCTGGAAAAGAAAAACAAGCTTTCCTGCTTTATCGGGTCCCAAACGATTTCTCAATTTAGAATGAATGAGTCCAAAGGAAGAGAATATTCTTACAACGCCTGCAGAAGAAGCTACTGCTGTTAAAAGTGAAATCATTACTTGAACAGTCTCTAAATCCAAGTGCTTAAGTGACTTCCACCAGTTCACTGGTGTGACTTTCTTTAAAATATCTTCATCAAACATATATTTCTTGAATGGTTCCCCCTTAGCTTTGAAGTTTATTATAGTTGGCATTACAGATGGATGATTGCTGGATACCCATGTCATAGCTAACTCCTCTTCCTCAGCACTTTTGACCCTGTTCCTGGATATTGACAATATTTGACAAAAAATGAGCTGGAGACAGTCCTTGTCCCATTCGTTTTTTTAATGCTTGTAATTTAATTCTGTCCATGTGTAGTTCTGTTTTTACGTGTTCACTCAGTTCCTTCCAAATTTCAACAGCATCAGCAATAAAACAGCTATTTTTCTGTATTTTGTTTAAAGCTTCAGAGATGGGTTTCAGGATGCTCAGCATATGTTCAACATTTCTCTTAAGCCCAATGTTGAGGATTTTGGCCGTGACAGTGCCATCTATTTTATCTCGATTTTGTTCACAAACTGTCATCAGAATAGGCCAGTTCTTGATATACTGCTCAAAACAGTCCACCATAGAGTTCCATCTAACATCTTGTGGGAGCATTAGCTTGGTTCCACCCATCCTTTTAAGAGCTGCTGCAGCAAAATGATTTTTACGGAAGTATTTAGCAATTTCAACAACATTAGTCTTTATTACCGTATATACTCGAGTATAAGCCGACCCGCATATAAGCCGAGGCACCTAATTTTACCACAAAGAACTGGGAAAAAATATTGACTCGAGTATAAGCCTAGGGTGGGAAATGAGGCAGCTACTGGTAAATATTGCCCCCAATATGCCATTTAATATTCCAGGATATTGCCCCCAATATGTAATTTAATAGTCCAGGATATTGCCCCCAATATTTCATTTAATTTTACAGGATTTTGCTCTCAATATGCCAGGATTTTGCCCCCAATATGCCATTTAATATTCCAGGATATTGCCCCCGATATGCCATTTAATATTCCAGGATATTGCCCCTTAGTATGCTCGTTATGCCACCCTCCTCCCCCCCTTCCCCAGACCCCAGTACTTACCTATTTGCTGCTCCGTCTCCCGGTGCTCTGAAGGTCCGTGGCTGTGAGGGAAGCGTTGTGAGCTCCCCTCCAGCCGCGCGGATCAATAAAGTTTGTTTAAAAAAAAAAGTTTCAACACACTTTGTTGACCGCGCGGCTGGAGGGGAGCTCACAACGCTTCCCTCACAGCCAAGGACCTTTAGAGCAACGTGAGACGGAGCAGGAACGAGGTAAGTTTTTAGATTTTTTTTTTTTTCAGACGCTGACTCGAGTATAAGCCGAGGGGGGCATTTTTTAGCACAAAAAATGGGCTGAAAAACTCGGCTTATACTCGAGTATATACGGTAGCTTATTATTCCCTTCCTGCTCTTCTAAATTTCTCCTCATCTTGGATACATTTGAAGCATTGTCTGTGACAAAACTGCGTAGACATTTGAATTTTTCTTCACATGTTATTATAGCTTTTACTGACACTTCTTGAAAGTATTCTGCTGTGTGTGCAAGGAAGACTTTCGCTTCTTCTGTTGTTATCAGGGTGGATAAAAATCATTGATTTTTATCCACCCTGCTTTTACTCAGCTAGTGTGGCCAGTCCTGGTTTCTTGCAAACTGTTAAGATTTTTCAATTTCATCTAGCTGCAGGTATTTTATGTTTTAAGCAATGCAAAATGTAAAACATGCATTTTAAAGTACACGGAAAGCACATTAATATGCTTTAACATTTGGAAGATGCATTTTGAGCACCGGACAGTCCTTTTAAGCTGGCACCACCAATGTCAAATAGTGTGCTTCCTCACACCACACACTAAGAATTACAAACAGTAAGTACAAAATACTTGACCAGTGCGCCTGTACAAAAGTTACCTTACAAATATGAGGTATAGTGGCCCTGAATATATGTTCACAGGATTATGGCGCCAGAGCAACAAAAAATATGAAAGAGAAACCAATATCGAAATATAATGTAATGTATATCTCTCTCTTCTCCCTTCCCATGTCGGTCTCTTTCCTCTCCCTTCCCATGTTGGTCTCTCTCCTCTATCTTCCCATGTCTGTCTCTTTCATATCCTCATATTTGTATGTTCCCTCTCCCTTACCATGTCTGTCTCTCTCCTCTCCCTACCGATGCCTTTCTCTCTCCTACCTACTACATATGCACACAGATATATGGGCAAACACATGGACCATATGGTCAAAAAGCATCCATATGATAGTTCTTGGTCACTGTCTTGGAAATCATGTTCGTATGAATGGGGACACTCACCCACATTTTACTTCATTTTGCAGCCCTCTAGCCCTTTCCAGGACATTTTTAGAGGCATTTTAGTGGCCAAAAGTTCATGTCCCCATTGACTTCAATGAGGTTCGGGGTCAAGTTCGGGGTCAAGTTCGAGCCCGAACCTGGACTTTTTTCCGAAGTTCGGCCGAACCCGCCGAACCCGAACATCCAGGTGTCCGCTCAACTCTACTGGGGATGCTTTAGGAGCTCTAAGAGGAAAAGGTGGAGCCTAAAGAGGAATGGGTGGAGTTTTCACATGATGGGGAAGGTCATAAACAGAAGTGGTCCTGCCTTGATAGGAAGCCAAGTATGTGGCAAGGAAGGGGTGGGGTAAATTTACATTAGGGTATGCATGAGTTTAGTCAGGCCTAGAGCAGCACAAAACCAAAATATACCACTGCATAGTACATGTAAGCTCTTTTGAAATTAAGCTGTTCACGCTAACGTTTTAAAATGTTAAATGTGAAAAACGTTTGCTATGCTTTACCAAAATCCTTACAATTGTAACAAATGTTTGTACAGATGGAACTTTTATACTGTGGAAAGTTTGGAGGAGATTGGTTAATATTTAAGTTCTTTTTTGTAAAATGTGAAACCACAAGCCATCTCACTTCTAGTATAGGTTTGGGAAGTACAAAGTCTAGATTGTGCAACGTTTCAAGGCAATTAATTGATGTTTTGTAGTACCTTAAGCATTTTACATTAAGCTGTTCACTTTAAATATTTTTTTAAAAATATGAATAATATTTTTTATGTTGTAACGAAAGTCCTGACATTTTCAGGATATGTCTGAATATATCGACTCTTGTATTGTGGAAAGTTTTGAGGAAATTGATTAATATTAAAAAAAATTGTATGTTAAAGAATTGCATTAGCAATAAATGCACAGGCACTGGTGATTCAAACAGTGCTCCCTACAGCACTGAAATGGTTAACCTTAAAAAAAAAGCCAGCAAAGCAAGCGGTCGCATCCAAGCGGAGCTCCTGCAATCACAAGGATTTTATGGCGATAGAACCTTGCCTTCCCACCCAATACTACAATTTTATACCCTGTCCTATGATGGGTAACAAGGGGAAGAGAAAGAAAAAGGCTGCGGGTCCCAAAGGACAAAATATCGGGTATTTTCTGATGCGGCCTGGCAGAACAGCCACGCCTGTGATGCCGGTCCCAATGGCGGGAAATGCCAGTGAGGATTCCTCGGAGGACTCAACTCCCCCTCAATCGCCTAGGGCAATTTACCCACTCATAAACAGGAGAAAAAAAGATAAGAGGTCCTTGCTGTGCGATTTGCAGGAGGCATTAAACACCGACCTAGCTGTTGTCCGTAAGGATGTTGATAAGCTACACGGAAAGGTGACTGCACTCGACCCCAAACAAACGAATGCATCTAAGGATAGAGAGGAGTTGCAAGATCACCTGGGCCTTATGGCTCACTAGCTACAGGATGTCCACAAACAAATGACTATTATGGACACAAGCAGGCCCTTCATCAGGGGGTGACGGGCGATACTGGCATCCCGAGCCCAGCGGGTCCAGGGGCCCTGGCAGTCCCGGGTCATGCCAGGTGAAAAAAAATTAATAATCTCCGTTAAATCCAGTCGGCGGCTGTGAGGGAAGTGTTGTGCGCTCCCCTGCAGCCGCGCGGCTTCAAGTAACTCTGGTCGCAATTTTTTTTTTAAACAAACTTTATTGAACCCGCGTGGCTGGAGGGGAGTGCACAAAGCTTCCCTCACAGCCACGGACCTGCACCGGGAGACAGCAGCAAGGAGGTAAGTACTGGCTGGGGAAGGGGGGAGGAGGGTGGCATAACGTGCATACTGAGGGGCAAAATCCTGGCATATTGAGGGTCAAAATCCTGGCATATTAATTGGCATAATCCTGGCTTATTAATTGGCATAATCCTGACATATTAATTGGCATAACCCTGGCATATTATTTGGCTAAATCCTGGCATATTAATTGGCATAATCCTGACATATTAATTGGCATAACCCTGGCATATTAATTGGCATAATCCTGACATATTAATTTGCATAATCCTGACATATTAATTGGCATAACCCTGGCATATTAATTGGCATAACTCTGGCATATTAATTGGCAAAATCCTGGCATATTGATTGGCATAACCCTGGCATATTAATTTGCATAATCCTGGCATATTAATTGGCATAACCCTGGCATATTAATTGGCAAAATCCTGGCATATTAATTGGCATATTGAGGGGCAAAATCCTGGCATATTGAAGGGCTAAATCCTGGCATATTAAACGGATAAATCCTGACATATTGAGGGGCAAAATCCTGGCATATTGAGGGGCAAAATCCTGACATATTAATTGGCAAAAGAATAGCATATTGAGGGGCAAAATACTGGCATATTAAATGGCACATTGAGGGGCAAAATACTGGCATATTAAATGGGAAAGGAATGGCACATTGAGGGGCAAAATCCTGGCATATTAAATGGCAAAAGAATAGCATATTAAATGGCAAAACAATGGCATATTGAGGGCAAAATACTGACTTATTGAGTGGCAAAATATTACTGACATATTGACCAACTGCTCCCAACCACCCTTCATATTACAGTAGACCGGTATAACATGCTTGTAAGGGTAGGTGGGGCGAGTGGGAGATAGTGTCGGGGAGGGGACCCAGAAAATTTGTTCAGTAAGGGGCCCTGAAATTCCTGGTGGCGGCCCTGCACACAAGGGCCAGGCATGCTTATGTCTGGGGGAGAGGCATCCCGGAGATGCATGGGCCCACTGCTCTCCGGATGTTCCTGATTAATTGGTTTAAACATCTTCATCCTAAAGCTGACCCTCCTGACCAGATCATACTGGATCTTTTCCGTGTATGGCAAAAGCACCCCAAGACTCCCCACGAGATGTGGTGGTTAAACTCCGCTCCACGACAGATAAACTGGCATTGATTCCCATCTCGAGGAAACACAGAGGGCTGCCGTTTGAAGATGTCACTTTACAGATTTTTGAAGACCTTCCACCTAATACAGTAGGATGGCGAAGATCCATGGCCCCTCTAACAGCTCACTTGAGAAACATCAGTGTGAAATACCGATGGAGCCTAGCACATTCCCTGACAGTGTAGAAGGAAGGCAAACTCCTCACTATCGAGAAGATGGAAGATACGCCGACCTTCTTGACCGCTCTGGACTTACCTCCCCTGCCTGTTCACCCGCAGATGTCAGACTGCCGATCAATCGATATGTTTTTAAAGACTGGCCTTCTTTTTTCTCATCTACGTTGATGAATGTTAGACTGTTTCTATTTTCTATATTCATTAATGTTTATGCTTCGTTATGTTATGTGGTCCTGTTTCATTTATTTCTGATCAGCCTTTTTCTGCCCTCTAGAGAAGCAGAGATACTGTGGCCACAAAACGTGAAGCCACTAGCCCTTTTTTGGCCGGAGCTCCTTTGTACCATCCGGTATGCCTGCTCTAGGGGTACCCTTTTCCCCCTCTTGTCTTTTTCCGGCTTCGTCGGCCCCAATCTTTGTGTTCCCCTATTCACCCCCCTAGGTTCTTTTCTTTCTTTACTGGCATACGTTTATATACGTGATTATATAAAAGGTATTGAGATATGGTTGCCCTAGCAGTCTCTCCAAGGTCCAGAGGACCTGGTCTATTCACCTAGGTTGTGGTTTCTGAAGATCATAATATGGTTACGTTAATTAACGGATGGTACCCCTCTCTTACCCTTTTCCATATTCTGGGTTCAATAAATTGGAAAAAATATACTAGATACCATAGAATGGGTCCTTCCTCCTTGAGTAGCTCATTTTTTATTTTTCCATTTTTATTGCGGATATGTCTCACGAAGGTTACTGTATGGCCAAGCAATGCCAATTGTTTCCTCGTAAAATACCCTGATTTTTTAACCTGTTTATTGTCTATTTTTCAATTAGCTTCACCCAGCCATGTATTTCCCTCAAACTATTAAAGGAGTCTTTTTCTGTCATCCTTTATTTGTTCGATGACTTACATGTTCCAAACTATTTTGAAATGTAAATTGTCTGATTGTCCTGTGAAACAATGTGACTCAAATAAAATGTAATTAAAAAAAAAAAATCATTGGCCGCATGGAAAAAAAAAAATGTTGGACCCTACTGTACCGGCGCCTTCCCCATAGTCACTTAATAAAAGTAATTGGTGGCAGTGCTTTCCCTCTGGGCCCCAATATGTAAAACAATAGCCTAGTAGGGCCACATGCCGGCATAATGCCAAATGCCTCTTGCACAATAAATTAAGAAAATAAATATAATTTAATCCATACTCCTCCACCACCACTACCTTGCCCAGATAGTGGGGCAATCAAATATTGACCCAAATCTGGAAAAAATGTCCTTTGAGTGCCATTTAGGGGGCACAGTGAAAATCACTGCCCAGTCTCCTGGGACACTGACTCTAATTTATTTTATTAAGGGTCTGGGGCAAATCTCTGTCCCCAAGCCCAGGAGGCAATGATCTTACTTATTAAGGGGCCATGGGCACTGTGCCAGTTCATGGCCCGGGGGGTGGGGGGGACAGGGGATTTTTATTATTGAGGGCTGGGAGGAGACTAGGGGACTGGGGGTGGCTATTACTATAAACGGGAAATTTGGCTGTTAATTCCTTACCACAATAACAGTGCTTTAACGCACTAGATATTTGCGGTCCCAGTTCCAGTTGAATCGCACACTGTTCCAATTGAAATAGCATGTGGTAGTTAAAAAGTCAGGGATACAGTATTTAGTGTTAAAGAATTGGCATATTCTCTAACAATATAGAGATTATAATTTGTTTAGAAAGAAAATGATAGTGTCTTACAAAAGGGGACCTCATAGTAGAGTGCAAACTGAGACAGAACCCCTGTACTCTCTTCTTTCAAAGCCATTGTCATGGATAATTAGGCAATGCACCCTCACATAGGATAAAGTATAAAATTAAAATTACAAATTAGAAATCCAAGACCAGACACCTCAGTTTCTACACATTTTAGGCAAGCAGGGAAAAATGGAGTAGATGCAATCCTCCCTGTTATACGAAAAAGGCCAGTTAGCGGTAAATTAATAGGCAATTTAGATTTACTGGCTGCTGCTAATGAGCTTAACGGGAGGTAATATCATTGCAGCACCTGGTAAAAAGAAAAAAAAATCAAAACACTGTGCTGTGTGGTAACAGACGGTAAAATCCCAGCAGTTTTCCGCTAAAAACCCTACGACTTAAATGTGCAGTCGCTGCTTAAAAGGACTGTCTGGTGCCCAAATTGCCTCGTCCAAATGTTATAACTTATATTGTTATAACTTGTTATAAAATGTTAACTTATATTAAATTACATGAAATTGCAGACTTGCAGAGGTTCAGGACGATCCCTTTTCACTTCCTCTGCTTCAGGCTTCTTAGGGGTTTTTTTTTTCAAAAGCAACCAATAAGAATTATGAATGTGGCCCTAGTGATGTCATCAGATAATTTGTTGCACAATGTGTTGCACTATTAGAGATCCTAAGGGTAGATTCTACATCCCCCGCTAATTAGCGGACCCGGGACATTTAATCTACCACTCCCTATTCCAAAAGGAATAGTGTGCTGTTCAACTTATATGGGGATGCAGAAGTGCCGTGTGTTAAAGCACAGGTACAGCGGTAAGGGAATAACAGCTATTCAATTGAATCGCCATTATCCCTAGTGCCCCAAAAGCCCAGATGGGCCCTATTATCATTTTAATGGGGGGCCCCGGGCATTGCTCTACCCCATGGGGTCCAATATTTATTTAATTAAAGATAGGTCTCGGGCTTCTTGCAGGGCAATATTTTGTTTTTAACATGACTGTGGGCATGATTTCGCACGCAGCCTTTTCTTTACCTTTTTTCCTGGGGTTAGCGGGAGTTTAGCGCTATTCATTCAGATGAATTGAAAATTCTAAAGCTAAGTGGGGCTGCTACCGTATTTGCTCGATTATAAGACGAGGTTTTTTTCAGAAAAAAAAATTTGAAAAATCCCCCTCATCTTATAATCGAGGTCGTCTTATAATCGAGGTCGTCTTATAATCAAGGTTGTCTTATAATCTGACCTCAAAATGAGGTCATACTATAAGACATGGATCCAGGTCCCCAGCAGAGCTGCAGGGGACCTGGATCCCCCTCTCTAACAGCAGGGGATGTCTGCGCGATGAGCGCAGGCTCCCCTGCTGCCGCCCGGCACGACCGCCGGGGCTTCTGTGATGAAGCCGGGTACTTCCGGCTTCGTCATAGAAGTCCCGGTAGTCGTGCCGGGCGGCAGCAGGGGAGGTCTGCGCTCATCCTCTGCTGCCCCCACTATGCTGTCCGTCATAATAGACTGCCGTGTCGGGCAGCATGGAGGATGTCTGCATGTATCGTGCAGACATCCCCCGGCGACCCCTACTAGCCACCAGGGACCAAGAAAAAGGTGAGGGGGAGGGAGGGAGGGGGTAGAAGGGAGGGGGTAGAAAGACATGGGGGACAGAGAGGGGGGGGAGAGCAACAAGGGAAGGGAGGGGTTAAGAGACAGAGACAAGGAGAGGGAGGGGGTTAAGAGACAGAGACAAGGGGAGGGAAGGGGTTAAGAGACAGAGACAAGGGGAGGGGGGGAGAGACAGAGACAGAGACAAGGGGAGGGGGGAAGAGACAGAGACAAGGGGAGGGGGGAAGAGACAGAGACAAGGGGAGGGGGGAAGAGACAGAGACAAGGGGAGGGAGGGGGAGAGAGAGACAACACTAAGGGGAGGAGAGACAAAGCTGGGGGCAGGGGAAAGAGAGAGGCAGCATTGGCACATAAAAAGAAATAAAAACTAGAAATACATTTTTTGATATCATAATTTTTTATTAAAAAAGCAATTTACATGTGAATATATACAAGTTGAACTTTTTTCCTATAGGGTAATCTTATATTCAGGCTTTTAGTTTTTTTCCTAATGGAATATCCAAAGTTTGGGGGGTCGTCTTATAATCAGGGTTGTCTTATAATCGAGCAAATACGGTATTTTAAAGATAGTTACAACAACTGACAGATATCGCTAACTCCTATTGTTCATATGACCTATTTTTAGGTCATTTTGTGTCCATATCAAATCCCAAACCATATTGTTCCGAACTCTAAAACTTACCAGGAAAGGTTAAAGCATCTTAACATGTATAGCTTGGAGGAAAGACGTAACAGGGGGGATATGATAGAAATATTTAAATACATAAAGGGAATCAACGCAGTAAAGGAAGAGAGTATATTTAAAAGAAGAAAAACTACCACAACTAGAGGACATAGTCTTAAATTAGAGGGGCAACGATTTAAAAGTAATATCAGGAAGTATTACTTTACTGAGAGGGTAGTGGATGTATGGAATAGCCTGCCAGCAGAAGTGGTAGAGGTAAACACAGTCAAGGATTTTAAGCATGCGTGGGATAGACACAAGGCTATCCTAGCTATAAGACCGGGAACGGGGGACTAATAAAAGTACTCAAAAAAAAAATGGGCAGACTAGATGGACGGAATGGTTCTTATCTGCCGACACATTCTATGTTTCTATGATCCTCACATGCCCTTTCTATTTTCGGCATAAGCAAGACAGCTTATAACAACTCCCTTAACTTGTCTAGACCAATACTATTCTGACTGTTTACTATTCCTTTGATAATAAGATTAAAGTCTTCCCACCCTGACTTCAGCAGACTTTCAAAACAAGTGAGGGCAAAAAAAGCTATAAACAAACTATTGCTCGTTGTCCTACTCCATCGCAAAAGCGCAAATCATTATAGTCAGGACCAGCCTTAGGTGTTTAGGCGCCCTGTGCAGGCGACCCGTTTGGCACCCATCCCCCCTTGCCAGTCACAGAAGGTGGTAAGGTATAGTTATCAGACAATAAAATTATTTATCAGAAAACGTATTCCTTGTTTCCATTTTCTTCCTCTGTACCTTGACTCCATTTCACCTTCATTATTCTCTCACGTCCCTTGCTATTGCACCCACAGCACCTGATTGCACCCATATAAATTGTCACAGCACCACATTGCACCCACAGGTCTTGCTAGAGAACAAAGATTGCACACCCCAGCACCCATTCCACTCACAGGACTTGCCCCAGCTTCGGTAGATAGGTAGTATCTATAGCAACAGTAGTAATTCAATTAAACTTTAATTACAGTTTTTAGGGGATAAGAATGTTTGAGGAAAAAAATTAAAAGTAGAAACTTTTTTTCTATATAATGCAGTTATCTAAAAATATTGGTTTGGAACCTGTATGTGGAATTCTCGAAATAACAATCATTTGCTGGCAAAACATCACCTTACTCTAGTTGTTAAATATTATCCTAGATCTTCAAACATTTGTTTACCTGAAACAAAACAGAGTCTTTGAGAACCTCTCACCACACATGTCTTTTGTTCTCTGTGATAAGAAAAATACCTAACAACAACCCTTTACATAAATGTCCAGCAGTCAATTAATTAGCATTCCTTTAATGATAAGATCAAAGGGTGTCATTCTTATAATTTATATTACCCGGATAACTTGCTAACCAAATACATTATGACTAAACTAGCACTTTTGCTTCTTGTCTTCTAACAATATGTTCCAAAAGTGTATGATTATTGAAGGTTTATGTTTATCTTAAAAAGAAACGGCACACATTTCTGTGAATTTGCCCTTTCAATGAAAAACAGGATTTTTCCTAGAATTGTAATCTTTTATCCATGTCAAAAAGTTTCATTCTCTAGTCCAGGGGTGTCCAAGTTTTTTCTGTGGTGGGCCACTTCACCAAAAGTTTATGTGAGCATGGGCTGCATTCGTTTTTCAATCAGAGAAAATTATGTAAATATTTCTATACAGTGTGTGTATACATATATATATATATATATATATATATATATATATATATACACACTAATGTGCAGCGTGTGAGTGTATCACAGACTCCAAAACAATAAAACTCACAGTAAAAAATAAAATACACACATTCACACACATACATGTGCACAAATTCACATACATAAACAAACATACAAAATTAAAGAAGGTCACACTTACATAGAGTCACACTGATACACACATTTACACACTGACACACACATTCACCCGCTGACACATACACACAGAGTCACACTGACACATACATTTGCACACACACAGTACCTGCCCAACCACACAGTTTTTCTTTGTTTTTGAACGGGGCTGAGATCTTCAGACCCCTCCTCCACTTTTCCCTCTTCCACACTTACACACACTTACATACAGATCCACACTGACACACACTTACATACAGATCCACACTGACACACACTTACATACAGATCCACATTGACACACACTGACATTCAGATCCACACTGACATACAGATGTATATAATTAGCACTTGAACTGTAGATGGCTTTGAGCAGTTCAGAGTACTTCTATAAGTTTTGAAGTTGTTGGTACTCACAGGAAGGAAGTTCTCTGTTTTTTCACTTGCTCTATGTCTCTCTTCCTTTTCACCTTTTACCAAGCTGGCTGCTGTTAGTAACTAATATGTTCTAAATGTTTGCTGTTTATCCACACAAGTAAAGCCTGATATGCTTCTTCACAATCTGCCAGTGTCTCTTTTTGATAAATAACTAACAGGACGCCCCTGCTGTAGTCCATGCATTACTTTTCCCCTTTCTAAAATCTAAAGCCTTTGTTTTAGTGTGGTCTATTTCAATCACTGTCTTTAGATTATTCCACACTCACTGATGATCACTGGATCACCAGATCTATCTTCACTCTCTACCTCAGCAAGCCAGAAGCCATAATCAACATGCCTGGGACTTTAACATGCTCTTACTACTGCCAAGCTCATCATGCTCTGTGTCCACAATCACATATACATCCGCTGCAGGCTGACGTCCTGCTACTCAAACATTCAATCTCCATGCTCCCAGCACTGCACTGTGTCACAGTTCCACTGCCTCTTTGCCTGTCCTCAGTAAGGCCTTTGTGACTGCCTGATGTTTCTGTTGTCTGTCCCTTCTCTACCATGCCATTCCTTATTCAAGCCTTCCTCTCATTCTATGGTCGCCACTTAGGTACTTGGTTTGAGTCCAAGTCCTAAGAAGAAGAAGCCTTAGGCTCAACCAAAGGTGGAATCCTTTCAGGTGAAACCCTCACCTCTGATACTCTGGTCCATAGTTGGTTACCTTTTACCTTTCTGCACAGCGGTTCCACATCCTACCTGAACCATTAAAGTTATCCAGGTCCATGCCCTGCTCTGAGAGCTGCCAGTCCAGTCTCAGCATCCTGTCCTCAGCTGCCTGTCCAGTCCTCAGTAACCAGACCAGTCCTGTCTCAGCTGCCAGTCCCGGTTACCAGTCCTGTCTCAGCTGCCAGTCCTATCTCAGCTACCAGTCCTGTCTTAACTACCAGTCCTGTCCTCAGCTGCCTGTCCTGTCTTAGCTGCCAGTCTGCACTATCAGTCCTGTCTGAGATTCCATCCAGTCCAAAGTATGCATTGTGGGGTGATGACAGACCAACATCATTCCCTGCAACGAGGCTCCTCCCTGGTCTGCTATCCCTATGTCTGACAATAATTTATATTCTTCAATCCAGCTTCTATCATCCTGTGGACTCAGTGAAGTGCTGAAGACCACATGAACTCAGGGTTCAACAACTGGGAAGAGAAGCAAATTCCATTGAAGACATTTGGTGTAAGGTGTGCACTAATAGTCCACATGATGTGTGACTGCAGCACCAATAGTCCACATTGTGACAATACACCACATACAATAAAAACAGTTTTATTTTTGCAGTACAAATGTGAAATTGTTTACAAACACATTATTTATATCACATTTTTTCTCTTTGGTCTTGAGTCTTTGATTTTCGAATAGTTTTAGTTTAGCTAATATTATTTAATCCAGAAACAAATGTTTTGTTTTTGTAACTATGTTTTTTAATACGTGAGATTGATAGATTGAAATAGATTATATGTAATTGCATTGTATTATATAGCTTTCTCTACTTGAAATATCATTAACATCTGAAAACCAAAACAATTCTACTTCTATTAATATCAGTGCATCCTTTAAACTCAGCTCATATATTTTAATTGGAACATTATTGCACAATTTAAAAAAAAATGCTCATGTTTAATAGCCCTTATCCATGAAAAGATAAAGCAGCCAGTAGAGAATATTTTCTGTAACTATGATTGCAAATAATAAGCATGCTTCTTGCAAGGATTAGTTAAAATACAGTATAACAGGGTTGTTTGACATTAAAATAGTTATGGAGACACATGATCTACATGACATTTTATAAATGTCAGTGTCACACAATCATTTGCAGCATTTCAAAATATACAGTTCCCAGAATGGTCTGGCTGACAGCAGAACATCAAATCATCAAAACTACCAACACTGAATTAACAGACGTGCAGTTCAGCAATACTTGTGAAGCAGCTCCCTTTATCCAGTTTGTAAAAGATTACACTAACAATTTCTTTTTAAACGAAAAAACAAACAAATGTATTCATATTATTTGGAAACATTTTTGGGAACTGTGTACTCTGCATTTATTAGGATGTGCTCTGTTACCTAAGGTCTATGTTATGTATAGTAAGTATACATCCCATACACTCACACACATATGAACAATACATTAATTCATGGATATACCTATAGACTTTCACATCATATGCCACACATACACAAGATATTTGTAGGCATCCATTTTACACACAAAGGGGATTATGTATAACGCTCCCACTCAAAAAGGTTTTGGGGCATTAAAAACAATGCTCAGTCGCTGTTTGTTAAGAATACTGGAGATTGCACATTTCTTATACATCCTGACACTTCAGTGTATAGGAATGGGTTCTTTGACACTTATCAGGCAATGGAAAAATGCTCATTCATTATACATGGGTTGCTCTGCTGCCCACTGTGCAAACTTCCAACATTCCTTGCATGGGCATCAGCAGAATTTTATTTAGGTGGGGGCATATTTTTACTGTCATTATATGCCAGGATTTAGCCATTCAATATTCCAGGATTTAACCCCTCAATATGCCAGAATTTAGCCATTTAATATGCCAGGATTTGACCTCTCAATATGCCAGGATTTAACCTCTCATTATGCTAGGATTTAGCCATTTAATATGCCAGGATTTAGCCATTTAATATGCCAGGATTTAACCCCTCAGTATGCCAGGATTTAACCCCTCAATATGCCAGGATTTTGCCATTCAATATGCCAGGATTTAGCTATTTAATATGCCAGGATTTAGCCATTTAATATGCCAGGATTTAACCCCTCAATATGCTAGGATTTAGCCATTTAATATGCCAGGATTTAACCCCTCAATATGCCAGGATTTAGCCATCCAATATGCCAGGATTTTGCCCCTCAATATGCCAGGATTTAGCCATTTAATATGCCAGGATTTAGCCCCTCAATATGCCGGGATTTAGCCCCTCAATATGCCAGGATTTAGCCCCTCAATATGCCAGGATTTAGCTATTTAATATGCCAGGATTTAGCCATTTAATATGCCAGGATTTAACCCCTCAATATGCCAGGATTTAGCCATTTAATATACCAGGATTTAACCCCTCAATATGCCAGGATTTTGCCACCCTATGCCTGGTTTTGCCCCTCATTATGCCAGGATTTTGCCTCTCAATATGCCAGGTTTTGCCTCTCAATATGCCAGGTTTTGTCACTGTATAAGCCAGGTTTTGCCTCTCAATAATCGTTTGTTGCCCCCCTCCTCCCCCCCATTCCCCAGCACTTACCTCCTTGTTGCTGCTCTCCGGTGTTCTCCTCCGTGCATCTTCCCTCCTGCACGGAGGAAGGAAGCTCCGTTCACGTTTTTTTTTTTTACTTTATTGAAGTCGCGCAGCATCAATAAAGTTAAGAAAAACAATAAACGCAACAGGAGCTTGCTTCCTCCGTGCAGGAGGGAAGATGCACGGAGGAGACGTGTAACAGGGAGCTTAACGGCAGTGTTAAGCTCCCTGTTACATCAAAGACACTTTTTTTTCCCCTTGAAAATCCAGGGGGGGGGGGGGCAAGTGCCCCCCCTGCGGACGCCCATGATTTCTTTTTTGTTTTTTTGAGTTACACATTGGTGCACACAGGAATAGCTCCACTATCTGGTGCTATCTCCATGTGCGCCACCTCTATACATAAATATATATTATACCACCAACAATTTCTTCAGTGTCTTTGTTGCCACACACACCTAACTGCTCAGGATATGTGTTAGCTAATTTCCTGCATTTGCAAAGTAATTCAATTCCTAAACTTATAGGGACACTACCAATTACATAAGATGTAACTAGATAACCTGGTAATTTAAAACAAACACATATATAAATCATATGCCACTGTTTTTTAATATAATTGAATTAATTGCATATAAAATAAAAATAAAATTAAGTATTTATCTCCTGGTGCCATTTTGCTAATATTTCCCATGATGCAACATTGCCCAAAATCTTCCAACTAGTCTCACTTTCGAACTGTGGCTGAAGCCTACATGATGATGTCATAAGATACTTCACTGTTCTTTTACTGGCTCCTGAGTATCATAGTGAGCAGGACTAGGTGGCTGTGTACAACTTTGCTTTTACCTGCTAACACAAATAGAGGTGATTAACCTGATCAAACAGGATCATAACCCCTTCGCCCCCCTTGTAGTGATGTAATAGTTACATTACCCTCCCATTCAATGCAAGTCTGTGATCAGAATTCTGACTTATAGACTGCATTCAGTGTCCCCAGCCTCAAAGTGAGAAATTTGTGCTGTAAAGTCACTAGGGAGTGCCACCCAAAAACATTATATTTCACAAAATGGCAGTGCCCAGTCACACTTGTTTAGTTACATATTTTATGAAATAAGCCACATAACAAAAACAAAAGACATATCTGAAATCAACAATACAAAATTAAAATAATTAAAATTTAAAACTTTTCATTTTTGGGTGGGAGTGTCCAGGGGCGTCACTAGGGTTGGTGTCACCCGGTGCAGAAACTCATGGTGTCACCCCCCTGGATTTCCTCCATACAATGCCAAACAGATTCCTTAGTAATGCCAGTTAGAAGGCCTATTAACTATGCCACACACAGGAGCCCATAACTATGCCACACACAGGAGCACCATAACTTATGCAGCACCAGAGCCCCATAAATTATGCCACACCAGAGCCCCATAAATTATGCCACACCAGAGCCCCACTATTTATGCCTCACCTCTGCCCAATTAATTATGCCACACACACAGGTGCCCCATAATTATGCCACACACACAGGTGCCCCATAATTATGCCACACAAAAGAGTCCCTTAATTACGCCACACAAAAGAGTCCCTTAATTATGCCACACATGGGGCCCAATAAATATGCCACACACAAGTGCCCCATAATTATGCACACATGAAACCGCCATTACTTATGCAACACACAGGAGCCCCACGGGGTGACAATCTTACAATTATAGATACCAGTAATATTGTGCCATTCAGATCCCAGTAGTATTGTCCCACTCAGAGCCCAGTAATATTGTGCCACTCAGAGCCCAGTAATAGTGTGCCAGTCAGATACTAGGAATATTGTACCATTCAGAGCCCAATACTATTGTCCCACTCAGAGCCCAGGAATATTGTGCCAGTCAGATACCAGGAATATTGTGCCAGTCAGAGCCCAAAAATATTGTGCCACTCAGAGCCCAGTAATTTTGTGCCAGTCAGATTCCAGGAATATAGTGCCAGTGAGAGCCCAGTAATAGTGTGCCCGTCAGAACCCAGTAATATTGTGCCAGTCAGAGTCCAGTAATATTGTGCCAGTAAGAGCCCAGGAATATTGTGCCAGTCAGACACCAGTAATATAGTGCCAGTCAGATACCAGTAATATTATGCCAGTCAGAGCCCAGTAATATAGTGCCAGCCAGATGCACAGTAATATAGTGAAAGTCAGAGCCCAGTAATTTAGTGCCAGCCAGAGCCCAGAAATATAGTGCCAGCCAGAGCCCAGTAATATAGTGCCAGCCAGATGCCTCCTGTAATATTGTACCAGCCAGAACCCAGTAATATAGTGCCTGCCAGAGCCCAGTAATATAGTGCCAGCCAGATGCCCAGTTATATAGTGCCAGCCAGATGCCCAGTAATATAGTGCCAGCCAGATGCCTGTAATATTGTGCCAGCCAGAGCCCAGTAATATAGTGCCAGCCAGATGGCCAGTAATATTGTGCCAGTCAGATGCCTGTAATATTGTGCCAGCCAGAGCCCAGTAATATAGTGCCAGCCAGATGCCCAGTAATATAGCGAAAGTCAGAGCCCAGTAATTTAGTGCCAGCCAGAGCCCAGTAATTTAGTGCCAGCCAGATGCCTGTAATATTGTGCCAGCCAGAGCCCAGTAATATAGTGCCTGCCAGAGCCCAGAAATATAGTGCCAGCCAGATGCCCAGTTATATAGTGCCAGCCAGATGCCCAGTAATATAGTGCCAGCCAGATGCCTGTAATATTGTGCCAGCCAGAGCCTAGTAATATAGTGCCAGCCAGATGCCCAGTAATATTGTGCCAGTCAGATGCCTTTAATATTGTTCCAGCAGAGCCCAGTAATATAGTGCCAGCCAGATGCCCAGTAATATTGTGCCAGTCAGATGCCTGTAATATTGTGCCAGCCAGAGCCCAGTAATATAGTGCCAGCCAGAGCCCAGTAATATAGTGCCAACCAGAGCCCAGTAATATAGTGCCAGCAAGATGCCGAGTAATATAGTGCCAGCCAGATGCCCAGTAATATAGTACCAGTCAGATGCCTGTAATATTGTGCCAGCCAGAGCCCAGTAATAAAGTGCCAACCAGAGCCCAGTAATATAGTGCCAGTCAGATGCCTGTAATATTGTGCCAGCCAGAGCCCAGTAATATAGTGCCAGCCAGAGCCCAGTAATATAGTGCCAGCCAGATGCCTGTAATATTGTGCCAGCCAGAGCCCAGTAATATAGTGCCACTAGGAGTCCAGTAATTTTGTGCCAGTCAGATTCCAGGAATATAGTGCCAGTGAGAGCCCAGTAATAGTGTGCCCGTCAGAACCCAGTAATATTTTGCCAGTCAGAGTCCAGTAATATTGTGCCAGTAAGAGCCCAGGAATATTGTGCCAGTCAGACACCAGTAATATAGTGCCAGTCAGATACCAGGAATATTGTGCCAGTCAGATACCAGTAATATAGTGCCAGTCAGATACCAGTAATATTATGCCAGTCAGAGCCCAGTAATATAGTGCCAGTACGAGCCCAGGAATATTGTGCCAGTCAGAGGCCAGGAATATTGTGCCATTTAGAGCCCAGGAATAGTGTGCCAGTCAGAGCCCAGGGATATTATGCCAGTCAGAGCCCAGTAATATAGTGCCAGCCAGATGCCCAGTAATATAGTGCCAGTCAGAGCCCAGTAATATAGTGCCAGTCAGAGCCCAGTAATATAGTGCCAGCCAGATGCCCAGTAATATAGTGCCAGTCAGAGCCCAGTAATATAGTGCCAGTCAGAGCCCAGTAATATAGTGCCAGCCAGAGCCCAGTAATATAGTGCCAGCCAGATGCCTGTTATATTGTGCCAGCCAGAGCCCAGTAATATAGTGCCAACCAGAGCCCAGTAATATAGTGCCAGTCAGAGCCCAGGAATATTGTGCCAGCCAGAGCCCAAAAATATTGTGCCACTAGGAGTCCAGTAATTTTGTGCCAGTCAGATTCCAGGAATATAGTGCCAGTGAGAGCCCAGTAATAGTGTGCCCGTCAGAACCCAGTAATATAGTGCCAGTCAGAGCCCAGTAATATAGTGCCAGTCAGAGCCCAGTAATATAGTGCCAGCCAGATGCCCAGTAATATAGTGCCAGTCAGAGCCCAGTAATATAGTGCCAGCCAGATGCCCAGTAATATAGTGAAAGTCAGAGCCCAGTAATTTAGTGCCAGCCAGAGCCCAGAAATATAGTGCCAGCCAGAGCCCAGTAATATAGTGCCAGCCAGATGCCTGTAATATTGTACCAGCCAGAGCCCAGTAATATAGTGCCTGCCAGAGCCCAGTAATATAGTGCCAGCCAGATGCCCAGTTATATAGTGCCAGCCAGATGCCCAGTAATATAGTGCCAGCCAGATGCCTGTAATATTGTGCCAGCCAGAGCCCAGTAATATAGTGCCAGCCAGATGCCCAGTAATATTGTGCCAGTCAGATGCCTGTAATATTGTGCCAGCCAGAGCCCAGTAATATAGTGCCAGCCAGAGCCCAGTAATATAGTGCCAGCCAGATGCCTGTAATATTGTGCCAGCCAGAGCCCAGTAATATAGTGCCAGTCAGAGCCCAGGAATATTGTGCCAGTCAGATACGAGGAATATTGTGCCAGTCAGAGCCCAAAAATATTGTGCCACTCAGAGCCCAGTAATTTTGTGCCAGTCAGATTCCAGGAATATAGTGCCAGTGAGAGCCCAGTAATAGTGTGCCCATCAGAACCCAGTAATATTGTGCCAGTCAGAGTCCAGTAATATTCTGCCAGTAAGAGCCCAGGAATATTGTGCCAGTCAGACACCAGTAATATAGTGCCAGTCAGATACCAGGAATATTGTGCCACTCAGATACCAGTAATATAGTGCCAGTCAGATACCAGTAATATTATGCCAGTCAGAGCCCAGTAATATAGTGCCAGTCAGAGCCCAGGAATATTGTGCCAGTCAGAGCCCAGGAATATAGTGCCAGTCAGATGCCTGTAATATTGTGCCAGCCAGAGCCCAGTAATATAGTGCCAGCCAGAGCCCAGTAATATAGTGCCAGCCAGATGCCTGTTATATTGTGCCAGCCAGAGCCCAGTAATATAGTGCCAACCAGAGCCCAGTAATATAGTGCCAGTCAGAGCCCAGGAATATTGTGCCAGTCAGATACCAGGAATATTGTGCCAGTCAGAGCCCAAAAATATTGTGCCACTAGGAGTCCAGTAATTTTGTGCCAGTCAGATTCCAGGAATATAGTGCCAGTGAGAGCCCAGTAATAGTGTGCCCGTCAGAACCCAGTAATATTTTGCCAGTCAGAGTCCAGTAATATTGTGCCAGTAAGAGCCCAGGAATATTGTGCCAGTCAGACACCAGTAATATAGTGCCAGTCAGATACCAGGAATATTGTGCCAGTCAGATACCAGTAATATAGTGCCAGTCAGATACCAGTAATATTATGCCAGTCAGAGCCCAGTAATATAGTGCCAGTACGAGCCCAGGAATATTGTGCCAGTCAGAGGCCAGGAATATTGTGCCATTTAGAGCCCAGGAATAGTGTGCCAGTCAGAGCCCAGGGATATTATGCCAGTCAGAGCCCAGTAATATAGTGCCAGCCAGATGCCCAGTAATATAGTGCCAGTCAGATGCCCAGTAATATAGTGCCAGTCAGAGCCCAGTAATATAGTGCCAGTCAGAGCCCAGTAATATAGTGCCAGCCAGATGCCCAGTAATATAGTGCCAGTCAGAGCCCAGTAATATAGTGCCAGTCAGAGCCCAGTAATATAGTGCCAGCCAGAGCCCAGTAATATAGTGCCAGCCAGATGCCTGTTATATTGTGCCAGCCAGAGCCCAGTAATATAGTGCCAACCAGAGCCCAGTAATATAGTGCCAGTCAGAGCCCAGGAATATTGTGCCAGCCAGAGCCCAAAAATATTGTGCCACTAGGAGTCCAGTAATTTTGTGCCAGTCAGATTCCAGGAATATAGTGCCAGTGAGAGCCCAGTAATAGTGTGCCCGTCAGAACCCAGTAATATTGTGCCAGTCAGAGTCCAGTAATATTGTGCCAGTAAGAGCCCAGGAATATTGTGCCAGTCAGACACCAGTAATATAGTGCCAGTCAGATACCAGGAATATTGTGCCAGTCAGACACCAGTAATATAGTGCCAGTCAGATACCAGGAATATTGTGCTAGTCAGATACCAGTAATATAGTGCCAGTCAGATACCAGTAATATTATGCCAGTCAGAGCCCAGTAATATAGTGCCAGTCAGAGCCCAGGAATATTGTGCCAGTCAGAGCCCAGGAATATTGTGCCATTTAGAGCCCAGGAATAGTGTGCCAGTCAGAGCCCAGGGATATTATGCCAGTCAGAGCCCAGTAATATAGTGCCAGCCAGATGCCCAGTAATATAGTGCCAGTCAGAGCCCAGTAATATAGTGCCAGTCAGAGCCCAGTAATATAGTGCCAGCCAGATGCCCAGTAATATAGTGCCAGTCAGAGCCCAGTAATATAGTGCCAGTCAGAGCCCAGTAATATAGTGCCAGCCAGATGCCCAGTAATATAGTGCCAGTCAGAGCCCAGTAATATAGTGCCAGCCAGATGCCCAGTAATATAGTGAAAGTCAGAGCCCAGTAATTTAGTGCCAGCCAGAGCCCAGAAATATAGTGCCAGCCAGAGCCCAGTAATATAGTGCCAGCCAGATGCCTGTAATATTGTACCAGCCAGAGCCCAGTAATATAGTGCCTGCCAGAGCCCAGTAATATAGTGCCAGCCAGATGCCCAGTTATATAGTGCCAGCCAGATGCCCAGTAATATAGTGCCAGCCAGATGCCTGTAATATTGTGCCAGCCAGAGCCCAGTAATATAGTGCCAGCCAGATGCCCAGTAATATTGTGCCAGTCAGATGCCTGTAATATTGTGCCAGCCAGAGCCCAGTAATATAGTGCCAGCCAGATGCCCAGTAATATAGTGAAAGTCAGAGCCCAGTAATTTAGTGCCAGCCAGAGCCCAGTAATTTAGTGCCAGCCAGATGCCCAGTAATATAGTGAAAGTCAGAGCCCAGAAATATAGTGCCAGCCAGAGCCCAGTAATATAGTGCCAGTCAGAGCCCAGTAATATAGTGCCTGCCAGAGCCCAGTAATATAGTGCCAGCCAGATGCCCAGTTATATAGTGCCAGCCAGATGCCCAGTAATATAGTGCCAGCCAGATGCCTGTAATATTGTGCCAGCCAGAGCCTAGTAATATAGTGCCAGCCAGATGCCCAGTAATATTGTGCCAGACAGATGCCTTTAATATTGTTCCAGCAGAGCCCAGTAATATAGTGCCAGCCAGATGTCCAGTAATATAGTGCCAGCCAGATGCCTGTAATATTGTGCCAGCCAGAGCCTAGTAATATAGTGCCAGCCAGATGCCCAGTAATATTGTGCCAGACAGATGCCTTTAATATTGTTCCAGCAGAGCCCAGTAATATAGTGCCAGCCAGATGCCCAGTAATATTGTGCCAGTCAGATGCCTGTAATATTGTGCCAGCCAGAGCCCAGTAATATAGTGCCAGCCAGATGCCCAGTAATATAGTGCCAGCCAGATGCCTGTAATATTGTGCCAGCCAGAGCCCAGTAATATAGTGCCAACCAGAGCCCAGTAATATAGTGCCAGTCAGATGCCTGTAATATTGTGCCAGCCAGAGCCCAGTAATATAGTGCCAGCCAGAGCCCAGTAATATAGTGCCAGCCAGATGCCTGTAATATTGTGCCAGCCAGAGCCCAGTAATATAGTGCCAACCAGAGCCCATTAATATAGTGCCAGTCAGAGCCCAGGAATATTGTGCCAGTCAGAGCCCAGGAATATTGTGCCAGTCAGAGCCCAGGAATAGTGTGCCAGTCAGAGCCCAGTAATATAGTGCCAGCTAGATGCCCAGTAATATAGTGCCAGTCAGAGCCCAGTAATATAGTGCCAGCCAGATGCCCAGTCATATAGTGCCAGTCAGAGCCCAGTAATATAGTGCCAGTCAGAGCCCAGTAATATAGTGCCAGCCAGATGCCCAGTAATATTGTGCCAGTCAGATGCCTGTAATATAGTGCCAGCCAGAGCCCAGAAATATAGTGCCAACCAGAGCCCAGTAATATAGTGCCAGCCAGATGCCTGTAATATTGTGCCAGCCAGAGCCCAGTAATATAGTGCCTGCCAGAGCCCAGTAAAATAGTGCCAGCCAGATGCCCAGTTATATAGTGCCAGCCAGATGCCCAGTAATATAGTGCAAGCCAGATGCCTGTAATATTGTTCCAGCCAGAGCCCAGTAATATTGTGCCAGTCAGATGCCTGTAATATTGTGCCAGCCAGAGCCCAGTAATATAGTGCCAGCCAGAGCCCAGTAATATAGTGCCAGCCAGATGCCCAGTAATATAGTGCCAGCCAGAGCAAAGTAATATAGTGCCAGCCAGATGCCCAGTAATATAGTGCCAGCCAGATGCCCAGTAATATAGTGCCAGTCAGATGCCTGTAATATTGTGCCAGCCAGAGCCCAGTAATATAGTGCCAACCAGAGCCCAGTAATATAGTGCCAGTCAGATGCCTGTAATATTGTTCCAGCCAGAGCTCAGTAATATAGTGCCAGCCAGAGCCCAGTAATTTAGTGCCAGCCAGATGCCTGTAATATTGTGCCAGCCAGAGCCCAGTAATATAGTGCCAGCCAGAGCCCAGTAATATAGTGCCAGCCAGATGCCTGTAATATTGTGCCAGCCAGAGCCCAGTAATAAAGTGCCAGCCAGAGCCCAGTAAGATAGTGCCAGCCAGATGCCTGTAATATTGTTCCAGCCAGAGCCCAGTAATATAGTGCCAGCCAGATGCCCAGTAATATAGTGCCAGTCAGATGCCTGTAATATTGTGCCAGCCAGAGCCCAGTAATATAGTGCCAGACAGAGCCCAGTAATATAGTGCCAGCCAGATGCCTGTAATATAGTGCCAGCCAGAGCACAGTAATATAGTGCCAGCCAGATGCCCAGTAATATTGTGCCAGTCAGATGCCTGTAATATTGTTCCAGCCAGAGCCCGGTAATATTGTGCCAGTCAGATGCCTGTAATATTGTGCCAGCCAGAGCCCAGTAATATAGTGCCAGCCAGAGCCCAGTAATATAGTGCCAGCCAGATGCCCAGTAATATAGTGCCAGCCAGAGTAAAGTAATATAGTGCCAGCCAGATGCCCAGTAATATAGTGCCAGCCAGATGCCCAGTAATATAGTGCCAGTCAGATGCCTGTAATATTGTGCCAGCCAGAGCCCAGTAATATAGTGCCAACCAGAGCCCAGTAATATAGTGCCAGTCAGATGCCTGTAATATTGTGCCAGCCAGAGCCCAGTAATATGGTGCCAGCCAGAGCCCAGTAATTTAGTGCCAGCCAGATGCCTGTAATATTGTGCCAGCCAGAGCCCAGTAATATCGTGCCAGCCAGAGCCCAGTAATATAGTGCCAGCCAGATGCCTGTAATATTGTGCCAGCCAGAGCCCAGTAATATAGTGCCAGCCAGAGCCCAGTAATATAGTGCCAGCCAGATGCCTGTAATATAGTGCCAGCCAGAGCCCAGTAATATAGTGCCAGCCAGATGCCTGTAATATAGTGCCAGCCAGAGCCCAGTAATATAGTGCCAGCCAGATGCCTGTAATATTGTGCCAGAGCCCAGTAAAATAGTGCCAGTCAGAGCCCAGTGATATAGTGCCAGCCAGAGCCCAGTAAAATAGTGCCCTGCTAGTTTTAAACCACCCTCCTCCCCCCCTTCCCCATCACTTACCTACATTCTATGTTTCTATGTTACTATGTTTCCTCCATCATATGGTGCTTGGGAACTTTTAACCCCTTCCCGACGTTAGCATGTACTATGCCGTCCTGACTTTAAGTGCCTTAAAGTCGTTAGGACGGCATAGCACGTCCTGTACTAAACAGCTCATCATGGCTCCCCGCAATGAGCTGTTTTCGGATTCCGCTGCAGGCACTTACAGCGGGATCCCACCTGTCAGTTGAGGCCACTTTGAGTGGCCTCAGTCTGACAGGGAAAATGTAGCCGGTGCTCAAAGCGAGCACCGGCTACGTTTTGCTAAATCGTGCTGTGCCCAAACTTTCGGGCACGCCCCCGTGACGTCACACGTGACGTCTGGCGGTCTCGCGATTTTTTGGACGGGAAACCCACAGGGTCTATTAAGACCCTGATCAGGTCTCTGCCAGAGTGTTCCTGGCTACCGATCACCTTGTGATCGGTGGCCAGGAACAAATCGAGACGTTTTGGTGCTTGCGTCGTTTGGGACGCAAACACCATGCGTCACGAAGGGGTTAATAGGCATTTGTAGGCTATACCATCTGTCCAGCGGGGAAACTAACCAACTAACAACTAAATCAATTAAATGATCATGTTATTGTTGACCATTTCTCCATCACCTAGCACAACCTTTCCTTTTCTGTTAGGCGTAACCCTACCATGGTTTCTCACTGTATAACTATATATATATTATATACATATTATTTAAATAACATAGATTGCGCATCTGATAATTTACCTTCTCTTCTGGATACAAGCATGAACATATTCCACTGTTGTCTGTAGTTACTTATGTAACTATGTCACCATGTCCTTTCAGACTGTCAATTTGTTTGAAAAGTCCTCTTCTCCGCTTGTTCCAACATGTAAATGAGCTCACTAATTGTATACTTATTTTGCCCATTGTACAGTGCTTTTGGAAAATGATTATTTATAAATGAATAATAACCAAATTAAAAATATCATTAGTCATTAGGAACTCTTCTTTTGTAGGGAAAATATGCCATCAGTACAAACACTGACATTTACCATAAAACTGCTTTTGTAAACTTAAAAGATATTTACCTTGTCATTAGATCACTAATAAATAAAACATAATACTAAACACTACAGTTAGGACTACTGAACAAATGATAACATGTGAAACATTGATTTACAATAAATATTTAACATATTTTGTTTATTTAGACATGGAGGCAGATGCTGCTCCATCAAACAAACCTGAAATTGGACAACATAGATTTCAACTAAGTATACAACATTATACGTTCTACTCGGTATAGACTGATCTGGACAGAAATGATGACAGATTCGGAAAAAAACAGTGAAATGCAGAAATCACATTTTTCGGCTGCTCAATATCGTTGATTTGGATATGGAGTCGACTGTGCGAGCCATTTGGGAACCAAAACATTGGAAGCATTCAGATCAGGGTAACTTCACCATGAAAATCATAGAATTTAGGCTACCCAATATTTGTCTATCAACCTGAAGAAGCTCCGGATTTTGTTAACCTATACAATATTTTCCCATAGCAATTCAACAGATTTTAAAACAAAAGGATTATTAGTGTAGGCGCTACAGAATTGATACTAAAATGCAAAGTAAATAAGGAAAGCTGTTCAAATCACAAACTAGAGAGTTAACCCAATTACCACATACTTTGAATGAACAAGTGTAGTTAAAGTGTCTGGAACACCTCAAAAATTTGTGAAAAGTACATTTAAAAAATTTGAAAAGTGTTATTTTAAATGATACTCTTAAATCAGATTTTTTTCCTGAGATCTTCTATTGGTCAGCTTGATATGTCAAGTCACATATGTAAAACGATGAAATGGAAAGAAAATAGAGATCACGTTGTAAAACAGCAGTAATCCATATAAATGTCAGGAAACACAGTTACGAATTAAAAAGCAACTAATATGCTAATTTATAGCTTTTTGAACAACCAAATTGGGAACTAGGACAGCCCAGGCAGGACAGTACAAAATAGAATGTTTTGACCAATATAAAGATTCTTAAAACGATGCAGTAAAAGTGCACAAGGACATCCAATTATACAGCGAGTGAAGAAAGGGTGCTCAGAAACAAGATCTTCAGATGCAGCTGGATTTTTAACAAAGACTTGTTCCCCTGATGCTGGCTGCTGTAATGCCGACTTGACGAATTCATAGACAAATACACAGACCAATGAACTGACGAAAGTTATGGAAGCACAATATGTTTTGTCCTGTGCATTAGGACTTCATCGTGGTGTCTTTGTTGAACAGTCAGTTAAAGTTGAGCTTTAACCACTTACAAATGGACATGTATATACATCATGCCTTTTCCTGCAGTGTATATACATTCTGTGTTAAAACGACACCTCTGATGTTGCTGTAATGTTTCAATGTCAAAGCATTAAGCAACACCAAAAAGTGGCCCCTCATGGCATCGTGATCAATCCACAGAGTAATCGCAGGCACCAAATTCAAAGGCAGCATGCGTCTCCAATATGGCTCTGCTCTGTAGGCAGAAAGAACAATGGAATTGATCAGAGTTCACTTCCATCACTCTGTTGTTGTTGCTAGACTGCAGTCAGCAATATTGCAGTAGAAAAAAAAATAACCCTAAATTTACCCTAGATCTAAGGTTAGCGTTACAGATGGGTTAAAGTTAGAATTAGGGTTAGTGCTAGGGTTAGATTAAAGGTTAGGGTCAAAAGATCACTGTAAGAGAAAATGGTTAGGAAACAAAAAAAACTAAATTTCAGTTATTGCCCTATAACTTGAAAAAACAACAGAAAAACATGGAAACATTTGTATTTAGAAACTCAGAACAAATATTACAAACAATATAGATGGGATCTTTTTTACCATTTGTATTTGTATAAAATATTATTCAGGTCAAAATTAGAAAAAGTGTTTTTCAATTTTTCATCACATTTTATGATTTTTTTTTTATAATAAGTTATATGATATGATGTAAATAATGGTATCTTAGAAAACAATAAACACAATATATAATATGTATTGGTACATTAAATGAAAAAGAGGAAAATTAAAGCTAAACCCAAACACGGCAGACGTTTTGAAACAGCTATTGTCATGAAGGGTACAACATTTTCAAAACATTCCTGTCACTGAGGGGTTAAAGTTCTGAAAAGTACAATACAAAATGCAATAAAGAGATTTTTCTCATGGAAATTACCTTAACCCCTTAGTGACAAGACATTGTCACCTTAACTTTCCCTTGGTGACAATGGCTGTTTTGACATTTCTGCGGTGTTTGTGTTTAGCTGCAATCTCACATACTGTAATAAATTATATGTTGTTTTTATCGTCATAAGAAGGGCTTTCATTACATACCATTATGTTCATCATATCTTATAATTTACTACAAAAAAAATCATAAAATATGATTAAAAATTAAAAAAAAAACACTTTTTCTAACTTTGACCTAAAATATATAATTTAGACAAATACAATCATTAAAAAAGACCCCGTCTAATTAGTTTCTAAATGTTGTTCCGAGTTTAGAAATATCCATATTTTTTGGTCTTTTTTTGCGAGTTATGGGGCAAAAACCAAAAATAGTGTTTTTTGTTTTTTTCCTATATTGACCTTTTGACCCAAACCCACAATTTAACCTTAACACTAAATTTAACACCAACTCTAACCCTTATGCTATCCCTTAATATATTTTAATTTAATTTTAACCCTATCCCTTATGCTAAAAATTATTTAATTTTAACCCTATAGGCTAATCTAACTGTAACCAGTTTTTAGTTAATTAAATATTTATTTAAATTTTTTTCCATTGCTATGCTACTTAACTACCACTAGGGGCAGTTAAGTAGCATATTCAGAGCAATGGAAGTGAAGTTACTTACACTCCTGAAGCTCAGACCGCCAGAGGGCATACCCATATTGACGGAGCATGCTGCTCCATCAATATGGCTCCCACGATCGCTCCGTGGGGCGATCGTGGGGGCCCCAGAAAAGACATTTCGGTGCTGGCTATTGCCTCAACATCATTGATCGCGAAAACCACTTGATTAACCGCAGGACGTGCCAGGCGAAAGTGTTAATATCATATTTGATACAAACATCCATCATTACATTATTTGTTCAAAAGATGATATTTGGACAGAAATGGAACAATGTTAATGTCAAAAAACTTTCAAAAAATGTTAAGCAGCAAAACACATGTGCAGCAAATACACCAATAAGTAACCGCAATGAACTTGACGGATTTCACATGCAGAATGTGTCCACACTGTGTAAATAAAAGGGTACCATGAACTGAGTAAGTGTGTGAGGTTTGCATTTACCAGAATAATCAGATTATAATAAATAATTATATTTCATAAATTTTCTAGACTCTTTATGTCATTAGAATTTATTTTATTTAATTTTTGTTCTTGTTTTTGTCTTTGACAAGCCCAGGGCAGGCAGGGGGCAGGAAGATGAGGGAAGGAGTACAACTAGGTGATAGGAATGGTATATAACCAAGGTTTCCATGGCTACTAACAAGATGCTACAGTGTGATTTACTCATCATCATCAAATGAGGAGGATGTACCAAGCAACCTTGGCAATTATGTATGTATCATTGTCCTCCTCACCAGACTGATTTCCACCGAAATGATCTGAATACATCTGGAATTTAGGGGCCTGGTTTTGGAAGATTTTTGATGTACCTGAGTAGACCCTTAAAAGTTTACTATCTCCATGGGTTTTGTAGCGTAATGTTATGATTCTGTTAATATAGTGTTAACCCCTTCGCGACCGATGACGGTCCTGGACCGTCATGGGGAAAAACTCCCTTCGTGACCGATGACGGTCCAGGACCGTCATGCAGGTCTGATCGCGGTATGCACGCTGGCATACCGCGATCGCGCTACCAACGACATGGCTAAGATACCGAGACACTTCAGCCATGTCGGTTGAGGACCCCCCGGAAACATCCGGGCACTGTGACAGCTAATCACAGCGCCCTGATGTTAATAGCTGTCAAAGCAGGTGCCTGCTTTGACAGCTATAGTCTCTCCCTGCTCCACGGTGATCGTGGGGCAGAGAGAGACTAAATATAGTGTGTGAAGTCTCCCCCTGGTCCCCCCCAGTAACAACCAGCCCCCCAAAGGATTTTTTTTCCTATTGTGCTAATCCTAACTCTTGGGTTAGGGTTAGAGTTCATCAAAACCCTAATCCTAGAGTTAGAATTAGGGTTTGTACTAACCATAACCAAAGGGTTAAGGTTAGAGTTAAATAAAAATAAAAAAAATGTAAAAAAATAGAAAATTCAATAAATAAAAAAAATGTAAAATAATAATAATAAATTGTATACAAATAAGAAGTTATTCCGTAGAGGACCAATGACATGTTATGTCTGTCTGTGGTCCTCTAAGGATATTTTATTTTTAAAAAAAAAGACTGCTAGTGGGGCCAGTGCTTTGCATTGGCCCCCAGCAGTAGATAGGGGCCCGCAGCAGCTGGATATTTGATCCATGCAGCCGCAGGATAGCAAAAATCGGTGCTTCCTACTATAGACTACATTTCCTATTCTGCTACGGTAGCTTTTGGCTGGCTGAGCACGATAGGAAATGTAGTCACAAGTATTACATAATAAATACACGTTTTAAAGCTGCAATAAACATATCCTAAATTTTGCCCTGTACCTGCCACATAAACCTAGCACACCTATACATGTGGGGTACCGCTATACTCAGGGGAAGTTGCTGAACATATATTGGGGTTTTGTTTGGCAATAAAATAGAACAAACCCTTTAAATTCATACCTAAGTTTCAAAGTGTGTGGAAATAAAACACACACAAAATTACTACGCCAAAACTTGTCAAAGATTGGTGGTAAAATGACAGAGTGAAAAGTGTCAAATTACCCCAAGTTGAATGCCCTGGGATGTCTACTTTATAAAAATGTGTACATGTGGGGGGTTATTCAGTGTATCATATCAGATATCTTTTTTACAGTGTCACTAACGCTAATTTTTAAAAAAAATGGTTTTGAAACAGCTAAATGCTACTTGTATTTATTAACCTAAAAAATGCAAAAAAAAGCAAAAAACATATAAACATTGGGTATTTCTGAACTCAGGACCTATAGTTGAATCTATTTAGCACGTTTTTTCATTAGCTTTTGAAGCTTAGTAAAAGAATTTACAAAGAAAAGTCAGGAAAAGTGTTTATTTTTTTTTAATTTTAACCATATTTTACTATTTTTTACTCAATACAATAAATGATATGAACAAAATAATGTCATGAAAAGAAAGCCCTTCTTGTCCTGAAAAAAACAATATATAATATGTGTGGGTACAGCAAGTGACAAAGAAGAAAATTAAAGCTAAACACAAACACCTCAGAAGTGTTAAAACAGCCTCGGTCACTAACGCACAACATTCCAAAAACAGTCTGGTCATGAAGGGGTTAAACGTGTACCTTGTGTGTGTATGGCAAACTTTGTACTAGTCTGCAAAACAGATTATATACTCCTGCCGGTTGCTCAGATATTCCAACATCTTTCTTTTTTTTTTTTTTCAAAAATCAAATTTTTATTTTATTTTTACATTTTGTTAAACAAATAAACATACTTTTCATTGTGGGAGGGGATGAAAAAATGGTATGGGTACAGAAAAGAAAAACAGGGGGTGGGGAGGGAGATTGGTCATGGGGGGGGGGGGGGGGGAGACATTCCCAAGTATACATCCTTTCTTTTATACCTCTCGCATAAATCTGCATCGGCTATCCGCCGTTTCTTTGCATATTTATATACACACGTTATTGTTACAGTAACATTTATTTAGTTTATGTCATTGTAGCTTCCACGAATTTGTATTTAAATCTCTGGGAGTTTTTCTTGCTATAACTATAGGCAACACTCGCTTATTTTAGAATAATATCGCTTTCCTGTTTGGGAACAGAGGGACAGGTAGTTATATAAATGATTAATCAGATAGTTAAGATGGGTAGGAGGGGGAAATCCAGTCCAGTCTAGGGTTCAGTCAGTCTTCAAGATATACATTAATACCTTGGTTCGGATTAGTATGGTTTAGTGTTTGTGCGTGCTGTTTATGGTCTGTTTGTGTTTTGCTGGGGGAATGAATCCGTCTCTTTTGTAAACTCCATCCAGTGGAACCAAGTGTTATAGTAACTTTCTTTTTGTTTAGTTGTTATTGCCGACAGGTCATCCCAGGACCGTAGTTCTTCGACCTTCATGATCCACTCATGATAACTTGGTGGGGCAGTGGATTTCCATTTGATTGGGATCAGTAATTTTGCTGCATTAAGTAATTGTTTCATCAGAGATTTTTTGTATTGGGCCACTGATTGAGTTGTGTGGTGAAGTAAAAATGTTGCTGGAGAGAATGGAATCAGCGTGTCTGTCAGTTTCATGATTGTGTCTCTGACTGTTTCCCAAAAGGATTTTAAGACTTTGCAATCCCACCAAATATGGATCATGGAGCCCACCTCAGTTCCACATCTCCAGCAACACTCTGGAATAGCCGGGTTAATTTTGTGTAAAACTCTCGGGGTTCTGTACCACATTGTAAGCACCTTGTAAGCATTTTCTTGTACTACTGTGTATCTGGAGCATTGTTTTGTAAGGATGAATATCTTATCCCATTGTTTGGAAGTAAGGGTTATCTGCAAAGCCTCCTCCCATTTGGCGGTGTAAACTGGGTACGGGTCATCTAAGGGTGGTAATAGCTCCTGATATAAACGGGATATTCCGTTTTCTGTTTGAGTAGGTCTCGTACTGAGATGTTCAACATACGTCAATTCTCTGGTCAGATTGTGTTGCTGTCTGAGTGATTTAATGTAATGAGTAATCTGCCCATACCGTAAAACTGTGAGGAATGAGTGTTCTACATCTGGCAAAATTGAGCTCAGTGGTAGAATGCCCCTTGAATCCATCACTTCTCTGATGTGTCCCACTACTGTCAGATTGAATGTACGGCCTAATGAACCGTCTTTTCCGGGTAGAAAATCTTCATTATATAGCAGGGGTGTGAGTGGCGAGGGAAATGTGGTGAGGTTAGTTTTTTTGGCTAGGTTGTGCCATACTTCCAGTGTGGCGGAGACAAATGTGTTTTTCCTAGCTTGGGGTCTACTCGTCTCAGGTGTGAGCCATGGTAGACTCTGAATTGGGATTTGTATTATTGCACCCTCCATGTCTATCCATAATTTCTCCTTTGGGGAAATTGTCCAGTCAACAATACGCATTAAATGGGTCGAAATGTAATAATTCCGAATGTCAGGTAGGGCGAGGCCACCTCTGGAGTGTGGTAGAGTTAAATATGAGTACCGTAGCCTAGGGCGTTTATCTCGCCAGACGAATTTCGTGATGGCTTGTCTCAAAATGGTAAAGAAAACTTGGGGCAACTTAATGGGGAGGCATTGAAACAGATACAGTAGTCTAGGCAAAACATTCATTTTAACCGTGTTTATCCTTCCCTTCCAGGTCAGGTATGTTTGTCCCCATTTAGATAAATCTGAGTAAATGGTGTGTGTTAGAGGTAAATAATTAGCTCTGTATAATTGATCTAGGTTGCTTGTGAGCCAAATCCCCAAATATTTGAGTTTGTCGTTTTTCCATTTGTAAGGGAAAACCTCTTTCAGAGCCTCAAATTGCAGGGGAGAGATCGATATTGCCAGTATTTCCGATTTCTGTGTGTTAATTTTTAGGTTGGAAAGTTCCCCAAAAATGTCCAGTTCCCTTTTTATCATTGGTAAAGTCGTCTCCGGAGATGTAATAAAAAACAGCATGTCGTCTGCGTACGCAGCTACCTTGTGTTGTTTTGTCTTGGTAGTGATGCCTACTATGTCTACGTTGTTTCTGACCGTCTCCAGGAATGGCTCTAGGTATAAGGCGAATAATATAGGGGAGAGTGGGCACCCCTGCCTAGTTCCATTTTGTATATGGATATTTTTAGACATTGTGCCGTTAACCCTTACCCTGGCCGTGGGTCCCTTATACATGGCCTGTATCCATCTTTGCATATTCTGTCCTAGTCCCATCTGCGAGATGGTGCTCCAGAGGAAGGGCCAGGCCACTCTATCAAACGCTTTCTCTGCGTCCGTTGAGAGGAGTAGCATTTTGTGGCCCTTCCTCTGCGCTACCCCAATCGCGTTAAGCGCCCGTACGGTGTTCTCTTTAGCCTCCCTGCCTGGGACAAAACCCACTTGGTCAGGGTGTATCAACTGGGGGATGACCGGTTGTAGTCTCAGCGCTAGTATTTTTGCTATTAATTTAAGGTCCGTGTTAAGTAGTGAAATTGGCCTATAATTTTTGGGGTTTGTAGGGTCTTTTCCTTCTTTGGGGATAACCGTAATGGTGGCTGATAATGTGTGGGGATCGAGATCTGTGCCGTGAAGTAAGGAATTAAACATATTTGTCAGGTGGGGGTTTAGTATTTTTTGGAACTTTTTATAATACATTAGTGGTAGGCCGTCCGGTCCTGGGCATTTCCCTGTTGCTGAGTTTTTAATAGCATAGCTCAATTCTTCAGGGGAAATTGGGCCCTCTAAAGAATCTGTCTGCTCTTTGGACAACTTTTTCGTTATTGCTTTTTCGAGGTAGCTATTTATGTCTGGGGTGTTCTGTAAACTTGAGTGGGGTGTATCTTTATGTGCTGCTGTGTTATAGAGCTCCGTGTAGTAGTTGTGAAATACGTCTGCTATTTTCTCAGGTAAGTAGTGTATTTTTCCTTTGTTGTCGTGCAGTTTCTGTATGTGCGCCCTTTGTTTTCTTTTCCTGATGGTCCGAGCCAGAAGTCTGCCACAGTTGCTACCCTTTTCCTGGAAAAGGTGCTTTGTGGCTGCAAACATCCTGTGGATTTTTTTATTCAGTATCGTTGCTAGTGCCCGTCGGGCTTCGAGTAAATCTGTCAGAACCTGTGGGGCCAGTGTGTTTTTGTGTTGTTTTTCTAGTGTCGCAATCTTTTGCGCTAGATCTTTTATTGTCTGCGTGTGTTCCTTCTTCCTTCTAGAGGCTATCGCAATAAATTTGCCTTGTATGGTGCATTTGTGTGCTTCCCAAATCACTGGCAGGGGAGTGTCATCCGTCAGATTGTCGTGGAAATATTGTTCTAGGTACGTCGTGATGGTGTCACCGATGTCATTGTCAGTCAGGAGCGATTCATTGAGACGCCATGAGCGTTCTGTTCGTGCGTGTAAAGGTGATTCCAGGATCATAATTAAAGGGGCGTGATCGCTCCAGGTGATTTGGCCATACCTGATATCTTTGATCAATCTGAGATGGCCGTATGAGATGAAAAAATAATCCAGTCTGGAGTACATGTCATGTACCCGTGAGTAGAATGAGAAATCTCTACCCTCGGGGTGTTTGGCTCTCCAAGCATCCGAGATCAGCATATTGGCCGTTTGTGTGTGCATTGTACGTAAATGTCTGTGTGGGATTCGAGATTTACCCGTTGATGTGTCTGCTTTAGGGTGCATTGCGGCGTTGAAGTCCCCACCTAAAATAAGTATACCTTCCCTAAAATCCTCTATCTGTTTTTGGATTCGAGCCATACATTTGTGTTGAAGGGTGTTGGGGAGGTATATATTTACAAGTGTGTAAGTGGTCTGGGCTATGTTTCCTTTCAGGAGAAGATATCTGCCTTCTTCGTCAGATTTCAGTTCACTCAGCTGGAAAGGGGTATTTTTAGATATTATAATTCCCACGCCTCTGGACTTAGAGTCAGGTGAGTGACTGAAATGTGACTGAGTATATCGTCCGTCTGTGAATTTCGGTGGGTTGTCCTTTTTAAAGTGCGTTTCTTGGACAAAAATGATGTCGGCTCTGTGTGACCTAAATTCTTTCAGGGCCCTAGTCCTTTTGTGCGGTGAGTTTAACCCCTTTGCATTAATTGACATGAATCTAATGTCCTCCATTCTGAACCTCTTTTGATAATTTCTGTCTAACGTCCTGTCAGGTTGTCCGGTCTGGGGAAAAAAGGATATGGAAAAGAGAAAAAAGAGGGGGGCGGAGGGAGTCTGGGGGGAATGCAAACAGAAAAATTAAACAACAAAAATATTATTTACAAAGACATAAAATATGTCAACTTTGTGGGTAACTGTGCCAGTTGCCGACCTCGCCACCGTTGTATCCGGTGTGTGGTGTCTGCAAATATTTAAGGCACTTAATCCCTATTGGGGTACGTGGTCCACCTCAACCGTGCACCGATTTAACACGACACCTATATAACACGTATGTATATAGTCTCGTAATCAAATATGGTGAGTGGACGCCTTGTACCCTCTGCAATAAACCGTTTTGTGAACAAAGAACCGTTTGATGAACAAAACCTGTAACTCAAGATCCGTTTATACTTTTACCTATAATTGTTCCCACATCGCATAGATTGGGGGTGGGGGGTAGGAGTGGGTTAGGAATCGAGTCTGTATGCTTTCCTTAACGACTTAGTATTACCTATTTGTATCCAACATTATTCCAAATCGGTTAGGCATTTGTTCTCAACTGTGGTATGTTTATATAACTTGTCAGGCCCAGGTTAGTCACTGTTTTGATCTTACATTATCCCTGCTCTTGAAGTTGTTATATTCGGGGATGGGAGTTTTGTTATAGGGACTGTTGTCTCTAACCCCGCTCCATGCTCGTTAAGTACCTGTTTTTTCCCCTCATTAGAGCTGACTCTGGGCTCGTTAGGGGGGGGGTTGAAGGGTTATGGGTGGAGGGGGGGTAGTGCTGCGGACTATATCGCAGATAATCTATGCATTACATTCTCAGATTACCCATGCTTTATAATCTTTCCTCCCTGGGAGTGACAACAAACATTTTTATACATTACTCATTTTCTGTCCTCTTTGTGACCAGTAGACTTCTGGGGGCCGTATGAATAAATGTCCTTCAGCTAGGTCAGTTCGTGTTTTCCACTTTCTTCATTGTTGGCAATGTGTTACAGTCTGTATCCCCGAGGTCCCGAGTCTGTTGTTTATAATTTCTTCCTTCTCTCAGTTGGAAGATAGGTTTCTTTGGCGATAATAAAACCATATCTATGTGGTGCCTTTGCCAGAGCTCCGATCTCCGTCTTCGGGGAGTTTCAGTCCGTGCAGCTCCGCCGTTATCCAGGGTGGAAATCAGAAAAATAGGGGGGGGGGGGGGAGAAGGGTGTATTGGATTTGGCTCCAATGGCCTCTCATTGCTTTTAGTCGTAGTACTCTTCTCATTCCTCTCGGGCCAGGTGTCTAGGCGGAGAGTGTGTCTGTATTCTGTCGGTGGTGTCTCTTCTGGGTCCCCCGGCCTCGGGCGGGCCTCTGGGGGGTCCATTCCTCTGTGGTTGACGTACAGACAGCATCCAGTTTGTGATGTCGACCTCTTCAAGGCCTAGGTCCCTTAGGAACTGCGGGGCCTCTTCAGGGGTGCGTATTATGAATGTGGCATTCCCTCTTCGGGCTGACAGGTTAAATGGGTGTCCCCATCTGTACGCGATGTTACGGGCCCGCAATTGTGTGGTGATAGGTGTGAGGGCTTTTCTCGCCTGCAGTGTCAGCCAGGAAAGATCCTGGTATAGTTCCACATGTTGGCCCTCATAAATCCACTGTCGGGAGTTTCTCGCCTTTGCCATGATGTTTTCTTTCACAGTATAGCTGTGGATGCGACAGATGATATCTCGAGGGGGTGCGTTGTCAGGGCCCCGGGTCCTCAGTGCGCGGTGCGCTCGATCTATTTCTATTGGGTTATCCTCTGGTAAGTTCAGGATGACATTAAACATTTTTGTCAGTATAGTTTTGAGGTCCCCCGGGGATTCCCCTTCTTTGAGGCCTCTCACGCGTATGTTCTGTCGTCGACCTCGATTGTCTAAGTCCTCCAGGAGGAGTCTCATCTCCCTCAGAGCTGTCGCTTGGGATGTCATGGTCTCTTGGGTCTGTCGGGTAATAGCATGAGCCTGTGGAACAGCGTTTTCGAGTGTGTCCACCCGGTGCTGTAAGTTTGCCACCGCTTCCCTTGTTTGTGATAATTCGTCCTTTATCGCTTGTTTAACGTCAGCGATGAAGTTGCTGTAATCTGCTTTGGAGGGGAGCGATTGGAACAGGTCCCGCAGATCTTCTCTGGATGCCCCATGGGTCTGATGTATGCCGGAGGGTCCCGCCTCTTCTGGGCCTCCATCAGTCACCGAGTCCCTTGAGTCTGTGTCGCAGGCCTCATTGGGTTGCGTGGTCAGCAAGGCCGGAGTAGCAAAATAGTCCCGGAATGACGGGTTTGGAGTTTTTATTTTGGGGCCAGGGGTGTCTCGGTCATCTGTGCCCTTTCTGGATCTTCCCATTTTGTGTAATCGGTCTTCGGATGCTATGTTAGGTGCGTTTGCAGAGGGTGGTTGGCGGGAGCTCTGAGTTTATGCTGCCATACTCGATCAAGGCTAGGCCACGCCCCAACATCTTTCATGATAGCACTATATTTTCTTTCTTTTTATTTATTAAAGATTTTCCATTTTATAATACCAAAATGCTTACATGAAAGACATTAACACACATAAATCAAACTTCACTGTATAAATGGTTTAAATAATCTAGACTCTAAATTCATACAGAATTTTACAATTGTGGAGACAATTCCTTTCAATCCTAATATTATAACTTAGGTTTAGAAAAAAAATAGAGATATATCTAGAAGTTAATTAAATTAACTATTAAGTAGTTTAAATAGATCTCCTGAGGCCAAATTATACTTTTCTTTTATCTCATTAAAATCTCTAATTTTATTACTTATTTACAGATCAGATGGTATACTGATCCACTCCTGTCTCCATCTATATATCATCTATATATCGTTTTAAATGACTTTCTGATCTGACGTCTATCAAATGAGAGATCTTGAAAAAAAAATCTAATTCTTAAATTTCACCACCTCTGTATTGAATGTCTTAGCTGCCAGCATAATTTTTCTTTTTATTCCGTAGAGAGCAAATCTCATGATTGTGTCCCTGGGTAGGGCCTCCGTTATTTTTAGGTTTCCAGCATCTATGAGCTCTTTCAATATCAGAGTCTGTAATACTATCTATTCCCATTTTTCCAAAGAGCTCCAATAGATATCCTATTCATTTTTCTTGTCACAGTTTCAGCCATTCCATGGATTCTTATATTTTTCCTTTTGCCCCTATCTTGAAGGTCAAATACTTTTGCCTCCAAGTCTTGAACTGTCTGTTGCAACTTTATTGCAACAGGATTTATTTTATCCTCTACTTGTTTCAACATGTTTAAATTAGAGTGGATATAGGAATATCAGGCCTGCTTTGGATGGCTCTACTTGGTGTTTTTCGCTGGGTCCAAAGATGCGTCATTAGGAGCAGTAATCCAGGGTTTCCAAATTTTTGTCAGGACAAAAAAAGAAAGAAGATTTCATTAAGTTTACAGACCAAGAAGACATACCTTCCCCACTTATCACACTCTTTATATATTAATGAATATTTAACCTCCTTTGATATAATAATTGCTATCCCCCTTTTTTACTTCTTCTCCAGGGAGGAATATTCTATCACTAGATATAGAAACATAGAAACATAGAATGTGTCGGCAGATAAGAACCATGCGGTCCATCTAGTCTGCCCAATTTACTGAATACTTTTATTAGTCCCCCGTTCCCGGTCTTATAGCTAGGATAGCCTTGTGTCTATCCCACGCATGCTTAAAATCCTTGACTGTGTTTACCTCTACCACTTCTGCTGGAAGGCTATTCCATAGATCCACTATCCTCTCAGTAAAGTAATACTTCCTGATATTACTTTTAAATCGTTGCCCCTCTAATTTAAGACTGTGCCCTCTAGTTGTGGTAGTTTTTCTTCTTTTAAATATACTCTCTTCCTTTACTGTCTTGATTCCCTTTATGTATTTAAATGTTTCTATCATATCCCCCCCGTTACGTCTTTCCTCCAAGCTATACATGTTAAGATGCTTTAACCTTTCCTGGTAAGTTTTATTCTTCAACCCATGAACCAGTTTAGTAGCCCTTCTCTGAACTCTCTCCAAAGTATCAATATCCTTCTGGAGATATGGTCTCCAGTACTGCGTACAATACTCCAAGTGAGGTCTCACCAGTGCTCTGTACGATGGCATGAGCACTTCCCTCTTCCTACTGCTAATACCTCTCCCTATGCAACCAAGAATTCTGCTAGCATTTCCTGCAGCTCTATTGCAATGCCTACCTACCTTTAAGTCCTCTGAAATTATTACTCCTAAATCCCTTTCCTCAGATGTTGAGGTTAGGACTGTACCAAATAGTCTATATTCTGCTTATGGGTTTTTACGCCCAAGGTGCATAATCTTGCACTTGTCCACATTAAATGTCAGCTCTGACCATTTATCTAGTTTAGCTAAATCATTTGCCATTTGGCTTATCCCTCCATGAATATCAACCCTGATGCAAATCTTTGTATCATCAGCAAAAAGACATACTTTGCCAACAAGACCTTCTGCAATATCACTAATAAAAATATTAAAGAGAATGGGTCCAAGTACAGATCCCTGAGGTACCCCACTAGTAACAAGACCTTGTATCGATTATACTCCATTGACTACAACCCTCTGTTGCCTGTCACTCAGCCATTGTCTAATCCATTCAAGAATATTGAAATGCAAATTTAAAGATTTCAGTTTATTGATAAGCCTTCTATGTGCGACAGTGTCAAAAGCCTTACTGAAATCTAGGTAAGCAATGTCTACTGCACCACCCTGATCTATTATTTTAGTCACCCAATCAAAAAAATCAATAGGATTAGTTTGGCATGATCTCCCTGAAGTAAACCCATGTTGTCTCTGATCTTGAAATCCAAGCGACTTTAGATGTTCAACAATCCTATTCTTTAACAAGGTTTACATTATTTTCCCCACTACTGAAGTAAGACTTACTGGTCTCAAGTTGCCCTCCTCCTCCCTACTACCTTTCTTGTGAATGGGCACAACATTTGCTTTCCAATCTTCTGGAACTACTCCCGTTAACAATGATTGGTTAAATAAATCTGTTAACGGTTTTGCTAGTACACCACTAAGTTCTTTTAATAACTTTGGATGTATCCCATCAGGTCCCATGGACTTATTTGTCTTTATTTTAGACAGCTGAAATAAAACCTCTTCCTCTGTAAACTCTGTAGATGGACCGAATGGTTCTTATCTGCCGACACATTCTATGTTTCTAATAATCAGCTTTAAACTGTATGCGTCCCAAAAATACTGTAACTTCCCATACCGGGAGTCGAACCTGGGCCTCCTGGGTGAAAACTAGGAATCCTAACCGCTAAACAATGTGGGAGGCTTAAAATATCTCTTACTAGTTATTCTAACAGCATCTATTCCTTTAGCATACATTAACCTTTTCTTTATATAGCATATTTGAGAGAGTTATTCTCTTTTGGGGGACATTTAGACCCTGTACATTAAGGGTCATAATTTTAAGGGTGCCCATCTCTTCTTTTCAGACAAATTTTATTCGATTCACCAGGTGTCGCTTTGTTCACATTAAATAACACTACAATACAAGACAATAGTGAGAATTCTCACCATATCAAAAACATTAACCCCCCTAACACACATTGTGAGATGGGAACCCACATTTTCATTTCCCACATTTCCTCAGTCAGGAAAAGCACCTCTTGGAAGGTTTGGCGGGCCATTGTTATCATGCTCTACTAGATTATTTTGTCAATTTTGAGAAACAATTTCTCTGAGGTGTTGAAAGAAAGATAGAGAAAGAGAGGCAGAGAAGAAAAAAAAAGAGGAGGAGAAAGGGGAGGAAAAAAACATCCTTAAACCCTTAAAATATTTTTTTTTTTATTTATACAGAAAACCTAACTACTCAATTCATAGTGATAATCCATAATTAATAAAGACACGGAGGCTCCTATTATGCATATCTCTTTCTTTAATCCCTCAGCAGCAAAGAAAGTGAACAGAAAATTGAACCAATCATAAACATATCAATAAACCCTCCCCTCTCTATATAAGCACACATCTCCCCAAGTACTTCCTCTTTCTTTGCTGCTTCCCTCAGAGATAAGTGACTTTATTATTATTCTCATTATAACCTTACTGTATGATTACATTTTACATATATTAATGTCAGGTTTGCCTTCTTACATTAGCAAACTCTGTCTTTCTCACTCAGGGGTCGGTTGTGTCCCCTTCCCTCTACCCTATTTCCGTTTTTCTACCTTTTATCTTGCTTTCTTCTGCCATTTTCGGCTTTCACATACCTTCCCTGTTGAAATTCACCTCTTCTTCGGTTTACTTTCGGTTTATCCATCGCACATGCTCAGTGTGCACCTCGGTGGCCATTTTAGTGTAGCCTTTCTTCATTTTACATGGCGGCGGCCATTTTATTGTAGCCTAGATCGTTTCTCCTTAAAATAAAACCGAATTTCATCCGAAATCACTCATTTTTTCAACTATTGAAACTTTATGAACATTATCCACAACTTCCTGTTGGTTTTCCCGCGATTTAATAACCTTTATAGCGTGACTGAGTGCTCCCAGTGTAAACTGCTCATATATTCACTCCTGATAGCCAACCTAATAGTGTGATGTCTTCCCACAACTATGATCTGGCTGAGACTTCTCCCTCTGGGGATATCATTAACCCCCACACTGCTGATAGAGGTGAGGAACATCAAGGGGAGTTTGCAAACTCAGAAAAGTTTCACTCATTATTAGATGCCACAATGGCTAAATCTGTGAACCTAGCAATGCAAGCAGCTATGGATAAACTGTCTTCCCAACTTGCACAGTCCATTTCCACTGCACTACTAACCTCTCAGCCCCCAGTGCCTCAACAAGCCGCAATTCCAAAGGGCAACAGAGCCTCCCCCCCACTACCCGGGCGCAAGGCAACCAAAAAGGTCAAACACTGCTCCCTACCTGTCTCCAAAAATCTTAAGAGAGGCAGGCTATATCCTGCCAAAGAGATCGTGGTTGCACCACATACTGAAGCCCCAAGCCGGGCTAAATCGGACATGGAAAGCGGCTAAGACCGCAAATGATCTGTCAGACACTGACTCTGACCAAGAGGAGACATACGTTTACTCAGATTTATCTGATCCTGAGCCGGCATCCGAAGATGAGATGCAAATGGCTAATTCAAATGCTCACAACATTGAGCCCCCTAACACCCACACAGATACCTCTGTCCTAACAGACTTACAAGGCGAACTCATGTTCGACCCGGATAATCTCCTGAACCCTTGTTCACTGGAATGGTTCCCCTCAGAACATATAAGCAAATACTTAGCCCACAGGGTCCGTAAACCTTTAGACAAAGAGGCAAGGAACAAGTTGCGGGCAGAATGCCCTAGACCTACGGTCCCTGACCAGGTATGCAGTACCCCAGATATCGACCCAAAAATACTGCAATTCCTCTCCAAATCTGGCTGGAAACCCAAGAAGGGTCTCGACTTTGCATTACGCATTTGCCAAGACAAAGTCCTTGACATTCTTGGACCCACCACTAAACTCTTCGAAATGATTGAGTCAACCCTGATAGGCGAAGATAGTTTAGATTTAGATGCCATGAAAGGTTGGGTCCAAAGGATCATATGCCTTATAGGCAATGCGAATACAGCCTTGGCAACAGAACGCCGCAAGGCAATTTTAATGAAAATAGAGCCAAAGCTGGCAAAGCATGGCCCTTACTGAGCCTGGCCCCCTGGCTAAAGGATTACTTTTTGGGGACTCCTTCGTAAAAGACCTTGGCTCATATGTGTCCACTTTTACGGCACTCGACAAGGCCCAATCAAATCTTAAAAGAGTCTTCAGCCCAAAAATTTTTGGACGGGCCGGAAGAAATAGAAGCCATCTGGCCGGCCGGAACTTCAGGGGACCTACAAGGAATCCCCGAGGCTTCGAAACATCCAGAGTCCAATATCAGGACTACAAACCAGCCTCAACAGGATTTTTCCCACAAAGGGGCCGACCATGGCAAAACCGTGGGGCTAGAGGATCATACCAGGGCAGACGTCCATATGGTGAGTACAACCCGTTTACACTCTTATTCCCAATCAGGGGTGGGAGGCAGACTAAAACATTTTCAAGACACTTGGTACACAATCACCAAAAATGCTTTTGTAACCTACCACCATTTCAAAATGGAAGGCATTCATTGCCTCAGGGATATCCTTCTCTTAGGAGACTGGATGGTGAAATTAGACCTCCAAGATGCTTACCTAACGGTCCCCATTGCGCTAGAACTCCAGAAATTCCTACAATTCCAATGGAACCAACAATTATGGGCCTTCACTTGCCTCCCATTCGGCCTGTCTTCAGCCCCTTGGTGCTTCACCAAGTTGCTCAAACCTGTAGTCGGATACTTACGCAGATTAGGAGTCAGGATCATAATTTACCTAGACGACCTACTGTTACTGTCCCAAGACAAACGAACACTGGAGACACATCTGAATTGGTGTCTGTCCCTTCTACAGGAATTAGGCTTCCTGATAAATTGGAAGAAATCACAAATGTCCCCGACTCAATCAATAGAATTCCTGGGGTTTACCATCAACTCCACACTAGGTTCCCTACACTTACCGTCAACCAAAATCAAATTGATCAAAAAAGAGATCAGGAGAGTCATTTCTCGACCACTCATTACCATTCGACATTTAGCTCGGATTATAGGCCTTCTTTCGGCATCGATCCAGGCGATTTTCCCGGGACCCCTTCATTACAGGGCTCTCCAACGCCTGAAGAATCACGCTTTACACGGCGGATTGTCCTACGATCAACAAATTCCCATGAATTACGAAGCCAAGGAGGAACTCTCATGGTGGCTTCGGCACGTAGACGCGTGGAATGGCAGGGCAATTTTCGGTTCGGATCCGGACTTAGTAATAGAATCCGACGCTAGCTTGCTTGGTTGAGGCAAATGGTCTCAGGCAGAGACTGCGCTCCATATCAATTGCTTAGAACTCCTAGCAGGGCATTTCGGGGTACGCAGTCTTACAGGCGAACGTCGAGACATATCGGTTCTCCTACTCATGGACAACGTGTCAGCTGTCAGGTACATAAACCACCTGGGCGGCACAAGATCCCGGGATCTGTCTGCGCTGGCGACGGAATTCTGGCTCTTTTGCCTCGCGCACAATATCACGGTCCGCGCGGAACACATTTCAGGTCTTTCCAATTTCGACGCAGATTGGAATTCCCGATACATGACGGACCCCAGCGATTGGCGTCTCCATCAATCAATTTTTCAACATCTCCTCCTAGCCTGGGCTCCCCTCGAGATAGACCTGTTCGCGTCACGGCTGAATTCCCACTTACCTCGGTTTTTCAGTTGGAGGCCAGACCCGGAGGCTCTGGCCACAGATGCACTCCTCCAGATCTGGCCACCGGGCAGACATTATGCTTTTCCTCCATTTTGTCTCATCCCGCGAGTGCTGATTTGCGTGCGACGCCAACGGAGAACGATGGTTCTGATCACCCCTTATTGGGAGACTCAACCTTGGTTTCCATCTCTACTAGAGTTGTCAATAGACCTTCCCAGGCTCCTGCCGAACATTCCGGACCTATTATCGGATGTTCACGGACAGCCACATCCATTGATAATTCAGGAACAGCGGCGACTAATAGCTTGGCTTGTTTCAGGGGACCCTGGACAATCCAGGGAGTTTCAACAACAACTCTGGCACTCTTGAAAGGAGCTTGGGCACCAGGGACAAGAAGTTCCTACAACCATGCCTGGAACACATGGGCTCATTGGTGCTTGGAACGGTCTCTGGATCCCGCATCTGCAGCTGTGACAGATATCCTCCAGTTCCTTACTTCACTGTTTGAAAAGGGACACGCCTACCGCACCATTAACGTCTACCGCTCGGCGATTTCGACAGGCCATAGAGGTTTTCACGGGATTTCTGTAGGAAAAACTTTAGTAGTCTGTCAACTATTAAAAGGGGTTAGACTAAGTAGACCTCCTACTCCTCGCTATTCATCTTTATGGGATGTTAATATTGTCCTGAGACTCTTTGAAACATGGCCTACGAACGAATACTTATCTCTCCAACAGTTATCAGCCAAATTGGTGACTTTATGCTGTTTAATTTCATGTAAACGCGTCTCAGATGTTAGGGCACTAGATATCTCTGCGAGATCCTTCTCTCCGGACGGGGTTTCGTTTACTATATCGTACCAAAACTCTACTGACAACGGTATCTTACCCTTTCTTTCCTCACAACATACAACTATGTCCCGTAACATGCCTGCGGGCGTACGAATCTAGGACAGGCGGATATCGCAATCCCACACAATCAGCCCTATTTTTGGCCTTACGCAAACCACACTTACCAGTCTCTACTCCAACGTTAGCTCGTTGGGTTAAATGGACTCTGAAAGAGGCTGGGATAGATATTTCAGTTTTCGGCCCTCATTTCACTAGAGGGGCTATGGCATCCAAAGACTTTACCATGGGCTGTAGATTAGAAGACCTCATGAAAGCTGCCGACTGGTCTCGAGAGTCAACTTTCCGTGAGTTTTATTTCAGGCCAGAACCACATTTTTCTTCTTCTGTTATTACGGAGCTTTGAACTTGCATAATAGGAGCCTCCGTGTCTTTATTAATTCCTAGATTTTACTAGTAACATGACGTAAAGTCATGATTAATAAAGACACGGAGGCGAGTATTATCCCACCCGATTCATATGGGTTTTTTCGCCCCACCCTGTTTTTACTACATATTGTATATTGATAATAGAATATTAATTGAATTATGGTGATTCTTGCCTGTCTGTCGGTTTATATTGCAATGTAAGATCTACAGTGATAACTTTAGTTATTATCATATATTCTCGTTTCTTCTCAGCTCATTAACCTGAATTGGACATATCTTCGGACGAAGATCCAAATCTGATGGATGGTTGCAGTTTTTTCTTTAGTTGATGTTGTTATTACGGATTGCACTTTTGGAGTATTTCAGTGTTTATTGACTTTATCCTGTTATTATATCTCAAAGAAAGAGGAAGTATTTGGGGAGATGTGTGCTTATATAGAGAGGGGAGGGTTTATTGATATGTTTATGATTGGTTCAATTTTCTGTTCACTTTCTTTGCTGCTGAGGGATTAAAGAAAGAGATATGCATAATACTCGCCTCCGTGTCTTTATTAATCATGACTTTACGTCATGTTACTAGTAAAATCTAGAAATTATCCACTAAAGGGCCTTAATTACTATTACGTGTACTTCCTTCTCTCTTCCATCCCCTCTCTCCCCTCGTATTCCACAGTTATCTATATGTCTTAACCAGGGGAGGTAGGTGAGGGAGGGAAAAATTTTAAAAACATAAGCCGCACCTCCAAAATTCATTTAAATGACATAATCTTGTCATATTTTTACCCCATTATGCACAAGACATAAATCCTATATATTCTGTGGGGTCTAGACTCCCAGAGAGCTTATTTCCATACTCTCTAAGAGCCCTTCCCTTATTTTTATAAAGTGATCAGAAAGTGAATTTATTAATATAATATTCATAGTGATAGCCCCATAATAGTTCACAAAGATCCGTAAGTGTTAATACGTGTAATTCTTTCTTCCTTCCCTTCCTCGTAACATATATCTACCAGTATAAATATACTTCTTTAGTAATTATTCCTTCCCTGTTCCAAATAGTGCATTATTCCCATATATCAGATATAAGTGAAGTCAAACCCCTATTCCGTATATTGCAATTTTATTATATCAAACCTCCCTCATCTTCTTCGCTGTAATGTCTTAAGCAACAAATCTTGAAAAAAGGAAATATCTCTTTGTTCTTTATCCTTGACCTCTGGATTTCTTGCTGCTTGAATCACTTTTTGGCGAAATTGGTAGGTCTTAAATCTCACCAGTACATATCTGGGGGATGATTCAGGAGCCCTTTTAGATTTATAAGTACTGTGAGCTCTTTCAATGGGTCTCCATAAAGACTTTTCTTCAATCCCCATTGCTTTGAATAAATTGATTAGATAATCCTCAAGTTTATGTTGATCTATATGTTCCTGGAGACCCCTATTTCGTAAGTTTTTCCTCCTTGCCCGATCTTCATAATCTGTTATCTTCATATCCATTTCTTCAATCTTATCTTCAAGGGATATTATCAGCAGCCAATTTGGAATCAAACTCCAAGGTCTCCATCCTTTGTAATTGATTTTCTAATATCTCTTAATTCCTCCTTAAAATCCAGAAAGCATGTTTTAAGTTCTGCTTTAATTTGTAATAATTGTGCATCCAGGCATTGTTGAAGATTTTCCTGTGTAACGTATTGAACCTCTTTTGGAGATGATACCTCCCTCTGAGCTGTTATGATATCAGAATCTGACTCTTGTGATATAGAGGAATCAATAGCATATGAGGCATCAATTTTTTTCCGAAATGTGGGGTGAGTATAATGTTGTTATCTTCTTCTCCTTCCTCTTAGCCCCTCCTATCTTTTTCTCCTTTTTCTGGGTCTGTTTAGTATCAGCTGCTCGGGACGTCTCTGTCGCCGCCACACACTTGGCCTCCGACACTCCTTCCTTCAGCGTCTACGTCATCACAGTTCCTTGTCATGACAGCACTATTGTGCATGCACAGTATATGTTTTCCATATGGCAGTCAATGGGTATCTGGTGGTGTCTACACAACTCATGGAACTTTTAAAAGTTTAGGAACCGGTTTACCTTTAATATTTGGCTTGAATAATAGTTAAATTCACTCCATAGTGTCGGTGTACACTGAGCAAATTATATTCTGAACGAGTGTATCTCATTCAAGATTAGGGGGATACTCTTACTAGCCATAACTCAATATCTTTCTCAACTACTTCCTCCTTTATCTTTGAAACCTCCTGGGCTCCTATTCACAGGAAGTAATCACATGGTCTGGGGTTCTTCAGAGAGGTCCGTGCCTTGCAACTGTCCCACTTTGTGCGGGACAGTACAAATTTTGGGAGGCAGGCCACTGACAAATGGAGATTTGTTACTGAGCATATGCAGCATTGTATTGGAGTGACAGCACCTACGGTACATTTGCAGAAGTTGTGACACTATCAAGCTATTGGAGTGTTTCTTAGGAAAGGAATGCATCGCTGACAAGGTTTGAGAAAGGGACAATGACCACTGTCTGCATTAAAGTGACAGACCTCAGTCAGTGTGGCCTCGCAAACCTAACATGGTGCCATGATTCAGAGCATATCTAGGCACAGGGGTTGCAAGGCCACACTGACTGTGGTCTGAAATTTTGAAATAGACAGCGGCTCTAAAAGGCAAGGGGGGGTGAAGAGGAGAGAATGGGAAAGAGAAAGACATGTGGGAGAGGGAGAGAAAGAGAGACAGACAAATTGGGGAAGGAGGGTAAAAGACACAGACAAATGGGAAAGAGGGACATAGGTGGAGGAGAGATACATATAGGGAAGAGGGAGAGACATAGGTGGGGGAGAGACAAATGGGGAGGGAGAGAAAAACACGGGGAAAGAGAGAGAGACATGATTGTGAAACAAAGAAAATGTGGGGAGAGAGATGTGGGCAAAAGAGTGACATGTGGAGGAAGAGAATGGCATGTGAGGGAAGAGACTGACATTTGGGGAATAGAGAGATATGTGGGAGAGGAGAGATAGATATATGGGGAAGAAAGAGATATATGGGGAAGAGAGTTATGTGGGAGATTAGAGAAATATTTGGGGGAAGAGAGAGTCATAGGTGAGGGAACAGAGATACATAGGTGAGTGAAGAGAGATACATAGGTGGGTGAAGAGAGATACATATGGGGAATCGAGAGATATGGTTGGGGGAAGAGACATTTGAGGAACGAGAGACATTTAGGAGAAATATGTTTGAGAACAGAGAGAGATATGGGGAAAGAGAGAGGCATGTGGGAAGAGAGAGATTTATATGGGGAAAGGAGACATGGAAGGGTGAAGAGAGAGACATGTGGATGTAGAAAGAGACGTAAGGGGAAAGAGAGAGACATAGGTGGGGGAAGATAGATATAGGTGGGCAAGAGAGTGACATCAGTGGGTGAAGAGAGAGAGAGATGGAGGGGGAATAGAGAGACATGGAAAGGGGAAGAGAAAATTATGCGAGAGAAGAGAGAGACATGGGTGGAAAGAAAGAGAAACATGTGGGGGAAGAGAGATATATGGGGAAGAGAAAGACATGGGTGGGGAACGAGAGAAACATGGAACGGGGAAGAGAGAGACATTAGGGAGATGAGAGAGACATGTTGGGAAAAAGAGAGACATAGGTCGTGGTAGTTCAGTTGGTTAGTTTAGAGCCTGTTTAATCACAAGACATGCTAATGTGATTCAGCTCAATCCTTCGCCATTCTGATGTTTAGAAAATGATCACCATTAAGTTGGGTAATAGTTAAATCACAAGGTTATACTTGAAAATTAATAAATAAATAAAAATAAAAAAATCAATAAAACTGATTTACAAACAAAGAAAATTAATTACATCTCTAGATATCCTTGCTGGTTGATCACTATGCTATTATTATCATTATTATTTCCCACAAGTATCGCAAATGTTGCCTTAAGCAACCTTGTATATAATTCATAACATAGTATACACTCAGTTTCAGTCTCATTACTTGGCCGTATTGAATTATATCTATTATATGTCTGGAATACTTATTGCAATACATATTGTTATACTTTGTAATGACAAATCGTTGTGTATGGTAATGTAGCCTGGGATTACCTGACATAGACAATGAAAATGTATTAGTGTTTTATAGACACATATACCATATGACTTAAGCAATGTTTAAAATGGATATGCTAAAGCATTTTTAAAGCATATTCCTTTTTATATTCATCGCCTTCTCTTTCATATTTGTATTTAAAGACAACCTTTGAGCTCCTAATACTTACAGTTCTTATGTACTAAAAGGTCAACATTCCTGAACTCCGGCCAGATCAGGGCAGGAGGTCGAACTGCAGAGAAATCTGTAGTTCGGCTACCCAATATGGGCGATTTCAGAATGAAATTGTCAGTTACTGCCAATATCATGCCAGCTTTCGTACACATTCACGGAGGTGAATTTTTTTTACTCCTAAAGGACTTAACCCCCTCGAAGTTGGCCAAAACCTGAGAAAATGGACAGATTTTGGGCAGTTCAATTCTCCAGATTTTTGCTGGAGAATTGAACTGAAAAGTTTAGTAGAATTAAAGCAAACATATTTCAATCACAAAAATATTTACATTGTATTATAATATATATATTTATGCTATATATATATATATATATATATATATATATATATATATATATGATAAGATATATATATATTTACACTAATACAAGAATATAAAAATGTTAATAGAAAAAATATTTTATATTATTTAGTGTAAATTTGTAATTATTTGTATGCATTTAAATAATGTGTAATAGCCAAGATCCTCTTGAAATGACACCAAAAGAAGTCTATGGCGAAGACTGAGGCTTTCATTTTGGCAGCCAAACTCCAGAGGTGTTTGCTTCGAAAATGTCTGCACAAAAATTGGCCACATTGGCTGATTTTCATGCCAATTTGAGATCACTTCAGTTTTTAGGAATACTCAGATCACTTAAGTGATCCGTTTGGGTCAGAAACTTGGGGCTCAGATTTTCTCAAGAGTCTTGGTGCATATACTTAAGAATCAATCGGTCACCTAAAAACAGGCCTCGGACATTAAGAAGGAAGAATTAATAAACAGAGTCAATTTTAAATTAAGATCACTACCTCCTCTAGAAGCTGAACAAGTTAAACGCAGAAGCTAGGTATAGAATCATCTAATAATTAATGTGTGTGTGATGTTTCGTCCTGTTTGTCACGAACACTATTGGAAAACATTAGAAGGCAGGGGGGAGGACGGTTGGGAGCTTAAAGTCAGACTCTCAGGCCCTCCCACGCGCTGTTTCACCTTAGATTTGTAAGACACCAGTACGAAAGAAGAAATACCATGAATAATACAAAAGGCACAATGTTTCTATCCTACATTAATGAAGTATTAATGGTATAAGAAGCAATAACTGAGTGTCAAAAAAATAAAAAAAATACTTAAGAATCAATAATTCATAGGGTGTCCCCATTTATTTGACAATAGGTATACAGTGGCAAAATCTCTGTTTAGCTCAAACATTGTGCCGTTGCTTATCAGTCTTGATGTGCATATGCTCCTGCAATGTGGGTCATTGTGTGTAAACCATTGTTTCAATGAGTGAAAATGTTTGTGCTTCCTATGACAGAACCCCCCATCACTGGGGCTCCTGGAGCGGACTAAAGGCCTTGCTCCATCCTACAAACTATGGGCCCTGGCCTTGGCCTTGGAAATGGTAATGTTTTGTGCTAAGACTTAGCTGCAGATGACATCCTGACACTTTAAAAGAAGACTGTTTTAATGTTTGCAGTAGGCCTTCTTTCTGTTTGAAGGAGTATGCTTAACATGTTTTGTGCAATGTTCATTTTGAGGTAAGAAGACATTAGTTCCCCCCGGGACAGCTGAGCCCCTTACTGGGCTACTGGCTATAACCCAACTGAAGGGCAAGAGCATTTTTAGGTATTTTTTGCTACATTTTTGCTTTCTAATGTAATGTAACTATATATTGTTTTTCTAAGGAAACGCATGGCTTTCATTTTATACCATATTTATCCATATTATATTCTAATTTATAAATTAGCATATAATATGATTTTTTTTTAAATTGGCCGCAACCCTTGTTTGATTCAGGGCCAATTAAAAAAAGGTGTGTTTTAATGGCTATACGTTTGCAATGTATTGTGTGGAATGATTTAATGAATTTAAAAATGTATCATATTATGGAATAATGGAAAATGTAATCATGTGGAAATGTTATCCTTTTTAACTTTTGTTCACAGAATTTGATTTATTTCTTTTAGCCATAAATAAATTCCTAATGTAAATTTCGAAGGTTTCATCTATACTAAGAACTTCACGTCTGTCATAATATCAAGGCATCATTAGACATGATGAATTCGACTCTTAAAGAAACAAGTCAGGCTACAAAACCTCAGTGAATATTTAAGCATTTACCATTTAACTACTGGTTATTAAGCCTCCTAGTAAATACCTCACAATAGCAGTTAGTAAAATGGCTTCAATAACATAAAAGCCAGTTGATCAGGTTGCAGTGTTGGTTACAAATATATTAACCTCTAAGCCCGTTGCTCATATAGATTCCTTCATGTGGATACAATAAAGTATAATGAATCAGCAGTTGACATGGCAGCAGAAGTAATCAATATGCTGTTAAGGTACTGAAAGGAAAATGTGTTATTGCTATCAAAGGAACGACTCAAATGTAACAACATATCAAAGACTTGGTTTAGATGAACAACCGCTGCTGAAGAAATACATTATCAGTGGAGCCTGTGGATCAGCCACAGTCGAATTTATCCCTTGCTTACAATTGACTGCAACACCATATTGTTTAAAGAGGTTAATGAGGAGTGATCCCTCACAATGATGTGATTTGGCTATTCAAAGACATTTGCATCTGAAGGGATTTTAGGCAGTATGGAATATACTTGTATTATAACAGCAAATAAATACAACTTTACATTTAAATTGTTTAGGTTAAAAGAAACATGGCTGGAAATATTCAAGGATAACTTCAGAAACTGAAAAGCACACAGATCCAGTTGCATTGTCCGGAAAAAAATTTTAGATGAGTACTGCACCACGTAAAGCAAAAAAATACAAATAAAAAAGCGCCAGTGTGTAAAACAGGGTACGCACCACCCTGGCAATGTAAAGACCAATGCTCTGGAGGATCTCTAGTGTACTGAATCTGCAAAAAAAATGTCCTCAACTGCACAGGAAATTGAACTTCAAACACTCAAGTGGTTGCAGATAAATATTTTCACTTTATTAAAATTAAAAATAAATGTCTGTATTTCATACAGAGAACCATCCAGATTCAACCCCATCCATAATCCACCTAATGCTTTTCATGCAAGTTGGCACTTAATCATAATCATGAACCACAATCTTAAGTCCTCTGTAATTTGTGTTCCAGTTGCGTCCCATGTGTAAAGACTCTGGAGTTTTTCAGTGTCTTGTAAGTGTGGGAAGCATATAAAACATTTAGATTATATTTTTAATTATATGAACCCCTAGGGTAAACTTCTCACTGCATGCCAACATTCCCACAACATAAGGTCTTTAGATGTAATGTATCTGCCCACAATTCTACAAATAGAAATGATAGAAAGGGTGAAAAGGGAATTGGTTAATTGGTGATGAAACGGTTATAGTCATATTTCATTATGTTGAAGTGACATTATCTAATTTTATGGAACTATTGCCACTCCAGGTTCATACCTAGGTTTGTGTGATGAACTACAGCTCAATGTCATTAAACAATATATCTTCACATGACAGTGAATGGAAATCAATATATGTTTAAATGGAGTGTTTAGAGGCCAAAATGCATCTTCCAAATATTAATGTGCTTTCAAAGTATTTGCATGTTTACATTTTGCATTGCTTAAAATATAAAACACTTACAGCTAGATGATTAAAATTATATCAGTTTGCAAGAAACCAGGACTGCCCACACTAGCTGAATAAAAGTAATTTCCTTTTTTTGCTGCAGGAACCAATGAGAATAATTTCATTCAAATAAATGGAATATCTTGTTTCTCTAGTGATGTCATCATACATTTTTTTGCACTTTTACTAAATGGAACAAAACTTTATATCCTCAGTGTCTATATAATCAGTGCTGCTACACCTTCAGTAAACATGCAGAGTAATCACTGGGGGGAGCTTGAGTCAAATATTAAACAAGTAGTAATCTTCCTCTTGCACCGAAGTGAGTTTGGGGACTACATTGTCCCTTTAATAAATGCCATTGGCCAGTTCCTCCATTACTTGTTGTTATTATTACCCCTAGGTGTTGGAGTGTTGTTACTGTGAATTCATTTGCCATGTCTAAACACTGCTACTAACTGATAATATGCTTGCTGGACAGACTATATCATTGAAAGAGACAGATTATGAAAACATTCACATTTTGCTCACTCCAAGCAAGAGAAAAAAATGTGTTACTTGTAGCCTGAGCAGCCATGTAGCCTGAGCAGCAATCTCTTTCAATCAGTCCTAACCTCAACATCTGAGGAAAGGGATTTAGGAGTAACAATTTCAGAGGACTTAAAGGTAGGTAAGCACTGTAATAGAGCAGCAGGAAATGCTAGCAGAATGCTTGGTTGCATAGGGAGAGGTATTAGCAGTAGGAAGAGGGAGGTGCTCATGCCATTGTACAGAGCACTGGTGAGTAGACATGTGCATTCGTTTTCGGACGAATGCATTTTCGGACGAAAATAGCATTTTCGTCCATTCGTCCGAAAAACGAATAACGAAAATTTTAACTAACAAAATCCGAATGAACGAATGGTTAATAAACGAAAATCATTCGTTCATTCGTCCATTCGTCCATTCGTGCTATTGGCATTCTAAACCGAAATAGAGTCGGTTTACAATACCAATAGCATTGTACTACATTCCATAAACCGACATGAATGACTTTCGGTTTATGGAATGCATGTAATGCTATTAGCTTCCTATAAACCGAAATTGAGTTCCCATTCATACGAATAGGTCAATTGACCTATTCGTATGAATGGGGACTCTTTCGGTTTATAGAAAGCCAATAGCAGCATGTATTCTATAAGCCGAAAGTCTTTAAAACAAACGACGTTCGGTTTATAGAATACATGTAATGCTATTGCTGTTCTATAAGCCGAAAGACATTCGGCTTATAGAACAGCAATAGCATTACATGCATTCTATAAACCGAACGTCGTTCGTTTTAAAGACTTTCGGCTTATAGAATACTATTGGCATTCTATAAACCTAACTAGAGTCCCTCCTCATTCATAAGAATTTCTTATGAATGGGGACTCGACTCTAGTTCGGTTTATAGAAAGCCAATAGTATTCTATAAGCCGAAAGTCTTTAAAACGAACGACGTTCGGTTTATAGAATACATGTAATGCTATTGCTAAACTATAAACCGAACGACTTTCGGTTTATAGAATAGCCATAGGATTACATGTAGTACATAAGCCGAAAGTCTATAAACCGAAAGTCGTTCGGTTTATAGGCTGTCGGCATTTAACTATACAGAGACAGAGTCTCCATTCATAAAATTATGAATGGAGACTTTGTCTCCGTGTAGTAAAATGCCGAAAGTCTATAAACCGAACGATCGGTTTATAGACTTTCGGCTTATGTAATACATGTAATCCTATGTCTATTCTATAAACCGAAAGTTCGGTTTATAGAATAGCAATAGGAATACATGTATTCCATAAGCCGACAGCCTATAAACCGAACGTTCGGTTTATAGGCTGTGGGCATTTTACTACATGGAGACAAAGTCTCCATTCATAATTTTATGAATGGAGACTCTGTCTCTGTATAGTTAAATGCCGGCTTTTAACTATACGGAGACAAAGTCTCCATTTATAATTTTATGAATGGAGACTCTGTCTCCGTATAGTTAAATGCCCACAGCCTATAAACCGAACGTTCGGTTTATAGGCTGTGGGCATTTAACTATACGGAGACAAAGTCTCCATTCATAATTTTATGAATGGAGACTCTGTCTCCGTATAGTTAAATGCTATTGTATTCTATAAACCGACTCTATTTCGGCTTATAGAATGCAATAGTACTACGAATGGACGAATGAACAAATGATTTTCCTTTATTAACCATTCGTTCATCCGGCTTTAGTTAGCTTAGCATTTTCGTTCTTCGTTTTTCGGGCGAATGGACGAAAATGCAATTTTCGGACGAAAATGCATTCGTCCAAAAACGAATGCACATGTCTAGTATATATTCACATGTAAATTGCTTTTTAAATAAAAAATTATGATATAAAAAAATCTTGTTTTTATTTCCTTTTATGTGACAATGCTGCCTCTCTCTTTCCCTTGCCCCCAGATTTGTCGCTCTCCCCCCCTTAGTGTTGTCTCTCTCTCACCCTCCCTTTGGCTCCCCCCTCGCTCCCCTTGTGTCTGTCTCTTCCCCCCTTCCCTCCCCTTGTTTCTCTCTGCCCCCCCCCCCCTTGTTATTCTGTCCCCCCCTCACCTGTTTCTTGCTCCCTGGTGGCTAGTGGGGGCAGCCGGGGGATGTATGCACTATACATAAAAGACGGAAGTGTCGGGCAGCATGGAGGTTGTCTGCACGATTCGTGCAGACATCCCCCAGCTGCCCGATTCTCCCTGGTGGCTAGCGAGGGAGCGGAGGATGTCTGCGCGATGAGCGAGACCTCTCCTGCTGCCGCCCGGCATGACCGCCGGGACTTCTATGATGAAGCTGGGTACTTCCGGCTTCCTCATAAAAGTCCTGGCTGTCGTTCCGGGCGGCAGCAGGGGAGGTCTCGCTCATCGCGCAGACATCCACCGCTGCCTCGCTAGCCACCAGGGAGAATCGGGCAGCTGGGGGATGTCTGCACGAATCGTGCAGACAACCTCCATGCTGCCCGACACTTCCGTCTATTATGTATAGTGCATACATCCCCCGGCTGCCCCCACTAGCCACCAGGGAGCAAGAAACAGGTGAGGGGGGGACAGAATAACAAGGGGGGGGGGCAGAGAGAAACAAGGGGAGGGAAGGGGGGAAGAGACAGACACAAGGGGAGCGAGGGGGGAGCCAAAGGGAGGGTGAGAGAGAGACAACACTTAGGGGGGGAGAGCGACAAATCTGGGGGCAAGGGAAAGAGAGAGGCAGCTTTGTCACATAAAAGGAAATAAAAACAAGATTTTATTTATATCATAATTTTTTATTAAAAAAGCAATTTACATGTGAATATATACTAGACATGTGCATTCGTTTTCGGACGAATGCATTTTCGTCCGAAAATTGCATTTTCGTCCATTCGCCCGAAAAACGAAGAACGAAAATGCTAAGCTAACTAAAGCCGAATGAACGAATGGTTAATAAAGGAAAATCATTCGTTCATTCGTCCATTCGTAGTACTATTGCATTCTATAAGCCGAAATAGAGTCGGTTTATAGAATACAATAGCATTTAACTATACGGAGACAGAGTCTCCATTCAGAAATTTATGAATGGAGACAAACGTATAGTTAAAAGCCGACAGCCTATAAACCGAACGTTCGGTTTATAGGCTGTGGGCATTTAACTATACGGAGACAGAGTCTCCATTCATAAAATTATAAATGGAGACTTTGTCTCCGTATAGTTAAAAGCCGGTGTTCTGACAAATTTCTGGAGCAAATTCTCCTGCGCAATCGCAGGAGAATTTGCTCACTGCGCATGCGCATAAAGTTACAGCTGATAACTCAGCTGTAACTTTGTGACCACCGTGCATGAGACAGCTGCGCAACCCACCTCCCGCCCCCTCACACCCGCCGCACACCCCTTCTTACCAGATCATCGACCACAGCGATACACAGCGCATGCGCACGCCTATCCAGCCGTTTGGGAATGCGCGCGTCCGTTGTTGTGTTCTTAAGGTGGTAAGTAACACGGGGCGTCGGGACATAAGGGGGCAAGCATCCTGGTGAGGGCTGCCTCATCTTGATGGGATTTGTGATCCTCCTGCTGTATTATTGATGCAGCAGGAGGATCACAAATCCCATCAAGATGAGGCAGCCCTCACCAGGATGCTTGCCCCCTTATGTCCCGACGCCCCATGTTACTTACCACCTTAAGAACACAACAACGGACGCGCACATTCCCAAACGGCTGGATAGGCGTGCGCATGCGCTGTGTATCGCTGTGGTCGATGATTTGGTAAGAAGGGGTGTGCAGGGGGTGTGAGGGGGCGGGAGGTGGGTTGCGCAGCTGGCGCATGCGCGGTGGTCACAAAGTTACAGCTGAGTTATCAGCTGTAACTTTATGCGCATGCGCAGTGAGCAAATTCTCCTGCGATTGCGCAGGAGAATTTGCTCCAGAAATTTGTCAGAACACCGGCATTTAACTATACGGAGACAGAGTCTCCATTCATAAAATTATAAATGGAGACTTTGTCTCCGTATAGTTAAAAGCCGGCATTTAACTATACGGAGACAGAGTCTCCATTCATAAAATTATGAATGGAGACTTTGTCTCCGTGTAGTAAAATGCCCACAGCCTATAAACCGAACGTTCGGTTTATAGGCTGTCGGCTTATGGAATACATGTATTCCTATTGCTATTCTATAAACCGAACGTTCGGTTTATAGAATAGCCATAGGATTACATGTATTATATAAGCCGAAAGTCTATAAACGGATCGTTCGGTTTATAGGCTTTCGGCATTTTACTACACGGAGACAAAGTCTCCATTCATAAAATTATGAATGGAGACTTTGTCTCCGTGTAGTAAAATGCCCACAGCCTATAAACCGAACGTTCGGTTTATAGGCTGTCGGCATTTTACTACACGGAGACAAAGTCTCCATTCATAATTTTATGAATGGAGACTCTGTCTCTTATTAGTTAAATGCCGACAGCCTATAAACCGAACGACTTTCGGTTTATAGACTTTCGGCTTATGTAATACATGTAAACCTATGGCTATTCTATAAACCGAAAGTCGTTCGGTTTATAGAATAGCAATAGGAATACATGTATTCCATAAGCCGACAGCCTATAAACCGAACGTTCGGTTTATAGGCTGTCGGCATTTTACTACACGGAGACAGAGTCTCCATTCATAAAATTATGAATGGAGACTTTGTCTCCGTGTAGTAAAATGCCCACAGCCTATAAACCGAACGTTCGGTTTATAGGCTGTCGGCATTTTACTACACGGAGACAAAGTCTCCATTCATAATTTTATGAATGGAGACTCTGTCTCTTATTAGTTAAATGCCGACAGCCTATAAACCGAACGACTTTCGGTTTATAGACTTTCGGCTTATGTAATACATGTAAACCTATGGCTATTCTATAAACCGAAAGTCGTTCGGTTTATAGAATAGCAATAGGATTACATGTATTCCATAAGCCGAAAGTCTATAAACCGAAAGTCGTTCGGTTTATAGACTTTCGGCTTATAGAATACAATTAATACTATTGCCTTTCTATGAACCGAACGAGAGCCCCATTCATAAGAATTTCTTATGAATGGGGCTCTCGTTCGGTTTATAGAAAGCCAATAGTATTACATTGTATTCTATAAAACGAACGAAAAAAATTAACGAAACGAAAATAATGAACGAATTTCGTCTGAAACGAATGCACTAATGAACGAAATTCGTTTTAGACTAAATAAATAACATTTTCGTCCGAATGGACGAAAACGAAACGAAAATTTTAGTTTTGCACATGTCTACTGGTGAGACCTCACTTGGAGTATTGTACGCAGTACTGGAGATCGGATCTCCAGAAGGATATTGATACTTTGGAGAAAGTTCAGAGAAGGGCTACTAAACTGGTTCATGGGTTGAAGGATAAAACTTACCAGGAAAGGTTAAAGCATCTTAACATGTATAGCTTGGAGGAAAGACGTAACAGGGGGGATATGATAGAAACATTTAAATACATAAAGGGAATCAACACAGTAAAGGAAGAGAGTATATTTAAAAGAAGAAAAACTACCACAACTAGAGGTTAGAGGGGCAATGATTTAAAAGTAATATCAAGAAGTATTACTTTACTGAGAGGGTAGTGGATGTATGGAATAGCCTTCCAGCAGAAGTGGTAGAGGTAAACACAGTCAAGGATTTTAAGCATGCAGGGGATAGACACAAGGCTATACTAGATATAACATAGGGAACTGGGGGCTAATAAAAGTATTTAGAAAATTGGGCAGACTAGATGGACCGAATGGTTCTTATCTGCCAACACATTCTATGTTTTTTTGTTTCTATCACACGTTCTAAATTGCAGTTATGTTCTTGTTATTAAACTGAATGTATTTTACTGTACCACCTCCTTCTACTTTTTAGCCCTTGCATATGTATCATCCATTTTTCTGAGGTAGACATGTAACTTTTACATGCTGACCTGCACAATATGTAAATGATGTGTTCAGAGGGAAATCAGTCAATTTATCAAAGATCCTCTCCTTGAAAAAAGGGATTCTGTCAATCTAAACATTGCTTATACTGCTAATGTAGAGAATCAACAAATATGGAAAATGATCTGTACAGTGTGTTAGCAACAAATGAAATAAGAGAAAAACATGTTTTAAATGTGGCTGTGGTGTCTAATGTTCACCTTAATGACTTAACATTCAAATGAACAAATTTTCAGTTGGGAATGTATAATTTGCATATCAAGATACATGTAAAACATACTTTTCTCTTATTTGATTAATTTGCTTGCAATTCTGCTAACATAAGGTATACAGAATAATTTGTCATCATTTTGTTTTATTCTCGTCATTCACAGTATAAGCAAAGATTAGCTTGACCCTTTAACTAATTGTCAGTTCTGGACACACTTTGTTTCTACATTTACAAAATAAAAAAAATCAACACTACAAAATTAAAAAAAAGAAAAACTTTTCATTAGTTGGTGGGAGTATCATAAGGTGAAAAATAGTAAACCCAAATACACAGACTGTGCAGAGAAATGGTAAAAATTGCAGACACTTCACTCATATCATAATTTGCCACACGAGCAGTGGCTGCTGTGATGTTGAGTGCATACATTTGGGTGCAGAACATTTCACATTAACATTTTCATTGGGATTCAGTCATGAAAGAGGGAAGTGCATGATATAGAGCAGGGGTCCTCAAACTACGGTCCGCGGGCCACATGCGGCCCGCCGAGCACATTTATCCAGCCCGCGGGGGGGGCTGCCGGCACCCCCCGCTCCCCGCTGTTTACCTTTTTTTTTTTCTTGCAGCCGCAGCGGATGCGGCTGCAGGAAAACGGGAAAAAAAATTAAAAATCACCGCGACCGGATGTGACGTTTCGTCACATCCGGATCCGGTAACTGTGTTTCCCTCCTCTGTGCAGGAGGGGAACACTGCGCAAGACGTCCGGCCGGGGACACAGCAGCTGGAGGTAAGTGATGGGGAAGCGGGGGAGGAGGGAGGTATAACGAGCACTGCAATGGGCAGTTTCTGGGCATCTGACTGGCAAAATATTCCTGGCCATCTGACTGGTACAATATTACAGGCATCTGACTGGCAAAATATTCCTGGGCATCTGACTGGTACAATATTACAGGCATCTGACTGGCAAAATATTCCTGGGCATCTGACTGGCACACTATTCCTGGGCATCTGACTGGCATAATATAACTGGGCTCTGACTGGCATAATATTCCTGGGCATCTGACTGGCATAATATTCCTGGGCATATTTAGTTAGTGCAGGGGTCCTCAAACTACGGCCCGCGGGCCACATGCGGCCCGCCGAGCACATTTGTCCGGCCGGCACCCCCCGCTCCCCGCTGATTACCTTTTTTTTTTTTTTTCCCTTGCAGCCGCAAAAGATGCGGCTGCAGGAAAACGAAAAAAAAAAAAAAAAATCACCGCGACCGGATGTGACGTTTCGTCACATCCGGACCCGGTAACTGTTTCCCTCCTCCGTGCAGGGAGGAGGGAACACTGCGCGAGACGTCCGGCCCGGGGACACAGCAGCTGGAGGTAAGTGATGGGGAAGGAGGGGGAGGAGGGAGGTATAACGAGCACTGTACTATTCCTGGGCATCTGACTGGCATAATTTTCTTGGGCTGTGACTGGCATAATAATCCTGGGCATCTGACTGGCATAATATTACTGGGCTCTTACTGGCACTCTATTCCTGGGCATCTGACTGGGATAATATTCCTGGGCTCTTACTGGCATAATATTCCTGGTCATCTGACTGGCATACTATTACTGGGCATCTGACTGGCACACTATTCCTGGGCATCTGAATGGCATAATATTCCTGGACATATGAATGGCATAATATTCCTGGGCATCTGAGAGGCACACTATTCCTGGGCATCTGACTGGCATAATATTCCTGGGCTCTTACTGGCACTCTATTCCTGGGCATCTGAATGGCATAATATTCCTTGGCATCTGACTGGCACACTATACCTGGGCATCTGAATGGCATAATATTCCTGGGCATCTGACAGGCACACTATTCCTGGGCATCTGACTGGCACAATATTCCTGGGCATCTGACTGGCACACTATTCCTGGGCATCTGACTGGCACACTATTCCTGGGCATCTGAATGGCATAATATTCCTGGGCATCTGAATGGCATAATATTCCTGGGCATCTGACAGGCACACTATTCCTGGGCATCTGACTGGCACACTATTCCTGGGCATCTGAATGGCATAATATTTCTGGGCATCTGAATGGCATAATATTTCTGGGCATCTGAATGGCATAATATTCCTGGGCATCTGACAGGCACACTATTCCTGAGCATCTGACTGGCATAATATTCCTGGGCATCTGACTGGCACACTATTCCTGGGCTCTGACTGGCACACTATTCCTGGGCATCTGAATGGCATAATATTCCTAGGCATCTGACTGGCACACTATTCCTGGGCATCTGACTGGCACACTATTCCTGGGCATCTGACTGGCATAATTTTCTTGGGCTCTGACTGGCATAATTTTCTTGGGCTCTGACTGGCATAATATTCCTGGGCATCTGACTGGCATAATATTCCTGGGCTCTTACTGGCATAATATTAATGGGCATCTGAATGGCATAATATTCCTGGGAATCTGAATGGCATAATATTCCTGGGCATCTGAATGGCACACTATTCCTGGGCATCTGAATGGCATAATATTCCTGGGCATCTGAATGGCATAATATTCCTGGGCATATGAATGGCATAATATTCCTGGGCTCTGACTGGCATAATATTCCTGGGCATCTGACTGGCATAATATTCCTGGGCATCTGACTGGCATAATATTCCTGGGCATCTGACTGGCACAATATTACTGGGCTCTGACTGGCATAATATTACTGGGCTCTGAATGGCATAATATTACTGGACTCTGACTGGCATAATATCCCTGGGCATCTGACTGGCACACTATTCCCATTGAAATACTGGTAAGTTTGTTGATTTAACTTTACTTCATTTTAAATATTGTATTTGTTCCCGTTTTGTTTCTTCACTTCAAAATAAGATATATGCAGTGTGCATAGGAATTTGTTCATAGTTTTTGTTTTTACTATAGTCCGGCCCTCCAACGGTCTGAGGGACAGTGAACTGGCCCCCTGTTTAAAAAGTTTGAGGACCCCTGAGTTAGTGTATCGAACTGCATATTGCTGGACACAATACATTTACACAGAGAGGTTAGAATCTTATAAGGATATAATACAGAGTAAAGAGGTTCCTGCCCTGCAGAGCTTCTTATCTGCCCTAACCAACTCTGCAGAGCTTTACAGTCTAAAGTAAGTTATACAATACAAAAAAATCTATTCACACAAAGCTTACAATCTAATAAGGATAGAATACAGGGTAAGGAGGTCCTTTCCCTGCAGAGCGATTCACCTGCCCTAACCAGCTCTGCTGAGCTTACAGTCTAAGGTAAGTTATACAATACAAAAATATATTCTCACAAAGCTTACACTCTAATAAGGATATAATACAGAGTAAGGAAGTTCCTGCCCTGCAGAGCTTCTTATCTGCCCTAACCAACTCGGCAGAGCTTACAGTCTAGGTAACTTATACAATACAAAAATCTATCCCCACAAAGCTTACAATCTACTAAGGATATAATACAGAGTAAGGAGGTTCCTGCCCTGCAGAGCTTCTTATCTGCCCTAACCAACTCTGCAGAGCTTACAGTCTAGGTAAGTTATACAATAAAAAAAATCTATCCCCACAAAGCTTACAATCGAATAAGGATAGAATACAGAGTAAGGAGGTCCCTGCCCTGCAGAGCAACTCACCTGCCCTAACCAACTCTGCAGAGCTTACAATCTAAGGTAAGTTATACAATAAAAAAATATATCCCCACAAAGCTTACAATCTAATAAGGATATAATACAGAGTAAGGAGGTCCCTGCACTGCAGAGCGACTCACCTGCCCTAACCAACTCTGCAGAGCTTACAGTCTAAGGTAAGTTATACAATACAAAAATCTATCCCCATACAGAGAAAGAAAACACCTACCCTAACCGGCTCTGCTGAGCTTACAATCTAATGTGAAGCATAATGTTCCAGGCGTCAGACCTCGCGGCAGCATGTATTAAACTGGAGCGCTCTGTCAGGGAGTCTCACACCTTCACAGGTTAACAGGATCTGCTACTGCACCAACTGCTGAAAGCTGAGCTGGGTTTGAAAGTAATGCAGCTCTGCTATTGTGATGTCACGCACTGTCATAATTCTATTTTGATGTCATGCTATATATATTTGTCACTAATGTACATTTACAGTTCAAAATATTACTCCATACGGAAAAATATAGTTCACAGAGATATTTAATGCTGGGTTTTGAGGGTTTTAAAAGCACTTTTGTTTTTAGACAGTTGCAATCATAATAGTCCATATTTTGGCCACCATTTCAGCCTGGCAGAAACTAGTGCATGGGACAGTCACGATCATGGCGGGATTCAGGACAGCGATCTTGTATTTCTGATCACACTCTCCAGGGTCTGGAACACTGGTACTGTGCATGTACAGCATTGTGCACATGCACAGCACCCCTGTTAGCATGAGTAACAGCTAGGGTTGCCATCCAGACGGTATTTTACCGGCAGGCCAGTAAAAAAATTACTTGATGCCAATGTTAAGTCCATGGGGGCACCAGTAAGGCCGGTATTGTTTTTGTAGAAAAGGTGGCAGCATCACCGCACGTGCATGGTACCAATGACAGGCCTCACACCCCGACCTTCCCAGGTTGGGAGGGGGTCAGATTGGCACGTCTAGGGGTCAGATTTGGAAAAAGTGTCAGATTGGTACATTTGGGGTTCAGATTGGCAAGTCTAGGGAGTCAGTTTGGGTAGAAGGGGTCATATGAGTGAGAGTGCAGGGAGAGAGATAGCTTGGCAGAGTGAGAGTGCAGGGAAAGAGATCATGGGGGCGTCCGCATCTGTTGCCGTATGCTTATATTGTGTGCTATAGTGTTGTATCTGGTGCTGAGAGGTTATATTGTGTGCTGTAGTGTTGTGTCTGGTGCTGTTGGGTTATATTGTGTGCTATAGTGTTGTATCTGTTGCCGTATGCTTATATTGTGTGCTATAGTGTTGTATCTGGTGCTGAGAGGTTATATTGTGTGCTGTAGTGTTGTGTCTGGTGCTGTTGGGTTATATTGTGTGCTATAGTGTTGTGTCTGGTGCTGTTGGGTTATATTGTGTGCTATAGTGTTGTGTCTGGTGCTGTTGGGTTATATTGTGTGCTATAGTGTTGTGTCTTGTGCTGTTGGGTTATATTGTGTGCTATAGTGTTGAATCTGGTGCTGTGGGGTTATATAGTGTGCTATAGTGTTGTATCTGGTGCTGTGGGGTTATATAGTGTGCTATAGTGTTGTATTTGTTGCTGTGGGGTTATATTGTGTGCTATAGTGTTGTATCTGTTGCCGTATGCTTATATTGTGTGCTATAGCGTTGTATCTGGTGCCGAGAGGTTATATTGTGTGCTGTAGTGTTGTGTCTGGTGCTGTTGGGTTATATTGTGTGCTATAGTGTTGTGTCTGGTGCTGTTGGGTTATATTGTGTGCTAAAGTGTTGTGTCTTGTGCTGTTGGGTTATATTGTGTGCTATAGTGTTGTATCTGGTGCTGTTGGGTTATATTGTGTGCTATAGTGTTGTATCTGGTGCTGTTGGGTTATATTGTGTGCTATAGTGTTGTATCTGGTGCTATGGGGTTATATCTTTGCTATGTTGTTCTATCTGTTGCTGTGGAGTTTCAGCTAGAGCTCTGGATATTTATCTGGTGCTGTGGTTTATATCTTGTGTCATGGGTTTTTAGCTGGTACCGTGGGTTAATATCTGGTGTTGTGGGTCTATATCTGGTGCAGTGAGGCTATATCTAGTGTGGTTGGTTTATATCTGGTGCTGTGGATCTGTATCTGGTGCAGGGTTTATCAACCCTTTGCATGCCTTCACTGACAATGACAAAGCTCCTCCACTTCATGATAACTTGTCAAAAAGAGGCGCGGTGCAGAAAGGATGACGGTAAAATTATGCCCCCCCCTGAAAAAATTTCTGCGGATGCCCATGGCGAGGACCAACCCGCTAGACCCCCCCTCTTCTGTTTGGTAATCAATAATGTGTCTGGTGAAATGATATCTATTGCTAAGAGTTTTTTCTGGTGCTCTTTCCTCTCAAAAAGGAGTCCACATTAGCCTCCCAATCCTCATCTTCCAATCTAGACAGAATGGTACTTGCATAACTTGAGGCCTGTATATATTGGAATATAGCGATTTCTATTTTAGGGAACTTACAGAGGCATTGTTCTCTGGTGAGTATTTTCCTAGTACCCATGTCAATCCTGTCATGAATAAACCGCAAACCCCTGGAGTTCCAAATTTTGAATTGTGGGTCTGAGCCTGTCATCCTATTTATACACATATGTTAATCTCTTCATACATATTTTATAATTAAATGGAATCAACACAGTAAAGGAAGAGAGTACATTTAAAAGACTAAAAACTACAACTAGAGGACATAGTCTAAAATTAGAGGGGCAATGATTTAAAAGTAAAGGAAGTATTACTTTACTGAGAGGGTAGTGGATGTATGGAATAGCCTTCCAGCGGAAGTGGTAGAGGTAAACACAGTCAAGGATTTTAAGCATGCGTGGGATAGGCACAAAGCTATGCTAGCTATAAGACAGTGAACTGGGGACTAATAAAAGATATTGATATGTACTGTGACTTTTGACTGCAAATCCAATGGCCTTCAGCTGTTTGTAGCATTAATTGGTATGTGTTAATTGCTGCAATGCTGCTTCTCCATGTGTGGGAAACATTTTAACATGTGCAGCCACATGCATCATTCCCTATCTTTACAGTCCTAGCTATCCTTGACAGAGCTAACACATGTTACAGAAACTAAAGGTGTGTGAGCTATGTGGGTAGTGCAATTTTACATGAGGTAATTGCGTTGACGGCATCTACAACCTACTGCCAGAACCCATTATTCCTCTTCTGGCTTGTCCTCTTTGCTGCTGCCCTTATAAGTGTCCAGGTATCCCCTGCAAGGGCCGCCACCAGGAATTTCAGGGCCCCTTACTGAACAAATTTTCTGGCACCCCCCCGACAATATCTCCCACTCGCCCCACCTACCCTCACAAGTCTGTTATACTGGTCTAGTGTAATATGGAGGGTGGTTGGGAGCAGTTGGTCAAGATGCCAGTAATATTTTTCCACTCAATAAATTAGTATTTTGCCCTCAATATACCATGCTTTTGTCATTTAATATGCCAGGATTTTGCCTCTTAATGTGCCATTATTTTGCCATTTAATATGCCAGTATTCTCCCCCCCCCCAATATGCCATTTAATATGCCAGTATTTTGCCCCTCAATATGCCATTTAATATGCCAGTATTTTGCAATGCCAGTATTTTGCCCCTCAATATGCCATTTAATATGCCAGTATTTTGCCCCTCAATATGCCAGGAATTTGCCATTTAATATGCCAGTATTTTGCACCTCAATATGCCAGGAATTTGCCAATAAATATGCCAGGAATTTGCCAATTAATATGCCAGGATTTTGTCATTCAATATGCCAAGATTTTGCCCCTCAATATGCCAGGATTTAGCCCCTCAATATGCCAGGATTTAGCCATTTAATATGCCAGCATTTTTCCCCTCAATATGCCAGCGCACAACGCTTCCCTCACAGCCACGGACCGGCTTAACAGAATTTTTTTTTTTACCTTGCGTGACCCGGGCCCGCTGGACCCCTGGACGCGCTGGGCCCGGGATGCCAGTATCGCCCGTCACCCCCTGATGGCGGGCCTGCCCCCTGCCTTGATTCCTGGCTTGCCATTATTTTTTTTAGGTATTTAGTTTTATATTAATGCTGCTGTCTGCAGATCCTGCTCTAAAATGGGGGTCTTGCCATTTGCTCAGTATTTAAGCACACTTCCCTCGACAGTGATTGGCTAGTGGGTGATTGCACCAATAATTTGTATCAATTTCTTTAACCTGGGCCTATTTCCTATGGGTGGTTGGTTTATTTGGGGTGATTATCTGTATTCCTGGGATATTTGGTTCCAGTGTACAAAACCTCCCATAGGACATAATGGGGCATTTGAGGCCACCTCTTAGTTTTGGTGCCTTTCGTCTTTGTTTCAGCTGATTACTGTGTCTAAGCATATTATTGTGGGATTGCCTATGTTTTCTGAAATCCAGCTATATTTGGAGGAATATCAGAGATACGTGAGTAGCTCATAGTTTGGCTATGCTCCAGAGTTCATCGCCATGATTTCAGCTCGGATAATCAGAGCTTCCTGAGTAGAACTCAGCTTTCTACATGTAGAAAAACACTAGACTTTTTTTTTTTTTCCTACCAGAATCTAGCTAAATGCTGACAGTTGGGTTAGTGGTAGATGCAAACCTCTTATTTGTGAGTAATTTCACCATAGTTAGAAAATAAGTATTCACTTTTAATAAATGCATAGAATCTTTATAATTTTTTAATTATGCATGGAAAAAATATATATTTTAATATGCAGGTCATTTACAAGTCAGATTGGTCATTTAAAAATGTCTCAATGAAAATCTTCATGATCTGAATAGCCAATGAAATCTGTCTACTCAGAAAGAACTGAAGTGCTTCTGAATTGGCACAAAAATCGGCCTTTGTTTTTGTATACATAGACACACATATTATATATTTATTACACACATACATATCACATACCTAGATATACAGACATACACATATATCGATAGATAGATGCATATATCTATATGTATATAAATAGTTACATTTATAATTTTATGAACTTTTTAATATTATAGATAACATTTTTCATATGTAATAAAAATGTTATTGAAAAAATGCATTTTATTTCCTTCCTCTGCACCCACAATGCACCCAGGACTTACCCCAGCACCAAGATAATACAGGAATGTAACCCAACACCCAGACTGCACTGACATGCCTTCCCCCAGCACCCAGATTCTATCCACAGCACCTGCTTTGGCACCCAGATTGCACTCAAAAGATGTACCCCAGTACCTAGATTGTAGCCACATGACTTATTCCAGCACCCAGATTGCACTCACAGGACTTACCCTAGCACCTAGATTGCACTCACAGGTCTTACCCCAGCACCCTGATGGCACCCAGGAATTGACTCAGGACCTTAATGATAACCATGACTTAACGCAGTACCCATCATTGGCCCCAGCACCAAGGTTATACCCAGGATTTGGTCCGCCATGCTGTTTGTACTGTCAGAACTTACCCCAGCATGCTGACTGCACTCACAGAACTTACCCCAGCACTCAGATGGGACCCGGAACATGTTCCAGCACCTGGCTGCTGTTGATCTTACTTCCATTCACATGCCTGGAGCGAGAGGCATCCTAAGAAGATGTCTGTGCACCGGGGGAGTGCACAGACATGAGCTGGCTGCCTTTCTCTCTCTCTTCCATATTTCAATTGGGAGGGGCACAAGGGAGGACTGCATATTATGTAGGGTGACAATGGCCTCCTATGCCCTCCCAACAATGCCTCAGCCTCCTTACAATACTAAATGGGACTGGGAGCCAGCCAAATGACTCCCAGACCCTGTTATATTCATTATGGACCAGGGCTAGTAGCACAAAACAGTGCTATTTTTCTTTGTATTGATTTTTCTATGATTTTTATTCAGCTGCTTTTGCTGATTTTTGGTTATTTTCAGAGGATTTTGGCTCATATTAAGTAGGGCAAATCCACATTATTCCCAGGGCTGAAATCCCTGAACCTAATATGGCCGAAATTCAGCTACTTTGACTGGCCAGATCACTCTTTACTGAGAAGACCCTTGTATTAAAAATAGAAAAAATGTTTAAAGAGCATTAAACAAATATAAATATTCTCAGTTATACAGTAACTTTTTAAAATAATTCTTTAATGCATACCGTTTAAGTGTGTTTATTTTGAAGAATTCCTAGTACAGGTATAACTAAGGATTTGTTGCTTACATGTTGAAAATATATTTTTTTTAATTACATGTTTGGGTTTTAACCAACCCTTTTCGTCTGGATTGAGCACACTAAACTAAAAAGTTAATTTTCAGCACTACCTAAATCTTTGTTATTTTTAAAATATTTGTTTCACTGTGGTTCTATTTTACATTTTTAAACTGCATCAGTAAAGCCATATGTCCCTCTCACAAAGAAATTTGACACCCTCACTTAAGATTTTAACACCCCTCTAAAGCTTTCTTTGAAGTTTCTGGAACACTCTTCTTTGTGTGCTTCCTTCCAGTACACAAAGCACTGAACTATTTGTTAAATAAAACTAAATAAAAGTGATTATAATACCATTTCACAATATAAATTTGTTTTTGTGGGCAAACTTTTCCAACTATTCTTTAAGTGTATAGAAAATTATATTATAATACTGACTTTCTGTTTTTTGCTTTTAGGTTCATACCAACCATGTAAAATATTCCAATTAGGGGGCTTATCACTAAATGTGATATGTATAAATCAGGCATTTAAACACAAAACAAATGTGCAGTGTGTGTGTATCACAGATTCCCGAGTAAGACAGCAGCAATAAAAAAAAACTCACATTAAATGCACACACATTCACACGTGCATACATACACACATACACAAATACACAGTCACATTTCCATACACAGTCACACATACACACACTCAAATACACACATGTGTGAAAAAAGGGATAAAGAAAGAAAGGAAAGGAAAGAAGGGGGAAGGAAGAGAAGAAGAAAAAAAGGGGAAAAGGGAGGAAAAGAGAAAGAGAAAGAAAAAAAAGTAAAGTAATAGAATGGAAATACCCTATGTTGAATTCTGTGAGTCATCGTTCCACAATGTGAGTCCTGATTTGTCTTTTATGTCACGTCTTTAATACTAAAACCTCCTCAAAACGTTGAAATACTCAATCTAAACGCAATTGGAGGCAACACCCCAAACTGGTTTGGTATCAAAGATCACTAAACCTATACTCATGTCGCATCTGCATTGCCGTTAAGCCACTCGGAAGGAAAGTGAGGACAAGTAATAGGCTAATTTCTGTTGTAGGCTAGCTAGAACAATAATAAGGAAGTATGGCCAGAGATTATAAGCAAAAGTCTACTTCTGCTGTAGGCTGGCCAGAATAACAATAAGAAAGTATGGCCAGATAGTATTATTTTTAATGTTTTCCAATAAAGATTTAATAACAGACACAAGGATGACTAAAAAACCGTGTTAGAGAGAGCCAAGTCTTCAATTCACAATAACCTTGACCTCTCTCAATGTCTGAGTGTTAAAAAAGAAAGGAAAAAAGGAAAAGAAAAAAAAATACACACAGAGTTAAATTTATACTCACACATAGTCATACTTCCACACACATTCACACATAGTCCTACTTCCACACACACACACACATTCACACACAAAGTCCCACTTCCACACACATTCACACATAGTCCCACTTCCACACACACACACACACATATTCACACACAAAGTCCCACTTACACACACACATTGTGTCACACTTCCACAAACTGTCACACTTCCACATGCACACACTATGTCACACTTCCACACATGCACACTGTGTTACACTTCCACACACACTGTGTCACACTTACACACACACACAAACTGTGTCAAACTTACCCACACACACTGAGTCACACTTACACACACATTCACACACTGTGTCACACTTACACACACACACTTAGCAGGGGGTGCCGGAACCGTGAAAAAAAAAACCTTCCCCTTCCCCCTTACTTACCTTATCGCTGCTGCTCTGTCTCCCGGTGCAGGTCCGTGGCTGTGAGGGAAGCGTTGTGCGCTCCCCTCCAGCCGATGCGGATTCAATAAAGTTTGTTTAAACTTTTTTCTCAAACAAACTTTATTGAATGCGCATTGGCTGGACGGGAACGCAGAACGCTTCCCTCACAGACACGGACCTGCAGCACCGGAAGACAGAGCAGCAGTGAGGAGGTAAGTAAGGGGGAAGGGGGTAGGAAGAGGGTGGCTAAATCCTGGCACATTGAGAGGCATAATACTGGCATATTGAGGGGCATAATCCTGGCATATTGTGTGGGAAAATCCTGGCATATTGAGTGACATAATCCTGGCATATTGAGGGGCAAAATCTTGGGATAATGTGTGGGAAAATCCTGTCATTTTGAGTGGCATAATAATGCTGGCATATTGGATGGCTAAGTCCTGGCATATTGAGAGGAATAATAATCGTGGCATATTGAGGGGCATAATCCTGGCATATTGTCTGGGAAAATCCTGGCATACTGAGTGGCATAATAATCCTGGCATATTGGGTGGCTAAGTACTGGCATATTGAGAGGCATAATAATCCTGGCATATTGAGGGGCATAATCCTGGCATATTGTGTGTGAAAATCCTGGCATATTGAGTGGCATAATAATCCTGGCATATTGGGTGGGAAAATCCTGGCATATTGAGTGGCATAATAATCCTGGCATATTGGGTGGCTAAGTCCTGGCACATTGAGAGGCATAATACTGGTATATTGAGGGGCATAATCCTGGCATATTGAGGGGCATAATCCTACAGCGATTATTCAAATTACAGTGATTATTTTATTGGGTGCTATACTACATATTTGTACCCTGCCCTGAGCCCAGTGCCACAGAGAGTGCAGTGCACTTGCAACTGCATGTGTGCCAGGCACATGACTTTAATCCTGTTCTGTTAGCTCAGTGGGCAACATCTAGGCATTTTTAAATACTGCAATTTGTTGGTGTTAAATATTACATTTGCGTCCTGCACTTAATATCTGAGAGTCAAATAGAACAGTCCAATACTGTGCTTACAGCGCACTTTGAAAAATTCTAATTGTTTTGGGTGCTAAATAGTACATTTGCGTCTTGCGGTGCACTTCATATCTGAGAGTCATATAGAACAGTCCAATACTGTGCTTACAGCGCACTTTGAAAAATTTGAATTGTTTTGGGTGCTAAATAGTACATTTGCTTCTTGCGGTGCACTTCATATCTGAGAGTCAAATAGAACAGTCCAATACTGTGCTTACAGCGCACTTTGAAAACTTCTGGCTACCTCCTCCTCCTTCAGCGCCGCTTCCACCTACACCGCCACGGTCACCGCCTCCTCAACCTATGGGTCACTTAGTATAAACTGAAAGAGAATACCCTGCACTCCAACCCTCTCGCAAACAGATAATTCTGTTGATTCTCCTGGCAGCCATGCTTTAGATTTAGATTTATGTTCTTCCAAAGCTAAAATCAAAGATTGCATCTAGTGCTATTTTATGGCTCAGCTGTATTTGTAATTTGTATGTATTTTATGTTATTTTAAGTTATTTCCCTATCCACATTTGCTTGCAGGGCACTTGTCCTACTCTTACCCACATTTTACTTCATTTTGCAGCCCTCTAGCCCTTTCCAGGACTTTTTTAGAGGCATTTTAGTGGCCGAAAGTTCATGTCCCCATTGACTTCAATGGGGTTCGGGTTTGGGGTCAAGTTCGGGGTCTAGTTCGAGCACGGACCCGGACATTTATTCGGAGTTCGGCCGAACCTGCCGAACCCGAACATCTAGGTGTCCGCTCAACTCTAGTTATAATAGTGAGGTGTACAGTAATTCTGATTTTTGCACTCACACACTATTCCATTTACATGGGGCAGTAAGCACAGATGTCTAGAATCTTCTCTCTGGGTCTTTGTCTTTACATATGAGTATGAGTATCACAAAATACAAAGTATAATGTAGAATATAAAAATACCTTACATTTAGGTATCAGGAACAAAAGTAGAGTAAAATCGTTCGGTCAAGCAGGAATAAAACTGGTGGTCTCGATCCCGCGTTGTTGTCCGTTAAACCATTTCACCTGATATATGGGCTTCCTCAGAACGTGGAATCGAGACCGCCAGTTTATTTCCTGCTTGCCAGAACGATTTTACTCTACTTTTGTTCCTGATACCTAATTTTTGAAATTCGCCTAATGCCTGATTTCTATAGTTCATGGATCACCTCTAACAAATTACCACCTTAGTAATGTTCTAGCTCGGACAATTTTGTCTCCTACATGTGTAGGTAGGAAGAGCTTATAATAGCTTTAAAAAACAAAACAGCCAAGGTACATGGAAGAGTGGGGTAAATCCAGGGTAAATTGTCAGATAAAATGATGTGATCGATGGAGGCAGATTGCAAACAAAATGGGATGACATGGGGCAGAAAAGATAATAGAGGATGAAAAGAGGTGATTGATTGGAGCAGAATACAGACAAAATTGTGACATGGGGCAGAAAAGATAAAATGTAGGCGAAAAGAGGTCACTGACATGGAGGAATAAAACACATAAAATGATGGGGAAAGAAATGGCAAACATGGAGGAATAAAACATATAAAAAAGGGGGAAAGAGATAAAGAAATGTCATGGATTTAGGAATTTGGGTGTTTAGGGAATCTGTTGCTTTGTGTTTATATTGTGTGCTATAGTGTTGTATCTGGTGCTGTGGAGTTATATTGTGTGCTATAGTGTTGTGTCTGGTGCTGTTGGGTTACATTGTGTGCTATAGTGTTGTATCTGGTGCTGAGAGGTTATATTGTGTGCTATAGCGTTGTGTCTGGTGCTGTTGGGTTATATTGTGTGCTATAGTGTATCTGGTGCTGTGAGGTTATATTGTGTATTGTATACTTGTCCCCTGTCATTGGACTATCCCTTTCCACATTTGCCAACATCCCAGGAGTCATATGACACTGTGGGGGTCATGTACTAAACATGTGCAGTGGGGAAAAAAAGTAGGTAAGACATGAGTAAGGAGCAATTTGCGACTATTTGTAACATTTTGCTCTTGTTTTCCCTGATTTGCGCCTCTTCCGTTTATTTTTATTTAGCGTGCATTTTTCCGGTTGTAATTGCGATTAGATTTGCACATGCTAAAGAGTTTTACCAATATTTTGTGAAAAATAATTCTTATTTGATTGTGAAATCTTTTAGCAAATGCTTTCAAAAGAGGTAGAATTTTTTTTCGCAAACTTGCCTGTTTTTATTCGTAATTATGCCTGTTTTTGTTCGCACTTTGCTCATATGTACTATTGGAGTGTTAAATGTTTAGTACATTGCAATAGAATCAGCAGAAAAAATAGTTTTGCACATAAAATATATTTGTGTTTTATTAGTCACATGACATTGGTTGTCCCCAAAAAATTGGGTACCAGTCTTCCTAGTATGTGTACAAGCATATATTGGCTGCCTGGAGCACATTGAAGACATTCATAGACACATTCCATGCCCCAACACCCAAAAAAAGTATGTCTTGTCAAGTCTGAAAACTGCTGGCAACTATTCCTTCCTTATTCTGATTGATATGTCACATATCTATCACCTGCTCACCTTTCCTTATTGTGATCAGTGTGGTAAAAGGCAAGCCCAGCTTATGACCTTGTGTATCTTCCAAACCTTTCAACTTTTTATGACCCATATGATGTGTAGATAGTAGATAGTGTTGTGTGCCATGAAATAAATCAGGAAACAGACAGGGATAAATGTATTCTTTTTTTTTATTTATTTTTTTGCAGCAATAAGCAGATGTGCAATTAAAATATTGCTGCAATTTTAATATCATTTTTAAATATCTGGTTGATCCAGAGGAAGGCAAAGAAAACCCCAGAGAAACTTTTGGCCAATTTTGTCTCACATGGGGGAAAAAAATTCCTTCCTGACCCCAAATATGGCGATCGGTTTTTTCCCTGGATCATTTAGTTAGTATATCGAACTGAATATTGCTGGACACAATACATTTACACAGAGAGGTTAGAATCTTATAAGGATATAATACAGAGTAAAGAGGTTCCTGCCCTGCAGAGCTTCTTATCTGCCCTAACCAACTCTGCAGAGCTTTACAGTTTAAGGTAAGTTATACAATACAAAAAAATCTATTCACACAAAGCTTACAATCTAATAAGGATAGAATACAGGGTAAGGAGGTCCTTTCCATGCAGAGCGACTCACCTGCCCTAACCAGCTCTGCTGAGCTTACAGTCTAAGGTAAGTTATACAATACAAAAATCTATCCCCACAAAGCTCACAATCTAATAAGGATATAATACAGAGTAAGAAGGTTCCTGCCCTGCAGAGCGACTCACCTGCCCTAACCAACTCTGCAGAGCTTACAGTCTAAGGTAAGTTATACAATACAAAAATCTATCCCCATACAGAGAAAGGAAACCCCTACCCTAACCGGCTCTGCTGAGCTTACAATCTAATGTGAAGCATAATGTTCCAGGCGTCAGACCTCGCGGCAGCATGTATTAAACTGGAGCGCTCTGTCAGGGAGTCTCACACCTTCACAGGTTAACAGGATCTGCTACTGTACCAACTGCTGAAAGCTGAGCTGGGTTTGAAAGTAATGCAGCTCTGCTATTGTGATGTCACGCACTGTCATAATTCTATTTTGATGTCATGCTATATATATTTGTCACTAATGTACATTTACAGTTCAAAATATTACTCCATATGGAAAAATATAGTTCACACTTCACAGAGATATTTAATGCTGGGTTTTGAGGGTTTTAAAAGCACTTTTGTTTTTATACAGTTGCAATCATAATAGTCCATATTTTGGCCACCATTTCAGCCTGGCAGAAACTAGTGCATGGGACAGTCACGATCATGGCGGGATTCAGGACAGCGATCTTGTATTTCTGATCACACTCTCCAGGGTCTGGAACACTGGTACTGTGCATGTACAGCATTGTGCACATGCACAGCACGCCTGTTAGCTTGAGTAACAGCTAGGGTTGCCATCCAGACGGTATTTTACCGGCAGGCAAGTAAAAAAATTATTTGATGCCAATGTTAAGTCTATGGGGGCACCAGTAAGGCCGGTATTGTTTTTGTAGAAAAGGTGGCAGAATCACCGCACGTGCATGGTACCAATGACAGGCCTCACACCCTGACCTTCCCAGGTTGGGAGGGGGTCAGATTGGCACGTCTAGGGGTCAGATTTGGAAAAAGTGTCAGATTGGTACATTTGGGGTTCAGATTGGCAAGTCTAGGGAGTCAGTTTGGGAAGAAGGGGTCATATGAGTGAGAGTGCAGGGAGAGAGATCATGGGCGTCCGCATCTGTTGCCGTATGCTTATATTGTGTGCTATAGTGTTGTATCTGGTGCTGAGAGGTTATATTGTGTGCTGTAGTGTTGTGTCTGGTGCTGTTGGGTTATATTGTGTGCTATAGTGTTGTGTCTGGTGCTGTTGGGTTATATTGTGTGCTATAGTGTTGTGTCTGGTGCTGTTGGGTTATATTGTGTGCTATAGTGTTGTGTCTGGTGCTGTGGGGTTATATTGTGTGCTATAGTGTTGTGTCTTGTGCTGTTGGGTTATATTGTGTGCTATAGTGTTGAATCTGGTGCTGTGGGGTTATATAGTGTGCTATAGTGTTGTATCTGGTGCTGTGGGGTTATATAGTGTGCTATAGTGTTGTATCTGGTGCTGAGAGGTTATATTGTATGCTATAGTGTTGTGTCTTGTGCTGTTGGGTTCTATTGTGTGCTATAGTGTTGTGTCTGGTGCTGTTGGGTTATATTGTATGCTATAGTGTTGTGTCTTGTGCTGTTGGGTTATATTGTGTGCTATAGTGTTGAATCTGGTGCTGTGGGGTTATATAGTGTGCTATAGTGTTGTATCTGGTGCTGTGGGTTATATAGTGTGCTATAGTGTTGTATTTGTTGCTGTGGGGTTATATTGTGTGCTATAGTGTTGTATCTGTTGCCGTATGCTTATATTGTGTGCTATAGTGTTGTATCTGGTGCTGAGAGGTTAAATTGTGTGCTGTAGTGTTGTGTCTGGTGCTGTTGGGTTATATTGTGTGCTATAGTGTTGTGTCTGGTGCTGTTGGGTTATATTGTGTGCTATAGTGTTGTGTCTTGTGCTGTTGGGTTATATTGTGTGCTATAGTGTTGTGTCTGGTGCTGTTGGGTTATATTGTGTGCTATAGTGTTGTGTCTGGTGCTGTTGGGTTATATTGTATGCTATAGTGTTGTGTCTTGTGCTGTTGGGTTATATTGTGTGCTATAGTGTTGAATCTGGTGCTGTGGGGTTATATAGTGTGCTATAGTGTTGTATCTGGTGCTGTGGGTTATATAGTGTGCTATAGTGTTGTATTTGTTGCTGTGGGGTTATATTGTGTGCTATAGTGTTGTATCTGTTGCCGTATGCTTATATTGTGTGCTATAGTGTTGTATCTGGTGCTGAGAGGTTAAATTGTGTGCTGTAGTGTTGTGTCTGGTGCTGTTGGGTTATATTGTGTGCTATAGTGTTGTGTCTGGTGCTGTTGGGTTATATTGTGTGCTATAGTGTTGTGTCTTGTGCTGTTGGGTTCTATTGTGTGCTATAGTGTTGTATCTGGTGCTGTTGGGTTATATTGTGTGCTATAGTGTTGTATCTGGTGCTATGGGGTTATATCTTTGCTATGTTGTTCTATCTGTTGCTGTGGAGTTTCAGCTAGAGCTCTGGATATTTATCTGGTGCTGTGGTTTATATCTTGTGTCATGGATTTTTAGCTGGTACCGTGGGTTAATATCTGGTGTTGTGGGTCTATATCTGGCACAGTGGATCTATATTTGGTGCAGTGAGGCTATATCTAGTGTGGTTGGTTTATATCTGGTGCTGTGGATCTGTATCTGGTGCAGGGTTTATCAACCCTTTGCATGCCTTCACTGATAATGACAAAGCTCCTCCACTTCATGATAACTTGTCAAAAAGAGGCGCGGTGCAGAAAGGATGACGGTAAAATGATGCCCCCCCCCCTGAAAAAATTTCTGCGGATGTCCATGCCTGTGTATGGAGGCAGGGTATAAATAACTCCCAGACAGGTGTTCAAAATGAGGGTGACATCTTAGACTAAACTCACATCCAGTCAGCAGCCATCTTTAAAAATGGTAAAAAGCCAAATCTGCCATAACACTTGAGGGTAGTACTCCACAATGCCATCTAGGGTTAACATATTAGAAATATGTACATATTATATACATTGCACAATATACAGATAATACATTAGGTGGAACTGCCCCTTTCACCTCTTGAAACTAAAAGCATTTAATATATACATTGCATTCTTTAAAGCATTTATATTATTTCAGAATTGTAATGGTAACCATTAAGCTTCCACATTAGATTTTTTTTACTTCTTCAATTTAAATTAAATTGGCAAACAGACACGCATCCATAACCACAGCCACATGTGTCATTTTTAACTCCTGTGCTACTTCCATAGAAGCAAGACATAGCATTGTATGCCTTGATAAACAGATTTCAAGTTAGCAATTTAGCACAATGTATAGAAATGTCTTGTTCTCTATAAAATGATACCTAGTCATTTTTCATGGCAGGTACACTTTAAAAGCATAACTGGACACAGCTTGAATGATGGCATGAGTGATTCATATGTTTTCATAGACATCAGTATAAAAAGTAATGCTGTGAACTTAATGAATTTATATATTTTTACAAACTCAGTAACCCTGTAACAATGTAACCTTTTGACAGTTCTCAATATACATAGCATTTTACTTAATTTACTCTGTAAGTATAATGATAACAAAACTTTGTTATTTGTGTAGTCTTTCTGCCTGCAAGACTCAAAACTCTTCATGCATTCAGACAATTCAAACTGTTTTCTGGTTAGGTGACTGAACTGACTAAATGCCTGATAAGAGGGGTGCGTCTGAATCATTTTATTAAGCAGTTTTTAATGGTGAATCTATGACTGAATGGGGAAGAGAGTTAGAGTATGAGGACAGTATAAGTGATTGTTTTCTGGAATAACTGAGTAAAGTGCATTACAGTAAGACTTGTCCCTGAGATGAATGAAGACAGATTTATTTATAACAGGTAGCTGGTATTTGTAGATTTACAGGTGGCAGGTAACCCTTGTTATATGTAGTCCTCTGGATTTAGGTTGGGATTGTGGTCCCTAAAGTTTGTGCAGTTAAATATTACACAAGTCATGTAATTTGAGATCTAAGCATCATTTTCATTGAGGGTGAAAAAATAAACAATTTTTCCACATTTAAGCTTTCACACATCCCCTATTCATGGCTGGTAATACTAGAGAAACAACAGTCATTGTAATACATGAATAAATGTCAGTTTGAACAGTGTTTCATGTTTTATTCTGATATATAAAGTTTCTCAATTGATTATTTGCACCATTGTTTCCTAAGACTCTTGCAAATTCTAGAAATGATTTCATCTACATTGCTAAGAATTGGTTACAGAATGTACATCTGTTTTATAGATTCATTTAAATCGGTTTCACTGTTGTAACATAACTATTAATTATCCATTAAGGACTTAAGTAATTAAAAAAATACTTTACATGTAATTGTTTGCTTGCAATGAATTATTTTTAAATACTTTTATCAATTCAATCTCAGTTCTAGATTTACCACCCAAGAAGTATATTACTGGTAGAGCTGTAAAAAAAATTATGTCTATGGAGCCCAGTTCTCAGTCAAAACCATGGAAAGATATTTGCTTTACTTCATAACACAGCAGCTTACAATATCTAGGACTGTACTATATATTGTTATTAGAAACCACCAACTTTTTATTTATTTATTACAACATAGGGCTTTATTCATGAAAGAAAGGACTGAAAGGGTATTTCAAACTTAGGGCCAAAGTAGCCAAATATGAAAAATTCTCACATTACATTAAATAGAATATTTCCTACTCGTCTACTTTGGCCTTAAGTTTACAATTCCCTTCTCAATTTCCTGCAATTCCTCTTGATGAATAAAGAAAATAGTTTATATAATGCTACTTATTACATCCTATGACAAATATCCTTTATGAGGAATAAAATTCATGCTATAATACAGTCGACATAGAGGATCCCAAGTGCCCCACTCTGGTTAGATAAGATGTATACTAGGCAGAGATCCATGGATCAGTTTTTACCTGTTTCTTCTCACTAGTTCTCCTATTGATTAGGTTTGCCTTACTGAATGAACTGTAGCTTTGCCCCAATGACTGGATTACATGGCATTTCACGGTGTATGGATTGTATTATATTTAATCAGTGGTGCAAACTTATGTCTCCTCATTCCATAGGAAAGGGTGATCATGTTCCCTTTCTTTCCTTCAGTGATACTAATTTCATAAGTGTTTTCTATTTGGTTTTATGACATCCTTAGGGATTGTTACCTCCAAGATATAGAGATTGTGAAGCTAAACCAAGAGGTTAATATTCCATCTCTGTACATTCTATCCTTCATTCGGTACGTGATGTGCCCAATTATATTTAAGACTTTTATGTAGTTTCTGGTATCATGTGAAAGTGATTGCATATTTCAAATGTAGGCGTGGGGTGTCTTCATGTCCAGATGGTAAAATGCACTCGTAACTGATTTTTGGACATGGAGTAAATAAAATAGCTTAAGGGAAGTATGATCTTATTTGAGAAAATGTTTTGCTCATATTCATTCAGCAATAATGAATACATATAATTATAAAGTAATGATTTACTTTCCTATAGAACATACTATTCTGGTAGTACCTCAGCAGTTACATATTAAAAATCCCTCTTCCATTGTTTTAATAAATATTTGTTTACTGTTGTTTAAAAAGATATAATATTAGTTTTATAGAGCAAACCTAATGAGTATATAATGTTACAAGAATAAATAAACAGAAATGGGGGCGTGGCCAGCCGTTGAAGAAGATGGCTGCTTAACTTGAGAGCTCCGTCACCCTCTAACAACTTTTGCTCATATACAGCACAATTCGCGGCAATGAAGCGCAATAAGAAGGGCCCCCCTGATCCAGAAACCCCCCGGGGCAAAGGTAGAAACACACAAAACTCCCTCTGTGATTTTTTTCCACACGCCAGCGGCACTTACCTCACAGCATGACGAGGACCACGAGGCACGCTCACCAGCGAGCTCCATATCTGCGGATGATGGCGATCCAGGTCACTCCTCAACACAACCTATTACTTACCAACCAACGCAAAATATATTCTCCTCCGCACCCTGGAAACAAGATTTTGCGAATCTGATCCAGGAACTAAAACACACGGTGCAGGATGAAGTTAAGAAATTGCGAGTGGACCTTGGAAGCCTGGAAACACGTGTGACACAGCAAGAGACGGCTGTGAAATCTCAAACAGCCCAACTCACCCTTCTTGAACGCACTACCCGTCAACACATGGAATTTTTGACTGACTACCGAAGACGCGTGGAAGACTTGGACAATCGCGGGCGCCGCCATAACCTCAGGGTCCGCGGTGTCCCAGAGGCAGCAGATGGCTCAGAGGAAAACCTCCTTAACACACTACCCCTTCTCTTCAATGAAATGCTGGGCCGTGCGTTCTCGGACACAGTTGACCTAGACAGAGCTCACAGAGCTCTCCGGCCCAGAGGCCCGCCGAACGCTCCCCCGAGAGATATTATCTGCAAGCTGGTGAATTTTCGACTCAAGGAAGAGATTATGAAGAAGGCCCGCGAAATTAGATCCTGGAGGTATGCAGGTCATGACATAACTTTCTATCAGGACCTTTCTGACCTTACCCTACAGGCACGCAGAGCACTGAAGCCACTCACCACGGCCTTGCAGCAAAAAGCGATTCGCTACTCCTGGGGTCACCCCTTCACCCTCCTGGTCTACCTGGGTGCCCGACCGTACGTCATTCGGTACCATCATGACCTACCCAATCTTCTCACGGAATTAGACCTACCAGGCCTAAGGATTCCAGATTGGAACCTACAACTCAACCACCCAGTACCCACCTCCCGCACATTCGAACAAAATCAGCAACGGCAACACATGAGGCGTCCACCCAACACCTCTAGGCCCAATCCACCTGACACTGCTGATCGTAGGCGGGAAAGGGAGGAATGATCTACACAGTGAGGCCCCATGGCTTGGACGACCTCTGAAGTTTCTCTGAGTTACTAACACGACCGCACATTGAAGATCCCCCGTTGGAAACTACCAATTTTCTATCTCCCTACCCTACTGGGAATACAACCCCCTTCTTTTTCTTTTATTATTCACATATACACATTTTGGAACTTGGATTTTTGTGTATTGGCTGACTCAACCTGCCGGTTTGCACCCACACGAACCATGAACCACATCAGTTTCTTGGTTTCATTATCTCCCCTGGGCAACTCTCTGGATTTGATGTTCCACTCTGCGAACTCTCGGACACGCCACATGTAGAACCCCTTTCTATTTTTTTTTTATTTTTGTTTATTTGTTGTTTTGGTTTTGGTTTTAGCCACCCAACATTATTTTATGACCTGTGTATTACTGCCACTCTGCACTGGTAAGCAGACCATATCATTTTATTTTAAAATCTCATCTCACACGAATATGAGAAGACCGAATGTACTTGGGGCTCTGTGAGTATACTGCTGTTTTGAAGTTTTTATGTTGATCACTCTACCTAATTACACCAATGTAAGAGGAATCCCCTATATACCCTGACACATACCATGTGACCCACATTGCCAACTTACTGTAATCTCTCTATCTACTCCCTACGGCTACGCTACTACACCCCCCTGCCCCACGTTGCTGGACGGGACTACTCCCCCACCTTGATGCACCACCTGAAAACTGGTTTTGGTTCAGGGAACAATGTAGTATACCAACTACCCGTAGGGATGGATACACCCAGAGAGAGTGGCCGGGTCTGTATCTCTACTTCCATATACAATAAAGGGTATTACCTCTTTACCCACACTTATACTCAAACATGTATAATTTTTTAGGTTTTTCCCACATTGGTGCAGTAACACTTGCAATGCTACGATATATTCCCCCACCCCCTTTTTTTTTTTTTCCCACCAGAGACCCAGTATTGTATTATATCTTTTATTTACTGTCGCCCATTTATTAAGAATGCTCACCCAAGGCTGATGAGAGCTAATTCTTAACTATAATTGTTTAATCTTAACTGTATTGCTGTATATGTTTTCTTTATTATTCATGTTAGAGGGTGACGACATTCACTCTCAGATGTTACATTGTTATTGTTACTTATTGTATATTCTCTATAGTAGAGAGTCTACCACTTCTGATTTGGCTGTCACGATTCCCCGACACCCAGGCCCATTATAGTTTTGACCGGGACACGGAGTGTTACTCCTTTGGTGCTGGCACCTCATATCCCGGCCAACAGGTGCCACAGGGTTACCCGTAACCTCCGCCCACTCAGAACTACGGAGGCGGTACACCGAACCTCCCCCACCCCAATTTATTCTTTTCTCTTTAATACCCCTTTTCTTGCCCCCCCCCCCTTTTTTTTTTTTTTTTTTTCTTTTTCTCTCCTTTTTTATTTTTCTTTTTTTTTTCTTTCTCTCTTTCTCTCTTCCCTCCCCCCCCCTCTGCCTCCCACCTGCCCCCTTCATTTCCCCCCCCCATTATTTGTCATCACCCCCCATAAACTGTTTTGTAGCAGAAATTAGGAACACCCACAACTGACCGACCATCATGCCTATGGTTAACACCCACCCCCTTCCATCTGTCTCACTGAACAATACTAGACAGCCGAATCGACATGCAACCCTTAATGCCCTCTCCTACAACGTCAAAGGCCTAAACACACCAGAAAAGCGCTCCCATTTAATACGGGAACTCAAACACCACAGGACAACGGTGGCTTTCATACAAGAGACACATTTTTGTGCCCGAAACCCCCCTAGATTAATTACACAAGATTACCCTCAGGGCTATTTCAGTAACGACCCAAATTCAAAATCCAAAGGAACTGCGATCCTTTTTTCTCGACACATACCCTTTATAGAAATTGCCCACCACTCCGACCCTGGAGGCCGATTTAATTTTGTGAAAGGTACCAACGCTAACCGCACATACACATTTGCAAATGTTTATTTACCCAACAAACAACAGCATATTTGTTTTTCACAAATCATGTCCAAATTACGAGACTTCCAAGAAGGTATGACAATCTTGGGAGGTGACTTCAACGTGGCCTTAGATCCTAGAGTGGACACGTCCCACGGGTCCACGCACACACCATTGCACACCCTGCGCCGACTTAAAAAAGTACTCAATGACCATCAACTTGTCGACTGCTGGAGGGCCCTACACCCAACCACCAGAGACTATAGTTTTTACTCCACACCTCATAACCGATACTCACGTATTGATTACTTTTTTATCACACACTACCACTTATCATACTTACAGTCAGTGAAGTATGGCACCACCTCTTGGTCGGACCACGCCCCGCTGATAATGTCTCTCAGATCCCCCATTGAGAAACCCACACAAAATACCTGGCGCCTTAACGATGCACTTCTAACTGACCCACACATGCAAGACCTCACAAACACGTTGTTACATAATTATTTCAAAGAAAATGTCTCTCCTGAGACTCCTTTACTGACGGTTTGGGAGGCTCACAAGTGTGTTCTGAGAGGTCATTTTATAGCACAAGCCACTGCCCGGAAAAAAGCTAACTCGGCAAACCTCAGCAGGCTCTACACCCAAATCTCTAATCTTGAGAGAACCCACAAAGAGCATTTGGGGGGAACCGAATTCCAACAGCTTCTGCTATTACGCAAAGAATTATCTTCGATTCTCAACCAACAAGCTCAACGCAATTTTACTAGACTTAAAGCCCTATTTTTTGAGCATGGTAATAAACCTGGTAAATACCTAGCTAGGGCCCTTAGGAAACGCAGACAAACGACATATATTCCCAAAATTAGAGATAGTAAAGGGACCCCCCGACTTCTCCCACCCGACATATCCAGAGAATTCGTTAGTTACTACACTAACCTATACAACATCGGACCAACTATTCGTGACCCAATTACTGTATCTACCCGCACTCATCTGATCTCAGACTACTTAGATGCACATATATCAAACACATTAACCAATGACGAGGCAGAGATGCTGGAGAGACCAATCTCCCTCATAGAACTGCAACTAGCTCTCCGCGACTCTAAAGTGGGCAAATGCCGGGGCCCAGACGGCATTCCCACACAATACTATAAAAAATATTTTGATATTCTCGGCCCTCATATGGTCGACGCTTTTAACACTATATTCGAGGGCGGAGATATTCACCCACACACCCAATTGGCCACAATATCCCTCATACCAAAAGAGGAAAAAGACCCAGAACAATGCGGAAGCTACCGGCCCATTTCTTTGCTGAATGCCGATCTAAAATTACTCTCTAAAATCCTCGCCTCCCGTATACAACGCCACCTCCCGAACTTGATCCACCCAGATCAGGCAGGGTTCATCCCGGGGCGGGAGGCCAGGGACTGTACCATACGCGCTATCAATCTGATCCACCATGCTAAAACCCAAAAAATTGACACGATACTCTTATCAACGGACGCCGAGAAGGCGTTTGACCGGGTAGACTGGTCTTTTCTTTTCGCTGTCCTACAACGGGTCGGATTTGGTCCCCGTGTTCTAGCGTGGGTTCGGTCCCTGTACTCCTGCCCCTCGGCCAGAATTCAGATCAACGGAGCCCTGTCTGACCCTTTCTCTATTACTAATGGAACCCGGCAGTGCTGCCCATTATCCCCTTTACTTTTCGCGCTTTCCCTGGAACCCTTTCTTGAGGCAATTAGACAGAACCCCGATATTACAGGTTTGAAGATAAAGAACACCCACCATAAAGTATTGGGTTTCGCCGATGACTTATTATTCACCCTCACATCTCCTAGATTATCCCTTCCTGTCCTGCTACAGGAATTCGACAAATACGGAGCATTAGCGAATTTTAAAATCAATTATTCTAAATCTGAAATTTTAAATGTAACCCTTCCCACCCGGGAGGTGTCGAACCTCTCAGGTTCCTTCCCGTTCAAATGGTGCAGAGACAAAATGAAATACCTGGGCATATGGTTGACTACTGATCCCACCCAACTTTATCAACAGAATTTTCCGCCTCTGCTAAAGGTATTACAAAAGGATATGGACACCTGGGGAGTTTCTTACCTATCCTGGCTGGGAAGGGTTAACGTTCTCAAGATGAATGTGCTTCCACGTCTCCTGTACCTATTCCAATCCCTAGCTATCAAATTGCCAGATCCCTTATTTGTTTCACTAAAACCCATGTTTTTAAAATTTATCTGGGCTAACCGACCCCCACGACTTAAGATGGATTTACTGATCCAACCAAAAAGACGAGGGGGCAAAGACGATACTACCAGGCGACCCATCTTTTACGGATCCTGGAATGGGACTTCCACCCCCCACATAAATTATGGATTGCAATTGAAGCTGCAGCGATCCCTTGTTCCCTTAAGGCATTGCCATGGCTGCCACCGCCACAGTCGAAACAGTTGGTGGCATCTCACCCCTTGATCTCAACGTCCCTCTCTATTTTACATGCGCACAGCAAAAAGGGTATGCTCACTTCACACCCTTCTCCAAAAACCCCACTTCGTCATAATACTGAATTTCCTCCAGGAATGCTGGGGGGTTCTTTCCTCCAAACTATGTTGACAGATCACATAGCTATAAGTGATTTTTTATCAGACGGCACACTCAAATCGTTTAATACAATGTTCCCAGATAGAAACCCCTCACCCATGGAATATTTCCAACACACCCAGCTTAGTCACTTTTTTAATAATGCACCACGCAAACACCTTTACTCCAGACTTTTGACTGACTTTGAAACACTGTTCATGAACGATACGGTCCCCCCCCACGGTATTTCACTTCTATACCAAATGCTACTAAACACCCCACCAGCTGTACTGCCAACTTTTACGGGAAAATGGGAAACAGCACTTCAAATTTCCCTAACGACAAAACAATGGGAAAAAATTTTCCAACTCACACATAAAAGCACTATAAATAATAAGACCCAGGAGATGCTATATAAATTTCTGACTCACTGGTACCATACCCCGGTGCGGCTCCAGAAAATGTTTCCCCAACACCCAGCTGAATGCTGGCGATGTGGTGCGGCCCCAGGCACCATGCTACATATCTGGTGGTCCTGTTCCCTTATCGAACCCTTCTGGCGTAAGATATATACCGTACTGTCCACTCTAACGGACAAGCCCCCACCTTTCCAACCAGCACCGCTGCTACTACACCACACCTCGACACCAATTAAAGATTACAAAAAGTCAATTATTAGGCATTTGCTCAATGAGGCAAAGGCACTGATCCCAATACACTGGAGAGACACAACCCCACCCACATTTCGAGAATGGATAATGAGAGTGGAGAATGTGAGACACATGGAAGAGTTACTCAAAAAGGCTGACGATGACCATAATTCATATACTCAAACCTGGTTTTATTGGTTACAGTTCCTAGAAGATCCCGGTACGCGGGCATTACTACAAACTGTTTAATACTATTATGTATTACCTCCCGCACCCCTCACTTCTCTCTTATTCCTCCTTCCCCCGCCCCTCCCCCCCCCCTTTTTTTTTCTTTCCTTCTCTCATTTATTTATTTATTTATTTATTATTATTTTTCCCTGAAATACACGCTCTGACACAGGGTTTGTTTTGCAATTTGATGATAATGAAAATTCTGTGCTATGATCTGTATTATGATTATTTTATGATGATGATATTTGCTGCGACAGATTTCATCTCATATTGCATACTTATCAGAATTCCCCCCCCCCCTTCTCTAATTTCTGTATCCCCCCCCCCCCCCCCCCCTCATTTTCGGCTATGATTATTTCCTTAAAAAATTCAATAAACACAGATTTACAAAAAAAAAAAAAAAATAAACAGAAATAATTATTTCTGGTCTCGCGGAAAATGTAATTGTTTCAGCTACAATTTCAATATTTTCATCTGACATGTGATAAATGTCCCATGACTCGCTATTTACATTTCAAACCAAGCCAAGATTTTAGAGTCTGCAGTTAAATGTTTATTTAGAATAGTTCAGTTTTGTGATTAAATTGCTCTGATGATCCAGATGAGGATAGAAATAAACAAACAGTCTCCCTTTCTGACTGTCCTAGACCAGAGCCGATGCATGTCTTAATACCTGTTATTTTACACTTGTTTGTCCGGAGTTAGATAGCTAGCTATCAAACGCTAGATTAATGTATAGATGTGCAATATGTATGTATTCCAAGCTCACAAAGTGTAAATTGTCAATTGTTTTGTCTTTTTTGTACATTTGTATTTTTTGTAAAAGAAAAGAAAAGAAAAAAAAAAGAAATAAACATTCTCCAGTGAAAGGACCTTAAAAATGGCATGCAACATTTGAAACTTTTCTAGACATATTTAAATTGATCAGTGATGTAATCTAAAAATAGCATTTAAAGTTATTATTTATTCTTTATATTATTATTCTTCTTTTATTCTTCTTGTTCCACTGCTGTTGGAGCTTGGACAACATCACTTCGATCTCTTTCCTGAATGTTGTTGCTAGGAATAGTGATGCAGCCAAACCATTTCCACAGATTCCTGGGTCAAGATGATCCTACTGGATGATCCTACAAGGTGCCCTCTGCCCCTCTGTTAATGTATGGGCCAGAGATTGCTGAAATGCTCCTCACGTCCCATCTTTTTTGGCCTTAGCCATACCGTTTAATTCATGGGCATGGGGTTGGTAAAATGCCCCAGGCTCATAATATAAACCATCGTGCCAGTGGCTGGCCAAATGTCCTTGGCCCCCATGCTTTTAATACGCGGCCAGTGGCGGATCTTACATTGGTGCTAGGTGTGCGCCGCACACCTATGGATTTGAGCCGCCATAATCAACAACAAAAATTTTTTTTTTTTCTCAAAGTCACAATTCTCTGGATGCGACCGCCGGAAAAAAAAAATCATAGCGACTGGCTGTGACGTTATGTCACATCCAGTGACTGTGTTTCCCTCCTCCGTGCAGAAGGGAAGACTGCATGGAGGAGGCGTCCGTCCGGGGACATGGAGCAGCAGCCATTCGGTAAGTGATGGGGAAGGGGGGAGGAGGGTGGAAGAAAATGAGTAGTGGAATGGCACAATATTACTGATATCTGACTGGCACAATATTACTGGGCTCTGACTGGCACAATATTACTGATATCTGACTGGCACAATATTATAGGGCTCTGACTGGCACAATATTACTGGTATCTGACTGGCACAATATTACTGGGCTCTGACTGGCACAATATTACAGGGCTCTGACTGGCACAATATTACTGGGCTCTGAGTGGCACAATATTACTGCTATCTGAAGGGCACAATATTCCTGGTATCTGACTGGCACACTATTACTGGGCTCTGACTGGCACAATATTACAGGGCTCTGACTGGCACAATATTACTGGGCTCTGAGTGGCACAATATTACTGGTATCTGACTGGCACAATATTACTGGGCTCTGACTGGCACACTATTACTGGGCTCTGACTGGCACAATATTACTGGGCTCTAAATGGCACACTATTACTGGGCTCTGACTGGCACAATATTACTGGGCTCTGACTGACACAATATTCCTGGTATCTGAACGGCACAATATTACTGGGCTCTGAATGGCACAATATTCCTGGTATCTGACTGGCACAATATTACTGGGCTCTGACTGGCACACTATTACTGGGCTCTGACTGGCACAATATTACTGGGCTCTGAGTGGCAAAATATTACAGGCATCTGACTGGCACAATATTACTGGGCTCTGACTGGCACAATATTACTAGTATCTGACTGGCACAATATTACTGGTATCTGGCTGGCACAATATTACTGGGATATGACTGGCACAATATTACTGGTATCTGACTGGCACAATATTACTGATATCTGACTGGCACAATATTACAGGTATCTGGCACAATATTAATGGGCTCTGACTGGCACAATATTACTGGTATCTGACTGGCACAATATTACTGGTATCTGACTGGCACAATTTTACTGATATCTGACTGGCACAATATTACAGGTATCTGGCACAATATTACTGGGCTCTGACTGGCACAATATTACTGGGCTCTGAGTGGCACACTATAACTGGGCTCTGACTGGCACACTATTATTGGGCTCTGACTGGCACAATATTACTGGTATCTGACTGGCACAATATTACTGGGCTCTGAATGGCACAATATTCCTGGTATCTGAATGGCACAATATTCATGGTATCTGACTGGCACAATATTACTGGGCTCTGAATGGAACAATATTACTGGGCTCTGAATGGCATAATATTACTGGGCTCTGACTGGCACAATATTACTGGGCTCTGACTGGCACAATATTACTGGGCTCTGAATGACACAATATTCCTGGTATCTGACTGGCACAATATTACTGGGCTCTGAGTGGCACAATATTACTGGGCTCTGAATGGCACAATATTCCTGGTATCTGACTGGCACAATATTACTGGGCTCTGACTGGCACACTATTACTGGGCTCTGACTGGCACAATATTACTGGGCTCTGAGTGGCAAAATATTACAGGCATCTGACTGGCACAATATTACTGGGCTCTGACTGGCACAATATTACTGGTATCTGACTGGCACAATATTACTGGTATCTGACTGGCACAATATTACTGGGCTCTGAATGGCACAATATTACTGGTATCTATAATTGTACAATTGTCACCTCGTGGGGCTCCTGTGTGTTGCATAATTAATGGCGGTCCCATGTGTGCATAATTATGGGGCGCTTGTGTGTGGCATATTTATTGGGCCCCATGTGTGGCATAATTAAGGGACTCTTTTGTGTGGCGTAATTAAGGGACTCTTTTGTGTGGCATAATTATGGGGCACCTGTGTGTGTGGCATAATTAATTGGGCAGAGGTGAGGCATAAATAGTGGGGCTCTGGTGTGGCATAATTTATGGGGCTCTGGTGTTGCATAATTTATGGGGCTCCTGTGTGTGGCATAGTTTTGGGGCTCCTGTGTGTGGCATAGTTAATAGGCCATCTAACTGGCATTACTTAGGAATCTGTTTGGCATTGTATTGGAGGAAATCCAGGGGGGTGACACCATGAGTTTCCACACCGGGTGACACCAACCCTAGTGACGCCCCTGGATATGAATATAAACAAAAAATAAACACAAAAACTCTATTTCACTTACCTCACGGTTTTTCTCACTTTACTTGTTTGTTATATGTGTGTCATTTTATTAATTACTAATACAAGATATGTCTTAATTCATCCAGATTCCACATACATGTACATATATTTCTTGCCTAGTTTTAGAGTTAACCCCTAGTGGAAGTTTCTCTACTTTGTGTTAAAGCTATATTAGAGATGCTTTATTTACATTGTTATTGTTTTTAAGTAGCAGCACACCTGTCTCTCATAACCAGGATACGCCCCTGGCGGGATCAGGGGCTGCCGAAATGTCCATGGTTCCAGACCTTTATAAGGTAAACCTGCAAGGTATACATGGGGCCAGGGGCTGCCTAAGGGGCATCTAGGCATCCCCCGTGACTACCCCAGCATTTTTTTAAAATACGGGCTTAACCATTTAAGTGCTGTAGGGAAAACTGTTTGTGTTCTCGTAACATTGTATAGCAAAAAAAATCTGATACAGACAAATATTTATACTACTTATAGAAATATGTATACAAAACAAAGCACAGGGGAGTACATATAAAGTGCATAGCACATTTTATAACTTCAATCAGGGCCAATCTGCATGGGAGGAGAGGCGCTGCAATCACAGAGCACGACGGGAGCGGAGCCTGCACCCGTCGCGCTGTACTTGGTGTGACAAGGAGGTGCGAGCCGCAGTTGAGCGCCTGCGGTTACCGCACCTCCCTATCACACCAAGCACAGTGCGACGTGTGTAAGCTCCGACCCGTCAGGCTGCAGGAAGGAGGATGGTGTCTGCAGAGGCAGACACCGGCATCTAGTTTCTTCTGCCGGATGTCAGCTGACATTCGACAGAAGAAGATAGATGACGGTGTCAGCCTCTGCAGACAACATTGAGAACGTCCTCCTCCCTGCACATAAAAGTAATTAAGCAGGGAGGGGGACAGCATAAGTTGGTTTTTTTTTGGGGGGGGGGTAAAAAGAAATGTGTGGAAGTGTGTGTGTGTTACTGTCTGTGCAAGTGTGTGTACATGAGTGTCTGTGTAAGTGTGTAAAGGTGCATGTGTGTGTATTTATGTGAGTGTGACTGTGTGTAAGGGTGGTTGTCTGACAATGTGTGTGTGTAAAGGTGGCTATGTTGTGTGACTGTGTATAAGGGTGTCTGTAAATGTATGTGTGTAAGGGTGACTGTGTGTATTTATGTGTGACTGTCTGTAAGTGTGCTCTTTCCAGGGGCGGACTGATCATTCCGGCACTGCTTGAGGGTCCGAGCCAGAGGGGGGGCCCGCTGTATTTAAAAAAGAAAAAAGGAAGCGCTGATGCACAGATTAGTTTAAAAAAAAAACGTTGAGGGGGGGGGGAGTTCTGTAATGTGAACATTACAGTGGGAAGAAGCGGAACAGCCTCTCAATGTGCCATGATTTTGCCCCTCATTATGCCAGGATTTTCTCCCACAATATGCCAGCCAGGATTTAGCCACCCAATATGCCAGGATTTTCTCCCACAATATGCCAGCCAGGATTTAGCCACCCAATATGCCAGGATTTTCTCCCACAATATGCCAGCCAGGATTTTGCCACCCAATATGCCAGGATTTTCCCCCACAATATGCCAGCCAGGACTTAGCCACCCAATATGCCATGATTTTCCCCCACAATATGCCAGCCAGGACTTAGCCACCCAATATGCCAGGATTTTCCCCCACAATATGCCAGCCAGGATTTAGCCACCCAATATGCCAGGATTTTCCCCCACAATATGCCAGCCAGGACTTAGCCACCCAATATGCCAGGATTTTCCCCCACAGTATGCCAGGATCCTCCCCCCTTCCCCCTTACTTACCTCCTTGCTGCTGCTCTCCCGGTGCTCTCATCTGCCCGTCTGTGGCTGTGAGGGAAGCGTTGTGCGCTCCCCTCCAGCCAATGCGCATTCAATAAAGTTTTTTTTAAACAAACTTTATTGAATGCGCATTGGCTGGAAGGGAGCGCACAACGCTTCCCTCACAGCTACGGACCTCCACCGGAGACAGAGCCGCAGCGACGAGGTAAGTAAGTGGGAGGATTTTTTTTTTTTGACACAGGGTTCCGGCGCCCCCAGCTAAGATGCGCCCTAGGCAGCTGCCTAAGTTGCCTTACTGGGGGCGCCGGCCCTGGTCACTGATTATATCTGTATGAGTGTCATTCTGTGTATGTCATCCACAGTAGGAACTGAAGAAAATTCCCCCCACTTAAATATAATACAATTTTAATAAAAAGACTGCTGGTGTGTGTGTATATGTATGTGACTGACTGCATGTGTGACTGTATGTGTGTGTGTATGTATCTGAATGTGACTGACTGCATGTGTGACTGTATATGTGTGTTTCTGTGTGTATGTATGTGACTGACTGCATGTGTGACTGTATATTTGTGTGTATGAATGTGTATGCGATTGTATATGTGTGTTTCTATGTGTATGTGACTGTATATTTGTGTGTAGCTGTGTATGTGAATGTGTGTGTTTCTGTGTGTATGTGACTGCATGTGTGACTATATGTGTGTGTGTGACTGTATATATGTGTGTCTTTGTAACTGTGCAAACTTGTATATAACTGTGTGATTATGTGACTGTGTATTTAATTATGTATGTGCATGTATAAACACGGTGCACGCTGGTACAATCGGCATGTGCGCCAATGTATAAAACAGACTCACGGGAGTCTGGGTTATCTACGCTGAATGTGTAGATTTAAGTTGGTTCGCACTTGTTGTGCCGGCGCAGCCTATGTTTCAAAATTAAAGCACTGAAAAGTGCCTGATATGGGGCAGGAGTGGAGACAGAAAGAAAGACAGACATTGGGCAGGAGTGGAGAGAGAGAGAGAGAGAGAGAGAGAGAGAGAGAGAGAGAGAGAGACAGACATTAGGTATGAGTGGAGAGAGAGAGACAGACAGACATTGGGTATGAGTGGAGAGAGAGACAGACAGACATTGGGTGTGAGTGAAGAGAGAGAGAGACAGACATTGGGTATGAGTGTAGAGAGAGAGACACACACATTGGGTATGAGTGGAGAGAGAGAGACACACACACACACTGGGTATGAGTGTAGAGAGAGTGAGAGACAGACATTGGGTATGAGTGGAGAGAGAGCGAGACAGACATTGGGTATGAGTGGAGAGAGAGAGAGACAGACATTGGGTATTGGTGGAGAGAGAGACAGACATGTGGGTATGGGGAGAGAGAGAGACAGACATGTGGGTATGGGAAGAGAGAGACAGACATGAGGGTATGGGGAAAGAGAGAGAAAGACATGAGGGCATGGGGAGAGAGAGACACGTGAGTGACTGGCATGGTGGAATATTATTTATCGCTCCTTGTGTACTTCTTTTCAAGTGATGCTCAGCGAGACTTTGGCTTGTTGGGCATCATGGGAACGGTAGTAAAAACTCATTCTGCCAGCCAGCAAAAACTCTCCCATGTTGCTAGCTGAGCATCATAGAAATAAATAAAAACCACTTCACAGTATTTTGGCAAAATATATATCTTTATTGAAAATAAAAGTTTGTGTTGGTCCTTTACATCAAAATAAAGTTTGTGCTCTCCTCCCCTCTCCCCAATAATGAAATGGGCATGTCTGGAACAGACATGTCTAAAGGGGAGGAGTTCATAATATAACCACGCCCACCTTTGGGCACCAAAAAAAAACCTGCACCCAGGCAGCAGTGACCCTAGGATCGTCCCTGACTTCAATGATCCCAGCAATTCTCATCTTCTTCTCCTAGCTTTTCCAATCCATCGTCAAGACAAGCACTGAATCACTATAGGTCAAGATGTTACAAAGCCATATACTAGCTGCAGATGCTTTTGTAACTTAGCAACCTGTATTTTCCATTATAGTAAGACAACCAAAAAAGATCACTGCAATTCATTGTGACTAAGAGAAAAAAAATACTAAGAAAAATACTTTGTATAATTAAAACAGTGTTTTATCAGAGAATAGCAAAAGAATACATTTAGAAGAAACCATACTATCTGGCAACATATAAAAAATATAATAATATAATATAATATAGTCAGTGTTTAACTAAAAGGTGTATAGTGCAATACAAAGAGGCATAAATATTGTAACACTTGGCTGAGGATAGTTTAACTCAACAGAAAAAGCGGTTGATGAAGTGACTAATTACAGAGCTCCTTTCCCCAAAATGTTGAGCCCCACAGTATTGTCCATGCAGCAAACCAAATCAGAGCAGGCACAAACCGGCAAGGTCAGAGGGACAGTATATATACATATAAAACCAAGTGAATTTAATGAGAGAGGCTCTATCTTGGGAAACTGGTATGAAGTAGTAAAGCTGATTGGATAAACCAAAGATTTTAAAATACACCTCTATGCATCATCGGGCTGGACAGGAGATCGCTGGTAACTTTTGGCCAAGAAGTAAACAATTTAGTGGCCCGTTTTCCAATTTTATCAGGCCACCCGTTATCATAAGAAACAGACACAAATACAAGGGCAGGACAGATAGGGTACAGAGATTGAAAGACAGACAAAGCAATACCAATGTTTCTGTCTTACAACTACCATAAATCCCTGCCATTCTAGAAAGCTGGTGGGGAACTTTGGGGTTTGTAGTTCTGCAGCAGCTGGAGGGTTGCAGTTGGACCTCTGGGCACTAGATTGAAAAGTGGGAAAACCCCAGCCCATCGAAATAGGGTATCACTTTGCCAATTAATCATGAAGTGCTATGGGAGGCGGAGATATAACCATGAGCAGAAAACTATGAAAAGACAAAAAGTGCCATAACGGAACGACAGACAGCATACCGCGAGAGAACCAACAATACAAGAAGGGAGAGAAACAAAAATTCAAATATATTGTATACATTTAATGTAAGAATTAAATATAAAATACAATTTTATTAATCAGTTCCTACATATATTGGCACAGTGGCCAAACCTGTAAAGTGGTAAAATAATCTAATTTCATAAACAAATTGCATTGTATTGCATATTCTCTATTTTATTAATATAAAAATGTTTTTAAGAAAGTGTGTAAAGTACATTTCCATATTCTTTGTCCTTCCAGAATTAGAGACTTTCCTTCTTTAGGAATGGGGCTACCAAACAAAGTTCAGAATTTGACAAGTTCATAAGGGAAAGCATGGTTCCGCTGTTTATTAGGTCTATGATGTTAATATATTGTTATGTTTCCATTAATTTGTCCACACAGTGTAATTCACACATGAAGTTTCCAGTGCTTTCAGAAAATGCAAATCTGCCCAGTGATCAGCAAGCTGATTTGAACAATAATGTAATGTGCCTCCATGTATAATTGTGCTCCACATAGTAGCTTTAAAGCCACTACTTTTGTCAACTGAGACATCAAGTGCATACCTAGAAAAACCACCTGGTGTTGTACATGAATGACCACCAGCTGGTAGGCTGCTGAAATAGAGAAAAACAAGTCAGCGCTACACATTGCCAGAAATGTGTCACTCACCCCTCTTCAGCCTAGATTCACCATGTAGGCCTGATGCAAAAGTTAGTGGCCTCCAAGCCCCTGAAGCTGTGACTGTGATCTTCGGAGTTCACGGCCGTAACGGAGCAATAGACTTCCGGTTTATGGAGTCAGGCTGAAACGTGCTCTCCCCGCCCTCTGCAATTATGTCCGCTGATAGCCGATCAGTGCAATGTAACATTTAGAAAAATGTATTATTGTAAGGCCTCACCCGGTTTGCAGACTCATCCAAGCTGTTACAGTGATTTCAGTATACTTTTGCTTTGCTCGCTAGTTTATTTTCTATGCTCACTCCTACTTTTGCTTTTCTCTCTTGTCTTGCTTATTACCTATGCTTGTTCCTACCTTTGTTTTGCATACCTGTACCTTGTCCATCTCTCTCTCGGCCACATAGTGGTAACCCCCACAGTGTGGCATCCCTCTCTAGCTCGGCCACATAGTGGTATCCCCCACAGAGTGGCAAACCTTGCCTTGCTTGGCCACAGACTGGTACTCCCCCAGAGTGGCACCTTCCCAATCTGGCTATAGTCTGGATCCTGCCCTGTTCCAGAGTAGCGCCTGTGAGCACTCCATGACATATGACCAGGGAATATGTACGTGTAATAACTTCTATTCCCTTAAAGAAGTTATCCAGCAAAGCAGTAGTGCTGGTCACCTCCAGAAGTTGCTCATGTAATTGTAGGCTAAGTCTGCTCTTATGCCCTTTATGCTGATTCCCTCTATTTCTCAGTCCTGTCTCAGAACTCTGTTAAACTATCATCTTCCTGTTACTTCAGTTTCTGCTCTGATCCATTTCTGGTTTTCTTGCTCTGTTATACTATTGCTCCTTTCCAGGTTTTCTTTGCTTCCTCTTGCTTACTTCCACTATAAATGCTCTGCAGGTAATTTCACTGTTTGTATGTCTGTGTATTGTTACTAGTTTGCTATTCAATTTTATTGTAGGGATAACCACCTTGATGTGGTTAGCAAGCTTACAACTAATTGGCCAATTGGTGAACCAAACCCCCACCTTTACCAACTTTAGTGTTAGGTCAGTTCCTGCATGTTTGTTTGTGTATACATTTGTTCCCTTATCCTCTCTCCCTGAAGCACCTGAGGGTCCCAGTTCCTCTTCTCTAACCCCATGTCCAGCTTGGTTCCCCTTATGAAGCGTCTGGGGAGCAGCTGGGGAGACTCGAACGCTCACACGAGACTGTTATAGGGCATCAAGAGGAATACTGTCCACCGTGGACGAGGGAGTGAGGCATCCTTCATCATGGTTCTGGTTTGCCTGCTTGACACCTGGGTGCCGGCATTAATATTTATCTAGAACAGTGTTTCTCAACTGGCGGTTCCTGATCCAAAAGTGGTGATTAACCGGTTGAGAACCACTGGTCTAGAAACTGGACTGTGTGATTCTACTGGACCTGGTGTGTGTCCCCAGCAGCACCCAGGGTGCAGTGTAACATTGTTTAAAAACTATTACATGGTGGCTGTAGCTTCAAGAGCCACAGGATAACTATGAACACAGGGTCACCTGTGCCTTGTATAATCGAAAATAGAAAGAATCCTTAATATTAATATATTATTCAAATCATCAATTAATTTTGATCTTTTAATTGATTTGACCGAAGTAATTAAAAAAACATGTTTGTCCACTAATTTGTTGCATAGTCACAGGACTCAAAACGCATAAAGTGTGTCGCTCTTATTCCTCACCATTGCCCTTTAAATTTATGATTTGAATAATAAATGTATATTAAGGATTCCGAGTAGCAGCGATTTTTTATGTTTTGGATTATACTTCATATACCCACGGCTGGTGGGGATGTACCACCGGAGGTCCCAGCGAGGCAAGTCAATTTCATTTCCCGTATATTCACCTGAATAAGTTGAGCCCGCATACACCCCCTTTTCGGGGACTCTGGCACTCACCACATCATGACCCAGAAGGGCAATCTTAAACCTCCCTTATTATTTATAATCTTTTGACTAGAACCTTATTAGTCACAAATAAATAAAATTAGTATCAATTTGATGTGTGAAAAAACTGAATGGTGTACACTTTTTATTCATAATTTCTCTGTATAAAACCTAGTTTTCAGACATTGACATCAATGTTATATGTCTCTTTTTCCACTTAAGTGTGTTACAGTAAGTATCAAGTAGCAGACAGTGTCATAGACAATTGTTTTTTTGGGACCATACTGCAGACTGTCTCTGCCAACTATCTGTGCACACATGGAGCTGGTCTAATTAACAATTAGCTGCCACTGTCACTAAGTTACTGTTGCTATGTCATTGTGTTTCTGTAATCCCAATGGAAAATGGTGGCACACACAATTAGACATGTATTCTAAAATCAGCCATTTTAGGTGCCTGAAATGTAGCTGCTTAGGGAGATGTACTAGGAATCTAATTTGGGGGAGAAGCTGTCCAGATCCCAACCTTAAGAGGGGTCTTTTTTTATTAAAGTAAATTAAAAATATATTTTGCCTGGTGGATTCTCCTATGTAAAATAGGGACTCAAATCTCATCCTGAATAGAAAATAACAGTTCTGTGAAAATACAAATACACTATATGGACAAAAGTATTGGGACACACCTCTTAATTATTGAATTCAGTTTTTTCAATTAGATCCATTGCCACAGGTGTATAAAATCAAGCACCTAGCCATGCCGTCTAGATTTTAGAACATTTGGTCTTTCTGAAGAGCTCAGTGAATTCAAGCATGGTAATGTGATAGGATGCCACATTTCCAATAAGTCAGTTTGTGCAATTTCGTCCCTGCTAGATATTCCACAGTCAACTGTAAGTATTATAACTGGAAAATCATAGAGTAGGGTCACATGGTGCATCAAAGTTGTTAGTACTCTGATTACTGCTGATTACATAGTTGAAAATATCAGCACATCAGCTTCATGGAATGGGTTTCCATGGCTGAGCAGCTGCATGGAAGCCTCATATCACCAAGTACAATGCCAGGCATTAGATTGAGTGCTGTAAAGCATGCTGCCACTGGACTCTGAAGCAGTGTTCTTAGAAGTGACAAGTAACACTTCACTGTTTGGCAGTCTGATGGGTGAGTCTGGGTTTGGTGGATGTTACAACAATGTTACCTGCAGGACTGAAATGTGCCAACTGTAAAGCTTGGTGGCGGAGTGATAATGATATGGGACCGTTTTTTTAAGGGGTTGGGCTAAGCCCCTTACTTCCAGTAGAGGAAAATCTTAATGCTTCAGCATACCAAGACATTTCAAATACTGCCTAGTTCCCAAATTTGTGGGAACATTTTTGGGATAGCCCTTTTCTATATCAGCATGACTGTGCACCAGTATACAAAGCAAGGTCCTCAAAGACATGGTTGGATGAGTTTGATGTGGAAGAACTTGACTGGTCCAAAAAGAGCCCTGACCTCAACCCCACTGATACCATTGGTATGAACTGGAACAGAGATTGTGAGCCAGGCCTTCTCCTCCATCCTCAGTGCCTGACCTCACAAATGATCAGTTGGATGAATGGGAAAACATTTACAAAACATTCAGTCATGTATTTATAATCCAATGTCATAAAAGTCCCTTTTGGTGTAATAGTCAGGTGTTTCTTTTTGCAAAAATCAAATTTTTATTTTATTTTTACATTTTGTCAAACAAATAAACATACTTTTCATTATGGGAGGGGATGAGGAGGTGGTATGGGTACAGAAAAGAAAAAAGGGGGTGGGGAGGGAGGTAGATAGTCAGGTGTTTCAATGCTTTTGTCCATATAGTGTGCTTTCATTACTATTTGAATGATCTACATGACTTTATATATGCATATGATGTTTTCTTGTGCTGCCTTGAAAAAATAAAACACTTTTTTTAATTGCAGTAACTGGAGGCTTTGGCAGTGGCAACCGACGTTGTGGGTTCAGAAGAGACAGGAGCCGTGGTAGAGGGTGAATAGCCCGTGGGGGTAAAGCAGTCGACAAGGAATGGGTACCGGTCATAAAACTAAGCCATCTGCTTAAGGATATAAGATCAAGTCCCTGGAGGAAATCTATATTTTCTCCCTCCACATCAAGGAGTCTGTAATCATTGAATTCTTCCTGGGTTACATCCCCAAGACTGACTTGGAAACCAGAGAATATCTGAATGTACCATTCCCAAGTAACATTTGAGTTGTGGAGTGCAAGGAGTAATTGTTTGCTACACTATATATGCTTGCAACTTAGTAACAATACATGCATGAACTTGGTGGTTATTAGGTAGCATGAATAATCCAACAGTTTTTAATGTTGTGTATGGTGGTTTCATTAAGCTTCAATTGCATTCTACACTACTATTGGGTGTAATGGTTCCATATACTGTACATATATTTTCCATCTTTTTTACAAATGTATCCTTTTTCAGTCTTAGAAAGGCGGTGGAGTGACTTCTTCTAAAAGTTATATTAGGATGGCATACTATCCTCTTATAATACAACATATGGTTTTTAGTTTAAACAAAACCTTTGCCAGCCGCCATCTTCCTACACTGTCAAACTCCATCTGCATAAGAGCAAACATTCTAAAGGTAATTCCTTACACTCTTAACCCCTTAGTGACATGACTTTTTTGGCTTGTCTGACGCTTGGTGACATGGGTGTTTGTGTTTTGCTGTAATTTATTTCTGTCTCATTTAGTGTACCTACACAAACTATATATCGTTTTTTTATCATCATAATCATCATTTCTTTTGATACCGTTATTTTGATAATCCTCTATAATAATCTTCAAGTGTCTCTGCGTCCAGTCCCTGTGTCCGTGGGATTGCGCTACTGCGCATGTGCCCCACGGACAGCCGTTGGGACTTGGAGCGCAGAGACTTCTGTCAGAACAGTGTTCTGACAGGCAGGGCCGGCCTTAGGGGTGTGCGACCTGTGCAAGCGCACAGGGCGCAACACCCCAGGGGGCGCCCTCCCACCCAAAGAAAAAAAAAAAAAGCTGGTAGAGGCACTGGATGGGGGAGATCTAAAGATCCCCCTCACCAGCCCTCTGCTCGGCATGCTCTGCTAGATCCCGGGAGGGGGCGGAGCTAACCGGCTGAGCGGTGTAGCTCCGCCCCCACCCTGTGAAAGGGACAAACATGGGAAGGCAGAGAGATACATACATGGGGGGGGGGGGGCGCCATGGGGGAATCCCGCACAGGGCGCCGGAACAGTTAAGGCTGGCCCTGCTGACAGATTTCTCGAGCAAATTCTTCTGCGCAATCGCAGGAGAATTTACTCATTGCGCATGCGCACAAAGTTACAGCTGATCACTCTTTGTAAAGACTGCGTATGCGCGAGCGACGCTACCCACCTCCCACCCCCTTCACACCACGCTAAGGTGGTAATTAACACGGGGGGACATAAGGGGGCAACATAGGGGCAAGCACCCTGGCAAGGGGGGAGCCTTGAGGGCTGCCTCATCCTGATGGGAGTTGTGATCCCCCTGCTGCATCAATAATACAGCAGGAGGATCACAACTCCCATCAAGTTGAGGCAGCCCTCAAGGCTCCCCCCCTCACCAGGGTGCTTGCCCCTATGTTGCCCCCTTATGTCCCCCTCCACATATGTTCTAGCGCCCGTTAATTTTACGGGCTTAATGTCTAGTAGCATATAATTTGATGTAAAAAAAATAATAAAATATGGCAAAAAAATGAAAAAAAAATTTTGTATGACTTTTATTTGAAATATTGTATACTCATGTACAAGAGACAACAAAAAAACACTGCTAAATAGTTTCTAATATATGTCCTGAGTTCAGAAATAGCCCATGTTCTATGTTTTTGTGCTTTTTTATTCATGTTACAGGGCCAGAACTATAAGTAGTGCAAAGCTATTTTAAAATCCTTTTTTTCAAAATTAGCGATAGTGACATTGTAACACTGATACCTGTACTAAATCCATGAATGACCCCCAACATGTACATATTTTTGAAAACTAGACCACTCAGGGCATTTAACTTAGGGTATTTTTACACATTTCATGTAGCCATTTTACCACCAATCTTTGCAAAGTTTGCAGCAAAAAAATATTTTTTTACATTTTTCACTTATATTGCAATTTAGGTAAACATTACCTTAAAATGTGAAGGGGTATTTCCAAATAACACCTCAATATGTGTTCAGCATCATCTCCTGAGTACAGGGATACCACCCATGCATAGGTTTGTTGGTTTGTTTTGGGGCTAAAAGGCCACATTTAGGGGGTGCGTATTTTGGTTTTCCAACTTGGAATTCTGACATGCAAAATACCTGCGCCCATGTCCCATTTAGGACATTTTTGAAGCCAGAAAGTGTATTCTACCCCACAAAGCCATATATTTTTTAAAACTAGACACCCTAGGGTATTTCAAATGGTAGTATTTATAGAAACATAGAAACATAGAATGTGTCGGCAGATAAGAACCATTCGGTCCATCTAGTCTGCCCAATTTTTTTATTTTTTTTTTGAGTACTTTTATTAGTCCCCCGTTCCCGGTCTTATAGCTAGGATAGCCTTGTGTCTATCCCACGCATGCTTAAAATCCTTGACTGTGTTTACCTCTACCACTTCTGCTGGCAGGCTATACTGCCAAGTAACATTTGAGTTGTGGAGTGCAAGGAGTAATTGTTTGCTACACTATATATGCTTGCAACTTAGTAACAATACATGCATGAACTTGGTGGTTATTAGGTAGCATGAATAATCCAACAGTTTTTAATGTTGTGTATGGTGGTTTCATTAAGCTTCAATTGCATTCTACACTACTATTGGGTGTAATGGTTCCATATACTGTACATATATTTTCCATCTTTTTTACAAATGTATCCTTTTTCAGTCTTAGAAAGGCGGTGGAGTGACTTCTTCTAAAAGTTATATTAGGATGGCATACTATCCTCTTATAATACAACATATGGTTTTTAGTTTAAACAAAACCTTTGCCAGCCGCCATCTTCCTACACTGTCAAACTCCATCTGCATAAGAGCAAACATTCTAAAGGTAATTCCTTACACTCTTAACCCCTTAGTGACATGACTTTTTTGGCTTGTCTGACGCTTGGTGACATGGGTGTTTGTGTTTTGCTGTAATTTATTTCTGTCTCATTTAGTGTACCTACACAAACTATATATCGTTTTTTTATCATCATAATCATCATTTCTTTTGATACCGTTATTTTGATAATCCTCTATAATAATCTTCAAGTGTCTCTGCGTCCAGTCCCTGTGTCCGTGGGATTGCGCTACTGCGCAACTATTTTAACACTTTCCATGCACTAATTATACCACCAGCCTTTGTCAAATTTTAGGTTAGTAATTTTTTAATGTTTTGTTTCCACATACATTGTACTTAGAGCATGCATTCACAGATCCTGTTATGTGTCAGTGCCAAACAAAACCTCAATATGTGTTCAGCAACATCTCCTGAGTCCAGGGATACCACGCATACATAGGTTTGTTGGGTTGTTTGGGGGCTAAAAGGCCACATTTAGGGGGGGTGCATTTCCAACTTGGAATTTTGACATGTAGTCAGCCTGCGCCTATGTTCCATTTGGGACACTTTTAAAGCCTGTCAAAGTATTTTACCCCATCAAACCATATATTTTGGAAAGCTACACATCCTAGGGTATTTAAAATTGTGGTATTTTAACACTTTCCAAGTACTAATTCTACCACCAACCTATGTCAAGGGTTGGGATGTCATTTTTTTCCCACACACATTGTAGTTCAGGCAGGAATTTTCAGATTCTGGTATTTGCCACTGCAAACAGGGCCGGTGCAAGGATTTTCATCTACACAGGCGAAGGTGCATTTTGGTGCCCCCCTGCTCTGATCTGCCACGCCTCCCACACCATTAAGCCTCCTTAAATTATATATATATATATATATATATATATATATATATAAATAATGTATAGTGTAGAAAAAAAAATCTAAATATTCAACTCGCATGCTCTAAATGTGTCACACATTGAAACCCTTAAACACAAAGACACCCTTGCAGTCACACACACAGACACCCTTACCACTTACACACACACAGTTACACCAATTCACACATAACCTGAGACACACTATTTTGCCACTCAATATGCCAGTATTTAGCCCAGGGGTCCTCAAACTTTTTAAACAGGGGGCCAGTTCACTGTCCCTCAGACCGTTGGAGGGCCGGACTATAGTAAAAACAAAAACTATGAACAAATTCCTATGCACACTGCATATATCTTATTTTGAAGTGAAGAAACAAAATGGGAACAAATACAATATTTAAAATGAAGTAAAGTTAAATCAACAAACTTACCAGTATTTCAATGGGAATATTATGCCAGTCAGAGCCCAGTAATATTATGCCAGTCAGATGCCCAGGAACATTATGCCATTCAGATGCCCAGGAATATTATGCCATTCAGATGCCCAGGAATATTATGCCAGTCAGATGCCCAGGAATATTATGCCATTCAGATGCCCAGGAATATTATGCCACTCAGAGCCCAGGAATATTATGCCAGTCAGATGCCCAGGAATATTATGCCAGTTAGATGCCCAGCAATATTATGCCAGTTAGATGCCCAGGAATATTATGCCAGTCATAGCCCAGGAATATTATGCCAGTCAGATGCCCAGGAATATTATGCCAGTCATAGCCCAGGAATATTATGCCAGTCAGATGCCCAGGAATATTATGCCAGTCATAGCCCAGGAATATTATGCCATTAAGATGCCCAGGAATATTATGCCAGTCATAGCCCAGGAATATTATGCCAGTCAGATGCCCAGGAATATTATGCCAGTCATAGCCCAGGAATATTATGCCATTAAGATGCCCAGGAATATTATGCCAGTCAGATGCCCAGGAATATTATGCCATTAAGATGCCCAGGAATATTATGCCAGTCATAGCCCAGGAATATTATGCCATTAAGATGCCCAGGAACATTATGCCAGTCAGATGCCCAGGAATATTATGCCAGTCATAGCCCAGGAATATTATGCCATTAAGATGCCCAGTAATATTATGCCATTCAGATGCCCAGGAATATTATGCCAGTCATAGCCCAGGAATATTATGCCATTAAGATGCCCAGGAACATTATGCCAGTCAGATGCCCAGGAATATTATGCCAGTCAGATGCCCAGGAATATTATGCCAGTTAGATTCCCAGGAATATTATGCCATTCAGATGCCCAGGAATATTATGCCATTCATATGCCCAGGAATATTATGCCATTCATATGCCCAGGAACATTATGCCATTCAGATGCCCAGGAATATTATGCCATTCAGATGCCCAGGAATATTATGCCAGTCAGATGCCCAGGAATATTATGCCATTCAGATGCCCAGGAATATTATGCCACTCAGAGCCCAGGAATATTATGCCAGTCAGATGCCCAGGAATATTATGCCAGTTAGATGCCCAGGAATATTATGCCAGTTAGATGCCCAGGAATATTATGCCAGTCATAGCCCAGGAATATTATGCCAGTCAGATGCCCAGGAATATTGTGCCAGTCAGATGCCCAGGAATATTGTGCCAGTCAGATGCCCAGGAATATTATACCAGTCAGATGCCCAGGAATATTATGCCAGTCATAGCCCAGGAATATTATGCCAGTCAGATGCCCAGGAATATTATGCCAGTCATAGCCCAGGAATATTATGCCATTAAGATGCCCAGGAATATTATGCCAATCATAGCCCAGGAATATTATGCCAGTCAGATGCCCAGGAATATTATGCCAGTCATAGCCCAGGAATATTATGCCATTAAGATGCCCAGGAATATTATGCCAGTCAGATGCCCAGGAATATTATGCCATTAAGATGCCCAGGAATATTATGCCAGTCAGATGCCCAGGAATATTATGCCATTAAGATGCCCAGGAATATTATGCCAGTCATAGCCCAGGAATATTATACCATTAACATGCCCAGGAACATTATGCCAGTCAGATGCCCAGGAATATTATGCCAGTCATAGCCCAGGAATAGTGTGCCATTAAGATGCCCAGTAATATTATGCCAGTCAGATGCCCAGGAATATTATGCCAGTCAGATGCCCAGGAATATTATGCCATTAAGATGCCCAGGAATATTATGCCAGTCAGATGCCCAGGAATTGCTCGTTATACCTCCCTCCTCCCCCCTTTCCCAGACCCCAGTACTTACCTCCTTGCCGCTGTTCATGTCCGTGGCTGAGAGGGAAGCGCTGTGAGCTCCCCTCAGGCCGTGCGCATTCAATAAAGTGTGTTGAAAAAAAAAGTTTCAACACACTTTATTGAATGCGCACGGCCTGAGGGGAGCGCACAGCGCTTCCCTCTCAGCCACGGATCTGAACAGCGGCATGGAGGTAAGTACTGGGGTCTGGGGGAGCGGGCGATTTTCCCGCCCCCCCATTGGTGCGCCCTAAGGCAGCCGCCTGTGCTGCCTTACAGTAGCGCCGGCACTGACTGCAAACCAACACCTCAATATGTGTTCAGCAACATCTCCTGAGTACAGGGATACCACCCATGCATAGGTTTGTTTTGGGGCTAAAAGGCCGCATCAAACCATATATTTTTGGAAAATAGACATCCTAAGGTATTTCAAATGGTCGTATTTTAATACTGTATATGTACTAATTCTACCACCAGCCTTTGTAAAAGTTTGTGGTAGTAATTTTTTTGGAGTTTTTTTCCAAATGCATTGTACCTCAGGCATGAATTCACAGATTCTGGTATACGTCATTGCCAAACAACAACCCAATATGTGTTCAGCAACATCTCCCAGGTACAGGGATACCACCCATGCATAGGTTTGTTTTTTGTCTAGAAGGCAACATTTGTGAGGTGCACATCTCAAATTTCCAACTTGGAATTTTGACATATAGTCAACCTGCGTCCGTGTCCTATATGGGATATATCTTTGAAGCCAGCCAATGTAATTTACCACCACCAAACCATATATTTTTTAAAAGTAGACACCCATCACTCCTTGTGGCAAGGGCTCAGCAGCCACAGATACATCACTAGATGATGTATCAGAAAGCTGACCAGGGTCAAAATCGAACCCTGAGTCCGCAGCCTCAGAATCAGTGCGTAAGCAGTGATCTCGAGCAAAGAAGGGGTTAATAGCTCTTAGAAGAGCCTATCTAGTACTGTAATACATTACAGTACAAAGAAATGAATCCATAAAACAGTGCAGACAGCAAAACATACTGTTGGGGTTAATACACAGTGAATGGCTTTCATAAAAACCTGACAATTTTATAAAATGTTATTTTATATCACTAATACTGATCTGTCTCTTTCCGTCACAAAAATGTAAGTGAGGAGAGGGAGGCAGATCAATATTTGTGAATATTGATCCGACCAATTTTGATCTGACCAGTGCAAATTGTGATGCTCATCTGAGCAATCACCAAACCACCTTTGCCACTAATTCGCTATGCTCTCAGACAGCTTTAAAAAAAAATCTAAAATATTTTTACTTTACACGTAATCCCCTAGCGGGACAGATAAAAATTGCTTTGGCATTAATATCATTGCGTAAGCAGTGATCGACGGCAAAGAAGGGGTTAATAACTAGTAGAAGAGCCTTTGTAGTACTGTAATAAATTACAGTACAAAAAAAATTAACCCCTAAAAAAAGCACAAACAGAAAAAATAAATGCGCTGATGTGCACGATCACTGCTTACGCAAGATCAGTGGCAGGGAAGGGGTTAAACTCAGGGAATTGTTTTTATAAACTTTTTTTTATTGTTTTATAATTAGTAGACATGTGCAAAACTAAAATTTTCATTTCGTTTTCATCCATTCGGACGAAAATGTTATTTATTTAAAACGAATTTCGTTCATTACTGCATTCGTTTCAGACTAAATTCGTTCATTATTTTCGTTTCGTTTTATTCGTTCATACGAATCAATTGACCTACACATTCCATAAACCGAAAGTCTATAAACCGAAAGACATTATATATAAGACTCTATATCGATTTATAGAAAGCCAATAAGATTACATGCATTTCATAAACCGAAAGTATAGGTCAATTGACCTATTCGTATGAATGGGGACTCTATTTCGGTTTATAGAATAGCAATAGCATTACATGCATTCCATAAACCGAAAGTTGGTCATTATGTCGGTTTATGGAATGTATGTAATGCTATTGGTATTCTATAAACCGACTCTATTTCGGTTTATAGAATGCCAATAGCATGAATGGACGAATGATTTTCGTTTATTAACCATTTGTTCATTCGGCTTTCGTTAGTTTAGCATTTTCGTTATTCGTTTTTCGGACGAATGGACGAAAATGCTATGTCTAATAATTAGTGTGTTGTGTATTTATTATTTTTTTGTACTTAAATTTACTTTTATTACTTTGATCTGTCTCTCTCCCTCACTAAAAAAAATGTGAGGAGAGGGAGGCAGATCCTAACTGGTCAGATCAATATAGGGTTAATATTGATCTGACCAGGCAGTGTGGGTGCTCATGAGAGCATCCCCACTGACTGTCAGTCTTCCTGCAGTCACAGATTGCCTCTGTGAAGAGGCAATCCTGTGACTGCTTGAAGAGTACAGGAAGCAGGTACTTCCTGCCTCCTGTGCTCTTGCCCTTAGAAGGGCAGTGCCATCTAGGTCACACAGTGACCAAGATCGTGCATTTTTTTTAGTGTTACTGATTGCCTCGACTTGCGAGGCAATCAGTAAAACTTACAGAGCATAGGAAGCGATTAAATTCGCTTCCTATGCTCTTTTTTTAATGCCCGCGTTTTAAAGGCACTGTGCCTTTAAAACCGGCATTTCAATCGCTCTCCGGAGCGATCGAAATGCCGACGGGCATTTTTTTCAGTATTGAACGACACTTCCACACAGAAGCATCGTTTCAATACTGTGTGAGCACTGAAAGCGGAAAAAACTCAGCTTTCAGTGCTCGTTTAGACACAGGACGGACTAGGTCCGTCCTGTGTCACTAACGTCTTGCCACACAGGACGGACCTAGCACATCCTGTGTCGGCAAGGGGTTAATCCAATTTTCGATTTCATGTCAGAATGATCCAGAATGACTTTGGTAGAACCTTGACTCTGCCCAACCAACTCTACTGCACCAAGAGATTTCTCTGCACCCAAGGCAAGAACAGAAAAGTCAAGGCACGATTTCATAAAAATTGTAGCCAGTGCTCGCTTGTGTCCCAGAAGATGCAAGCACCAAAACGACACATTTTGTTATTGGGCTATGATCACTAGTTGGTCAGTAGCCAGGGACACAATGACAGAGACCCGGTCAGGGTCTTAATAGACCCTGTGGGTCTCTGGCCAAAAAAATCGCAAGACCTTCGGACATCCGATGTGGCGTCACAGAGGCGTGCCCAAACCCGGAAGTTCAGTCAAGGCACAATTTCATAACAAATTTAGCCAGTGCTTGCTTTGAGTATCGGCTACATTTTCCTTGTCAGCCTGAAGCCACTCAAAGTGGCCTTATCGGAGAGGTGAGATCCCGCTACAAGTCCCCTGATGTGGACTCAATGCAGGGAGTCACGATGAGCTGTTTAACGCTTGACATTATATGCCATCCTAGCGTCTTTTGGGTGCAAAAAAAGGACGCCATAGAACGTCCTAGCGGCAGGAAGGGTTAATGAAAGAATATAAAAAAACGAACCTTATTTACTCCTCTTATCTCCACGTAGCTCTACTAGGGTACATATTGTGTAGAACAAACCAGTCCTCAGGGCCTCCCCAATGCCTAACTCCTGGATAGTTGGAGGGGCTTAGGACTGGTTTGAGAATGACTGGTCTAGAACATTGGATCAGATCTTCATTCACCTTTTACCACATGAAGGAAGATCAGAATCAATATTCCGAACGTTTACACTTATTACAATCCTTGAATAGAACAGATGTAATTTGTTTCCTTGCAGTTGTCCTTAAATACAAGTTGTGAACTGGGACAGTTGGCTCGTCTGCTGGCAGAATGAAAGTCATCACAAGGAGTTCTTCTCTGTAAACTCTTTTGTAGCGAGGAAAGTTATATATTGGTATTCTGAAATGTTTGTAGGGTTTTTTTTCCTTTGACTGTTAGAGGGTTGGAGAGAGCTTTAATAACGCAAAGGCATTAATGTAGCTTCCTCTTAGTTTGATTTACTGGAAAGGCCAGTCAGTTTCAAAAGAACAATATACAGGGCATGGAAGTGGTGGACAGTCACAACATAAAACAAAAAAACTACTGCCATAATCATGTTTTTTTTTTTTTTTAAACCCTTATGAATTTGTTAATCAGTTTTTTTTTTTTCTACCTAAACAAGGTATCTTGGAGACTACTGTCTCTACAATGTAATCAGTACCACCCATTTTACAGCTTACTCCATTTTTCTGATTTAACAACATAATGATATCTTCCAAATTAAGCATGGAATGTATCTTCAAAGTAAAGAGAAACCAAATACCAGTACTCCCATTTCCTGGATTATGTGCTACTGGACATAGCATAACCCACATGCCCCTCAATCAAGTACTTGCAAACGGAGCTCAGTGAACAAGTACTTGATTGTCAAACTGATATGGCGAAGAGGTAGGAGCTGCATAAACCACACCTAGAAATAGACATCTGAGAAAACGTTATTTTTCACCTCTCCCTACATTAGCAATTGTATAGAAGAAATTTTAAAAGGAAGATCAACAAATCAGGGTGTAATGTTAAATTGATAACATTAAGCCTCAAAACAAAAAACTAGGAAATAAGCCACACCAATATTTGGAAGTAGTTTTTATTTTATACTCAATAAGTTACTAAAAGGTTTAACAAAACATTTTGCTCAGAAGTACTATCACTTCACTCCCTGAAACTGGCCATTATCCTAATTTAACAGTTACATCAATGTACACTTGAGAAATGGCACAAGATTACAAAATATACAAATTATTAAGAGTGATGTTTTGCCCCTTAGTCCTCTTCATAGCACCCAATGTATTTACATTATTGCATCACACTGGGTAGTTTAAAGTGAAATAAAGGTCAGGAACAAAATAAAATTAAATTTAAAAAAAATTAATTCTGTGAAAATCTCGATAGGAGGAAACTGTATTTGAAGTGGCATGGGATGGTGTAATAGGCTGTAGATTGTAAAAAGCAATGAGATGGGGGAAGCATTCCGTTCAGGCACTGTTGGAAATGTGGTGTGGGTTTGAGTTTTTGTAGAGAAAGCAAGAAACTGGAGTGTAGACAGTAATGGGTTTTAACAGACAGAATAAATATATATATATATGGTACAGATTAAGTTAGTTAAAGGATTTCTTAACAGGGAGATGTTGAGCACCAGCATTTAAGCCAAGTAGTTAACAGTTCTTGGATATTGAAAGCAGACACATGAATTGTAAAAGGCACATACAGACAGTAACAGCTAAATCTGTAACAGGACAGCATCCTTCAGCAGCACCCCAAATATTGAAAAAGGCAGAAAAAAAAAAAAAAAACGGATTTGAAGATAAGCACCAATATCACACATTGATATTTTACAGAAATACATATCCTGTATTTTTAATTTTTACACAAGCTTTCAAAAAAAGTTCAACTGAAAAATATTGAAACAAGTAAAAATATATTTGACCAATTTCACCAACAAATATTACTTTTCTGAATGATTGTACATATATAAACAGCATAAAATAGATGTTGATCACTTTGCCTGGTAAAAAAAAAAAAAAACCTGTTATCCTCATATTACGGAGGATAAAAAAAAAAAACTATAATATTTTCTCTTCATAATCTTACTATTCCTTTGCCTTTTCAAGTAAAAAAAAAAGAACTTGCATAAACTTCCTTATTTACTGTCACAGTTCTTTATACATATATCTTATCTTTCAAAACTGAGCAAATTTTAGGAGGGAAAAAAAAAAAAAAAAAGGATCACGTTAAAGTGAAATTATATAGATTACAATATAAAATACAACTGGTCTTTGGATAGTGAATTCTGTGAGTCTCCAGATTTGTGAGGTAGTTGCTGCCAAAGAAATACCGGCCACAATGTTTCAGAGGAACTTCTGGAATTGAAAGTTATTTTTGCATAAGCAGACTTGTTGCAAGTTTCGGGAATCTTGGCACTGCAAAAGTGATAGGTTATCCTGCTTGCGAAAAGTACCACAATGTAAACCTCCTTTGCTACCAGAGCGCCCCTACAGCGGAGAGTGTGTGAACTTCATGTCCATCACATTCCCCGCTCCCAAGATGAAGAACAGTTGATCTGGAAGGATGCATGTTGCGACAAACTGATAAACCATCTAGACCTTATTTTGTTTTGTTAATCAAGTATTGTTTCACGCCTTCGCAGGCGGTAGAGAGATCGAACCCTGCGGAGGACAGGATTCCTCGCTAGTTCAAGCACCCGAGTGCCAGGCACACTGCAGGGCTTTGAACCAACATATTGCAACTACATCCAACCGTTCTGTATAGAGGATAGATGTGGACTCGGAAACCCAGTAGACGCAGGGGACTCCTCCGATATCCGCATTAAAAAAAAAAAAAGTCCTCTCTAGGAAGATCCCTTTGCTTTGTGTATAAGTAGTAAATCTTTACAGTAAAGTGCAGTGAAACACAAGAGGAGTCAATGAAACATGTAAACAGCTTGACTGAACACTGGAGCTGCCAACTCCAATACCTACAGTCCGCACAAATAAGACCAGCATAGAAAGTGCACAAAGAGCAGAGCTGGGCAACACTTGCACCCGGAGTGTAGGAGTTGGCAACTCGGGGATCTCCTTCTCATGACGGGGACAGTATGGGGAAACGTTTGATCATCACCACGGGCTGCAGGTTGACCCGTAGAATCTCCTGTGCCCTTACTCGGGCAGCTGCTACTTTCGACTCACAGGACACATCCGTGACACGTATGGTGGGGAACTCAGCTAGTTTAGGGGTGGCGGCTTTCCAGATCTCCTCCAGGGATTTGCCCAGGTGTAGAAATCCCTGTACCTCTGACGGGGTTGGGCTGCTGCAGACGCTGCTGCTTCCACTGGTGCTGCTAGCTCCGGACTCCTCGCTGCCCCCGGCTCTACCACGCCGGCGTTTCCTTAAAGTCAGTTTCGCCCCTCGCCTCTTTCTCTTGACAGGGGGCTTTTTCGGCTGAGGGGCCGCTGGTGGGTTGTCTTTTGATTTCCCGCGGGAGGAGAAGTGGCTGGGGTCCGGGACCACCGAGCGGCACGACGAGTATCCGTAAACGTCTTTACTTCTCAGAATAACTGGCGAGAAGTCTCGCTTAAGGCTGCAGAGGAAGTTCCAGAGCTCGGTGTCCGAGTTCATGAATTGCTTGGACTCCGGCACGAACATCTCAAACGCATCTTCCAGCGGTTTTGTGGCAGAGAAATGCAGCTGCGAGCGCGAATAAACCACTTTATCGCCTTCCATAATCACACGGCGCCTTTGTGTGTCTTCGTCTTGAGAGGACATTGGAGCACAAGCGGTTAAAATATTTTTTTTTAAAAATCTGACTGCTGCCAAAGCTAATTTGAAGCGCGGCCACCCCCCTTCTGGCCGTCTGATTTAAAGCAGGTCGCTCCAATGCGATGTAGGAAACAAAATGGCTTCTTTCAACAGCTTCTACCGTTGGCTATATAGCCGCTTCTTTGAAATAGAACAAACGTTAATACCCGCCTAGTTGAAGTGATCCAGTGCAATGATTGGTTTGTGCGTACCCCTATACGCTCTGGTTGGTCAATCTGGGAACAGTGGGTGGAGCTGTCGCGAGAATGCGAGGTGGAGCAATTGAGAACCCGACCAGTATTGCTAACGTCGGCCATGTTCCTTAAATAGCTTAGTTACTTTGTTTAACAATGCGTTCTAGGTAATTCCCCGAGATTCTAAACCAAGTTGGATTCTATAATGTGCAAACTGGAACTTAAATAGCATGTAGTCTACTGAAACTGTATATTTAATGATTAAACTACTGGCATACACAAATATCATTAATATATTGAATATATAGACATTGGTTGACCCAAGTGGTGGTCATGTTGAGCAGTCTGTCTGATATTCAAAATGTAAACTGAAAGCATGTAATATACAATTATATGTAATTATTTATTGATAAGAACTTACATTTTTTTAAATAATTTATGGGTGGTTCACCTAAACAAGATTTCCTAATTAAATGCTTTGAAGAGTGTCATTATAGTCCTACCAAATTGTTTGGAGTGTAAATCAATATTTAATAAAGGCAATTAACTTTATATAATGATCAATGTAAAACATTTGGTTAAAAGCAAGCATTTGTTTTTTATCCATGAGTATATTTATGTTTGACCATGCAACCCCAATATATCTGTGCGCATACAGTTATGCTGAATGTGGTAACACAAAACTTGCAAACTCACTTTACACACAAGGGTCCTCTTATAGATAGTGAAGTAAAGATAGATATAGTGTATAGAAGAGGTTGATATGTTAACTAGATTATAAAAAGTGAAGTCAAAATGGATGGACAGACCATGAGGTGTAGTGTGTTAGCTACTCCACTCAAGGGATTTATTCATGAAAGACAGAATTGTAGGTAATTGATAAGGGCATTTCAAACATAAGTTCAAAGTAGCCAAGTTTGAAAAATTCTGTTCTATTGAATGGGACTTGCTCAGCATCCAGATTACACCCACAGGTCTTGCCCTAGCAACCAGCTGGCAACCATAGGATTTGTCCAGCACCAACCACAACTTTTATTGGAGTACCCAAATTGTACACACCAGACTTTCCCATCACTCAGATTGCACCCATAGATCTGGCAAGAGCACCCAGATTAAACATACAGGATTGTTGTTCCTTGGGGTCTAGTGGTAGGCAGCTTGATGTCTGTGCTTTGCCAAGCCACCAGACATTCTCTCAGACTGCCTCTCACACTCAAGGTTACCTGACTGCTGATGCTCTGACTTCCACAGATTGGCAGGAAGCACGAGAGGTAGCCTGAGAGAATGTCTGCGCCTGCTCGCCCAACTGCAGTGAAAGAACAACGTTAAAATAGATCCTATTATTTACCTCATACTCTATATACCCTTTTGGAATCTTGATAGTGGCTTAACCTCCTCAGCTGATTGTTTTTATAAAAATATCTCCAGCTGAGTTATGTTTGACTACTTAGCGAATATTTCCTGAATGTTGGTGCTGCATAATGAAAGCTTGGGTACCTTAGAATGGATATTATTATTTTTAAAGTTTGATCATATTCCCTAGCATTGTATAATGGAATAAATAAAATGGAGATTTGGTAAGGCAACTAACAAATAATTCATTTCTGAAGTAATGGTGAGGAGGTCAACTAACAAAATGGGCTTCCAGTCTAAACGATAGAGAGGTTCTTGATACTGGATGAATTTCTTTGGTGTTAGGATTATCGATAACTGATGACAGTCAAATACAGAGGGCAAAGGAGTGAAAATAACACACTTTGGGTTTACATCTGTAATAAATCATCACCAGAGGTCAAAAATCAATAGAAATTAAAGAGTTATTAAAGTTATCTGTAAGATCTAAAAAAAGATATCTAGAAAACCACAAGTAGAGCTGTATCTCATGTGTTTCACATACAATGCTTATTGCTGTGCATTGTACAACTGCATTGTTACTTTGCACTTTGAATCAAAATATACATATTCATTAAATAAAGTGAATAGTATATTTTTAAATGCATAATATATACCTTCACCCTTATTTTCCCTCCAAAGTAGTGGTGTCTACATGGGGAGGGAACATTTTTATGTTTTTATCGTTATGTGTAAAATAATACTACGGTTGTATTTAATCATGATGAAGAACACATGTGCACAATATAAAGAGAAAACAAGAGTACTACCAACAAATCAGCAGAGAATGAAATACATTATAAAACAAGCCACACATTGCACATATCATCCAATGGGCTGTGATACAAAATAACTGAAGTGAAAAGGATTGAAGATATGTTCCAAAATGTAATGGTTGTAGACAAAAAGAGACATTAAAATATAAATATGAAATTACTGTTATATGCAATATACAATCAGTTTTAAACTGGAAGAAGCATGCAGCACAACTAAATATAAATCAATTTCATACATAATTTGAATCTACCGGAGTAAACTTATATCATAAATAAATAATGTATGAACACCACACGCACAGTCAAGCATACAAGTGCGGACTGAAACTTATGTTGAAACAAATATGACCAAGATGTTATTATTCCAGTAGATCCTATGTTTGTGAATATAACAACCCATTCTTTATGCCTTGTGGAGCTTTAGTGCTTAACTTCAGTATCCAAAATATGTCTCTTTAATATTGCTCTACTATCCCCATCTCTCATTCCTAAACAGCAGCTTTCAATATCCACAAAATAGAAAACAAAATATTGCACTACTGAAAATGTTGACTGATAGGAGGCATCCCATGTTTTTGTTATTGTTCAATATATATTCTCTTTTGCGAACCTTAACACATCTACTGATACATCGTATATGCTATATTTTACATTTTTAAGGATATGACACATGTAGTGTTACATTTGATGTAAGTGTCCTTTGTAGTAGAAACAAATATTTTGGATATATCAGTATAAAGACAACATTTTCCAGCAAGAAACACAACATGTATATATTACTTTAGTTGCCAGCTAAACACAGTTTGTATAATGGGAGGCAAACTGGGAGAAAGCATTTCTCCCCAATGTTTTATTACTTGTACTCTAGGTAGTCATCCCTCTCAACCATATTTTCTGAATTGATGCTGTTTGCATGCTATTAATCTGATTAAATCTAACCTTAACTTGATCTACTCTAGCATCCAATCATACATCTGCATGTTAAGCCATTCTTTGGAGAGACTAATATAATTTTTAAATGCTGCTCTGTAGAGTGTGAAATTCATATGTGTTCAAAGGATACTGGAAATATTTTTTTTTTTATTTAGCTCCTATGCCTAATAAATTGGTCCACACATGCATTGTACATTCTTCAGGGGAACATGGAAAAGTGAAATGTGCCTAGCAAACACAGGCTGACCTGGTGATCCTATCTATACAACTTGTGAAATAAACCTGCAGTATATAAATATATGTATGCATACATTACAGTTATAATTTTGAATGCCTGGTTAGTTGCATTTTTAAAACAAGTGTTGCATTTGTTTCTCTCACTCTCCAGCCAAAGTGATACCCTCTGTCAACGAACCTTTTATGCAAGTCTCCTCAATTTTAAGAACTCTCCTAACTGAATCGATATGATAACATGACTAAGAACACATGACTATTCTGAACTATTTTAAGAAAAAATGAGATTATACCAGATTATACCAGAGTCATAAAGGAGTAAAGATCAAATTGCAATCATTGCTAATTAAAATAACTCAAGCAAAGTCCATCAGATGGACCCTCTGGAGCACACTGTCCTGATTTAATGCTTAGGCAGCCAGTATAGGTAGGAGTGCAGCTACAGCTTTCACACTGTTACATAGATACAAGAATAGGTTAGAGCAAATTAAGTATGGCACACCTCCACCATTAATTACAAAATGTAGGTCTGATGAAATAAAAGTCCAAAATTTATTGCAAAATAACTAAAAGTATTGTAGCAGAGAGAGGCACAAATCTCACGTTTCACCTATTGAGGCTTAAAGGGACTGTCAAGTGCCCAAAATGAAAAAATCTTCCAAATAGTAATGAATGTTTTTTTTTTTTTACCTCTTGCTTACATCTTGCTTAAAATATAAAATCAAATTGTAAAATTACAGCAGTTTACAAGAAACCAGGACTGCCCACACTAGCTGGTTGGTTATTGCTGCAGGAACCAATCATGTAATCAGACATGTGTTGCACTGTTACGAGATCCTACTGTGTAGAAGAGCAAGGTCATTTAGAATCCACACAATATATTCAATTTGAGGAGCACAGGAAGTGACTAAATGAAACAAAACTTAACATCCTCAGTGTCTATATAATCAGTGCTGCCGCACCTGCAGTAAACATGCAGATTAATAACTGGGGAGGGCTCGAGTCAAATATTAAAAATGTGATTTATGCAGAATTCCAGCTTCAAATCACACTGGAAAAAAGCCTTAGCACTATAAAAGCAGTAGTCTTAATCATGAACCAAAGTGAGTTTGGGGACTAGACTGTCCCTTTAATCATAGGGAATTATGATTAAGTCTCGATATAGCTATTTATGATTAAGCCTCGAAAGGTGAAAAGTGAGATTGGTTACTACAATGCTTTTATTTATTTTGAAATGCATTTTGGACTTATTTCATCAGACCTACATTTTATTATCATTGGAGGAGGTGCACCATACTCTAATCTATTTTTACTTTAATTAAGTCACTTCTGAATACACCATATTGGTATCCAAAGGTTGGTTATGAAATAAACTTGTTATCCTTATTTTCATTTAAGATAAGATGGGTCACTTTTTTTTCCTCAGGCTTTTCAGCCTTTTCTTGCTAAAGAACATTCGTGTATTCTTCTCACTTCTCTACAGCCAGTTATCCAACTATAAATCTTTGCCAATTCAGTTTAAATTCCAACTCTATTAATCATGTTTATGGAATTTGTTTCTCTTGCAGCTCTGAGCGTGGAGAAGAGTAATGCCTTTTTAGTGTTAGAGATTTTTTTATTCGCTGTTTCCTAGAAAGGGGTTTCTAGTTTGCATTTGTTTATTCTCTACAGATACCAGGGATAAACACAAAGTAAATGAACAAAAAGTCATATTAACTTTCCACACATAGTGTCATACACACTGTGAACATTATCGTACATTACAATGTAACATTTACAGACTACATAACAGATGATGTAATCAATCAATATACAACTGAGCAACGTTATAGGATTATTTTATTTTTCTGACAAAAAGGTGGCAACCCTACGCGTGAACTCTGCAGCGGTAGCCACACCGAACAAAGTTCCCCGCTCTTAGCTCCTCAGAGTTTAGTGCACATAACCCCTGCTCTACCCTCCACGTGAGGTCATCACAAGGGTCGGAGGGAGGGGAGAAGAGCACCAGCGCGTGTACTTCATGCAATGAAAAGCGGAGAGCAGCCTGAACCTCTCTGTCCCGTTCAACAAGAAAAAAAAAAGAAAAACTGTGTGGTTGGGCAGGTACTGTATGGATGCAGGTGTGTTTGTGCAAGTGTGACTGTATATAAGTGTGTGCAAGTGTGGCTGTATGTAAGTGTGTGCTTGTGTAAGTGTGTGTGTGTCAGTGTGACTGTATGTAAGTGTGTTTGTTTAAGTGTGTGTGTGTGTCAGTGAGACTTCATGTAAGTGTGACTGTATGTAAGTGTGTGACTGTATGTGTGTGTAAGAGTATGATTGTATGACAGTATGTATGTGACTGTATGTAAGTGTGTGTGACAGTGTGACTGAATGTAAGTCTGTTTTTATGTAAGTGTGACTGTATGGAAGTGTGTGTGTGGGTGTGTCAGTGTGACTCTGTGGCTGTGTTTAAGTGTTTGACTGTGTTTGTGTAAGTGTTTGTGTCAGTGTGACTATGTATGAAATTATGACTCTGTATGTAAGTGTGACTCTGTATGTAAGTGTGACTCTGTGTGTGTAAGTGTGACTCTGTGTCTTTGTGTAAATGTGGCTGTGTAAGTGTGACTGTCTGTATTCTGTGTGGATTTGTGTATGTGTGTGTTTGTGTACCTGTGGCTGTGTGTATTTGGGGATGTGTGTGTATGTATTTAAAGTGAAGTGTTTTTTTTACTGTGAGTTTTATTGCTGTGGAGTCTGTGATACACTCACATGCACAATACTGTTTCTCTCTCTCTCTCTCTATTTTTTTCTCTGAATGAAAAATGAATGCGGCCCATGCACACATTTTTGGTGAAGTCACAGAAAAAACTTGGACACCTCTGCTCTAGATTCACAAAACAAACCATGTTAAGGTGATGGTGTCCCTTTAATAAAGTAAACATTGTAATTATTCATGAGGTTGTGAATTTTTCCTTTTTTTCTCATTTGCTCTCATTAGCTCTCTCTCTTATTCATCTTGCTTTGTATTTTCATTGGCATAAAATAAAACACTCCTGCAAGTTTTTGTTTTATTAGTACAGTTTTTACTGGTGATAAATAGAATTTCAAATCCAAAAAAAACAACACATAATATATTTTTCATAAACGTTTGTATATCAGTGGTGTTACAGCAATAAATGTCTATATGTATAATAATGTTAGTTCTGCAAAACTCTTGTTTTGTGGTTTCACATTTTAAGTAATCATTTGGAAAATGAAAATCTATCCATCAAGCAAAATTGTATCACTATATAGATACATACACATCTATACATCAAGCAAAAATTAATTGTATCACTATATAGATACATAAACATCTATCCATCAAGCAAAAATGTATAACTATATAGATACATACACATCTATACATCAAGCAAACATGTATCACTATATAGATACATACACATCTATCCATCAAGCATAAAGTTTAACTATATAGATACATACACATCTATACATCAAGCAAAAATGAATTGTATCACTATATAGATACATACACCTCTATTCATCAAGCAAAAATGTATCACTATATAGATACATACACATATATACATCAAGCAAACATGTATCACTATATAGATACATACGAATCTATCCATCAAGCAAAAATGTATCACTATATAGGTACATTCACATCTATCCATCGAGCAAAAATGTATATAACTATATAGATACATACACATCTATACATCAAGCAAAAATGTATAAATATATAGATACATACACATCTATCAAGCAAAAATGTATAACTATATAGATACATACACATCTATACATCAAGAAAAATGTTATCACTATATAGATACATACAGATCTAGCCATCAAGCAAAAATGTATAACTATATAGATACATACATACACATCTATACATCAAGAAAAAATGTATCACTATAAAGATACATACACATCTAGCCATCAAGCAAAAATGTATAACTATATAGATACATACACATCTATACATCAAGCAAAAATGTATCACTATATAGATACATACACATCTATACATCAAGCAAAAATGTATCACTATATAGATACATACACATTTTTCACACACACTTACACAAACACACACTTACATAGAGTCAGATGTGTTTAATTGTTTAAAAAAAACACACACACAATATGTTTTTTTTTTATTTTTTTATACAAGCTGTTACCTATTCCTATAGTTACATGTATGTCATAAAACATGCATATGGTGAGGTTACTACATGGTGATAATATTATGAACAGAAAATAAAACAGACACACCAAAAATTTGATAGAGAAAGACCAACATCTTTAATATTAAACCAAAAAAAAATAGCACTTATAAACCAAAATATTTATTTATTTTCAATATTTTTTTAAAACTGTGAACCTCTATATCTGTCCACCTGTAAATTGCCAGGAAGGTGACTTAACCCCTTAAAGAGCTCAACAAAAGATTACATACATAATAACCAAGTAACATGGGGGAGGGGCATAATAGACAAGCCCTGCACAGTAAAAGCAATTACTGGCCTCCATTTTATATACTTTTAAAAGAACCCCACGAAAACAGAACCAATTTGGGAGCGGCGGAGTGGGGAGCAGCCAGCGAAAAACACACACCTCTGCAGCATAATTAATTAACCCCTACCTAACCTGTGACCTCAATAATCACAATGAGCGTAGAGTTTCTATGCCATATCATTCCAATTGTTCCAATTAGGTATCTATTTACTCACACATGGAGTTTTACTCCTTCTAATACCCAGGACAATGTGGTCTATGGCCTTACTACAAATAAGAATATTGATTAACATGAATACTTTTGTCACAACCAGCCATTGTATTTAAAACACAATGTGGCTTCTATTTGCATTGTAAACACACTCTTTAAAACATTAGCAAATTCAAGTGAGAGGATGTAAGGCGTGACTTTTCATGAATAAATTAAAACTGGTTGATGTCATTAACTTTGTATCCTATTTACACATGAATGAGGTGTCTGCACATACAAGGGTAAACAGGATTACAGGCTCCATCCCTTATCATGTAGAATGAGTCACACATCTGTATTGGGGATTAAAACAGAAAAAAGACTTCTGTATTCACAGACCACACGATCACACAAACATTTCTGAAGTTTAGTGGTTCATATCAAGGTTTAGGTCTGGATCCGATAAGGGTCCCACCCATATGTCTACAATGCCAATACCAACATAGTTATAAACATTTATGTGTGGGGGTTTAGATTTTTAAATATCTTAAACATAAAGTTGTTAGAAAAAATTAAAGGGTCTTCTTAGATCCATTGGTAAATTTTTCCAACTCAGCTACATTTGCCTAAAATTTGAATTTCCTGTCTCAATTCCTTGCGATGCTCTATTTATTGAGTAGACCCTTCAGTTATTGCCTGGACTTCCATCGTGACCAAAAAATGAAATAGTTATATTTGCTTTTTTTTTTGTCCTGATGATTTTACATGTGTGCTTGGTTTTTCTTATGTATGTATCTGTCCTACCCACCACCCAAGCAGGTAGGGTTAGTAATTGAATGCACAGGCATTCCAGCCCCATAGCATTGCATCATCATACCAGATACATGGCATAATGTCATTATTTTCTTGTTCATAAAATGGAAAATCATGCATTTTAAAGCACATTTGAAGAGTATATTATGTATAGAAGTGTATAGATTATTTATACAAGTGTTTATTATTTAAAGTTTAGTCAGATATGAAAATTCATAGGTTAGATTGTAAGTTTGCAAGCAGGGCACTCTACCTCATGGATCAGTCTGTCTCTGTTTGTCTAATGCAGTTTGTTGTTGGCGCTATATAAATAAATGTTAATGCAAATAATAAAGAGTCAAAGGCATGTCAACAGGGACATTGTAGGATCTCCAAAAGATCTGGGACTAGAGCCTAAGGCAATATCAGAGCTGACTGTTCCTGTAAGAACTGATTTTATACATTCAATTTTCTGTTTATACTTTTTGGAGAAAGGGCCTTTGTTTTGATTTTCAGATTTCCTACCTAGAGGGGCCCTGTTCTACTCCTCGAGGGCTTACATATTAAGGAGTGTGCCTTATACCCCCAGAGCAGTTTTTAAGCTTTGTGAAAAGTGAGTGGGATAACTATACTACACTATATTGTATTTCTATGTTTTGTGTTCTCTTATTATGTACACAACATTCAGGATATACACTTGGAAGACCATCTAGGGATCATTTAAAACTATACCAACACAAGCAATTGTCACATTTTATTTAGTGTCACAAAGAAATGTTAAGATAGCACACTTTGAACTGTTTATTTGTTTGGTAATTATTTCAGCAACATTTGGGGAGTTCCTCATTACAGATGATGTTGTTCATTTTCTTACCGCTCAGTTGTCCTCTTTGATTAGGCGCTCCAGTACCTTTCTTCATTTTTTATATATAATATAAGCAATACATCCATAAAAAGTATTTATATGATGATGCCAGTGAGCAAAAGGTATAAATAGTATAAGCAATACAGACATATAAATGATTTATATGATTATGTCAGTGAGCAATAGATATATATAGTATAAGCAATAAATACGTATAAATTATTTCTATGATGATACCAATGATCAATAGGTATATATAATATAAGCAATAAATACTTTTATATGATGCTAACGAGCAGCAACTTTAAATGCAAGGCTTTATACCAATAGAAATCAAAATCAGACAAATTGACACATTTTATTTAGTTTCAGGAGCCAGCAAAAAAATCTAGGAGCCAGACAAAGGCACATTCATGCAGCCATACACACACACAGCCTGTGAGTCACATACACACACATGCACAGAGACAGGGACAGTCATGTACACACACACACACACAGAAGGTCAGTCACATACACACTCACACAGAGACACAGTCACACACAGAGACACAGTCACATACAGAGACACAGTCAAATACACACACAGACAGTGACAGTCAGTCACATACATTGACTGTATGGATTTGTCGAGCCCTGATCTAAATGATGCATAGAATGCCAAAGAGCACTAAATGCAAAAATACTGTTTATCATGACAATGAGCAGTAAAAACATAAACTGGTATAGCATTCTGTATACAGGGGAGGGCTGGCAGCCTTAGGCCTGGGGGGCAAATCCAGTCAAGTGGCCCATTGCACCATTGAATCGCCTCCCCATCCACGGCCATCTTTTCCTTGTTTTATAACGAATATTGCCAGGATTTTCCCCCACAATATGCCAGGATTTGCCATTTAATATGCTAGAATTTTCCCTTACAAAATGCCAGGATTATGCCCCTCAGTATGCCAGGATTATGCCCCTCAATATGCCAGGATTATGCCCCTCAATATGCCAAGATGATGCCCCCTCAATATGCCAGGATTTTCCCCTCAATATGCCAGGATTTAGACACCCAATATCCCAAAATTTGGGCACCCCCCTACCCACGTTGCACACCTACGACATGACCCATAACTCACGTTGCACACCAGGACATGCCCTATCACCACATTTCCATGCCTCCATCACCCCATTACATACATATTTCCAATATTATTTGCCATTAATATTTCCCAGCCAATTTGCCCAATAATATTCCAAGGTTATCTGCCATTTAATATGCCCCTGCTAATTTGCCCAATATGCCAGTGTTAATTGCCATTTAATATTCCCCAGCCATTTTGCCCAATATGCCAGTCTTATTCTGCCATTTAATATTCCCCAGACGATTTGTCCAATATGCCAGTGTTATTCTGCCATTTAATATGCCCCAGTAAATTTGCCCAATAATATTCCAGTGTTATTTGCCATGTAATATTCCCCAGCCAATTTGCCCAATAATATGCCAGTGTTATTTGCCATGTAATATTCCCCAGCCAATTTGCCCAATAATATGCCAGTCTTATTTGCCATGTAATATTCCCCAGCCAATTTGCCCAATAATATGCCAGTGTTATTTGCCATGTAATATTCCCCAGCCAATTTGCCCAATAATATGCCAGTGTTATTTGCCATGTTATATTCCCCAGCCAATTTGCCCAATAATATGCCAGTGTTATTAGCCATGTAATATTCCCCAGCCAATTTGCCCAATAATATGTCAGTCTTATTTGCCATGTACTATTCCCCAGCCAATTTGCCCAATAATATGCCAGTGTTTTTTGCCCCCCCCCCCCCCCCCTTCCCATCTCTTACCTTTTTCCCTGGTGGCTAGTGGCAGGACTTCCCTGGTGGCTAGTGGCAGGAGGACTTCCCTGGTGGCTAGTGGCAGGACTTCCCTGGTGGCTAGTGGCAGGACTTCCCTGGTGGCTAGTGGCAGGAGGACTTCCCTGGTGGCAGGCAGCATGGTCCCTCCATGCTGCCTGTTCGGCCTCCCGGCGGTTGTGCCGACAGGTCACGTGATCGGCGCGCGTCTGACGTCAGAGCGCCGATCACGTGACTGTCGGCACTTCCGTGTTACACTGCACGGGGAGCCGAACAGGCAGCACGGAGGTTTCTCTGTGCTGCCTGTTCGGCTCCCCGTGCAGTTTTGCAGGCAGAGCGGAGGTGAGAGGGGATCTTCAAATCCCTTCTCACCTCCATCTCTGTCTGCAAGCGCGTTTTTTTTTTTTAAACACTGGCCCAGCGGCCGTGTTTTCCAAACATTAGGGCGGCCTGGAGGGCAATTGCCTCCCTGCCCCCCGGCCCAGCCCGCCCCTGTCTGTATAGCATGCCAATCATGAGCAGTAAATGCATTAGGTTTGTATATCATGCCAACAAGCCATTTATCCCCCAAACAGCCTGCCAATCCATCTGTGTCCACAGCCTCCTAGTGCCAACATTAAAATGTGGATGGTTTAATCCCTCCTTAGTACAAAACACTTGCAAAATGATTTTCACTGAGATCTGTCTAGGATTGACAGGGAATAGCTGATTGTGACAGTGGTAGGGCAGAGGGAGAAAACATGTGAGATATCATACAAGATGTCAAAGGTGGACACTGAAGTTGCCAAACTAAAGCTCTACAGCTGTTGATGGACTACTTCTACAAAAAAATACATACAATTTGCTTTGTGCCAACGGACAATGTCTCTCTATGCGCGGTGCATGTGATAAATTCCCCCTGCACACACTTCCCCCTGCAAATGACTTCCTCAGGAGAGCAAATCTGTGCTGCTGGAGGCACAGATTTCTGCTCTCTCACAGCCCCAGACACGGTTCCACTACCATATTCCACAGCAGTCAGCAGCCCCATGGCAGCCCAGAACAGGTGGTCTACCAGGAATTTTATCGGTATCCCAGTAGGCCAGTGCCGCCCTGAGAATGCTGTCTATAAGTCGTAATTCTAACTAATAGACTTGCATGTGTGTGGGTAACGCTTACATCAACAAGGGGCAGGAAAAAGCTAATTTTAACCTTTTCTAGGTGCCCTTTTGATGATGGCGCAGAGCAAGAAGACATCAGCCAGTAAAGACTGCATCTGTTCCCCACCCCAGTGCCCATCTCCTGTGCCCCCTGTCCCACTGCCACCTTCATTTGCCAATCTACCCTCCACCAGCTCCTATCATATTGTAATTGCAGTTGGCAGGTAGTACATTTTTTTCTTGTGTATGGGTGGTCAATTCCATTTGACCACACGCATCAGTTGCTAATTGCGAGCAGTCAGTGTCCCTTGTGTTTTTAGATCCGATCAGTCATTTCATTGAGACTGCGTGCATCTGGTTGCTGGGGCAAGTCCTGTGAATGCCATCTGGGTGCTGGGGCAAAACCTGGATGCCATCTGGTTGCTGGAACAAATCCTGGGTGCTGGGACAAGTACCGTGAGTGCCATTTGGTTGCTGGGGCAAGTCCTTGGCATGCCATATTGAATGTAATTATAAATGCCAATATTTTACTATATAAATAGATATATGCATCCTATGAATGTCATCTGGGTGCAGAGGCAAATCCTTGGTGCCATCTGGGTACAGGGCCAAATTCTGGGTGCTGAGGCATGTCCTGGGAGCCATCTGGTTGTTTTGACAAACCTGGGTGTGCCCTGATTGCTGGGCCAAGTCATGCGAGTGCCATCTGGTTGCTGGGGCAAGTCCTGTGAGTGTCATCTGGGTGGTGAGGCAAATCCAGGGTGCCATCTGATTGCTGGAGCAAATCATGGGTGGCATCTGGTTGCTGGGGCAAGTCCTGCGAGTCCACAGAATCCTCCCAACAAGTGGCAGAAACAATCTGGTGGTGTAATGCAGAACCTCTCAAAAGCATTTCACTGCGTGATATCCATATTGTACAAAGCATTATAACATTTTTTGAAGATTTGGAGGTTTCTTATGTAATTGATGAGTTCATCATTCCAAATAGGTTTGTGAGTGCATTTATATATATACACACACCTAACATTGGCACCTTCACATTTCATAGTGGCTTTGCGCTAGCTGTTACACTACTGTAGCCTTGTGCCATAATCCATGTGGTCCCGCACTCACGGATTGAATTCATGAATGGGGAATATGTTGAGGCAAAATGTGTTAGATGATTAAATTGGGAAACAGATGGCGGAATATGTTGCAATAAGATAATGCTGAACAACAAACGAACAAGATAACTACATTGGTAATGTCAATACAAGCATACTGTTTGGTCAGTATTTCCTAATATGGGAATACTTCTATGCAAAAGTAGTGGAAGCATAATATAGACATATAAACAAATAAAACGCTAGAATAAAAACAATTACAAACAGAATTTGTTATGAATATAGAAAATATTTAATATAATATACATTTAAAACAAAAGCATATAATTAATACAGAACGAGACACTGTATACTGCACGGCTGAAAGTTATATAACAAACATAATGTATACTGGGATAATATGAATATCCAAAAAGAAGTTGTGTTTCCCTAGACCAGCGGTGGCAAACCTATGGCACGCGGCCAGGTTCAGCTCTCACTGCTTGTCTGCTCTGTCCGAGAGGCGACTTAAACGCTTCTTCACTTAGAGCGCATGCATCCAATCATCTGGAGAAGAAGCAGATGACCGGCAGAGATGGAGCAGACAAGAGGTGAGATCTGAACCTGGCTGTGTGTGTGTGTGTGTGTGTGTGTCTATGAGGGTGTGTGTGTGTGTCTATGAGGTTGTGTGCATGTATGAGTGTGTGTGTGTGTGTATGTCTATGAATGTGTGTGTATGTATGAGAGTTTGAGCATAAGTGTGTGAGAGTGAGAATAAGTGAGTGTAAATATAAGTGTTTGTGTGTGAGTATGAGTATAGGTGTGTGTGTGTGTGAGTAAGAGAATGTGTGTGTGTGTGTGTGTGAGTATAAGTGTGTGTGTGAGTGTATGTAAGTATAAGTATAAGTGTGTGTGTATGTGAGTATAAGTGTGTGTGTGTGTGTGAGTATAAGTGTGTGTGTGAGTAAGAGGATACGTGTGTGTGAGTTTAAGTGTGTGTGAGTGTATGTGAGTATGAGTATAAGTGTGTGTGTTTGAGTATAAGTGTGTGTGTGTGTATGAGTATACAAGTGTGTGTGTAAGTATAAGTGTGTGTGTGTATGAGTATAAGTGTGCGAGTATGAGTATAAGTATGTGTGTGTGTGTAAGTATGAGTAAAAGTGTGTGTGTATATGTATGCGGTGTTGGCACTTTGAGGTCTGCAAATCAGTTTCGGACAAAAATTGGGCACTCGGGCCCAAAAACTTATGCCATCATTAACCCTAGACAAAAGCACTTTGCTAGTAGTTTATATATAAGAGTCAGGTAGACAGAAAACTGACTCTAAATATACAATACATGGGATTAGACACAGAGGAAAAAAACTTAAAAAAAATGTGTACCAATATCTTAGGCACTTACTTGTGTGAGTGCCTAAGATATTGGTTCACATTTTTATAGTTTAAAGTTATTTATTCCTGTTTTGTTCTTATTTTCATCACCAGATATTTTTTTTAAATTATTTATGAAGCTCATTGTCAGAATAATACTGTTTTGTATATGGTCTGGGGATACCCTGAAGGATACGCCGCTCTTATTGATTTATTTACTTTTTCGTCTATAAATGTATTTTGGCAAGATATAATTTTCTTTAAATAGTCACCGTAAAATGTAATTTTTTACATAGCGATGTACATTGTTTATTTACTTTTATAATATAGACATATAACATGTCTAAATCTCCAACTTTTTCATCTAAGATATGTGTTTTAAGTAGTGTTAAAGAACTCTGTAGCCAAATTTGGAGTGTTAAAATGAAATGTTTAAAATCTTGGGTCAGACTTTCTTCAGCTAACGCAAGATAAAAGATATTAAATGAAGTAATAATACCTGATGGTTACGTGAGGGGTATGATGATAATAGGGAATTGCATACAGAGGGCAAGCAAGATATTAGACATCAGAGATGGATGATATGCACCAGAACCAGATAAAACACAATATGTTTTTTTTTTTTGTCTATAGTGATGTGTTTTTGAGCATTGTAAATGCACAGTGAGTCATAATAACAAATTATGATGCATAGTATCTTACATCTGGACTGTTACAGATGCTACATCCAAAATCACCAACATGTGAAAAGTTATAAGGGTCAACTCAATAGTGAGAATTGAGATGGAATTTCAAACTTTGGCCAACATAGCCGAGTTGGAAAAATTCTGCAATGCAGCTGAATATTTATGTAATACACTTGTCCGCGAGGACTTTGCTAGGTGGGAATTTTGAAAATGATTAAAGTTATTGTTTCAATATATGTTTGTCAACATATTAAATAATAGACCACAGCCTGTTTATGCACATATCAGTGTCTGTGTTATATTATTATTATATTTCGGTGTCTGTGTTATATTATTACTATATTTCTTATGTTAAGTGCTAAGTTTAGAATAGTAGAACCTAACCCGTGCATGGCACATGCTACTACACATGCACTGTAGCATTGACACTCTGACTTCCAAGCTAAGGACATGTGACAATGCTACTGCTGTCTGACCCCAGGCATTCCAATTTGCTGGGGAAAGTTGGAAGGAACGATATAGTGTAACAAGTCAGGCAATTAAGAAGTGGTAAGATTTACAATGGGGCCCATAGTAGTCTTTAAAAAATGTCACAAGAAGAAGAAATGTTATGCTTGTTTATATGGCAGTTCTGTTCTTTTGTATCACACTTCCTTCTTTTTTTGTTTGTTTTTACTTCTTTGGTCTAAAACTATTGTTCTAAATCTATATCCAAACTTACACTTCTCTATCAGCCAGAACTTCACAGACAGAGAAGCTGGTCCAAATCTTCCCAAATCTGGTGGTCTTCTTTGTGTCATTGCATTAGTTATTCATTTATGGGATGTCTCAGATATTTTATTCATAGCTGAAAAAATACCTAGAGGGACAGTTTTTTAGGAGGAGCATCCATTAGATGCCTGAATATTATCTTCTGAAATTGTTTCCTCCTGTGCCATTTCGACCTCAGTAACTTTCCTAAGTGAGGTAGAAGGGCACACTTTATCAATTTTTTGTCCATTAGGCATAATAGAAGCCATAAGACAAAATAGAAGCCTGATTTGGATGTGTTATGAAGTAAAAACCTTGAAACTATATAACGAAATACAACTAAAATATTCTGCTTGCTGAGGGTAGAAACATTGTAGTTGATTCTCCTGCAGTTCTGATTGGGAAAGAAAATCCTGCCATATGTGTTGCCCAGGAACCGGGAATGCATGTATAAACATTGCATTACATCACTTCTCTGGACTCCTACAAAATGGCGATCGGAAGCTTTATTCCAAATGCCAGCAACAGGAATCATATTATTTTAAGATAGGCTTGCATTTATTAATATTGCCAGAAGAATGCCTTCCCATTAAAAACCAATCACATTTTGCACCACCAACAATGTACACAGTGGGAAATGATTAGTTAACATGATAATCTATGTTGTATTAAATACTTTCAATGGTTGGTTTTGCTATTTTTGGGGACAACAAACAAGGATTAAGGAAAATAGAATACAATAATCCTCTTTGACAATTTTCTTTGTCAAAAAAGTAGAAAAAAAATCTGAATCTTAACACAGGATATCACATATATTGTGGGCAATAAGTATGGGCCATCCTATTGGTAGATTGACAGTATGTGCCTCGTTCTTGGAAATTAGACATTTTGGAGTGGCTATCTTATATCCCGCAAGATTTTCAGTGTAAATTACATATACTTGCTCTGAAAATCTCGTTATTCTTGCAGTTGAAATTAAATGTTATTGCGCATATTCTATCAGGGTAGATGACGAATTTCAAATATTTAAACTATGAGAAGTAAGTAGAACCATTGGCTGCTTGATGCATCCCATCTGTAGGACAAATACAAGCACAATGTTAAGCACTAAATTCTTAAAACTAGATGAAAAAGATGTGGTGGCAGAGTCTATATAAATGAACAAACAGATAAAGTGCCTTGTTTATGCATAACCTAGATAAGACACTGTGAGTTACCTACAGCAAGATTTTCCAGAAAATTTGGACAGTATACTCACTATATATGAATAGCCCCCTAAGATTCTTATGGCTGGATATGGACATGATATATCTCAGGAGCTCCCTAATAATAAAATAATAATAGTGATAATCATATTTCCTGTTTTTGTTTTAATAATGTTGACACACTACTCAGTTATAGAACTTATAAGGGGAACAGGCAAACAAAGTGTAGTCTCAGCGCACAGTGTCTGGACACTTTAAACAAACAAGTCAGTGATATTGTGCCAATATCGTGAAAAATAAATGTTACGTGAGGAAACGTAAATCTAGAGAAAGAAATACACATGTATAAACACAATAGTGCAATGGAGACGTGTAAATACTTATTATAGGAGCCGTGATCCTTTGGGCAAACCTGGACAGGCTGTATCCTAAACATCCATTGCTAACTGCAGCATACAGATTTAACCAATTCAAGACTCAATCCAGGAGACTACACTTTGTTTGCCTATTTCTATTGCACAGTTTTTGAAGCTGTCTGTTGCTATTGTTTCAGCTGCCGGTGTCAGGTGGACACTGTTTTGATTCACTATACACTACATTGTTATTTGCAGCACATATTTTGGTTTGCTCGTCCAGTTCACTTATTGTCTTATAAGGGGAATGAAAGGTTTTAGTTATGAATAAAGGCTAGAACAGATACATTTTTACATGCTAGAGAATGCTAGAACGTCTTTGAGGGTATATGATAATGTTATATAAATATGTACAGAGCCCATGCAAAGGGCTCTCTAAAGACCTATTCATTAACAGAACAGTGAAGAGGACAAGATGTTACCCGCTAAGACTTGAAGAATGGAGATTTAGTCTATGACAGTGGAAGGGATTTTGTACGGTAAGGACAATAAATGGTAAAGTATTTACTAAATATATATAGTGTAATACAGTAAAAACAAAAAAACAACTGGTATTTGGTAGGTTATCACACTCACAAATTTAGAATGATATCAGGCTCATCAAAATGAATTCTTCAGGTTTATTCCACAGTCTAGAACAGCGGTGGCGAACCTATGGCACGCGTGCCACTACTGGCAAGCCGAGCCCTCAGCAGTGGCACGCGGCCAGGTTCAGCTCTCACCGCTTATCTGCTCCGTTGCCCTGGAGGTGCAGGCATCAGTGTAATAGACGGGCGCCGCCGGTCATCTGCTTCTTCTCCAGATGATTGGCGCATGCGCGTTCTGTGAAGAAGCGTTCAAGTCAGAAAGCAATTAACTGTTTGCTTTCCGACTTGAACACTTCTTCACATAACGCACATGCGTCAATCATCTGGAGAAGAAGCAGGTGACCGGGAGCGCCCGTCTATTACACTGATGCCTGCACCTCCAGGACAACGGAGCAGATTACCGGTGAGAGCTGAACCTGCATGTGTGTGTGCGTTTGTGAGTAGAAGTGTGTGTGTGTGCGAGTATGAGTATATGTGTGTGTGTATGAGTATGATAAGTGTGTGTATGAGTATCATAAGTGTGTGTGTGTGTGTGTGAGTATGAATATGATAAGTGTGTGTGTGAGTATGAGTATGATAAGTGTGTGTGTGTGTGTGAGTATAAGTGTGTGTGTTTTGGTATAAGTGTGTGCGAGTATGAGTATAAGTGTGTGCAAGTATGAGTATAAGTGTGTGTGTGTGTATGAGTATGAGTGTCTGTATGAGTATAAGTGTGTGTGTTTGGGTATAAGTGTCTGTATGAGTATAAGTGTGTGTGGGAGTATAAGTGTGCGTGTATGAGTATAAGTGTGTGTATGAGTATGAGTGTGTGTATGTGTATGAGTGTCTGTGTGAGTATAAGTGTCTTAATGAGTATAACCATGCATAGGTTTGTTGGTTTGTTTTGGGGCTAAAAGGCCACATTTAGGGGGTGCGCATTTTGGTTTTCCAACTTGGAATTTTGACATGCAGAAAACTTGTGCCCATGTCCCATTTGGGACATTTTTGAAGCCAGAAAGTGTATTCTAGCCCACAAAGCCATATATTTTTTAAAACTAGACACCCTAGGGTATTTCAAATGGTAGTATTTTAACACTTTCCATGCACTAATTATACTACCAGCCTATGTCAATGTTTTGGGTAGTAATTTTTTTTCACATACATTGTACTTTGGGCATGAATTCACAGAGCCTGTTATATGTCAGTGCCAAACAACACCTCAATATGTTTTCAGCAACATCTCCTGAGTACAGGGATACCACCCATGTATAGGTTGGTTAGGTTATTTGGGGGTTAAAAGGCCACATTTGAGAGGTGCGCTTTTTGGTTTTCCAACTTGGAATTCTGACGTGCAGAAAACCTTCGCCCATGTTCCATTTTGGACATTTGTGAAGCCAGAAGGTGTATTTTACCCCACAAAACCATACATTTTAGCAAACTAGACACCCTAGGGTATTTCAAATGATAGTATTTTAACACTTTCCATGCACTAATTCTAACACCAGCCTTTGTCAAATTTTAGGTTAGTAGTTTTTTAATGTTTTGTTTCCACATACATTGTACTTCGAGCATGAATTCACAGATCCTGTTATGTGTCAGTGCAAAACAACACCCCAATATGTGTTCAGCAACATCTCCTGAGTACAGGGATACCACCCATGCATAGGTTTGTTGGGTTGTTTGGGGGCTAAAAGGCCACGTTTAGGGGGGGAGGGGGTGCATTTCCAACTTGGAATTTTGACATGTAGTCAGCCTGTGCCCATGTTCCATTTGGGACACTTTTGAAGCCTGTCAAAGTATTTTAGCCCATAAAACCATATATTTTGGAAGACTAGACATCCTAGGGTATTTAAAATTGTGGTATTTTAACACTTTCCAAGTGCTAATTCTTCCACCAACCTACGTCAAAGGGTTGGGATGTCATTTTTTCCCCACACACATTGTAGTTCAGGCAGGAATTTTCAGATTCTGGTATTTGCCACTGCCAACCAACACCTCAATATGTGTTCAGCAACATCTCCTGAGTACAGGGATACCCCCCATGCATAGGTTTGTTGGTTTGTTTTGGGGCTAAAAGGCCACATTTAGGCGGTGAGCAATTCCAACCTGGAATTTTGACATGTAGTCAGCCTGCACCCATGTTCCATTTGGAAAATTTTTGAAGCCGTCCAATGAATTGTACCACATCAAACCATATATTTTTGGAAAATAGACATCCTAAGGTATTTCAAATGGTGGTATTTTAATACTGTATAGGTACTAATTCTACCACCAGCCTTTGTAAAAGTTTGTGGTAGTACTTTTTTGGGAGTTTTTTTTCCACATGCATTGTACTTCAGGCATGAATTCACAGATTCTGCTATATGTCACTGCCAAACAACAACCCAATATGTGTTCAGCAACATCTCCCGTGTACAGGGATAGCACCCATGCATAGGTTTGTTGGTTTGTTTTTGGCTAGAAGGCAACATTTGTGAGATGCGCATCTCAAAATTCCAACTTGGAATTTTGACATGTAGTCAACCTGCGTCCGTGTCTTTTATGGCAGGGAAGGGGTTAATACACAGTGAAAGACTTTCATAAAACCTGCCAATTTTATAAAATGTTTTTTTATATTACTAATACTGATCTGTCTCTTTCCGTCACAAAAATGTAAGTGAGGAGAGGGAGGCAGATCAATATTTGTGAATATTGATCCGACCAATTTTGATCTGACCAGGGCGAATGGTGAGCTAAATTGAGAAATCGCCAAACCGCCTTTGCCACTAAATCGCTGTTACTGATCGCTATGCGCTCAGACAGCTTAAAAAAAAAATCTCAAATATTTTTACTTTACATGTAATCCCCTAGCGGGTATGTGTAAAAAAAAGAAATAAAAAAAAATATGCAGACAGATAAAAATTGCTTTGGCGTCAATATCATTGCGTAAGCAGTGATCGACGGCAAAGAAGAGGTTAATAACTCTTAGAAGAGCCTTTTAGTACTGTAATAAATTACAGTACAAAAAAATTAACCCCTAAAAAATGCACAAACAGCAAAAATAAATGCGCTGATGTGCACGATCACTGCTTACGCAAGATCAGTGGCAGGGAAGGGGTTAAACGCAGGGAATTTCTTTAATAAATGTATTTTAATGTTTTATTATTCGTGTATTTATTGTTTTTTTTTTACTTTTACTTACTTTTATAAATTTGATCTGTCTCTCTCCCTCACTAAAAAAAATGTGAGGAGAGGGAGGCAGATCATAACTGGTCAGATCAATATAGGGTTAATATTGATTTGACCAGTCAGTGGGGATGCTCATCAGAGCATCCCCACTGCTTGTCTGGGTGCCTGGCAGTCACTGATTGCATCTGTGAGGCAATCGTGTGACAGCCAGAGAGCACAGGATGCAGGTACTTCCTGCCTCCTGTGCTCTTGCCCTTAGAAGGGCAGCGCCATCTTGGTCACCCAGTGACCAAGATCGTGCATTTTTTTTGTGTGTTACTGATTGCCTCGACTTGCGAGGCAATCAGAAACACTTTCTGAGCATAGGAAGCGAAAAATTCGCTTCCTATGCTCGTTTTTTAATGCCCGTCGTTTTAAAGGCACTGTGCCTTTAAAACCGGCATTTCTATCGCTCTCCGGAGCGATCGAAATGCCGACGGGCATTTTTTTTAGTATTGTACGATGCTTCCACACGGAAGCATCGTTACAATGCCGCTTGAGCACTGAAAGCACTCCGCTTTCAGTGCTCGTTTTGACCCTACGTCTTATAATCGAGGTCGTTTTATAATCTGACCTCAAATTGAGGTCAGATTATAAGACAGGGATCCAGGTTCCCAGCAATGCTACAGGGGACCTGGATCCCCCTCTCTAACAGCAGGGGAATGTCTGCGCGATGAGCGCAGACTCCCCCTGCTGCCGACCGGCACGACCGCCGGGACTTCTATGATGAAGCCGGGTACTTCCGGCTTCATCATAAAAGTCCCGGCGGTCGTGCCGGGCGGCAGCAGGGGAGGTCTGCGCTCATCGTGCAGACATCCTCCGCTGCCCCGCTAGCCACCAGGGAGAATCGGGCAGCCGGGGGATGTCTGCACGATACGTTTGTCTGCACGATATGTTACTCTGTGCCCCCTCCCCTTGTCTCTCTCTTCCCCCCTCCCTCCCCTTGTCTCTAGGGGGAAGAGACAGAGACAAGGGGAGGGAGGGGGGTAAAGAGAGACAAGGGGAGGGGGGCACAGAGTAACAAGGGGAGGGGGGCAGAGAGAAACAAGGGGAGGGGGGCAGAGAGAAACAAGGGGGGGAAGTGACAGAGGCGAGGGGGGAGTCAAAGGGAGGGGGAGAGAGAGACAACACTAAGGGGGGGGGTAGAAAGACAAAGCTGGGGGCAAGGGAAGAGAGAGGCAGCATTGGCACATAAAAGGAAATAAAAACAAGAAATGCATTTTTTGATATCATAATTTTTTATTAAAAAAGCAATTTACATGTGAATATATACAAATTGAACTTTTTTCCTATAGGGTAGTCTTATATTCAGGCTTTTAGTTTTTTTCCTAAAGGAATATCCAAAGTTTGGGGGGTCGTCTTATAATCAGGGTCGTCTCGAGCAAATACGGTACATTAAAAAAAAATTAGTAAAAAAGACGAACAAATTTTAGGATTGGAGTTGATATTGGCTCAAAATAGTAAAATAAGTACATATCTAAAAAATTCCCTTTTTTCTGGACAAAAACAGGAGATACAACACAATATAAATACAATTGTAAAAAGTTGGGAACAGGAATTGGCACAAAAAATTGAGACAAAAGAATGGCTTAAAATCATCCCAAATATTAAAACTAACATACATTGCTTAAATCTCATTGAAATGCAATATAAAGTTATGTATAGAGTTTACTGTCAAAATCCACAGGACATATCCAAATCAGGATCCAACCTGCTGGAGATGCGGGAATCAGGTAGGTTCTTATTTACACATCTGGTGGTCCTGTAGCAAAGTTCAAAAATTATGGAACCTTACCTTCTCAATCCTGAAGAACTTACTGAGGATGGATATACCATCATCTCCAGGAGTGGCCCTATTACATTTGGAGTGGGCTCTGATTGGAAAGGAAAACAGATATTTACTCACCCATCTGTTAATAGCCACAAAGGTTTTAATTGCTAGGAATTGGAAAAAAACTGAGACTCCTGGGAACAGTTGAAAAAACAAATAACATATCGACTTCAAATGGAAGACAGGGGGAAAATAACACAAGATAAGGGTTGGGAAACTTGGTACCAATATGTAAATGGATAATTAACCTCAAAACCAAACTCTAAATGTAGACGCAGACAGCACTAGAAAATACGTGTACTTGGATCATAAAGGGATTAATAAATAATAATCAGTACGCAGGAAAGGAAGAATGGTCATCTCCCCCACCTCTCTCCGTCCATAAACCCCTTGGGAAACATCTCCATCTCCAGGTAATGGAGCAAGGCGGAGAGAATACCAAGGGAAGTTGGATGGAGTGTGGTTTAATATGTGTGTTTATATGTTGTTATGTCGTATGCTGTACATGTTAAGAAGGCAACAGATAAGAACTATGTCCAGAAGAAGACATAAAGTGAGAAATGTAAATTGTTAATAATTAAGCTTATAATAAGTAAACTATGATCAAACGTAAAATTCATAACAAAATATAAGTTGGGATATGCCTTTTTATAATTATATATTTGATAACTGTAACTGTATTGTATAACTTATGATATAACTTTTGTATTGTTTGTAAAATAAATTATTAAATAAAAATCAAAGATTAAAAAAAATTAAAAATGCCCCACAAAGAATCTGCCACAGTGCCTCACTGGCCAATAGCACTAACACTGTATTTTTTCCCCTACAGAAATTGGACCATTGTAACTGTGTCTTCAAAGTAGCTAAAACATTATCACTCTCTCCCCTCATTCCCACTTTGTCTGTCTGTCCGTCCTTCCCCCCCCTATCACCTCTTTCCCTGTCTATCTCCCTCCTCCATTCCCCCTTTGTCTCTTTCTCCCTCCATCCTATTTATCTCTCCACCTTCAATGCCTACCGTTTCTCTCTCCTTCCATCCCCTTTTTTCTCTCTCTTTCCTCTATGTCCCTTTGTCTGCCTGTCTACCCTGTTTCATCCCCCATGGTCTCTCTCACCCCATCCATCCCAGATTTGTTCATACCTTCAGGTGCCCTCTTACAGACTCAGGTGTTTCTGCTTATTAAAAACCTTACACAACTTCTTAACACCCTATGCTATTTCTTAACAGAGGATGTCCTACTATGCTGTCCTAAGAGAGTTTGAGTCCTGAATTTTAGGACAGCAAATAATGGAAGGAGTTAAGGGCACCTCGGCATGTGCAAACTAACTTTTATGAGTGGATGCTCTCTTCAAATTACTCATTTTGTTGCCATTTTTTTGCTTACACACATTTTCCATTACAGACAAACTAATTTAATTGATTACAGTTTTTGAATGTGTGGGAGTAGTCTTATTGCTTGTTATCCAATCATGGGACTTTTATGACATCTGATTACGGTGAGAATTTAAAAAAAATCTTAGTTTGTTTACAACCATAGGCATCCGCACAATTTTTTTTCAGGGGGGGCATAATATTTATGTCATCACTGCTCCACCCTTTTAAGCAATGTATCCCCACACTTGCCAATTCAACCCCACACTTGACAATCTGCCTCCCAGACTTGTCATCTGCCCCCACACTTGCAAATCCATCCCCAAATATGCCAGTGGATCTCCAGACTTGCCAATCCCCCCCCCCCTCCCATACACACACACGCTAATGCATCTACACACTTGCCAATCTGCCCCCAGATTTGACAATTTGTCCCTCAGACTTGACAATCTTCCCCCAGACATGACAATTTGCCCCCCAGGCTTGCAAATTTGCACTCACACTTCTCAGTCTGCTTCCCCACACTTGACAATCTGCCCCCCAACAGTTGACAGTGCATCTCCAAATTTTCAATCGGATCAACACTTGCCAATCTGCCACCAGACTTACCAATGTGCCAAAGCATCCCCAGATTTCTCTGGTGTTTGGTGGGGACAGCACGAGGATTTCTGTGCACTGCTCAGCACGGAAGTCCTCCACTCGCCCACTTCCTCCACTCACCTGCAGACGCCCATGTTTACAAGTTGTATATAACCCCTGTCTGTGCATTATAAAGAAATTAAATATGTAAATACAACAACTTGAAAATCTGTGGCTGAATCTTTTATAAATTGTGGCTTCCATAGTTACTGACTGTGCTTACAGTAAATAAAAGAAGAATGAAAAATGCCCATGGTAGTGCCCCTTTAACAATGCTATGAGCCTCTACCAGAGTTTCATCAATAACATAAGTAGTAGAAGTATTAGTAGATTCAAAGTTCATTAACATGCATCTGATTTTCATAAACAGTCAGGACTAAATGACCTCACAAAGCATATAATCCAAGCCTATTGTATGTGAATGTTCATTCCATAACAAATATGTGAAGCATTAGACAGCCTGGGGTAGAGAGAAGGAAAAACTACCAATGTAATAATTCCGAACTCCTCACCAGCTTTAAAATTCTCAACTGATCCCTTGCAATTTTAAAAATAGAGCTAGAAAAGGAAACCTTGAAAGACATTCACGAGCATCACCTACATGAATTAATATGCAACAGTACAGGTTAAATGCTACCAGAAACATCAAAGTTAGGTTGATGCCTAGAGCATCCCATTAAATGTTTGACTTTCCATTTCATGAATTTAAAGGACAACACTGACATGTGACAAAGTTTTTGAAGTAAATTAAAGTTCAATAATTTAAAAAGTAGTTATTAATGTTTGCAGATCTGCATGTTTAATTTACTAACAAACAAATATATTTCTAGGTTATACTTCTGGAGCCTTGGTGGAAAAACACAACAATCAAAAGTCTCACATTATAACTGTAGTTACAATGTGCACGTGTCACACAGGAGCCGTTACACAGTGCACGCCTGCATGCTTGTCCAATATACAGCTAAGCCATCGAGCTCTGCTTCATCACAAGACTCCATGAACTCACAAAGGTAGTGAATTAGAAAGTGTGGTTGAGAAGGATTGGTCGGTAATGAAGAAGTAACAAAATATTGGGGAAAATACTTCAATCAAAGTGGGCAGTTCAAAAAGAAGTAAACAAGGGACACTTTGCACCGTAGCTATCAATTACTTACTTGAAACTTTACCACACCCACTCCCCCAATGCCCCTTCCTTTCTGCCCAACCCACATAAGTAGCATAACTCAGCTCTGCTTAGATATTATGGTGCAGATTAGATCACTAGTTTGAAATTCTCACTGCACATTAAATCATCATTATGCCAGATCCATAGCACATCACCTTTATGTTTTTGTTCAGAATGGGGAAATTGTATTTTAAAGCACAATTTAAAATTTTAAGATAGGACACATACAAAAGGACATAGAGCTTTATATTTGATGCATAACCTCTGTTGAAACACAGAAGGTATAATTATCAGATAATAAAAATGATTTTAAAAAATGCATTCCTTGTTTTTGTTTCCTTCCTCTACCATTGCAGCCACAGAAGATAGCTTGCTCCCACATAACTTGCCACAGCACCACATTGAACCCATGGAACTTGCCATAGCTTGCACCCATAAGTCTAGTCAGAGCACCCAGCCTGCACCCAGAGTTCAGGCTAAAAACACCTGTCAGACAGGAAATTGCAGGAATTTTTTTTTTTTAAATTATATACTCCCTGTAACGGACTGTCTACTGGAGGTAGTAGACCCTCATCCCGTTGTAGGGAATCACCTCCTTAGCCCCCGATTACAGATCAGCATCCACCTGAAGTCTTTCCTGGCACCTTGCTCTTTGTACCCAAATAGCAGGACCACTATCAGTTAGGTACAGCAAGAATGAACAACTTTATTTGTGAAAACAGCACAGAATTATAAACACACAAACATGACATCAACTGGGGGAGGCATAGGATAAACTAATGATATTATGGTGAGCCTCAAACAATAGAAGACCTTATTTAAACAGGGAATTAAACACAGTATAACTTTACATAAAATAAACATGCTATCTTTAGATACAGACATGCAGGCTACAAGGGACAATAGATGACTCACAGGACAGTAAACACTTATTGATTAGATAAGTACACATTTCAACATATAATCACATTTCTTAGGGAAACACAGTGAATAGGAGTGGGACAAAGGTTTGGATACAAGGGTACACATTGTCTGACATCCTGAATGAGCCTGTGTTTAAAGTCCAGTTGAAAGCAAGGTTCCACTGGTGCCCTCACAGTGTGTACCCCCAAACTAAGACAGGGTCCATAGTCCACAGGGAGTCTTCTGGCCCCCAGGGCCTTCCAAGAACCCCCGGTCAGAGTGGTTTGGTCTGCTCTTTCAGGGCCGTTTTTACCACGAGCAATAGGTAAACTGCATTGAGTTTAGACACACTGCAGTGTCCACATTGAATCTGCTACTTGAAGCCTATAGTTTCTTAATCCTTATATATATATATATATATATATATATATATATATATATATATATATTCTTACTTGCCAGGGTGGATGACATTATTTTAAAAAAAGTGAACCCAGCGCTGCAATCACAACTCTAGCAGCACTTAGGCAGTGTATCCCTAAACCACACAAAAACAGACAATATATACAAATAAAGAACAATAAGTGCGCTTGGAGCAAACTGTGATAAAAAAATATATGTGATAAACACAATAAATATATATATATAACACCTTATAGGTGACAATGTGAAATAATATCCTGAGGAATCAGGAGGAAGCTTTGATCCCCCTCAAGGGGATGCACTCACAGGATGGCTGGATAATAGTTGCACTTCAAGGGTAAGGTGTCGTTTTGTAGGATCCTGCTGTGGCTAATCTGCTTAGATTTTAGCTCAGGAACAGAAACAACAGATATCCAATTAGTGTGTAACATATACAGACTTTTAATAAAAAGAAGTATCTGCTTACATGGAAGTTTTCTCTGTCAAACGTAGTGGGCGCCACACAGCTGCAGGAGAAATCTTGTCCAGTAAGTATCAAAAAATAAAAGATGTGGAATAAAAATATACACAATATATGTACATAAAGAACAGCAGGGTGAGTCCAATCCGCTACGCGTTTCACCCTTTGTGGGCTTCTACCAGGCGTCTGACATTATACTAGGTTAAATTATTATTCATTTTATTCTTTCCCTCACTCACCACTACACCACTTTTATTATGGTATTGCCCAAGTTCCCTCAGCATCCTCCTACTAGCATTGATTTCATCCACCCCATTAGCCATAAACTGTTTTTCACCCGATTTGCCAGCTTCCCTTAGATCCCTCCTTTTATCCTATTGGCCTCTCTTCCAGTCACTGTGACTTCCTTTACCTTGGATGGTTGGCTTGTTTTGTTTATTCCCTCCTCTTTATTTATGTTTCCTCTGCCTACCTCTGTTAACCAGTTCAGGACAGTCCACATACTTGTACGGGCTCCCAATGCAATGCATTGCACAAACGCAATGCACATGGGCATTTAAAACGAAATGCACATGGGCATTGCGTTTTAAAATAGCGCAATTGCAGCGTTTTTGCTGCGATTCACGCTATTTTTGGCTTTGCTGGATGCTTCACAAGAAGAAAGGCTAGAACAGATAAATTTTTACATGCTAGAGAAACTGCGTCTTTGAGGGTATATGATAAAGTTATATAAATATGTACAGAGCCCATGCAAAGGGCTCTCTAAAGACCTATTCATTAACAGAACAGTGAAGGGGACAAGAGGTTACCTGCTAAGACTTGAAGAATGGAGATTTAGTCTATGACAGCGGAAGGACAATAAATGGTATGGTATTTACTAAACACCAGAATTGAGGCGCACATACATGGGGAAAAATAGAATATATATATATATATATATATAGGCTGCCCCCACTAGCCACCAGGGAACGAAACCAGGTGGGGGGGAGGGGGGGAGGAGACCCAGACAAGGGGGTGGAGACACAGACAGACAAGGGGAGGGGGGAGACACAGATGAGAAAGGGAGGGGGAAGAGAGAAAAGGGGAGGGGGGATAGAGAGAGACGAGGGGGGATAGAGAGAGACAAGGGGGGGGGGAGAGAGAGACAAGGGGAGAGGGGGAGACAGACAAGGGGAGGGGGGAAGAGAAGAGGGAGGTGGAGAGAGAGATAGAGAGAAGTTGGGGGGGGGGGAGACAACGCTGGGGGGGAGAGAGACAGCTGGGGGAGGGGGAGAGAGGCCACATTGGCACATAAAAGGAAATAAAAACAAGAAATGCATTAGTATAATATACATTTTTTATAAAATATTAAAAAGCAATTTACATATATACAAGTTAAACTTTTTTTCCTATAGGGTAGTCTTATATTCAGGCTTTTAGTTTTTTTCCCTAAAGGAATATACAAAGTTTGGGGGTTCGTCTTATAATCAGGGTCGTCTTATAATCGAGCAAATACGGTATAGCTGATAGATATTACGCCTAAGGTGGTATTGGCTTTTTTTCTAAAGAATGTAAAGGGAATACTTTTCTACATGCCAAGTCATCTCAAAGGTCACATGATGTTAGAGATATACCCCCTAGCAAAGTTGTAGAATTTATGTCTAGAATAAGATGGTTCTTTAGTGTAGCCATGTATATTGGGCAAATAGTTCAGTGAAAAGGATTTTTTTGTGTTGTTTGACAAATGCCAACATAAAAAATAAAATAAAAAGAGGAAGACATTCTTATTTTTGTTGATAATATCTAAATATGTTTTATACCCCTTAGAGTAATCAGTTTAACTAAGTCAGATTCTTATAAAATATTACTCATTTTACCTAATAGTCAGTTAGATGAAGACAAGTATTAACAAAGAGCTGCTGTGAAGAAACGTAATATAATGCCCCAGAAAAACAAAGCGTTGGATCAATTGTTCTAGATTTGCTGTCTATTTTACTGTGGTTCAAATCCCCTAACAAAGCCACTATGAGGGTCTTGAAACGCACGTTGGACTTTTTACCTGGTTGTGTGTTAAAATCAATATTGGCAGGCATTAGTCTTAGTGCAGACCACAAGAGAGGTTAGAATGCAGTCCTAACTGCGAGGCCTTTCTGAGCATTAGACAAGAATATGTGATAGGCCTCAAACATGGCTGCTTACTAGTAATGTTCAAATAGCTGTGTTGTACTAAAATCTTCATTAATTTAAAACGTTGGTATTGCAGCTCAGCACTAAAGGCTGCTACAGAGTCACTGTGTGGTAACTGGTGACAGTGTAATATTCACTCATATCAAATATGTCTGTATGTCTGCCTCATGTTATGATTGACTATATGTAGGAATATTCCAACCATGTGTTTATGGAGCTTGCTTTGTCCACTGGGGTACAGTCATGCTGGAATAGAAAATGGCCTTTAAAGCAGGGCTCGACAAACCCCGGGCGCCAGGTCGCCATGGCGACCAGGAAATCAGACCTGGCGCCCGGGTGCTGTTTGTCACAGGGAGCCCTTGCCGGCTGCCATCCGTTTTTCTTTTACTTTCTTTTTCAGCGCGAGGGGAGAAAGTCTGTGCGGATCACACAGACTGTAAGCTCCGCCCCCTCGCGCAACACGCTGTAGTGCCGATTGTCACGTGACAACACGGCACAGGAACAGAAAGAGATCGGGCTCCAGCATAAATGTCACCCTCCCCTGCAATGAGGTAAGCAGCAGGGAGGGAGGACACTGTAAGAAATATTCTTTTGTTCTTTAAAAAAAATAAAATAAAAAAAAGTGTGTATGTGTGTATATAACTGGCTGTGTATGTGGTCTGTATGTATGTATGAGTGAATGTAACTGACTGTATGTGGTGTGTGTGTGAATGTAACTGACTGTGTATGTATGTGAATGTAACTGGCTGTGTATGTATGTGTGAATGTAACTGACTGTGTATATGTGTGAATGTAACTGACTGTGTATATGTGTGAATGTAACTGACTGTGTATATGTGTGAATGTAACTGACTGTGTATGTATGTGAATGTAACTGGCTGTGTATGTATGAGTGAATGTAACTGGCTGTGTATGTATGAGTGAATGTAACTGGCTGTGTATGTATGTGTGAATGTAACTGACTGTGTATGTATGTGTGAATGTAACTGACTGTGTATGTATGTGTGAATGTAACTGACTGTGTATATGTGTGAATGTAACTGACTGTGTATGTATGTGAATGTAACTGGCTGTGTATGTATGTGTGAATGTAACTGGCTGTGTATGTATGTGTGAATGTAACTGACTGTATGTGGTGTGTGTGAATGTAACTGACTGTATGTGGTGTGTGTGTGTGTGTGAGAATGTAACTGACTGTATGTGGTGTGTGTGAATGTAACTGACTGTATGTGGTGTGTGTGAATGTAACTGACTGTATGTGGTGTGTGTGTGTGTGTGTGAATGTAACTGACTGTATGTGGTGTGTGTGTGAATGTAACTGACTGTATGTGGTGTGTGTGTGTGTGTGTGTGTGTGAATGTAACTGACTGTATGTGGTGTGTGTGAATGTAACTGGCTGTGTATGTGGTGTGTGTGAATGTAACTGGCTGTGTATGTGGTGTGTGTGAGAATGTAACTGGCTGTGTATGTGGTGTGTGTGAATGTAACTGGCTGTGTGTGTGGTGTGTGTGTATGTAACTGGCTGTGTATGTGGTGTGTGTGTATGTATGTATGTGTGAATGTAACTGGCTGTGTATGTGAGGTGGGTGTATGCCACTGTGTCCGTGCGATTTTGTGATGTGCCGTTGTCTGGCTCCTAAATTTTTTGGCTGGCTCCTAAAACTAAATTAAATTTGTCAAGCCCTGCTTTAAAGCTTGGAAGCATATTATTTTCCAAAATGTCTTGGTATGTTGAAGCATTAATATTTCCCTTCACTGTAAGTCAGGGGCCTAGACCCACCCCTGAAAAACAGCCCCACTCATGTCAAATATCTGTATGTCTGCCTCATGTTGTGAGTGACTATATGCAGGAATATTCTGTATAAAAGGGATTATATTTCATAGAGGATTTTTTTCAATTAACAACCATTCAGTATTCTGTTACATGGAAGAGTTTTGGATAGCTACATTTCTGTATGCCAAATGTGTAAGAATTGATATATCTAACTTAGATTTACCCCATTATCCCTCTGTGTTTATACTGAGTCTGATAATTAAATAATTGATAACATTTATACACAAATATAATGGGTGAGCTGGAGCAGGACGTGCTCAGTGTCATGCATTTAAAATATAAGTTTAACTGGTACCCAAGCAAGTACACTGATGAGAGGTAAAGGAGACAGGGTGTAGGCCCTTTTTGTATTTTGCAGATCAAAGGTGTTCAATCCTTTTAAGGATGAGCATCATAGCAAGCATTGTCCACAGTTGGCGTGCCAATGGTTTCTCATCCCTGATAGACACAGACAAGAACTAAAGAGTTTACATCTAAATTCCTTCTGATCTGCAATATTTGCTATTAACATGGTCAATACATAGGTCAAATATCAAGCAGTTCTCTATGGCAAGTCCACTTTTGTGTCCCAGCAGGGTGGCCCCCCATAACTCACCCTTATATTTAAGATCTACCACGGTGTCCTATTCAGACATGACAGGCAGGGGGAACTCATGGCCGCTGCATTTAAAGAGACAGAGTCATAGACTAATAGGGATCTTGTCCTGCAATAGAAAGCAATTGATTATCCTTTTGAGCCAACAACACTTCCCCCAATACCTCCCTGGGGGTTCATCTGCTATGGGGTACCAGGACCACACAACCTCTACACACCCTTTTAACCAATGTATCCCCACACTTGCCAATTCAAACCCACACTTGCCAATCTTCCCCCCCCAGACTTGTAATCTGCCCCCTCTCTGTACATTATAAAGAAACGGAATATGTTAATACAACACCTTGAAAATCTGTGACTGGTTCTTTTATAAATTGTGGCATCTATACTAACAGTGCTAACAGTTAAATAAAAGAAGAATGAAAAAATCCCATGGTAGTGCCCCTTTAACAATGCTATGAGCCTCTACCATAGTTTCATCAATAACATAAGTAGTAGAAGTATTATTAGCTTCAAAGTTTATTAACATGCATTTGATTTTCATAAACAGTCAGGACTAAATGACCTCACAAAGCATATAATCCAAGCTAATTATATGTGAATGTTCATCCCATAACAAATATGTGAAGCATTAGACAGCCTGGGGTAGAGAGAAATAAAAACTACTGTCACTGGAGGGCGACTAGATGGGTAGCTCCTACCGGAATCAGTTCCACAAAATCACTCCTCAGGTCAGGGAAAATAGGAAATAGGCAAACGGGGCTATAATCACTGTTTCCCTGCTAGAACTTCCCCAACATAGCAGATGAGACCGGTCGTGTTGGGTAAAATCAGAAGAACTGTTTATTGATACACCAAACAGAGAATATATACAGTTGAACATCTTGATAAAACAGATTAGACAATAATCCTATACCAGGATTAACGTTTAACATAAGGATATACAAAGGGGAAATCCTGCCTCAAACTTTTCAGGATACAAAGGTGTCAAGTTCAGATATATACAGAGTACAGTGAATTGAAGTAACTTTTTAATTGAGGGACATTACTGCAGGGCATGACAAATTTAATTTGATTTTAGGAGCCAGAATTTTTTTTTAGGAGCCAGACAATCACGCAAACATAAACGCAATTCATAAACACACACGCCTACTTTACATATACACATATATACAAACCCCTCACACACACCTACTTTACATATACCCATATATCCAAACCCCTCACACACACCTACTTTACATATACCCATATATACAAACACCTCACACACACCTACTTTACATATATCCATATATACAAACACCTCACACACACCTACTTTACATATACACATATATACAAACACCTCACACACACCTACTTTACATATACACATATATACAAACAACTCACACACACCTACTTTACATATCCACATATATACAAACACCTCACACACACCTACTTTACATATACACATATATACAAACACTTCACACCCACCTACTTTACATATACACATATATACAAACACTTCACACACACCTACTTTACATATACACATATATACAAACACCTCACACCCACCTACTTTACATATACACATATATACAAACACTTCACACACACCTACTTTACATATACACAAATATACAAACACCTCACACACACCTACTGTACATATACACAAATATACAAACACCTCACACCCACCTACTTTACATATACACATACATACAAACACCTCACACACACCTACTTTACATATACACATATATACAAACACCTCACACCCACCTACTTTACATATACACATATATACAAACACTTCACACCCACCTACTTTACATATACACATATATACAAACACCTCACACCCACCTACTTTACATATACACATATATACAAACACTTCACACACACCTACTTTACATATACACATATATACAAACACTTCACACACACCTACTTTACATATACACATATATACAAACACCTCACACCCACCTACTTTACATATACACATATATACAAACACTTCACACACACCTACTTTACATATACACAAATATACAAACACCTCACACACACCTACTTTACATATACACAAATATACAAACACCTCACACCCACCTACTTTACATATACACATACATACAAACACCTCACACACACCTACTTTACATATACACATATATACAAACACCTCACACCCACCTACTTTACATCAGGGCTCGACAAACCCCGGGCGCCAGGTCGCCATGGCGACCAGGAAATCAGACCTGGCGCCCGGGTGCTGTTTGTCACAGGGAGCCCTTGCCGACTGCCATCTGTTACATGCAGCGCGAGGGGAGAAAGTCTGTGCGGATCACACAGACTGTAAGCTCCGCCCCCTCGCGCAACACGTTGTAGTGCCGAGTATCATGTGACAACTCGGCACTTAGCAGAAACCGAAAGAGGATCGGGCTCCAGCATAAATGTCCCCCTCCCCTGCAATGAGGTAAGCAGCAGGGAGGGAGGACAACGTAAGAGATACCATGTTTGTGTTTTTTTTAAAGAACAAAAATGTGTGAAGGTAACTGGCTGTGTATGTGGTCTGTGTGTATGTATGAGTGAATGTAACTGGCTGTCTATGTGGTCTGTGTGTATGTATGAGTGAATGTAACTGGCTGTCTATGTGGTCTGTGTGTATGTATGAGTGAATGTAACTGGCTGTCTATGTGGTCTGTGTGTATGTATGAGTGAATGTAACTGGCTGTCTATGTGGTCTGTGTGTATGTATGAGTGAATGTAACTGGCTGTCTGTGTGTATGTATGAGTGAATGTAACTGGCTGTCTATGTGGTCTGTGTGTATGTATGAGTGAATGTAACTGGCTGTGTATGTGGTCTGTGTATGTATGAGTGAATGTAACTGGCTGTCTATGTGGTCTGTGTGTATGTATGAGTGAATGTAACTGGCTGTCTATGTGGTCTGTGTGTATGTATGAGTGAATGTAACTGGCTGTCTATGTGGTCTGTGTGTATGTATGAGTGAATGTAACTGGCTGTCTATGGGGTCTGTGTGTGTGTGAATGTAACTGGCTGTGTATGTGGTGTGTGTGTGTGTGAATGTAACTGGCCGTGTATGTGGTGTGAATGTAACTGGCCGTGTATGTGTGTGTGTGTGTGAGAATGTAACTGGCCGTGTATGTGTGTGTGTGTGTGAGAATGTAACTGGCCGTGTATGTGGTGTGTGTGTGTGTGAATGTAACTGGCCGTGTATGTGGTGTGTGTGTGAGAATGTAACTGGCCGTGTATGTGGTGTGTGTGTGTGAATGTAACTGGCCGTGTATGTGGTGTGTGTGTGAGAATGTAACTGGCCGTGTATGTGGTGTGTGTGTGTGAATGTAACTGGCCGTGTATGTGGTGTGTGTGTGTGTGTGAATGTAACTGGCCGTGTATGTGGTGTGTGTGTGTGTGTTTGAATATAACTGGCCGTGTATGTGGTGTGTGTGTGTGTGTGAATGTAACTGGCCGTGTGTGTGTGTGTGTGTGAATGTAACTGGCCGTGTATGTGGTGTGTGTGTGTGTGTGAATGTAACTGGCTGTGTATGTGGTGTGTGTGAATGTAACTGGCTGTGTATGAATGTAACTGGCTGTGTATGTGGCATGTGTGAATGTAACTGGCTGTGTTTGTGGCGTATGTGTGAATGTAACTTTCTGTGTATGTGAGGTTGGTGTATGTGACTGTCTCCGTGCGTTTATGATTTTGTGATGTGCCGTTGTCTGGCTCCTAAATTTTTTAGCTGGCTCCTAAAACTTAATTAAATTTGTCAAGCCCTGCTTTACATATACACATATATACAAACACTTCACACACACCTACTTTACATATACACATATATACAAACACCTCACACACACCCACTTTACATATACACATATATAGAAACACCTCACACACACCTACTTTACATATACCCATATATACAAACACCTCACACACACCTACTTTACCTCTACACATATATACAAACACCTCACACACACCTACTTCACATCTACACATATATACAAACACCTCACACACACCTATTTTACATATACACATATATACAAACACCTCACACACACCTACTTTACATCTACACATATATACAAACACCTCACACACACCTACTTTCCATATACCCATATATACAAACACCTCACAAACAACTATTTTACATATACACATATATACAAACAACTCACACACACCTACTTTACATATTCCCATATATACAAACAACTCACACACACCTACTTTACATATACACATATCTGGCGCCTGGGGTTTGTCGAGCCCTGCATTACTGTACAACAGAAAACTAAATGACTTGCATAAAGACAATAGGTAAGGTGAAATATTGACAGGGTTTATAGGATAGGATACAATATTAACCTGGGGGAACACAGTGAATGGGAATAAGGTTTGGACCCAAGGGTACACATATTGGCTGACAACCAATCAAAAGTCTCAAATTATAACTGTAGTTACAATGTGCACGTGTCACATGGGAGCCTTTACACATGCTTGTCCAATATAAAGGTGAGCCATCGAGCTCTGCTTCATCACAAGGCTCCATGAACTCACAAAGGTAGTGAATTAGAAAGTGTGGTTGAGAAGGATTGGTCGGTAATGAAGAAGTAACAAAATATTGGGGGAAATACTTTACTCAAAGTGAGCAGTTCAAAAAGCAGTAAACCCACGGTTGGCAACATTTGAAAAAAGTTTCCAGGGACACTTTGCACCGTAGCTATCAATTACTTACTTGAAACTTTACCACACCCACTCCCCCAATGCCCCTTCCTTTCTGCCCAACCCACATAAGTAGCATAACTCAGCTCTGCTTAGATATTATGGTGCAGATTAGATCACTAGTTTGAAATTCTCACTGCACATTAAATCATCATTATGCCAGATCCATAGCACATCACCTTTATGTTTTTGTTCAGAATGGGGAAATTGTATTTTTAAAGCACAATTTAAAAGGACATTGTTTTAGATGGGACACATTAAAAAGGACATATTTGATGCATAACCTCTATTGAAACACAGAAGGTATAATTTTCAGATAATAAAAATGATTTTTTTTTAAATGCATTCCTTGTTTTTGTTTCCTTCCTCTGCCATTGCATCCACAGAAGTCAGCTTGCACCCACATAACTTTCCACTGCACCACCTTGGACCCATGGAACTTGCCACCGCTTGCACCCATAAGTCTAGTCAGTGCACCCAGCCTGCACCCAGAGGTCTAGCAAGAGCACCCAGCCTGCACCCACAGGTCTAGCCAGAGCACCCAGACTCATGGGCGTCCATGAGAAAAATACCTCTCAGACAGGGAACCATCTTTGCCCTCAGAACTTACCCTCAGAACCATCTTTGCACTCAGGACTTACACCCAGAACCATCTTTGCACTCAGGACTTACCCCCAGAACCATCTTTGCACTCAGGACTTACCCCCAGAACCATCTTTGCACAATGTTACTTTGTTCCTAAGAACATCCCAGGGGTATGCGCCAATACTGTTATTGTTGGACCTTAAACAGACTCTGTGTAGGCCACTTTAATGATGTTCTATCAGTGGCTGATGCTCCATTTGTGCTAGGTGTGCGCCGCACACCTAACACGGAGCACCCACGCTGTGTATTTCTGGAATACATCCGAGAGACGACACTGCACTGAATTCGGCAACAGAGTGAGTGACTCTGTTGCCGAATTCAGCACAGCATCGTCTTTCGGATGTAACGTTGTCTCTCGTGTATTTCCGGGGGTGTGTGCTGGCTGTTCTCAGCACACAAACCCCCGGAAATACAAGATAGACGTTGTGCCGCCTGTCACTCACGGGAATGATACACCCCTGTGTTCTATGAACGTTTACAGACTGTGCCACACACACTAGTTTAGCTTCCAATAGCATATATTTTGACAGATACAGGAAGATATATAGTTAGAAATAGTGTCATACACAGTGTCAAATACAAGTAGTGTTATAAACAGTCATATATGATCACACATATAAATACACAAACCGTGTCATACACAGTGTCACACACACACACACACACACAGTCTCACATACACACACAATGGCACATACACATTGTGTCATACACAGACACTCACACAGTCATATAGTAAGGGGAGGGATGGCAAGGGGAGCAGAAGGGCAATTGCCCCCTGTCAATGCCATAAACTTGCTAGTGCTAACTTTGCCCCCAAACAGCTAGTCAGTGCCATACTTGCCCAAACAACCTGCCATTTCCATATTTGTCCCCAAACAGCATGTCCGTGACATATTTTCCTCCAAACAGCCAATCAGTGCCATCTTTGTCCCATGCAGCTTGTCTAGGTACCATCTTTGCCTCAAAGCAGCTTGTGAGTTCAAGGGGCGTAGCTAGGCTCAAAAATGACCTGGGGCTACAGTCCACAGTTTAACCCTTTAAGGACAGATGACGTGCCAGGCACGTCACGGCAAATCGAGGACTTGCCGACAGGTGACGTGCCTGGCACGTCATGCACTTAACCAGCGGTCACTTTCTTTACTCTATCGGTGTTGCTACAATGCCTCTAGGTAGAGGCATTGTGCAACACCCCCAAAAAGTGCAGGGGCAGGCTACGATCACTCCCCGGAGTGATCGTAGCAGCCATTTAAAAATGGCTGCGCCCGCTGCACACGTGCTTAGGAAGCGAACGATCGTTCGCTTCCTAAGCACCTCCGGTGTTGCTAAAGTGCCTCGCTAGCGAGGCACTTAGCAGCACCTTCGGCTGCCCCCAGAACCCATGGTGGTCGCTCTCCTGAGCGACCCCATCGGCTCAGTAGAAGGGAACGCTGCCTGTACAGGCAGCGCTTCCCTTCTAATGGCAAGAGCATCGGAAGTGAATGTATTTCACTTCTGATGCTCTAGGGGGAGCCAATCGATGCCGGCACAAAAGATCTGTGTACAGTCAAAGGCAATATTAGTAAATATTGCCTTTGACAAGTATTGATCTGCCTCCCTCACCTTACTAGTTTTAGTAAGGGAGAGAGACAGATCAGATAATGTAAAAAATAAAATATTTAATAACATTTTAAACACCAAGGGCTTTTATAAAAGCCATTTAACCCCTTTCCTGCCATTGATCGCTGTGTACGCAGTGATCATACACAGCAGCACATTTTTTGCTGTCTGTGCAATTTTTAGGGGTTAATTTTTTTTACTGTAATTCATTACAGTATAAAAAAAGCTCTTTTAAGAGAGATTAACCCCTTGCTTGAGGTAGATCACTGCCTAAGCAGCGATCTGACGCAAATGCAGCAATCTTGCTGCAGAAGCATTTTTAATTTTTTTAAAAACTTTTTTATTACACCCGTCACGGGTTAATTATACCTGCTAGGTTTTTTTTTAGCTGTCTGAGCGCATGTATAGCGATCAGTAACAGCTGATAAGTGACAAAGGCGGGTTGGCATTTGCTCAGATGAGCATCACCATTCGTCTGGTTAGATCAATATTTGTAAATATTTGATCTGACCCGTGTAGATCTGCCTCCCTCTCACTTGAGTGTTAGTGAGGTAGACAGACAGAGCTGTATAATGTAAGTTTTTAATTATAATATATTTAATAAAATTGAGACCCAAAGGCTTTTATAAAAGATGTTTCCAGTATTTAACCCCTTCCCTGCAATTGATCGCTGTGTACGCAGTGATCTTACACAGGAGCACATTTTTTGCTGTCTGTGTGTCACGTTCAGGAGCGAGGTTGGAACCGCTTTGCAGAGAAATAGAGGTTAGTGCAACGAATCCCGGTAATAGAACAGAATTCTTCCGCCTGAAGGAAGTCCACCTTATGGTTGAGCCTCAGGTTTCGTTCCCCCAGGTCTTTTGCACTCTGCACTACTACCAGAGTATCGAAGCTGAAACCAAGGTACTGGACTGGAAGTTGTAACAGGGCCGAGGCGGAGGTAACAGGACTGGAAGCTGTAACAGGGCCGAGGCGAAGGTAACAGGGACACAGGCAAAAGAGTAGTCAGGCAGGCGATAAGTCGAGGCTGGCAGAGTTCAGGCGAAGTCAAAACAGGCAACAGGTCAGGACAGGCAGCAAAAAGGCAAGGTCAGGTAGCAAAGTTCGGCAACAGTAATATAGAATAGGAAGTACAAAAACGCTAGTAAAGGCTCAAGGCACTATCATAGGCAAAGGTTGAATGCAGACTGAGCCTTTAAATATCCCTCCAAGGCAAGTCTCCGCCTCTGGGATGAAAATGAGGCTTGGAAAGCAAACTAGGAAGTAGTATATAAAACCAAGAAGTCTCCGCCTCTGAGATGAAAATGAGGCTTGGAAAGCAAACTAGGAAGTAGCATATAAACCCAAGATGGAGCCGCCATGTGGAAGGGACTTCTTATGGCAATAGCTAATTCTTAGGCAGAATATAGTGTGGAGGAGGATAGGCTGCACTGCATAAGCGCATGCGTACATTTTATGGAACCATAGCAGCGGATCTGGGACAGGACCTTGTGGTAAGTATTACATCGAGCACATTTAGCACAAGCAGTAACGTAATCACGGGCATCACGGGAGAGGGTAGGCCACCAAAAATTTAGTGTTGGCGACTCCCCTATGTCCGGCGATGGGAGAGTCATGCGCCCAGGACAGTACAGCCGTTCTGAATCTAGGTTGGACAAAATAGCGGCCAGGGGGGCATTGCAGGACCTTCGGTCTACGATACTGAGTTCTGGAAATCCGTTGTAACAGTACTGGAGAGACTACCGCAATGATCTGAGTGGAAGGGAGAATCGTGTTCTCTTTAGGAATGTAGGTAGCAAGTTCATGTATTCGTGACTAGGCATCTGCTTTTTTATTTTTGGACCCGGGACGGTAGGTCAGTACGAAATTGTATCGGGTAAAAAATAATGCCCATCTGGCCTGTCGGGGATTAAGTCTTTTAGCTTTCTCAATGTAAAGGAGAGTCTTGTGATCGGTCAGAATGGTAATAGGAATAATTGTGCCTTCCAATAAATGTCTCCATTCTTCTAGGGCCATTTTAATGGCTAGTAGTTCCCTATTACCGACATCGTAATTACATTCAGCAGATGTGAACATTTTAGAAAAATAAGAGCAAGGATGAATACGATTGGTTGTTTGATCTCTCTGTGACAAAATAGCTCCAGCACCGAATTCTGATGCATCAACCTCCAAAATAAAAGGTAATTTAGGATCTGGGCGATGAAGTATAGGAGCTGTAATAAAAGCTTTTTTGAGTTTTTTGAAGGCTTGGGTGGCTTGGGGAGGCCAGGTCTTAGGATTAGCACCTTTTCTGGTGAGCGCTGTTATGGGTAATACTATTTTAGAGAAGTTTCTGATAAATTTTCTGTAGTAGTTGGCGAACCCTAAAAAGCGTTGGATGCCTTTTAGGTTGGTGGGAGGTGGCCAGTCTTCAATAGCCAGAACTTTGTCAGGGTCCATCTCGAGGCCGTTTTCTGTAATGGTGTAGCCCAGAAACTTGATTTTATTCTTTTCAAATTCGCATTTCTCAGCTTTGGCGAATAACGTATGTTCTCTCAAGCATTGGAGTACTTGTCTTACTTGAATCCTGTGTTCTTGGATATCTCGGGAGTAGATTAGAATATCATCCAAGTATATCATGACATGGGACAATAACATATCACGGAAGATATCATTCATGAAATTCTGAAACACTGCGGGGGCGTTACATAGGCCGAAGGGCATCACTAAGTATTCGTAGTGGCCATATCTGGTATTGAATGCCGTCTTCCATTCGTCATTCTCGCGGATACGGATGAGATTGTATGCCCCACGCAGGTTTAATTTGGTAAAAACTGTAGCTTCCCTGAGTTGATCATGTAATTCAGCTATCAAAGGTAGAGGGTATTTATTTTTTACAGTGATTTTGTTTAATCCTCGATAGTCGATACATGGTCTGAGTGAGCCTTTCTTTTTAGCTACGAAGAAAAACCCTGCCCCTGCAGGAGAGGAGGATGGTCTTATAAAGCCCCTTTTAAGGCTTTCGTCAATGTATTGTGCTAATGCTTGATTTTCTGGTTCAGAGAGGGGATAAGTACGTCCTGAAGGAGGCGAAGTGCCGGGCAAGAGTTCGATAGCACAATCATAGCTTCTATGAGGAGGGAGAGTTTTAGCACGTTCTTTAGAAAAGACGTCTAGAAATTCCCAATAATAAGCAGGAACTATAGATCGAGGATCTTCAGGGGTAAGTTCAAGAACCGAGTAGACCTTGATAGGCTGATGACAACACGTATTCTTGCAATGATCACTCCAGGCAGTAATCTCACCCTGAGACCAATCGATGATGGGGTTGTGTTTCTGTAGCCATGGCATACCAAATATGACTGGAAGAAGAGGACTACATAGGGCGTCAAAAGTAATCTCCTCAGAGTGGAATATCCCAATCTTAGCTCCTAATAAAATAGACTCTTCAGAAATGAATCCGGTACCGAGCGGAGAGCCGTCTAAGGAAGCAATGGGACTACTTTGTTTTTTGTAATTGAAGAGAATCCCTTGTTGCATAGCCCAATTCTTGTCAATAAAATTTCCAGCAGCTCCAGAATCGATGAAGGCTTGTGTGGTCAGCCTTTCAACCCCCAACAAAGCTGACAAAGCTATGCATGGGTGGTATCCCTGTGCTCGGGAGATGTTGCTGAACATATATTGTGGTATTGTTTGTCAGTGACACATACCGAAATATGTGAATTTGTGTCTAAAGTACAATGTATGTGGGAAAAAATACACAATAAAATGACTACCACAAACATTGACAAAGGCTGGTGGTAGAATTGGTGCATGGAAAGTGTTAAAATACCACCATTTAAAATAGCCTAGGGTGTCTACTTTTACAAAATATATACTTTTTTGGGTAAAATACACTGTCCTACTTTAAAAAAAAGTCCCAAATGAAAGATGGGCTCAGACTGACTACACGTCAAAATTCCAAGTTGAAAATGCGCACCTTCACAATGTGGCCCTCTAGCCCCCAAACAACCCAACAAACCTATGCATGGGTGGTATCCCTGTACTCAGGATATGTTGTTGAACACATACTGGGTTATTGTTTGGCAGTGACACATACCAAAATCTGTGAATTTATGTCTGAAATACAATATTTGTGAAAAAAAAAACACACAAAAATTACTACCACAAACTTTGACAAAGGCTGGTGGTAGAATTAGTGCATGGAAAGTGTTAAAATACCACCATTTGAAATAGCGTAGGGTGTGTACTTTTAAAAAATATATGGGTTGATGGGGTAAAATACACTGGCTGGTTTCAAATATGTCCCAAATGGGACATGGGTGCAGGCGGTCTGCATGTCAAAATTTCAAGTTGGAAAACCAAAAACTGCACCTCCAAAATTTGGCCTTTTACCCCCCAAACAACCCAACAAACCTATGCATGGGTGGTATCCCTGTACTCAAGAGATGTTGCTGAACACTTATTGTGGTGTTATTTGGCAGTGACACATACCAAAATCTGTGAATTCATGTCTGAAGTACAAGGTTTGTGAAAAAAAAAAACACAAAAAAATTACTACCACAAACTTTGACAAAGGCTGGTGGTAGAATTAGTGCATGGAAAGTGTTAAAATACCACCATTTGAGATAGCCTAGGGAGTCTACTTTTAAAAAATATATGGGTTGATGGGGTAAAATACACTAGCTGGCTTCAAATATGTCCCAAATGGGACATGGGTGCAGGCTTGTCTGCTCTGTCCAAGAGGTGCAGGCATCAGTGGTTTAAAGATGTGCGCTGCCGGTCACCTGCTCTTCTACAGATAATCGGGCTCATGCAATTAACTGTTTGCTTTTCAACTGGAAACGCTTCTACAGATAGCGCACATGAGCCCGATTATCAGGAGAAGAGCAGATGACCGGCGACAACTGTCTTTAAACCACAGATGCCTGCTACTCTCAGACGGAGCAGACAAGACAGTGAGAGGTGAACCTGGCTATGTGTCTGACTGTATGTGTGAGTGTCTGTGAGTATATGTGCGTGTGAGTAAAAAGTGTGTGTCAGTATGAGCATAAGTGTGAGTAATAAGTGTGTGAGTAATAAGTGTGTGTCAGTATGAGTATATAGTATATAGAGAAGCTGTGGCCAAATGTTACTGTTGGCACCAGAGCTGCTGTGCACTACATCACCCATAATGCTCAACCAGAGAGACACACCTAGATGGAACGACACATACAGCTGACACAGACAGATACACACATACACACAAGACAGGTGTATTAGACAGACACACACGAGAGACATATTAGACAGACACAGACACACACACAAGAGATATATTAGACAGACAAACACACGAGAGACATATTAGACAGCCATACACACAAGAGATATTAGACAGCCATACACACACACACAAGAGAGACATATTAGACAGACACACATACACACAAGAGAGACATATTAGAGAGACACATGCATACACACACAAGAGTGACTTATCAGACACACACATACACACACACGAGAGACATATCAGACAGACACACACATACACACGAGAGACATATCAAACAAACACACACATACAAGAAACATCTTAGACAGACACACCCATACTTACAAGAGACATATTACACAGACCTGGACACACATATACACAAAAGAGACATATTAGACAGACCTGAACACACATATACACAAAAGATACATTTTAGACTGACAGGGACACACACACACAAAAGAGACATATTAGACTGACAGGGACATTCACATACACAAAAGAGACATATTAGACAGACAGGGTTACAAACATACACACAAAAAGACGTTTTAGACAGACATGGACACACACATACACAAAAAGAGACATATTACACAGACAGGGACACACACATACACAAAAGAGACATATTATACTGACAGGGACACACACATACACAAAAGAGACATATTAGACAGATCTGGACACACACATATACACAAAAGAGACATAGTAGACAGACAGGGACACACACATAAACAAAAGAGACATATTACACAGACAGGGACACACACATACACAAAAGAGACATATTAGACTGACAGGAAGACAGATATACACAAACAAGACATATTAGACAGACCTGGACATACACACATACACATAAACAGACATATTAGACAGACATGGACACACACATACACAAAAGAGACAAACTAGACAGACAGGGAAACACACACATACAGAAAAGAGACATACTTGACAGAAAGGGACACACACATACACAAAAGAAACATATTAGACAGGCAGTGACACACAAAAAAGACAGAAGCAGTGGGATAGACAAAATATATTTTTAAAAAACAGACCCAAAAAACATGGAGGGCCTACCTTGTGCAGCACGTTCCTGGGTGGGAGGGAAGTGGCAAGGCAGGTCATGGAGGTGGAGGGGAAGCTGAGCCGTTTTCTGCAGCCCCTGCAGTCTTGGAATGGGACAGCACACTGCAGCCTTCCCAGGGCAGGACAGCACAGCATACCTTATGGTGTGTGCTATGAGGAAGGACACAGCAATATTCCTGCCAGTCACATGGTAATGGGTAGGGTTGGGGACGGGGTTATCATTTCATATATCCGCCATCCCTTCCCTTGGCCCCAAACAACTTTTCAGTTACATATTTGAGCCCCCCAAAAAAACTTACCAGGGCCATATTTACCCCAAAACAGCTTTATCTCTTAAAATGAGCGCCAGGATGTCACCTAACACCCAGAGCTCTGACTTTAAAGAAGACACCGAGTGCAAGGGGGGATTTTTCAGTTTGTGCCAATTCAGCCAGTTGCACTCTTCACCTTCATGCAGAGAACACACTGATAAGGGAAAAAACTGTAAATATGAAGGCACCCAGCAGATGGCGCCAGTGATCTTTCAATGACATTTTAAACATCACAAACATACGGAAGCGGCTAGTTAGGGTGCTGGGACCCGGAGGATAAAATCTGCTACAAAGGAAAACCAGTAAGTAGTTTGGACTGGGGTTTGACGGTTCCTGATTTATATCAGTACGTTTGTGTCTGGGTTATATGTAATGTAATATTTTAAGAATAGCTGTCTGTGGTCAAGAGAAACAAATGACTGCCTGGCATGATACCTTCATCTAGCAGCCATGGCTCTCCCTACTAATAGACGCATTATGATGACACAGCCCTGATTGGGGCGGTTGATTATTACTAACAGGACCAGTCGACAGAGGTTGCAATTCTGCATATATTTGAGTATGATGAAAATGTATTAATAATAGTTAACTAAACGGCCAGTTCTGGAGAAGTAATGAGCCTGGGAGGAGATTTTGTCTGTACAGCTCTATACTTCATATTTCAATGGGGTGTATAGCTTCCTAAACACAGCTCTATGGCATTCTTATACATGCCTTTTCACCACAGCTTTATTAGAGGAAAAACTATTTCATATGCTTAGTAAAGGTTATCCAATGTATAATATCTAATACTATTATAATATATTACTAGGCTTGTAAAAAGCTACTTAGGTTATCAAATTGCTATGCTTCTGCTTTAGTTTTTTTTTTTAAATGACATTAAAATATATAATAGCTAGCTATCCTTGTAGTCACTTGCAATTTGATCATACTTGCATGCAACCATGCTAGTTCTAGTGCAGGAATTGCATATCAGCTGAGGGAGCTGGTAGGTGTTGTACTGTTATGTAAGCTAGCCATATAAGCACAGGTTTTCTTTTATAAAGAAAGCTTTAACTAGTTACATAGACTGTATATCCTGCATACTACAGTTGAACATTTTTATTATAAACAAATAATGAAAACTGGTAATCCTTGTAAGCCTTGTGTAATGGGAGGCTATTGGTTTCACTTTAAATTAACAAAAGATGACCTAGTGAAGTCTCAGTAAAAACAAAAGTCTATTTGCCAGAAGGACTGACACCTGTTCAGTTTTTGAAGGGACAGTAAAGTTTTTAACATGATTTGGGAAAACAAAAACTTAGATGTCTTTCTCTTTTCATATGCCTCTTAGTTGAGGCAGTACTGAGTGTCCCCAAACTCACGTGGGTGCAAGATGAAGATTACTGCTTGTATAGTGTAGAGGCTTTTTTTCAGTTTGATTTTATGCAGGCATTCTGCATAAATCACATTTTTGATATTTAATTCAAGCCCTCCGACAGTTACTACACTGTTTGTTTATTGCAGGTGTGGCAGAACTAATTATATTGACTATGAGTATATAAAGTTTTGTTTCATTTAGTCACTTCCTGTGCTGCTGGAAAATAATACATTGTGTTGACTGTAATAGACTTGCTCTTGTACACAGTAGGATCTGTTAACAGTGCAACACTGCTGACACCATTAGAGGGACAGGAAATTCGATTTATTTGATTGAAATTGACTTTTACTCAGAGTCCTGGCTTCTTGCAAATTGCTGTAATTTTCACAATTTCATCTAACTATAAGTATTTTATATTTTAATCAAAATGTAAAGCATGCATTTTTAGGTACTGTGAATGCACATTTGGAAGATGCATTTTGGGCACCAGACAGTCCCTATAAGTGTAAAAGTAAACCGTAAATTGTAATACTTGTATCCAAATTGCTGTCCAATTTTTGAAGAGTGCACCACTGCCTTTTCTTACTCTCTGAATCATATGTGCACAACTGAGGAAAAGCATGTCATGCATGCATGTGACATCGATGCCCAGTATTTTACGCAATTTTATATGCTGTATGTTAAGCATTTAAAATAAAGGTCCAGTGTGTATTATGCTATTTTTATTGCATACTCAATTATACAAGCCAATAGAGCATATTCTATCAAAACAAGCATAACATTATATCATGAGCACTGTGGAAAACGCTAATACTATTGGTACTTGAAAACCATGTATGAAGTGATGTAATTTTGCTGTTGGGAGCTACCAAAGCATTTTGATAGATAAAAAGCACTTGTTTTTTTTTAAAACATTATAGAAAATTATATATTGATAAAAAACTATATTTTTAGGTTGCTGAGCACAAAATGGGCGGTCATGTATTCTGCCTGTAACTAGATACAAACTTCAAAGTATCACACAGCCCCTTTTTTCAGCTTTATCCTATCTTAAAAACAAGATCATTATCCACCCTTCATTTATATATAAATAAAACATCAGAAAAGCCTTACTTAGACTGTATTATTATATATATGTGGAATCAAAAAATACATTTGAGTGCTGCTCATATCGCTCCAGTTGCAAATTTACCCCGCCCATGTGTTTAAATAATTGAAATTTAGGACAGGACTTGCCTAATGCATTGCCTTGAAGATTTTATATATTCAACAACTACTCCTGGCACTCTGTGCAATCTCCTTTCTATAGCAGTATTCTGGAGATGTACAAAAGGTCCTTAACCTGAGCTAAGATGAAAGGAATTAACAGTTTCAGGGCTATGTGTACCTGTGGCCCATTAACCTAGTTTTTAGTGGATAAGTACGAATGATTACACATTCCCTCAACATATTTTTAAACTTAATTTTAAAGAATGATCAAAGCAGGTTTGAATCTGACAGGGGGTGCAGCCAGCCATATCATACCATAGTCAATCACATCTCTGGATTATATGTGCAGAATAATCTTTAAACTATTGACAGCATATTCTGGGGTAAGAACTTGAATTATAAACAATTTAATTCAGAGGTTCTGCAAAAACATTTATCATTCAAAACATAGTTTCCCATAATAAAGGTAGGAATATCTATGTAATTTCACCTACGTATTCATGCTTCCCAACTGTCCAATTTTGAGAGACTGTCCTGCCGAGCTCTACTTCTGTCCCGAAAAATGGGACGGATGTGGAGCAGGAGGGCAAAGTGGGATTTGAGTGGGCAATTCTGTGTTGCCAGTTTCTTTCTCCGGTGTGTGAGGTTTGTGTGCAGTGGCGCAGACAATATGAGTGACAGTGCTATCACGCATGCACAATTAGCGCTGACACTCAACCTCCCAAGCTTTGCCCACAGCATACCGGTTTGCCAGTATGCATGGTGCAGGACAAAAAAATATTAGACAATTTTAACTAAACTTTAAAATAACTTTTGGTTATTTTCTATATGTTGCATGTGTTCTTATGTGGAATGCAATTATTTTACTTTAAAACCAAATACAGTTCTGTATTTGTACATTGAAAACAATTTCAGAGGGGCTTCTAAATTCAGTGACGCCAGCGAGATGGAGAACACATGGGGCTCCCCCTGCAGCAGTTTTAATGAAAGTAATTGCTTGCTATTTGGGGGGCTGTGGTTTCAAACAGTTTTGTGTGCAAAGCAAGGAGGACCCTAAAGAGAAATACTTGATATGCAGTTTTTAAGGGATATGAATTGTTGAGGAAAAATCTGATCTGATTTTGCTTCAACGTCTGTACTTTTGCAGATAAGTTTAAATGTTTTTGAACGTTACGTTTTGCATAGTGAAAATGTTGTCTATAGTAACATCTTTATATGTCTCATGATCTGACGTCAGTATCATCTGATTATTATGTATAGAAACTATCTAAACTTCCCATTTCAAGATTCGAAAGAAGGTTACTCTTACTTTTAATTTTCTCATTTAACACTTGCATGAACATAATAATACAGGGCTTGACAAATTTAATTTGATTTTAGGAGCCAGAATTTTTTTTTAGGAGCCAGACAATCACGCAAGCATAAACACAATTCATAAACACACACGCCTACTTCACATATATACATACACACCTACTTTACATATACCCATATATACAAACACCTCACACACACATATATACAAACACCTCACACACACCTACTTTACATATACACATAAATCCAAACACCTCACACACACCTACTTTACACATCCACAAATATCCAAACACATCACACACACCTACTTTACATATACACATATATCCAAACACCTCACACACACCTACTTTACATATACACATATATCCAAACACCTCACACACACCTACTTTACATATACCCATATATCCAAACACCTCACACACACCTACTTTACATATACATACAAACACACACCCACCTCACACAGGCGTTGCGCGAGGGGGCGGAGCTTGCAGTCTGTGCCATCGGCCATCGGCACAGACTTTACCCCCTCGCGCTGCGGAAAAATCGGATGGCAGCGGCAAGGAGACCATGAGGCCGACAGCACCCAGGCGCCAGGTCTAATTTCCTGGTCGCCATGGCGACCTGGCGCCTGGGGTTTGTCGAGCCCTGTAATAATACATATCCGGATGATACCGGATTTTGACTAGGCATAATTCAAATGATAGGAGAAAATAGATTGCCCTTTCCTGAATACATTTTGGTTTGAATGCGTCTGATGGAATGTCATTTTCTGTTTACTTCCAACCATCAGGTTTTTGGCGACAAGTATAAAAAAATATATATATTTGAATGGTAATTATCCTTAGTCCCACCCCAGTACCCTACAAAAAACCTCTGGCATTAAAAATGCTGTTCCTTGAGCTAGGTGTGGAATAGAACAATATCAAGGATGCGGCGATGGGGCATTAACCACAGTCTATCATCAATTGATGGGGCACAGTGATGATAGACTGGGGTTCTAAAATACAAGGGTTTTATGCTACATAACTAGATTGATGCCTTGACTTGGGATGAGCATTACATGCACGGGTATTTATGTGGCTTTCAGTGTGATGCATGTTTCTTTTTTTTGATAATTGGACGAGTTATCCTGTTCCACTTCTTGTGTCTGAACATCTATATACCAACAAAAACTTAGCTTGCAATTAAAATTAAATTATCTAAATACTTACTGATGGAAAGTATGCAATACCACTCTCACTGTCTGGCTAGCTATATAATGCTGGGAGCTATGGTTTACCACTTGATGTCTGGTTAACTGTATACCCATGGGAGCTATTAAGTATCACAAAATCGCCTGCAATTTCCTGTTGATTCCTTATAATTGTTAGTCATTCATTTTATGGTTATTTATTATTTTTCTACAAATCACTGCTATAAAACAATTTTGAGGGGTGAATGCAATTTTCTATTCCTGCCTCAGGTGCAGAGAAAACTAGCAATGGCTCTGCTGTGTAGTCTGGTAAGATGCCTCTTTTATTCACCTCTATAGTGCTATCAAGGAAAGATGTTATATGGCCTATAATGGAACATTCTGTTGTCTTGAGTTATGTGTTGCTTAAAGGAATAATCTGGAGCAAAGTGTTAAATGTGGATAGAATGTTTCTATTGATTTGGGGGATGGGATGGTTCATCGCGGCTGCATGAACACAGCTGCTTCACTGGTCCCTCTCACGCAAGAGGTCATCGCCGAACCTTTCTTCGCGGGACAGCTCATTATGGGTTGGGGGGTTTAGTATTAGGGTTCGGGGAGGGTAGTATTAGGGTTCAGGGGGGTTAATAGTATTAGGGGGTAGTGTTTGGGTTGGTATGGGGGTTGTGTATGTTTGTAAGTGCTGAACTGTCAGCGCTTACATTGCCGCAATGAAGCGGCCACGTTGATCTTCACCGCTGTCATTTCAGCATTCAAACTGCCGCGCTGAACTGTCCTAGACTCTTGATTTGGTTCCTGTTTTGTACGTTGCCTAGGAATTGCTCTTCATAAATACGGCCACATATTTCACTGTGCAAAAGTATTTTACATGAAATACTATGGATTTTCCTCTTTCCTGATTCGTGCAAAAGGAAACTGGCTTAAATTATTTGCCTGACTCCAAATTCCACAAACATTTGTCAAATATTGTGCTTAAATTGTTTCACAGGCCTTTTATATTCAATTCGTAGGATGAAATATTAAACAAATAACTTTACTAGTAACCAGTGTCAGATGCAGTGCAAATGAAATATTAACCCCTTGGCGACCTAGTCCGTCCTGTGTCAAAACGAGCACTGAAAGCGGAGTTTTTCCGCTTTCAGTGCTCTAAGGGCATTGTAACGATGCTTCCGTGTGGAAGCATCGTACAATGCTAAAAAAAATGCCCGTCGGCATTTCGATCGCTCCGGAGAGCGATCGAAATGCCGGTTTTAAAGGCACAGAGCCTTTAAAACACGAGCATTAAAAAAGTGAGCATAGGAAGCGAATTTTTCGCTTCCTATGCTCAGAAAGTGTTCCTGATTGCCTCGCAAGTCGAGGCAATCAGGAACACAAAAAAAAATGCACGATCTTGGTCACTGAGTGACCAAGATGGCGCTGCCCTACTAAGGGCAAGAGCACAGGAGGCAGGAAGTACCTGCTTCCTGTGCTCTCTGGCTGTCACACGATTGCCTCTTCACAGAGGCAATCAGTGACTGCCAGGCACACTGACAGGCAGTGGGGATGTTCTGCTGAACATCCCCACTGACTGGTCAGATCAATATTAACCCTATATTGATCTGACCAGTTATGATCTGTCTCCCTCTCCTCACATTTTTTTTAGTGAGGGAGAGAGACAGATCAAAGTTGTAAAAGTTAAAAAAAACAATAAATACACAACACACAAATAATAAAACAATAAAAAAATTTTTATTAAAGCAATTTCCTGCGTTTAACCCCTTCCCTGCCACTGATCTTGCATAAGCAGTCATCGTGCACATCAGCGCATTTATTTTTGCTGTTTGTGCATTTTTTAGGGGTTCATTTTTTTTGTACTGTAATTTATTACAGTACTAAAAAGACTCTTCTAAGAGTTATTAACCCCTTATTTGCCGTCGATCACTGCTTACGCAATGATATTGACGCCAAAGCAATTTTTATCTGTCTGCATATTTTTTTTTTTTTTTTTTACACATACCCGCTAGGGGATTACATGTAAAGTAAAAATATTTGAGATTTTTTTTTTAAGCTGCCTGAGCGCATAGCGATCTGTAACAGCGAATTAGTGGCAAAGGCGGTTTGGTGATTCCTCAATTAAGCTCACCATTCGCCCTGGTCAGATCAAAATTAATCGGATCAATATTCACAAATATTGATCTGCCTCCCTCTCCTCACTTACATTTTTTGTGACGGAAAGAGACAGATCAGTATTAGTGATATAAAATAACATTTTATAAAATTGGCAGGTTTTATGAAATTCTTTCACTGTGTATTAACCCCTTCCCTGCCATTCATCACTGTGTAAGCAGTAATCTTGCACAGCAACAATATGTTTTGCTGTCTGCACTGTTTTATGGATTAATTCCTTTGTACTGTAATGTATTACAGTACTAGATAGGCTCTTCTAAGAGCTATTAACCCCTTCTTTGCTCGAGATCACTGCTTACGCACTGATTCTGAGGCCGCGGACTCGGTTCGATTTTGACCCTATTCAGCTTTCTGATACATCATCTAGCGATGTATCGATGGCTGCTGAGCCCTTGCCACAAGTAGTGATGGGGGTGTACCGATAAAAAAATATATGGTTTGGTGGGGGTAAATTACATTGGCTGGCTTCAAAGATATATCCCATAAAGGACACGGACGCAGGTTGACTACATGTCAAAATTCCAAGTTGGAATTTTGAGATGCGCATCTCACAAATGTTGCCTTCTAGCCAAAAACAAACCAACAAACCTATGCATGGGTGCTATCCCTGTACTCGGGAGATGTTGCTGAACACATATTGGGTTGTTGTTTGGCAGTGATAAATACCTGAATCTGTGAATTCATGCCTGAAGTACAATGCATGTGGAAAAAAAACTCCAAAAAAAGTACTACCACAAACTTTTACAAAGGCTGGTGGTAGAATTAGTACCTATACAGTATTAAAATACCACCATTTGAAATACCTTAGGATGTCTATTTTCCAAAAATATATGGTTTGATGTGGTACAATTCATTGGACGGCTTCAAAAATGTTCCAAATGGAACATGGGCGAAGGCTGACTACATGTCAAAATTCCAGGTTGGAATTGCGCACCCCCTAAATGTGGAATTTTAGACCCAATACAAACCAACAAACCTATGCATGGGGGGTATCCCTGTACTCAGGAGATGTTGCTGAACACATATTGAGGTGTTGGTTGGCAGTGGCAAATACCAGAATCTGAAAATTCCTGCCTGAACTACAATGTGTGTGGGGAAAAAATGACATCCCAACCCTTTGACATAGGTTGGTGGTAGAATTAGCACTTGGAAAGTGTTAAAATACCACAATTTTAAATACCCTAGGATGTTTTCTAGTTTTCCAAAATATATGGTTTTATGGGGTAAAATACTTTGACAGGCTTCAAAAGTGTCCCAAATGGAACATGGGCGCAGGCTGACTACATGTCAAAATTCCAAGTTGGAAATGCACCCCCCCTAAACGTGGCCTTTTAGCCCCCAAATAATTTAACTAACCTACACATGGGTGGTATCCCTGTACTCAGGAGATGTTGCTGAACACATATTAAGGTGTTGTTTGGCACTGACACATAATAGGATCTGTGAATTCATGCCCGATGTACAATGAATGTGAAAAAACAAATTACTATCCATAACATTGACATAGGCTGGTGGTAGAATTAGTGCATGAAAAGTGTTAAAATACTACCATTTGAAATACCCTAGGGTGTCTAGTTTTCAAAAATATATGGTTTTGTGGGGTAGAATACACTTTTTGGCTTCAAAAATGTCCCAAATGGGACATGGGCGCAGGTTTTCTGCACGTCAGAATTCCAAGTTGGAAAACCAAAAAGTGCACCTCTCAAATGTGGCCTTTTAACCCCCAAATAACCTAACCAACCTATACATGGGTGGTATCCCTGTACTCAGGAGATGTTGCTGAACACATATTGAGGTGTTGTTTGGCACTGACATATAACAGGATCTGTGAATTCATGCCCAAAGTACTATGTATGTGAAAAAAAATTACTATCCATAACATTGACATAGGCTGGTAGTATAATTAGTGCATGGAAAGTGTTAAAATACTACCATTTGAAATACCCTAGGGTGTCTAGTTTTCAAAAATATATGATTTTGTGGGATAGAATATACTTTTTGGCTTCAAAAATGTCCCAAATGGGACATGGGCGCAGGTTTTCTGCACGTCAGAATTCCAAGTTGGAAAACCAAAAAGCGCACCTCTCAAATGTGGCCTTTTAACCCCCAAATAACCTAACCAACCTATACATGGGGGGTATCCCTGTACTCAGGAGATGTTGCTGAACACATATTGAGGTGTTGTTTGGCACTGACATATAACAGGATCTGTGAATTCATGCCCAAAGTACAATGTATGTGAATAAAAATTACTACCCAAAACATTGACATAGGCTGGTAGTATAATTAGTGCATGGAAAGTGTTAAAATACTACCATTTGAAATACCCTAGGGTGTCTAGTTTAAAAAAATATATGGTTTTGTGGGGTAGAATACACTTTCTGGCTTCAAAAATGTCCCAAATGGGACATGGGCACAAGTTTTCTGCACGTCAGAATTCCAAGTTGGAAAACCAAAATGCGCACCCCCTAAATGTGGCCTTTTAGCCCCAAAACAAACCAACAAACCTATGCATGGGTGGTATCCCTGTACTCAGGAGATGTTGCTGAACATATTGAGGTGTTATTTGGAAATACCCCTTCACATTTTAAGGTAATGTTTGCCTAAATTGCAATAATTGTGAAAAATTAAAAAAAAAAAGATTTTTTTCTGCAAACTTTGGCATAGATTGGTGGTAAAATGGCTACATGAAATGTGTAAAAATACCCCAAGTTAAATGCCCTGAGTTGTCTAGTTTTCAAAAATATGTACATGTTGGGGGTCATTCATGGATTTAGTACAGAAATCAGTGTTACAATGTCACTATCGCTAATTTTGAAAGAAAGGATTTTAAAATAGCTTTGCACCACTTATAGTTCTGGCCCTGTAACATGAATAAAAAAGCACAAAAACATAAAAACATGGGCTATTTCTGAACTCAGGACATATATTAGAAACTTTTTAGCAGTGTTTTTTTGTTGTCTCTTGTACATGAGTATACGATTTTTCAAATAAAAGTCATAAAAAAATAATTTTTTCAATTTTTTTGCCATATTTTATTATTTTTTTTACATCAAATGATATGCTATTATCAAAAAAATGGTATCAAAAGAAAGCCCTACTTATAACGATAAAAACGATATATAGTTTGTGCGGGTACACTAAATGAGACAGAAATAAATTACAGCAAAACACAAACACCTCAGAAATGTTAAAACAGCACATGTCACCAAGCGTCGGACAAGCCAAAAAAGTCATGTCACTAAGGGGTTAAACAAATCACTTTACTAGTAACCAGGAAGTCAGATGCTGTGGATATGAAATACTAAACAAAGCTCTTGACTAGTAACCAGGAAGTTAGTGGTATAGTATCTTCCGTCTGATCTCGTGCATGATGGCTTTCTCAGTAATATTGTATTGTGGAAGCATGAGCCTAAAACTTTCAAAAGTAACTGAAACAATCTCATATTTGTTCATATCATTCTTAGACAAATATGAGTATCCATCTAAAGCAACTAGCAGTCTTTTCTTTCATTGTATATGTTCGTGGATGATAACACATTTTATAACTAACCTTCAAATACTACTGATATAGCCTATAGAGCTGTGAACAGTATATCACAGCACTGTGATTTGCCTCTTATAGTGAGATTTATAACAACAAACATGTCACTCGGTTATACTTAATGGACATATATGTAGTCAGGACTGCAGAGCAATATCATTAGAATATTATACTGGAAGGATATATATATAATATACCTAAAAAGATAAATACAGGTACCTTACATCGAATTATGGGTTATAAAAGCTGCTACCAAAACACCAGATTGTGGTTTCTCAACATGACAAAATAAAGCTAGAATAATGAATGGTGGGAGCGCTTATGAGGTTGTTTCTCAAGGAAAAAACTTAAAACGGCAGAACCACAATTATAACAGAGTTTAATTGTTGCCTTATTTAAAACAAAAATGCCATTGTTATAAAATCAGTACATGATATATACACACAAACAAACAAACAAGTGTAGTCACAATTAAAGATGTTCACTTAATGCAGGGCTCGCCAAAACCCAGGTCGCCATGGTGACCAGTAAATTAGACCTGGCGCCTGGGTGCTGTCAGCCCCTTGCCGCTGCCATCCGATTTTTTAAAAAAATGTTCGCAGCGCGAGGGGGTTAAATCTGTGCAGATAGCACAGACTGCAAGCTCCGCCACCTCTCGCAGTGCGTGTCTGAGTACCGGGTGTCGTCACGTGACATCCTGGCACTCAGCAGGCTGACCAATGGAGATCAGCTGCAGCACGAATGTCCCCCTCCCCTGCAGTGAGGTAAAGCAGCGGGGGGGGGGGGGGGGGGGGGGGCGGCACGTTAAGAAAAAAAACCAAGAAAAGACTGTTGGTCTGGTGGTTGAGGTGGGTGTGTGTTTGTATATATTGTAAAGTAGGTGTGTGTGAGGTGTTTGTATATATGTGTATATGTAAAGTAGGTGTGTGTGAGGTGTTTGTATATATGTGTATATGTAAAGTAGGTGTGTGTGTGTGAGGTGTTTGTATATTTGTGTATATATAAAGTAGGTGTGTGTGAGGTGTTTGTACCGTATTTGCTCGAATATAAGACGAGGTTTTTTTCAGAGCAAAAGTCTTACATTCGAAATGAGGTCAGACTATAAGACATGGATCCAGGTCCCCAGCAGAGCTGCAGGGGACCTGGATCCCCCTCTCTAGAAGCAGAGGATGTCTGCGCGATGAGCGCAGAATCCCCTGCTTCCGCCCGGCACGACCGCCGGGGCTTCTGTGAAGAAGCCGGGTACTTCCGCTTTCGTCACAGAAGTCCCGGCGAGCGTGCCGGGCGGCAGCAGGGGAGGTCTGCGCTCATCGCGCAGACTTCCTCTGCTGCCCCACTATCCACCAGGGTCAATCGGGCAGCTGGGGAATGTCTGCACGATACGTGCAGATATCCTCCATGCTGCCCGACACGGCAGACTATTATAACGGACCAGCTGTCCGTCATAATAGAGTGCTGTGTCGGGCAGCATGGAGGATGTCTGCACGTATCGTGCAGACATCCCCCGGCTGCCCCCACTAGCCACCAGGGAACTAAACCAGGTAAGGGGGAGGGGGGGGACGGGGGACAGAGGACACAGACAGACAAGGGGGGGGGGAATAGAGAGAGTCAAAGGGAGGGGGAGGGGGGAGGACACAGACAGACAAGGGGGGGGTGAGAAAAGGGGAGAGGGGGGGTAGAGAGAGACAAAGGGAGGGGGGAGGACACAGACAGACAAGGGGAGGGGGGGAGAGAGAAAAGGGGAGAGGGGGGTAGAGAGAGACAAAGGGAGGGGGGGAGGACACAGACAGACAAGGGGAGGGAGTGGGGAGACACAGACAAGGGGACGGGGGGATAGATAGAGACCAGGGGAAGGGGGAAGAGAGAGAAGTTTTGGGGGGAGAGAGAGACAACGCTGGGGGGGAAAGAGACAGCTGGGGGAGGGGGAAAGGGGCCGCATTGGCACATAAAAGGAAATAAAAACAAGAAATGCATTTGTATTATATAAAGTTTTTATTAAATATTAAAAATCAATTTACATATATACAAGTTAAACTTTTTTCCTATAGGGTAGTCTTATAATCAGGCTTTTAGTTTTTTTCCTAAAGGAATTTACAAATTTGGGGGGGTCGTCTTATAATCAGGGTCGTCTTATAATCGAGCAAATACGGTATATATGTGCATATGTAAAGGAGGTGTGTGCCAGGTGTTTGTATATTTGTGTATATGTAAAGTAGGTGTGTTTGTATATATGTGAAGTAGGCATGTGTGTTTATGAATTGCGTTTGATTGCGTGATTGTCTGATTCCTAAAAAAAATTCCTGGCTCCTAAAATCAAATTAAATTTGTCAAGCCCTGACTTAATGTACCCTATATTTGCCGCTGCTTTTTGCTCATGGGTTTTAGTGAGTGAAAGATGCCGGACATGTTTTGCCTGTTGAAGGTTCCTTCTGAGGTGAAAAATTTCTGAATAGAAATTGGCTCCTGCCAAAATAATACTGAAAATCACATTTTTACATTCTATTTAGAATCTACCTGAGAAAATAGCAGTACTGTCTCTTTAACGAGGCAAAGATATCCGCTTTCCCACACATGGTCAAATTTTCTTTGAAACAGTGTCACACTACTTACATGAATTTGCAGTGCTAGGAGGGACCGCACACTGACTTAAAATATCGAGCTACAGGGTTGATGGGAAGACTTTTTTCATACTTGAAAATGAGAGAAATCTTAATGTATCCTTATTGTGAATTATATTATAAACAAATATGTGTCTTCTAATGATTCTCTTGTAAAGTCTTTAGTTTTCCTAAAAGGTAAAAAGTAAGAATAATGTGTGTATAACATCTTTTTTTTGTTGATGTTTAAAACGGAAGGATAAAGTGAATTCTCACCAAGATTAGGAATATGTAACGTCCCAGCATCTGTAAAACATTTTTAAAATTTATAGTTGTAGCGGAACCCCTTTTTTGCTGTCTCATTCCCTTTTATTGATTGTTGGCCCTGCAGAGATTTTCCTATGCCTGGAGTACACAAAACTCTAAGTAACAGTGTATGGCACTTTAAGAACATATTTGGGGCATGGTGAAAATGCCCCAAAAAGCTAACTTTTGAACTACTGGGTGGAATTGTCTGATTTTTAGTTATGTTCATATTTAAAGTATGCTGATTCTGAAAATGTATGTTTTATGTGAATGTGATGCATATTTTGAAAGTTATTAATATTGTGTAAAACCTGTATATTTTAGCTTGGAGATAATTGAGCTGATACAAAGGTTAACTCAATTACTAGGATCCAAGTCTTTGTCCTATTCACTGTGCTTTCCCCAAGTTAAGATTGGATCCTATCCTTTAATCCCTGTCATTATTGTCACCTTTCCCGTTGTCTTATGTAAGTCATTTAGTTTCCTGTGTGTATCTGAACTGGGCACCTTTGTATCCTGAAAGGTATGAGGCAGGATTTCCCTTTGTATGTCCTTCGGTTAAACTTTAATCCTGTTATAGTTCCTTTGTCCAATTTGGTTTGTCAAGATGTTCAACTGTATATATTCTATGTTTCTGAATCAATAAACAGTTCTGGTCAGTTCTACTCCTGATACTGTGTGTCGTCCAGTGATTGGGGAAAGTGATGGGATATTATTGGATTGTAATGCTGATTGTGCTGGATATTCTCCTGGATTTATTACTTGTTCCTGCATCCTCTTAAAGTACTTGGTGGAGTTTAGCTGTGAGAAATCAGCTCTCCGCTACAATAGTCATTCATTGAATATTAATGATTCCATTCTTTTATATCAGGGCTCGACAAACCCCAGACACCAGGTCGCCATGGCGACCAGGAATTTAGACCTGGCGCCTGGGTTTAGTCAGCCTTAGGTCCCCTTGCCGCTGACATCAGATTTTTTTTAATTTTTTCGGAGCGCGAGGGGGTAAAGTCTGTGCGGATGGCACAGACTGCAAGCTCCGCCCCCTCGCACAACGCGTGTCTGAGTGCCGTGTGTCGTCACGTGACATCCTGGCACTCAGCAGGCCGACCAACGAAGATCAGCTGCAGCACGAATGTCCCCCTCCCCTGCAGTGAGGAAAAGCAGCAGGGAGGGGGGACACATCAAGAAGAAACCAAGAAAAGACTGTGTGAGGTGGGTGTGTGTTTGTATATTTGTGTGTATGTAAAGTAGGTGTGTGTGAGGTGATTCGATATATGTGCATATGTAAAGTAGGTGTGTGTGAGTTGTTTGTATATATGGGTATATGTAAAGTAGGTGTGTGTGAGGTGTTTGGATATATGTGTATATGTAAAGTCGGTGTGTGTGAGGTGTTTGGATATATATGCATATGTAAAGTAGGTGTGTGTGAGGTGTTTGTATTTATGTGTATATGTAAAGTAGGTGTGTGTGAGGTGTTTGGATATATGTGTAAATGTAAAGTAGGTGTGTTTGTATATATGTGAAGTAGGCGTGTGTGTTTATGAATTGCGTTTGTTTGCGTGATTGTCTGGCTCCTAAAAAAAAATTCTGGCTCCTAAAATCAAATTAAATTTGTCAAGCCCTGTTTTATATCCATCCCTGCAATCACGTTCTTATTTGCTGTAACTGATATTGGTTACTTGTCTTCCTTATTGGAAAGAATCCTTTCACGTAGGCTGTGTAGACTCCTATTGCAGGTATTTCTTCAAGCGCACTAGGAGCAGCTATCCCCCATGTTTTTGAAAATATGTCAAAGATGGAGCTGCAGGTATTTGTGGCTTTTTTTTTTAACCCTTACTGGAAATGACAACATGTCTAGCATCTTTCACTCACTAAAACCCAGAGGAAAATACAGGGAGTGCAGAATTATTAGGCAAATGAGTATTTTGACCACATCATCCTCTTTATGCATGTTGTCTTACTCCAAGCTGTATAGGCTCGAAAGCCTACTACCAATTAAGCATATTAGGTGATGTGCATCTCTGTAATGAGAAGGGGTGTGGTCTAATGACATCAACACCCTATATCAGGTGTGCATAATTATTAGGCAACTTCCTTTCCTTTGGCAAAATGGGTCAAAAGAAGGACTTGACAGGCTCAGAAAAGTCAAAAATAGTGAGATATCTTGCAGAGGGATGCAGCACTCTTAAAATTGCAAAGCTTCTGAAGCGTGATCATCGAACAATCAAGCGTTTCATTCAAAATAGTCAACAGGGTCGCAAGAAGCGTGTGGAACAACCAAGGCGCAAAATAACTGCCCATGAACTGAGAAAAGTCAAGCGTGCAGCTGCCACGATGCCACTTGCCACCAGTTTGGCCATATTTCAGAGCTGCAACATCACTGGAGTGCCCAAAAGCACAAGGTGTGCAATACTCAGAGACATGGCCAAGGTAAGAAAGGCTGAAAGACGACTACCACTGAACAAGACACACAAGCTGAAACGTCAAGTCTGGGCCAAGAAATATCTCAAGACTGATTTTTCTAAGGTTTTATGGACTGATGAAATGAGAGTGAGTCTTGATGGGCCAGATGGATGGGCCCGTGGCTGGATTGGTAAAGGGCAGAGAGCTCCAGTCCGACTCAGACACCAGCAAGGTGGAGGTGGAGTACTGGTTTGGGCTGGTATCATCAAAGATGAGCTTGTGGGGCCTTTTCGGGTTGAGGATGGAGTCAAGCTCAACTCCCAGTCCTACTGCCAGTTCCTGGAAGACACCTTCTTCAAGCAGTGGTACAGGAAGAAGTCTGCATCCTTCAAGAAAAACATGATTTTCATGCAGGACAATGTTCCGTCACACTCGTCCAAGTACTCCACAGCGTGGCTGGCAAGAAAGGGTATAAAAGAAGAAAATCTAATGACATGGCCTCCTTGTTCACCTGATCTGAACCCCATTGAGAACCTGTGGTCCATCATCAAATGTGAGATTTACAAGGAGGGAAAACAGTACACCTCTCTGAACAGTGTCTGGGAGGCTGTGGTTGCTGCTGCACGCAATGTTGATGGTGAACAGATCAAAACACTGACAGAATCCATGGATGGCAGGCTTTTGAGTGTCCTTGCAAAGAAAGGTGGCTATATTGGTCACTGATTTGTTTTTGTTTTGTTTTTGAATGTCAGAAATGTATATTTGTGAATGTTGAGATGTTATATTGGTTTCACTGGTAAAAATAAATAATTGAAATGGGTATATTTTTGTTTTTTGTTAAGTTGCCTAATAATTATGCACAGTAATAGTCACCTGCACACACAGATATCCCCCTAAAATAGCTAAAACTAAAACCAAACTAAAAACTACTTCCAAAAATATTCAGCTTTGATATTAATGAGTTTTTTGGGTTCATTGAGAACATGGTTGTTGTTCAATAATAAAATGAATCCTCAAAAATACAACTTGCCTAATAATTCTGCACTCCCTGTATAGGGTACATTAAGTGAAAAACGTATTGCGACTGCACTTGTTTGTCTTACATTAATAACCTATATATATTTTATCTGTTATTGAATGTATGTATATCATGCACTGATTTTATAACAATGACGTTTGTTCTAAATAAGGCATCGATTAAACACTGTTATAATTGTGGTATTGCCATTTTAAGTATTTTTCATTGAGAAATAACCTCATAAGCGCTCCCACCATTTATTATTATGAGGTAAAATTATTTATCTTAGGCGTTATAATTTTTGTATCAATTTTAATTGCAGGTCCTGTAGATGGATATTGAAGTCTACAAAATAGTTCAAATATGTTCAGATATAAGTTCCATATTATAAAGATTGCATTCATATTTTAAAAAATCCACCATTGTAAATGCAGACGTCTGTGTCACGGAAAGACATTGGGGGAAAAGTATAAAAATTTCTGCACTTTGGACACAGAATAAAAAGTTGCAATCACGTTTGGTTTGTATAACAGCGGTTGCGCATTTTTATAACTCCCGACACTACAGTGCGCAAATAAGTATTTTTTTGTTTATACATTGGCTGTTCTGGCAAAACCCGCAAGTATTTCCTGACTCCTAAAATCTGTTGAGTCTACTTTATTAACCCCTTGACGACAAAGGACGTGCCAGACACGTCCTGGGAGAAACTCCCTTAACGACAAAGGACATGCCTGGCACGTCCTGCGGAGAATCAAGCGGTTTTCGCGATCAACGATCGCGAAAACCGCTTTAACGGTGCTGGTCTATTGCCTCGATGTCGAAGCAATAGCCAGCACCGAAATTTCTGCTCTGGGGGCACCCACGATCGCCCCACGGAGCGATCGTGGGCGCCATATTGACGGAGCATGCTGCTCCGTCAATATGGCTATGCCCTCTGCCGGTCTGAGCTTCGGAATTGAAAGTAACTTCACTTCCGTCGCTCTGAATATGCTACTTGACTGCCCCTAGTGGTAGTTAAGTAGTATATCAATGGAAAAAATTAAAAATAAATATTTAATGAATTAAAAACTGGTTATATAGTTAGATTAGCCTATAGGGTTAAAATTAAATAATTTTTAGCATAATTTAGTGTTAGGGTTAAATTTTGGGTTCGGGTTGGGGTCAAAAGGTCAATATAGGAAAAAAACAAAAAACACTATTTACCACTATACAAAAATACCGAAAAATATGGAAACATGCATATTTCTGAACTCGGGACAACATTTAGAAACTATTTAGACAGGGTCTTTTTTAATGATTTTATTTGTGTAAATTATATTTTAGGTCAAAGTTAGAAAAAGTGGATTTTTAAAAATTTTTCATCATATTTTATGATTTTTATTGTAGTAAATTATAAGATATGATGAACATAATGGTATCTAATGAAAGCCCTTCTTATGACGATAAAAACAACATATAATTTGTGTGGGTACTGTATGTGAGAAAGAATAAAATTGCAGCTAAACACAAACACCCCAGAAATGTCAAAACAGCCATTGTCACCAAAGGAAAGTCAAGGTGAAAATGTCTTGTCACTAAGGGGTTAATGGCTTATACTGTTGTCTACTAGCCACAGTTGCTGTTTAGTAAATGGACGTCAAAGTCAACAGTATAGATCAAAACTGCAGCTATAAAATGCTTGTGCCTGCTACCCACACTGCCATCATCCCTAAGGATCTGACTCAAGGTGCTGGAAGTCACTATCACCGTGCATAATCTCAGTTTTAAAGACAAGCCTGCACACCTCTCCCTCAGCCCATTTACAGTGTAAAAACATGTCAGCAAAAGTGCAATCTTTCAGTGACATCATGCATAGGATTGCGCATGGGGGTCGGACTTGCAGCACATTGGGTTGGATATAATCAGTAAAAATATCTGAAAGAAAATATTTCACATAAAAAAATATTATATATATATATATATATATATATATATATATATACTTACAGTGGAAAAAAATTATAAACACAGCACTTTTGTTTTTGCCCCCATTTTTCATGAGCTGAACTCAAAGATCTAAGTTCTATATACACAAAAGGCCTATTTCTCTCAAATATTGTTCACAAATCTGTCTAAATCTGTGTTAGTGAGCACTTCTCCTTTGCCGAGATAATCCATCCACCTCACAGGTGTGGTATATGAAGATGCTGATTAGACATGTGTCTCACGCAGTGCAACACATCTCCTTCACATATGATCAGGTTTTTGATTGTGTCCTATGGAATGTGGATCCACTTCTCTTCAATGGCTGTGCGAAGTTGCTGGATATTGGCAGGACCTGGAACACTCTCCCTCAAAACTTGTGACGTCTGTGGCATTGTGCTGTGTGATAAAACTGCACATTTTAGAGTGGCCTTTTATTGTGGCCAGCCTAAGGCACACCTTTGCAAGAATCATTTTGTTCAGTGTACACTTATTAAAATAAAACTTTTTACATAGGTGACAGTTCTTTAAACAAAGCTCTTGCCTGTAACCAGGAAGTAAGTGGTTTAGAGGCCTTAGTCAGATCTCTTGTTTGATAATACTCTCAGTAGTACAGTACTTAGGAAGTGTGTATGTCTAAAACCTTCAGTGTGTGTGTGTATATATATATATGTGTATATATATATTTATATATATATATACATATATACACACACTCATAAATATGTGTGTGTGTGTATATATATATATATATATATATATATATACATACATACATACATACATACATACATACATACACACACACACACACACACACACACACACACACACACACACACACATATTAGTTTGAAGAAAGGAGCACTCAGGGGACTTGATGATATGATGAATCAGAGATTTATTTTACAAAGATCAACTTTTCAGTCCCACACAGTCCCAAGACCAGTTGAGCTGTGATCAGGGTGACAAGTGAAGGTTTGTTATATATGCGTACCAATTTCAGAAGCTGCAAAGAGTAAACAAATAGGGCATCTAAAGCACAGAATACTGCCTCAAACCAAGGGCAGTGAGCTACTACGACCAGGGCGTTTAAATAGAAGAATAGAGAGAAATGGCCATGGGCGTCCTCAAGACTGCCCAGACGAACAAGAAATTGATACCCAGGTATATCATCATGGATGGTGCTTCATGCTGTATCTTCTAATACAGTCTGTAACAGAACGGCTACCCAGGCTTGGTAGCAACTCTGTCCGTTGTGTGAAATCACCTCCTTAGCTACCGATTTAAGCTCAGCATCCACCCAGCAAGTCTTTCCTGGAGCCTTGCTCTTTGTACCCAAATAGGGTTGCCACCTTTTCCTCAAAAAAATACCGGTCATTGGTGAGGGTGGAGCCACAAATGGGCGGGGCCACAAGGGGTGGAGCCAAAAAGAGGAAGATCCACTTACTGTTCTCTTAAAGCACTGAATATTCTGAAGGATATCCTGAATGGATATTCCCATTATGCTCAGCCAATCAAATGTTTAGCTGAGCATGATAGAAACTGTATGCTAATTCTCTCTGGTTGACTTGTGGTATTACAGCTCTTGGAGAATACAGATCCTATAATGCTCGGCAAACCTTATTGTTGGCTAAGCATCATGGGGATTGTATTCCAAAAAGAGCTTAAGTGCCAATGGTCAGCTATATCACTGCAACTGTTGTAATCTGCATTTACCATGCTCCGTTAGCTTAGAAAATGCTGAGCATCATGGGAAATGTAGTCCACAACAGTCTATAGCCATATCACGTCCCTTACCTCACTGTAAAAAAGGTGGAAACTGGATCCTCTTCAGCCTGGAGGCTGCCAGGCAGTCAGCTGAAGTATCCACTGTCTGGTGGTCAACCTGTATGTTTGGTGAAAGCGGAAAGGGTCAGTGCTGCTGAGGGGAAGAAATGCATATATTTTTGGTGAGGGGGGTATCAGCCTGTATTTGTGGTGACTGAGGGGGGCTTTATGCACTAACACCAACACCAAAAATACAGGCTGATCGATCCCTGCCACTCTAGCTCTCTCCAACCAACCCCAACCCCTCCCAAACAGTATCTCTTTGCCACCGTTGCTCCCCTCAAAAAGCCCCTGTCACCCCAGTGCTCAGACATGCTCTCATCTGTCACCCAGCCCTCCCAAAATAGTAGTTTCATTTCAATTAACCTAATTCAATATGAACCTACAAATTGTATAGCCTGCTAGAAAGTGTAAATACAACATTAAATAAAAAGGGTAACTTATCCTAAACAAAATGCTGTAGATCATTTTTTGGGAGGGATTTTACTTTTTTTTTTTTCTTCAGATTTTGATTATTTTTATTATACAATATTTTATTTATTCATTTGCTTTTTTCACATATACCGTATTTGCTCGATTATAAGACAAATTTTTTTTCTGAAAACTAACCCTCGTCTTATAATCGAGGTCTTCTTATAATCTGAGCTCAAATTGAGGTCAGATTATAAGACATGGATCCAGGTCCCCAGCAGAGCTGCAGGGGACCTGGATCCCCCTCTCTGACAGCAGGCGAAGTCTGCGCCGGGTACTTCCGCTTTCGTCACAGAAGTCCCGGCGAGCGTGCCAGGCGGCAGCAGGGGAGGTCTGCGCTCATCGCGCAGACATCCTCTGCTGCCCCACTAGCCACCAGGGTAAATCGGGCAGCTGGGGGATGTCTGCATGATACGTGCAGACATCCTCCATGCTGCCCGACACGGCAGACTATTATGACGGACCAGCTGTCCGTCATAATAGACTGCCGTGTCGGGCAGCATGGAGGATGTCTGCACGTATCATGCAAACATCCCCCGGCTGCCCCCACTAGCCACCAGGGATCGACTTCAAGGTGAGGGGGAGAGAGGGGGCAGAGAGACAGGGGGAGGGGGGGCAGCGAGACAGGGGGAGGGGGGCAGAAACAGACGGGGGAGGGAGGGGGGCAGAAACAGAGACGGGAGGGAGGGGGGCAGAGACAGGGGGAGGGAGACAGGCAACAAGGGAAGGGAGGGGGAAGAGAGCTACAAGGGGTGGAAGAGGGAGGGGGGCAGAGAGAAACAAGGGGGGGAAGAGACAGAGGAGAGGGGGGAATCAAAGGGAGAGGGAGAGAGACAAAGCTGGGGGCAAGGGAAAGAGAGGCAGAATTGGAACATAAAAGGAAATAAAAACAAATGCATTTTTTTGATATAATTTTTTATTAAAAAAGCAATTTACATGTGAATATATACAAGCTTAACTTTTTTCCTATAGGGTAGTTTTATATTCAGGCTTTTCGTTTTTTTCATAAAGGAATATCCAAAGTTTGGGGGGGTCGTCTTATAATCAGGGTCGTCTTATAATCGAGCAAATACGGTAATAAAACATACATTTAAATACAGTACTCTGACAAAATACAGTACTATCATACACATAAGAGCATGGCAGTGTTTTAGGCATACTTATATTTATATGTAGTTTTTTTCTTTTTTAAGGTTATCCTATTGTGTACTGTTTTTGTTATTTTTCCTCCCCCCCCCCCCCCCAAAATGCTCTCTGTCACCCAGCTCTCCCCCCTACCCCAAAAATGCTCTCTGTCACCCAGCTCTCCCCCCTACCCCAAAAATGCTCTCTGTCACCCAGCTCTCCCCCTACCCCAAAAATGCTCTCTGTCACCCAGCTCTCCCCCCTACCCCAAAAATGCACACAAACATGCTCTGCCAGCTATGCCCCCAGACATTAGCTCAGTCCTCCATACATGCTCTGCCAGCGCACCCCCCCCCCCCCCCCCACTTCCTACTGCTGAAACTGGCAGGGAGAGACTGTCAGTGCCGATAGCTGGGGAAACTCAGCTATCGGCTTTTAAAGGGGCGGCGCGCGCATGGAGAGGGGGAAAAACGGCTTCTGCATTGCCGGTATGTTTCTAAAGCCGGCACCGGCTCCTAAGAGCCGATTAACGGTTGTGCTGGTAAAATACCGACCGGGTGGCAACCCTATACCCAAATAGCAGACACGACCGCTGGCAGTTAGGTACAGCAAGAATGGACAACTTTTATTTGTCAAACAGAACAGACTATATACACACAAATATGACATCAACTAGGGGGAGGCACAGGGAACTAATCATAACATGTAAGCCTCAAACAATAGAAAACCTAACTTAAGACAGGTAATTAAATACCATACAACTTTACATAAAATAAACATGCCATCTTTAGATCCAGACTACAAGGGACAATAGATGGCTCACAGGGCAGTAAACACTTATTGATTGGATACATACACATTTCAACACTAATATATAATAGCATTTCTTAACCTGGGGGAAAAACAATGAATAGAGCAAGGCTTGGATCCCAAGGTACACATCCTGGCTGACATCCTGAGTGAGCCTGTGTTAAAGTCCAGCTGTATTGAAGCAAGGTATCACTGTTGCCCCCAAAGTATGCACCCCCAAACTAGTATATCCACAGACAGGGTCCATAGTCCACAGGGAGTCTTCTGGCCCTCAAGACCCCCATCACTGTGGAACTCCAAATCCATTTTGTGACACAGTCTCTAGGTACAAAGGTGCTGAATTTGTGGAAAGGCAGAACATTTGTTTAATGGTGATTTTTATGACTTTGTGGCCAAACATCTTTTTATACTACTTCAAGTTTGAGTTCCAGAAAGGGAACAGTGAACAATATATGCCATAAGCACTTATATGCAGATGTAATATTCTTACTATATTCACCAGAAGACCAAATCTGCTGCAAACCGCTTCTAAGCAGATGTTATCTTTTTAAATTTTAGTGAGTAGGTTGTGGGAAAACCATGAATCTGAGTAGAGATGAATATCGGAATAGGTCTAAGTTGAGGAAAAGAGAATGCTGAAAAGGATTTATACTTAATTGTAGGGTTTAGTTCCTCTTTAAGTGTAACTGCATGCTATTTATTAGAAAATGTAACTACAAGTTCTATTGTTAACTATGTGGCATATTTTTCCAACAAATGTTTTTACCACACATTGCTAGTGTTTACTGCTTTGCCAAGATAATGATTGGTAATGCTCTGCACGAAACGCGTCAAGCATGGGCATTTAGCCCCATCACTTCTTTGTCTTATTTGTTTGTGTCAATGCTCACACTTCATTTGATGTGCTGCTTTTTATTTTCACTACAATAAAGGATTACGTTTTTTAAAGGAATCCCTATCCGTGTCAGTTCGAGACTTCTTTTCTTTTGTGGATAGGTGTTTACTGCTAGCAATGTAAAATATTTGCTATATTTTTATATTTGTTATATTTGCGTTGCGGTTACTAATGTTTTCCAGCCCAATAGGTTGGATAACACTGAGAAGATTCAAACCAGCACAAACTGTCAGGCCCAGGTCCTTCTGCTTTCCGGTGCCAGGCGCCCTAACCTACTCCTGCTTTTGGCCAAGTGCATGTGTAGGCCACGTTCCTCGGGCTAAAGTTGCAGACGCAGCGCAACCACATGCTGTGTGCTCATCTTGATCTGGACCATTGGACGTGTGCACACAGACACATGATGATGCCACACTACCAATGAGGTCATCACTACCGGGGAAGGGAGTCTCGGATATCTGCTAACTTCATACTAATTAGGAAGAGGGTGGTGCTACAGACCTATAAATACTCTGCACACCTATAATTCTGTGCTGCCTGTACCAATGCAGGGTAAACAATGATGCGCATGGTCACTGGGCTCACCAAACCTCCAGGAAAAGCTCACAGGTGCATTCCTGGCTTTAACATCTGATCCAGCAGAGAAATGGAAAGAAAATTAGGAAACAAAAGCTACATGCATGCTGCCTTCTGGCAAAATATACAATGCTCAAAACATCACTGCATGTGAAGATCGTGATTATCTGCACCTCCCCTGCTCCTAGTAACTATACTCTGTAAAGACTAAAGCATTAAAGGAAGTATCACTAAGCTCTTTGTTTAGAGGCAAAGTAGTTAAAGAGGAAGTTCTTAGTAGCCATGGATATATCTAAACAAGACACAATTTGTTCGTTTGTTTGTTTGTTAATGGATTTTGAATAACTAACACAATAATGCATTCTACGTAATATTTTCTTATTAAACAAAGGGGCATTTAACTACTCATGAACTGATACTGATGATACACTCAAATTGAATAAATATTTGTATTGCGATATATTTATCATTTACAAACTGATCTCTGTAAATAAAAAGTACAATATTTAAAAAAAAAATATGAAGAGAAAAATGATACACTCACGGTAATATCTATCTGACTCACCAGATATTTTTGTCTTACTTTTTGGGATAATCGAGGGAAAGTATTGTTCTGACCATGCTATAGAACTACGTGCAAACACAGATTGATTAATTATGAACATGTGTGTCTGGCTACCATGCATGTCTAAGTGGCTGACCCAAATAAAAGAACAATAATGAGGGTGCGCACTCACCTTGATCCCCAAATGATCAGTAATAATACGCAGCAGCCAGCACTCACACTGATAGGATTTATTCCAATCACCGTGAGTGCCGGCTGCTGCATATTATTACTAATCAAGTGGCTGATCCATACATTTGATGCCTCATGTCATTCATCCTGATACTTGATCAGTAAGAGAATTATATACTGGTAAAACACGGCACCAGTCTCCCTTTTTATAAATTTATGTTTCACCCACTTTCAAGAGATGTTTCCGATTTGACTTTTTAAATTCACTTATAGAATCACTTTTCACTAAAAAAATGTCAATTAACAAACGATAGCTGAACTTAAGTTCCGTCTGTTGCACAGCACTTTATTAACCAATGCACACTATTGCCGTACTTACTCCGCCCCCATGACACGCCCACCCACTCACCAGAGTTACGCCCTGTGTTGAATGATGGCCGTGGCCTGAAGGGGATTGGCCGTCTTCGCACTTAATATTTTTTTATTGTACACTATTTAAATGTTTGCATTATAATGTGAGTTGAGCTTATGAGTAAGCGCTATATGCGCGAATTGCATCAAGCTGCACATCTGATTTGATTACCACTATTTTCAATTTTTTGCTGTGTTTATTGGATTGATTTTGCAAACACTTGCATTAACTTTGTTCTGAAATTGAGTTTTAGAAATAATTCCAATTGTCTATACAGAATAAATTGTAGTACTGGAGGTTGGGCCCCGTGGAAATAAATATGTAATATGAAAAATAGTAATGAACATACAGTGTTAAACAAAGTATCTAAATGACAATAGTACACAAATGCAAGTACCAGGACTTTTCAATAACGCTATTTTATGTTTTGTTATATTCCTATTACTAGCATATAAATTGAAAACAATTGTCATATTATTTTTGTATTTATAATGGGATGTTTTCATGAACTGATATGAATCATGTTATATACATGCTCTATTCAGTGGGTGCAGATGTGTTTTATGTAACACATTTTGCAGAGAGGTATATTAAATAGATTAATAAACTGAACTAAATGTTAAAAAGAGAAGACAGCGCTAAAATGAACTCCGAAAGCAAAGTATATATAGTTATAAAAGTATAAATTTATGACAAAGAAATTAAGCAGACAGTACATACATAGATATAGCATATAAAAAGTCCTGTGTCAATAAAAGGTATATGATGTATGATGTCACAAGGACATTAAACACAATAATAATAACAGTTACACATAAATTAAAAAAAATGAATAAAATACTAAAAAAGGGGGGAAAAAACCCATCCAAAATATGTTCTTACCCACTGCATGTAGTTCACCTGGCCAGGTATTAAACATCCGTTGAAACGGTATTGCACAAAAAACAAAATGCCCCACATGGGTATTGGTGCACCAATGTATGTATTGTCTGCTTAATTTCTTTGTAATAAATGTATACTTTTATAATATATACTTTGCTTTCAGAGTTCATTTTAGCGGTGTCTTCTCTTTTTAACATTGTACCTTTCTTTTGCAGTGGTGCAGATCACTGCAGTCTTAAGACTAGCAGCTTTTTGTTTATCGGGTGGAGACCCTCTCTCCACGGGATTGAGAGATTTCTCTTTACATTTGTTATATGGGTTTTTTAAGTGTGTGTGGACACTTTACGGGTTAGTTCATACATTTGTTATTATTGTTTGCCCCCTTCTATCTGCAACACATATTTATATATGCTTTATATCACTTCACTATAGCACATTTTATCTTTGAAGCACTGTGAACTTTTTCCCTTTCTATTTGCAGAACTATTTTAAATCATTGACACATCAGATTGTGAAGTTTTATTTAAATAATTTCACAGCAGCATAAAGGTTACCAAACAGTGAAATTAAAACCAATTTATCTTTTTTTTTTCTAAGATAATTAATCATCCTCAAATATTCAATAAATGAATGATTCCAATGTGCTTCTGCAATATGTACGGGAAGCGCACAATTGCCATTTCTAAATATGTAATCAAATGCATAATCAATGTGGTTGAGGCTTCCTTCCTGTTACTAGCAGTACTTCCTCTGCAACTGGATGAAAAAGCAAGAAATAAAGCAGAACAGCTAGCCGTGACACACTTCTGAACAGTACATGCAAAGAGTAGCCTTGAAATCCTAAACAAATGATTCTTCAGCAGCCTTACCTTTCCCGAATAAACAGGTAATCATTCTTCTTACAAATCTGCTCTCAGAGGTTAAGGGGTTCCGTACAATCCTATCAGTTTCATTACAGAACTTTTCAACAGACGGGAAGCATATTGTAAGATAAAAATATCTATCCAAGGTCTCAATTTCTCTCATTCTGATAAGACCTAAGATAACATTGCCGCTTTTTCTGCTTTCTCATATATGTTTTCACTGCTGTATAGGCATTATCTCAAGCTTTCTATCCGGTCAAAGCAATAGTTGATATGCAGCTCCACTGTATACTACTAACAAAAGATGCATAATCATTTATATTGATGGTTTTATTATCTGAATGTTTGTGTCTAAATAACAACAAGCGAAGCTATTTGGATGTAATTTGAACTATTTGTTTTTTACATTTTGCTTGCTAATGATGATTTTGTTAGGAAAAATAGTAACTAAGATGTGCAAATTAGCCACTCAGTCAGATGCACCATGAGACTGACTTGCACATCTACAGAATTTACGCCAAACATCCCTGAATTAGCTAAATTTATAATAATTCATTTATGTACTGCCTATATACATTTCTATCCAGTCTATTCCAACTGTTGTGGATTTAGACAATTGTTCATGAGGGAGAGGGCTGTTTTTGAAAGTCATTGATGTGCTCTGTAACACTACAGACCACCAGGATCTTTATCAGCTACCACTTAGACTGTGGACCTTTCCCTTCCAGGACTAAGGAGGGACCCCATGGTCCAAGGCACTAGGCTATGACTATGTAACAGACAAGGTTGACAGCAGGCATGGCAGAGTACTACAGCCAGTTGAGCAGAACAGACTAGAAGCTGACAGACAGGGCAAAAGCTGGATCATTTTCAGATAAGGGTTTTTCCAGCGCCCGGCTGGAAAACCCTCTGGCAAGGCCAATGGGCACTTGCTGGAGGCCCACTGAAAGGACACAAACTCAACAGAATATACATTTCTATCCAGTCTATTCCAATGGATAATATTATGATTCATCTCAGTTTGTAGTTATACTTTTATAAACACAAAAATATGAAATAGTCATGCTCTCGGGTAGTGTGTATAGATTGAGGTGTTAAACTCTGCATTTCCCCCAAGAAAATGGCTTTGTTCATTAACTTAAATCTTTTTAAAGTATTTTTGTAATGTATGTGTTGAAAGGTATTACACATTCTGAGAGCTGTAGAATGTGTTTTTTTATTTTATTTTGAGTTAATATGTACAGTGCTTGAGAGAGATATTTGTGGACTTGAGGACCCAGTGAACAATCAAGTTACGGTAGTAGCCAGCAGTACTAATTTTAGAAGCCATAGTTTCCTGGCTCCTTGCATATCCAAGACCCTGAATATGTAAATATTTAATTCTGGATTTATTTGTGGTCAGCACTGTCATTTCTGTATTTAAATAGGTAGTATTTAGGTTTTATTAGTTTAGGAAGTTTAGAAATTCGTAGAATTCTTAGTGCTTTAGAAAGATAGAATTGATTTAAATCTGTGCAGCTGTATTGTGGATTTAGACAATTGTTCATGAGGGAGAGGGCTGTTTTTGAAAGTCATTGATGTGCTCTGTAACACTACAGACCACCAGGATCTTTATCAGCTACCTCTTAGACTGTGGACCTTTCCCTCCCAGGACTGAGGAGGGACCCCATGGTCCAAGGCACTAGGCTATGACTATGTAACAGACAAGGTTGACAGCAGGCATGACAGAGTACTACAGCCAGTTGAGCAGAACAGACTAGAAGCTGACAGACAGGGCAAAAGCTGGATCATTTTCAGATAAGGGTTTTTCCAGCGCCCGGCTGGAAAACCCTCTGGCAAGGCCAATGGGCACTTGCTGGAGGCCCACTGAAAGGACACAAACTCAACAGAACTGGTAGCAAAGCTGAAGAATGAAGGGAAAATAGGAAATGCTGGAACTCTTCCCCCTGGTAGTTGAGGAGTTCCAGGTCCTTCTAAACAAAAAAGGCACAGCTACCAGCAACAAATCAAGGGGTTAATGACTCCTTGTCCTTGAATGAGGCACCAACACAGACCTGCAACACTCACACAATGCAAAGGCCCAAATTGCAATGAGCAGCAGGTATTTAAAGGTCAAATGCTAAGAGTACAAGTTGACCACATCAGACTGGAGCAAGAGTTCCAAAACCTATAAGGGTGGCCACTACTTGTTGAAAATGGAAAAAACCACAAAAGTGGTAAATTCCATAAAGGTGTCAGCAATGCAGAGTGGAACCGTGACATTGACAGACTATAAACTGATAATAATTATATACTGTCTGTGGCTGGCAAACTATATGCTGATAAAAAAAAAAACGACATTATATTTGGCCTGTGACTGGAAGACTACATGCTGATTACTTGACCTTTGTCTATTGTGTACTTTACCTCTGTCTATTGTGGGCAAACTATATGATGATAGTAACTATCTACTAGAACAGCATCTGTGACTGATAGATCATGCGCTGATCAAAAATGCACAAGGGAGTACTCCAGTACTCTATTATTACTAAAGATTTTAAATCTAGTGCTGCTACAGTCACATGTCCAACACCGTCCATTCTCAGCGGTAAATGACACTTAGTAGAGAGAAAAAATGGATGTTCAAACACACATAGAAGTAAAACAACTATCCACCGGCACTATATTCATTGGAAACTAAATAAAGCAAAAGAACAAACACGAAAACGTTTTGGGGTATAAACCTACTTGTCAATATGCAGTAGCTACACCAGACAACAAACCTACAACCAATATACCACATGTATACACCATATCAATATACCACACAACCAATGTACCAAATGTCATTAAAAATCTTCGGCCCAAAATGGTTATGATATGCATCTTCAAACAGGCAAATAAACAGATGCAATCTAAAGGAAAAAAGAAAATAATGTAAACCTTACATGTAATAGCTATTCTTCCAAGGCATCAAGCCATTCCAAGTGCTTAACTTTGTATCGAAACTATAGAGTATCGGTAAATAGAACGAGGCTTAAGCACTGCCATTGTAACGGTGCCCTTATCTTATAAAAAAAACAAATGGGAAGTGTCAATAAAGGCACTCTCGTATATAGGCTGCATATATAAAGTAATACATAATAAATATATATAATGATCATATAACCTATTGAGTCCTACATTGGGTTGTACGGTGGTAAAAAAAAAAATGGCTTGACCCCAATGTTAAGTCTATGGTGGCGCAAGCAAGGCCGGTATTTTTTGGGAGAAAAGGTGGCAACCCTAGTCCTACAGGACTTTATAAATATATAAATTCACTGGGAAAAATAAAAAAAAACATGTCAACGGAAAAGACACCCCTGTAGGTGGGGACCCTCTTAAAGTTACACTAAACACAACAAGAATTAATAATACTATCCAGAATTAAAGTAACTATTGTCATGTAAATTTTTAATTTGGATAGAGTGTACATCCATTTTACCTTTGTTTAGAACAATTTCAATTCCCTTATTTTCTAATAACTATACTGTAACCCAGTAATGGTAGTGTATAACCTGTACATTGCACGTGTTTTGGGATGCAACCTCTTTCCTATTCTAGCCTTCTCCCTGCTTTCATTTAGAAGAAGAATTTCAGAAGAACCCATACAGTTGAACATGTCCTCTAGCTTACTTAAAGCATTTGTATCAGTGATAAAAGCACAGATACCTACAATTCAGTATTTTCTTCATTTCCTGCACATCTGTTGTGTGTTTAACCCCTTAGTGACAAGACATTTTCACCTTGACTTTCCCTGTTTTGACATTTTCTTTCTCACATACAGTACCCACACAAATTATATGTTGTTTTTATCGTCATAAGAAGGGCTTTCATTAGATACCATTATGTTCATCATATCTTATAATTTACTACAAAAAAAATCATTAAATATGATTAAAAGTTTTAAAAAACCCACTTTTTCTAACTTTGACCTAAAATATAATTTACACAAATAAAATTAAAAAAGACCCCATCTAAATAGTTTCTAAATGTTCTCCCGAGTTCAAAAATATGCATGTTTCCATATTTTTAGGTATTTTTTTTGCGAGTTATGGGGCAAAAACCAAAAATAGTGATTTTTATTTTTTTCCTATATTGATCTTTTGACCCCAACCCGAACCCAAAATGTAACCCTAACACTAAATTTAACCCCAACTCTAATCCTTATTATATCCCTTAATATTTTTTAACTTTAATTTAATTTTAACCCTATCCCTTATGCTAAAAAATATTAAATTTTAACCCTATAGGCTAATATAGCTAAATAACCTGTTTTTAATTAATTAAATATGTATTTTAAATATTTTCCATTGCAATGCTACTTAACTACCACTAGGGGCAGTCAAGTAGCATATTTAGAGCGACTGAAGTAACCACTTTCACTTCCGAAGCTCAGACCGGCAGAGGGCTTAGCCATATTGAAGACGCAGCATGCTCCGTCAATATGGCTCCCCACGATCGCTCCGTGGGGCGATCGTGGTGGTCCCAAAATAGAAATTTCGGTGCTGACTATTGCCTCGATGTCGAGGCAATAGAACAGCACTGTTAAAGCGGTTTTCGCGATCATTGATCGCCAAAACCGCTTAATTCACTACATGACGTGCCAGGCACGTCCTTTGTTGTTAAGGGAGTTTCTCCCAGGACGTGCCTGGCACGTCCTTTGTCGTCAAGGGGTTAATTGTGACATCTGCTAATAAAAATACACAATAATGGAATATTTGCATTATCTATCCTCTTCTTTTTATCTGTTTTTTATCTGTAGATTGCATCTGGTATGGAGCTGGAGAACTATGACCAGCCCGTTGTTCTGAGGGATGAAAACAAACGTAGAAGGAGAAAAATGAGGCCTCATTCGGCTGCAACTAACATATTCTCCATGGAGCTAATTCCCATAGAATTCATTCTACCTACAAGTCATAAAAATAATAAAACACAGGACACAGCTTTATTAGAAATAGCTGGCAACTGTACAGTTGAACAGATGAAAGCACAGGTCTGGATGCATGCTATTGAAAAAACCCATAACAGTGAATTTTATCACAGACTTGCGCCAGACCAATTCCTCCTACAGTATCAGAAAAAGGGACAGTGGTATGAAATTTATGACAAACACCAGGTGATACAAACATTAGACTGTATAATGTACTGGAAGATTTTACAAAAAAATGTAGGAAAGATTTACGTTGTCCAAAAAGAGAAAACCTCAGAAGAGACCCTAGAATACCAGAAACAGTTAAATTATTTAATTGGATATGATGTTACAGATGTAAGCAATGTCCATGATGATGAACTAGAATTTACCCGTCGTCGTATAGTCACACCACGAATGATTGAGCTGGCAAAGAGGGATGCTCGCCTATATTCGATGGACCCTTGGATTACTTCTAAACCTCTTCCTGAGTATTTGTGTAAAAGAATATCTTCTAACAGCATTTTTATAATTATACACAAAGGGATGACAAGCCACACAATCAAAGTATCAATTGACGACACACCGGACACAGTATTACAGAGTTTCTTTACAAAAATGGCCAAGAAAAAGTCCTTGCTCAACATTTCAGAAGAGCACAGTGAACTGGATTTTGTCCTCCGGGTTTGTGGGAGAGATGAATATATCATTGGAAATGCACCAATTAGCGATTTCCATTGGATAAGACAGTGCATTAAAAATGGGGATGAAATACACCTTGTTTTGGACACTCCACCTGATCAATCAGAGGACATGGTCCAGAAAGAAGAGTGGCCCTTGGTTGATGATTGTACTGGAGTCACGGGCTATCATGAGCAACTTACTATTGAAGGTAAAGACCATGAGAAAATCTTCACCATATCCCTGTGGGACTGCAATAGAAAGTTCAGGGTAAAGATAATTGGGATTGATATACCTGTTTTGCCAAGAAACACCGAACTTATTGTTTTTGTGGAAGCCAACATCCAGCATAGTCAGCAGGTGCTTGCACAGAGGAGGACTACATGCAAGCCTTTCACTGAGGAAGTTCTGTGGAATACGTGGCTTGAATTTGATATCAAAATTAAAGACTTACCCAAAGGGGCTCTTCTAAACCTTCAGATATTTTGTGGTAAGGCTCTTACATCGTCAAGTAAGACAAACCTACAGTCATCAGACTCCAGCAATTCAGACTCAAAATGTAAAAACCAACTTCTTTACTATGTAAATTTACTATTAATTGACCACAGGTTCTTGTTACGACAAGGGGAGTATGTACTTCACATGTGGAAAATACCAGGGAAGGGAGAAGAACAAGGAAGCATCAATGCTGATAAACTTACATCTGCAACAAATCCTGACAAGGAAACCTCCATGGCAATCTCTATTAGTTTAGACAAATACTGTCACCCAGTTGCACTGCCAAAACACAAGTCGGTATCTGATGCAGAGCAAGACAGGGTAAGAACTGAAATGCCCAATCAGCTTCGTAAGCAGCTGGAGGAGATCATAGCCACAGACCCATTACATCCACTTACACCAGAGGATCAAGAACTATTGTGGCATTTCAGATATGAGATCATTAAACATCCTGCCGCATATCCAAAGTTGCTAAGTTCTGTTAAGTGGGGACAGCAGGATATGGTAGCTAAAACATACCAGTTGTTAAGTAAACGAGAAGCATGGGATGACTGCTCTCTAGACGTTGGGCTAACTATTCAGCTTCTTGATTGCAACTTTTCCGATGAAAATGTACGAGCTATGGCTGTTCAGAAATTAGAAAGCCTACAAGATGACGATGTCCTGCATTATCTCTTACAGCTGGTACAAGTAAGATGTGTTTTACATAATTACAAATGTAGTTCCTTTTTTAAGTTGCAGTTTACACACTATCACTGAGACTGTATCTGCAAATGCTAAATGAGTATTTGTTCTGTATTTATATTCTCATTTCCCATTCTTCTGTCTGTTGTGCCTTTTCGTAAACAAAAGTTCTGTGTTCCGTTAATTTTATTCTTTCCTTAGCACTTTCACTCAAGCGGGAGGAGGCCTTTCAACTAGGGTGAAACCTCTGTAGTTCCTATATCATCCTGTGCAGTCTGTGAAAGTATCTTTCATTTAGAGTGTAGAACCTGTATTATAATAAAACAACGGCAACCTCTAAAAGAGTTGATTTTTAAGCACGTAAGTGCAATAATTCACATTCCTCTGTAAAAACAATATAAAAACTATCCTAAAATGAATCCTCCATTTTCATGCAAAAAATGAGTATAGAGTACTAGCGCAAGACTGAGTGACTTTAAATATCTGATGGCAATGTTCATTGCAACTTCAGTCAAAATGCAGTGGGTATTAAGTGGATGTTGTTGACTGGAGACATGGATATTGATTCGATTCTGGTGCTGCTGGGATGAGTGTAGTCAGAGAGATCTATTCAGTAAAAATGAACTATGGTGAACAGACTGGTGAACCGTTATTAAACTTGCCTTTTTATTTTTTTACCACTGATGTATTTTTGCAGTTCTGTTATCAATTTACCACATTTAGTGTATATAGCGAAAGGAAAAGGGCCAAGGGCAGCCACCATGCACATAATGTGCTTTTGTTGTGTGTCTGTGGTAGACAAATATTTACTTACATGATAGATATAATAATATTCTGTAAACAAATCCATATTTAATCCGTATTCATAAACATATATTTCTCTTATTTCCAGGCTGTAAAATTTGAGCCGTATCATGACAGTGCTTTATCCAGGTTCCTGTTGAAGCGTGCATTAAGAGTAAGATAAAAACAATTTTAACTGTTATTAATAACATACATACTCTAAATGCCTAGGTTTTCAATAAAAAACTAACATTGCATTGTACTCTAATGTTAACGTGTAAAATAGACCAGGGATGCATTTTGAGCTTCAAATGATAGTAAATTTCTCCACATCCAAAAGCTGTTTTGCAGACAGTCTCCCAACAAATATGCCAATCCAGGCTTGTTCCAGCACAACCTGTGTATAAACAGAGGTGCTTTTCAGCTCCTTACTAGTGTCTGAGAACCTCAACCAAACACTATTTTGGTCCTATTTCTGTGCTTACAGCTTGTATAAAATGATTCTTTCGCCATTATACATACCAAATGGCCTATACTTAAGGGTGTGGGAAAATTTGTTTATACTTAAGCCCCTACTGAGTCTATTACCTGATAATCATCAACTACAAATATATATAAATACCTAAAGCACATCTGGTGCCCCTTTAAGCAGCCAGAAAATATAAGATCTGTGATATAATATAATATCCACTATTTCTGAAGAGAATAATTAAATATTAATATGTACAGCCTAACAAAAACAAATAATATATACACAGACGCAAGTAAAGCACAGATAAATGAAGTGCTAATTATCAGAAGCACTGTTTGATATGATCTGACAAATACATTGGTTTTACTTTTTAGTGTTTTTTTGGTTACAAAGTAGCATCTACCAGGCATGTGATTTTTAGACTAATAGAATAACAGGCATGATCTCCATTTCTCAGTCTACCTCCGTAAACATAATTATATTTGCTATTATTTTTATCCATTTGTCCTATATTAAGCCTGTCTCAATCCTATGCTTTGGTAATGGTACGATTTCTTCTTTAACCTCACTTATATGGTAGTAGCCAGCACAGTTCTTTTAACAGATGTTTTCTATTAGACTGGAATCACTTGCAACATATGCCTGGTGGATGCTACTTTGGAATCAATGTCCGCTTATTTGCAGTATCAGACAGCACTTCTGATATGAATCTGCTCTTCACGTGTATGGTTCTATGTGAATGTATTGTTTGTTATTTTGGTAGGTTGTTTCACTCCATATTCGTATTTTTATTAATACCTTCACCGCGGGTGGATATTAGATATGCTTTAGATAATCAACTACCTGAGCATATATGCATTTCTCAGAAGTGAACTAGTGTTTACTGTAGCATAATTTTTGTTGTAGTTGTTAGTGTTAATGTTTGTGTTATAAACAAGTTAGAATACATGCAACACAGAAATAAACAAAACATAACATTATAATTTTTCAACAAAATACTCCAGCAGGTACATTCATTTTCCCCCCAGCCTAATACCTCAAACGTGCCTATTATATATTCTATTAAATGGTTACTGTGAAATACATCATGTTTTTTTTTTTTACACTCAGCAATCAGGATAATTTCAACATAATTCTTTTTTTTGCAGAGTAAACGGATAGGCCACTTCTTGTTTTGGTTTTTGAGAAGTGAGATTGCGCAGTCAATGCATTATCAGCAACGGTTTGCTATCATCCTGGAAGCCTATCTGAGAGGCTGTGGCACTGCAATGCTGAGTGACTTTAAGAAACAGGTTCAAGTAACGGAGCTTCTACATAAAGTCACCATGGAGATCAAATCTGTCTCTGCCGAGAAGTATGACGTAACTTCACAAGGTATACCATGGCTTGTTTGTTACAAAGTGCTATGCAAACAGGTGTGAGTAAATAAGACAGTTCTTGGTAAAATGATGACTTGAATGCATCATTTATTTAAATCTAAATATTTATATAAATGTAATAATCTGTTTGTTATTTTATGAAATATTTTTTCTCAAAATAGGATATTTTGAATTCCCATAATTGAATGGTTGACCATGACATTTTCTGCGTATGAAGGTCCCCTGTAGATAATAATTCCATAATAGTGTCAAAAGTGCTGGTAAAAGGTTTTAAGAGCAGCGGTAAGATAAATAATATTAAAACAGGTTGCAGGGTAATGCATAAAATGCAAGCTTTTCCAGTATGCAATTATTTTGATTGTTTGTGACATGGCTTTCTCATTCTAATGTAATTTAAATCTTTTTCAGTTATAACACAACTTCGACAAAAACTTGAGAAACTGCAAGCTTCCAAGCTCCCAGAAAGCTTTCGAGTGCCCTATGACCCTGGGCTCAGAGCTGGATCACTGGTGGTAAGCAGTGCCGGACTGGGAACAAAAACCAGCCCTGGAAAAAAAAAATTTTTGTTCATAAAAGGGAAGACCCTGCATGTTAAAAGCACATCTGAAGAGTTTATTTATAGATAAGACTGATATATAAGGTTAAAGCGGCGATAGCAGGACTTTGCCCCAACACCCAACTTGCACGCAGGACTTTGCCCCAACACCCACCTTGCACGCAGGACTTTGCCCCAACACCCACCTTGCACGCAGGACTTTGCCCCAACACCCACCTTGCACGCAGGACTTTGCCCCAACACCCACCTTGCACGCAGGACTTTGCCCCAACACCCACCTTGCACGCAGGACTTTGCCCCAACACCCACCTTGCACGCAGGACTTTGCCCCAACACCCACCTTGCACGCAGGACTTTGCCCCAACACCCACCTTGCACGCAGGACTTTGCCCCAACACCCACCTTGCACGCAGGACTTTGCCCCAACACCCACCTTGCACGCAGGACTTTGCCCCAACACCCACCTTGCACGCAGGACTTTGCCCCAACACCCACCTTGCACGCAGGACTTTGCCCCAACACCCACCTTGCACGCAGGACTTTGCCCCAACACCCACCTTGCACGCAGGACTTTGCCCCAACACCCACCTTGCACGCAGGACTTTGCCCCAACACCCACCTTGCACGCAGGACTTTGCCCCAACACCCACCTTGCACGCAGGACTTTGCCCCAAAACCCATCTTGCACGCAGGACTTTGCCCCAACACCCATCTTGCACGCAGGACTTTGCCCCAACACCCATCTTGCACGCAGGACTTTGCCCCAACACCCATCTTGCACGCAGGACTTTCCCCCAACACCCATCTTGCACGCAGGACTCCACAGCCTCCTATTGACGCTATTGGCTACCTGAGTTGATCCTTAAATCTAGTATTAATTTGACTTTCATTGGTCTTTTTTCTGTTTTGAAAATTAAAAAATATCCCTTGAGTATAAGAATCTTTAAACAAGAAGATCCTCAGTATATTGTATCCATGTTTCATAAGTACCGTATTTGCTCGATTATAAGACGAGATTTTTTTCAGAGCAAATGCTCTGAAAAATCCTCCTCGTCTTACATTCGAGGTCTTCTAATAATCTGACCTCAAATTGAGGTCAGATTATAAGACATGGATCCAGGTCCCCAGCAGAGCTGCAGGGGACCTGGATCCCCCTCTCTAACAGCAGGGGATGTCTGCGCGATGAGTCTCGGCGATCGTGCCGGGCGGCAGCAGGGGAGGTCTGCGCCCATCGCGCAGACATCCTCTGCTGCCCCACTAGCCACCAGGGTGAATCGGGCAGCTGGGGGATGTCTGCACGATACGTGCAGACATCCTCCATGCTGCCAGACACGGCAGTCTATTATGACGGACCAGCTGTCCGTCATAATAGACTGCCGTGTCGGGCAGCATGGAGGATGTCTGCACGTATCGTGCAGACATCCCCCCGGCTGCCCCCACTAGCCACCAGGGAACAAAACCAGGTAATGGGGAGTGGGGTGGACAGAGGACACAGACAGACAAGTGGAGGGGGGGAGAAAGAGACAAAGAGAGGGGGAGGGGGAGGACACAGACAGACAAAGGGGGGGAGACACAGACAAGGGGAGGGGGGGATAGAGAGAGACAAAGGGAGAGGGGAGGACACAGACAGACAAGGGGGGGGAGACACAGACAAGGGGAGGGAGGGGGACAGAGAGAAAAGGGGAGGGGGGATAGATAGAGACAAGAGAGAGAAGTTTTGGGGGGAGAGAGAGACAACGCTGGGGGGGAAGACAGCTGGGGGAGCGGGAGAGAGGCCGAATTGGCACATAAAAGCAAATAAAAAAAAAAGAAATGCATTTGTATAATATACATTTTTTATTAAATATTAAAAAGCAATTTACATATATACAAGTTAAACTTTTTTCCTATAGGGTAGTCTTATAATCAGGCTTTTAGTTTTTTTCCTAAAGGAATGTACAAATTTGGGGGGGGTCGTCTTATAATCAGGGTCGTCTTATAATCGAGCAAATACGGTATTTCCTTTGCTGAGCTGGCTGCTGCATTCATTTTATTCTTCCAGAGTTAAAATGATACTTTATCTCATCTGATGGTTTTAACTCAATCTTTGTCCTTTGAAATGACCTGATAGGAAATTCAGCTGATTTTGACCTGACTAATTAAGATGAGAGAGAGAAAAAGAGAAGGACCTGCTTCAAAAATAATGATTTAAAAAAATCAAATAAAATAGATTATTAGATTTAAAAAAAAAATACATTTTATGTTTTGTAATTTGGTAGAAAGCAATGTTCTGAAGACTTTTTTCCTAAGCTCCATTAAGTCTTTCATGTCACCAGTTTCTACATGTGCTTCTCAATAATGCTGTGGTTTTCAAACCTCGGGTATCCACATGGTCTGGCCTTAATAGGGCACATTTTAAATTTTAATAATAATACTTTTCTATAGCAAATTATGGCTTTAGGTAACATAATGTGTTAGCCAATTAAGAACCATTTAATCTATATGATGACATTTGATATGTACAGTTTTGTTTATAACAGGTGGAAAGGTGCAAAGTGATGGCCTCTAAAAAGAAACCTTTATGGCTTGAATTTAAATGTGCTGATGTGACTGCTTTATCCAACGAAACCATTGGAATCATATTTAAGCACGGAGATGACCTACGACAGGATATGCTCATTTTACAGGTATCAACCGAAGTAGAATGAGCTACAACACAATATAGTAGAATTACTGTTGCAGGATATATTTAAAGATAGTTTCCATTCAAGTGTTTATAGCTTACTGACTCACACTTATTGGCATGAAGTAATTATACCTACCACCCTGTTACAGGGATAATAAATAAAATATGGGTCTATGCCACATGCACATACTAGGGTTAAAAAAGGTTTGTTATCTTGCATTAAGATAAAGACATGAATGTTATGACATATTGTCTTTTATTGCCTGGCCCTACATATAGAGAGACAAAAAATTATCTTGCTGCAGCCACGGCATTATTATTAGCAATGTATATATTAGGGATCATAATGCTGGTCTCTGGTGATACTATATGGCTGATTTGTTATCAACCAATCATTGGTTTCCATGGAGATTACTCCACTTTTCGAACTTTGTCCCAGAGCTACTCCTTTTACACATAGCACAATTGATTAAAGAGTTTTATGTCTGCTGCTGGATATGCATCACAACTTGATAGAACTAGAAGGTGTTCATCCATCTCAGATTTACGCTTGCGATAAATATCATTTTTTATTTTATTCATTTTAATAACATTTAATAAACACATTGCGCCACTTAGTTCCACTCCTGGTTTGCAGATGTAAGTATATTAGGTGACTATACAGGATGGTACCTTCCACAACATGTGCATTTCTCACCATTATGATGAAACATTTTGAGCAGCCTTTTCGTACATAACCTTCACAAATTACTTACAAGATATTTACCGTGTGGGCACACTATAATACACAAAACTGCACTGTGCATTACCTTTTCATGGCATATCTGTGCATCAGGACAAAGACATTTTTGTAACATAAAAAACACAGTGCTTCATCAGTGAAATATAAACAACATAAATATTTAATCTGTCGTCTGGTGGTCTCATTGTAGCTAATCAGTAAGCACTAACACAAGTCATCTTTGTCTTATTCCTATTTTTAGATCCTCCGAATAATGGGATCCATTTGGGAAGCTGAATCTTTGGATCTTTGTCTGTTGCCATATGGCTGCATTTCAACAGGAAATAAAATAGGTATATTACTGCACCAAACTCGCTTGTTTATATGTTATTGATATATTTTAGTTTAGATCATTTGTGTCTCCAAAGAAGATTTACTTTTTCCTTTCTTCAGTGTTTTAACGGTGTAAGATTGCCATGGAGCAAAAAATCCATTTGCATGGTATTGTAATATTCTAGTCACTACCAAGTAAAATGATAAAGCACTAATACTGGCCATGTAAACAGTATATAATACATATCCAAAAAATAGAACATGTTTTTTTATGTGTTCATTGTGAAGTAATGGTGTATTATTTTACCTCATGACACACTGCACCTTTTTTTCCTAAATTGTTAGTCACTATCTATTGTTTCTAATGAATAGCATTCTTTTCTCACCAATTTCTAGGAATGATCCAAATAGTGAAGGATGCCACTACTATTGCCCAAATTCAACAAAGCACAGTTGGCAACACTGGTGCATTTAAAGATGAAGTCCTTAGCCAGTGGTTAAAAGAAAAATGTCTACTGGAAGACAAGGTATATAACTGTTATCTCAGTTTGTATGAAAGCACACTTCCCGCTTGCAAGTAGGCAACAGTCATGTTCTCCCTCACTCAGGTCAGGGGTGGGCATGGGGGAATTGGGGGTAGTCGAGGTCATACAATACATTTTACAGATGCAAACTACATTAACCTTAATGCATAGTTCCCCTGTCATCATGAAAAATAATTCTTCAAATAGACTTCTGCCATGTCCAAAACATCAATGTTATATTTTAACCCTCAATAAAGTTTTTGATATTTTTTAATATTATTGAAGATCTGTGAATGCACATTCTTTGGAATGTCAAAGTAGCATCCACATGAATGGCAGGACCCAAGGATTCCCAGCACAACATTGCACAAAGCATCACATTGACTCCGCTGTCAGTGGTCATAATGGTGTGTGTGTGTGTGTGTGTGTGTGTGTGTGTGTGTGTGTGTGTATGTATGTATGTATGCATGTGTATATATTTTTATATATATATATATTTAATATATATATATATATGTGTGTGTGTTTGTGTGTCTAAATTTAATTTTGTATATATATTTTTAGATAAAAAAATATAGGTAGGTTCTGTTCTGTTATTTGACTGTGGTCAATTAACAACTAAATTGTAAAAAAAACAACCAAAATAGCAGAGTTAAAACAATTTTCCAACTTGCCTATTTTGCAATCTCTGTTATTTTGTCCTAATAGATGCTTTATTTCCCATATTGTGTGTTTTACAGCTTTAATTAAAATTATGTTTAGATTTGGTATGAGATTATCTTTAAAGGTACACTGTATATTAAAAATACTTTTCCTAAAGACATTATTGCTGTGATTCTTCAACTGCTGAAATAAACATTATTGGGGCTATACAAAGTTGAAGTCCTGACTACGTTTGTCTAAGATCAGGTATAGAATCTGTTTGTCTGTCCACTGTGCACATTGAGCTGATATTGCAGTACCTGACTATTTCTGTCAATGAGTCAAGGTCACTGTGATATGGTTAGCGCAATAGCAATTTACACTCACAGCCTGAAGAGTTAGTCTTGAATCCAAACTAACCACTAAGGCAAAAAAGAAAATAGCTCAAAATAGCAGATATTTCTCATACTAATGCAATACTGTTTATGCAAGGGAATAGCAGCATTTTCTTGATTCTGAAAATAGAGAAAAGCTAAAATGTGCAGAAAAAGACTGAAAGTGTTTAGAACATTATTTTTGAAAGTTATCGAAATCAGCAAATTATATGCACATACTCACCATTGTGAACCCCTGAAAATAGTAAATAATGGGAAGGATTATAAAAAGACTGTCTTGTGATTTGATAGGTAGAAATGTATCATTTTTTTTGTAATGTTTTACTTGTTGTATTGTGTTCCTTTAAGAAACATGATTTTTATCATTATACAATGCAGGACTTGAAGGGATATGTGAAGTCCTTCATCAGTCTGACTTTTCATATTTCACTCTTTGTTTCCCAATAGTTTAATGCAGCAGTAGAGAAGTTTGTTTATTCATGTGCTGGATACTGCGTTGCAACCTTTGTGCTTGGAATCGGGGACAGGCATAATGACAATATAATGATAACCGAAAGCGGTAAGCCATTATCTTTCACATCTTTTATTTAATAGTCAAATTGTGGAGAAATCTGCAATTAGGCTAAACAATTACTCAGATTTTTCTCAATATATACAGTTAGGCGAACTTGGCCCCATATACTTAAAGAGCCTAAAATCCCAGATATTGGCTCCAATTCTGCTAAAATAGCCGAATTGAGGACATTTCAATTTGCCAGATAATAGTTAGCGAATGTAAATATAATTTTAATAAAAATGTAAATTAACATAAGACTTTATTTTTAGTTAAATAAAAGAACATAAAATACTGAATACATATTTTATAAAATATAAAAGAAATGTTATATATATTTTAACCCCTTAGTGACAAGACATTTTCACCTTGACTTTCCCTTGGTGACAATGGCTGTTTTGACATTTCTAGGGTGTTTGTGTTTAGCTGTAATTTTTTTCTTTCTCACATACAGTACCCACACAAATATATATGTTGTTTTTATCTTCATAAGAAGGGCTTTCATTAGATACCATTATGTTCATCATATTTTATAATTTACTACAAAAAAAATCATAAAATATGATGACAAATTTTAAAAAACCCACTTTTTCTAACTTTGACATAAAATATAATTTACAAAAATAAAATCATTAAAAAAGACTAAATAGTTTCTAAATGTTGTCCCGAGTTCAAAAATATGCATGTTTCCATATTTTTCGGTATTTTTTTGTGAGATATGACCTTTTGACCCCAACCCGAACCCAAAATTTAACCCTAACACTAAATTTAACCCCAACTCTAATCCTAATTATACCCCTTAATATTTTTTAATTTTAATTTAATTTTAACCCTATCCCTTATGCTAAAAATTATTTAATTTTATCCCTATAGGCTAATATAGCTATATAACCTGTTTTTAATTAATTAAATATGTATTTTAAATATTTTCAATTGCAACGCTACTTAACTACCACTAGGTGCAGTCAAGTAGCATATTCAGAGCGACGGAAGTGAAGTTACTTTCACTTCCGAAGCTCAGACCAGCAGAGGGCTTAGCCATATTGAATATGGCTCCCCCACGATCGCTCCGGCACATCCTTTGTCGCGAAGGTGTTAAAAACATAAATAACATAATATAATTAAAAAAAAATGTTTCATTGTAGTGGTAATTGTTTTAATATGCCATAATAGCATATTTAATTAAAACAAAATAATGGTGCAATTACCATGTCAATAATTACCATGTCAGTAATACATAATACACATATTACATACGCCACTTAGTAACCTCAGTAAATGATAGGGAGTGGCTACAAATACATATGTACATTCACAAACAAAAAAAAAATCTGACAAGCCTGAGTAGACCCTAAGGTGATAAATTCATGTGCTGACTGAGGAGAAAAGGCTTGAAAGTTGTCTTGAAATCCTGCACTCAATAATCTTCAGCTATCAAACAAAGGTATGATTTTGACAGCACTTGTTTCCTGTGTTTCCATGGCTGACACTTTCACACCCTTTACCAGGTTCTATTCTATTATTAAAAATGTACCAAGAATGCCTATTTTTGAGATATATTAATGTCACATGCCCTTAAACACCTGCCTTAGTGTAAAGCTTTCCTTAATATTTAATCTCTGATACATTTTTAACAACCTGTGAGCGACAATGGTCTAAGTTACAGTCTAAATGTGGAATAGATATGAAAATCGAAACCTGGAATTCTGTCTAATATGGCAACTGAGTATAAATTCAATATAAATGTAAATGTAGAATATAAATCTTAGATTTAAACTTTTTTTTTTAATCCTGTTTATGGTCTTAGTCTTTCTCTGTTGGATTTTTAGATTGGCTGCAATAATTAACATCTTTTAAATGTACTGTGCCTACACAAAAGATTGTGAATTAAAAAGTGGAAAATTAAACCAGAATAAAAGATGCATACATCTCATATTAGGGTTTTAAGAGCATATATTTCAGTTTGATGACATTTCCAAATCTGCATAAAAAAAAAAAATCTACTATTTGGATGTTAAGTTTTTTGTTTTAACCATCATCTTTGTATGTATATTCTGTTATGCAGAAGCATTACTAATCCACATTATTATTATGCATAGAGGATAGAGAGCCCATAAAATCTTTAAACTGCTGTTTTTGTTCAACTTCAGTTAGTAATTAGTACATTAGTACATAAACATAAGAAACACAAATTGAATATACATTACTTGTGGGTGTGCAATATTCATATCATATGCTCCATCCCAAGTGTATGTAAAAAAAAAAAAATTCTAAGCATTAACCATGCATTACCAATATTTTTAGATTCACCTACAATTACACTAACATTTTGTTAAGAAACTGCCTTACGTAGGAGGTAGACCGATATCAATTATGGAAGGAGATAATAATTTGGGGACTGAAGTAAACCCTCTGTGGTTTCAGAACTAAGATATATATAGAGTCCTGCATTGGTAACCCCATTTCCCCAGAGGGTTCTACTGGCCCTGGTTGGTGTGAAGAACAGTCTGAAAATACTGTACCAAGTTTCCGAAGCATAAAGCAAGATGTTCCAATAGCCAGGGCTGGCTTCTAAATGCAGAAGCACACTCAAAGTGTATGATAGGACACGCATAAACATAGAGCTGGCAAAGAATGAACAGAATATTGTGCTTATATAGGGGGGAGGAAGAACAACATGGGAGTAGCTACGAGGAAGGTTGGCAGTATTCATATACAACATATAACTGGACAAGTTTTATTCTTTGATATAGCAAGAGTGAGAAAGATATGTGGGAGCTGCTTCTGAGTGGGTATTTTCCATCGGACTGATACTACACATCATCCGTCCACTGTTGATCTCTTAATGTGTTAGTAACTAATATGGTTTATTTTGATCATCAGTTTATTGATTTCTGTTAATTGATTGGTTGAACTACATGCAGGCAGTTACTATTTCTATCTTTTGTTTATACCTTATTAAGGTTGGTTCTGTATGCTGTGTCTTCAGCTTTTCTAACAGCGTTTGTTTATAACTGCAAATAAATGATCAATGTTTTTTTTATATAGGTAACCTCTTCCATATAGATTTTGGTCACATTCTTGGTAACTACAAAAGTTTCCTTGGAATTAATAAGGAACGTGTTCCATTTGTGCTGACCCCAGATTTCCTCCATGTGATGGGAACTTCAGGAAAAAAGACAAGTCTATATTTTCAGAAATTTCAGGTTTGTAGTTGTGATGTGTGTAAGTAATGTGTGGCATATTAGATTGAAATGCACTGCAGTAAACAATGAACTCAGAGACCTTCAGTTCTGTATTGCCAACTGCAAGGTAACACATAATGTGCAGCGTACAAGCTACAGAATATCTCAAGCTAGAGAACATAGTATATTACTAATGCCTCTTAACAATTACACAATATAAATCAACATGTTTACATTGGGCAATCAACTGACAAACACATGCAGGGCTTGACAAATTTAATTTAGTTTTAGGAGACAGCATAAATATCTATCAGCCAGACAATGGCACATTCACACAAACATATACACACAAACAGTCACGTACATATACACACCAGCATATTTTTTTTTTTTTAAAGAGGGTAAAAAAAAGATGGGAATTCTATCACTATCTCACCCCTCCCTTCTGCTTTACCTCATTGCACGGGAGGGTAAATTTCTGCTCCAGCCTGGTCCACAGACCATCTTCACGCTCCTGATAAGTGACGGGATGTCACGTGACACACTCTGTTCCCTTGTCCCTTTCCTAGTCGCCCGTGATTTGTCAAGTCCTGTACAAATGCATTATATACACAGTGTCTTTAAGAACATAACAAAACATAACTCTTTACTTTCTTCTTCCTGTTGTGTATTGTATAAGCAATATTGTACAAAAGGTTTTAGGCAGGTTTGAAAAATGCTGTGAGTAAGAAAAGAAGAAATGGTAATAGTAAATATTTATCAATTTAACAAAATGCAAAGTGAGTGAAAAATCTAAATCAAATCACTGGACCTTTACAGACCTTGTGACGGACACCGGTGTCTTTGTCACGGACACGAACACTGGTGTACTTTTGCCAAAGCTGTTACTGTTTCTGACAGCCGAGAGGAGCTGGTCAGCATGTGGGGAGGATGAAGTAAATACATTGCAATGATTGATATCAAAAACACACATTAACACAATGAATCCTAAGGGTACATTTATGGCTATTTAGCCATGACCAGATAGTCAAAAGCACAGCCTTGTGCTGTATTGCGCAACCATTACTTAATAATTACAAGTAAGAGAATTAACCTAATTCTAAACTACTTACCATTGAGAGTTACAGGTTTTCTGCTGGGATTTAAACAAAGCTGGATTTATTCTCCCATGATCCTCTAGCCATAGAATTTTGCACCTAAGCCCTCTTGTATCAAGCGAGATTTACTTTATCACTCCTAGTCGGTACGCTATGATAGGTTTGAATATAGCAAGTTCTCCTGGGCTTGTGGTGGCCTGTACTACACACTAACTTTTTTTGTTGTTCATTGCAACTACCATGATTTACAGTCAGCCATTACTGGCTAAACACCATATAAAGGGGACGGGACAGCAAAGTGTGGCTGCCTCCTCGCGTTAGATTCATCACTACACGTTGACAGTTCATTGTGTGACATTCAGTGGGGACAGTTCATTGCGGCCCTTAAGGTTAGTATTTGCGGTTAGTATTAGACTTCACGGTTAGTATAAGGCTTCGGGATTAGTATTTGCAGTTAGTATTAGCCTTCACGTTTAGTATAAGGCTTCGGGGTTAGTATTTGTGGTTAGTTTTAGGCTTCAGGGTTAGTATTAGGCTTCTGGGTTAGTATTTGCGGTTAGTATTTGGGTGCGGGTCTGTTAGTTACTACTACAACTGTCATATAATTTTTCCGATTTACGGGTGACTAACATTTGCCTCCCACCAGTAAACCCCTCTCCTGAGCCAACAAAGGTCGGCAATGAGGATGAGGTATGAATGTACGGATGTGTGAGGGGGGAAATGTGGGAAGGATATTTTGTCCCTGGAAAAAATCCTGCAGATTTCCATCTAAAATAAAATACATAAATGTGAGGCATTTACGGATGACAGATGTCCAACATTTTTGTGTTTCTAGCAGGAGCAATTAAATGTAGGCAAATCATAAATTGGATCTGGAAAGGCAAACCAAAAATTAAGGGAGGCAATTATAAGTATTAGTCATATTGCATACAGGACTGACAAACCATGAAAATGAGGTATGTGGTATATCACAGAAATAGAAACTCCTATTGGTCTGTCTGAATCTCCCAGCTACAGAATTCCAAATAACGACAATCACTATTAAAGGGACAGTCTAGTCCCCAAACGCATTTTGATGCAAGATGAAGATTACTGCTTGTATAGTGCACAGGTGTTTTTTTCAGTGTGATTTGATGGAGGTATTCTGCATAAATCACATTTTTAATATTTGACTCAAGCCTAACCTCAGTGATTACTCTGTATGTATACTACAGGTGTGCACTGATTATTTTGTTTCAATTAGGCAGCTAGTGTGGGCAGTCCTGGTTTCTTGCAAACTGCTGTAATTTCACAAATTCATCCAACTAAGTTTTTTTTTTTTCAATTGAAAGCAATGCAGATTTGGAAGATCTGCTTAAGTAATTACATTTTCTGTTTTGTAGGAAATTTGTGTAAAGGCGTATTTGGCTCTTCGACATCACTCAAACCTCATGATTATCCTGTTTTCCATGATGCTGATGACTGGTATGCCTCAACTAACAAGTAAAGAGGACATTGAATACATCCGTGACTCATTGACTGTTGGGAAGAATGAAGAGAGTGCGAAAAAACATTTCCTTGATCAGATCGAGGTCTGCAGGGATAAAGGCTGGACTGTACAGTTTAACTGGTTCCTTCACCTTGTACTAGGCATTAAACAAGGGGTAGAAAAACATTCTGCCTGAAGCAACTTTGCACACTTGGATAAACAAATGGAATGCATATTAAATGAATAGAAAACTTTCCCAAAAACTGTGCTAAACAGATCTTGCATAATATTTATAACTAACCTGTTGTGCCAACTTATTTATAATCATTATTAAGGACTTCCAGGGCCGCCATTCCGGGGGGACAGGCCCTTTAAAAAAAAATTAAAATAGCGTGCACAAACAGGGCAGCTACCAGGGCCAATTCATTCCTGGGGGCCCAAAGCAATGGTCCGGTGGGCTCCTGCTGCCCATGTGACTGTCTCACACGTAGACAGTCACGATCAGGCAGCAGCCGTCAGATCCACATCCAGCGGATATGACGGTATGTCAAATCCAGTGGCTGTGCTGCTTGCAGGAAGAAACCCTGCTGAGGAGACTGCAGAGGACGAGTATCCAGGTAGGTACTGGGGAAGGAGAGAGGATTGGCAGTGGCATATTAATGGGCAAATTATCTGTGGCTATAATTGGACAAATTATCAGTGGGCTATTAATGGACAAATTATCAGTGGCTATTACTGGACAAATTATCAGTGAGCTATTAATGAGCAAATTATCAGTGGGTTATTATATGACAAATTATCAGTGGCTATTACGTGACAAATTATCAGTGGGCTATTAATGGACAAATTATCAGTGGCTTTTACTGGACAAATTATCAGTGGGCTATTAATGAGCAAATTATCAGTGGGCTATTAATGGATAAACCATACAGTGGGGGGGGGGGGGGCATCATTTTTTTCAGTAAGGGGCCCTGAAATTGCTGATGGCGACCCTGGGGACTTCACATGAAGTCTCTTTGTTGTACGTATGAGGAAACTAATGAGCAGGGCCAATTTAAGATCCAGGCAAAAGACAGCAGCCATTTGGCCATGCCCTAAGAAATTTTATGGCCAGAACTGAAGGAAAAAGCAAGTCTGAAATTTGACTGTAAAAGACTAAAATAGGTGGAATTTGAACTAAAAATTAATGATGTCATCAGTAAGACCTGACATTTTACCTAGCACCTCAGACAAATGTTTAAAGTATCTGAAGGGGAAAATGTCCTCGGAGTTGAAACCTGTGAGAACAAAAGCACATGGGATACTAGACATTGCACAGCAGTCTGGAATGCACTATGTAAATAGCCTAGAATTCTGGGAGTCAAGGTTCATAGCATCAAGACTAGCAAAAGTCACCAATCCCTGATTCTGTACTGTAGAACTCAATTGTGCTACAAATTATTACATTTAATGATATTGGCACAAACTGTGTTACCGTTTGTCGTTCCAAAGGTTACAAAACAAGCAAGAGGTTAATTTCCTTTATATTTATCTTCAGTGGATGAACCGGCTCAATTAATAATCCGCTTTTGTTTAAAATATGATTTCTGCTTGTACAGAAAACATTACTCATGTCTGTGTTTTATCATACAATATATTGCAATCTGGTTCACTACTAAGTGCATCATTTCATTTGTGGATGTCGTATCCATTAGCTCGTTGTTATTTTCACATCCCAGCCAGGCAGACTTGGGTGTAAGTTGCTCCAGAGACTGGAATAACTTTTCTCCACTCTAGTTTTTTCACTCAGTTCTAGCTACTCCAGGAAAATTATGTTGGTCATTTTAATCAGTTTTATACCCCCTAATTTAGTCAAATTTTTTAAAACTAGATAATGAAAATAAATACTGAAACTTGGAAATGTGGTTTTCCCCCCCTCATAATGTGAACACGCATAAAAATCTTGATATGAATGTGTAGAAATTGTAACACGACAATGGAATCTTATAAACACATCCTTCATTTCTCTGTTCTACTTTGGATGGCATTAAAGAGCTGTAACACAATTGAACTTGAGCACAATTCGGCTATGATTTTTTTACACATCCAATATTCCCTGCAGTTGCCCAACGGAGTACACATTTACCAATTTCACCTACTTTTTTTTATTTACCGTTTTCAAGCTACTATGAAAATGTAGTGTACACGACTCTATTTGGAGAAAATGCTCGTTTGCATGCATTAAATATGGCTTCTCTTTAAGATAGTGATAAAAGTTAAGAAACCTGGTGACTACCACCATTTTTTTCTGTTTGATAGCAGTGATAGGTAAAGTACAGCTGTCACTGTTGACCTCACTTACATCCTTAACATGTGCTCTGGTCATTCCAATGCATCTCGGTGGGCCTAGTGAGAGATGGCGACTTTTGCATAGTGCTTAAGATTTCTCGGTTGAAATTTCAATCCCCAAGAGAAAACCTGCAAAAGGCAACTTTGTAAGATAAATACTGGAAAAACACGCTGGGAAAAAAGTGCATAATTATTGCTAAAGTGTCTGCTTTAACATGCAAATATATATATATATATATATATATATATATATATATATATATATATATATATAAAACATACACTTATATAATTCAGGGGTGGGTTTTTGTTTTTTTTCTAGAAACTGTAAAAGCTGTATGGTGACACTTTCCAAATCTGCTTCTGTAGCTAATTATAAATTAGCGACACCCACCATTTCTACTACTGGTATTTGCATAATGTTTGTTTTGGAGACTGAGACCATATGTGCAGTGCATATTGGTCTTTTTCTATTTGGTTATAGAAGCCATGAGTTTTTATAGTGGGAATTTGGGTTTGCTGCAGTACACATTGGTCTATTTAATTATTGTCGACAAGTAATTTTTTCACCAGTGCTACATGCATTCCATAATTAAAGTGTGCATACCAAGACACAAGTGTGGGTGGCAGGTTCTGTACAGGTCACGAGAATATCATTAAACTGTCCGACACAAGGTTCAGTAAATGTTCATCATGAACTATGCTGATGCCTACTCCTTTATAGAAATAACAAACAAAATTGGGGCCATGTACCTGTTACCAACTTGTGCTCGCTGCCCAAGTTAACTTTTCCCAAGTGGTAATAAACATTGTGATGCCACTTTACACAAGAGTGAGTGAATCATTAGATTTTATTCCTGTTTAAAAACACTTACCAAACCTGCAGAATGAATCGAAACTACAGGTACCAATATCACTTTCCCTGTTTATATGTATGTCCAATGGCTATGAACAGGGTTGCCACCTTTTCCATTAAAATTATACCGGCCAAGCTACTACCTCCATAGACTTAACATTGGCATCAAGCCAATTTTTTACTGGCCTGCTGGTAAAATACCGGCCAGGTGGCAACCCTGGCTATGAACAACTCTCTGATAAATCTAACACCTCTCAAAGATTCCTGTATTTAGTTGTTAGCCATTCACCTATAAATAACCAAACATATTTTCCCATGTTTCTTACTTTGAAGTACAGTAAGAGTGAGGTAGCAAAGTAGGATGTCTGTACACTTTCCTAGAACCATGGTGTGACTTATATAGTAGTTCCACACTGATTGCTTTTAATGCAGTCCTCATGCATACATTTTGCTACAAAGCATACTCCAATCTGATAAGCCTAATTTAAAGGGACAGTCTAGTCCCCAAACTTATTGGTGCATGTTGATGATTACAGCTTGTATTGTGCACAGGCTTTTTCCCCAGTGTGATTTGATGCAGACATTCTGCATGAATCAAATGTTTAATATTTGACTCAAGCCCTCCCCAGTGGTTACTCTGCATTTGTACTGCAGGTGCGGCACCACTGATTATATATATACTGATTTAGTCCCTGCAATAGCATTGTGGACTCTAAGTGACCTTGCTCTTGTACACAGTAGGGTCTCTTAACAGTGCAGCACATTGTCTGATGACATCACTAGAGAGACAGGATATTCCACTCATTTGAATGAAATTATTCTCGTTGTTTCCTGCAGCAAAAATAAATAAATAAGGAAATTACTTTTACTTGGCTAGTGTAGGCAGTCCTGGTTACTTGGAAACTGCTGTCATTTTACAAATGTAATCTGGCTGTAGTTTAAAAAGTATTATATTTTAAGCAATACAACATATAAAACATGCATTTTAAAGTGCTTTGAAAGCACATCAATATGCATTAACATTTAGTAAATGCATTTTGGGCACCAGAGAGTTATTTCAAGCTCTGAGTATCTATAGTCATAAAGATTTTTTTTATTATTTAAATTGACATTTAGTCCATGTGCTGTGTGATGTAATCAGTTTCCCATTTGTTAATTAGAATTATAATCATTTTGTACCTTCCCTTGCACTCAAACAATGGAATTTAAAATTATCTCATACAGTTAATAGAACTGAATCATGGGATAACGCTATACTACTATTTTAATGCTACCTGTGGCTGTGACAATAGGTACAATCTTAATAATAATTCCAGTGTTCCCATATCCCTCAATTTCTGAATTGAAATCAAAGAATTTCAAGGTATTTTGCTGTAATAAGTACTGGTGTAAAATGGTAAGATGTATAAAACAAATAATGCAATATTACAGTACACACATAATTAAAACTATGGCAGTGTGTCTTAAAGGATAACTAAAGTTTTTTTTTTTTTAACCCATGATTCCTAGAAGAAAACAATGGTTAAAGAAAAATCAGTGACCACTCCTCTGAAGTAAACCCGACATGTATTACTTTGGGCTCTGCCTCAGAGCTGAGACAGAGCCGGTCAGGAGGATGGTGCATGCTGACATTGTCACAGCCAATCAGAATAGAAGCTTGTCCCGCATGTCTGATCAAGGTCTGCAAAGAGCATGGGTCTCTGTCTCTGCTAGTTCAGAGAGGGACCATCGTTTTCAAACTGGATCAACAGAGGGGACCTAGTTAATGCCCCCTTTGTTAACCCTATTTGATACCAGGATCTCTCTATGCACTAGTAGAGAAAGACAGTCGTCGACCTGACCAGCCTGCCTGCTTCACATGAAAACATGGCTGCTGGCGTTTAGAGGATAAACTGGCATGCACTATCAAACACATATGGCAGTTTATCCTCACACTTGGGGCACTAAATGTTTCTCTTTTGGTTCTACAATAGAATACAATTAGTTATCCTTTAAGTAAGAATAGAGTTAGTGGTTGTACCAAGTTGATACTGTAAACTGTTAGCTCTTTGGATATATATAAATTATGTTTATGAAATAAACTCATAATTAAAGGCTAGATTCCACAAACTATACTCAAAGAAAATCCTTTTAATCTTTTGCTTGATAATTCAAACAAAGGTTGATTCTCTTTCTATTGCATGGAAAGTGGGAATTAAGATTTAGTGATTCCAGTGGCTAACTTGGAATATCAGACAAATGACGAGACAAATCCAGTATTAACGAGTACATTTTAAGCCTTGATAACAGCACTAAGTAGCTCTCAATTAGATTGAAAAATACAAAATCATTATTTAAAAGTATTTTACATTAGCTGTGCTTAACAGAAGAACACAGAGACCAAGGTGGGGATTTAGAGGAGTTTATCAATCTGTTATGTGTGTGTAGCATACTGTGCTTCACTGCAGCACACAACATGTACACTAATGCATATTTACATTATATTAATGTTTATATATTGCCAATAATTTACATAATACTTGATACAGAGCTTGAAGAGGAGTGTAAGATGTACAGAGATAGATCAGTACATCACATTATGAGACTTGCTTGCAATCTTAGAATGTAGAGGGAGCGCTGGATGTGAGACACACAAGGGGGTTATGTATAGGTGACGGAAGTTTTATAAATAAGGCACAATCGTTGTTTGTTATGTAAAATGGCTATTGCTTCTTTTTTTATAACTCCTGACGCTTTGCAGTGTAGGAGATTTTATACATAACTCCCCTCTGCCTAATTAGGACTTCTGTTTTTTGTTTTTTTACATTGGCTGCGATGCATCACAACCTGGAAGTTGCCTTTGTGTCGGGAGTCTGCTTTTTACATAGGTGCACATGCCGATAGTGCCACTATTTGGTGCTATCGCTGTCTGTGCCGTCTTTATACATAACCCCCAAGGTGTTTGAAAACAGAAAATAAGGCAGCGGCAGATGGTCCAATTTGGAAATGTATCGGCTATGTAGGTGGGATTAGCAATATTAAGCCTCCGTAAGAAGCTGACGTTTTTAAAGATTCGGAGGGAGGAAGAGAGCTGGAGATTGGTAAGGCAGGAGGAGACTCTTGGTCCATATGATGAGCATAGAATCCATTCACCAGAATATTTTTTTACAAATATGGCAATATATGGAGAGCAGAACCATGGACAGATTTGCTTATTAGAATCCATATTGTAATTTTGATCCTAAAAGGAATAGGTTGCCAATATAAGGTATTACTACATAGAGAAAGGAGTTATGGAGCGGCGAGTGAGAAAATATTTGATAGAAATTGTAGGAGAGAGAAGTAAGTCAGAGGAACATTAGCGTGTAGTGGGTTACAGTATTCAAAACAATAACAGGGCAATGCAATAGTGGTTTTGTGGCCCTCTAGGTGCACTATGTCTAGTTCAGGGGGAAGCCCCAAGAAGGATGAAGCACAAACTTGTATGTGTGAGTGCTTGAAAAGAGCACAAATGTCAAATGCTGTGCGCATCTCATGAACCTCTTTTGTCCATTTGCTGAATCCAAGTGGTGGCATCTGTATAGTTTATGCTGCCCCAATAACTATGTGACTAAATAATTTCATACATTATAATACTTGAGATATAGTCATTCTCATAGTGTTGAAAGACATCTGATTGAGGGGCATCTGATGCGGTTGTGTTGCAGTAAGACATGTTTCATCGCAGTTTCATTGCTTAATTTCCATCCTGTATATTATCTGTTACTCATGGCTCTACCATGGTCAAATATAGGATCAAGACAATAATACACCTCCTTGTTTGCAAAAATCAATATTCCTTTTGTTGAAAGGGCACAGCAACACTGAACTAACTTGTTTTGTAATTCCAACTCATGTTGAACACATCTGTGTTGAAAAGTCAACTATTCACCTCCCAAGAAAAACTGAACATTATTATGAACAGACAGAAGCATGATAACATTAGGATTGCAGACATGTTGGAGAGATAGCATATGGTAATACGATGGAGATATTCCTAAAGTCCCTGCTGGCTCGTCCTTGGACTTCATTTGTTCTTCAGGATCCCCAACTACTGAACAACCTCCACCATGATCTAGGTTGGAAGCAACTTCTGGGTTATTAGCACCATAACTGCTACATTTCTGAACCAGTGGGATAGGGATGCTATCCTGATTATTGTTACTTAAGCATTCCCCAAAATTAAACATTATGTATTCATGCAAGTGGTGAGCCTTAATAAGGCAGGTTCTGAGTGCAGCAGCTGTTTCAAGCCTTAATTTTAAGGAAGTTGATAAAAGAAAAACATAAGAGAAGTGACCTTTGGCCTACTTTATTACATTGGCAGTAAGAATAAAAGGTGTCTGGCCTTTTATTAACCCTCTCTATAATTAACCCTTTCCAGTTAACCCTTCAATCTCCCCGTTTATACTTGGAACATCCACAGATTGCAGGATACCCACAAGGAATCTCTAGTGTTGTTGTTAATCACAGGGTGAACCAACAAAGGTTGTACATATTTAATATAGATATGTGTGAGACTATCAGTCTCTGCTTACTTAATGGGTAGCTCTCAAACTAATTGTCAAATGCCTTGTTCTTAAAATCCTGTTGATTTATTATGGTGTTATTGATACAATTAGGGTAATTAATTGAATTATGGAAGACCATTATGACCAGTGGCTGTCTTTTTCTTGATTACACGTTGACCTTTATGAACCAAACAATGATAAACAGGACTACTATATAAAACAAAATAAAGTATTCCCATAGATCAGGGCTCAACAAACCCTGGGCGCCAGGTCGCCATGCTGACCAGGAAATGAGATCTGGTGCCCTCAAATGTTTTTTTTCTTCTCCTTAATCCAGTGGTGCGCGAGGGATCAGAGTGTGTGCAACGGCTGCACAGACTTACTGCTCCGACCCCTCGCGCACCATGATATAGTGCAGAGCTACATCATAGGACTGGAAGGGAAGCTGCTCTGTGCCACCAGGCTGCAAAAGAACCTCCCTCCATTCCATGCAATGATGTATTGCAGCAGGGGGGGGACATACTAAGAATTTAACTTTTTTTCTGTAAAAAAAAAAAAGAAATAAACCTGCTGCCTTGTGTGTCTGTATGTGACTGACTGGAAGTGTTTGTGTGTATGGATGTGACTGACTGCATGTGTTTGTGTGTATGGATGTGACTAACTGACAGGATGTGTTAGTGTGTATGTATGTGACTGACTGCATGTGTTAGTGTGTATGTATGTGACTGACTGGATGTGTTAGTGTGTATGTATGTGACTGACTGGATGTGTTAGTGTGTATATATGTGACTGACTGGATGTGTGTGTGTATATGTGACTGACTGTATATGTCTGTGTGTGTGTGTGTATATATGTGACTGTGTGTGTCTGTCTTTGATAAATGACACATTGACACAATGTAATATTTAGAAGATCGGTTTATAACCTAATAAATCCAAATAAAGATTTATAGTATAAAAAAAGTGTGTCTGTCTGTGACTACATGTGATTGTCTATGTGCCGTTGTCTGGCTCCTAGATTTTTTAGGTGGCTCCTAAAACTCAGCTAAGTTTGTCGAGCCCTGCCATAGATCATAAATGATCTATTTGATGATTTGTTGTCTCCAAACAAGAAATGTAATTTATAAAATTTGTTCTCCATGGACTTTATCCATGAAAGAAGTATTAAGGCAAAAGTATAGGACAGGCTATGTTAGTGAGAAATAAGGGATTGTCCAATTGCCCGGGGGTCACTAGCTTGCTGAACCGAGAGGGACATCAGCCGTACCACACTGACAAGACCACTGTAGGCCAAAACATACATCCGTGGTTTGCTGTGTTCCTCTTGCAGAGGAGAACAGCCATGCATTTCAGGTCTGGACTGCCCTTATGGGCGGGATTAGTCTGTAAGCAAGAAAAAAACAGTCACCCAATCACCTAAACAGTGAATTAGATCTATTACCATTTCTTTAAAATATATTAATTACCAACTTCTTTTTTTAGTTTCAGATTGCAAGCTTGAGCGCGGTTTCGATTATCATCCTGTATGTTTTTGTTTTTTAATATACACATATCAATTTTGCAACATTGTTTCTTATATGGAACAGCTGCGTGTTTGGACCTTGTTATTGAGTTAAACATATTATTAAGAATTTTTTGTCTAAAACTTTGTATAACAATATTTAAAATTAAGGTTTATGCAAGTGTCATTTTTGGAGTCAGCTTTTGTTTTTAGACCTTGTGTGTTTTTTCATATGATTATCACTTATTGGGCTAATATGCCCTTAAATACTTCATGTACTTTATTGATAATGATATTAGAGCACTTTGTTATTGAAATGACTGTGAATTTGTATTTTTTGTGATTTTTCTTGTACACATTGACCTTTTGATGTACTGTCATTTTAATTTTATAATTATCTGATGGTAATTGATTTATTGATCCCGCCCCCCAATTGATATAACTATGTATACATTCTCAACTGTGTTTCAAGGCTTGAGTAAGACTTCTCAGGGTCGAAACGTTGCCTTAAAAGACGGATTACAAATAGCCTCACTTTACCAGTGCTGAGTGGTGTGTTTATAGCCATAGACATGGCATTATTGGAGATGATAAATGAGTGGAGAGAATAAAAATAGAAGTGTGCTTAAAAAACATAAATCATTTAAATGCATAATTTAGTAGTTTATACTAGTAAAATTCAGAAGAGTTAATTCTCAGCATTGCAATCCTTAATTAAATTGTTAAGCTTCAATGGTATGCAATAAGGATTTTGCTATGTGATCCTATTTTTCAGCCCTGGGCATCAATCTGTGAACAAGTACCAGGCTGAACGGAGTTTCATGAAAAAGAGGTCACTTCAGGATAAAATGTGATTTATTTCATTAGGACTATATCAGTCTATATCAGTACTTTATCAGCACTAGCGAACTAATAGTTTAACACAGCAGGAAGACATGACAAACGTCTGAAAACTCCAACATGTATAATCAAATCAACTCTGCTTTATCTCTAGCAAATTTTTTTTACCTTAAATGCTTTATCTTATTACCGTATTTTAAAGGTTGTTCAAGAAAATCCAAACATATATCTAAATGCTACTAGATTGCGGAGGCTAAAGTTGATCTAGTAGTATTGCATTATAGTAGTGATCTAATCCACTCAATAGTTTTTTTTTTTTTTAAAGCTCACTTGCTATTCATACTATGTGCTTAATCTTCCAGCTGAGAAGGCTTTTTGTTCACAAACACAGAGTCTATTATAGCCCAAGGTTAGATTCTTCGTAATTTCTGACGGCTGCTCAGTTTGTAGGAAATGTATAACTTTTTACAAATAACATTATTAGGTTCTCCTCGAATGTTCCGCTGAATTTCAATACAGAACCTGATTCAATACCATTAACTTCTCCATCTAAAGAAAATAACAGTAACACCTAATAACATAGTAATATCAAGCCTCTACTTTCCTTCAGAACAGTTTCAGTTCTTCTAAGAATGCATTATAATCCCGGAATATTGGCCATTGTACAACCATGCAGAGCAATTTTTAGACCTGATGACTTCCATGTAATGGCTGTCCAAACCATTATGGATCTGCCACTGTGTTTAACAGTTGGTAGAAGACATTGTAGGTTGACATCATCCTTAATCTGAACCTAATCCCGTCCTGCAGTGTTTAAATATGGTAAAAAAAAAATGTCATTAGCCGATGACTAAGAGCTTCTTTGTCAAGCTCTATGGCCCATCCCCACATCATGCACTGAATGTTTACCTTCCATGTTGTCCCCCGATGCTGTCACGTTGTAGGTCTTTTTTAAACCTCTCTTTTGGACATATTACTTTATTTTTTAATGTTTGTGACAGATGCATCTGCAATTTAGAAAAGGTCTATTTGACCTCTTTGGAATTTTTCTTTTTTTCCTGGTAAAAGCAGTAGTAGAATACTTTATTAAAACGTCATGTTACAATCCATGTGAGTGATCAGACAAGGATATGGCACATTTTGAGCCTGAGAGTGCTTAATCATAGCCTCTTCGACAGATAGACTCACAGTTTATTACATTCAAACAAAATAACAAATATATTACCGTAGTTAATGCATCACAGTTTTTGAAGGAGGCCAGCAAGGTTAAACAATAAAATACATAAATGAAGTTAATATTGAGCAAGGAATGAGTTAAGTCTTTATATTTTATCCACACTCCTTAGAGGAACAAATCACATTTCAAAGTGCTAACTGTCAGACCTCCTCTAGCTGACACATATGCATGGCTGATTTATAGTCACCCTAATATGTAGCTATGTTTCTAACTCTGATTTACTTCTAAGGAACAATCCTTTTCATGTGATATTTCTGTTATTTTGTCCACACCCTGTATGTAGTGTTTTTATCAGAACATTTTGTTCTGTTTAATTTAATCTTTAAATTGGAATAATATTAAATCTTTCTAACCGCTTATTTATTCATTATTATTAAACACAGAATACGAATACTTACAGTGGGAGTAAAGAAAACATTTTAAAACTACTGTAAAAATATGTTTGCTGACTTAACATTCCATCATGTTTTGTTTTAAATATATTACTAATGATTGTAACATTTAAGGGAAGAACCTAAATACTAGTAGACATGCTTCTTTCAGTGTCTGCATAATCTGTGGATCCCAAACAGGGTCGGATCCAGAGTCTTATCTCGGGAGGTGCACATGTCCGTCTGTCTTTTCCTCTCTCCAATGTCCGTCTGTCTTTTCCTCTCTCCCATGCCCGTCTGTCTTTTCCTCTCTCCCATGCCCGTCTGTCTTATCCTCTCTCCCATGTCCGTCTGTCTTATCCTCTCTCCCATGTCCGTCTGTCTTTTCCTCTCTCTCATGTCCTTCTGTCACGCTGCTCTCCCTTCCCATGTCTGTCGCACTCCTCTCACTCCCCGTGTCCCTCTGTCTCTCTTCCTTCCATGTCCGTTTCTCTCCTCTTCCTTCCCATGTCCGTCTTTGTATCCTCTTCTATCCCATGTCCGTCTGTCTCTCCTCTCATTTCCCATCTCTGTCTCTCCTTTCCCATCCCATGTCTGTCTGTCTCTCCTCTCCCATGTCTATCTGTCTCTCCTCTCCCATGTCTGTCTGTCTCTTCTCTCCCATGTCTGTCTGTCTCTCCTGCCATCCCATATCTGTCTGTCTCTCCTCTGCCATCCCATGTCTGTCTGTCTCTCTTCTACCATCCCATTTATGTCTCTCTCTTCTCCCTTCCCATTTATGTCTCTCTCCTCTCCCTTCCCATGGCTGTCTGTCTCCTCTCCCTTCCCATGTCTCTCTCTATTCTCTACCTCCTATGACTGTCTCTTCGTCCCTCTAAACATGTATGTGTCTCTCCTCTTCCCAATAGCTGTCTCTTTTCCTCCCCGTCTGTGTTCTCTCCTCTCTCCCCCACCCGTCAGTGTTCTCTCTTCTCCTCCCTTCAGTGTTCTCTCTTCTCCCCCATACGTGTTCTCTCCTCTCTCTCCCCCATATGTGTTCTCTCCTCTCTCTCCCCAATCAGTGTTCTCTCCTCCCTCCCCTCCTATCAGTGTTCTTTCCTCTCTCTTCCCCCCCATCAGTGTTCTCTCCTCCCCCCCCCCCCCCCCCCATCAGTGTTCTCTCCTCTCTCTCCCCCCCAGTGGTGTATCTTGGTTTTGTGCTGCCCTAGGCAGACAAAATTTGGGCACCCCCTACCCATGACATGACCCATAACCCATGTTACACACCAAATACATGCCCCATCACCCCATTTACATGCCTTCATCACCCCATTTACATACACATTGCCAATATTATTTGCCATTAATATTCCCCAGCCAATTTGTCCAATATGCCAGTATTAATTGCCAAATGTATATGTCAGACTGTAAATCTAACAAACAACTTGCTCACTCCATTAACAAGGTCTTGTCTGGTTGACTGACTGAGAGTGTGACAGACCAAAGAGGGGGATGCCTCTCTGTGATAGACCACGACCACTAGCATAAATTCAAGAGAATCTACAGTTGGTCAGTTTCTACCTTACATAAACAAAATATAATAGAAAGATAAATGAAAAAGCAACTAAATTAAGGCACAGTGATTAACAGATTTTTTTTTTGTATTACCCACTTTGAAAATATATAATTTACACTATTACATAAAACATTTTTATTTCTATACAAAGAAAATAATTATACATAGTTCTGGCTACTGTTAGAGTAATAGCCTTGTTTACATATTTTTCATTAAATACATAAAAATGTATTTGAAGCCGTCTTTAAAAATTATATCTCGAACTTTATCTCTAAATAGCTCCTTTGGTTTAGACTTTTACTGACAGTAGTAGATACAGATAAATTTGGCCAAGACAAAAAAAGTTTAACCCCTTCATGACAAAGGACGTACATGTACAGCCTGTGTCTAAATGACTAGGAGGCCAGTCCTACTTAAAGGGACTTTCTAGTGCCCAAAATGCATCTTCCAAACATTAATGCATATTAATGTGCTTTCAAAGTACTTTAAAATTCTGTCTTACATTTTGCATTGCTTAAAATATGTAATACTTACAGCTAGATGAAATTGTGAAATTACAGCAGTTTGCAAGATGAGTAAAAGTAATTTCTTTTTTTTTTTTTTACAGCAGGAACCAGCATGAGAATAATACCATTCAAATGAATGGAATATCCTGTCTCTAGAGATGTCATCAGACAATGTGTTGCAACGTTAAGAGATCCTACTGTGTACACGAGCAATTTGGGCCATGTATCTAAATTTATAGGGCTAGCTGCATTTTTTTTATGTTATCATTTAAATTTGTCAGCTATTAGCTGGTGAATTGAAATGCCCAAAATTCTGCTGTTTCAGTTGCATTTGGGTCAATTTCGGCCCTTAACTTCTAGGCAGGTGTGCTGTTCTGCTGTGAACAGCTTCATCTGTATTATTATACTGAAATAAATTGGATCATTTTTTTTTTTTACTTAATACAGTGCTTCAGATTATACTTTTTAAGATGGATACATTGTTTAGCTACTTCTTGTAGAGGCGGGAAGACTTTCTCTATTTCTTTTGTGGAGAAGGTACAAGTTGATTTATCGCAGCTATTCCTCCAACTAGCCCAAGTTGTAGAACCTGCTCAACCATCATGTATAGCTTGGAAGAAAGATGAGACGGGGGGATATGACAGAAACATTTAAATAGATAAATGGAATTAACACGGTGAAGGGGGAGAGTATGTTTAAAAGGAGAAAAACTAGAACAACAAGTGGACATAGACTTAAATTAGAGGGACAAAGGTTTAAAGCAATATCAGGAAATATTACTTTAGGGAGAATGGAATAGCCTTCTAGCATTGTGAAAATACAGTGAAGGAGTTTAAGCATTGATGGGATAGTCATAAGACTATCTTATGTTTCTTAAGATTCCTACTGGCCACACCAACACTGCTGAGTTCAGAGGCGTAACTAGAAACCACAGGGCCCCGGTGCAAAAATTTCCTCAGGTCCCCCCCGATCCCCCATGCAACTCCACCCCAGAAATGCCACTTATATGCCTCCCAACTGTTATGCTTTGTGCCTGGCCTTTTCTTATATCTAGGATAGCCTTATACTCCATGCATGCTTAAACTCCCTCACTGTATTAATCTCTACCACTTCTACTGGAAGACCATTCCATGCATCCACTACCCTCTCAGTAAAGTAATACTTTCATTAGTCCCTGGCCTTGTCTTATATCTAGGATAGCCTTATACCTATCCCATGCATGCTTAAACTCCTTCACTGTATTAACCTCTACCACTTCTGCTGGAAAACTATTCCATGCATCCACTACCCTCTCAGTAAAGTAATACTTTCATTAGTCCCTGGCCTTATCTTATATCTAGGATAGCCTTATACCTATCCCATGCATGCTTAAACTCCTTCACTGTATTAACCTCTACCATTCTACTGGAAGACTATTCCATGCATCCACTACTCTCTCAGTAAAGTAATACTTTCATTAGTCCCTGGCCTAATCTTATATCTAGGATAGCCTTATACCTATCCCATGCATGCTTAAACTCCTTCACTGTATTAACCTCTACCATTCTACTGGAAGACTATTCCATGCATCCACTACTCTCTCAGTAAAGTAATACTTTCATTAGTCCCTGGCCTAATCTTATATCTAGGATAGCCTTATACCTATCCCACGCATGTTTAAACTCCTTCACTATATTATAAATAAATATAAAACTGGAGAAGTAATAAGTGTATAGAAATAAAAACAAAATATATAGAACAATACAAAAATACTTATATGCAGATGTGTTTCTTGAAATGGAAGAGTCTTCTTTTTGGGAACAGGTCTCAGGCAGGGATGTATGAATCTATGCGAAACAAAATCAGAAAAATAGTGATTTGTATTATCTATAGCATAATATAGCCTATTATCTATAGCATCTATAGTCATATTTTGCCCATTTGCCAGCGTTATTTGCCAGTTATGTGCCAATTTGCCAGTGTTATTTTGCCCATTTGTCAGTTATGTGCCCATTTGCCAGTTGTGCCTTTGCCAGTTTTTTTTCCCATTTTCCAGTTATGTGCCCCTTTGCCAGTGGTATTAACCCCCCTCCCCCCCTTACTTACCTGTATGATGCTCGTCGACCCGTCTCCTCCGCAATGTCTCCTGCACGGACGCTGCATGCAGGAAGTACAGCCACCGGAAGTTAAGTTTTCGGTGGCTGTGACGAAAAGCCGGGTCCGCATCCCACACGGCTGCTGCCCGTTAGTGACTGTCGCAGTGGGAGACAGTCACACGGGCAGCGGGGGCCCACGGGGCAGCTGCTTTGGGCCCCAAGAATGAATGGGCCCTGGGCAGCTGCCCCGTTTGGCCAGACATTTTTTTGTGTGTGTGCAGGGGTCGCAGGGCGGCTGGGGCCCCTGGAGTGACGGGCCCGGTAACAGCTGTGACCCCTGCACCAGTGGTAGGTACGCCACTGGCTGAGTCCCTGCTTAAAGTGGTGTCGTCATGTTTGCCACCTCCTTCCTGCAGAGGTTTTCACCTTTCTTGTACCAAAGTGTACTGCCTCATTCTCACTGATGGTATGTACCAAGACCATATTTATCTCCAGAGTAAGCCACCTTTGTCTCTTTTCATCCTCCCGTCTGGCCTATGAGACCTGAACAGCTTCCTGCTCTATTCATCTATGTCAGGGCCATCCAAATGCAGCTCGTCTGAGATGGATCCTGAGATTGGATGCGGAAACTGCACCTCCGTGGCACGCCTACATTGGGCACATTGTGCTGAGAGCAGCGCGAGGGGTGCATACTCTGCCTCCTTATGCTGTCAGAGCTCTTAATGTCAAGTGACATCCCGGAGCTCAAAAGAAGGTGTGCCTGAACCATCCCCCTCCATGCATATAAAAGGTAAATAAGCAGGGAAGGGGACAAATACCACAAAAAAAAGAAATGTGTGTCTGTCTGTCTGTAAGGGAGTGTGTGTGGGCGTAAGGGTGTCTGTGTGTCTATTTGTGTATGTGTGGCTGTGAATATGTGTAAGTGTGTATGTGTTTATTTGTGGCAGTGTATTTATGTGTATAAGTGTGACTGCATGTTTTTTGTGTTACAGTAATGTGCAGTGTGATTTTTATTTCTGCGGAGTCTGTGATACACCACACAATGCACTCTCAATGAAAAATTATTGTGGCCCACGCATCCACATACATTTCTGGTGGCACATTGCGGGAAAAACTTGGACACCCCTGATCTATGTGTATGTGGTGGATCCTCCACTGCTCCATGTAGTCCAGTACTCTCTGATTCCATCGCTAGTGCCTGTAAGAGGCCTGTCTACCCACTGCCCCTCTAAATCCTAACATTGGACACCCAGTTCTTTATACACCTCCTCAGCCCATCCCTCACTTCATGACCTCTACCCGCCATCTTTCTGCAAGCACCACACTTTCTGACACTAAATCACTCACCTATCACCCACTCATACACAGCTGTGCAGCGCCAGTGTTGAGAAATATTGCACATATAATTCTAAAGCGGATATGTGTAGTCTGTGGTCCATCCAGTCGAATAATCATATTCAAATGTTTTTCTCATTAGAGTGTGTTTTACTGAGGGTAGTGCTATCTACCCCATTGGGAGTCAGTTTAAACGGCCAATTTTTGGAAAAAAACCTAATTAATCATGTTCATCTAAACTCTCAAACTCATATTTGGAGTGTATTTTGATTCAAGTTTTTCTCTTCTATGTAGAGTGGAACACCGGTTTCACATGTAAACGAATAGCAGTTATATTACTGAAGAATAAGTGTGGAAACAGTTTATTTGTAAAAAATATATATAATAGCTCAGTTATCCACAAAAAACATCCTGTTAATTTCTACAGGTATTGTAACCCTTCTAGCGCATACATGCATTCTTATATTCCAGCCCTCTTGACAATGCTTGTCGCTAGTGGGCGGGCTACTGGGGCTGAAGCCCTGAATCTCAGCTCCATAGCCCCGAATGGAGACTCTGGGGCTAAAGGATGATTTAGCCCGGAGTCTCTGATTTTGTTTTTTTTTTGGGACAGACGGACATCTGCAGGGCCCCTCCTGAGATCAGACTCTGGATCCGCTCATGATCAGAGGTTTAAGCCTTGCAGTATTGATAGTGAGATGCTGACTCTTAATGTGCGGTCCCATGTTGTGCTAGGATAGCACGCACTAGCAGCTATACATTAACCCCTTAAGGACAGAGCCTTTGAAACATGTTTGGCCCTTCTGGACAATGGCTATTTTAACATGTCTGTATGTGTAGCTGTAATTTTCTTCTTTTTCATTTGCTGTACTCACACAAATTATATCGGGACAAGAAGGGCTTTCTTTAGATATCATCATTTTGATCGTATCCTATAATATACTATAAAAAATATGGTGATAAAAAACCCAAAAAATATATTTTCTGACTTTTATTTTGAAAAATCGTTTAGTTATCTACAAAAACTAATAAAAAAAAAACCTGCTAAATAGATTTTACTATTTGTCCTGAGTACAGGGACACCACCCATGCATAGGTTTGTTTGGGGGCTAAAAGGCCACATATGGGAGGTGCAGTTTTTGGTGTTCCAACTGGGAATTTTGACATGCAGACAACCTGCGCCCATGTCCCACTTGGAACATTTTTTAAGCCAGCCAGTGCATATATCTTTTAAAAGTGCACACCCTAAGCTATTTCCAATGGTGGTATTTTAACACTTTCCATGCACTAATTCTACCACCAGCCTTTGTCATAATTTGAGGTAGTAATTTTATTGTGTTTTTCCCTAACAAACATTGTACTCTAGACATGAATTCACAGATTTTGGTATGTGTCCCTGCCAAACAACACCCCAAAATGTGCTCAGCAACATCTCCCGAGTACAGGGATACCACCCATGCATAGGTTTGTCAGCTTGCTTGGGGGTTGGAAGGCCACATTTGAGAAGTGTGCTTTTTTATTTTCCAACTTGGAATTTTGACATATAGACAAAGGAAAGGGTTACTAGCTCTTATAAGAGCCTTTATAGTACTGTACAAAAAAAAAATTAACCCCTAAAAATGCAAAGACAAGAAAAAATGTGATGCTGTGCAGTAATCAGTGGCAGGGAAGGGGTTAATACACAGGATAAACTATACAAAGGCTTTTATAAAAGCCTTTGGGTCTCACAATTTTGCCTTTGCCACTGACCGCTATACATACGCTCAGACACCCTAGCGGTGTAACAAAAAAATTGCTGCATATGTGCCAGATCGCTGCATAGGCAGTGATCTACAGGAAGCAAGGGGTTAACAGCTCTTAAAAAGAGCCTTTATTATACTGTAACAAATTACAGTACATAATGAACTCCTAAAAAAATGGACAGACAGCAAAAAATGTGCTGTTGTGTAAGATCACTGCGTACACAGCGATCAATGGCAGGGAAGGGGTTAAACACTGGGAATGCCTTTTAGAAAAGCCCTTTGTTATTAAAATGTTATTAAATATTTTGTTTATTGCTATTAAAATATTACCGTATATACTCGATTATAAGCCGACCCGAATATAAGCCGAGGCACCTAATTTTACCACAAAGAACTGGGGAAAAATATTGACTCAAGTATAAGCCTAGGGTGGGAAATTAGGCAGCTACTGGTAAATATTGCCCCGAATCTGCCATTTAATATTCCAGGATATTGCCCCCAATATGTCATTTAATATTCCAGGTTTTGCCCACATTATGCCATTTAATATTCCAGGATATTGCCCCCAATATGCCATTTAATATGCCAGGATATTGCCCCCAATATGCCATGTAATATGCCAGGATATTGCCCCCAATATGCCATGTAATATGCCAGGATATTGCCCCCAATATGCCATTTAATATGCCAGGATATTGCCCCCAATATGCCAGGATATTGCCCCCAATATGCCATGTAATATGCCAGGATATTGCCCCCAATATGCCAGGATATTGCCCCCAATATGCCATGTAATATGCCAGGATATTGCCCCTAATATGCCATGTAATATGCCAGGATATTGCCCCTTAGTATGCTCGTTATGCCACCCTCCTACCCCCCTTCCCCAGACCTCAGTACTTACCTCGTTCCTGCTCCCCTCCTGCCGCGCGGATCAATAAAGTTTGTTTTAAAAAAACACACTTTGTTGACCGTGCGGCTGGAGGGGAGCTCACAACGCTTCCCTCACAGCCACGGACCTTCAGAGCACCGGTGGACAGAGCAGGAACGAGGTAAGTTTTAGATTTTTAGACACCGACTCGAGTATAAGCCGAGGGGGGCATTTTTCAGCACAAAAAAATTGCTGAAAAACTCAGCTTATACTCGAGTATATACGGTACTTTATCTGATCTGTCTCTCTCCCTCACTAAAACTATAGTGAGGAGAGGGAGGCAGATGCACACTTGTCAAAGGCAGTATTATTAACTATTGCCTTTGACTGTATGGTAAGAGATCATCTCATACTTGCCGGCACACAGATCACACTGATCTGCTGTGCCAGCATCCAGCTCCAGCAGTGCCTTCTGAGCAACGGAAGTGAAAAAAATCACTTTCGATGCTCTTGCCAGTAGAAGAGAAATGCTGCCTATACAGGCAGTGCTCCCTTCTGCTGAGCTGATGTGATCGCTCAGGAGAGCGACCACCATCAGATTGGGGGAGCCTATTGGTATTGCGAAGTGCTTCGCTAGTGAGACAATTTAACAACATGATCAGTGCTTTCTCTTTTGTTCGCTTCCTAAGCACACATGTGCAGCCGGCACCGCCATTTTTAAATGGCAGCTATGGTCACTCCAGTGACTTTGTTTCAGTTTTGCACAATGCCTCTACACCTTTGGTCGTTTTCTTTGCTAATTTTAATGCATGACGTGTCTGGCACGTCATATGTCAGGAAGGGTTTAACTAGGAGTGTACTCAGTGCTCTCTATACTAGTTGGTATTTTATACACACAATATTGGTTATTGGATCACTTTAATTGTATTTGTATTATTTTAAATGATTGATTTTTTTTATTTAAACACTTATTATATAGTGCTTTCTTAAATATTACATTCTTAAAAACACACTGCTGGCTTGTGTGTGTTTGTCTGTATCTGTGTGTGATTATCTGACACTGTGTTTTATGTATGTGCGTGTATGACTGTGTGTGTGTGATTATGTATGTGCATGCATGGGGGAGAGGAGGCAGCATTTCCATTCTTGACTTCGGCAGCACAATGCCTTGGAATGGCCCTGGTGAGTGCTTGTTTATGTGACACAGCTTGCTTGGTGTGTGTCTCTGTGACAGACAGCGTGCTTGTGTGTGTCTCTGTGTGAGACAGCGTGCTTGGTCTGTGTGAGACAGCGTGCTTGTTGTGTGTCTCACAGTGGGGTGCGTGTGAGACAGCATATCTATGTGAGCAGGGGAGGGCTGGCAGCCTTAGGCCTGGGGGGTAAATCCAGTCAAGTGGCCCATTGCACCATCGAATCGCCTCCCCATCCACGGCCATCTTTTCCTTGTTTTATAACGAATATTGCCAGGATTTTCCCCCACAATATGCCAGGATTTGCCATTTAATATGCTAGAATTTTCCCTTACAAAATGCCAGGATTGTGCACCTCAGTATGCCAGGATTATGCCCCTCAATATGCCAGGATTTAGACACCCAATATGCCAGGATTTTCTCCTCAATATGCCAAGATGATGCCCCCTCAATATGCCAGGATTTTCCCCTAAATATGCCAGGATTATGCCCCTCAATATGCCAGGATTATGCCCCTCAATATGCCAGGATTTAGACACCCAATATGCCAGGATTTTCCCCTCAATGTGCCAAGATGATGCCCCCTCAATATGCCAGGATTATGCCCCTCAACATGCCAGGATTTAGACACCCAATATCCCAAAATTTGAGCACCCCCCCCCCTACCCACGTTGCACACCTACGACATGACCCATAACCCATGTTGCACAACAGGACATGCCCCATCACCACATTTACATGCATCCATCACCCCATTACATACACATTTCCAATATTGTTTGCCATTAATATTCCCCAGCCAATTTGTCCCATAATATGCCAGTGTTATTCTGCAATTTAATATGACTCAGTAAATTTGCCCAATAATATTCCAAGGTTATCTGCAATTTAATATGCCCCTGCTAATTTGCCCAATATGCCAGAGTTAATTGCCATTTAATATTCCCCAGCCATTTTGCCCAATAATATGCCAGTCTTATTTGCCATGTAATATTCCCCAGCCAATTTGCCCAATAATATGCCAGTGTTATTTGCCATGTAATATTCCCCAGCCAATTTGCCCAATAATATGCCAGTGTTATTTGCCATGTAATATGCCCCAGCCAATTTGCCCAATAATATGCCAGTCTTATTTGCCATGTAATATGCCCCAGCCAATTTGCCCAATAATATGCCAGTCTTATTTGGCATGTAATATTCCCCAGCCATTTTGCCCAATAATATGCCAGTCTTATTTGCCATGTAATATTCGCCAGCCAATTTGCCCAATAATATGCCAGTGTTATTTGTCATGTAATATGCCCCAGCCAATTTGCCCAATAATATGCCAGTCTTATTTGCCATGTAATATGCCCCAGCCAATTTGCCCAATAATATGCCAGTCTTATTTGCCATGTAATATGCCCCAGCCAATTTGCCCAATAATATGCCAGTCTTATTTACCATGTAATATTCCCCAGCCAATTTGCCCAATAATATGCCAGTCTTATTTGCCATGTTATATTCCCCAGCCAATTTGCCCAATATGCCAGTCTTATTTGCCATGTAATATGCCCCAGCCAATTTGCCCAATAATATGCCAGTCTTATTTGCCATGTAATATGCCCCAGCCAATTTGCCCAATAATATGCCAGTCTTATTTGCCATGTAATATGCCCCAGCCAATTTGCCCAATAATATGCCAGTCTTATTTGCCATGTTATATTCCCCAGCCAATTTGCCCAATAATATGCCAGTCTTATTTGCCATGTAATATGCCCCAGCCAATTTGCCCAATAATATGCCAGTTTTTTTTTGCCCCCCCCCCCCCCCCCTTACCTTTTTCCCTGGTGGCTAGTGGCAGGACTTCCCTGGTGGCTAGTGGCAGGAGCACTTCCCTGGTGGCAGGCAGCATGGTCCCTCCACGCTGCCTGTTCGGCCACCCGGCGGTTGTGCCGACAGGTCACGTGATCGGCGCGCGTCTGACGTCTGAGCGCCGATTACGTGACTGTCGGCACTTCCGTGTCGGCACACTGCACGGGGAGCCGAACAGGCAGCACGGAGGTTTCTCTGTGCTGCCTGTTCGGCTCCCCGTGCAGCTTTGCAGGCAGAGCGGAGGTGAGAGGGGATCTTCCGATCCCTTCTCACCTCCGTCTCTGCCTGCAAGCGCGTTTTTTTTTTTTTTTAATAACACTGGCCCAGCGGCCGTGTTTTAAAAACCTTAGGGCGGCCTGGGGGGCAATTGCCACCCTGCCCCCCGGCCCAGCCCGCCCCTGTATGCGAGACTGTTCAAGACAGCATGTATTTCTGTGTTAGATGATGTGTGTGTGTGTCTTTGTGAGACACTGTGGTTTGGGTCTATTCACTAAAAAGTGGAATGAACATGTTTAGCTATATATTGTGCAGGGACAATCCTGGTGAGTTTCTGCTAAGCAAACTCAGCAGGATTATCCCTGCACAATGTATAGCTAAAATGGTGAGATTCCATGTTCACCTCACCTCACCTCGCCTCTAAGTGAATAGACCCCTGTGTGTGTCTGTGCAGTGGTGTATCTTGGTTTTGTGCTGCCCTAGGCAGACAAAATTCAGGCACCCCCCTACCCATGCACGACATGCCCCATAACCCACATCACCCCGTTACATGTTTCCATTGCCCCCATCACCCGCATTATATGCCTCCATTAACCCCATCACCCCCATTATATGCCTCCAATAACCCCATTATATGCCTCCAATAACCCCATTACATGCCTCCATTAACCCCATCACATGCCCCCTCACCCCAGGACTTACCCTGATCCCTGGTGGCAGGCAGCATGGTGTCCTACCATGCTGCCTGTTCAGCTCCCCGCGGTGAGAGGGATAGGTCACGTGACCCGGGCAGCGTCGGGTTACGTGACCTGTCATCACTCCGCCCCTCCTAAGAAAAAAATGCACGGGCAGCCTGATCATCACGATCTGCTTTCCGTGCATTTTTTTTTCAGTGCTGGGGGGCGCTGCCACCCCCCAAAATTTGCCGCCCTAGGCATCTGCCTAGGATGCATCGCGGTAAATACCGCACTGTGTCTGTGTGAGACACTGTGGGTGTATGTCTTCTCATTTGCATAATATACAAAAAGTATGCATTCACTGCTCATTGGCATGATATACAAAGTTTATGCATTTTGGCATAATTAAAAGTTAATTGAGCAAAAAAAAAAAATCGAGGAGCCAGACAATGTTACAAACATACACAGTCAATCAAAGACAGACACACACACAGTCAGTTACAGATAGACAGAGACACACACACACACACACAAAAGGCAGGTTTTTTTTGTTTAACCCCTTAACGCATGTGGACGTATATATACGTCCTGAAAAGCATGGTCCTTAAGGACCATTAGGACGTATATATACGTCCTCCGTTTTCATGTAGTGTTGCGCTCATTAGCGCAACACTACATGCCTGCAGCTACTCTCAGAGGCTGCTTCGGATCCGAAGCAGCCTCTGAGAGGGCTTTCAGCCCCCCCTCGACCCCCCCGCGCGCATACGATCACAGCGAATGTGATCGTATGCGCGCAAACACACATAGGCAGTGAAAGCTCATCACTGCCTATGTGTGTTAAAGTGTTGCATGATGCCTCTATCGAGGCATCATGCAACACAATCTGTGCCCTCCTGGGCACCGCGATCACCCGGTGATGCTCCTCCGATACAGCATGTCCAGAGGAGAGCGACGGAAGAGAGAAAAAAAAAATCTCTTCCGTCGCTCTGAAACCGCTACTTGACTGCCCCTACAGGCAGTTAGGCGGTATTACAGTTAAAAATAGAAAATTAATTAAATAAATAAATAAATTAAATAAATAAATAAATGGAAAAAGCTAACCCTTGATCTACTGAACCTAGATCTAGGGTTAGGGTCCAAATAGGGTAATAATTCGGGTTAAATGGGGGTTCGGATGATTACAAGGGTTAGATTAAGGGGTGGGGGTCAATTTAGGGTTAGATTAAATTTAGAGTTGGGGTAAATTTAGGGTTCGGGTTAAAAAAATCACTGTAGAAGAAAATGGTTAGAAAACAAAAAAAAAAACACTAATATTGTTTATTGCCCTATTACGTGAAATAAAACATAGACAAACAAGGAAACATTGATATTACTAAACTCAGGACAAATAGTAGAAATATATAGATGGGGTCTTTTTTACCATTTGTAATTGTGTAAAAAAAAAAATCAGGTCAAAGTTGGAAAAAGTGTTTTTTATGGCATATTTTCATCATATTTTCTATTTTTTTAATAGTAAATGATATCATATGATGAAAATAATAGTATCAAATGAAAGCCCTATCTGTCCTTTAAAAAATGATATATAATTTGTGTGGGTAGACTGAACACAAAGAAAGAAATTCACAGTTCAGTAAACGTATGACAAAAATAATGGAATTCTGGTCTTCAAGGCACGTCAAATGCAACATAGCACTCGGTCACTAAGGGGTTAAGATAACAAAAAAGTACATCTATAAATATGTCCCCCCTCCTTGCAGGGAAGGGGGCATTTATGTTCCAACCTGGTCTTTTCCTCTCACACAGGCACAGACCATCTTCATTTCTAGCCCTGCTGAGCACACCCAGTGGTCAAACACTATAGTGTGGTGTTCCCAACAAGGGCACCATGCAGGGACAATACCCATACACCAGACCTAATTTTCTGGTCACCATGGCGACCTGGGATTTATTGAACCCTTAATATACCCATACATACCTATTGTTCTCATTGGCATCATATATATCTGTATGTATGCCGCCTAAATTTACTCCACTTGACTCCGCTATCAAATCTGGCATGGGCTCCAGCCCCAGATCTTTTGGAGACCTAGCAAGCAATGCCGATTGATATTGTTAACGTCATACTGGTATTAGTCTTGATGTATATACTAGTTTTCCCCCATTCATGGTGGTTATCTGCGCCTATGTTGTAGCCAGGTATTGCCTGTCCTTACTCTGTCTTCTATCCCGGTTTGGCTGCTCTTCAGTACCTCGTACGGATCTCATTCTAGTATTACTGCAGAACCTCCCCGAGTACCACTGCTACGTGTTACTTCTATGCCCCTCTGCTGTGACCCACTGTGTTCCATGTAGATTCGCTGCCCCTCACCGTGCAGCAGCATGCCACGTGCAACAAACCTTTCCCCGTCAGCCGGCGCGGCTACCAGCGCAGTCCCTCAGATAGCAGGTTGCCATGGTTTCCGTGGGTCACATGCGCCTGCCATAGCCCCCTCTGGTAGTGACTGCGGGAGGCGAAATAGGCTCCCCTTTAATCTCCACCTGGTACCTAAACGGTACCTAAACGGGGCAATCTCGGCTACACGTTATCAGTTGTATTAACCCCTTGTGAGGATGTGGGGGGGCACAGAGGGCAGACGGCCGCTGATCTGGTGTTTGTGACCGCGCGGGATTCCTCTGTCCCTTTACTGTGGAGCAGCTGGCAAGGGATCTGCATCACTGCTGTCATTAAAGAGAGGAACTCGGCAACTAAGCATCCAGGACCCGGGCTCCCCTCCCCACTCCCTGTATCTCGTTGTTGGTGTGCTTCTCAATGGCCTGCACTGTCCTTACTCTTGCACAGTGACCACTTGGTTTGCACGCTGTCCATTCGTTCTGCTTGGACCTGTATCACTGCTGCATGCGGCCTGCTTCCACAAATCCACTTTGCCACATTCATTCTCTTGCACCCCTCTTGATTATATGCGTATCCCTTGCTGTGTATTTATTCCCCCGGATCTGGCCGTCTGCACCAGCGGTTGCCCATTACCTGCTTCAGCTTGGACTATATCACTCTCTCTGCAGCAGCTGCACAGACCACTCTCCCTCCCTCCTTTCCAGGACCATTGCAGTAGCTTTCTCGTCCCTACTGCATCCCTGTAATTATTGCTCGTTGTTGCATTCATCACCTGTACAGCCTAGTATTGTGCTGTTGCGTACAGAGAAAAACACACCCAGGGTCTCCTTTCTGTATATTGATTTATGTAATTTATTTCTTATTAGTCACCTGAGCCCTCCCTTTGCCGAGTGCCCCAGGAATGAGTATAGAAATTCCTGAGGGGCTGACGGAGCTGCTGCAGGGCTTTACTGTGGAGGTGCTGAGGAGGCAGCCTGAGGACTTGGTGGAGTTCGCCCTGCAGTACTTCACTCAACTGAAGGAGTCTCAGAGCCATGGCATGGACTTGCCCTTCAAACACTTCAAGGGGGTTAACTTTTCTGATGAGCCCATGCAGACCGATTCTGAAAATGGCGATGAAGAGGAAGATGATGATGAGGAATTTATTGGTAAGTCACATGAAGCACCCAACTCCCTTCTTTCATATTTAAGATATAAGAGCTTTGTGTGCATATATCATGTTTGAGTGGGTATTGTATTGTTGAACAGTATATTAATGACAACCAAAGCTGGCTATGGGGGACCCATTGAAAAAGTATTATTGTCATTGTGCAGGTTGTTATCCAGCTGCATAAACATTTCAAATACCATTTGTAATTTTAACTAAAAGGACCCTATATTGTGGTTTATATTTTTTATTTTTTATACAAGATAATTATATGTTGTGCTGTTGTAATTCATTGTACATCCATATATTTTTTTCTGTGTCTATAACAATTATGGCTACCTGCTGCTGTGGTATGTTACTGGTTGAGCATCATGGGGAATGCAGTCAATGACAGCTAAAGCTTAGACATCACTGCACTATATTCCTGGATTCTATGGGAAGTGGAATCTGATGGTTACCATAAAATTATGGATATTGCTGTTATAGTCTTATCACTATGGCGTTTATGTCCACAAGATGTTTATGTTGCTCTTTCACTCTAATGGGGTTATGTATGTATCAATCCTAAATTGAAATCTTGCTCAAACACATGGACTATATTACATCTCTGAAAGATAACAGGAGCCTCTGAGCAGTGCTAATCTTCTGCATGACTGCTCTCTGCTGCTTACCCTCACCTCACCCCACCTTCACTGAAACCAGGGATAATGATGCAGGAAGCAGAACAAAATAATGATGATAGGCACAGTGACTGTGTTGCAGGCAATGTTAATCAAAGTATTGGATTCATGCATTTTTGTTAAAGAAAAGGGACTTTGTGGAGGTACACACATGTACTCCCATACCTCTCTTTCTGTCTATATCTACAAAATACACACACAAATACATTTTGCTTCCACACCGATTACTTAAATAGCTATCTTAAGGTGATGTACTTATTGATTGTTTCATTTTAATGATCGAATAGAAAAGAAAGCAACATTTTTGTTTTGTTTTCCTTAACTATAAGCAAAATTGCTGGCACAAGATGTATCAATTTGTAAACCTGTATTTAATATGAAGTAATGTACAATATTGAGAGATATGCTGGTGTACAGCCTTTTTGTCTGTTTTATCTGCACTCCAGGGAATTTGGTAGGAATTTAGGTAGAGACATTTGACAGGGTGCATACAAACGCATACAGGGATTCCATGGAAAAATCTTCTGCTCTAGCCTCTTTGTAAACAAAGGTAAAAGCATTGCAAGAGGATATGTGCAAATGATTTGAATGCTATTGCACTGAACATGTATCTGCCTCCCTGTGTGGTACTGTTCTTGACAGCAGTGATTGGAGGCAGGATAGTTGTGTGAAGTCACTAGTGATAGCACAGACATCTTGCACATGTGCAGTGGGTATCTCTATGCATCTCTGTGGGGACCCTCTAATTGGCTCCCAGCCAGTACTAGGCATAAAGCATTTTTCAAGTTGGAGGAGCAGTTCCCTCTAGCTTATTTTCTTCATTTTGTAGACGTTTGTCTATATATCTCCAATGCATTTCTTACTTTAAAACAATGTACAATTCTCCTGTAGTTTTACAATGAAAATTATTTCACACGGCCTCTAAATTCAGTGACATCCAAAAAGGACTTGGAGAGCTAGGCATAACTGTTGTTACTATATTACACTTTATTATCAGTTTTAAACTGGACTAATTTGGGAGCAGCTGGTGGTCATGTGATGTAACCAATGTGAATAGTTTTGCTTCACGGGAGCTCAGTTTCTCATTCAATTTTCCTAGTTTATCCTGCTTCTTCTGCTTATCCATAGCATTGTTATTCAGCGAGTAAAGCAAATGTATCATAAGACAACTCCAGTGTGGTGTATGGACCGAAAATGAAAAGTTCCAAACATTTAAACTATTCCAGTTTTGCCAGTCAGATTATTATGGCGGTGGCTGAGCCTGTGGTAATTCATAAAAAGACCTACAGATGATCTGGTAGTGAAGTAAAATTGAGGACATGCCCAATGATCTGAACTTGGTTAGACAAGATATTGGAATACTACGTGATTGAGCTGAATGATGCCTCAGTTCCCTGGAAGATGAGTCTTAAGCAGCCTCAAAACCTTACAGCGGAGTTGACATAAAAATATGTGATGCACAAATATGTAGAAGCTTTTTAAAACTGTTCAGATTCAGCAAGCAGTATTACATTATTAGTTTTAAAATTATTGGATTATATTTTGTTTAAAATTCCATTTTATTTGTGTGCAATACGCTGTTATATATTGTCTATTTGGTCAATCTACACTAGAATATATATCTCTTTACATCATTTACATAATTGTATTAGAAAGAGACCTAGACTACCTGTTTCCGTATAAATAAAGATTTAATTGAAAGGTAATATCTAAAGCTCCATTTTGTTTTTACTTAAAATTGGGATCAAGTGTGAATTCTTTGAGGAGAAGCATTTACAGTTAAAGAGGTGGTGTTATCACTGCATGCAAGCTATTAATGTCCGTACACCCAGGGTTCTGGACATCCTTACACTACAAGAACTCTGTAATATATCAAGTTAATGTATTACTGTATTTGCTCAAATGTAGAATGACCATGATTATAAGGCGACCCCCACCCCCCAACTATGTATGTTAATTTATGAAAAAATAAAAAGCCTAAATAAAATAATTTAAGAAAAGGGTTTTACTCGTAAATATGAATTCACATATAAACTTTTTTCATATTTAATAAAAATATGATTGAAAAAAAGACTTGTTTATTGCCAATGCGCCCCTGGGCTTGCCATTTTTCACCTGGACTTGCCAATGTTCCCATGGACCTGCCAATATGCCCCTAGACTTCCCAGTGCACCCCCAGATTTTCCAATATACCCCCAGACTTGCCCGTATGCATCAAACTTGCCAATGCATCCCCAGACTTGCCTATCGGCCCTTTACCAGTGTGCCTCCCAGGACTTGCAATGCATCCCTAGACTTCCCTGGTGCTGATGGGGGCAGCATCGAAGGATGTCCCCTGCAGCTCTGCCAGTATCTTATAATCAGACCACTTAGTCTTATAATTAGACCTCTATTTGAGGTTCGAATATAAGACAACCTCGAATGTAATATTTAGAGCATTTGCTAAAAAAAAAACAACCTTGTCTTATATTTAAGCAAATTTGGTAGTTTCTATGCATTATTCTTAGAGATAGAGATTGGCAAAACTGAGCTCTTTTATACTCAATAATGAGATTGATAACATTTATTATTGTAAAGTAGAAATGCCTGTCACATTCTTATTTTATTTATAAATTATTTTATCTAGAATAATACATTGAGAGCTCTAATTTTCAAGTATGGGGAACATGTCCAACACAATGTTACATATTGTACATATATATGAAAAACAAATATTGATACAAGTAAGTCCAGGAGAGAGCATAAAGCAAATTTTACTAGTGTAAGCTTATAACATAAAATACATGATTGTTACATATTAGCAGGTACATTTTGACTTGAGATGCAGTCAGATGGACATTTTTCATTGATTTTACACTAGTGGAACATTTGATGTTTTTTGGAGGATTATTTTACCTATAAGAGGTTCTTTGGAGAGAGGTTCTATACCTGCTTCCTCTTTGTAATGTGCAATGGTAGTTGACGAGTGGATAATTGGAATGAGTCTAATGCTCAGGTTAGTGCAGGAGCTTCTCCGGCAAAGTAGTTATGAACAAGACAAGCAATGTGATAAGTGCACTTGTATTGTAAATATGCAGTCCAGTGAATTAGAGTTTTGCAATTACTGAGATGGGCCTGTGGTGCAGGTGCATATATTAAATCACCATAGTTCATTATCAACATTAGAGGGTCTACTCAATAAAGAGAGAAATGCAGGGAATTGAGTTGGGATTTTCAAACTTAAGGTAGAATAGCTAAGTTGGAAACATTTTCCCATTCTAAGGCCTTTTGTATTGAAGCATGTATATATAATATTTACATGATGAATCTGAAATTAAATTGCCGCTTTTGTTCTTCCTTACACTTCTGTTTTGGCGAGTGTGCATACATTCATAAGGACATCAAAAAGAGGTAGTGACTGAGCCAAACCATTTTCTTGTTTGTGTTAAAATGCTATATTTTAAATCATAAACACAATCTAGTTTCCTTGAAATGTACGTCATAGTTGAACTCATTCTTTTGTAATATGTAGGTCACACGTATACTGCTAAAAATACCTCATAGTCTCCCAAACTGCACATAAATCACCATGCCCATATTCACCTATTTATTATTTATTCTCCGATCTAAAAGAATATTTTTATGCACAAACCTTAAATAAAATATATGAGTTAGTTAATTTTGTTGTTGATTCACTTTGTATCTTTACTTCCTCTTTGACATCAGTTATAAAAGAAAAGGGAGGCACCAAGCATCAAATTAACGTTGATGCATCCGATAATGTTTAAGCTGGATATTGTATGTATGCTTTTCCTAACAAATGCAAACAGGGAAACCGTGGGGATATCATTCAAAGTTTCCAGCTCCAGCACTCTTGTAAATAAAAGCAAATGTAGGCATTTAAAAGGGCACTGGGTCCTCTTAAATGCTAAACTGGCAGACATGTTTTCACAAACAGGTGCTTTAACCCCCTAGTGACATTACTTTTTTGGCTTTTCCGACGCTTGGTGACATGGGCTGTTTTAACATTTCTGAGGTGTTTGTGTTTTGCTGTAATTTATTTCTGTCTCATTTAGTGTACCCGCACAAACTATATATCGTTATAAGAAGGGCTTTCTTTTGATACCATTATTTTGATAATAGCATATAATTTGATGTAAAAAAAAAAAAAAAAATATGGCAAAAAAAATTAAAAAAATTTTTTTTTATGACTTTTATTTGAAAAATCGTATACTCGTGTACAAGAGACAACAAAAAAACACTGCTAAATAGTTTCTAATATATGTCCTGAGTTCATAAATAGCCCATGTTTTATGTTTTTGTGCTTTTTTATTCATGTTACAGGGCCAGAACTAGAAGTAGTGCAAAGCTATTTTATAATCCTTTTTTTCAAAATTAGCGATAGTGACATTGTAACACTGATTTCTGTACTAAATCCATGAATGACCCCCAACATGTACATATTTTTGAAAACTAGACCACTCAGGGCATTTAACTTGGGGTATTTTGACACATTTCATGTAGCCATTTTACCACCAATCTTTGCCAAAGTTTGCAGCAAAATTTTTTATTTTTCACATAGATTGCAATTTAGGTAAACATTACCTTAAAATATGAAGGGGTATTTCCAAATAACACCTCAATATGTGTTCAGCAACATCTCCTGAGTACAGGGATACCACCTATGCATAGGTTTGTTGGTTTGTTTTGGGGCTAAAAGGCCACATTTAGGGGGTGCGCATTTTCGTTTTCCAACTTGGAATTCTGACATGCAGAAAACTTGCACCCATGTCCCATTTGGGACATTTTTGAAGCCAAAAAGTGTATTCTACCCCACAAAGCCATACATTTTAGCAAACTAGACACCCTAGGGTATTTCAAATGGTAGTATTTTAACACTTTCCATGCACTAATTCTACCACCAGCCTTTGTCAAATTTTAGGTTAGTAATTTGGTAAATGTAGTCAACCTGCGTCCGTGTCCTATATGGGATATATCTTTGAAGCCAGCCAATGTAATTTACCCCCACCAAACCATATATTTTTTTACGGTAGACACCCATCACTCCTTGTGGCAAGGGCTCAGCAGCCACCGATACATCACCAGGGTCAAAATCGAACCCTGAGTCCGCGGCCTCAGAATCAGTGCGTAAGCAGTGATCTTGAGCAAAGAAGGGATTAATAGCTCTTAGAAGAGCCTATCTAGTACTGTAATACATTACAGTACAAAGAAATGAATCCATAAAACAGTGCAGACAGCAAAACATACTGTTGCTGTGCAAGATTACTGCTTATACAGTGATGAATGGCAGGGAAGGGGTTAATACACAGTGAAAGACTTTCATAAAACCTGCCAATTTTATAAAATGTTATTTTATATCACTAATACTGATCTGTCTCTTTCCGTCACAAAAATGTTAGTGAGGAGAGGGAGGCAGATCAATATTTGTGAATATTGATCCGACCAATTTTGATCTGACCAGGGCGAATGGTGAGGTTAATTGAGAAATCACCAAACCGCCTTTGCCACTAATTCGCTGTTACTGATCGCTATGCGCTCAGACAGCTTAAAAAAAAATCTCAAATAATTTTACTTTACATGTAATCCCCTAGCGGGTATGTGTAAAAAATAAATAAATATGCAGACAGATAAAAATTGCTTTGGCATCAATATCATTGCGTAAGCAGTGATCGACGGCAAAGAAGGGGTTAATAACTCTTAGAAGAGCCTTTGTAGTACTGTAATAAATTACAGTACAAAAAAAATTAACCCCTAAAAAATGCACAAACAGCAAAAATAAATGCGCTGATGTGCACAATCACTGCTTACGCAAGATCAGTGGCAGGGAAGGGGTTAAACGCAGGGAATTGCTTTAATACATTTTTTTTTATTGTTTTATTATTCGTGTGTTGTGTATTTATTATTTTTTTGTACTTTTACTTACTTTTATAACTTTGATCTGTCTCTCTCCCTCACTATAAAAAATGTGAGGAGAGGGAGGCAGATCATAACTGGTCAGATCAATATAGGGTTAATATTGATCTGACCAGTCAGTGGGGATGCTCATCAGAGCATCCCCACTGCTTGTCAGTGTGCCTGGCAGTCACTGATTGCCTCTGTGAAGAGGCAATCGTGTGGCAGCCAGAGAGCACAGGAAGCAGGTACTTCCTGCCTCCTGTGCACTTGCCCTTAGAAGGGCAGCACCATCTTGGTCACACAGTGTTCCTGATTGCCTCGACTTGCGAGGCAATCAGAAACACTTACTGAGCATAGGAAGCAAAAAATTTGCTTCCTTTGCTCGTTTTTGTAATGCCCGCGTTTTAAAGGCGCTGTGCCTTTAAAACCGGCATTTCAATCGCTCTCTGGAGCGATCGAAATGCTGATGGGCATTTTTTTCAGTATTCCATATGGAAGCATCATTTCAATACTGCTTGAGCACTGAAAGCGGAAAAACTCTGCTTTCAGTGCTCGTTTTGACACAGTCCGTCCTGTGTCGCCAAGGGGTTAAAATAAATATAAACAAAACAAAATTCCTTGCTCTTACTTGAGCTCTTACTAAACAAAAATATCTATCTGTAATTGGGTGGCTTTCCCACTTACCAATTTCCAAGAAAACAAAAAAGGATTTGCAATAATCACCATTATGTTGTCTCCTTGCTGGCTTTTCTCTCTCTCTGCAGCAGGCTGATTTCTTCCTTTAAATACTTGCCTGCTAATTAACCAGCTACAGGTGAGTGTCAATTAGTTCACATCTCTGGAACTCTTAAGTCAAATCAAAGTTGTGGTCAGTTACAGAGCAATTAGTGCTTTTGGAGCACTGGCCCACCCTGCTCTCCAAATGCTCCGCTCCAGGGACCCATACCGTGTTTTGCAGAGTACCAGCAATGTATTCTGCAAACTTAACATCTCTCCCTGGGACATTCAACTGCAAAACTCTGGCTGCTGTGTAGCAAAGCAGGCCTGATATACCTGCCTTCCACCACTATTCCACATTTTCCATCACACTGGTTTTCATTCTAATCACTCCACGGTTGCCCTCTTGAAAGTGAGCAATGACATCCAGATTAGCATTGAGAGAGGTGATGAGCTTACTGGAGCAGTTTTGATGTGGTTGATCCTGATCTTCTGCTCAACATACTTAATTGCTCGCGTATAAAAGAGTGGTCGCTCTGCTGGTAGGCACATCCTACTATCTCAGATCTTGCACCAGCCCCTTATTAGTTGTCCCACCCTTCAAAAAGGAAGCAGGTTGAGGTGCACTCTCTTTCAGAGCTCCTCATATGTGGAATTGTCTACCAGATTCCACCATATATTCCTCTAGTCTAAAATCCCTGATAATAAGCGTCTACCAAATTCTAAAAACAGAGTGCACCTGTTTTTATTTTACAAACTCCTGTATATACCATACATGTTAGTTGTTGTTGTTTTCTCTTTTTTGTTTTTCTGTATGAATATTTGTTTACCCTGTATGTCCTCTCCCCTGTATAAATATGTGTATGCATGTGTTTTATTTTGATCTGCTGTTAAATGTTAAACACTGTGTAATACTATCTGGACTTGGTCCCCAGGAAATACTTGAAAACCAGAGAAATGTCAATGTATAATTCCTGGTAAAACACTTTATAAATAAGTATACTCAAACATATATATGTCTCACAGGATACTGCAGATACTCATGATTCCCTTCTCCTCAAATTACAGCACAATATTACTGAATATGTAATTTATTATTGTTAAAAAAAAGAAGAACAGGACCAAAAAACAGAGATTATTTATACATTTAAAAATAACTCTAATTACCCGCTGAGCTGTTCACCTGGCCAGGTTTAGGAACAATCAAATTGCACTGGCGCTTAATGGAAGCCAGTACCCCACAGGATGCATTTCGATTTTCTTCATCAGCTGGTGAGTGTAAGTGCATAATTTCTCAGGAGTCTCTTTCGACATGTCTCGCGACACGCAAGATTACTGTCCCCACTCATTGCATCCTCTGCTCTCCATGGTATTGCATCTCACCGCTCATACCAGCATAACTAGGAGGGATAGCACACCCCATGGAGAGCTTACAGACACATCAAAACAGCAAGTGATCAGTATAAAATGGAAAAGTGAAAAGTTTTTTACCTACTCTATCATACTTCTACAAAAAAATGATTCTGCCAGAAAAATATGCCAGGATATAAATTGCTAAACGGAAAAGAGGTTTCAATATATACAAAAGGCATCATTAGTTTTATCATTCCTGTCATAATTTAAAGCAGAGCTCGACAAACCCCGGGCAAGAGAAGAGAGAGGGAAGTAAGGAGGAAAAAAAGACAAACAAGCAGCTACAAACTTCAATAGGCAGAATATATGAATATGATACTTTGAATATATGTATTTCAACCATCTATAACCATAAAAGGGTTACTGTTTGCCAATCTTTCTGTGTAAACCCCCTTGTGGTTATGAACAAACAATTATGGACATTTTGTGTTAAAGGGACATTCCAACTTGTTTAAACAATACATGTCCTGGTCTTTGAAAGTAAACCCAACGTGTATCTTAATAGATAGACACGGGTTTACTATCTGCTGTGTCTCACATGTGCTCGCCCCGCTCTGACAGCTGCTAGTGCAGAGAGAGCCCCTCATTTTTGTATGGAATCAGCAGAGGGGACCTAGTTAAGGAGTGCTGAGAGAGCCAGTCACCGACCAGACGGCTGCCTACTTCCTATGGAAGCATGGCAGCTATCGGTCAGAAGATAAACTGGCGTGTACTATCAAAAGTACATGCCAGTTCATCCTCATACTAGGGACAACGGACATTTCACTTGTGCTTCTATATTAGAAGCACAAGTAAAAAAAAAAACATTTAGTGTCCCTTTAACATGTTACATATTCTTGCCAATGTCTAATTTAGCAATTATCTGTACTTCTTAATATAAGTCTATTTAACCTATACACCTCCTATCCCCTATATGTGCTCTGCTTTTAACATTTTGTTTATGTCTGTAGTTGTTTTTAAGCATATTTTGCCCAAATGACCTTATTGTACATTGAAATCCTTTACTTTTTTCTTTGTCTCTTTATAATCACCCTCTCTGTATTTTGTTTTACATAGGTCAAAGATAAATCTATATCATTAACCTCTGATGAAGCCGTGATGGGCAAAATGCATTTGGTTCTTTTATCAACCAATTTTATGTAACATTCAGAAAGTGAAGCGTTTTTTTATCAAACATGTGCGTATTTAATCACTGCTATATCCTGTTTATATATTCAATTGTTTTATATATTCTGTATATTCCTAAGCGCTGACTTCACCTTACTTCACAACCTATAACTGAATTCAAGTACAAAACAATCTTGACTTCCCCGGGACTATATGCATTTTTAATTTGTTATTATAAGATTTTGACATAAAATTTCATGCATATTCATTTACTGTGCCATTCATATGTCCTCTGCTTGACCAATGGAATACTTTACCATAGTATATTTCCCTGCAACACAAAACTTTAATCAACACCCCTTATCTTTCTTCTGTGCCATATGCACAAACCTTACTTGTCAAATAAATTAGGAATAGCTCCTCCAATGTGTAGTAACAGTTGGAGACAGAGTTCTGTCATTTGGTGTTAGTGTTTTCTAAGATGCTGCAGCCAGTATGTTTATAAGCAGCAGCGTTAAAAGGCAGACTGTGTTTATATTATGTTGCTTTCTATGTCCAAATAAAGAACCATCCGGCACATAATCATCAGAAGGCCTGAGTGAAATTGTTCTTGATCAAGACACCGACTGATGAGATTATCTCTCATTGATACATAGATACAATCACTGAGTAAGAAAAAGGACATGAAACAAAAATATAAAACAAAAAATATAGTAGCATACTATTTTGTAGTGTCTGTTAGATCAATTAATGAGCCAGCCTAGTTATTTGGTGGAGCCAGAGAAATTGTATTTTCCTGGAGTTCTAAATAAAGGAATTTAGGAGTAAGGATTTTAAGAGCCACGACTCCCTGGCTTGGGTTTTTTCAAGCCCTGCATATAGCATAAATAAAAAGGAAAATGACATGCCATGTATTGTAAAATGTAGGGTGTAGTTCAGTAAATACTATGTATGTCATAACATACCTTGTTTTTCCGTTTTGTCCTGCTAAGGATTTACAAGATAAAGTGACATTGTATATATACATTGTCATTATTTATGTGCTTATATAGCTCCTGCCTCCTCTAGAGGCCTCCCTACCTTACTTTGCTTGTATTCCTTCCCCTCTCTTTGGTGTCAGGTGGGCTTGTTACCTTTTGCTCACACTCAGGTTAAATAGCTACAGTTTCTGGCAAACAGTGCTTTTGCATTGAAGACTGCTGAGAGCTGCTGCTTCTGTTCCCGATCCTCTGATTAAAGCATATTTGAATTGTGACCCTGTCCAGGAACTGGGAATCTGAACCTGATTGTCTCAACCAACTCAGTAGATGATTTTCAGCATCTCCTGAGACCCTCTGACTACATCAAGATTTCTTAAGCTAAGTTGTTCCCTTAAAGCTACCCTTCTCATTTCTCACCCTCACTAGGGGGTGCCTTACTGCTTAGCTACCCTTCTCATACCTCACTCCCTCTCGGGTGTTCCTGCTTTGCTACCAACCTCTGACCTCACCCCCTCTCGGATGTTCCTGCTTAGCTACCAACCTCTGACCTCGCCCCCTCTCGGGTGTTCCTGCTTAGCTACCAACCTCTGGCCAGTTTGTTTTAGAAATAGTCAACATATAAGAAACCCAGTAATGCAACTCTGACTTCATTACTTAAATGAAAATTAAATATATATAAGAATAGAAGAAAATAATCAAATATCCAGGCATAGTGATAATACCAATCCCTTTAAGTTGGAACATTACTGCCACTTTAATTTCTATAATCAAGAGAGCATGCCTTAGTGTATATGGCAACACCTATAAACCATAGTTGTAATAAAGTTTCACAATATTTTCTAGCTAGTTAACTGTCATTATATTTATCCACCTGAGTACCAGGAAACAGATACATTTTCCATGGTAGACAAAGGTGCAGAGAATTATTGTTTATAACCTTGCACACTTCCCTGCCATTTTTTTTATTCAATACATCTTAGTGTGGCACCAAATTAAATAACCTGTGCTTCTAAAACACATTCATTCACTAATTCAGGAGACTGATGAAATGATCACATTAGTTTACTAATCCAGAGGATCACAACATGACAATCATTTATTACAAATTTGGACCAATACCAAAATATAAGATTTGTTTTTAGAATGTAATTGCATGTTGTGTTTTTCTAAGAGGTTCTTAATAAAACAGCTATTTTGCTGGAATGTAGTTAGTATAATGAAGGAGAAAAGAAAAGACCAGAAATGTGATCCAAGAGCAATATCTACTTCACTATAATTTAACTTCCATGGACATTAGCTTGTGTCATGAAGTTTACATAAATGTATTTATCTCTGACTTTGTTAGACGCAACGTTATCAGAATAAAATTAATACACTACAGAAACAATGAACAACAATACAAATGTAGTATATAATGAACATAAATATGTTTTTGTTCATATTTTAGAATGTCCTGCTTTTTCTATGGTATTTTTTGGAGAAACATGAGAGTCTAGCTCAATTTCTTGCATGCTATTGACATTTTGGGTATCTGTTGATGATAAGAAAAAGGCAGGAGGAGCACACAACAACCAAAACTATAATATTACAAAGATACAAAAGTTTATTAGAAACTTTATCACAAACCAATATTTATTAAAAATGTGACGTACCTGGTTTAATTTAGTCGAATATGTGGTGATACACGGGATGCGTTTGGAAGGATCCTTACGTTGGTGGGAAGTGAGAAGTTCATGTCAGGTTTTCTGTTTCGCCTGGTTCGCACACTGCTCCAGATTAACTGGATCGTATCCTCTAAGAACAAAGTTGTTAGTGAGTTCAAGAACACGAGCCGAAAAGTTCTCATCATAGTTGATAATACGCCGTAATCTAAGAAACTAACTAAGGCAAGTTGTTCAGTAGGCTCTTAGGATGAAACGACGTGGCGTGTAAAAAGGAGATGCAGTCAGTCTCTTTCCTATACAAATCAAAGGAAAGACTTGTATTAGAAACTGATACCTGGACATCAAGGAAATGCACACAAGTGCTGCTATATTCCATTGTGAATTAAATAGTCTCAAGTTGGGTGTTCAGATAATCCCTAAATTGTAAAAGACGGGATTCCATGCCATGCCAGATGAAGAAGATATCATCAATATATCTAAGCCACAGTCCAACATTGGACGAAAACTCTTCATGAGTGTACACAAAAGATTGTTCAAAACGATCCATAAACAGGTTAGCATATGACAGGGCCACATTGGACCCCATCGCAGTACCTTGAATTTGAAGATAAAAGTCACCATCAAAGGTGAAATAGTTCTTAGTAAGGACAATCTGAAGGAGTTCAAGAATAAAATTCTTATATTCCGTGTCAATGGGATATGTGTCAATGGAATGTCCAACAGCCTCCAAACCACCATCATGAGGGATGGAGGTGTAGAGGCTAGAGACATCCATCGTACACAGCCAAGTCTCAGTACTAGAATGCCGGTAATCTGAAATACGGGTAAGAAATGCCGTTGTGTCTTTAATGTACGACCACATTTTGAGTACCAAGGGTTGCAAGTGTAAATCAACAAAGACTGAAAGGGGCTGGAAAACAGAATCACACCCTGATACAATCGGTCTACCAGGGGGATTACTCAGATCTTTGTGTATCTTAGGCAATAGGTATAGGAAAGGTGTTTTAGGGTTATCCTTAGTGAGGTATGTTGCTTCCTTGTCATCGATGAAATGTGTCACTTGAGCTCTATATAGCACCTCCTCAATATGTTATTGTATCTCACCCAATGGGTCAACCCGTAATTTTGTGTAATGTTGCAAATCATTTAGCTGTAAGTGGGCCTCCCTAAGGTAATGGTCCATGTCCATAACAACTATGGCACCACCCTTATCTGCCGCTCTGATGGTAATATCAATATCGTCATGCATCGACTGTAAAGCCTGACGCTCCCTAAATGTTAAGTTCCTCTTGGTTTTAGATCTCCATTTAATCTTGGCTACCAAAGCTTAATGTAAGTTTCCACTGCCATACTTACATTTGGCGGAGTAAATTTACTAGATGGCATGCAGCGTGAGAGATCCCAAACAGGGATCGTTGTATCAACTCCGGATTGAGAAGATGTATCGGTCGGATCAACATCTTGGAAAAAAACTTTAAGGCAAAGGGAACGAAAGAATCTGTTAAGCTTAACATCCAAAGATAATGCATCCCAGCTAAAGGTAGTGACAAACCCCAAACCCTTTTCAAGTACCTGCATCTTGATGTCGTTGAGAATCCTAGCCGAAATATTGATCACCACCGTTGGCGCTGTTGGCGATTGCGCTCCGGATATCGTCTGGTTTGGAAGCGATTGCCCCGATTCGACGTTGAGGGCTGGGCCCCTTTCCGGCCCCGTCTCTTCCCCCTCCTTGCCCTCTTCTGGATGAACCCAGTCCTAAAAAAGGCAGTTCACTAGCTGAACTATCAGTAGAATTCTGTGAGTCAGTTATTTGGTTGTATCTTCTTGGTTCTTGTTGTCTATAGCGGTTGGTGTTACGTCTGGCCTCATGCCAAGTGTAGACCTGGTCCTGCAAATAGTCATTTGTATCACGTTTGAATTTATCCAATTTGCGATTTAGGGTATCGCCCTTATGTTTATCCAAAATGGCCTCAATTTCTTTAATCGATTTGTCAAAATTCTCCTTGGTTTCAATATCTATCAGCTTCAGTTTTACTTCATTGGTCTGTTGCTTAATAGAAATTAACTCCTGTTGTAAACCCTCAATCGTAAGGGAAATGAGGTCAAGGCTACATTTGTTAAGGATTTTAAACCAGCTCTTACAGAACCCTAGGTTATCTCGACAAAATGTAGGTTTAATATTCAATCTAAGGCCTCTGGGGATGCGTTTAGCACACAGATATTCAACAAGTGTGTCAGAATGCAATTCATAGTTGATACCTCTTTTAGACAGGTATTCAAAACGTTTAAATAAGACTGCATTATCAGTGTAAATAGCCAGACGGTTGGTCCCAAACCTAGCTATAAGCTCATCCACCTCCAGCTGTGAATACGCACGTGTGTCAGCCCTCCTGTCGCTAATGCCACTGATATATACAAATATAAAACAAAGCTATCATAATTATATAAACAATAAAAATCGGGTGCATCACCCCAAGGTGATGATATCACGCCCTGCGTCAAAGAACTTTATTAACAGAAACGAGCAGACAAGCTGTGTGCTCGTAATGTTAAGTATACGGGCAGAGAGTTTAAATGTACACACAAACTTGTAACAGTACTGACGGACAAACTGCAAGTAAAACTGGTAAACTAAAGAAATACGAGGAACTGTTTGTCTGGAATTCATGGAACCTGACTGTTTTGAGAGAAGCAGCTGGAAGAATGGTTCCATCCTCTTCCAGCCCTACTGAAAATCTTAGGGCTGGAAACTCTCTTTAGTGAAGTTTGAGCTTTGTCTAAAGAACAAAATAGGTTTACATATTTAGTAATGTACTTAATAAATGAGTCTCCAAACAGGAGTCCTTCTGCCGCTGGTCCTGGTTCTGTAGTGGCTAGATTGGCTAATTGTGGGTCAATCTTTATAAGGATAGACCTGCGCGCCTTTCTGTGGTTAGAGCTGTATTACTGTTTCCTAGAAAACATACAATTAGTTGTGTCTATCCTCTAGGGATATCAATACTGAGGGAACTCCCTGAAGCAGAAGCTTGTTCTAGGACTTTTTTTTGCCACGGGACCAGAAATATCCATTAGCTTGTCCTGACAGGATTTTAGTGACCCGTCAAGTCCTTTGTTAGAATTCTTCCCTGATTTTGTTAGAAACTGAATTAGAGTAGAACCTAAGTCAGGGGTCTGTGCGACTTTTTTAGCTAAAGTCGGTCTAGGGCATTCAGCCCTCAGCTTATTTCTAGCAGCTTGATCAAGGGGTTTTCTTAGCCAGTATTCAAAGTACTTGGCCACATGAGCCATCGGTACCCATTCGGCTGAACGAGGATGTTTTATATTATCTGAATTAAATAAAGGTTTTCCTGCAGTATCCGTAATAACATTTTCATCATCAGATTTTTAGACCTGTTCAGGTACCTCAGAGTATGCAGAATAATCAGAATTAGCATCAGATTCTGCATCTTCATAAGATGAGGAAAAATTATCATCAGAGGAGTTTTTATAAGAGTCAGGTTTTCTCCTGCAAATGGCCTTCCGAGCACGTTTGTCTTCCTCACGAGCAGAGGGTCTTTTGAGTAAATTACTCTCATCAAGTTTGCGTAATATATGCATTTCATTATGGTCAAAACAATGTTTACGCTTCTGGGTGGCCTTCCCAGACCTCCTAAAACCTTGCGCCAAATTCCTTTCAGACTCTACAGATGACCAGAATTGGTCAGAGGGAGTATTAATTGTCTCAGTCTGTTGCGCAGGTTTGGTAGAATGGCTGATAGCTTGAGCCACAGATTTTGCAATTGCCTCAAGGTTATCCTAGATATAAGATAGGGAACTGGGGACTAATAAAAGTATTTAGAAAATTGGGCAGACTAGATGGACCGAATGGTTCTTATCTGCCGACACATTCTATGTTTCCCTTGCATAGCGGACATAGCATTAAATACTGCAAATGATACTGATTTGCTGACAGTTAAATCAACAATATTCTGTAATGTATCCTCAGTGAGGATTTCACTTTCATCATTAGCACCAGATATTAGTGACTGTGCAGGAGTGTTCTTAAACTCTTTAGAATTCATAATAATAATTCTTGAAACTTCAATAAAGTAATTCTAATAGTCTGCAATAAAGTAAATATTGCTTGATAGTAGTAAAATTCTAATAATATAAGTATTAATTGGTAAAATAACCTGAACTGTATACAAATTGTGTCAAAGTAATCTTTCTCAGAGAAGAAACAATGGCACCTGAAGGAATCTGCTGAGGTAAAGTAGGAAGTAATGGGTGGAAAAAAAGGGTGCTGGAGTGAACTAGCTTACAACCAAGCAGCTGAATGGCGTCTGAGGTAAATTGAATGTATGAAACAGCCGAATGGTTAACCGCGTTCGTGCCGCGAATTAAGGGGGAAAAATGCCTAATTGAAACAAATTAAATGGCTTCATAAGTGAAGCACGAATAGCGTTCGGTTAGAAATGCACGAAAGACAAACATAATGACCGAACCGTTCGCAAATTAAAAGTATTAAGAGTATAATAATGATACTGATCATGATTTTGCCGCCAACAGCCTCATGAATTAACTTTGGTCAAGAACAATAACTGAAATATATATACCTCAGAAAAGCAGAACTATATAATTAAACCAATATAAACTATGATATAAACATGCCAAACTAAAGAGTAAATAGAATAATAGAACAATATAATAACTGTAAAGTATGTAAATATGTTACTTATTTCCACTGGAGCAGCAAAGGAAGAGGATTTTGAGGATCATTCCCTGTATGTAAACTACACCGGATGCTGATTGTGTATTGGATAGTAAATTGCAACGTTTTGACTGTTTTATTTTTCTTATATTGTTTCACTAAACTTTATGGAAATATACTTTGCTGCTGGAGTTTAGTAAAGAAAGTATGTGCATAATATGAGCCTCCTGTCATTTATATGAATGATTATAAAATCCACAGTTAATTGCATCAAAGTGTTCACTCTCCTCCTCCCCAAGCATAGTGGTATCTACCCCCTCCACCCATCTAGCATAATAGACCCAAACCCCACTCATTCAGAGTTCCTAATCCCCCTGCCATCCAGTCACTTAAAAGACAAGTATAATTCACTTCTAGTTGTTCAAATTGGTAGCTGGGCAGCAAACATAATGATCAAGAATACAAACATGGCTTTTACTCTTGATGAAATCTAACAGTGCAAGCATGTGTCAATGTTATCAAGTCATGAAAGGTTTTATCCTGTGGCTGGATAACCTCGCATTAATCCTGGTCTGACTGCCAGATTTCAGGTAACAATGGGATGGTGAATGACTGCATGGCAGAAGTACCGCTGCTGTGGGACCATATTTAATATTTGGGCCCATAATTGGGTGTAATTTTGCCCTTTGTCAAAGATGGCAGTGAAAAAAAAATGAGCAGTGTGATCTCTGTGTGCCTAGAGCAGTGCTAGGCAACCTAGAGCACTCTAGATCTTGTGGACTACATGTCCCTTGATGCTTTCCAGAATTACTACTGTAAGATAATTTTGGCAGATGTAGTCCACAACATCTGGAGTGCAGAAGGTTGCCTTCCTCTGGAATAGAACAATAGTCACATGAGTGAAAAGTGACTACCTGCATCTGAAGATTATTATAGGTACATGGTGTTAGTGCTGAAAAATTGTAGACATCTTTGATAGAAATGGTCCATGAGCTATGTAAGGACCTCTTGATCTGTTTACCAGCAGCTCTAATATTGTGTTTTTTTCCTATGACACGTGTGTACACAAGTGCTTAACAATAAAAGAAAGATAATAATCGTGAACCAGAAATCATGATGTATATGTGACCCAATAAATAATACCCTTTTCTAATAACATGTTACCTGATATGAGCACTAGAGGGCCTATTAGTTCTGCTGCAGCGGTTTCTTCCTGGAAAGATCATACATTAATATTCAAACTGCTTCATTCCAGGAGGCAGAAGGTATACATATAGGTAAAGAGCAGTAGAAGCATATACAGCAGTCTCCACCTGCTACCATAACATTTCAAATGCCAAGTGTGGATATGTGTCTGGATGGAAAATCAAGTCTCAACTCTTGCATGACATGTTTCCAGATATACATAGCTAGTCCTGTATACGTGCATTGCTAAGCATGTGTGGTACTGTCTGAGTGTGAAAAATTATAAAAGTAGCAATTTGTTTTAACCCTTTAAGGAGACATAGTACAGTTGAGGTCAGACAGACCTCTTTTTAAGAAAGAAATACTTAAGAAAAGAAGGCTACAGTAAGAAAATAATCTACCACATAACAAAACATATCTACTCCATTTCTTCAGCTTTTGTAAATAGTGGAAGTAAAAATGTTTCAGACAAAGGCCTATAGGTGCCAAAGCACATAAATAAATACAAATGTGTACCTGCTTGCAGCCACACTGTATCATCTTCAGATGTCTGAAAGTGAATTAGAAGCTGGTGGAATCACCATTTGACAACAACAGGCAACTGGAACGTTTAAAATATATAAATCCTGCATTTCTCACAGCGCTAAGGAAAATATTTCTACATTCTTTAAATTTTAGTTTGAGAGTTTGACGTCAGAATAACAAAACAATATAACAAAGTATTTTTTATATGGACAATTGTCAGCACAGCTCACAAACGACATGCATCCCCCCTGGCAAGCTGCGGCGACAGGTTGTGCTACATTCAGAAGTCGCCCCCAGCACTGTCGCAATACAATGGTGTGAATGCACATGCTCCCACACATTATATGGAAGTGTAGTGTAATAGGGATCCAGCGCATGCGCTTCTTGCAGTAATTAAGTATGGAAGGGAAAGCCCTTCAGCTTCTCACTAAGGAGGTATGTTTTTACTCCACCTCCCTGTTTTGCAGGTACTCCTCCTCTTCCCTATAAAAAGCACCTGAGCCAATCCATCAGTGCTCAGTTGCTCTGAAGCACTCAGAGTGTGCATCCTGAGTACTTCTGGTTCTTCAATCAGTCCTGCCTGCAATTTGTCATCGGTCATGCCTGCCTGTGTATCGTTTTCATTCAGTCCTGACTGTAATTTGTCTTCAGTCAGTCCTGCCTGCATCCTGTCTTCCGTCACTCCTGCCAGTTGGGTCCTCTCTATTCTAACCCACTTTCTGTCAGCCATATCAAACCTGACAACAATAAAATGATCAATATTATCTTAACTTTATTGTCTGAGCAATAAACTTTGAATGTATTGACTATTTTCACAAATTTCAGGGTTAGTAAGCAATAGGATTTTTTTTTCTTCATTTAGCGGTGTCTCAGGTTTTTTAATAGTGTGTTGGTGTTATTTTATAGTCGCCCATTCATGCTGGCAGCTGACATTATCAGGCATAGTTTTCAAAATAGATCAATATGAAAGAAAAACACAGAGTAATGGTGCAGTATCAAGAAGACATATCACCCAAATACACAGATCGTTCAGATCTTCCTCGCGACAGTAAACAAATCCATCTGAAGAGAAGCACAGAAAGGAACTAATATAGCAGAACATATGTACTTCAAAAGTGCATCTATTGGGGAAAACAGTTAAAATCTATTTTAGTGGTGCACACGCCATACCCATAATTTGACAAACCTTTTGTAAATCTTTTATGCATAGGGAGATTTAACTGAGAATGCACATTCAGTTCTCGACAATAAGTCACTTGCACTAGCCCCAGACTAAACAAATCAATAATGAACCTTGGTATTAAAAATAGTGCCCTCTTGGGGTTTAATATACGTTCATAATGAAAGGAAGAAGGCATCCATCCCAAACAATGTATTGTCTTGTGCTACCTCAAACTCAACAGTTTTTACCATGGCCAGATGATTTTTTCAAGAGCATAGTTAATTGAAATGTATACTATTTCTGAATATTTGTACACTGTCATTTAACTATGCTATTGGAAAAGTCACTAGGGAAAGCTGCAGTGTGCTGAGCTTGAACTAACACTTGGACAATATATAGTAATGTCCATTCACAATTAAATCTTTATGTTTAACGCGTTGTCAAAATGTGGACTTGGCCTGTGTACAAGTGAAATAGATATTAACTGTTAGGTGCGATCTGTTAATATAAGTTGACACGCTGTGTCTGTACAATGACAGATATAAAATGCACAGAAAAGACTTAGAGAAGTGTGGAAAACAAGGATAAAATTTCCTTATCCATCAAGTAGTATTCCACAAGCCAGCAGGAATTGTCACTTGTTTGTAGAAAAAAACATTAACCCCTGAACGACAGGTGACGTGCCAGGCACGTCACGGCAAATCGAGGACTTGCCGACAGGTGACGTGCCTGGCACGTCATGCACTAAATGGAGTAAAGAAAGCGACCAGCGGTCGCTTTCTTTACTCTAACGGTGTTGCTACAATGCCTCTAGGTAGAGGCATTGTGCAACACCCCCCAAATGTGCAGGGGCGCGCTACGATCACTCCACGGAGTGATCGTAGCAGCCATTTAAAAATGGCTGCGCCCGCTGCACACATGTGCTTAGAAAGCGAACGATCGTTCGCTTTCTAAGCATCTCCGGTGTTGTTAAAGTGCCTCGCCAGCGAGGCACTTAACAACACCGTTCTGCTCCCCAGAGCCGATGGTGGTCGCTCTCCTGAGCGACCCCATCGGCTCAGTAGAAGGGAACGCTGCCTGTACAGGCAGCGTTTCCCTTCTAATGGCAAGAGCATCGGAAGTGAAAGTATTTCACTTCCGATGCTCTAGGGGGAGCCAATCGATGCCGGCACAGCAGATCTATGTGATCTGTGTGCAGGCATGTATGGTAAGTGCTCTGATGAGCACTTACCATACTGTCAAAGGCAATATTACTAAATATTGCCTTTGACAAGTATTGATCTGCCTCCCTCACCTTACTACTTTTAGTAAGGGAGAGAGACAGATCAGATCAAGTAAAAAAAATAAAATAAAATAATAAAAAAAATATTTAATAAAATTTTAAACACCAAGGGCTTTTATAAAAGCCATTTAACCCCTTCCCTGCCATTGATCGCTGTGTACGCAGTGATCATACACAGCAGCACATTTTTTGCTGTCTGTGCATTTTTTAGAGGTTATTTTTTTTTACTGTAATTCATTACAGGATAAAAAAACCTCTTTTAAGAGAGATTAACCCCTTTCTTGCCGTAGATCACTGCCTAATCAGCGATCTGACGCAAATGCAGCAATCTTGCTGCAGAAGCATTTTTAATTTTTTTTTAAACTTTTTTATTACACCCGTCACGTGTTAATTATACCCGCTAGGGGACTACGTTTAACGTAAAAAATTTTTTTTAGCTGTCTGAGCGCATGTATAGCGATCAGTAACAGCTGATAAGTGACAATGGCGGGTTGGCGTTTGCTCAGATGAGCATCACCATTCGTCTGGTTAGATCAATATGTGTAAATATTTGATCTGACCCGTGTAGATCTGCCTCCCTCTCACTTGAGTTTTAGTGAGGGAGGGAGACAGAGCTGTATAATGTAAGTTTTTAATTATAATATATTTAATAGAATTGAGACCCAAAGGCTTTTATAAAAGCCGTTTCCAGTATTTAACCCCTTCCCTGCAATTGATCGCTGTGTACGCAGTGATCTTACACAGCAGCACATTTTTTGCTGTCTGTGCATTTTTTTAGGGGTTATTTTTTTTACTTTGATTTATTACAGTATATCAAAGGCTCTTTTAAGAGCTATTAACCCCTTCCTTGCCGAATATCACTTCCTAAGCATCACATATGGTCACTGCCTAAGCAGTGCATATGGTCACTGCCTAAGCAGCGCATATGGAGCAATCTAGTCGCCGAAGGATTTTTTTTTGCTATCAGCATTTTTTTTGTCAGACTCACTAGGGGTTAATTATACCCACTAGGGGATTACGTGTATTCCTTTTGAAGCTGTCTGAACGCGTGTATAGCAATCAGTAACAGCCGATCAGTGGCAAAGGTGGTTTGGTGATTTCTCAGATGAGCATCACCATTCGTCTGGTTCGTAAATATTGTTCTGACCCATATGGATCTGCCTCCCTCTCCTCACTTGAGTTTTAATGAGGGAAAGAGACAGATCTGTATAACATAATTTTTAAATTGTAATAAATTAAATAAAATGTTAATAAATAGTCCCAAGGGCTTTTATAAAAGCCATTTCTTTTGTATAGTGTAGTGTATTAACCCCTTCCCTGCCACTGATCACTGCACAGCAGAACATTTTTTCTTGTCTGTGCATTTGTAGGGGTTAATTTTTTTGTACAGTACTACAAAGGCTCTTATAAGAGCTATTAACCCCTTCCTTGCTCTACATGTTCAAATTCCAAGTTTGAAAATCAAAAAGCGCACCTCTCAAATGTAGCCTTTCAACCCCTAACAAAGCTGACAAAGCTATGCATGGGTGGTATCCCTGTGCTCGGGAGATGTTGCTGAACATATATTGTGGTATTGTTTGTCAGTGACACATACCGAAATATGTGAATTTGTGTCTAAAGTGCAATGTATGTGGGAAAAAATACACAATAAAATGACTACCACAAACTTTGACAAAGGCTGGTGGTAGAATTGGTGCATGGAAAGTGTTAAAATAACACCATTTAAAATAGCCTAGGGTGTCTACTTTTACAAAATATATACTTTTTGGGGTAAAATACACTGTCCTACTTAAAAAAAAGTCCCAAATGAAAGATGGGCTCAGGCTGACTACACGTCAATATTCCAAGTTGAAAATGCGCACCTTCACAATGTGGCCCTTTAGCCCCCAAACAACCCAACAAACCTATGCATGGGTGGTATCCCTGTACTCAGGATATGTTGTTGAACACATATTGGGTTATTGTTTGGCAGTGACACATACCAAAATCTGTGAATTTATGTCTAAAATACAATATTTGTGAAAAAAAACCACACAAAAATTACTACCACAAACTTTGACAAAGGCTGGTGGTAGAATTAGTGCATGGAAAGTGTTAAAATACCACCATTTGAAATAGCGTAGGGTGTCTACTTTTAAAAAATATATGGGTTGATGGGGTAAAATACACTGGCTGGTTTCAAATATGTCCCAAATGGGACATGGGTGCAGGCGGTCTGCATGTCAAAATTTTAATTTGGAAAACCAAAAACTGCACCTACCAAATTTGGCCTTTTACTCCCCAAACAACCCAACAAACCTATGCATGGGTGGTATCCCTGTACTCAAGAGATGTTGCTGAACACTTATTGGGGTGTTATTTGGCAGTGACACATACCAAAATCTGTGAATTCATGTCTGAAGTACAAGGTTTGTGAAAAAAAACACAAAAAAATTACTACCACAAAGTTTGACAAAGGCTGGTGGTAGAATTAGTGCATGGAAAGTGTAAAAATACCACCATTTGAGATAGCCTAAGGTGTCTTCTTTTAAAAAATATATGGGTTGATGGGGTAAAATACACTGGCCGGTTTCAAATATGTCCCAAATGGGACATGGGTGCAGGCGGTCTGCATGTCAAAATTTTAATTTGGAAAACCAAAAACTGCACCTACCAAATTTGGCCTTTTACCCCCCAAACAACCCAACAAACCTATGCATGGGTGGTATCCCTGTACTCAGGAGAAATAGTAGAATCTATTTAGCATGTTTTTTCGTTCGCTATTGTCGATGAGGAGAAGTTGTTTCAAATAAAAACAAAGAAATTTGTGTTTTTTTTTTTTTTTTTACCATATTTTTTTTTTTTTTTTAATAATATGATAAGATATGATCAAAAAGATGGCATCCATAGAAAGCCCTTCTTGTCCCGATAAAAACAATATATAATATGTGTGGGTACAGCAAATGACAAAGAAGAAAATTACTGCTAAACACAAACAGCACAGAAATGTTAAAATAGGCATTGTCCAGAAAGGACAAAAATGTTTCAAAGGCTCTGTCCTTAAGGGGTTAATTTGTAGAAATAAACATCTTTGATAATAAGAAAGAATGTCAGTCTTAAAGCTTGTTTCATAGTATAATACAAATAATCTAGCTATTTTTACATTTTGAAACTCCATTATTTATAAAATTTGGCATATGTGACATAAGATTTAGCATAATGCTGTCCAAGTCAGCAGTGACTGTAGTGACTAAGGCTTTGCAACACTTTAACGTCTCTCCATCTTATCATATATTAACAATAAATGCTTGTGTTATTATAACAGCATTACAGGATGTTACTTTCTATATCTATTGATGTGTATAACCTGCTTTCTCCTTGTCTAAAAATACATGTGATACAGGAGAGGATGAGCTAGCTTGTTTGACAGTTTATGTCTCTCAGAAATACGATCAGATTCTTTAGGCTGCAATTTGCATCTGAATTGTCATTCAGTGAGGTAGGTTGTGTAGCCTGGGATTGGCCATAGAGCATCTGCCTGGTGCTTTCAGATGCAGCTATGTTTGATTACATCATCAAGATAGAGATAAAACCTGATACTGACATTGAGGAGGACACAGAGTGATGATGTTGCTGAGGGAATCAATGCTTTTGTCTTTTTGTTCTGCTGAAGATGACGGCTAAATTTGGATTTAATAATGGGAAAAAGACTCCATTAAACAATGGTAAGTTGCCCCCAGCAATGTGTAACAGTGTGACTTGTTTTGGAAAAGGAGACAAATTATGTATTTAGAATCAGTTTATTTGATTTTGTAGCATTACTTCACAAGACTGCGAATGTATGTTATTGTGTTATTAGTTATTGCACCTTTTAAATTATAGAAAAGTTTTAACTTGTAGTGCAAAATAATGTGTGGGTGCAATATGAATATATAGCATGAGGTTATATCATTAAAATTATAAATAGAATATACAAAATATATCAATAATGGACTTGTGAAGAAATGTATAAAAGCTTGTATGAGAAAGTTAACTAAGTGGCCTTAATTTGTTGTAGTGGACATACTTTATGTTTTGCTTTGTTGCTTTTAATCAGACATTGTCATTATTTTTTACAGTGTGGTAATCTGGTGCACTATGTAGCACATTCCCTTGTTTAAAGCATTCTTTAGTAAATGTGAACCGTGCTTTTTTTTAAAGAAACAGACCAAATGTCAGTGCCTGGTCGCAATTAATCTTCTGAATCTATATTCTGTTACATTCTCTGTGACTATTTATAATATTGTTTGAAAATATACATAAATGATGAAGTTATTTAATATATTTAGTGACTAAGAAGCACTGGCTTCCTGAAGAAGAAGAATAATGCAATATTTTAGGATTTAGTGATTTCCATTATAGCCGGAGGATGTTTAAAAGAACATCATACCATGATGGGCTGGATTCTGTTTCATGGGAAAGTATAACAACTATTTGTTCTTATTTTAAAGGATTTCCATAATATTCATTGTGGGAAATTAAGAGTAAAACATGTGCTGAATGTATGACAGAAAGTGGCCTGTATACAACTGACTGAGTTAAATTATCTGAATGTATTGAATACCATAGACTGCAATACAAAATATTGATCTAAAACCCGTGATATGTGATGCAACTGAATAGGGCACAATATCTCATAAGCCAAATAATAATTTTTAACAACTATTAATAAAACAATAAACATTGTCCATTACCTGTACAAATAGGGATTATTAGTACTTTATGTATTATTACCATATGATAAGAATGGAAAAGTAGAGAAAAAAGCAGAGGTAAAATTCCATGTCTACTTGTAGATGTTGTGGTCCAGTCATACCCAGTGGTGTATTTAGGTTTTGTGTTGCCCTAGGCCTGACTAATCTCATGCATCCCCTCAACTTTCATTTGTCACACTCTTTGCACTACATTTGTTTGGGAATGATGCTCAGTCAGCCTTATGAGATATATAGTACTCAAACATTAGCACGGTTAATCATCACTGACCTAAGTTCACTCTCCTTCACCTGCTTCTAATTACCTACATTTTCTGCATTAAAGGGTGCTTCATCAATGATTTTACAGCATGCAGCAGATCTATGCCTTTTCCTTGTCTGCACAGAAATCTCATCAGGCTGCCATGTGTCTGAGTGCCAGAATGTAACATCCAGTCCTCTTACTCATTAACACGCAGTGCTAGGTAGCCTGAACAGATGGATCTGTTCACAAACATTCAACTTTGGAGGTGGACTTTCATTTTGAGACTACCGTATATACTCGAGTATAAGCCGACCCGAATATAAGCCGAGGCACCTAATTTTACCACAAAGAACTGGGAAAAAATATTGACTCAAGTATAGGCCTAGGGTGGGAAATGAGGCAGCTACTGGTAAATATTGCCCCGAATCTGCCATTTAATATTCCAGGATATTGCCCCCAATATGCCATTTAATATGCCAGGATATTGCCCCCAATATGCCATTTAATATTCCAGGATATTGCCCCCAATATGCCATTTAATATTCCAGGATATTGCCCCCAATATGCCATTTAAAATGCCAGGATATTGCCCCCAATATGCCATTTAATATGCCAGGATTTTGCCCCCAATATGCCATTTTAATATGCCAGGATTTTGCCCCCAATATGCCATTTTAATATGCTAGGATATTGCTCCCAATATGCCATTTAATATGCCATGATTTTGCCCCCAATATGCCATTTTAATATGCCAGGATATTGCCCCCAATATGCCATTTAATATGCCAGGATATTGTGACCAATGTGCCATTTCATATGCCAGGATATTGCCCCCAATGTGCCATTTTAATAAGCCAGGGTATTGCCCCCAATGTGCCATTTCATATGCCAGGTTATTGCCCCTTAGTATGCTCGTTATGACACCCTCCTCCCCAGACCCCAGTACTTACCTCTTTCCTGCTCCGTCTCCCGTTGTGAAGCGTTGTGAACTCCCCTCCAGCCGCGCGGAACAATAAAGTTTGTTTAAAAAAAACACACTTTGTTGACCGTGCACAACGCTTCCCTCACAGCCACGGACATTCAGAGCACCGGGGGACAGAGCAGGAACGTTTTAGATTTTTTTTTTTTTTTTCAGAGACACCGACTCGAGTATAAGCCAAGGGGGGCATTTTTCAGCACAAACAATGTGCTGAAAAACTCGGCTTATACTTGAGTATATACGGTAAGTCAAATTTTTAATGGGAGGTGAAATTATCAAAACTATTTTTGAGACTAAGTCGAATTAGGCACCTGAGTTTGACTTAGCCTGACAAATAATTTCAATCTTTTTGTCTCCCAGTTTGAATGGGGAAGATTTGAACCTGTTTTTTTTTTTCTAAGTCAAATTTAGATGTTGAATTTGATGATTGTTAGGGGAGACCTCTCACAGGTGGGCATACCATATTATAAATTAAAGGAAAAATCAAATATTTGAAATCTTTTGCTGTGGAGTTTCAGAACATTACTGTGAGTTTTATTGCTGTGGAGCTTTGTGATATACTCACTCATTGCACATTTCTTAGGGCTTTGTTCATGAAAGAGGGAATTATGGAGATAATTTCAAACTTAAGGGCAAAGTATGAATGGGAGACTTTTTCCAACTTTACTTTGGCCTTAATTTAAATAAAGTCCTAAGAGTTTAATTGGTGTGGTACTCTGTGGTACGTTCTTGCACACTGTGAGTTTCATTTATATTGAGCATATGTGTACCAATTGACATGTATTATGGGAGCCACACAAGCTGGTATAGTATAGTTATTACAAGCACGTATCAGGGTGTCTATCAGGTACAAATAGTAGTACATTATTGGCACACAGCGTGGTATTACAGACTGAAAATTACAGTGCCCAAGAGTCTCCAATGATGCTGCCTGAGCATGATAAGAAAACTAGTCCACAGCAGCTGAAGTGACAAATGGCAGCCAAGGACTACACTTCCCATGATACTTATCGGTGCTGGTCCCTGGCTGTGGTCCACTGGAGCTAGATTCCCATTGTTATCTGGGAAAGGGTTGCTGAGTAATCTGCAGTAATCTGCAGTCACAATAATTCACACATCTTCTATATTCTGTAGTACTGGCAAACTAGGGAAGTTTGTATCAGCCAATCAGGAGAGTCCTCTATTGTGTCACTGTACACCTATAAGATTCACCTGATTGACTGAGGATAGATTCCCCAGTTTGTCAGTGTTATACCTAGAGTGCATGGAATATGCTGGTTGCATTCGTGATCTGTGAGCAAGCTTTTACCTCAGGGTGTTCTAAACACTTGTGAGAGCTCTGTAAACAAACAACAGTTTAGAAAACTCTGTTGATTGGCTAAGACAACCAAAATCTGCCCCTTCAAATATGCCGCACTGTGCATAGACCTAGTCGGCCTTGGCAGACACTCAACACAGGCTATAAACCTAGTCAGAAACCACATGTTTGATGTGCATTTTTGCAGATGTCGTTTTAGAACATGAGCAGTATAGGTTTGTTACCCATAATTCAAATAGTACAAGTTTTCAGTAACTGTCTGAAATGTGTGTCCACTGAAGCTTGAGCAGTTTTATGTGCAGATTGTGCAGATGTAACTACTGTGGCTGCATGCACAAAAATGGGAACTTGTATCTTGCAACATGTTCCATTAGACAGCTTTTCCAAGCACAAACCACTATACTGCACAAAATACATGACAAACAAAAGAAAAGTAATCTGCATTATGCAGTCTGATAAATTCAGATTCTTCTCAGATGTCACCTAAAACAGAAACCACATTGAAAAAGAACAGCAACATTATAATGCAGACATATTTTTATTAAGCGAGGATGGAGAGAATGGAATAGCATCTGCTCTGGTAGATAAGGGCACACAAGGACCCCTTCAGCTCCGGATACCTACAGCAAGAATATGGTAACTGGCTGCACTAGCAACAGTTATGGACAAAACATAAAGGGATCAGCGACCTCACAAAAAAGTTATATCTTAAACTAAAGTTTTTTAAAACGAAATAAAAACACCCTTCTGAGGTGAGGTGAAAAAATAGAGATTTGGTCACATTATACGGCTTTATCATGCTTAGCCCACCACTGCATCAAAGTACTCCAATTTTAACGGGTCCTAACACTAAATATTTTCAACATGTTTAAACATTTTTTAATACATTACTTACAAGGGACCAAAAGACCTTCCATTTCACACAAACTCCACCCAGAAGCCCAGTCAGGGCCACAAGTTTTCAGAGCAATAAATAGAATGGGAGGCATTATGTTTATTGCAGCATAAGTTATGGAGCCGGATACTGATGGAAAGGAATGAAGTAGATCAATAGCACAGGTCACAAAAATAACAACATTTAAATAATGTAACCATAAAATGCAGGATACAACGCAGAAACTCTTCCACTAATCACTTAGAAACCAAACATTTGTTCTTAGCAGAGTTTGACAAAAAATCAGTATCCTAGAGCTCTCTTTTTAATGTGCTCTCCTCTGGTCTCCTCCTCACATCCAACAATGTTCCACATGTGCATATTACATGTAGTTAGGGTTGCCACCTGGCCGGTAATTTAACGGCACAGCCGGTTTTTGGGGTCCTGGGGCCGGTATATGTAATATACCGGCAACGCAAGGCCCGCTATTTTTCTCCCCCTTCCCAATTCCCCTTCCCCAGTACTTACATCCTTGCTGCAGGTCTGTGGCTGTGAGGGAAGCGTTGTGCGCTCAACCAGCCGCACGGCTTGAATAAAGTTTGTTTAAACTTTTTTTTTCAACAAACTTTATAACGAGCATACTGAGGGGCAACATCCTGGCATATTAATTGGCAATACCCTGGCATATTATTTGGCAATATCCTGGCATATTAAATGGCAATATCCTGACATATTAATTGGCTATATCCTGGCATATTAATTGGCAATACCCAGGCATATTAATTGGCAATATCCTGGTATATTAAATGGCTCTATCCTGGCACATTAATTGGCAATACCCTGGCATATTAATTGGCGATATCCTGGCATATTAATTGGCAATATCCTGGCATATTAAGTGGCAATATCCTGGCATATTAATTGGCAATATCCTGGCATATTAATTGGCTATATCCTGGCATATTAAGTGGCAATAGAGTGGCACAATTCTGGCATATTAAATGGCAAAATACTGGCATACTGAGGGGCGAAATACTGGCAAACTGAGGGGCAAAATACTGGCATATTAAATGGCAAAAGAATGGCATATTGAATGGCTAAATCCTGGCACATTGAAGGCAAAATACTGACTTATTGAGTGGCAAAATATTACTGGCATATTGAGTGGCAAAATATTACTGGCATATTGACCAACTGCTCCCAACCACCCTCCATATTGCACTAGACCGGGATAACATGCTTGTGAGGGTAGGTGGGGCAAGTGGGAGATATTGTCTTCTTTTATGTTTTTGTTTAAATCTACATGTAATAGTATCGTTTTCTTTATGACGTAAGTCAGGTTTTTGGTGGTATGAATAATCCAACACTTTTACTTTTTGGGAATGTGACAGAAAGAAGTAAACAGGCTGTATGTAAGTAATCTGAGTTGTGGCCTTGTCACATGGATATCAGATATGCTGCCATTGGATAGCTGTTCTAATATCCAGAGTCCACTTAAAAAAAATGGTGGTCTGCTCTATTGTGAAAGCAAAAAGAAGTGAAAGTATGCTCTACCAAATACACACATTGTGTGGGGTAAAAAGAGACACTTGTTACTCTTTTTGTTTCCTTTCTATTGATTGCAGAACAATGATCTAACAGGAAAGTTGGATTGACCATGTCACGAGCAGGGTCCAGATGGCACGGAACCCTGAGTGCCTGAGTTCAGGAGCTAAGGTGCAGATGTGGAGACACAGGGCCTGGTGCAGGGTAACTGACGGTCTTTAGAAAGAGCACAGGTGGTCTATCCAGCCTGCACGCAAAATAGAAGGAAAAGCACGAAACAATTGGATTTTGGAGGGAGCTCACAGTCAGGTTGGTAGAAACAGTAGCCAATTTAATTTAATACCCTATGACTAAGTGCCTTTGAGGCACGAAACGCTTAAGGCGTTCTATTTCACTGTTCCTGTCTCCACTTTTTGTACCCGTCTGCATATTTATTTATTAAATTGGCTACTTTTTCTACCTACCTGACTGTGAGCTCCCTCCGCAATCCAGTTGTTTCGTGCTTTTCCTTCTAAACTGATGGTTTTTGGCTAGGCTTGGACAGGAGTCACACAATAGCTACGCTAGGCAGAAGCCACTCTGTGGTTAGACAGGGCAGGGAAAAAAGATACAAAAAGCAGACATAAACGATCATAAATAATAAACAGGAAAGCTATGCAAAAAGGATACGGAAATGACTAGATACAGCCTGGATGAGAATGCATGTGGGTTGACTCATGACAACAGACCAATAGTCATTAAAGTGTTACAAGTTTCAAAATTTCACTTCTTTTTTTTTCCTATTTATCTAGTTGTGAGTCAGTATGAAAAGGTTGTTGCTGCTTCAATTAGACTGGGTTTGTGTATACTACTTTATTGTGAGAAAAAAATATCTTGTATGATGATGTAGAGTAATCAGATTTTAATCTAAAATAGCTGTGGCAGGGTCAAGCACATATCTATTCCCTGCACTGCAATGGTCTCATTTTAGAAATCCCAACATTTACTACTTTATGCTATTCACAGGTGCTAGCCGAATGTATTTCCGAATGCTAGGTTTACTTTATTTGGAATAAAAAATACCTTACATTTTATCATGCAATATGAGTACAAACTATACCAACCAGAAACAAAATAATACACATGTGTGAGAGGCTTCATTCTGTTTATTTATTGGATAGGCATGTTAACTTTTTTCATAGTTTACAGAGCTTTCAACACAACTATTTGATTGTATGCTTAATTATCCAAAAAACTTGCGTATTGAGACATATAAATTATAGAGCAACACACTTCACCTAGCCAAAGAGTGGTCTTGGTGATAATTTCATGCTAATTAAAAACAAATTGTGCTATCACTATTTCCTAAATACTTATATACAAAATCTACAATATTTCTAATTATTGTGAAGTAGTGCAAGTGTGTCATGTAAGCTATGATCCTTTTTTCCCCCTATATTAAACAAAGTAAAACAACCCTGCTCTGGAGATTTTTCTATTCACTGATGAAATTATGGTTAATGCACATGAATGTAAGGAAAGATTAATATACAGATTATTAAGCTGAAATCGATAACTCTGCTTATACCAGTGTTTCAAGTAGGGCAGGAATAATTTCAAATATCAATTAAAAATATTGAGCTTATTTAATATTTCTTGACAAATCCAGGAACTTCAATCATTGGATATTATGCACATTTCAACTATTCTACATAATAAAATATTAATAGACCTAATATTCGTTATTGTTGGATCACAACAATGCTTTCAATGGAAAGAATAACGGAAAGAAAATTAAAACAAAATAGTATGAGTGAGATAAAAATAAAAACTACACTGTTAGTTCTAGGAACCTAGCAAACCAGAGCCATCTTTAATGTTAATACGACTCAGGCCAAGGATCTTGTGGGCCTCCATCTTTCAATCCTTAAAGCATCATACACTGTTTAGATTTCAGCCCTCAAGGTTTGTTTGACATGAAAATTCATAACATTACATTTACACATTTATATGGTTTCAGTATGGTGGCACTTTGTCCACACAGAGTATAACTTACAATGCTTCCTATTCCAAAAGTGCCAACCAAAACTTGAACTATGCCACACAAAACTCAGTCTCTTTCAAACCCCTTTCACTCTCACACAGCATGTGCCACCGATGACCCCTTCCTATAACAATGTACCTCACTAATCCATACTTGCCAACTTTCTTTTTTGAGGTCTTGGATCAAAAATGCGGCCTAGCCTAATGGGCGGAGTTTATCAAAGTAACACAGCATTGCTTGACCCAACAACATTCACCTCCAGGCTACTCGGGTGTCTGGCTCTCATATCCCAGTGTTTAGGCTGTGTATATCTGTCAATACAAATACAGTTTAAACACAATGCTGCATGTGCACTGTGCACGGGTAGCAGGGCCGCCATCAGGGGGTTACAGGCAATACACTCGTCACGGGCCTGCTCAAGCCCTGGTTCTTTAAAATAAATAAATAAAAAGCGTGGCCAAACAGGGCAGCTGCCCAGAGCCCATTCATTCCTGGGGGGCCCAAAGCAGCAGCCCTGTGGGACCCCGCTGGCCAAAACATGGGCCCACTGCCCGCTTGACTGTCTCACACAGAGACAGGGTGCCTTGAAATTTCTTATGATGGCCCTGATGGTCAGTATTGATGTCAGGACTGAAAAATTACGGACGGTTGGCAGCTATGATAATTTATCATAATCCTACCCATTACAATTTGAAGTACCAACCAGCATATAGCTGAGTTGTCACCCTTGCTACCTTTGCACATGCACCCCCTCAAACCCCTAAACCAGATGTGCAGACTACCGTCCCTGCCAATGTGCAGTTCAGGATCTTCATCTAAACAAATTTGGGTAATACTGGAATCTTGATATGTGTCACTAGACCAAAGATTTCATGTACAGGTCTACTCTCTGTAGAGATGATTAGGCATTAATAGCCGAGTCTGAATAACAAATTGGAAAATGTCTCAAACTCATTTATTATTAATGCCTGTTTTTTGCAGGTTCACTTGCCACTTCAGTTTTAGAGAATAGTCCCTACAAAAGTATTTTATTCCTATTATTTCTTGTTCTTTTAATAATTAGATTTTTTCACTTTCAAGCAAAAGACTCAGAGAGCACAAGTTCATATTGGATTGTCAGTTTTAAATCTGTAACCTTTTTTAAATGGTCTCTTCAATCTATTTTTACATAAAAATTGAGCACAATTTATGGTGTATCTTTGTGTGTCTTAAAATATCTATATTAGCAGTGACTTAGATATGCACTGCTGGATATAATGTGCTGTGAGAGCAGCTGTGGCATCCTCTGGAGTATCAGTGATGCTCCATTCGAATGCAGAGCAGGAAAACCCATCAAACAATTTCACATTAGGGCAACTCAGACAGGTCAAGCTTATTCAGCTAATTAAAACATTACCATGGGCAGCTGTGTTTAACTACGTTACTGTGGGGGATTATTATTGGCTAGTAATTAAAGTGCCACTAAACTTTTGTTTCTCACTTGTGCATCTAACATAGATGATTGACATGTAGGGAAGTCTTCATTAAATATCCAACAGAGAAAAAAAATATAAGGTCACTTACCAAATCACAAAACTAAAAGTATAAAACAACAATATCAACAGCTATTATACAGTAACAAAGAAATGCGTCAAGAGATAGTATGTAGAAAAGAGAGCCGGCCATGGTAGAAATAACTAACCTGAATGTTTTTTATTTACTTGGGTCACTATGTTACATTTATTGGACCCAATTCAATGATGCAAAATATCACTTATTATTTTTGTTCAGTGTATATATACTGTCAGTAACTAGTACAGCTATGATACAAACAGTGGAAACAGCCATCGGAAGAGTAAAAATGCAACGTTTGTGTGAGCGCTAACTATGTGTTTGATTTTGTGTGGTTTAGGGTAACAGACTGTTTGAGTTGCTGCTGGTGTATGGTCCAAGTGCTGGGTTCACTCCCTTTTTTTGTTTGTATGAAAACTTGTTGTGTTACCCCAGACCAGACAACAATAACTCCGCCAAGGACAACCATTGGCCAAAACTGTCCTGGTAATATTGTGTTCACTAATAAAATGCCTAGATATAGATATTGGAATATATACCCAAGGTAGCCTCCTTGGGAACTTAATTGTCAATTCTAACCCATTCCAAGTTGACTGCTCCGCCAGCAGTGTAAAATATTTCTCTTTCATCAGACACCTCTGTGACTACTTTGATATGTCCAATTTGGTTTTAGTCATTCTAGGGAAACTTTATACATTGTAACTAGTTTAGCGTCCTTTATGTCAGTCAGCATGTTTAGGTTGAAGTGTTCAGTCCAGTGTGGATGCCCGCTCATTCTTTCAAGAAGCAAGGTCAGGGCACATCAGTCTTCCCAGATGGGTTGCCTGAATCTGTCTGCCCTCTAGCAGAGAAAAGTAACTTACTGCTCTGAATGCGGGAGAGTACCCAGACAACATTCTTCAATATTAATAATAATTATTATTTTTCTGTTAATATTAAGGAGAAGATGATGCCGCTGGTAGACTAGACTTTTTTCTGAGGAGTCGTCATTCATCATGTCTGATCAGGGCCGGTGCAAGGATTTTCGTCTACACAGGCGAAGGTTCATTTTGGTGCCCCCCTCCTCTGACCCGCCACACCTCCCACACCACCAACCCGTCATACATTTTATATATATATATAAAAGTATAATGTATAGTGTGGAAAATAATGACATCTAAATATTCAACTCATATTCTCTAAATTTGTCACACATTGACACCCTAACACACATTGAAACCCTTAAACAAAAAGACACCCTTGCAGTCACACACAGAGACACACCACTTACACAAACACACACACCCTTACACAGACACAGTGACAGACTTACACAGACACAGTAACACACTTACACACACCCTTACACAGACACAGTGACACACTTACACCTTTACACAGTGACACACTTACACACACAAACACAGACAAAGTAACACACACACACAGCCTTACACAGACTCAGTGACACACTTACACATACACACACAGACCCTTACACAGACACAGTAAGACACTTACACACACACACCCTTACACAGACTCAGTGACACACTTACACACAAACACACCCTTACAGACAGTGACACACGCACACACCCTTACAGTGAGACACACACACAGACACAGTGACACACTTACACACACACACCCTTACAGTGACACACTTACACAGACACAGTGACACACTTACACACACACACCCTTACACACACACCCTTACACATACACAGTGACACACTTACACACACACCCTTACACAGACACAGTGACATACTTACACAAACACCCTTACACAGAAAGTGACACACTTACACACACCCTTACCACTTACACACACAGTGACACACATAACCTGAGACACACTATTTTGCCACTCAATATGCCAGTATTTTGCCCCTCAATATGCCATTCTTGTGCCATTTAATATGTTAATATTTTGCCCCTCTATATGCCATTTAATATGCCAGTATTTTGCCCCTCAATATGCCAGTATTTTGCCATTTAATATGCTAGTATTGTCCCCTCAATATGCCATTTAATATGACAATATTTTGCCCCTCAATATGCCAGTATTTTGCCCCTCAATATGCCATTTTATATCCCAGTATTTTGCCCCTCAGTATGCCAGTATTTTGCCATTTAATATGCCAATATTTTGCCCCTCAATATGCCAATATTTTGCCCCTCAAAATGCCATTTAATATGCCAGTATTTTGCCCCTCAATATGCCATTTAATATGCCATTATTTTCCCCTCAATATGCCATTTAATATGCCAGTATTTTGCCCCTCAATATGCCATTCTTTTGCCATTTAATATGCAATATTTTGCCTCTCAATATGCCATTTAATATTCCAGGATTTTGCCCCTCAATATGCTAGGATTTTGCCCCTCAATATGCCATTTAATATGCCAATATTTTGCCCCTCAATATGCCAATATTTTGCCCCTCAATATGCCATTTAATATGCCAGTATTTTGCCTCTCAATATGCCATTTAATATGCCATTATTTGCCCCTTAATATGCCAGTATTTTCCCCTCAATATGCCAGTATTTTGCCCTCAACATGCCATTCTTTTGCCATTTAATATGCCAATATTTTGCCTCTCTATATGCCATTTAATATGCCAGGATTTTTTCCCTCAATATTCCAGGATTTTGCCCCTCTAATATGCCAGGATTTTGCAGAACCTTCCCCCCCCCCCCCCCCCCCAGTATTTACCTCCTTGCTGTTCTGCAGGTCCGCAGCTGTGAGGGAAGCGTCCTGCGCTCCCCTCCAGCCACGCGGCATTAATAAAGTTTGTTAAAAAAAAAAAAAAACTTTATTGAAGCCGCGCGGCTGGAGGGGAGTGCACAACGCTTCCCTCACAGCCTCGGACCTGCATACCAGCGAGGAGGTAAGTAAACACCCTGATGGCGGGCCTGGGGGCGCGGGTTATTTCCCGCCCCCCCCTTGTGGCGCCCTAAGGCAGCCGCCTTTGCTGCCTTACGGTACCACCGGCCCTGTGTCTGATAACAGCAATAAAAACCTAAATTTTCATGCTTCATTTAAATTAATTTTAATAGCCAACAGCTGGGGAGGAGATGAGCATCTCACTTAGACTACCACAATAAACTTAAATTACAGTTTTTAAATCAAACATTCTGTCCTGTTTAATCAAACTGTGAGAATTGCATGTCTTTCTGAGTAAACATTTTTTGGAGGGATTTTGTTCCTCTATAATGAGGGCCGCCTACATTTTTACCTAAGAAAGGTCATTTGTGCCTGTTTTACATCATTTTGCAATGGAACTTTTGTGAAGTACTATTCAAAAGATCTCTCATGGTCTTTTTCTAAAAATCAAAGACTTGGAGAAATCATTTCGTAAAGCTTCAATGAGCCTGTTGAGCAAGTATTGTTTGGTCTTTGTGGTGGTGTCTGTGTATGTCAGGTAACATGGGAGGGAGGAATGTATCCTGAATGGGACTGTGAATCAGAATGAGATTGCTAAGGAGAAAGAAAATGACTATAGTTAGAAAGAACAGTTAGAAAGAATGTCCCTAAAGTAGGGGTGAATGTAAAATAGAATATGAACGTGAATGATAATGTACACGGTTAGGAAGGATGACAGTGAAGTAGGATGAAGTACGTAGACAGTGTAAAGAGGGGAAGAGGCTAACTCTCACAGTAGTCATACACGATGTTGATTCTAGAGCATACGAGGGAGCACAGAACATGTTGAAGATTCAAATGTATTTTCTTTGTCCCAAATTAGACCAGAGCAAAAGGTAAGTACTGTGTGAACCATTTCATATGGTAAATTTTTATTTTTGCCTCTTTAAGCTCTTCAAAAACATATTTCTACTCTTCACTATCTGAGAGTATTGCTACCTAATTGTTAAGTTGTTATCAAAAAGGGAGTAAACCATATTTTTTTCTTTGAACCCCATGGTGACATAGGCCATCCTTTTTTAAAACGAGCGTTGGAAATTATTACATTTCGCTTTCAGTGCTCAGCCAGTGTTGCTGTGATGTTAAGGCATCCTGCACTTTAAAATTTTCTGCTGGATTAACCAGATATCGCCCCCTAGAGTAATTGAGGGCATCATGTTGGAATGCAGCATACCAATCCAATATGGCGATACCCTGTTGTGTGCTTTCTCAGTGTCCCCTAGCCTAGAGGCACAATATGCACATATATATATTGTGTAATTTTGGCACATATACACAAATAAATAATTTTGGCACACATATAGTGCTCTATTGGTGTCCCCTAGAGGCACTCATGCCAGGATTTTGTCACTCAATATGCCAGGATTTACCTACTCAATATGCCAGGATTTAGCCACTCAATATGCCAGGATTTAGCCACTCAATATGCCAGGATTTAGCCACTTAATATGCCAGCATTTAGCCACTCAGTATGCCATGATTTAGCCACTCAATATCCCAGGATTTAGCCACTCAATATGCCAGGATTTAGCCATTTAATATGCCAGGATTTTGCACTTTTTATGCCACCCTCCTCCCCCCTTCCCTCCTTGTTGCTCTCTGGAGGAGGGAAACTCCGGCCGCAATTTTTTTTTGTACGTTTATTGAAGCCACGTGGCTTCATTAAATTAAAAAAGAAAAAAATTGTGATCAGAGTTTCCCTCCGTGCAGGAGGGATGTCCTCCACACCGCACGATCTCCGTGATTTTCACTCCATAAGACACACAGACATTTCCCCTTCTGAGGAGCGTGTTATGGAGCGAAAAATACAGTATTTAGCATGTTTTTTAATTATCGTTTGTAAGAAAGATTTTTCATGTGAAAATTTAAAAAATAAATTTTCTCAATTTCTCATCATATGTTATGATTTTGTTTAATAGTAAATTTTAGGATATGATAAAAAATAATGGTATCTTAAGAAAGCCCTTCTAATGCTGATTGCAACAATATGTAGTATGTGTGGGAAAATTATAGCAACACAAACATTGCAGAACTGTTAAAACAGCCTCTATCACCAAGCATTACACATGGCAAAAATAGTCTAGTCACCAAGGGCTTAAAGCAGCAGAAGACCACTTTGCCTCATTAAAAGTGGTATGTGAATTGTGCTATGATTGGAGCAGTGCTCTGTGGCAGCAGAGAAAAAAGATCCAACAACTGTCCCTCTCTGTCATTGGAAGGTACACGCATCTTTTGCACTGCGCATGGCCAATAGCGGTGGAAAAGATGATTTTTCAGGTCAGATTTTGTCCCAAATTTGTCATCATATTTTGTTTTTCATTGCAAATTATATGGCATGATGTAAATAATGGTATCTAAAGAAAGACCTTTTTATGGTGCGGGAGCACTGACACTTGACATCCGAAGCTCCACACCCACATCACGATTCACCAGGGGCAGAAGTTGAGAGTGACCTTTGGCTACATGCTGGTTAATACATCAAATTGTAATGGATAAGATTATGATACATTATCATAGTTACCAACAGTCCTGAATTTTCAGGCACAGTGTAGTTTTTTGGGTCTTCTACTGTCAAATTCAGTTCTGTTGCAGCAATAATACTGCCCGTGCACATGCAGCACTTTGTATGGCTGACATATACACAGCCTAAGCACTGGGAACACCCCGTAGCCTGGATCTCAATGCTGCAGGGTCAAGCAATGCTGAGTGACTGGGGAGAAAGTTATCAAGTATGCATTAAGGTGAGGTATCTTGTTATAGGAAGTGATCATTGGTGGCACATTCTGTGTGTGAGAGAATGGGGTTTTAAAGAGACTGGGTTTTGTGTGGCATAGTTCAAGGTTTGGGTGGCAATTATGGCATAGGGAGCATTATAAGTTATACTTTGTGTGGACAATGTGCCACAATACTGAAACCATATATAGTATAAATGCAGTGTTATGAAGTTTCCTGTCAAACTAACTGTGAGGGCTGGAATCTAAAAGCAAAACAGTGCTTGATGCTATGGATTGTAAGTGGAGGCCCACAAGATTCTTGCCCTGAGTCATATTAAAGGGATAGTCTAGTCCCCAAACTCACTTTGGTGAAAGGTGAAGATTTCTGCATAAATCACATTTTTAATATTTGACTCAAGTCCTCCCCAGTAATCACTCTGTATGTTTACTGCAGGTATGGCAGCACTGATTATATAGACACCAAGGATATTAAGTTTTGTTTCATTTAGTCAATTCCTGTACTCTTCCTTTGAATGCATTTTGTGGACTCTGAATGACCTTACTCTTGTACACAGTAGGATCTCTTAACAGTGCAACATATTGTCTGATGACATCACTAGAGACACACACACAGGATATTCCATTCATTTGAATGAAAATATTGTCATTGGTCCCTGCAACAACAAAAAGAAAAAGGAAATTACTTTTACTCAGCTGGTTTGGGCATTCATGGCTTCTTACAAACTACTGTAATTTCACAATTTCCTCTAGCTGTAAGTATTTTATATTTTAAACAATGCAAAATGTAAAACATGCATTTTAAAGTACCTTGAAAGCACATTAATATGCATTAATATTTGGAAGATGCATTTTGGGCACTAGACAATCCATTTAACATTAAAGACAGCCATGCTTGTAATATATGTAGACTTGCTTATGAAAATGAAACCCTGTTACTACTGAGGTGAATTGCAGTAAGATGTTGCAGTTCAGGTGAAAGCAATCTATAAACCTTTTGAGAGAACGTGAAGAAAAGAATGAAAGTGCATATTAGTTAATGTGCTTTTAAAAACTCAACCAAACAATCTTTTGTTAGTAAAGTCTCATTGCTTACTGAATGCAGATAAGCATTAGAAACGTTGACAAGATTATCACAGTGGCACCACATCTAACACTGAAAGAAGCAATATCTCCACACGATAATTACAGCTAACATGGAGTTAACACAGAGTTAACACGTAGAGAAAATGAGCAATGATTTAGCTCTGTTCGGAGTGTTTACATGTCACAGGAAGCAGTGTTTCTATTAATCTTACTTGAAAAGCAGTATCATGCACATCTGACCCAATTTCAATGCACTATTTTTCAGTGTTAACAATAATAATAATTTTAACTTCATGGATTTTCGGATGCTGCCAGGGTACTGTCTTGGGGAAAATTTATTTTTCTCAAACAGACAATTAGCAGAACCTGTTCACTGTTATTGTTGGCTCTTATGCTTGAGAATATATTGTTTAATCTTTTGTGTCGTGTGAACTTATACAAAGTTACGTGCACTAGCTTTACCTGTGGTACCCATTAAAAGATTATTTACAAACACAGACTCAATATACAAATATAATTATTTGCTTTTATTTACTCTTTACTTAATATTTTCTTCAATGGAAAGTGTTTTTGTGTTATTTAACTCTACAATAAATGTTACTGATTCGTTCATATCTGTTACACATCTGAATAATTCCTATTTATTGCATAGAGCAGTACTCCTCAACCTTTTCTCATGCACTGCACACCAAAGCTCTTTCCAGAAATCCCATGGCACATCACAAGCAAAAATGTATAATGAAAGCAAGCACGCTGTGATAAAATTTAATTACGGGGCCAACAACATTTAAATCATTTTATGAAACCCTGGATTAAAAAATATAGTGATAATCAGCCTGAAATAAACACAGTACATTTTCATGGATCAGTTAGAAAGCAGTAGAACATGCCAAGAAATAATGCCACCGACCCCAGACATTCCCAGTTCCCAGATGCCACCCAGGTTTTAACTCAGCGCACAGACTGCACCCAGGATTTACCCCAGCATTCATATTACACCCAGGATTTACTCCAGCACCCAGATTACACCCAGGAGTTACCCCAGCACACAGATTGCTCTCATGAGATGTACCCAAGCACCCAGAACTAATCCCAGCACCCAGATAGCAGGATTTGCCCCAACACCAGACTGCACTCACATGACTTAGCCCAGTATGCAGATTGCATACCTCCATGCCTCTGTGGACTCTGGTCACATGCCTCCAATGCTGCGACGTGCGGGGAGCGCAAGAGCCAGCCTAAGAGGATGTTTGTGCGCCTGGGAGTGCACATACATTGGCTGCCTACCCTCCTCATTCACAAAGAGGGCTGGTGAGGGAAGATCTTTTGATATCCTCAGCGTCACACCTAGATTCACACACCTGTTGCAAAGAACTGACATCAAGCACAGTGCAAATAAACACAGATAGGTCAAAGTGTTTACTCAACACATTAAACAGGGTGCAACAAGTGTACTTTTTTGATTAAGCGGCATATGTCTTTTAGTGCGTCCATTCACTGCTATGTGATCACTGCTGCACCAGTTTATGGAGAGTCACTGTGCTAAAACTGCTGGCGGGACTTTACAAATGAAAAAATTTCCTGCAATGGAGGTATTTTTTATAATATAATGGACAAACACACATTTAAAGTACTTGATGTGCTTGAAGATTATTATATCTTATTTTATACTGAACTCCGGGCGCCGTGGGGGCCAGGGTGCAGGGTAACGATGGTCTCTAGCTCTTACAAAAGGCATAGACAAACATGTAACAAAAATACCCCCCATCCCTGCAATGAGGTATAGCAGCAGGGAGAGGGACACATCAAGAGAATTTAAAAAAATAAATGCTTAAGATAAAAAAAAACGCTCACTTGTATGTCTGACCCTGTGTGTGTATGAGTGACTGTGTGTGACTGTATATGTGTGTGTATATGTGACTGACTGTATGTGTGTGTGACTGACTGTATGCTATGTGTATGTGTGTGTGACTGACTGTATGCTATGTGTATGTGTGTGTGACTGACTAATTGTGAATGTGTGTGTGATTGACTGACTGACGATCTATGTGTGTGTGACTGACTGTATATGTGTATGTGTGTGTATGTGATTGTGTGTATGTGCTGTTGTCTGGCTCCTAGATTTTTTTGCTGGCACCTAAATGTTTGTCAAGCCCTGCCTTTAAACACTACCTTTACACACAAAATTTGCCATATCTTGGCAGCAAGAAATCTCAAATGAAATCACTTGTTTACCATGTACAGTGAAGCAATCCATCTTCGCACTTCTCTTAAGAGCACTTCCTGAGAATTTTTTGACCTGACCCAAAGGAAGTGGACTAGACAATAACTTCAGTCAGCGCTGTAAAAAAAAAATTGATGTGTAATTTCAAATGTCTTAAATTATCTGTCACCATAACATTTCTACACATTTAAAACAATGTATACTGAACAGATGCTATAATAGCTGCATAAGTAAACTTATGTATTCCTGTGCAATGGAGCAAAGTGTCTGGGATAGTAAACCATATCACCGCACCCCAGCAAACTGTGGCTGCAAAGATGAATAATAATGATAAGGAGGCAAAGATCCACAACTCCCTCAACACTCCTGATCATTATTATAGATTCTCTATAAAACTATATGAAATGGGACACAATTTTGGGTTCTTGCCACAGGTACAGAATGAGCTTGCTATGGCTCTGGAATCCTTTATGGACCAGACTTTAGAAGGATTTTGTCACTTTTCTTTGTGCTTGTTTCACTGTAATTTCCTTTGTTCTCCTTCAGTGTACTCACACACATTATAGATTATTATTGACAGTTATGTAAGGTGGTTTTTTTTGTCCATACTTATTTTTATGACACATCATTTATGGATAAAAAAGAAGCTGAAAAAGATCCATTTGTCACTGATCATACAATGCATATGATTACAGAATTGCACAAAATATTACTGAAAACGAACCAAATTATTGTTAAATTATTATGTTTCTGTGATATGCACCTCATGATATTAGATACCTAACTATTAAATCTAATGATGATTAGACTGAATCGTTTGTTTTGTCAAGCAATAGAACAATAATCACCTACAAACAAACTCAATGTACTCTTAAGGGTGCCAAAAGCACTATAAGGTCTTTGAGAGAATGCTTAACTAACCCTGCACAGCCTATATGCAGGGCTGGCCTTAAGTGTTCCGGCGTCCTGTGCGGGATTCCTCCGTGGCGCCCCCCCCCCATGTATGTATCTCTCTCCCTTCCCATGTTTGTCCTTTTCCTCTTCATTGCCCTGTCTGTCTCTCTCTAACTCCCCCATACCTGTTCTCTCTCTCCCTCTGTTCTGTCTCTCTCCTCCCCTTCCTCTGTTCTATCTCTCTCCCCCCCTGTTCTGTCTCTCTCTCTCCACATTCCCCCTGTTCTGTCTTTCTCTCCCTCCCTCCCCTGTCTGTCTCTCTCCCCCCCCCCTGTTCTGTCTCTCTCTCCCCCCCCCTGTTCTGCCTGTCTCTCTCTCTCCCCCTTCCCCCTGTTCTGTCTCTCTCTCTCCCCCTCTGTTCTTTCTCTCTCCCCCCTCTGTTCTTTCTCTCTCCCCCCCCCTGTTCTGTATCTCTCTCCCCCTTCCAGCTGCTCTGTCTCTCCCCCTTCCAGCTGTTCTGTCTCTCCCCCCTCCCCCCTGTTCTGTCTCTCCCCCCTGCCCCTGTCTCTCTCTCCCACCCCTCCCCTTCCTTTGCCTTCAAAGGTGGATACAGGGAGGGGGCGGAGCTAACTGGCTGAACGGTGTAGCTCCGCCCCCACCCTGTGAAGCAGAGCAGCGTCTGCTTCACTGGGAGCCCAGGTCAGCAAGAGAAGGTGCTACTCTGCTCCCCATGCTTAATGCAGGCATGGGGAGCCGAGCAGCACTTTCTCATGCTGCCAGTGGCTCCCCGTGAAGCAGACGCTGCTCTGCTTCACAGGGTGTGGGTGGAGCTACACTGCTCAGCCGGTTAGCTCCGCCCCCTCCCGGGATCTAGACGAGCATGCCGAGCAGAGGGCTGGTGAGGGCGGATCTTTTGATCTCCCCCATCCAGTGCCTCTAACGGCTTTTTGTGTTTTTTTTAACTTTTTTTTTCTTAGGTCGCACACCCCTAAGGCCGACCCTGCCTATATGTGTCAGTGCTATGTAAATCACTTGTGTATGTGAGTTTATTCAGTGTTGGACAGGTTCTTGGTTGCATAGGGAGAGGTATTAGCAGTAGGAAGAGGGAAGTGCTCATGCCATTGTACAGAGCACTGGTGAGACCTCACTTGGAGTATTGTACGCAGTACTGGAGACCGTATCTCCAGAAGGATATTGATACTTTGGAGAGAGTTCAGAGAAGGGCTACTAAACTGGTTCATGGGTTGAAGGATAAAACTTACAAGGAAAGGTTAAAGCATCTTAACATGTATAGCTTGGAGGAAAGACGTAACAGGGGGGATATGATAGAAACATTTAAATACATAAAGGGAATCAACACAGTAAAGGAAGAGAGTATATTTAAAAGAAGAAAAACTACCACAACTAGAGGACATAGTCTTAAATTAGAGGGGCAACGATTTAAAAGTAATATCAGGAAGTATTACTTTACTGAGAGGGTAGTGGATGTATGGAATAGCCTTCCAGCAGAAGTGGTAGAGGTAAACACAGTCAAGGATTTTAAGCATGCGTGGGATAGACACAAGGCTATCCTAGCTATAAGACCGGGAACGGGGGACTAATAAAAATACTCAAAAAAAAAAATTGGGCAGACTAGATGGACCGAATGGTTCTTATCTGCCGACACATTCTATGTTTCTATGTTTCCTTTGCATCAGTTTCCCGCTTCATGCTATGGATAGGATTGTGTTTTGCATTTGTCTGGTATAGGTGTGTTCAAAGCTATGTGTAAACACTGCACCCTGGTTCTGTGAAGGGCCAGGATTAGCATGCCCATGCAACATTTGACACACAACAATATTTATGCGGACAATTTGCCACCATGTTAGATTCTTCTGTTTATAAAGGCTCAAAAAGTAGGTTCATTAACCTTGTTTTTGGAGACCCCTTTTTCTTGTCTTTCTATGTTGAATTTATATTTTGGCAAAATTTTGTATTGGTTACGATGTCCTCTGTTTTGTTTGTATTAATGACATTTATAAAAAAAAACTTAAGTGCTACTTTGTTTAAAATATTTCTTTGCTGTTTTGCTCTATTGTTTTTTTTTTTGGTATTAGTAAATAAAATCATACTGGAAATAAGAAATTTGTTGAAGAGCAATATTATGCGCACTTGCAACTACTAACGATGAAAACTAATGTAAGAATCATTTACACACTTGAAAAACAAATTTGCAGAAAATGTTTGTTTTTAATTTTCGCCATGATTTCACATATCTCATCAATTCTCACGATTTGTGCATATGTTTAGCCAGGTCTTTTAATGTAATTGTAATCTATTTTGTTTTATTCCATTAGTGACCAATCACTACAGTAACATCTCTAAGCACCTTAAAGTGGAAGTTCCACCTACAGCATCTGAATTTTTTAAATATATATTTAAATGCTACATCATGTAAAGTATAAAAAAAAAAAAAGAAAATGTGTCATCAATGTTTTCTCAACTTTTCCTATCTGCTCCACACTGCATATGATGTGAAATACAGACATTATTGTTGCTATAGTAATAGTCCTCATAGCACAAAAAGCTGCCTGAAACCACACACACTTTGCATTCCAAGCACTTGAAACAGCTGAGTTCCACACAGAGTGGTTGATTTATTGGTGATGACAGTATTTTCTTAGAGGGGAGCAGGAATACTGCTGCAGAGGGAGGCTGCCCACCCCCTGTTATGCCCAATTACTGATATAACTGAATGTAGAGGGCCCCAGTGAAATTATTTTAAATCTTTGAAATATGTAATTTGTTATGAAATAAAAAAATAACTGCATTTCACATGTTTGTAAAATATGTGCAATGTACAGAAAACTATCAAGTTGGGATTGCTCCTTTACACTAAATCTACAGCCCATCAGTAAGTTGTATGTATCATATCTCTCCCATTGAAATCTATTTCATTGACGATTAGTGTAATTAAATATAGTATTATTAGCCCCACATGGGATACATATTAAAATCTTATTTTTTAAGCTAAATATTTCCATTAAACTGCAGTTCAATGTTTGGCAGATAATATGTTTCGTTTTATATTTGGCATCTGTTGAAGTTGGTATTTATTTTTGCACTTTTTTTTTTTTTAAAGAATCTGTGACATCAGGCCATATGTTACACATTCTTAGTCTGCATGTCTATTTTCTCATAAACTATTCATAAAACCTTGATATGAGTGCCATGCTGGTTTCTACAAAAGAATTTGTAATTGCTTTAAAAAAAAGCCAATGTTTGTCATTTTGTTTACCTTACCTGCCATATTTTGTCAATTTTACCAACCAATTGACCAGCGAATTCTGCCCAGCCCTCTTTACTATGTTAATTACAATATATTTTTTTTTAATTATATTTATTTTTTACTCTTTTCAGTTGTGACTCAATAATTTGCATTGTTTTTAAATAATGTACAATAAGCATAACTCCCAACTGGCCTGCTTTGGTAGGCACTGTCCTGATTTTTTCTGTCCCGCTGTCCTATCTGAATTCCATGCAATTCTCTCTTTATTGAGTAGACCTTTAAAGGGGCAATCTATTCCCCATACTCACTTTGGTGCAAATGGAAGATTACTGCCTGAATAATGCACAGTTTTTTCCAGTGTGATTTGATGAAGGCATTCTGCATAAATTACATTTTTAATATTCTATTCAAGCCCTCCCTTGTATCCTATCCTACAGGTACTGCCGCACTGATTGTGTGTAGTCAAAGAGCATGTATCAGTTTTATTTTCAATTGGTCACTTCCTCTGCTGGGGGAATAGAATACATTGTGTGGGATCTAAGTGACCTTGCTCTTGTAATTGTAGGATCTTTTAAAGGGACCGTATGGTACCCAAAATGCATTTTCCAAATATTAATGCATATTTATGTGCTTTAAAAGTACTTTAAAATGCATGTTTTATATTTTGCATTGCTTAAAATATACATTACTTACAGCTAGATGAAATTGTGACATGGATTGGCCACACCAGCTGAGTAAAAGTTATTTTTCCTTTTTGTTTATTTCCCTGTCTCTCTGTTGATGTCATTACACAATGTGTTGCACTGTTAAGAGATCTTACTGTGTACAAGAGCAAATTTATCATATTTATCATTTATCATATTTATCCATTCCTGGAGCATAGGAAGTAACTAAATGAAGCAAAACATTATATTTTCAGTGTCTATATAATGCCACACCTGCAGGAAACATGGAAAAAAGGATGTATACTATACAAGCAGTAATCTTCATCTTGCACTAAAGTGAGTTTGGGGACTAGACTGAATAAGTCAGTATAATTGAATACATTTGATTAAAAATCTGGGGATTTTTTTTTGTGTTGCAAACTAAGTTCTATGTTTTCTTTTTTGTAGCTCCAGTAATAAATAGATTCACAAGACGTGCGTCAGGTAAGTTGTGAGTTTTACTCTATATTGATGTATACTGTATTCATATACATACTATATTTTGTTGTGCATTTGGCTTCTTTATCTTTTTTACATATATTTACATATATTACACATATATAGAAACATGCGCAATACAATTTTGCTGTGAAAAACATATTTTTTTAGATGGCTTAGACCAAATCAGATGCTTTTCATAGACAAGTTTCCCATTAAATAAATACAGATTAAAAACTGTAAACTGAACATTTTGAATAGATGAACCAAGCACCTAAAATCCATTTTGTTTTTATAGTATACTGTGATGTGAGTTATGCTTGATAGGAGAGACACATGTATTTTTATGCTGGTGTAAGTAGCAACATACATCTTAAGATGTGGTCTAAATGGGCTTAGCACTCATTATACCCAGTTTACTACCACTGTATATATGCTGCAAATTGTAAGCACAATTTTTTATAATATTAAGCCCTTCGTGATATGGCTTGTTTTAACACTTTTGCATTATTTGTGTTTATCTGTAAATTTCCTATTTCTCATTTACTGCCACACAAATAATAAATTTTTTCAGGTAAATATGGACTTTCTTCCGTTACCATTATATTGGTCATATCATATAATTCACTATAAAACCAATAAAAAAATATGATGGAAAATTGAAAAAAAAAAAATACACTTTTTCTAACTCTTACTTGAAAAATCTTATACATATTCACAAAAGCTAATGAAAATTATATTTGCCCTGAGTTTAGAAATACAGTGGAATGTTTTTTTACAAGTTAAAGAGCAATAAGTAAAAGTGGTCCCTTGCTTTGTGCTAACTTTTTTTTCGAGGATTAAAAAATAAAAAACATTTCAGCCCTAAGCTGACCATACCGCAATTAGTCCATCCCTGTTGCATCATTGTTGTCAGACATGGAGAGACTAAGGACATCCAACAGCTGTGATTGGTTGTCACAGCGATAAGATGTGACGGAGGTAGTCTCCACAGACATGGCTGGGGTGCCTCAGCCCCATGGCACTCAGCCATGTCGGTTTCACTCCAGTGGGCATACCACAATTGGAACTGATGGATGTGCCTGATGTACTGTGTTGCAAAGGGGTTAAACAGTATTCCATGCATGTAAAAGGACAACGGTAGTGTTAAAAATAACTTTGTGTCTTTGAATTCAAAATGCCATAAAAAGCATATTTACATGTGAAAAAAATTATTAGAAGCATATAAGAAATATTGTTTGCTTTTACCTCCAACCTCCCTATATACCATGCTGACCGCCTCCATCTTGTAATCTTCAATCCTTGTTAATCAGACCTCAGATGCTCGCCCCGGCTATTAGCTGACGTTTTGCATATGCGTGGTGGCCATTTTGATGAATTACGGTGGCCATTCTGAATACTGGCCTTAGCTAGTATAGTGAGCAGTAGCGGTGGCAATTTTGCACATGCGCGATGGCCATTTTGTAAAATGGCAGTAGCCAGTCTATTGAGCAATATTGGTGGCCATTGCAGACGGGTCAGATTGCAGTATCTTCAGTCAGATCCGACCGAAAATAACCACAATATGACCGCGCTCAGAAATGTACTATGATAGAGTGGGAGGGAGAAAAATGAAGGTTTTTTTTATATGTTTGCATTAACGTTTTTTTATGTAATTGTGCCTAATATTGATTACAATTTTTAAAGAACCAAAGTTCATTTTAATTCTACAGTTGTCCTTAAAGAAACACTAAGCAGTCTTCTATGCAATGATAAGCAGTGTGTTGACCACCTATCAGCCGGGTTTGGACCCTTTTGGGCGTTAAAGCTCTTAGAGCCCACTTTCCTTTGTTGCATTCCTGGGTGTTAAAGTGCCACCATGTTCCCCTCTCACCTCTGATAAGTGTGTTCCATGAGGTTAAATGTTGGGTGGGAAATCTTAGCTCAGCTCATAAAAATGTAAGGGTCTGCTGTCTGCAACCTGCATCTATCAAACTAGCAAAAGTTACAGAAAATATGTTAGTGTAACTAAAATTTACTGCTTGGCTGTCAGTTCATTTTACTGTTTTCAAAGAAAAATGTGTGATAATAAAGCATTCACTATTTCTTCACAACACACTGTCTAACTCATAGAAACAAAGAACATAGCAACATAGAATGACACGGCAGATTAAGAACCTTTCTGCCCAAATTCTGCCTAAAAAGAAAACAACATAATTATTCAATTTAAAATGGAAAACATTGGAAGGACAAAAAGGAATGTTTTGCAAGAGCAGTGGGATTATTTGCTGCTCCCAACAGCATGATTTCATAAGCAATAAAAGAGACACTAAATGCTACATTACAAAGCATGCAGAAATATACAGATTAAATTATTTTTTTCCTATGTGTATTCATTGTGGTGAATGCCCACTGTGACATTGCATGCCATTACAAAATACTTTCATGTGGCCCAGAACACTATCCTTTGATGCTTTTAAAAGGCTGCAGTTAAAATTTGATTACTAGAAATTGTGTTAATTTTTGGAAAAAAACAGATAAAGCTACAGAAATCTGAGCAAGCTTCCTTATTATTATCCACATTTATTTATACACGATACTGCAACTAAACCATTTGCATGTAGTAACATAGGAGCCATTGTTTGCATTAATCCATAAAAAACATGTAACATAAAACAAGAAATATCTACTTACTGATTTCCATTGCACAACTATTACTCAGAGTGCCATTATGTATATGTGTGTCACCTTTATCATGACCTTCATGAACTATATTGCTTGCAGCTACCTCACAATCCATATATCCAAGGGGATAATATTCCTGCAAATGAATCAGACTAGTAACTGAGATCTTCATGTAATGTAACTTAATAGGACTATATGAGAACCAACATTTCTTCCCTTTTTTTGTTTACTTGGTTATTTAAAACATATATTTTAACCCCTTAGTGACGTGTTCATTTTACCTTGCTTAACCCTTGGTGACATGGGCTGTTTTGACATTTATGGGGTGTTTGTGTTTAGCTTTAATGTTCTTCTTCCTCACTTACTGTACCCACACAAATTATAGATTGTTTTTTATCAGCTTAAGAAGAGCTTTTTTTTAGATTCCATTATTTTCATCATATCAAATAATTTATTACAAAAAACTCATTAAAATGTGATCAAATAATTGAAAACCCCCCACTTATTAACTTTGACCTACATTTTTTTTTACATAATTACAAATGGTAGATCCCATATTAATAGTTTATAAATATTGTTTAGAAATATGCCTGTTTACATGTTTTCTGTAGTTTTTTGTGAGTTATAGAGCAGTACCCAAAAATAATGTTTTTTGTTTCCTAACCATTTTCAACTTTTGACCCAAACCCTAAACGGGCCAGATGTCTCCCGCGGGCCATCGTTTGGAGAATCCTGCAATAGAGTATCGATTGCACGTTTTAAATTAGCAAACATAATTTTCTCTTTGACCTTCTGATAAGAAAAGTACAAATATTGTGAATTGTTATCCTGTGTCTGTATTTCCAAAACAACTGAAGTCTCTTCATTTGCAGAATGTTTTGCTAATCAGGCCATCTGTACATTGCATGTGTTCCAGAAATGGAATCCACAAGATGTGCTATCTGTTCTCTATAGCCTTATCACCTTAATCTAGTAATGGGAAGTTTTGACATGATAGAAATGTAGGAATTTTGCAGATGAAGTGTTCAGATGGTCAAATAAGCTGCATATTTGCAGTTTCATATTTTAAGACCGGGTGCGGTGGCGCGTACCTGCAGTGGCGTAGCGTGGGGGGTGCAGGGGGGGCCGGCCGCACCGGGCGCAATATCTGCGGGGGCGCACTAGCCCTATGCGGCCGCCAGGGCCGTCTTTAACGCGGGGCAAACGGGGCAGCTGCCCTGGGCCCATTTACTCCTGGGGGGCCCCAAGGCAGCTGTCCCGTGGGCCCCCAGCCCCTGCTGCCGCGTTCACAGCGCATTGCGCTTGTGAACGCTTTTTTCCGGCAAGCCGCATCCGATGGATGCGACGGCCGGAAAAAAAAAAACAAAAAAACTGCCGCCGGATGTGACGTCGCGTCACATCCGGTTTCTGTTTCCCTCCTCCGTGCAAGAGGGAAGACTGCACGGAGGAGACATCCGGCGGGGGACACGGAGCAGCTTCATGTAAGTACGGGGGGGGGGGGGGGGCTGGCTGGCACAATATTCCTGGTATCTGACTGGCACTATATTACTGGGTATCTGAATGGCACAATATTACTGGGCATCTGGCACTATATTACTTGGCATCTGACTGGCACTATATTACTTGGCATCTGATTGGCACTATATTACTGGGTATCTGATTGGCACAATATTACTGGGTATCTGATTGACACTATATTACTGGGTATCTGATTGGCACTATATTACTGGGCATCTGATTGGCACTATATTACTGGGCATCTGATTGGCACTATATTACTGGGTATCTGATTGGCACTATATTACTGGGTATCTGATTGGCACTATATTACTGGGTATCTGACTGGCACTATATTACTTGGCATCTGACTGGCACTATATTACTGGGCATCTGATTGGCACTATATTACTGGGTATCTGATTGGCACTATATTACTTGGCATCTGATTGGCACTATATTACTGGGCATCTGATTGGCACTATATTACTGGGTATCTGATTGGCACTATATTACTTGGCATCTGATTGGCACTATATTACTGGGCATCTGACTGGCACTATATTACTGGGCATCTGGCTGGCACAATAATACTGGGCATCTGACTGGCACTATATTACTGGGCATCTGGCTGGCACAATAATACTGGGCATCTGACTGGCACAATAATACTGGGCATCTGACTGGCACTATATTACTGGGCATCTGGCTGGCACAATAATACTGGGCATCTGGCTGGCATAATATTACAGGCATCTGGCTGGCACTATATTACTGGGCTCTGACTGGCACAATATTACAGGCATCTGACTGGCATAATATTACAGGCATCTGACTGGCACAATATTACAGGCATCTGACTGGCACAATATTACAGGCCTCTGACTGGCACAATATTCCTGGCCTCTGACTGGCACACTATTACAAGCATCTGACTGGCATAATATTACAGGCATCTGACTGGCACAATATTACAGGCATCTGACTGGCACAATATTCCTGGCCTCTGACTGCACACTATTACAGGCATCTGACTGGCATAATATTACAGGCATCTGACAGGCACCATATTCCTGGGCTCTGACAGGCACAATATTCCTGGGCTCTGACAGGCACAATATTCCTGGTATCTGATTGGCACAATATTATTGGTATCTGACTGGCACAATATTACTGGTATCTGACTGGCACATTATTACTGGGCTCTGACTGGCACAATATTGCAGGCATCTGACTGGCACAATATTGCAGGCATCTGACTGGCACAATATTGCAGGCATCTGACTGGCACAATATTACTAGGCTCTGACTGGCACAATATTACTGGGCTCTGACTGGCACAATATTACTGGCATCCGAAAGTTACAATATTACTGGCATCTGAATGGCACAACAATTATGGCATATGTGTGTGTGTGTGTGTGGGGGGGGGGGGGGGGGGGTAACATTAGAGGTACAGGATTGAGGAAGTTGGCTCCATCTAGCCCAGTCTTGGATCATCTCCAGGGTATGGTTCCATTTTGATGTTTAGTTTTTGTTCTTGATATTTTTTGTCGTTTACGATGGTTGTGAGACGACATATAATAGCATGGCCCATGCTAGGTTACTACATGTGTATATTTGTATTCATAGACCTGCTGAAAATGTGGAGAATGTGTGTAATGCATGTTCGCACTCAATAAAGTGTTGGAAAATAAACTTGTATTTAGATGCATTTTACTTTAATTACATAAGTATTTTCATAACAAACAATACATGTGCTTGGGGGGTAAGGGTTTCTTTAACTAATCTAGTAGAAGAGACTCGAGTGCTAAAATCCACGGGTTAGGGGGCGCAAATTACTTGCCTTGCCCCGGGTGCTGACAACCCACGCTACGCCACTGCGTACCTGTAATCCTGCTCCTGGGAGGCTGAGGTTGGCGAATACATGCATCCATGAGTTGAAGTCTACCATGCGCAGTGTGAGTCTTGAGTCCACACTAAGTTTCTCTGTAATTGTTGTTCATTATTTCTTAACCGCTTAGTTTGCACAGCGTTATTAGAAGGAGCCTGGATGCATGAACACGCAACCTTGTTATTTTGTTGTAGTCAATGGGGTATATTCGATGCAAGGTCTTGTTACTAGTGGGGTACCTCAGGGATCTGTACTTGGACCCATTCTCTTTAATATTTTTATTAGCGATATTGCAGAAGGTCTTGTTGGCAAAGTATGTCTTTTTGCTGATGAGACAAAGATTTGATGCAGGGTTGATATTCATGGAGGGATAAGCCAAATGGCAAATGATTTAGCTAAACTAGAAAAATGGTCAGAGCAGTGGCAACTGACATTTAATGTGGACAAGTGCAAGATTATAACCCAAAAGCAGTATATAGACTATTTGGTACAGTCCTAACCTCAACATCTGAGGAAGGGGATTTAGGAGTAATAATTTCAGAGGACTTGAAGGTAGGTAGGCAATGCAATAGAGCAGCAGGAAATGCTAGCAGAATGCTTGGTTGCATAGGGAGAGGTATTAGCAGTAGGAAGAGGGAAGTGCTCATGCCATTGTACAGAGCACTGGTGAGACCTCACTTGGAGTATTGCACGCAGTACTGGAGACCGTATCTCCAGAAGGATATTGATACTTTGGAGAAAGTTCAGAGAAGGGCTACTAAACTGGTTCATGAGTTGAAGGATAAAACTTACCAGGAAAGGTTAAAGCATCTTGACATGTATAGCTTGGAGGAAAGACGTAACAGGGGGGATATGATAGAAACATTTAAATACATAAAGGGAATCATCACAGTAAAGGAAGAGAGTATATTTAAAAGAAGAAAAACTACCACAGCTAGAGGACATAGTCTTAAATTAGAGGGGCAACGATTTAAAAGTAATATCAGGAAGTATTACTTTACTGAGAGGGTAGTGGATGTATGGAATAGCCTGCCAGCAGAAGTGGTAGAGGTAAACACAGTCAAGGATTTTAAGCATGCGTGGGATAGACACAAGGCTATCCTAGCTATAAGACCGGGAACGGGGGACTAATAAAAGTACTCAAAAAAAAAATTGGGTAGACTAGATGGACCGAATGGTTCTTATCTGCCGACACATTCTATGTTTCTAAGACACCAGTGACTGCCATTGACATCAGTATTCTTTTTAAATAGGAGAGTGCCCGAAATCTCCATACTGTATGAATATTTCTGAAATATGAAGCCAGTTTAGGGAGACTGGGAATCCAGAACAAATCATGATTTGCTTAATTTCTCAAGGATTTTGAGTTATGTTCGGTATTTTTTGTAAAAATGTAGCCAGAACAAATTACCTTGGTATCCCCATATTCCATAATGTTTCAGTGAAACTGTAAACTACGGTATTGTTGGGAATTCTAGAAATAATTTATACTACATTGCTATCCTCAATGTTCCAGTGTGGTGGTATATTTGGTTTCTATGTCTAAAGACAGTACAATGAATCCTGCTATAGCATATCGGCAATATATATATTTGGGTATGGTATTTACCGTTTATTTGAGAACTATTTTCTAACCAATAATTATAGTTTTGCATGGGAATATTACAGTTGTGTATGCACCTTTGTTAGTAATGATTTTCACATGTGTAAAGGCTCCATTGTTTTTTTAGTTGTACTCTAATCAGCCGTCCCTCTCAATCTCACTTTATGAATTGTCAGGGTTTTCCTAATATTAACCTGAACAGATCTTACATTGACTCCTCCTACTTTTCATTCAACGCATATATATGTATGCTCAGCTATTTTTTTTTTCATATATGTTCAGGGGGAAATCAGTTAATTAATCAAGGAAGTTCCTGGTAGATCCTCTCCTTGATTGATTAATTAATTGATTCATCCTGGAATAAAAGTGACCTGGCAATCCTAGCTGTATACCTGAAGAAAAAACTGTAGATGTGTATTTCGGGGGATGGGACGGTTCTTCGCAGCTGCTTAAACACAGCCGCTTCACTGTGACCACTGGCCATCGCACGAGAGGGCATTGCCAGACCTTTCTTCGCAGGAGAGTTCATCACGGGATTGCATACATAATGAGTATTATTAGGGGTTAGGGTTTGGAGGGTTAGTATTAGGGTTTGGGGGAGTTAGGAGTTAGTATTAGTGTTCAGGGGTTAGTGTTAGTATTAGGGTTTGAGGGGTTAATGTTAATATTAGGGTTCAGGGGGTTAGTGTTAGTTTTAGGTTTCGAGGTGGTTAATATTAGGGTTTGGGGGTAATGTTAGAATTAGGGGTATTAGTGTTTGAGTTTGGGGGTTAGTATTGTGTTTTGTGCGGTTAATATGGGGGTTCGGTGTACCTTTAGTGGGTTTTAATTTATTAGGGGGTATATGTTTGTTAGTGCTTACACTGCCGCAGTGAAATGACTGCGTTGCATTTCACCGCTGAGAGTTCAGCTTTCAGTCTGCCATGCAAAACTGTCAGTGGTGAAACAGCCGTGATGGACTGTCCTAGATGCATGTATTTGGTACAGATCTTATGCAATATGGGCATACATTGCAAGTATAGTTATCATTAGGAAGACTTTGCACAGCCAAATACTGAGAGCTGAGCAAATCGTCACTGGAAGGTGCAAACCTGATAATTCTGAGTAAATTAAAGGACAACTATCAACCCTTAACTAACACTGTATTAAAGGAGTAAACTTTCATACAAATGCTGTGCCATTCCTATGAAACCATTCCAATACAAATCTTTTTTCTTCACCTCTCTGACTTTCCGACCCAAGTTTCCTGCATATCCGACTCTCAACTGTGTGCGGGCGGCCCTTACTCATCTCTTGTGAAGCCTCACCTTCTCTTGTGATCCCGCGTGTGATGTCATGTGAGCTCGCTCTGGGAATACAAGTGTGCACATTGCACAGATTGTATACTGGTAGCTGGGTTGCAGGGAGAGATCTGGTATCTAGTGTAGAGTGCAATACATACATACACTCACATAAATATTTTGAATTACCGTTATCCAAGTGCATCAAGAATGCTGAGTCTGTAGCACAGTTAAACACTGCTGATCCCCTTCTCAGAGAGGGCCGCGTGACCAGAATGCATAGGTGGATTGGGCTGCATGAAACTTTTTTTTATATACAGTGATGATGAAGCATAGCTTGTTAGCCATTCAAAATGTTTGGTTACTTAGCAATACAAATCATTCCAAAAACAGTATTAATAAACGTTATTCAATAAAACCTATATACTTACTGGACTAAGGCGACTATGGAAATCTTAGTCCGTTGAGACCATCTGGCTGGCAAATGGCCCACACTTGCCCTACGGCCACATGTTGGATGCCACTAAACTAGAGGCCCCTGAAGCAACTGCCAAACCTAAAGGATCTGCATAAAAATGGTTCAAATATGATTATGTGGCTACACATAAAAGTCTGCTTTCACCAGTCTGAGTCAGATTGTATGGTAAATCTTCTCTTAGAGATAGCTTTCAATGTAGGTAGAAACTGGCATGCTGGCAGAGGCTAATACACACTAGATAGCTGGATATCCACATTATAGGTTAAAGTAACTAGGTCTTCAGAGATAATTGTGAGGTGGGTGACCTTATAACTTATAGAGAAAGACAGGAGCGCAACTGTATTTAAAAAAACTTATGGAAGTGAAAGTGATGATCAATAGAAAAAACTTAAATATTAAGTGAAAAACACAAGTGAATAGTGTTCAAGAATATTCAATAAAGATACTTAAATTGCAAAGTAGGCACAGATCTCTTTAAATCTTGATTGAAGAGCTTAATTCATTCAGAAGTACCCGAAATTTGCAAAAGAGAGAATACAATAGTGTTTTTCTGTTTGAATAAGAGATATTTTGATCAAAAATAATTAGTGCTTTACTCACACTTTTCAGAGCAGTATACTGCTCTGTGGACAGGTACAGGGAGATCCCCAGATGTTTGCAGGGAACAGATGCAGTGGTATACCAGGTCGTTATACGTATATTACATGCACAATAAAAGAAGGAACCATACCATAGTGATGTATCATCAGTATAACAATATTTAATAAATAAAATAAAGCTTACTTAAAAAGATGTGAGTACAACAAAGTATCTCACAAATTGCGCAGAAGTGTTTATACAGAAATTAAATAAATACTTTGATCCCCATGGGACTTAATATTGAATTTGATCTTTTCAATTTTATGTAATATAACCTAAGGATAATACATTTTGCTGTCTATATTTAGCTTTAACCATGTCTTTCCTATTTTTCATATTCATCTAGGTCCCTAGGTCCCTAATAGTCTTACTCTATTGGTGTATCTTTTATATAGTTGAAAATAGAGGTTACTTTTTCAACATCAGTGAGCAGCATAACCATAATATCGTAAATAAATTACAGTAGCGCCTATACACTATTTTTTTTTACCTTGACCCTATAACTTATACTGTCATTTTGCATGTGCAATAAATATTATATCATTGATTAATAAATTATGGAGCCCATGAGAGACTATTTCTAGCTACCACCACACGATGAACTTTTCACTAAAGTTCACTGCCATTCTGGTCCCCACTCTTTATACTAGCCTCACATAACTCATCTATATTGCTTGATAGTGCCATAGACTGTATTATAGAAGATGATCATCATGGCCACCAGCACATCCAGTTTCAACTGAGAAAATATTTCCAAACTGTGTATTTATAGCTGCTAAATGTACACCAGAAACCAAGCCAGCTGTCATTCTCATCATTTAGATGCTGATTTACTCTTCTGCTCTTTGTAAGGGGTTAAATGTTGAGGTGCTTGCTGTCAGGAGTGAAGATCATTTATTATTCAGCACACTGACTCTTCCCACATGCTGTGACTCTGCCATGTGTCACTATGGTTTTATTTTTGATGGAGGTTCCTTGTGTAGATAAAATGTCATTAATGAATCCTTCTGAGATACCTATAGTTTTGTTGTGCACAGCAATATGATCATTTTAACATACTATCCATGTTTATTAGTGTCATTGTATCACATATCATGAAAGGCCAGTGTCTTCAATTAGTCTTTATTGAATTTATTTTTATATATTTAGTATCATCTGGGTTTTATGATGTTTTCTTCTTTCCTTTCCAATGGACGGAAGTGAAAAAGAGTACAGAAGAGAAATAGGTGCCAGTATTATTTTCTATTTAATATGCCCCAGCCAATTTGCCCAATATTATTCCAGTATTATTTTGCCATTAATATGCCCCAGCCAATTTTCCCAATAATATGCTAGTATTTTCCATTTAATATGCCCCTGCCAATTTGCCCAATATTATGCCAGTATTACAGGGAGTGCAGAATTATTAGGCAAATGAGTATTTTGACCACATCATCCTATTTATGCATGTTGTCTTACTCCAAGCTGTATAGGCTCGAAAGCCTACTACCAATTAAGCATATTAGGTGATGTGCATCTCTGTAATGAGAAGGGGTGTGGTCTAATGACATCAACACCCTATATCAGGTGTGCATAATTATTAGGCAACTTCCTTTCCTTTGGCAAAATGCGTCAAAAGAAGGAATTGACAGGCTCAGAAAAGTCAAAAATAGTGAGATATCTTGCAGAGGGATGCAGCACTCTCAAAATTGCAAAGCTTCTGAAGCGTGATCATCGAACAATCAAGCGTTTCATTCAAAATAGTCAACAGGGTCGCAAGAAGTGTGTGGAAAAACCAAGGCGCAAAATAACTGCCCATGAACTGAGAAAAGTCAAGCGTGCAGCTGCCACGATGCCACTTGCCACCAGTTTGGCCATATTTCAGAGCTGCAACATCACTGGAGTGCCCAAAAGCACAAGGTGTGCAATACTCAGAGACATGGCCAAGGTAAGAAAGGCTGAAAGACGACCACCACTGAACAAGACACACAAGCTGAAACGTCAAGACTGGCCCAAGAAATATCTCAAGACTGATTTTTCTAAGGTTTTATGGACTGATGAAATGAGAGTGAGTCTTGATGGGCCAGATGGATGGGCCCGTGGCTGGATTGGTAAAGGGCAGAGAGCTCCAGTCCGACTCCAGCAAGGTGGAGGTGGAGTACTGGTTTGGGCTGGTATCATCAAAGATGAGCTTGTGGGGCCTTTTCGGGTTGAGGATGGAGTCAAGCTCAACTCCCAGTCCTACTGCCAGTTCCTGGAAGACACCTTCTTCAAGCAGTGGTACAGGAAGAAGTCTGCATCCTTCAAGAAAAACATGATTTTCATGCAGGACAATGCTCCATCACACGCGTCCAAGTACTCCACAGCGTGGCTGGCAAGAAAGGGTATAAAAGAAGAAAATCTAATGACATGGCCTCCTTGTTCACCTGATCTGAACCCCATTGAGAACCTGTGGTCCATCATCAAATGTGAGATTTACAAGGAGGGAAAACAGTACACCTCTCTGAACAGTGTCTGGGAGGCTGTGGTTGCTGCTGCACGCAATGTTGATGGTGAACATATCAAAACACTGACAGAATCCATGGATGGCAGGCTTTTGAGTGTCCTTGCAAAGAAAGGTGGCTATATTGGTCACTGATTTGTTTTTGTTTTGTTTTTGAATGTCAGAAATGTATATTTGTGAATGTTGAGATGTTATATTGGTTTCACTGGTAAAAATAAATAATTGAAATGGGTATATATTTGTTTTTTGTTAAGTTGCCTAATAATTATGCACAGTAATAGTCACCTGCACACACAGATATCCCCCTAAAATAGCTAAAACTAAAAACAAACTAAAAACTACTTCCAAAAATATTCAGCTTTGATATGAATGAGTTTTTTGGGTTCATTGAGAACATGGTTGTTGTTCAATAATAAAATGAATCCTCAAAAATACAACTTGCCTAATAATTCTGCACTCCCTGTATTTGCCATTTAATATGCCCCAGCCAATTTGCCCAATAATATATTGCACGAGGAGCCGAACAGGAAGCACAGCGGTTTCTCTGTGCTGCCTGTTCGGCTCCCCATACAGCCCGCTGGCAGGCAGAGCGATAGTGAGGGGGGATCTTCTGATCTCCTCTCACCTCCATCTCTGCCAGCAAGCGCAGGTTTTTTTTTTTTTTTTAAAGGTGACGGCTTTTTTTTTTTTTTTCACTTACGCACCGGCTCTGCTCGGGGGGGACACACAGGGCCCAGTGCCATATTTGGTTACCACAATCCCTGCTTGGAAATATTTTTTTCTTCAGGGAATTTTCCAACAAAATCTTAACTTATGGTTGCAGATGCATCATCTCAGATAGGATTTTCCTCTTTTGGATATCCTATGGAAGATTGTGACCACCAATGTACTTCCTGAACTGTGCCAACACCATGTTCGTAGAATGGAAACGGTCATCAATTATTTTTCACCAGATTTGCCTGGAATGATGTCTTTTAGACCTGGATCTTGTGTCTTTGGCTTCCAACGCTCACATTGCCCGATTTTACTCCACGAAGTATCATTGTCTCATGTAAATCATGAATGCTGTAGCTCTCCACTGGCCGAGAGCAATCTTTTATGTGTTTCCACCTGTTACGCTTGTTTTCCAAATTCTCCACAAGATCTGGATGGAGGAAATAGTGATTCTGCCTTTCAACTCAGGACCCTTGGATGCTTCATCACAACAAGGATCTCTTATCACAGTCCTTCATGCTTCCCCTCAATCCCTTCAGCTAGTGGCATGACGTGTGAATGGGGAACTTTAAAGCTAAAGGGGCTATTCTCAATCGTTATAACTGTTTATAGCAATGAAGCAGCATGTCTGGTTCAGGACCCTTTGGTAATTGGCTTCCATAAAGGGACACTAAACGTTTTTTTTTTTAATATAGAAGCATAAGTGAAATGTCCATTGTCCCTATTATGAGGATAAACTGGCATGTACTTTTGATAGTACACGCCCGTTTATCCTCTGACCGACAGCTGCTGTGCTTCCATAGGAAGCAGGCAGCCGTCTGGTCGGCGACTGGCTTTCTCTGCTAGAGCAGAGAGAGACCCTCATTTTTGCATGGGATCAGCAGGGGGACCTTAACTTAATCCATTGCAAAAACGAGGGTCTCTCTCTGCCCTAGCAGCGAGAGACCCTCGCATTCGGCTGTCAGAGCAGGACGAGCCAGGAACTGCTGTGTCTCTCATGTGAGACACAGCAGATGGTAAACTTAAATGTCCCGGGACATATTTTGTTTAACCCTTTCTTCCTTCAAAGGCTGTTAAGGTTGTTTTTCAAAATCAAGCCTCCTTCTTGCTCTCCACTCCGTGGCAGGGCCGCCACCAGGAATTTCAGGGCCGTACTGAACACATTTTCTAGACCCCCTCCCCCCGACAATATCTCCCACTCGCCCCATCTACCCTCACAAGCATGTTATCCCGGTCTATTATAATATGGAGGGTGGTTGGGAGCAGTTGGTCAATATGCCAGTAATATTTTGCCACTCGATATGCCAGTAATATGTTGCCACTCAATATGCCAGTAATATCTTGCCACTAAATAAGTCAGTATTTTGCCACTCAGTATGCCAGTATCTAGCCATTTAATATGCCATTCTTTTGCCATTTAAAATGCCAGTATTTTGCCCCTCAATATGCCATTTAATATGCCATTATTTTGCCATTTAATATGCAAGTATTTTGCCTCTCAATATGCCATCCTTTTGCCATTTAATATGCCAGTATTTTGCCATTTAATATGCCAGTATTTTGCCCTCAATATGCTATTTTTTTGCCATTTAATATGCCAGTATTTTGAACCTCAATATGCCATTCTTTTGCCACTCAATGTGCCAGTGTTTAGCCACTCAATATGCCAGTGTTTTGTCACTCAATATGTCAGTATTCTGTCACTCAATATGCCAGTATTTTGCCCCTCAATATGCCATTCTTTTTCCATTTAATATGCCGGTATTTTGCCCTCAATATGCCATTCTTTTGCCACTCAAAATGCCAGTGTTTAGCCACTCAATATGCCAGTATTTTGCCACTAAATATGCCAGTATTCTGTCACTCAATATGCCAGTATTTTGCTCCTCAATATTCCATGTAATATGACATTCTTTTGCAACTCAATATGCCAGTATTTAGCCAAACAGTATGCCAGTATTTAGCCACTCAATATGCCATTATTTAGCCATTTAAAATGCCAATATTTTGCCCCTCAATATGCCATTCTTTTGCTATTTAATATGCCAGTATTCTGTCACTCAATATGCCATTCTTTTGTCATTTAATATGCCAGTATTTTGCTACTCAATATGCCAGTATTTTTCCACTAAATATGCCAGTATTCTGTCACTCAATATGCCAGTATTTTGCTTCTCAATATTCCATTTAATATGACATTCTTTTGCAACTCAATATGCCAGTATTTAGCCAAACAATATGCCAGTATTTAGCCACTCAATATGCCATTATTTAACCATTTAATATGCCAATATTTTGCCCTCAATATGCCATTATTTTGCCATTTAATATGCCAGTATTCTGTCACTCAATATGCCATTCTTTTGCCATTTAATATGCCAGTATTTTGCCACTCAATATGCCAGCGTTATGCTTGTTATTTGCATCCTCCCCTCCCCATTCCTCAGTACTTTTTTTTTATCAAACGCGCAGAACACTTCCCTCACAGCCGCGGACCGGCTAAACAGAGGGGATTTGTTCTTTTCTTCCTGGTGTGACCTAGGCCCGGGACGCCAGTATGGCCCGTCACCCCCCTCTGGAATCTTACTTTGGTTCTTAATGCCTTATAAGCGTCCCCCTTTGAATCTTTGGATGAAGTTTCCCTTTTGGCTCTTTACACTGAAGACTCTACTTTTGCTAGCATTAACTTTAGCCAAGAGCAAGGCCGGCGCTACCGTAAGGCAGCACAGGCGGCTGCCTTAGGGCGCCCCAAGGGGGGGGCGGGAAAATCGCCCGCTCCCCCAGGCCCGTTTACTTACCTTCTTGTTGCCGTCTCCCGGTGCAGGTCCGTATGCTGGTTATGCCACCCTCCACCCCCCTTCCCCAGTACTTACCTCCTTGCTGCTGTCTCCCGGTGCAGGTCCGTGGCTGTGAGAGAAGCGTTGTGCGTTCCCCTCCAGCCGCGCGGATCAATAAAGTTTGTTTAAAAAAAAATTTTGAACTTTATTGAATCCGCGCGGCTGGAGGGGAACGCACAACGCTTCTCTCACAGCCACGGACCTGCACCGGGAGACAGCAGCAAGGAGGTAAGTACTGGGGAAGGGGGGTGGAGGGTGGCATAACCAGCATACTGAGGGGCAAAATCCTGGCATATTAATTGGCAATATTCTGGCATATTAAGTGGCAATATCCTGGCATATTGGGAATATCCTGGCATATTAAGTGGCAATACCCTGACATATTAATTGGCAATATCCTGGCATATTAGGTTGCAATATCCTGGCATAATTATTGGCAATACCCTGGCATATTAATTGGCAATATCCTGGCATATTAAGTGGCAATACCCTGGCATAATTATTGACAATACCCTGGCATATTAAGTGGCTTTATCCTGGCAAATTAAGTGGCAATATCCTGGCATATTAAGTGGCAATACCCTGGCATTTTAATTGGCAATATCCTGGCATATTAAGTGGCAATATCCTGGCATATTAATTGACAATACCCTGGCATATTAAGTGGCAATACCCTGGCATATTAATTGGCAATATCCTGGCATATTAAGTGGCAATATCCTGGCATAATTATTGACAATACCCTGGCATATTAAGTGGCATTATCCTGGCATATTAAGTGGCAATACCCTGGCGTAATTATTGGCAATACCCTGGCATATTAATTGGCAATATCCTGGCATATTAAGTGGCAATATCCTGGCATATTAATTGGCAATATCCTGGCATATTGGGAATATCCTGGCATATTAAGTGGCAATATCCTGGCATATTAATTGACAATACCCTGGCATATTAAGTGGCAGTACCCTGGCATTTTAATTGGCAATATCCTGGCATATTGGGAATATCCTGCCATATTAAGTGGCAATACCCTGGCATATTAATTGGCAATATCCTGGCATATTAATTGTCAATACCCTGGCATATTAAGTGGCAATATCCTGGCATATTAAGTGGCAATACCCTGGCATAATTATTGGCAATACCTTGGCATATTAAGTGGCAATAGCCTGGCATATTAAGTGGCAATACCCTGGCATATTAAGTGGCAATAGAGTGGCAAAATCCTGCGATATGGAGGTGCAATATCCTGACATATTGAGTGGCAAAATCCTGGCATACTGAGGGGCAAAATCCTGGCATATTGAGGGGCAAAATCCTGACATATTGAGGGGCAAAATATTGGCATATTAAATGGCATATTGAGTGGCTAAATACTGGCATATTGAGTGGCAAAATAGTTTGTCTCAGGTTATGTGTGTCACTGTGTGTGTGTAAGTGGTAAGGGTGTGTGTAAGTGTGTCACTTTCTGTGTAAGGGTGTGTGTCACTGTGTCGGTGTAAGGGTGTGTGTGTGTGTGTGTGTAAGTGTATCACTGTATAAGGGTGTAAGTGTGTCACTGTGGCTGTGTAAGGGTGTGTGTGTGTAAGCGTGTCACTGTGTCTGTGTAAGGGTGTGTGTGTAAGTGGTAAGTGTGTCTCTCAAATTTAGAGCATGCGAGTTGAATATTTAGATGTATTTATTTTCCACACTATACATTATACTTTTATATATATAAAATATATGGAGGGTTGGTAGTATGGGAGTCGTGGTGGGTCAGAGGAGGGGGGCACCAAAATGCACCTTCGCCTGTGTAGACGAAAATCCTTGCTCCGGCCCTGGCCAAGAGGTACACAGAATTACATGCCTTTTGGTGGAATCTCCATGTACTGTATTCTTGCAGGATCAAGTTATTCTTCTTCCTGTACTGGCGTTTGTTCCAAAAGTGGTTTTCTTGTTTTACCGTAAACAGTGGCTTGAAGTTATGCATGCGCCAGTTATCACAATGACAGTTCCCTTAAAGAGGGATCATAGGTCACCTTACAATTCACAACTATTATAAAAAAAAAAGGTTTGGAATCTCAGCTCTGTGAGGAGAGCGTCACATAGGTTCCTACTAGTGCAGGTTGGTTACTAAACTGTTCATCTCCAAGTTCCTAAAAGTACATGCTTTGTTCTAGCTATGTTTACATCTTCTTTTAAAATGCACTTAACCCAAACGTACAATAATATCTACATAATATTATGTTATTGTTATCTGTCAACTCTATGGCACCCCCAGTGCCTGGGATTTAAAGTCTCTATGATATGTATTGATCACTGAACCTCTGGAAAGGAAAATTCACTATTTAATTAAATAATAATCAAGTCTAATGTCTTACTATAATCCCCCCAATAGAAAATATAGAATATTATAGTCTTCCATGGTGTAAATGTGGTGACATGTAAGTCATTTCACTGCCAGTATTACCAGTATTGCTGTAAATACCTTCTTTGTATTAGCAGGGGAAAGAAAAATGTTGGTGCAATAAGCTAGCTGTAGGCTCAAATAACATACATGTGTGAATGATGCTTACCAAACAGGTGTGAGCATGCTGGAAATACAGTGTGATTCGTTGTAAAGGGTATACAAAAAAAAACAAAAACTGTCAGGACTTCTCACCCTAATAAAGTTGCAAACAAATATATAAACATAGTATAAATGAGGTTTTGGTTAAATGAAGGGACAAAATCTCTTATTTGTATTATGTTTATATATTTCTTGCCAACTTTATTAGGGTGAGAAGCGCAAACAGTTTTTATTTTGTATTCATTGTATAGCCTTTTTTGTATTGTTGTCTCTAAACGATCATTATTTACCCGAGTCCTGTCTACACCTCTATTTTACCGTTACAAAACTCTGCCTTCTACTTTCTTTCTCAATGTTACATAATTATTCACCTGCTCCAAGTTCACCTCCTTTCTCCATAGTTTTCCTTCCAAAGTTGCCCAGACGTATTACCTTTTAATAACAGGGGAGAAATGATTAAAGAACAATGATAATGCAAAGCAGGTTAAGATGGATGCTCAGACTAAGTTAAACCTTGGGTGCATATCCGAATGTCATATCTACATCAGTCATTGTGTAAACATGGTATAGATGTTATTACAGCTGGTACTAACATGCAGCATGAGTTCCTAGAACCTTTACTCTTTGGAAAGTTAGGCTACTACACAGGGCAGACTGATTTAATTGTGATGAATTCATTTTATCTTAGTGAATGTTATTGTACTAGCATTTCTATTTGTGGCATTGTTTTCCTTATAAGAGTGGTTTAATTGATGGGTCAATATGATTATTTCTAGGGACACGTAAAATGTACTCACTCATAGCATTCATTCCCAGGAACACTTATGGAAACTGTTTATTAAGGTGCTGAATTAAAAGTCTCTGCTACCCTACAAATGCCCCCTAGTGTTTAATTATAGTTACTTTACAGATGATAATCATATATATATATATATATATATATATATATATATATATTATTATTTTATTTTTTTTCCAAGACAAACTAAAAAATTGAAACTAAAAAGTCTATTTTACTATATATATCACTCTTCAATGAAGTTATATGCAAGCTGAATTGTCTTATCATATTTGTTATTTTTGTTAAAGTATGCGCGGAAGCCTATAATCCTGATGAGGAAGATGATGACACGGAAACAAGGGTAAGTGGACTGATAAGAATTTGCAAATGGCTAATGAAAAAAATCAACAATTAAATTGAGTAATACCTAAAAGTGAAGGTGTAAGAATTAGAATTCCTTTCCAAACTCTTTATTATCAGATTAGCCTCCATGCACACATTAAGAGCACAGTGGGATCACATTATTGACCCATTCATTTATATGCATGTCTGGTATTGGCATGACAGATTTGACCACGGTTTTAGATCTAAACATGAAGACAATAAAACTGCTGGTAGAAGTTTGCAAAAGCATTTTTCATAAGTAAAATTCAAATCTCACACATGTGATCACTGACACATTTAGGAATCTCATAAAAGTATTCATTCTATGATTTGTCTGTCTATTATTCACATGGTATATTTTTATATTTTACATTTATTTGCATTCTTATTGAATGCATATTATTTTTTACAGATTTCTGCACTCTTTCATGTTTAGATGTGCTATCAGATATGGTTTTAAATAAAAAAAAATTGTTGTTGTCTCCCACCTCCGGAAGAATGAAATATGAGCAATAAGTCCAGGGGTGTTATGGTTACAGTGAGGGTAAGGATTAGGGTTAACTTTTATTGGGGGGTTTTTTCACCAAGTTACATACATTACTCCAGGGAGATTAGGATTGGGATAAGGATTAGCTGTAATCTACGTAGTTAACCCTAACCCTTACTCTAACCCCCCTAGAGATACCCCTAATCTTCTCTTTAACTTGGAAGTGTAGTTGTCAGCATTTCAGATGGCATTTCCTCCGAATTGGTGATGTGAGTGATTGTGCGCATAGACAATTTTCTTGATGGTAAGAACAGTCTTCCACTCCTCACTGGGCTAAAATAATAATAAAAAGATGACCAAAAAGTAATTTGAAAGTGACTGATATAGATATACTGAGCCGACAATAACCTTAGTACAATAGAAATTGAGAAATGTGACGCAAGGTAAATATCCCACCCCCATAGCTATGGAGAACAATATCAACAATGAACCAGGAAATGGCCCAAATCAAGTATGAAAAAAGTTACACAGTATCCCACATGACAGTGTGATGAGAGAAATACAAAGAAAAATGTATAAAACAAATATTGATAATATAAGTATTAAATGTAAAATACCAAAAAAATTATATAAATAAAGTATCAAAAAGGAAACAAAACCAAAGTCTGTTCAAATGATTCTTTATCCAAAATCTCTTGGCTGGGGCAATAGGGAAGCCTTCAATGAAAAACACAAAAAATATATTAAAATACTTACAAATGCCATTATAATCAAGGCTGAAAGTGGATAATAGTATCTCCTAAAAAGACATAGATCATAATCCTCACTGAGTCGCTTAGGAAACAAGCTATCCTGTTTATTGGTCCAAAATAGTGCCCACTGTTCAAGAGTATTAACCCTATCAATACTGCTGTGCAACCCTCTCCAATGCCTGAAAGCGTTATTGTGATAATAATGTGTAATGATAATGTGTAACTTCCCAAAATAGTGCACCAGAGGATATTTCATATTACAGTTCCTGATGGTATTTTTGTGCTCACCAATCCTAGTGGTAAGGGTCTCATATGGGCACTTGAGTAAATACACAACAAAATCGATCTGACAATTGAAATATTTCATAATCTTAAATTTCTTTCCTGTCCTAGGGTGTCCAAAAAATCTCCACATATGACATTATTACAATTGACGCAGTGCCCACACTGGTACCACAATGTCAGGCAGGTTGTCCATCTACCTCTTTTTTAGAACTAACCTGACTAATCAAATTATTTGCATGTCTATAGGACATTAGAGGTTTATCTCTAAAATTCAGGTTAAGTTCACAATCATAGTGAAGTATATGCCAGTTCTAGTAAATAATGTTTTAATCAATTTAGATTTTGTGGAATATGGGGTGACATCCTATTTGCCAAACCACCCTTAATCGTCTTACCCTGATTATCGAGCAAATCATCTCTCCATTCCTCCAACACTCTCTTTTTATAGGAAGACATCAAATCTGAATCATATCCACATTTCTCAAAATCTGAAGTCTTATCATCACCGTGTCTCTGGCAGGTGTCAGCATTAGAAACAATCCTACTTATTATTAAAAACTGACTCATATGCAAACCAGCAATAATTTCTGGTGGAAGAAAGACTGTGTCTGCAAGATAGAGTTTCTATTTGTAGATTTACAATACAAGTTAAAGAATCCGGAAATATAATAATAATACATGCAACCTAAGGGGTATGCTTTCAGGCATTGGAGAGGGTTAAAACATGCATGGCAGAACTGATAGGGTTAATACTCTTAAACAACGGGAGCTATTTTGGATCTATAAACAGGATACCTTCTTTCCAAAGGGACTCAATGAGGATCATTATCTAGCTCATTTTAGTAGATAGTCTTATCCACTTTCAGCTTTGATAATGAAGGTGTTTTAAGTATTTTAATATGTTCTTTGTGTTTTTCAGAGTTTCATTGAAGGCTTCCCTATAACCCCTGCCCAGAGATTTTGGATCAAGAATTATTGAAAAAAATATTGTTTTGGGTTTCTTGATATATACATTTTTTTAATGCTTTAGAAATATTGTTATCCTGTTTTGTTCTTTTTCATTTAGTATATTATTTATGTTTTTGGAAGTACATTTATTATTAGCAATATTTGTTTTGTATTTGTTCATTTGTATTTCTCTCATTCTGTATTCATTCATTGATGTGGATACACTGTCATGTGGGATAATGCCTTCATTTTTTCATATTTGGTTTGGACCATGTCCTGGTTCGTTGTTGGTCTCTATGGGGGCAGGGTATTTACCGCGTTTCACATTTCTCTATTGCATATGTACTAGATTTATTTCTGGCTCTGTATAGTTATATTAGTAGTTTTCTATTTCGTTTTGGTTATCTTTTTCTTATAGTTGTTTTTTTTGCACAGGGAGTAGTGGTTTTAGCATTTCAGAGGTCATTAATTCCCCATTGTCTCAATGTAGTTAGGTGGTGTGCCGGACATTGCAACATTATTAAGTTGTAACGACAGTGTATGATGCAGCACTGCCAAACACAATCTCTTATTTTGTAGATAAATGTATATATATTTTATGTTACCCTTGTCTCTGCCCAGTAAGCTGTAACTAGTTATGTTGATGGTATCTATATTAGGATAATGTTTGGAGCAATGATTTTGTTGGATGGAATTGGACGTTTTCTTAGCTAGATAAATATATATGTATTTTTTATATGTGTTTAAATGTGTCTTTTAAAAATTGCATTAATAAAGGTACTAGTTTTATAATTTTGCGTACTACTCTATTTGTGTATATTGTATATTTTCTAAAATCTTTACAAAACTAAAACAAAAAACTTAGTCATCACATAAAGAGTACAGGATATGTAATAAGTGAAACAGGTAAATACATGTCATGAAGAGATTGATTGTACAGGGAGTGCAGAATTATTAGGCAAATGAGTATTTTGAACACATCATCCTCTTTATGCATGTTGTCTTACTCCAAGCTGTATAGGCTCGAAAGCCTACTACCAATTAAGCATATTAGGTGATGTGCATCTCTGTAATGAGAAGGGGTGTGGTCTAATGACATCAACACCCTATATCAGGTGTGCATAATTATTAGGCAACTTCCTTTCCTTTGGCAAAATGGGTCAAAAGAAGGACTTGACAGGCTCAGAAAAGTCAAAAATAGTGAGATATCTTGCAGAGGGATGCAGCACTCTTAAAATTGCAAAGCTTCTGAAGCGTGATCATCGAACAATCAAGCGTTTCATTCAAAATAGTCAACAGGGTCGCAAGAAGCGTGTGGAAAAACCAAGGCGCAAAATAACTGCCCATGAACTGAGAAAAGTCAAGCGTGCAGCTGCCACGATGCCACTTGCCACCAGTTTGGCCATATTTTAGAGCTGCAACATCACTGGAGTGCCCAAAAGCACAAGGTGTGCAATACTCAGAGACATGGCCAAGGTAAGAAAGGCTGAAAGACGACCACCACTGAACAAGACACACAAGCTGAAACGTCAAGACTGGGCCAAGAAATATCTCAAGACTGATTTTTCTAAGGTTTTATGGACTGATGAAATGAGAGTGAGTCTTGATGGGCCAGATGGATGGGCCCGTGGCTGGATTGGTAAAGGGCAGAGAGCTCCAGTCCGACTCAGACGCCAGCAAGGTGGAGGTGGAGTACTGGTTTGGGCTGGTATCATCAAAGATGAGCTTGTGGGGCCTTTTCGGGTTGAGGATGGAGTCAAGCTCAACTCCCAGTCCTACTGCCAGTTCCTGGAAGACACCTTCTTCAAGCAGTGGTACAGGAAGAAGTCTGCATCCTTCAAGAAAAACATGATTTTCATGCAGGACAATGCTCCATCACACGCGTCCAAGTACTCCACAGCGTGGCTGGCAAGAAAGGGTATAAAAGAAGAAAATCTAATGACATGGCCTCCTTGTTCACCTGATCTGAACCCCATTGAGAACCTGTGGTCCATCATCAAATGTGAGATTTACAAGGAGGGAAAACAGTACACCTCTCTGAACAGTGTCTGGGAGGCTGTGGTTGCTGCTGCACGCAATGTTGATGATGAACATATCAAAACACTGACAGAATCCATGGATAGCAGGCTTTTGAGTGTCCTTGCAAAGAAAGGTGGCTATATTGGTCACTGATTTGTTTTTGTTTTGTTTTTGAATGTCAGAAATGTATATTTGTGAATGTTGAGATGTTATATTGGTTTCACTGGTAAAAATAAATAATTGAAATGGGTATATATTTGTTTTTTGTTAAGTTGCCTAATAATTATGCACAGTAATAGTCACCTGCACACACAGATATCCCCCTAAAATAGCTAAAACTAAAAACAAACTAAAAACTACTTCCAAAAATATTCAGCTTTGATATTAATGAGTTTTTTGGGTTCATTGAGAACATGTTTGTTGTTCAATAATAAAATTAATCCTCAAAAATACAACTTGCCTAATAATTCTGCACTCCCTGTAGTGCACAACATATCTGCATGTATAACATTAATGTCAGTAATTTGAGATTGTAATCAGCTTTATAACCAAAACACAATTTAGTAAATTAGTAGATTACAACCCACCCTAGAGGCTAATCCAAATACTTACAGTGAAAGTAACCAGATAGTTTGTGAGGACATGTTTTTCGTGGTTTCATCTGAAGCTATTAGAACCTAGAGTGTCATTTTGAATTACAGGAGCAGATGTAACAAGGTATAATATGAGATAAGTAAAATTATGCACAGCACATTTTTGGTTACTTTGAAAAATGGTGTCTTTTTTGGGTAGGAACACCCTTGTGTTTGGAGCACTATGTTTATTTTTTTAATTTAATTGGGCAGTTCCTTCCTTCTTGTATTACATCTCATCACATGGATCTGGATGAAACCACACTCAATGGCTAATAAGCCTGCTACAGAGGAAGCCAACCCATCTCCTGTGTACTCCCTGTTTCAGTAGCAAAAATTAGCATGTTGGTAATATACACCGATCATCCATAACATTATGACCACCTGCGTAATATTGTGCAGGTCAACTTTTAATGCCAAAACAGCCCTGACCCATCAAGGCATGGACTCCACTAGACTTCTTATGGTATGCTTTGGTATCCAGCACCAAGACGTTAGCAGCAGATGCTTTAAGTCCTGTAACTTACGAGGTGGGGACTCCATGGATCGGATATGTTTGTCCAGCACATCGCATAGATGCTCAATTGGATTGAACTCATTTTTGTGTTCCTCATACCATTCCTGAACCATTTATGGTTTGTGGCATGCCGCATTATCCTGCTTAACCCCTTAATGACGTTAGGACGTACTATGCCATCCTGATTATAAGTGCTTTAAAGTCGTTAGGATGGCATAGTACATTCTGTATTAAACAGCTCATTGCGGCTCCCGATGACACTTGCAGCGGGATCCCACCTGTCAGATGAGGCCTCAGTCTGACAGGGGAAATGTAGCCGGTGCTCAAATCGAGCACCGGCTACATTTCTCCAAATTGCGCCGTGCCCGAACTTCCGGGTTCCGGCACGCCTCCGTGACGTCACACACCTCCAGCTTGCCTCCTGTTAGTGGTCATAATGTTATAAGTGATCGGTGTATCTTGTACTGTAAAAAGAGGAAGAACTGTTGTATGAGTCTGATAGCAGGCAGCTGAGAGTGGTGGGATGGATAGTCCCACTAAAGCACAGAAACAGAATTAGTGCACCAGTTTTGTTATGTTCCAGGGCATAGTCACTATATATAGAAATGGCGTGGTTCACACCATATGAGTGGAGATAAGGATGGCTCAGTGTGGGAACCGTCTGTCAGCAGGACTAAACACATGATGTCTATAGACTTGCCATATATTGACTTAAGGGCATATTAGATGACAATTTCCTTAGCAAAGTCAATGATGATACTGAGCCATCATCTCCAATTTTAAAAGGATAATATGGTTTGTCTGTACACTGACATACATGTAGGTTATCCATCCAAAGACAGATGATCAACGGAACAGACTACAGGAAGCTTGCAAAGATATTCTTCTGTTCAAGATCCTAGATCAAGTGAGTTTTTAAAATGCATCATATTTATATGTATATATCATCATTTTTATTTGTTATCTGTTTTTGCTGTAATCTAATGCTACAAATGGTATTGATCTACTGCTCGCTTATTTCATTTTACAGGAACAGGTTGCCTATTAGCATATTGAAAAATCCCTTTGACATTCATGCAGGACTGCAAACCATTTAATGCTAGTTGTAATCCAGCTCAGACTGGCAATGATTAAATGCTAAAATGAGTCTTTAATCTCAGTCTACTGCACCGTGGTGACACAAACAAAAAGCAAAAAAAAATCCTGCCAAATAGCATAACAGGATTGTTTTCTGATATATGAGAAACATGTTGTTTCCAAATCTTAAACACGGAAGCATATGTTGTACACTTCACAAATTATGGATTTTGTTAAATGTAAAAGTGTATTTTAAATTAATTTTTCCCTGTATGACACAAATGCATATGTGTAGATTTTAATAAATGCATACTGTTATATATAGTTATTGTGCATTAAAGTAGGAGAAAAGTAAAAAAAAAAAAAAATGTATTCCTAAATAAATGTCCACATAAATACATTAATGATTTAACCCCACAAGATATTAAAATTTTATTTAAAAAGTATTACTTCATTAGTGAAGTTTCTGATTCCCCAGTGTCATTTTGCTATGTTTCAATATTTATCAAAGATTGTTACAATGTATTGTGTAAAAGGGGCAATCATCCTTTACATATACATTACACCAAGGTAGACAGGAAAGACAGTATGCCAGAGCACAACTCCCCACTAAATCCTGGTATTTATTAAATAATCTCACTACTAGATTGTTGAGCATCTATTTCATTTGTTTTGCAAATATAGCATAAGCTGGAGCTATGAATTTTGATGCGTTCAGAGTTTGCTGAGAGAGCAACACTGTCTGTCAACACATTCTCTCCACACGATGCAGATGTCACTTCTGTCCTATGAATCGTTCCAATTCTTAGAAAATTCGGTAGTAAAGTTAGAAACAAACAAATCATAAATTTTGGTTGACACTTTTACAGAGTATTACAGGATTTTAGTCTGATCAAATAATATAAATGACATACCTTCATGTAGCCAAAAATGTCACAGATATCGCAGTAGGATTCTTTGGTCGGATCTTCCATTGTGTATTAAAAAATGTACATCAACATCACCTGACACCATCTTATGCATGTATTGACATCATCTTGTGGTACTGCTGTTCCCTCTCATCAAATTCCATATAATGATACTTTTCCATGATAGGGAGTTGGGCAGTCATAAGATGGCGTAAAATGGTGTCAGATGACGGAGCAGAAAAACCTCAGTGAAGAAACCTACCAAAATATCTACACCCTAAGGTTACAAAAAAAAATTCTTAGGCTAAATAAAAGTATGTTATTTATATTCCTTGATCTGACAAACATAGATTCATAGGCAAAAATGGCTTACATATGTCAAAAAAATGGTTTAAGGGTGTACAGTGTACACGTAGAAAGCAAGAATGAAAAATGTTTAATATTGGATGTCTAATTAGTTCAATTAAACTTTTTACATTATGTCTGTATGTTGACAAATCAACACACAACATGCATTTGAAATAAGCTGCTGTGTGCGTTAATAGCAGAACAACACCCACATTGAAAGCTATGTAGTATATGGAGACCCATGATTAACCACCACTGAATTTAACACTAATTTTGCCCCAGATTTTTTCTCTGCCCACTTGTCTACCTCGCCAAGCCTGAGGGGAGAAGAAAAGAGGCTGTGTCCAGCAGTGGGAGTAGAGAACCTAGAGGCACAGACATTTCTTCTTCTCTTTCTCAAAGAGCTGAACTGTTTAGGTTAATCTCCCAAACAAGACCAGCATATATTGCATTTGCTTTACTGTGCTCCTGATCCTGATACCTTTGTACAATTAACTCAAATGTATACATTTAAAAACTCTTAGATAATGCGAAGAACAGGCTTGCTTTCTTGACAAATGGAAATATTTGGTCAAAATAATATGAAGACCATTATTGTCTAAATTTCATCTAAAATAAATGCTTTATTGTGGTTGTAAATGCATCGTGCAGCCCTGCCTTTGTAAGCTTGATGAAATGTTCATGAGTGCATTGTGCAATTTGTCTGTAAACCATAGGGGTTCTTTAAATATTAAATACATGAGCACTTTTGAGCTTCAAAGCATGCATAGATTAGCGAAGTGGTTGCAAACCTAATTATGTCATAGCAAATGGGCTTTTTTAGTGCTTTTTGTTTTGCGGTAAAGGTTTCAGTTCTGAGTATCTAGCTGATAATGTGATAATGTGTTATGCTTGCAGGAACAGATGTCTCAAGTTTTGGATGCCATGTTTGAGAAAACGGTCAAATGCGGAGAACACGTAATTGATCAAGGTGATGACGGAGACAACTTTTATGTAATTGACAGGTACAGAAATCCTAAAGTATAAGTCTTTGAGAATTTCTGTTCTCCACCATAGGAGGGAACTCAGTTTCTTTAAAAAATAGGTTTGGAAAGTCTGCAAAAATGTGAAATCTGAATTTACAGAGCTAATCCAGGTAATGTATTCGATCTGGAAGATAATACACATTTGAAAATTTCTAACCAGTGTTTAATAAGGAAATACATTGAATTTTTTTTTTTTTTTTTTTTTTACCACACAGCATTCCCTTTATAAACACCTCCAATATTAATACATTACACTAGGCCTTCACAACTCCCAGGTTGGTTACTTTATAGAGTGGCTTCTAAAAGTAACTTGACTAGCTTCTGAATTGGTCTGTTTGGCTCCTAAAATCTACAAATTTTGTAAAATCTCAGACCTAAAGAGGCAATGTTGAGCATGCAGAAATACTGTCTAATAGCCGCGCAATCTCTGCATGTGCCAAATATTGCACTCTAACTTCTGACAAAATGAGGGATCTTGCACTTCCTGTACCAGTCTTGTGCTAACTAAGCATATTTATTAAAAAAGGGCACAAAAATTGTGCTGCAAATCGCCGCCTCAACTTCAAATGCAAAAAATGTTGGGATGTATAAAAAAAAAGGTACAAACACTTTCATATCTATAATCACAGCAATTGCACCTTGTTTTTCTGGATACTTTAATCTGTGTCCCTCCCAATGTCTATGTATATGCAGTGAATAAAACTTTTTATAGGGGACAAGCAGAGGAATGCTTACAATAATATGGTTGAAGGGACTTAAATCAATTACTGGGAAGCACACAGTATACTACAGAAACTATTTGAAATGTTTTATTACCTGTAATAGAGCAACATTCTTGGGGTTACTCACTAAAAGGTGAATTGAGGTGAGCATTTCATCTCACCAATTAAACTATACATGGTGCAGGTACAAACCTGGTGAGTTTCTTCTGCTAAGTATTAACTTTCAGAGAGACGAGCATGGTGGCTGCTTTCTCAAATTTCTCAAAGCTGGTGGCAGAAAAGCACTATATGAAACTCCAACTCCCAGTCAGCTTTATTGCTGTGGTCATGGCAGCATGATAAAGTCTCTCTGATAACTATTGAGAGAACATTTTTAAGCTACTCAATATGCACTGATCAGTACTGAACTGGTTTTGGATCAATGTGGCTACTTGATACCCCTCAATTCAGGTCGGATTCAGCAGTTTGGGCCGTTAGGAAACCAAAGCATCAGAGCTGTTCAATTCTGGACATTTGTTCCATGGAAACCATAGGTTTTCAGCTACACAATATGCCCCTGGACAAGCTCCAAATTCAGCTAAAATAGCTGCATTTCAGTTCTCCCGATCTGGTCTGGAGAAATTTAATAAAAATGATTTTTTGAAAAGCCCCCTGCCAGAACCAGAATTTAATTACTATTTTTTATTTTTATTTTTTTTCCTTTTGGGAGATCTTTCTGAAAGGAGTCTCTGGAAGTCTATGTGGAGGATAGAGGCTACCATTTCGTTACAGTGATTTTGGTCATGTTTCAGGTGCTTTCGGTTTAACTAGGTATCGGCGTGGAATCGGCTATGATGTCCAAACTGCGGACCTATTCAACGGCATATCAGGGCTTATTAGGCTACTCGAAATTTTTCCCGATATTCCCCAATGTCATTGCAGACTTTGGTTGAACCATTTTGGGCCTGAATATCAGCGCCTATTGAGTAGACCCTTAATTGTTCACCAATAGTACGACTGCATCTAAGTTCATAGTTGACTTTGGAACCCCTCTGAAACCATTCTCTTACAACGGCGTTTCCACCCGGCTTATTTTCTGGATGTTGTACATGTATTTAATGTATGTATATATTTAATGACATCTAGTATGAAGTTCTTGGAGCGATAGGCTAGAGATAAAGTGTAACAGCAATAAAACTGTCCAGTTGTCCATTTTATCCAGTTTTTAGGAGATAGGGTGCTGAGGAATAAATAATAATAAAGAGACAGACCTTTTTCTTTACACCATGCAGTATCTAAACAAAATTTGGATATTATAGATGGCCCCTTTAATTTTTCATATGCTTGACTCACTTCCTGCACCTAACAACTCCTTGACTTATCTACTTCCTTTATGTACCTTGATATGTGCACTTTAGCTGTATCAAGAACTTTACCAGATAAACCATGACTTGAGCATGCCATGTCTGTGACATTCATTCTTCTTGTATATTGGAAACATGTCTATAACAAGTCAAGTAACAGTTATTTGTTTTGTTTATAATAGGGGAACTTATGACATTTATGTAAAGATAGATGGAGTTGCAAGGTGTGTTGGTGCCTATGATAACCATGGAAGTTTTGGGGAATTGGCTTTGATGTACAACACACCTAGAGCAGCTACAATTGTTGCAACATCTGTTGGTACTATATGGTGTTTGGTAAGTATTTTGTGCTTTTTGCATTTAATAAACAGTATTCTAAAAAGTAGCACTGAATGGAAATATCGTAATATTTCTTAAGCCAAGAACCAATTCAAAAATATTGTTTGCTAAGTACATTTATCAATCTTGTTTTTAAAATGATTTAAAAACTGTCATGTAAGTATAGAGATATGTGGGTTTGTCTTTATATATGTTTAAATGTAGATAAAAACACTTGCAACTCCACAAACCTTGCACTCTTCGTTTATAATTGCGCCTGTGGAGGCTAAAACACTGATCATTGCATGGAAATTGTATGGTATGTTTGAAGTAAGTCCTGTTGAGAGTCTTCAGAAATGGTATACATACACACAGATATGTATGTCAACCCAAATTAAAATATATATACAGATTTATGTGTGTATATAGAGAATTTACCAATTTTATTCTATATGTGATTGTATATACACACACACACACACAAATAGATAGATATATAGAACCTGCTATAGAAACATTGAAACATAGAATGTGTCGGCAGATAAGAACCATTCGGTCCATCTAGTCTGCCCAATTTTTTTTTTTAATACTTTTATTAGTCCCCCGTTCCTATAAGGTATTGTAACACGATTCTCAAAAATGTACTAGTTTTTTTCTTTATATATGTGTGTGTAACTAAGAATATATATATGTGTGTGTTTTTATACACACACACACACACACACATATATATATATATATATACACTCACATTTATTATATGTAGGTAGAATCCGTGTTAATGTGTTATAATACGGTTCCAGATAGAACAGTACAGTCACCTGCCTACTACCTATCTGCTTACCCTTTAAAGTGACAGTTTTGCAGTTATGTTAGGGATCCAAAGAATCGCATTACAATCCCGCTTAGATCATGACATGATTTTGTTTAACCCCAATCACCGCTCTATAGAGGGGCTTACATGTATATATAGAGAATAAAGTTAGTAAATTTGGGAATTTGTTTAAATGGTTATACTATATGTAAAATTACAGTTTTTTTCACCACAACGAAACTATACAGATATAATGGATGAAATATATAATTTTAGTCCCATTTTAGATGTACCTTTGTTCTGAGTGATTTTAACAGATGTTCCACATGCTGATTTGACTAAACTTCTGTACTTTACATATGGTTAAAATAGCTCAAGAGAGCTAGAGAAATGTAAATCCGTTTATTAGTGTTCTTTAATCACATGTCATTTAGGGTGTATTTACTAAAGGCAATGTATTCTTAATCTGAAATCCAGAAAGATGGAAGTAGGCATCCATTCCATCTGGCCATCTCTGTCTCTTTAGCCATTGTTGAGCTGTGTCTTTGTGCTGAAAAACATGTGGGAAAGAATATGTAACATACCTGCTCAGTAAACACACAGAAGAGGGCTCAGTGCCAGGCACTAATAAAATGACCATAGAGATACTGCTGAAAGACAGCTCTTACGCTTACCATCTATGGTGTATTTAATATTTACTATATAGGATCTTGGGGTTTTTTTTTTCTTGGGAGTGCAATTCAAATGCAGGCCAAAGACCAAAAACGTGCAGGATGGCTTTCTCTCTGTCTATATAATTGTTTGAATCTTGTTTTGGTAGAGTTTATGGGTCTGATATCAAACTGATCAGGATAAGAGAGGTAACTGGAGATAATAGAGAGGTCCTCTCTATTAACTAACTTGGAGGCAAAATGAATAAGAACAATGGTATGATGGAAGTGTGGAAATTTTATTTTTTTAGAATATGTGTAATTTAAGGTGTGCTTAGAGGATACAATTCCATAAGAGACAGAGAAAGGTTAATAGTTTAAAGATTGGACAGAGGAAAGTGGATATAGAGCAAATAAAATGCAATGGTATACGTTCCAATGTGCAGCTGCTTCTTCTGCTTTGGTCATGGGTAAAAGAGTATGATATTCAGAGTGAGTTGGATGGAATAAGTAGTTGATCAATAAGATTTGTGCTGATGGTTAAGGTCACGTTTCATTGTGTCAATTATAGAAGCTTAGGATAAATGTATAATAAAGAAGAATATTTTCTGTAGTGTAGTTTAGCAGTGCTGTTACACTTCTGGATTTAGCACAGTTGTGTCTAGGTTATCAGAGGTGGTGGATGATGATAGGTGACATTTTGTCAAGGTCTGAGAAAAGTATACTGTTGCAGGTTATTTCTGTAATAGAGTTGGAAATAAAGGAGGGAAGAGAATATTCGAGTTAAGTGGAGAATTGGGGAGTGTTTCCATATTTGTGTTGGGTGATGGGATGTATAAGTAGTTGGAGGTATTGTTGTATAGAAGGTTAGTAGGGGGTGGACATTAAAAGGTGTAAATTAAGTCCGAGATCATGCACAATATACATACGATTCAAGTGCTTGTATAACCACCTTTATCAAAAATAACTTGAAAAAATTGTTTGTTGTATGACTTAATCAGTCTCTCACACTTTTGTCCCCATTCTTTACAACGTTGCTTGAGTTCATTGAGGTTCTCTGGCATTTGTTTATGAACATCTCTTTTAAGGTCGGGCCACAACATTTATTTATTGTCGTGTTCTCTTGTCCATATTGTGGTATGTTAGAATTTACTATTTCCACCAAAAATAGTATTAATCACATAATAGAGAAGTTTTCCATTTTCATTTTTTTTTATCTGAATTATTATTTAAATTATTTTTCTTTATAGAATAAAGTGAACATGACTTTGTACTTACATTGCTTGTCTTTAAAGAATGTGTGATCATGATGATATTCAGTGCTGTTACAAATACATGGTTCAAGTATGAGCAAAGATTAAGGATATTTAACAATGAAAGGTGAACGCAACACAAAGATGTGGGGCCTCTGCTTATTAAGCACCATGCTGTGTGGAAGCAGATGTATTAGCAGATAAAATATTGATGGTATGTTTATGTAAGCCAAGGGAGAATTAATGGACTGTCAGACTTCCCCCCTTGCAGCTTTAGCTCAAACACTCTGTAGGTACCCCTGCAGCCCTTGGCATAGAACACTTTTACCTGTGGTGCTGTATAAAGCTGCAGGAGAAAGCACATTTCTTGATGTTAAAGGTTACAGAGTGGTGTCCTTTTTGGAAACCAAAAGTTAGGTTTGCCAAAGAGTATGTTATCAGTTGAAAAGAAAATCCTTCCACAAATTGCCTGCTTACTTGTAAATGTCAGAGTGTTAAGTATCCAGAGCTGGCTTGGATTAGGGTTGGAGACCTTTAGTATTGATGCAGTACTTAAGTATGGCAGTCTGCTAAATAAGCTATTATTTTATAGTGTAAAACATTGTTGATTCTATAATATGCAAATAAAAAACAAAAAGTGCCACTTAAATGGCTGAAAAAATTACGAACCTTAATTGTTATATAATGACTGCACGGAGAAGGGAAATACTTCCATCGGATATGAGTTGCTGTCATATCTGGAGTGGGTTTTTTTTTTCAAATTATTTTTGGGGCAGTCCTAATCCAGGGGAAAAAAAAGTTCAGCAGCGATATGCGATTTGAAGAGGATGTCAGCAGTACGGTAAATACATATTAGTTGTTTATAAAAATACAAATCAAAATATGAAAATAAAAATTATTCCTAAAAGTCAAATGAAAAAAACAAGAAAAATATAAAGAGCTATACGCTGAAAGTGAGGTGCTGGTAAGTTGAGATACATTTTATCTTATTAACTTAACTATGCATCTTAAAGAGCCTGATGAGTTCCTCCTGCTAGAAGAGATCAACTGGTACTCCATAATGCATAGTTAAATCTATATTAACAATAAAGACAATAAAGGAGCAATTCTGTTATTTTTACAGGAGAACCTCATACGATTTGTCCCTGCACAATGCATTGCTATATCTCTGAGATAAAATGTTCTCATGTCAACTCACCTGCACCTCAGTTTTAATGAGAAGCAATACGAAACAATTAATTGACACAAAGTATGACTCCAAATTCATATTCTAAATCAATTTTGCAGGGAAATAAACTCCTTAAAAACACCCAAATGCTGCATGAGTTCATTAGCTGCACTAGTTCATATAAAGTGCACTAGATTGACCAAATTCCAAATGAATTTTAAAATATCAGAAGGTGCATAGGAAAATAACAGAAATGAGAGTGCATAGGAAAAAATCAGAAATGAGAGTGCATAGGAAAATAACAGAAATGAGAGATGCCTGGCCAGTCTAAAGTGACACTAGTAGGATGTATTTTGAAAATTCTCCATCAGCTAGTGGCACTATGTAAGCATGTTGGATATGTTCTATAATGCTACCCTGAGTTAGTTCTATTCTGATGGCAGGAAGCTCACTATTCATCCCACTAGAACACCTGTTAATTAACCTCTAGCCAAATCCACCTTGCTCTGACTGCCCCCAAATACTCGTAGGAATAATGAAGCTTACTATCCATCCAACTAGAACACCCATTAATTAACCTGTGGCCGCATCCACCTAACTTCAACTGTCCCCAAATACTGTTACTACCACCACCTTCCCCTTTGACCTCTTCACTCACCTTATGTGTCTTCTGTCACCCACTCCCACTAGATTGGAATCTTGCGGGCAGGGGTCTCTACCTCATGTATCAATCAGTCCCTGTTGGTCTGACATAATATGTAGTACCCCTCTGTGCTCTGTACCAAGCACTACATAAATTGTTGGTGCTATATAAATAAATGTTAATCTAATACTAATTAGTCTATTTTACAAAAACAAAGGGGCATTTACAAAACAGCTAAATATATGTATTACATTGTTAATATAACCCAATCCCCAAATTATTCAGTACAACAGTATTAAAGCTAAAATGATTCCACTGAATAATGTAGATTTAAAAAGAACAGCTTTATTGGTTAACTGAGAATTTGAGCGCAAACTTTCAATATCTATTTGGTTTCCGTCTTCAGGCATGCATGAGACACTAAACCATTTTCTTTTCAAAATATTAATGCTTAACCCATGTTTTTTGAAAAATAGAGCGGACGAAAAGAAAGGTCTTTCTAGAAGCTTATTTGTCCGTATGCAGATTTAGTGATAGTATCTTATGCATTTATGCATTTGAATGAACTCTTCATTATTACATGGAAATAACATGACAGAATATTGAAAAGTGTGAAGTAAATGTGTGGTTTCCCATAGCAAATAATATAACACATTTTGAGCTCAATAGACTATACATTTTCTAGGTGCCCTCTGGTGGCAGAACTGGAAAATTACTTCACATAGACTGGCTGTCAATCACAGTGGACTGACATTTGTAAAGTAAACAGTAGAAGGAAACAAGGGATAAAAACAAATTCTTACGTGGTCAGATAATTGCAATATAAAGATGGCATAGGTTCACTTACCCATGGCTAGCCATGCGCAGTGGCGCCAGTAGTAGAAGGTTTGGACAGACAGATATAAAATGGGTCCATTCAATAACAACAAAAGATTTTGGGGTCTGTTCACTAAAACCCAAGTTTGGAGTACGAGATGAGAGCTCATATTGTACTCTAGACTTGCATAAATTCAAGCACATCCACATAACCCCATCTCAACCTTGCACGTTAGATATGTGGTGATGGTATCCAAAATGCAGCGGAGGGATATTAAACTCATCTCCTATTCATTTCAATAGGGGAATTAAAAATTGGTTTTCAGGCGACTTGCACTTATTTGAAATGACTGGCTTCTGTTTTTTTAATGGGTGCGATAAAAGGTTATGGCCCTTGCCCCCTTATTTAAAACCAATGGGGACGCCATAATAAATAAGCCCTACTCATAGAAGAGGTTTCAAAAGCATCCAATGACTGGCCTGGAAGCAGGGAGCTTCCTTAGCTATTTGAAATCTCAACTCAACTGGACTGAGATTTCAGTATGTGTCCATTCTCCACTGATTATAGACACTTTTAACCCCTTAGTGACCGAGTGCTATGTTGCATTTGACGTGCCTTGAAGACCAGAATTCCATTATTTTTGTCATACGTTTACTGAACTGTGAATTTCTTTCTTTGTGTTCAGTCCACCCACACAAATTATATATCATTTTTTTAAAGGACAGATAGGGCTTTCATTTGATACTATTATTTTCATCATATGATATCATTTACTATTAAAAAAATAGAAAATATGATGAAAATATGCCATAAAAAACACTTTTTCCAACTTTGACCTGATTTTTTTTTTTACACAATTACAAATGGTAAAAAATACCCCGTCTATATATTTCTACTATTTGTCCTGAGTTTAGTAATATCAATGTTTCCTTGTTTGTCTATGTTTTATTTCACGTAATAGGGCAATAAACAATATTAGTGTTTTTTTTTTGTTTTCTAACCATTTTCTTCTACAGTGATTTTTTTAACCCGAACCCTAAATTTACCCCAACTCTAAATTTAATCTAACCCTAAATTGACCCCCACCCCTTAATCTAACCCTTGTAATCATCCGAACCCCCATTTAACCCTAATTATTACCCTATTTGGACCCTAACCCTAGATCTAGGTTCAGTAGATCAAGGGTTAGCTTTTTCCATTTATTTATTTATTTTATTTATTTATTTAATTAATTTTCTATTTTTAACTGTAATACCGCCTAACTGCCTGTAGGGGCAGTCAAGTAGCGGTTTCAGAGCGACGGAAGAGATTTTTTTTTTCTCTCTTCCGTCGCTCTCCTCTGGATAGGAGCATGCTCCTCCGATACAGCACACACCCGCAATCACCGGGTGATCGCGGTGCCCAGGAGGGCACAGATTGTGTTGCATGATGCCTCGATAGAGGCATCATGCAACACTTTAACACACATAGGCAGTGATGAGCTTTCACTGCCTATGTGTGTTTGCGCGCATACGATCACATTCGCTGTGATCGTATGCGCGCGGGGGGGTCGAGGGGGGGCTGAAAGCCCTCTCAGAGGCTGCTTCGGATCTGAAGCAGCCTCTGAGAGTAGCTGCAGGCATGTAGTGTTGCGCTAATGAGCGCAACACTACATGAAAACGGAGGACGTATATATACGTCCTCATGGTCCTTAAGGACCATGCTTTTCAGGACGTATATATACGTCCACATGCGTTAAGGGGTTAAAGAGGTCAGTCCAGTGCTCTATTTAACGCATGGCAAACAAGACAAGTGTCTATGGCGGAACTTAACTTGTCTGCCTGGGGGCGGGAAACAAAAGAAATTGTAATTTCCTTTTTTTTTTTTTTTAAAACCTTGCTTGCCGGCAGAGACGATGGCTGGGGAGATTAGCCTGCAAACAGTCAGCATGGTATCTGGAGCACGGGAGCCAAACAGGCAGCACAGACAAACTTCCATGCTGTCTGTCCAGCTCCCTGTGCAGTATGAAGGGGGATTGTCAACAGGTCACATGATAGGGCATTTAATGTGTGTGCAATGTGGGTTATGGGGCATGTAATGGGGTGATGGGGCATTTAATGTTGTGAGTGTGTAACATGGGTGGGGTGGTGCCTGAATTTTTGTCTGCCTAGGGCAGCACAAAACCTAGATACACCACTGGTACACCACAAACAACCTCTTAATGACACATGAGATTACAACTGTAAACAATGCTTTATGAAACTAGTGGGTCTGCTGACTGGAAACAAAATTCAAACATTAATCAACAGGGCATACAAAATCTGTGGAACTCACCGATCCTCTTGGTCCAAACACAGTGAATGAACAGCCAGTTTGATACAAAGTCAGGTAAGTTGAAATCTGTGAACTCTAGATAAATTATATGGCCAACATATTACCAGGACGTAATGAAATGTGCAGTCCATCCAGTCAGGGGTCAAGTCCTGGGAAAAAAAGTGTGGGAACTCACACAAATCCACTGCGACCTTCCCCCCCAAATATATATTTCAGTGAATTTTGCCCCTCTATGCCAGGATTCTGCCCCTCTATTCCAGGATTTTGCCCCTCTATGTGCCAGGATTTTGCCCCTCTATGCCAGGATTTTGCCCCTCTATTCCAGGATTTTGACCCTCTATATGTCAGGATTTTGCCCCTCTATTCCAGGATTTTGCCCCTCTATGCCAGGATTTTGCCCCTCTATATGCCAGGATTTTGCCCCTCTATGTCAGGATTTTGCCTCTCTATTCCAGGATTTTGCCCCTCTATGCCAGGATTTTCCCCCTCTATATGCCAGGATTTTGCCCCTCTATGTCAGGATTTTGCCCCTCTATTCCAGGATTTTGCCCCTCTATGCCAGGATTTTGCCCCTCTATATGCCAGGATTTTGCCCCTCTATGTCAGGATTTTGCCCCTCTATGTCAGGATTTTGCCTCTCTATTCCAGGATTTTGCCCCTCTATGCCAGGATTTTCCCCCTCTATATGCCAGGATTTTGCCCCTCTATGTCAGGATTTTGCCCCTCTATTCCAGGATTTTGCCCCTCTATGCCAGGATTTTGCCCCTCTATGCCAGGATTTTGCCCCTCTATATGCCAGGATTTTGCCCCTCTATGTCAGGATTTTGCCTCTCTATTCCAGGATTTTGCCCCTCTATGCCAGGATTTTCCCCCTCTATATGCCAGGATTTTGCCCCTCTATGTCAGGATTTTGCCCCTCTATTCCAGGATTCTGCCCCTCTGTATGCCAGGATTTTGCCCCTCTATGCCAGGATTTTGCCCCTCTATTCCAGGATTCTGACCCTCTATATGCCAGGATTTTGCCCCTCTATTCCAGGATTTTGCCCCTCTATGCCAGGATTTTGCCCCTCTATATGCCAGGATTTTGCCCCTCTATGTCAGGATTTTGCCTCTCTATTCCAGGATTTTGCCCCTCTATGCCAGGATTTTCCCCCTCTATATGCCAGGATTTTTCCCCTCTATGCCAGGATTTTGCCCCTCTATGTCAGGATTTTGCCCCTCTATATGACAGGACTCTGCCCCTGCCCCTCTATTTGCCAGGTTTTTGCCCCTCTATGTCAGGATTTTGCCCCTCTATGCCAGGATTTTGCCTCTATATGCCAGGATTATGCCCCTCTATATGCCAGGATTTTGCCCCTCTATGCCAGAATTTTCCCCCTCTATATGCCAGGATTTTGCCTCTATATGACAGGATTTTGACCCTCTATGCCAGGATTTTTCCCCTCTATATGCCAGGATTTTGCTCCTCTATTCCAGGATTTTGCCCCTCTATTCCAGGATTTTGCCCCTCTATGTGCCAGGATTTTGCCCCTCTATGTGAGGATTTTGCCCCTCTATGCCAGGATTTTGCCCCTCTATTCCAGGATTTTTACCCTCTACATGCCAGGATTTTGCCCCTCTATTCCAGGATTTTGCCCCTCTATGCCAGGATTTTGCCCCTCTATATGCCAGGATTTTGCCCCTCTATGTCAGGATTTTGCCTCTCTATTCCAGGATCTTGCCCCTCTATTCCAGGATTTTCCCGCTCTATATGCCAGGATTTTGCCCCTCTATTCCAGGATTTTCCCCCTCTATATGCCAGGATTTTGCCCCTCTATGCCAGGATTTTGCCCCTCTATGTCAGGATTTTGCCCCTCTATATGACAGGACTCTGCCCCTGCCCCTCTATTTGCCAGGATGTTGCCCCTCTATGTCAGGATTTTGCCCCTCTATGCCAGGATTTTGCCTCTATATGCCAGGATTCTGCCCCTCTATATGCCAGGATTTTGCCTCTATATGCCAGGATTATGCCCCTCTATATGCCAGGATTTTGCCCCTCTATGCCAGAATTGTCCCCCTCTATATGCCATGATTTTGCCCCTCTATATGACAGGACTCTGCCCCTGCCCCTCTATTTGCCAGGATTTTGCCCCTCTATTCCAGGATTTTGCCCCTCTATGTGAGGATTTTGCCCCTCTATGTCAGGATTTTACCCCTCTATTCCAGGATTCTGCCCCTCTGTGTGCCAGGATTTTGCCCCTCTATGCCAGGATTTTGCCCCTCTATTCCAGGATTTTGACCCTCTACATGCCAGGATTTTGCCCCTCTATTCCAGGATTTTGCCCCTCTATGCCAGGATTTTGCCCCTCTATATGCCAGGATTTTGCCCCTCTATGTCAGGATTTTGCCTCTCTATTCCAGGATCTTGCCCCTCTATGCCAGGATTTTCCCCCTCTATATGCCAGGATTTTGCCCCTCTATGTCAGGATTTTGCCCCTCTATGCCAGGATTTTGCCCCTCTATGCCAGGATTTTGCCTCTATATTCCAGGATTCTGCCCCTCTATATGCCAGGATTTTGCCTCTATATTCCAGGATTCTGCCCCTCTATATGCCAGGATTTTGCCTCTATATGCCAGGATTATGCCCCTCTATATGCCAGGATTTTGCCCCTCTATGCCAGAATTTTCCCCCTCTATATGCCAGGATTTTCCCCCTCTATATGACAGGACTCTGCCCCTGCCCCTCTATTTGCCAGGATTTTGCCCCTCTATGTCAGGATTTTTCCCCTCTATGCCAGGATTTTGCCTCTATATGCCAGGATTTTGCCTCTATATGCCAGGATTCTGCCCCTCTATGCCAGGATTTTGCCCCTCTATGTCAGGATTTTGCCTCTCTATTCCAGGATCTTGCCCCTCTATGCCAGGATTTTCCCCCTCTATATGCCAGGATTTTGCCCCTCTATGTCAGGATTTTGCCCCTCTATGCCAGGATTTTGCCCCTCTATGCCAGGATTTTGCCTCTATATTCCAGGATTCTGCCCCTCTATATGCCAGGATTTTGCCTCTATATTCCAGGATTTTGCCTCTATATTCCAGGATTTTACCCCTCTATTCCAGGATTCTGCCCCTCTGTGTGCCAGGATTTTGCCCCTCTATGCCAGGATTTTGCCCCTCTATTCCAGGATTTTGCCCCTCTATGCCAGGATTTTGCCCCTCTATATGCCAGGATTTTGCCCCTCTATGTCAGGATTTTGCCTCTCTATTCCAGGATCTTGCCCCTCTATGCCAGGATTTTCCCCCTCTATATGCCAGGATTTTGCCCCTCTATGTCAGGATTTTGCCCCTCTATGCCAGGATTTTGCCCCTCTATGCCAGGATTTTGCCTCTATATTCCAGGATTCAGCCCCTCTATATGCCAGGATTTTGCCTCTATATTCCAGGATTCTGCCCCTCTATATGCCAGGATTTTGCCTCTATATGCCAGGATTATGCCCCTCTATATGCCAGGATTTTGCCCCTCTATGCCAGAATTTTCCCCCTCTATATGCCAGGATTTTTCCCCTCTATATGACAGGACTCTGCCCCTGCCCCTCTATTTGCCAGGATTTTGCCCCTCTATGTCAGGATTTTTCCCCTCTATGCCAGGATTTTGCCTCTATATGCCAGGATTTTGCCTCTATATGCCAGGATTCTGCCCCTCTATGCCAGGATTTGCTCGTTTAATCCACCCTCCTCCCCCTTCCCCAGACAGTACTTACCTCCGGTCTTCTCCTCTGTGCATCTTCCCCCCCTGCACGGAGGAAGGAAGCTCCAGTCGTCACGTTTTTTTTGTTTTTTTTTACTTTATTGAATAATAAAAAAATAATAAAGTTAAAAAAAAAAAACGTGACGACCGGAGCTTCCTTCCTCCGTGCAGGGGAGTCCTGGGGTGATGGGGCATGTAATGTGGGTGCAATGTGGGTGATGGGGCATTTAATGTGTGTAATGGGGTCATATAATGGGGTGATGGGGCATTTAATGTGTGTGCAATGTGGGTGATGGAGCATGTAATGGGTGTGCAATGGGGTGATAAGGTATGTACTGGGTGTGCAACATGGGTTATGGGGCATGTCCTAGGTGTTCAATAATGGTGATGGGGCATGTCCTGGGTGTGCAACGAGGATGATGGGGAATATCCGTGGAGGGGTGCCCATATTTAGTCTGCCTAGGGCAGCACAAAACCAAAATACACCACTCGGTCCGTCGCCTATTTTTTTGTTGCTGGCACATTTTGTTAGAAAAGGTGGATTAATGTTTGGGGGTTTTATATGCCGTCTTTGCCCAGGCCAAAGAAGAGAATCCTGGGTATCAGGGAACATTGAGGGACATATTCAAGTATACATTTTTTTTTTTTACAAAGGGCACCTTTTGTGCGCTAGGGAGGTGGAGCATCTAAATGCCTCCAGACCCCCCCCCCCCCCCCCGGGGGGAATATTTCTATTTTATGGAATCTGCGGGCATTTGGTCAGACCCCTGGGGGGGATATCTATATTATATGGGGTTCGGGGGCACTTGGCCAGCTGGATGTGTGTGAATACTCAAAAAAGCTTTCAAATGTGCAATTTATTCTAACTACAACTTTTTTATATTTTAAGCAATAAAAGTGTGAAATATACATTATAATGTATTTTGAAAGTACTTTAATATGTAATATCTAGGCTGTTAAAGAAATCAAACAAGCATGGTCATTTAAAGGCTTGGATAAAATGGGGAAAAGAAGTAGGGATTGACTATGATTATGAGGCTTGGTGCAGTCCCTGAGTAAGATTGTTTAAATCTGCAGGATCTTTTTACGCTGTAGCCAGGGTTGCCACCTGGCCGGTATTTTACCAGCATGCTAGTAAAAACTTGGCTTGACCCCAATGTTAAGTCTATGGAGGCAGTGCCAAGGCCGGTATTTTTTTGAAGAAAAGGTGGCAACCCTAGCTGTAGCAAAGATAGAGACAGTAAATTCAATGTGTGGTGGCATGTGAAGAGATTCAGGTAACTTGGAGGAAAACTGTTGCTCTTCTTGGTGAGATGTTGAACCAAGAGATGGTCACCTCAACTAGCACTATTGTAATGTACCTGCAGAAGCTCCCTAGGAAAGTAGAAAACTGGTTATACATATTTTGCTTGGAGAGAATGCATGTCTACGATAAGTAATGGAAACAATCCATCACTGTGGATGTCCATGTATTGGAGGACTTTCTTACAGAGAAGCAGAGCTAATTTGTTTGTAGCATGTGTTTCAGCTTAGACCACCAAAAAAATATAGTGCACCAGGACGCCTTCAGTCAGCAACTGAATTGATAAATAGTGGTTAAAGATTATCATCATTTATTCAAAGTACTGGTGTTGGTACCTATTTATATACTTCAGGAGAATCAAACTCCACCAAGTGATGGCCCACATTTTCCATAATACTATGTCAGTTAGGATGCTGGAGGGTTGTGGTTTGACATGGCTGATCTACATATTTGTAGAAACTATATGCTTGTGTAATCTAGTATGTCACTTTATGTAGTTTATATACAAATAGTATTTGGTAACAATGGGTTTAATACATTATAGTGGAGTAGAGTGTTCATGCACACATTAGAAAAAAACCTTGTCTTTGGATATTCCTCTTTTTAATTATATTTATTCACATTTTAAAAGCATACTGGTAACATGTACATACCTAAAGTGCTGATAGCTTGCATCACTGTACATGGAATTTTCAGAGTTAAGAGTCTTGTACCATACTAGGGTTTGCTCTGATATGGCTAGAAAAATTCCCTTCATTGTCTGAATTACTAAATAATATGTTTTCTTTTTGTTTGAAACAAAGGATAGAGCTACTTTCCGGAGAATTATTGTTAAAAATAATGCCAAAAAAAGAAGAATGTATGAAAATTTTATAGAATCCCTGCCATTCCTAAAGTCTTTAGAAGTAAGTATTGTGTTCACAGCAGGAAAAAATACCACGTTGTCATGTGAAATAGAAAACACAATAATTATGTTTCTATTTTTCAGCTATCTGAACGTTTAAAAGTGGTGGATGTTATAGGCACTAAAATGTACAGTGATGGAGAACAAGTCATAGCTCAGGTACAGGATTTCTCTTTTCACTTATTTATCAGACATTATTCATTGAAGGGAAGTATCAACTCTTTCCAACAAGCATGTGTGGTGCACTCTAGGAAGCCTGCTTAGAGTGCCCCTGGGGATTACGTAGAAACAAATACAAGGAATTCATGTTAGTAGCAGGGATCATTTATGTGAATATATTTAAGGAGAAAAATACAATGCTATATTTCCAGCATATCTATGTCATCTTAGTTCATAAATGACTTTGTCACCACAAATGAACAATAAAATATCGCTCATTCACCATCTCCTAGATTTGTTGTTAATTGAGGCCTCTCTTCTTATTACAGAGTTACAGGAAGACATTTAATATGTCCATGAATAGAACATGTGTATGTACAGTTTTTGTCCTATGGATGTTTGTTTGTTTTTTACAGGGTGATGGTGCAAAGAGTTTTTTCATTGTAGAATCTGGAGAAGTGAGAATAACGATAAAGAGCAAGGTGAAATCATTCATTTTTTAAGTTACGTTACGTTAACTCACACTAGTTACTGTTTCAGCCAAATGTTAGTGTAATCTAAAACAATTAACATTACGGTTGTGTAGCTTCTTTGTGCTCAGTAAAAAGGACCTCACCTGTGACTTGTTATGATAATAAACTAATTTTAGACACCTCAGACATTTAAAACACTTTTCTCTTTTTAATTTATGCATTTGTGTGCAATTTTGGTAACACAATGAATAGCTAATTTTTCTGTCCTCTACATTCACAGTATAAACAATATTTAAGTGACAGTCCCTTTAATTGCTGTGAAAATATCAAATCCTTTCTTCATACATATTGGTCAGGTGACTAGGGTATACATGAAGATTTGGCTAACAGATTATTATCACCACAGTGGCACATGCATTACATGTCACTGATTCTCTTCTTATAAGTGCCGTTGTGCTGGAAGTTTTGATACTCATGGTTTTTGTTTAAGTTAATCTTTAATAGCATGGATGAAAGAGGATTTTCCCTTGCACATCACATGTAATTGCATTTGAATGGTATGAGAATGAATGTAGGGAGACAAGGGCAGGCACTGATATGATTGTATCAAGAAGAGATGCATATTTCTCCTCTCGTTGAAAGTAGAACATGATTCTCATTGCAGTCTGGTCCACAAATAAGTTATTTGAAATAACAATGTATTAATGTTCTCCATCAGAGCAAGCAGGATGCTGAAGTGAATGAAGCTGTTGAGATTGCACGCTGTTCCAGAGGGCAGTATTTTGGAGAACTTGCCCTCGTGACAAACAAACCTAGAGCAGCTTCAGCGTATGCAGTTGGAAACGTTAAATGTTTAGGTACTTTGCATCGTTACTGTCTTTTTAAATAATAATAATTTGTTGCACACTGGAGCAGGATATACTTAGGCATTATAAATGTATTATTATTTTCCCATGAGAGACTTCTCCCCAATTCTTGCTTGTGTATTTAATTAGACTTCACACTTTTTGTTATTATAAATGAACTCAAAATAATTAGCACAATCTATGCCACACAATGATTATTTATATTGTACAGTTGAAATAAGCGCAGACGAGCTTTGATCCTCTTACCAGAAGGAAAACTCTTGATGCAGGTGAACTTATGTGAGATGAATATTTGTTCATGCAGGGGTGAATGTCACCCCAGGTTTGTTTTTGCACAATGTATAGTTGTCAGTGAGATTGAACTCACCGTAATTCACCTGCAACTCACTGCACCTCATGTATAATGAATGGCTCCTTCTAACTTATATCCCACACTTATTCAAGACCATGAGAATATATGAAGTGGTCTTGAGATCAGAATTAAAATGTAAACTACTTGTAGCAAAAAATGTTAACAGAAGTTGGTAGGTGATTTGAGTTCCCTGTAAAATACCGTATTTGCTCGATTATAAGACGTCCCTGATTATAAGACGACCCCCCAAACTTTGGATATTCCATTAGGAAAAAAACTAAAAGCCTGAATATAAGACTACCCTATAGGAAAAAAGTTCAACTTGTATATATTCATATGTAAATTGCTTTTTTAATAAAAAATTATGATATCAAAAAAGTATTTCTAGTTTTTATTTCTTTTTATGTGCCAATGCTGCCTTTCTCTTTCCCTTGCCCCCATTTTTCTCTCTCTCCCCCCTCCCCTTGTCTGTCTCTTAACCCCTTCCCTCCCCTTGTCTCTGTCTCTTAACCACCTCACTCCCCTTGTCTCTGTCTCTTAACCCCTTCCCTCCCCTTGTCTCTGTCTCTTAACCCCCTCACTCCCCTTGTCTATGTCTCTTAACCCCTTCCCTCCCCTTGTCTCTGTCTCTTAACCCCCTCCCTCCCCTTGACTCTGTCTCTGCCCCCCTCCCTCACCCCTGTCTCTCTGTCCCCCCTGTCTCTCTGTCCCCCTCCCTCCCTCCCCCCCCTGTCTCTCTGCCCCCCTCCCTCCCTCCCCCTGTCTCTCTGCCCCCCCTCCCTCCCTTCCCCTTACCTTGATCCCTGGTGGCTAGTGGGGGCAGCGGGGGGATGTCTGCACGATACTTGCAGACATCCTCCATGCTGCCCGACACGGCAGTCTATTATGACGGACAGCTGTCCGTCATAATAGTCTGCCGTGTCGGGCAGCATGGAGGATATCTGCACGTATAGTGCAGACATCCCCCAGCTGCCCGATTGTCCCTGGTGCCTAGTGGGGCAGCAGAGGAAGTCTGCGCGATGAGCGCAGACCTCCCCTGCTGCCGCCCGGCACGCTCGCCGGGACTTCTGTGACGAAAGCGGAAGTTCCCGGCTTCTTCACAGAAGCCCCGGCGGTCGTGCCGCAGACATCCCCTGCTGTTAGAGAGGGGGATCCAGGTCCCCTGCAGCTCTGCTGGGGACCTGGATCCATGTCTTATAATCTGACCTCAATTTGAGGTCAGATTATAAGAAGACCTCGATTATAAAACGAGGGGTAGCTTTCAGATTTTTTTCTTCTGAAAAAAACCTCATCTTATAATCGAGCAAATACGGTAGGTAAAACTCATATGGTTACTTGAGTATTGAGTAACTTTATGTGAGGTCTTCTCTCTTACAACTCTCTCACCACTTAGATACTGAACATGCAATGGTCTTTTATACTCATGTTTGCTCTTTGATATAACCAATAAAATCAGATTAAATCATACAAAACATAATGGACTCTATTCATTGTTCTAAATCATTTTATATTGAATACCATAATAGAAAATGTTGATTTAGTGAGGTTGGTGATAATAGATTTTAATAATCCCTCTCCCTTATTTTGTTTGTGACTGTTGTTTTCTTACAGTGATGGACGTGCAAGCCTTTGAAAGGCTGCTGGGGCCGTGTATGGAAATTATGAAGAGAAACATTGCAAACTATGAAGAGCAACTTGTTGCTTTATTTGGAACAAACATGGACATTACTGACGCAGACGCATGAGTGAAGATACCAAGTAGGACCGGAAAAAGGAAACACAGCACAGTAGTGGTCAGTCCACTGGAGATGTGTCTCTCCTTTGTGTAGATGGCAAGCATATTCTGTGACTTTTAAGTTAGCCCTTTATTAGTGCCAGAAGAGCTTGCAATTCATTACTGCTTTGCAATAACTCACACATCACAGAGAGGGGTGATATTTTTGTAACCTATTTCTTTTATTGTTTTTTTTTTTCTTCTATACATATTACTACAGATATACCGGTAAAAGAACATTGTGATATCATAGATAATAGACTTAATTTGCAAAATTCCCTAAGCAGTAGGTAATAGAAAGCCAATATTTGGATTTGTTATACAGCTGTTGCTCATTTAGTGCATCAATTATATGTGTATTAACTGATATTTCTGCAATACAAAATTCTTAAATTAGGGTCATCAAATAACATTAGCATGGTTAATATGTAAATTTTCATTTTCATCATAGAAAAGAATACACCAAAAAAACAACCAAGCATGTCAAATTATTTATTTATGCATCTAGATTCACTTGTCACTTTTATGTTAATAAAATATCTTAGTGCTTTCCATATAAAGCAAATCTACTTTATTTTATGTCTATCAGACAGAACATATTCACAGCAGTGCATTACGAGGTAAAAATATCATTCTTTATAATAGTAACCAAATAATCCTTTACTGCCACAGAAAAATATTTGCTTAATTGTTAAAAGTTTACAGACTAAAGTGTCCATATTGTCCCTTACACGCTGTGCTGCTCTCCAGCCTAAGTAGTAAATGTCTAAATTTATTTTAGACAGAAAAATATCTATTTTCCTTCAATCTAATGATCAGTAATGGACTTTTTTGTAAGATCGCATCACTGTAAGAATGTTATCAAATGTACTAACTGGTCGGCTTATGTGCTACAGCTCTTATTAACACCTTACATTAAGAAAAAGCGAGGTATGGTAAGGGAATAATTCATATTTCAATATTTTCTAAACTATTTCTATGTTTTCTACAATACACATGATGCTCCTGGGCACACCCAAAAGTACACTATTAATTACCTGCACTTATTGTTGTATAAATAACTTAACAATGTTGCAGGGAATAACACCACAATCACTTACACAGTATATATAAACTGTATATCTGTGTCCAATGCAGACAGAGTAGGAGTACTAACATGTCACAGTGCAAGGTCATGGCACGAATGTCAGTGCGTGTGCAGTCATTCACCTTAGAGGTCCACAGAGCATGAACATTACTTAAGAGACACTGGGAGAATAGCCCAAAATCTATCTAGAGGAGCAGACAGAAGACTGTGTAAAATCAGAATGCTCTATGTACACCATCTATTTAGCAAAAGTGCATAATGAACTTAGAGGAAGGATCCATGCTGCCTTCCCGCTGTTGGACGTGTTACATCTCTTACACTCCCCTGCCATCTTCTTAGCTGACAAAGTCTTATGCGACTTGTTACCATCAGGAGTTGAAGGCCTACAGTTGGACACACATCCAGTACTGTGCTTTGGTTGTTCTGAGACTAGAGCTCCCATAATCCTTTTGCTTCTAGGGAACATGGGAGCTGTAGTCCATCAGCAGCTAGAGGGCATTAGTTGGACATGCACTTTAGGGTAACCTTAAAAACAAAATAGTAAAGTAAACTGTGAGCATATTAAAGCATTACAGAAACTGTAATGTTGTGATATTTAATGAATACTAATTTTACACTACAAAAGGTTACCGTGTTATTGTGCATGTGTTACTCAAAAATAAATGTAACTCCATGAAGATATAACATGTAACTGATGAAAGAGTCTGTGCCAGATAGAAAAGTGCTTTCTAGAGAGGATTGTCTCATAGCATGACTACTTCCTTGTATTTCATGTTTGTTTCCATTTCACCCAGAAGGATATCCTGGTTATTATATAATGATAACCAGAACAATAATTGGTTACACTATTGCACAGACATATTTTGTCCTCTGTTCCCTCAGAGAAACCTCTTGAGAAGAACAGTTATGTTTATTTTATTTTTGTACTGTGTCTTCATTCATTAATATTCCGTGTCCATTAAGAGACATTTTTAGGATTTCTGGAATAACTGATTAAGGTGAAACATCAGATGAGTCTGTTCAGTAAACAGTTAACTGTGGTTAAGTAATAGCAAATTTCAGCATTAATAGCTAACTTGAAAAGATAGGCAAGTTGGAGCATTTGCCTTGTTAGTTCACTATTCACTATATTTCTTCTACTGAAGCATGATAAATCGTAGCTGTGTTTGAGTGGGAAAGGCTAGCAAGAGTTGGCATAATGTATCAAGTTCAGAAAGACTTAAGAGCCCAATCAAATAAAAAGTTTCATGATTATGATACTACATAAATTATGTTATCTGTAAATGTTTCTTTAAATTGAAATATGCATTGAATATATATATTTAAACTAGCAATTGGTCTTTTGTTGTTGTTGAGAAAATAGGGTATATACTTTGTTAATTTCAATATAACCTGAGGAACTACACCTTTTTTTGGATCCAGTGAATGCTATAAATTTGGTGTAATATTATATACTCCTGCCAGCCTTTGACTCTTGATTGTTGATGAGTTACAACATCCATCCGATGCGATTTTCCATTATTTAAAAAAGAGTAGCACTTCAGTAAATGTTTATCTTAAATAAGATAGGACTTTTAGAAAAAGTTAGAGCACATGCCTGTTTTTGCTCTTAAGGAAGTCGAAATTGTATAGTAGATGGGCGCTTCCATTCATTTATTATCATCTGTGTATTTTCTGTTTGGCTGCCATTATTTTTTCTTCTTGCTGTATTCTGATCACCTTGCAATTAGTAAAACCCAATTCCAAAGCAGATTTAATTGGATACGTGCCCGTTTTTTTCCCATCTGTTTCAATTTTTTAAACATGCAGAGCTTTAACATCAATATTGGAACTTCTTTCAATGTGTTACTTTCTATAAATAATATTTCTATTGAAAGCTTTACTGAGCTTTTGAGATTTGGAGAAACATCAGGTCAAGCAATTCTATGGTTTAAATTGGTGTTTATGTTTACTTTTGCGGGAAGAAAAGAACTGTAATGAAAATTTCCATCTGTTTATATGCATTTTCCAGAAATGTAAATTACAGCACTAGCTTTGTGTTGATTCACTTTCAACTTCTAAACAAAAGAAAAATCTGTAGTATTGAGAAATCAAGGCATTTAACGCCAGTGACAGTATTTTCAATATTGAACTAGAAGTCATAGTACATGAATTAAACTTATAAATAAAGAACACTTTTTATCAAGTAAAATTTGCAATTGTATTTTATTGTCTTCATAAAATCACACTTTTATAATAAGTTAATATGTTTCCTAACCTAAAGGTAGAACACTGACCTTACACATACACACTGACCTTACACATATAGGCTTTAGTGAGACCCTATGTTGAAAACACAGTGGTAGCCCTATCCACAGCCTTGGGCACTGTGAATACTTCATTAAACCTGGCCATGGCAAAGCCAAGACATTTTGGTTGAGAAGAATAATGGGGGTTACAAAATGGATCTTTTGATAAAGGGGTTGTTTATATCATGCCTCATATTATGCATTATTTTAGCACAGTATTTACACTGAGGGCTTTAGTCAATTCCCTGGAATTCTCTCTTTTATGTATTCTTTTTTTATGTACGGAACATCTACCATAGTGTTAAAGAGGGACTCCTTAAGTACTTTCAGTCAGACAGAAGGACACTTCTGAACAATGCATCTGCTGAGTACCAAGTAGTAAGTTATTCCCATTTTATTTGAAACTCTCCTTCGGACTTTCAAGCTGCCATGTTACAGACGTAGCTCTCCGTGACTTGGCAGTGCTGATTGGTGAGAAGAGATGCTCATCTTTACTCCGCTATTGATTGTGTGCCACGTGACTGACACGTGCACACACCAATGATGGAGAGAGATGGTTGCCACTTGTGAGAGAGCTCTTTTTGCTCATTATATACACCTTTGCAGGGAAAAAGCCACCCTGTTTATTTTCAGGTAGAAATCCATTTTATTTCTTGGTTATTATTACAAACCGTGCATCACAGTTAACATGTTGCAGCAATACCCTTGGAAGACCATAATTTACCTTGCTGATAAATTATAAGAGTTCTGAATGTATCCATGACATTAATTAATGACTATTTAACAATGAGCATCAGAAAGCACATTTTTGTTATACAAAATTTTTTATATACTTTTTATTGTTTTTTCGGTAACATATAGAGTATACATTGCCCACGTCTATGACGTGTGCCCAATCATAAAGTTACATATAATATACTTTTAACAAATACAAACATTTACGTACATATATACTAAAAGCTACGACGGAATATAGTCTTTTTTCCGTCACTAGCACTGCTAATACATACAATATACACAGTATTAACACATAGTTGATGGAGATGATGGCGGGTTCTGGAGGCCCCAAGGGAGAGTGGTATCTGGACAAAGAAGGCATCTTTATATATTCGTCCATTGCTCTTTCGCCCAGTTTCCATATCTATTTAGTTTATGTCTAACTTTCCTAGACAGTATTCCCATACTTGGTTCTGATTAATTTAATTCTTTATACCCCAGTTTATGCCTTTTTCCATTCGGAGTTGGAAACCTAGCAGGACTTTAACTTGGTTCCATTCAAACGCGTTATTTTGTTTCCACTCTCTGGCTATGATTCTTTTGGTAGCTAGAAATGTGTGAATTGTGAGAACTGTCTGGGGTGTATTTAGAGCTGGCCAATGCAGATGTAGCAGTGTCTCCGCTGGAGATTTGGCAAAGCCTGTGACACCCGCCTTTTCCAAAAAATCGAAGGCCCTATTCCACAGTTTTTTAAATTTTCTACACTGCCACCATATATGATTGTAAGTCCCATCTGCTTCCTCACATCTCCAGCAGGTCCTTGCCGTTAACTGATACATCGACGCTAGTCTTGTGGGGGTGAGGTACCATTTATTCATAACTTTATATTGGGTCTCTAATAAGGAAAGATCGTGTACCCACTTGTTTGTCTTTTCGAAGATGTGACCGCACTCCCTATTTGTTATCGTAATTTTTTATTCTTTTTCCCAGTTTTGTATGCTTGGTACATCCAGTTTAGCCTTATCTTTTAATCTAATAAACGCATTAGCTTTGGCCAGTAATTTCTTATTACTTTGAAGTTCGAGTATATTTGATAACAATTTCACTAAGTCCTCTTCTTTTGGGAGGATATGCTTTCTAAACAGTTTTTTACTCTAAGGTATCTGACAAAGTTAGAAGATGTTAAATTATACATTTGTGCCATCTCCTGGTAAGGTTTGATTCCATTGTCTGCCATCACCTGTTTTATAGATGTTATTCCTGAGGTTTTTTTTTATTCCTCTAGGGACAGGTTGTCTATATTTTGTTCTAATAAGTTAATATTCATATACCTCAGTAATTTGTTCTTAATACCCATTTTATCTTTAAATAGGAACCAATTTGCCAGTAAATGTTCCATTATCATGTTTCTATCCTTAATTAGCCTTTTTTTTTTTGATCGTATCAATTGGCCATATTAATGGATCTAGATTACCAACTCCACAGGCTTCTGTTTCAAATTTGTACCATGTTTCATCTTGTGAGAAGGTCTGCTGGGTGTTTAAAATATGTGCCAATAGACTGGCCTCGTAGTGTTGTTTCACCAAGGGATAGCCAGTGCTTCTTTGTGACCATTTGGTACTCAAGGTATATGCATTTATCCTTGGTGTGCGTCCTCACCATACAAAGTTCTTAAAGCTCCTCTGCAGTAACTCTAGCCAGCTATTAGATATTTTTAATGGTATCATACGGAAGAGATATGTCCATCACGTATGCCTTTAATACATTGATTCGCCCTAACCATGATAATTCCACCTTTTTCCATTCTTTAAGGTTTTTGTTGGTTTGGGTTAGTAGGCTTAAGAAATTTAGTTCCATTATATCGGCAATACTCCTAGGGATCTTGATGCAGAGGTATTCATGTTTTTCCTTGATAATACCCAATTGAAATTTATCCTGGATTTGCTTAGTTATATTTTCCGAGATGTGGCTAAAGTGGGCCATGGTCTTCTTTAAATTTAGTTTATAGCCTGAGACATTTGCATATCTTTCTACCTCTACCATGAAGTGATCCAGGGGAGGGCTGGCAGCCTTAGGCCTGGGGGGCAAATCCAGTCAAGTGGCCCATTGCACCATCGAATCGCCTCCCCATCCACGGCCATCTTTTCCTTGTTTTATAACGAATATTGCCATGATTTTCCCCCACAATATGCCAGGATTTTCCATTTAATATGCTAGAATTTTCCCTTACAAAATGCCAGGATTATGCCCCTAAGTATGCCAGGATTATGCCCCTCAATATGCCAGAACTATGCCCCTCAATATGCCAGGATTTAGACACCCAATATGCCAGGATTTTCCCCTCAATATGCCAAGATGATGCCCCCTCAATATGCCAGGATTTTCCCCTCAATATGCCAGGATTATGCCCCTCAATATGCCAGGATTTAGACACCCAATATCCCAAAATTTGGGCACCCCCCCTACCCACGTTGCGCACCTATGACATGACCCATAACCCACGTTGCACACCAGGACATGCCTCATCACCACATTTACATGCCTCCATCACCCCATTACATACACATTTCCAATATTATTTGCCATTAATATTTCCCAGCCAATTTGCCCAATAATATTCCAAGGTTATCTGCCATTTAATATTCCCTAGCCATTTTGCCCAATATGCCAGTCTTATTCTGCCATTTAATATTCCCCAGATGATTTGTCCAATATGCCAGTGTTATTCTGCCATTTAATATGCCCCAGTAAATTTGCCCAATAATATTCCAGTGTTATTTGCCATGTAATATTCCCCAGCCAAGTTGCCCAATAATATGCCAGTGTTATTTGCCATGTAATATTCCCCAGCCAATTTGCCCAATAATATGCCAGTCTTATTAGCCATGTAATATTCCCCAGCCAATTTGCCCAATAATATGCCAGTCTTATTAGCCATGTAATATTCCCCAATATGCCAGTCTTATTTGCCATGTAATATTCCCCAGCCAATTTGCCCAATAATATGCCAGTCTTATTTGCCATGTAATATTCCCCAGCCAATTTGCCCAATAATATGCCAGTCTTATTTGCCATGTAATATTCCCCAGCCAATTTGCCCAATAATATGCCATTGTTATTTGCCATGTTATATTCCCCAGCCAATTTGCCCAATAATATGCCAGTCTTATTAGCCATGTAATATGCCCCAGCCAATTTGCCCAATAATATGTCAGTCTTATTTGCCATGTAATATTCCCCAGCCAATTTGCCCAATAATATGCCATTGTTATTTGCCATGTTATATTCCCCAGCCAATTTGCCCAATAATATGCCAGTCTTATTAGCCATGTAATATGCCCCAGCTCTTACCTTTTTCCCTGGTGGCTAGTGGCAGGACTTCCCTGGTGGCTAGTGGCAGGAGGACTTCCCTGGTGGCATGCAGCATGGTCCCTCCATGCTGCCTGTTCGGCCTCCCGGCGGTTGTGCCGACAGGTCACGTGATCGGCGCGCGTCTGACGTCAGAGCGCCGATCACGTGACTGTCGGCACTTCCGTGTCGGCACACTGCACGGGGAGCCGAACAGGCAGCACGGAGGTTTCTCTGTGCTGCCTGTTCGGCTCCCCGTGCAGCTTTGCAGGCAGAGCGGAGGTGAGAGGGGATCTTCCGATCCCTTCTCACCTCCATCTCTGTCTGCAAGCGCGTTTTGTTTTTTTTTTGTTTTTTTTTAAACACTGGCCCAGCGGCCGTGTTTTACCAACATTAGGGCGGCCTGGGGGGCAATTGCCTCCCTGCCCCCCGGCCCAGCCCGCCCCTGAAGTGATCCATGCATAGAGCTGGACTTGTCATTAATACCACTACATCATTTGCGTATAGTGCTATTTTTGCTTCATCCTCTCTAATTTTTAATCCTACAATCCCCTGATTCTCTCTTACTTTTATCGCAAAGGGTTTCATTGAGATAACATACAGGATGGGTGACAAGGGACAACCCTGTCTAGTTCCATTTTGGAGGAGAAACCAGTCTGAGCACAGACCACCACCTACCACTCTGGCACTCGGGGAGGAGTATAGTGCCATTATGGCACTGAGCATTGGTCCAGTAATGCCAAAAGCCGCCAGAGTTGCCTGCATGTACCCCCACCTGACACTGTCGAACGCCTTCTCCGCGTCCAAATACAGGGTCAGGAGAGGGACATTTCTCCTATCTGCATAATCAAGGACATCTATCAGTCTTCTCACATTATTCCCCGAGTCCCTACTTGGAACAAAGCCTACCTGATCTTTATGAATTATAGATTTCAATACCTGCTTCAGTCTCCCTGCCAGTACCGACGAATATAATTTGATGTCGCCATTGATGAGGGAAATGGGTCTGTAATTTGTAACCTCTTCTTGTGCCTTATCCTGTTTTAATATAGGAAGTATATTTGCCTGTAACATTTTTCTCGGGCATTGTCCCGTATTCATAATCTCTTTGAAAGTGTCCAGGAGATGGTCTATTATATCTGATTTAAATGTCTTATAAAAAAAAGTTAGAGAAACCATCTGGCCCTGGAGTTTTGTCTCTAGGCTTCTTATCTATTGCTTCAATAAGTTATCTCTTCTCAAGTGGCTTGTTCAAGAATGCTCTCTGTTCTTCTGATAACTTTGGAATGTTAGTATGGCAGGGCTCGACAAATACCGGGCGCCAGGTCGCCATGGCGACTAGATTCTGGCTCCTGGCGCCTGGAATACTCTTTGAGCAGAGTAAACTGCAATGTCCCGGTCCCACACTCTGCTATCCCTTACCTACCGATCAGATAAAGAGCAGAGTGTGGGAGAAGCAGCACAGAACAGCCTGCCGATTAGGTCCTCCCCCTGGCTTCCTGTTCCTGTTGCTCACCGGGCTGTAGCTGTAGCAGTGAGGAGATGCGTGTGAGATGTGATGGGAACTCCTGCTGCTGCCTCAAAATGCAGGGGAAACTTCAAGCTGCCCTGTCCAGCAGTGATACAGGGTCTGTCGCCAACTTCTCTCTGTAAGTCTAGTAAGTAAATAGTGTGTGTATTAGAATGTGTGTTAGCATGTATGTGTGGGTTCAGCAGTGATACAGAGTTTGTCTCCAACTTCCCACTGTAAGTCTAGTAAGTAAATAGTGTGTGTATTAGAATGTGTGTTAGCATGTATGTGTGGGTTCAGCAGTGATACAGAGTTTGTCTCCAACTTCCCACTGTAAGTCTAGTAAGTAAATAGTGTGTGTATTAGAATGTGTGCTAGCATGTATGTGTGGGTTCAGCACCTGTTTTTATGAATGTGTCAGAATATGTGTGACAGCATGTTATTGTATATGTATGTATTTGTGTCTGCATATGTTAGTGTGTGTATCAGCATATTAGAGTGTGTATATAATTGTGACAGCATGTGTTAGTGTATCTCAGTGTGTGTGTGACCTGTGTAGGTGTGTGTTGGCATTTAAGTGGCTATGAATGTGTTTGTGCATGTATGTAGGAGTGAAATCATGTGTTACTGTATGTATTTGTGTCTGCATGTGTTTGTGTATCAGGATATTAGTGTGTATGTATTTGTGTCTGCATGTGTTAGTGTGTGTATCCGCATATTAGTGTGTATGTATGTATTTGTGTCTGCATGCGTTAGTGTATCTCAGTGTGAGTGTGTGTGACCTGTGTATGTGTGTGTTGGCATTTAAGTGGATATTAATGTGTTTGTGCATGTATGTAAGAGTGAAATCATGTGTTAGTGTGTGTCAGCATTTAGGTATGTGTGTGTATTTGTGGGTGAGCAAATGTTTTGTGCATGTATGTGTGTTAGCTTGTGTGTGCATTAGTATTAGTGAAAATGGTGTGTATCCATAAGTGTATGTCATTTATATATGTTTATGGACTGGGACCCAAGCATTTTTCTTTGTGACACAGTGTTTGGTACTGGCTCCTAAAGTTTTCAGCTGGCTCCTAGATTTAAATCTAATTTGTCAAGCCCTGTAGTATGGGCAAGATAGTCTTCAATGTTGTTGTGTACTGTTTAAAACCCTCCGCGATATCTTCTGGTGTTATAAGTACCCTTTCCTCCACTTTAAATTTTTTTACCCTAATCTTTGCTTGCTTGTTTCTTTCTCAGTTGGTTTGTTAATCGTCTATCTGGTCTATTTGCTTTCTGGTAGTATTTTAGTCTTAATTTATCCATAGCTTTTATAGTTTGTGCTAATTCTATCTGATCAATATTTACTTGTATAGTTTTTAATTTTTCTCTTATAGCGAATGAGGGATTAGCCTTATTTTCTGTTGCTAATTTATAATACGTAATGTATAGATCTGCCAAAGATCTCGATGTAAGTTTATTTTGTTTTTTAATTTTGATTAGATGACCTCTTATTACTGCTTTATATGCACTCCACCGAATTGCAAGGGAGGTGTCCTCTGGTCTATTCTCTTGGAAGAAGAATCTAGTTATTTCTGATATATATTCTTTGTTTTGCTTACTTGAGAAAATGGCGTTTTCCATACGCCACATATTATTTTGATAAGTGGCCCCTCCGTCATTTGTTTAAAAAAAAATCAAACTATGATCTGACCAAATGTTCTCTCTGAGATTTATACTGGATATCCTCTTTATTGTGCTAATGTCGCCAAGCACCAGATCTATTCTTGAGTAGGACTGATGTATATTGGAAAAATGCAAGAAATCTCTATCTTTAGGGTGTCTAAGCCTCCATAAATCATATAGATTGAATCTTTAGATGGCGTTCCTGAATGCTCTGGATTTCTTAATCAAGTTTTTTGGTACTTTTTTATTCACATCAACTTTTTATCCATCTCACTATCCAATACGCAATTGAAGTCTCCCGCTATCAGTAGGTAAACCCTTTTAACTCTTTCTACCATTTCCAAATTTTTTGTTAGTGTTGATATAGGTTCAGTAATTGGGAGATATATATTTACCAGAGCTATCATTATCTCGTCAATCTTGCCCACCCAAATGAGGTATCTACCATTTGTATCTTGCTCACAATATTCGACCTCAAGTTTCAGGTTCTTCGAAAAAATAATTGCTACCACCCGTTGTTTTTTCATTGAGGAATGTGATATCTGTGGGTAGTAAGTCTTTCCCCATCTTATTTTATCTTCTTTTCTCAAATGGGTCTCTTGGAAAAATACCAGATCTATCTTCTCCCTTCTAAGAAAATTATAGACTCTACTTCGTTTAATGGGTGAATTACGCCCTTGGGCGTTAATTGAAAGACATTTAACCATACTCTTGTTCAATCTTGCCCATGGCAACCAACTCAGTATTGGTTTTACCTTTCTCCATCTCCCACTCTCCCCGGTGGCCCCCTTCATCATCAATTGTACATACAAAACATTTACACATAACACATAACAAAGGAAGACATAGCTTCCTTTCCTGCCCGATGGGCACTACCTCTCATCCTAATAACCGATCTTTAAATTGGATGGATGTGGCATGTCTGCACTCCCCTAAAATCTGGGACGAGCAGACAGACTACGAAGTTCTAACCAAGAACAACCCAGGTGGAGTTCCCGTGATCCGCTAACGGGCTGAACTCTTTGATATATAGTCTCTGTTCTCTGCTTCAATCCTCCCGTCCCCTCCGCATCTCTATAGGAAATCAACAGTTTATTCTCAAGCTTACTATTATGCTTATGCTCTGTACATAGGTCTTAAGTATCCATCTCCATTAGACCTCTAGTAACTGTTACCGTGATACTTTAAGTCATATGAGAAGCTAGTCCATACAATAAACATGGAATATAACATCTGAATATAAAAGGCATCCGGCCTAGACAGTTTGTGTCACACAGATACAGTAGCATATAATAGATATTTCATTAGACCCTGTACAGTTTGAAGACAAAGAGAAGGGGGGAGGGGAATCTCTTATTAATCCATCTTAATTGTGCTTCTCCGTATTAAGATGTCAGTTGCTCATCTCGTAGCTATTAGTACAGTTTGGCGCCTACTCTATCCAACAGAGCAAATATGGTGAAAAAATAGAGTACAAAAATATACTAACTCAGTGCAAATGGTATCCATCCTTGAAACGTATACGCCCATTACTATACTTTTCATCCTTAATTTCCCTGGTTGAGATGTATGTGTAAATCTTGTATATATCCTTCCCTATTACTTCAATTTAGTGAATCATGTAACACATAGTACATTAAAGTGCAAGTGGCCTACTGACGAGCCCACGTAGGTGCAGAAAGTGTTGATCCTTACAACATGTGAAAACACTAATCTTCTTTTGACCATACTTTACCTAATTGTGCTCTTATGTTTAGATCTAAAAAAAAAAAAAGAAAGGAATTCTTATTGACCTTTAATCAGCCCAACTAATCTCTTATAAATCCATCTTAGCTGTGCCTCTCCTTCCTAAGAGATCGGTTGGTCTTATCATCGCTATTAATACAGTTTGGTGCCTACTATAACAAACCGTGCAAATGTGGTAAAAAGTAGAATACAAAAATATACACAGTGCACAGTTTTTTTGTATAAATCTTGGATATGTCGTTTCTTATTAGTACAGTTTAGTGAATCATAAAACACACAATACCTTACAATAAAAGTGGACTACAGACAATGCCTCATGGGTGCTGATAATATTCATTCTCAACACGTGAACACAATAATCTTCTTTTAACCTTACTTTACCTAGTTGACCTTATGTTTAGATCTTGGAAATAGAAACAAAAAAAAACAAAAACGTAATCCCTCTGTATATATCTTTAGTCGCCCTTCCTAATCCCCTTTACCATGCCCCAAACCTTTCCTCTCCTACTCCATTAATATGCTCATACTTCTACTTCACATCTCTTTTCCTCCCTCTTGCCCCAACCATTCCCTCAGGTCATCCACTGAAGAAAAATTGAGTGTCTTATCTTTCCAGAATACTCGTAAAGTTCTTGGGAATCCCCATATATATCGAATATTTTGCTCTCTCAGAGTACTTAGTTCCTGGTGAAATGTTCTTCTCCAGCTTCTCGTAGCATAAGAGAGGTCTGGGAACACCTGTATTTCCTTGAATTTTTTATACTCTGTGCTATGCACCCGTGCTGCCTTTAGGATCTGATCCCTGAATTGATAGAAAGCGAAGTTCACGATGATGCCCCTTGGTGCTGCTTCTGATATTCCTTTTACTTTGTTAATTCGATGGCATCGTTCCATTATTGCCAGTGGGGGCTCTGTATTCAGCTGCATATCTTTATAAAATTCAAGGAGGAATTCCTGGATTACCTCCTGCGTGTATGTTTCGGGAATGTTTCTAAAACGCAGGTTATTCCTTCGGGAACGGTCCTCTAAGTCCGTGAGCTTTATTTCTATGTTTTGAACTTTCCGTCCTGTTTCTTTTAGCCCAGCCCTGGTGGTCTTTTGTTGCTCATCTAATGTCTCCATCTTTCTCTCCATATTCTTTACCGTATTTGTGAAGGCTGAGATTTGTATTTTAATTTCTTCTGAGCTGTTAATTATCTCTGTCTTTATGCCTTTCATGAGTTCTTCCATTGAGGCTTTAAAAAAAGTCTGGCTAATAGGGCTTTCCTCTTGTGGATTCTGAGCAGGTTCTTGAGCAGGTGAATCCGGGCATGCCTGAGATTTATCCAGGAACTCATGGGAGGATCGAGGAGAGAAGAAGATTGAAGCACCCTTGTCTTTTTTTTCGCTTCTCTTTTATCTCTATCTTTGCCTCTTGTAGTTTGACCTGCTTTCTGAGACATTCTTTCGTCCTCTTTAATTATTATTCACAGTAGTACAGCTGTTAGCTGTCGCTATGGGATACATTTTTGCTTCCCTCCGCCTTATTACATCCAATAGGCCGCTTATTAGCAAAGTTTTCGCATAGGGCATGAATTTACCACAGCAACAATGCAACTCTCAACTATAAGTAATTTTTAATAGCTTGGCTGCTCTTCTAAGAGCTGCTTTTCAAAGAGTATATTTTAGAGATATTCTGGAGATACTCTGGAGGTAGTCTGAGGTATACAAGAGGTGAGAAAAACTAAAAGATCTTTTTGATTTAAATTCTTAAAATGGCAGATTTAGATTACTGTGATAATTGTTCTGCATTTGTTTCACGTTCCATTTTTTGGAGGTTTGGAGGCTGTCTAATCTGTAGACAGTTCTCAAGATTGCAGCAGGAGATTGCATTTTTAAAGTCCGAGATTTGTAATTTATCTGTAAAACAAACTCGGGCTGAGACTGTTGCAAAGTCACTGCCACAGAGGCCATTGCCACAGAGGCTTCCTAGGAATGGCAGGTGGGTTACTGTTGGATCTGGTAGGCTTAGAGTTGTGGATAAAAGGCATGTCCCGCAGTCTGTGGCTGTGCAGAATTCATTTTCAGCACTTTCAGAGTGCAGTGGTGTTGTGGAGGTAGGCTCAGACACAGAGTTTGAGGAACCACTCTCCTATGTGGCTAAGGTGTGCAAGGAGAAGGTGAGGCCTGGTAGAAAGCAGTTGTTGTTGGGCGATTCTATCATAAGAGGTGCGGAGTTGGACAGTATTGGCTTAGTGAGATGTCTTCCTGGAGCTTCTGCTCGCAGAGACAGGAGTCGTATTTCTAATATTGTTAAGCAAGCAAATCAGGAAGGAGAATTGGATGTACTGGTTCATCTAGGGACAAATGATTTGGCTTGCAATGAGGTTTCAGAGGTGAAGGAATCTTTTCGTGTTCTTGCCAATGATATACGGCAGGTTGTGTCCACACTGTCCTTTTCTGAAGTTATGCCTGTGCATAACATTCAGAATGATAGACGGATGCGTATTAGGGACTTCAATTTGTGGCTTGGGGAATGGTTTCGGGAACAAGGATTTGGCTTTGTTTCTCATGGAAGTTCACTATGGGATAGAAAGGAACTGTACAAAAAAGATGGTTTGCATCTTTCTCAAAAGGGAACGAATGTTCTCAGTGAGCAGTTCAGAGTTTTTGCTAGGAGGTTTTTAAACTAAAAGAGGGGGGCAAAATGGCGATAAAACATCAATCCAATTGCCCCCCAAAACAGGGACAGAAGGTACCTGTAGTCAGTGTGCTGAAAAATGATAAGCTTAGGGTCATGTCTACAAATGCTCGCAGTTTAGGGAATAAGATCCATGAACTTGTGGCAATATTGGCAACTGAGAATGTAGATTTAGTGGCTGTTACTGAGACATGGTATAATGAAAAACATGACTGGGACATATCAATACCAGGGTATTGTTTATATAGAAAAGACAGAGAAGGTAAAAAAGGGGGAGGGGTGGCCCTTTATGTGAGGGATAGCTTAAAATGTAACGTAATACAAGTTAGTGAGGCGAACATAGTCAGTTTGGGTTACATTAGAATTTGGTAATCATATGGTAACTCGGGTAGGTGTGATTTATAGGCCCCCTGGACAAATAGAGGAGTTAGATAATCTACTAGTTGAGGAAATAGCTAAAATGACAATGAAGGGAGAAGTGATTATCATGGGTGACTTTAATCTTCCTGATGTGAACTGGAAATACAAAATAGCTACTTGCGCCAGGAGTACGCATATCCTAAACTCCCTACTGGGATTATCTCTAAAACAAGTAGTGGTGGAGCCAACTCGAAAGCAGGCCATACTAGACTTAGTGTTCACAAATGAAGATTTGTTATCAGATATTACTGTAGGTGAAAGTTTAGGATCTAGTGATCACCAGACAGTGTGGTGTAATATAAGAACAGTGACGCACACAAAAACAAAAGTTTTAGATTTTAGAAAAACAGACTTTTCTAAAATTAGATTAGGTGTAAAGGAGTCATTATCAGACTGGAGCAATTTAAATGGAGTCCAGTGGAAATGGAATTATCTAAAAGTTGCACTACTGAAGGCAACAGAAAATTGCATAAGGCTTGTCAGTAAGAGCAAAAAATTGAAGAAACCACTGTGGTACTCTGCAGAGGTGGCTAAAATAGTAAAAAATAAAAAGCTAGCATTTAGTAATTATAAAAATACTCAGAGTGAGGAAGATAGAAAGATCTATAAGAGTAGGCAGAAAGAGGCAAAGCAAGCTATAAGAGCTTCCAAAGCACACACAGAAGAGACTATAGCCCAGTCAGTGAAAAAGGGAGGATAAAACATTTTTTAGATACATAAATGAGAAAAGGAAAGTAAAACAAGGATTAGTTAGATTAAACACAAAAGAAGGATGCTATGTAGAAGAGGATAAAGGCTTAGCAGACTGCCTTAATGAATATTTTTGTTCAGTTTTTACAAATGAAAATGAGGGTAAGGGACCTCATTTAAGGAAAAAGACTAATGAGTCTTTTGATGCATGTAAGTTTACAGAGGAAGAGGTTTTACTTCAGCTGTCTAAAGTAAAGACAAATAAGTCGATGGGACCTGATGGGATACATCCAAAGTTACTAAAAGAACTTAGTGGTGTACTACCAAAACCGTTTACAGATTTATTTAACCAATCATTGTTAACGGGAGTAGTTCCAGAAGATTGGAAATTAGCTAATGTTGTGCCCATTCACAAGAAAGGTAGTAGGGAGGAGGCGGGCAACTATAGACCAGTAAGTCTTACTTCAGTAGTGGGGAAAATAATGGAAACCTTGTTAAAGAATAAGATTGTTGAACATCTAAAGTCGCTTGGATTTCAAGATCAGAGACAGCATGGGTTTACTTCAGGGAGATCATGCCAAACTAATCTTATTGATTTTTTTGATTGGGTGACTAAAATAATAGATCAGGGTGGTGCAGTAGACATTGCTTACCTAGATTTCAGTAAGGCTTTTGACACTGTCGCACATAGAAGGCTTATCAATAAACTGAAATCTTTGAGTTTGGATTTCAATATTGTTGAATGGATTAGACAATGGCTGAGTGACAGGCAACAGAGGGTTGTAGTCAATGGGGTATATTTGATGCAAGGTCTTGTTACTAGTGGGGTACCTCAGGGATCTGTACTTGGACCCATTCTCTTTAATATTTTTATTAGCGATATAGCAGAAGGTCTTGTTGGCAAAGTATGTCTTTTTGCTGATGATACAAAGATTTGCAGCAGGGTTGATATTCATGGAGTGATAAGCCAAATGATTTAGCTAAACTAGAAAAATGGTCAGAGGAGTGGCAACTGACATTTAATGTGGACAAGTGCAAGATTATGCACCTTGGGCGTAAAAACCCAAAAGCAGAATATAGACTATTTGGTACAGTTCTAACCTCAACATCTGAGGAAAGGGATTTAGGAGTAATAATTTTAAAGGACTTGAAGGTAGGTAGGCAATGCAATAGAGCAGCAGGAAATGCTAGCAGAATGCTTGGTTGCATAGGGAGAGGTATTAGCAGTAGGAAGAGGGAAGTGCTCATGCCATTGTACAGAGCACTGGTGAGACCTCACTTGGAGTATTGTACGCAGTACTGGAGACCGTATCTCCAGAAGGATATTGATACTTTGGAGAGAGTTCAGAGAAGGGCTATTAAACTGGTTCATGGGTTGAAGGATAAAACTTACCAGGAAAGGTTAAAGCATCTTAACATGTATAGCTTGGAGGAAAGACGTAACAGGGGGGATATGATAGAAACATTTAAATACATAAAGGGAATCAACAAGTAAAGGAAGAGAGTATATTTAAAAGAAGAAAAACTACCACAACTAGAGGACATAGTCTTAAATTAGAGGGGCAACGATTTAAAAGTAATATCAGGAAGTATTACTTTACTGAGAGGGTAGTGGATGAATGGAATAGCCTTCCAGCAGAAGTGGTAGAGGTAAACACAGTCAAGGATTTTAAGCATGCGTGGGATAGACACAAGGCTATCCTAGCTATAAGACCGGGAACGGGGGACTAATAAAAGTACTCAAAAAAAATTGGACAGACTAGATGGACCGAATGGTTACCATGGTTCTGCCAACACATTCTATGTTTCTATGTTTCTATAAATGTGGGGTGGGTTTTTGCTTGCCTCGGCCTTATTACCTCCACTGAGTATTTGTCTTGTGGCTTAAATGCTTGAAGTCTATATTGCCCCTCAGGCCTTCTTTTATTCTTTAAATATTTTTGGGCAGCCTCAACCTTTCTAGGTAGGTCCTGCTTGTTTTAATCAGGTGGCAATTGGTATAGCACAACCCACCTTTATCATAATGTTCGAAAAATGCCCCTATATTCAGATATTGTATCTACTACCCATGCGGTATATACAATGAGCGTACAGAGAGGAAAGAAACAAACAAAAAAAAAGTTTTATAGCTGCGACTTATCTGCTGGCGTCGCAGAGCTAGGCCGCCGTGTGCCTCTTGTGGACTTAGCTGTTCCGTTGCTCCGTTCCCGTGAGTTTCCTTGCCTCCCGACAGTCTAGTAGCTGTAGTTCAATCTGTTGTCCGTGTCTTCTTCGAGTTTTTACCCTAAGTGCGGAGGGTTCGGTAATTCACTGTCGCTTTGCAGCTACTCCATCCCAGAGCCTCAGCATCTGTCAGCAGACCGGGTAGCTCCGAGTTGGAACATTTCTCCAATGCAGATGAATGGGAGAATTTTTACAACTCATCTACTTTGGCCTTACGTTTGAAATTCCCTGCAATTATCTCTTTATTGAGTAGACACTTTAGTCATTACTTAGTAATAAACTCATTTTCAGGGTAGGGTTCTGTATATGCTTTTATTAGTGTATGACTAGTAACCTTTACCAGTGCATAAAAAACAGTTAATGGAGTCCTGTAATATGACTCATCTGTGCTGAATGTAACAGGATGCACTGCTGCCTCTGAATAGGGCAGCATTCCATGAGTTAAAGTAATATACGTTATCATTTTAAAACTCATGCTACAAATATATTATGTTATTTGGTTTTCAATCTGCGACCATTCGTCTCCTAGCTTGCTTCCGAGTGCAAAAGTGACCACTGGGAATATTATACATAGGTCATATTCATTTTTTATTCACTACATTATTGCCACTGATTCCTGTCAATACAGCTAAGCCATTGACACATTTTATTATTTTCCAAGATACACTTCATTTGTGTTTTAAATAAATATAGTTGTTTAGAAGACCATATTAGAGGTGAAAAAACGTCTAACACGATTTGTCTTGTTTTCCACAAAACTAACCTTCAATAAGTTTTTGTAGACGTTTGATACCAGCAGAAGGTAAGTAATATGCACACAAGATGGTAACATGGAATAAAGAGCTCTATGAAATATGTATTGGGCTGCCTCCATGCAGGCAACTGCAAATAGTGACACACTTTAGTGCTCGACCCATTGTTTAGATGTATCCAGATCTAACCTCTACTATCGTGTGGAAACAATGGTGACAGAACTTTGTTAATGTTTGTACCTCCCAGTGTAATAATAAAATGTAGAATATACAACTGCTAAAATATATAACATATACCATGGGTTTACCCCACATAAGTGAGGAATGCTAGGACCAAATGTGAGGGGGGCAGTTCTCAAATGTTCTTCAAGTTGAAACAAAAGGTATTTCCTGAATTTTTAAGGTATCTACAAACTCTCGCATTGTTACTAGGCATAGCATTAAAATGTATCATTATATTCAGTTGCTTTGATCTTTGTGTCAAGATCTTTTACCCTCTTTATAAAAACATCTTTCAATCTACTATTTTATTTAATGAGGTAAATTTGCAAAACGTGAACTTTGCCAGAATAATAATCATGATTATGCTTCTTCATTAATTCAGAACAGATGTATTTATTGTTTGCTCCATGGAATATCATTCTTATAGACCAAAAATCCATTTTAACCTGAATAGTTATCTGAGTTACTGTGAATTTTAGTTATTTTAAAGTTCATGGAATGAGTTCTATTTTTTGGAATAAATAGAACTCATAGAACTGTGGATGACATGAACATGTGTACCTCTTGCTATCTAAGTAATGATGTGTGGGGAATATACCATGTAGACGGAGTCCAGTTGCACATGCACCATTGCACACCCATAAATAAACAATGGACAAGGTGATCAAGATGTAAAACAGTTTATATCTTGGGGAATAATCAGTAATCAGTAGGCAGGAGAGAGCAAGTTCAAAGTGAAGTATCAATCGATAATCCAAAAATGTAGTCAGTTCAGTCTGAGCTTAAGGCAAGTAGCAGGGAGGGGTTGTAGTCAAAGAGGAGGCAGAAGTCACACACCAGGAACACAATGAAGCAGGGTAAAGGGGAGTCAAGAGAATAAAGCACCATATCAATTGAGCTTTATTGCAGAGGCAACACTGGGCTTTAGACTCAAGTAGATGCACTGCAAGCATCGAGTCGATGTCAATTTCCATGCAAAAACCTGTATGTTCTATGTTGCTATCACTGCTTGTATTACTAGCGGTGCAACTCATGTTGAAAGTGGTACATGGATATCTCTTCTGGTCTATATGGGATGTTAGCAACGCGCGTAGACGATGACACGGACAAGTGCACTTGGGATACAGATGAGTCGCCACCTTAATACGGAGGTAAGGGCCAGACATGACGGGGAGGAATGGTTCATAAATTAGTCATGTTAAAATATGTGACCAAAATACGTTCCAGCCAAAGAATAGTATGTTAGCTGCTATCCTACATCTCTGATTCCTCAACCTTTCAACTTTTATTTGTAAAATATTTTACTAAGCTCCAAAAGCTAATGAAAACACCTGCTAAACAGATTCTAATATTGGTCCTGAGTTTAGAAATACCCAGTGTTTATATGTTTTTTTGCATGTTATAGGTTAATAAATATAAGTAGCACATAGCTGTTTCAAAACCATTTTTTTTTTTAATTAGCGTTAGTGACATTGTAACATCAATATCTGTCATTAACCCTGAATAACCCCCACATATACACATTTTTATAAAGTAGACATCCCAGGGTATTCAACTTGGGGTATTTTAACACTTTTCATTCAGTCATTTTATCATCAATCTTTGACAAGTTTTGGTGTAGTAATTTTGTGTGTGTTTTATTCCCACACACCTTGAACTTTAGGTATGAAATTAAAGGAGTTGTTCTATTTTATTGCCAATTGTTCAGCAACTTCCCCTGAGTATAGCGGTACCCCATATGGATAGGTTTGCTAGGGTTATGTGGCAGGTACAGAGCCAAATTTAGGATATGGTCATTGCAGCTTTATAATGTGTATTTTTTATGTAATGCTTGCGGACCAAATTTCCTATCATGCATCATAGGAAATGTAGTCTATAGTAGGAAGCACAGATTGTTGCTATCCTTGGTACCTTGTGGCTGCATGGATCATATTTCCAGCTGCTGTGGGCCCCTATCTACTGCTGGGGGCAATGCAAAGCACTGGCCCCACTAGCACACCATAGACAGACATAACATGTCACTGGTCCTCTACGGAATAACTTCTTATTTTTATATAATTTATTATTATTTTTTTTTACATTTTTTATTTATTTATTTTATTTTATTTCAATTAACTCTAACCTTAACCCTAGGTTATGCGCATACTGCGATCGGTCCTGGCAAAGTTATGGAGTGTGCATGTGTATGTATGTGAGTGGAAGAAGTGGGCATGAGTGGCAGAGTGTAAGTGGGTGTGAGTGTTTGGAAGAGAGTATGAGTTATGTGTGTGTGTGGCAGAATGTAAGTGTTCGTGTGAGTGGCAGAGTGTGAGTGTTTGGAAGAGTGTAAGTGTGTGTGAGAGAGTGTAAGCGTGAGTTATGAGTGTGCCTGTATGTGTGTGTGAGTGGCAGAGTGTGTGAGAGTATAAGTGTGAGCAGCAGAGTTATGAGTATATGTGAGTGGCAAAGTGTAAGTGTGTGAGAGTGAAAGTGTGAGTGGCAGAAGTTATGAGTGTGTGTGAGTGTGAATCCCAGTGAGATTACTAGGCGAAAATGTGATTAATTACTATTATTCATATTGAATGTAATAATCAAATGTGAAACAATGCTATCATCTCATATTATTTTTATTTTCACACTTGATTATCACATTCAATATGAATAATAGTGATTCAGCTTTATATATAGTCTTTATATTCATGGCAATGAGTCCATACACATGGCATTAAACATCCCATGTACCTGGTTATAGTATTAAACCCATACATTATGAATGAATGAGCTGCTCATTATATTATGGGCTTTACTCATGAAAGAGAGAATTGCAGGGAAGTGAGATGGGAATTTGAAAATTAAGACTAAAGTATCAGAAATGGAAATATTCTCCCATTCAGTTGAATTCCCATCTCAATTCCCTGCACTTCTCTCTTTTATGAGGTTGGTAGAAGGAGCATACCTCAGCCTATTCTCCCCAGGTTTTTGACCCCTTTTTATTAAAACATTTTTTTTTATGATGTGCGTGTTTGCGTGGCAGAATATCTGTGTGGGAAAGGCCATCTGTGTGTATAAGGGTGTCTGTTTAAGGTTGTCTGGTTGTGTGTGTGTGTGTGTGTGTGTGTAAGAAAGTGTGTGAGTGTAAGGTTGTCTATGTTGTATGTATGTGGGGGGTGTAAGGGTGGGTGTCTGTGTGGGGTGTGTGTGATATCCCCTATATTATGAGACTGTTGGTCTACTTTTTTTTCTCAAAGTCTGGTAAATGGTGTATGCAGTGTACATAAAATGTTGTATTCTCATTTATTTTGAAATCATGGGAATTTGCTCACATACAAGTGTGTGTGTGATGTAAGTTGGTGTGTGTGTAAGTGTGATTGTGTGTCTCTGTGTGTAAAGGTGTGTGTGTATGTATGTGTTACTGTGCAAGTGTGTATGTGTGGCTGCATGTGTATGTGTGTGTATTTGTGGCTGTGTATTTATGTATATAAGTGTAACTTCGAGTAATGTGAGTTTTTTGTGTGCTGTGAGTCTTATTGTGTATTGTGGTACAGTAATGTGCAGCATGAGTGTGTGATATACTCACACACTGCACATTACTGTGAGTTTTATTGCTGTTGAGACTGTGATACACTCACACCCTGCACATTACTGTGAGTTTTATTGCTGTGGAGTCTGTGTTATACTCACACATTTGCACTATACTGTGAGTTTTATTGCTGTGGAGTCAGTCACAGACAGACAGACACACACACACATACAGACACGCGCATACAGTCGGTCACAGGCAGACATACAGTCAGTCACACACACAGTCAGTCACAGACAGACACACACACAGTAACAGACAAACACATACAGTCGATCACAGGCAGACATACACACAGTCACATAAACACACAATCAGTCACAAACACACATGCAGTTAGTCATACACACAGTCAGTCACATACACTTACACACAAGTCAGCAATTTTGTTTATGATTAAAAAAGTGCATCTATCAATCTGTCCCCCCCCCCCCCCCCGTCAGCTATACCTCATTCTCACCTGGTCTGTGCCCTGCTGTTGTTTCTAGCCCTGCTGAGCACACTCAGTGCTCGGACACTATAAGACTGCTCCCTTGTGCTCCGCTGGATAAATGAATAAATAAAATGATCCCAGCGGCAAGGGCACCATGCAGGGACAACAATAACCAGGCGCCAGGTATAATTTCCTGGTGCCCAGGATTTGTTGAGCCCTGGTATATACCCATATATACCTACTGTACATTGTCGTTAATTATATCAGTCTGTATGCTGCCTAAGCATGTTAGCTTATTTACTCCACTTCTATCAAATCTATCAGGGGCTCCAGCCCCAGGTCTTTTGGAGACCTAGCAATGCCCCTGCCCAGCACCATATTGTACATACCTTACCCTTCAGTCCAGCAGCTTCCTCTCAGGCTGCCTACAGCAGAAGCCCCTATCACCTTACGCTCAGCCGACTCTGGCCATGACCAAATTTATTAAAGCGGCCCCAGGGTAGGTGGCCTACTGGGAATTTTCCCGGTAGGCCAGTCATGCCCTTCTCCCCTGCCTCATGAAAGAGGGAATTTCGAAATTAAGGCAAAAATAGTAGAGTTTGAAGTAAATGGGAGAATGTTTCCAACTCGGCCTCCTTGGCCTTAATTTGCAATTCCCTCTTTCATCAAGAAAAATAATACAAGTGGCAGAATACAATGCATAAGATAGCAGGGGTGACATTAAAGGCTAATGAGTGTGTAGTTGGGGCTTGAGGTAACATATTGTTGTAAATTAACTGGTAGGTTGGTGCATCACATTGCACTAGGTGAGATTGTGATATGTTATGGTGCAGTCAGATGTTTACACAGCACATTCAATTAGGGAGAAAGTGTTTGTTTGTGAGATACAGTTGGTAGATGTGAATTTCAGTGTCTATTGGTGGTACATTCTGTGTGAGAGAGAATGGGGTTTGAATGAGACTTGACTTTTTGTGACAAATGTCTAGGTTAGGAAGCATTAAAAAAAATAATCTATGTGTGGACAATGTAACATAATCCTGAAACCCGAAATAGATGCTTGCCCTGGGTCCCAGGGTCGATTCTGGGCGGGTGCACTAGGTGCACCGCACCCAGGCGCACGGGAGGAGAGGCGCTGAAGCAGGGAGCTCTCTCCCTAGAACATCCTCCTCCTTGTTAAACCAAGCACAGCAGCGACGGGTGCAAGCTCCGCCCCCGTCACGTTCTGTGATTGGCTTCAGGGAGGAGGACTTTCTCTATGGTATCTGCCAAGGCAGGGCACTTCTTCTGCCGGATGTGGTGTTCTGCCTCTGCAGACACCATAGAGAACGTCCTCCTCCCTGCAACCAATCACAGAACACGATGGGGGCGGAGCTTGCCCCCCGTCGCGCTGTGCTTGGATTAACAAGGAGGAGGAGGTACTAACAGCATAAATTGGGGGGGGGGGGGAGGTTTGAAATAAAATAAATAAATAAATGTGTGGTAGTGTGTGTCAATGTGTAGAAGTGTGTGTATAACGATAACGATGTGTGTGTTAATATGTGTGTTACTGTCTGTGTAAGTGTGTGTACACAAGTGTCTGTGCAAGTGTATCCTGTGTCTAAGTGTGTAAAGGCGGCTGTGTGTGTATTTATGTATGTGTGTGTATGACAGTGTGTGTATGACAGTGTGTGTATGACAGTGTGTGTATGACAGTGTGTAAGGGTGGCTTTCTGGCAGTGTGTGTAAAGGTGGCTGTGTGTGTGACAGTGTGTATAAGGGTGTCTGTGTAAATATATGTCTGTGAGGGTGACTAAGTATGTAACTGTTTGTGTGACTGAATGTATTTATGTGTGACTGTGTGTAAGTGTGCTCTTGCCCAGGACCCTCACTGCGCTCATCAATTTATCACATGGAAGGCACCAGTCCCCAACCAGCTGGCATCTATTTCCCGCCTCCTGCATTCAGCGTGTGTAGAGGGAAGACTGTGCAGAGGATTGACACACTTACACATATACATACACTTACACAGACATCCTTACACGCACACAGTTCTACACACCCTTACACACAGTCACACTTACAGAAAAATACACAAACACTCTTAGACATACACAGACACCCTTACATACAGTCACACTTACAGATACACTTACACACACACACACACACACACACACACACACACACACACACACACACTCTTAGACAGCCTTACACACAGTCACACACTTACATTTTATTTATTTTTACCAGAAAAATATATATGCTTGTGTGACACTGACAGTCACACTTACACAGAAATACACACACTCTTAAACACACAATCACCCTTACACATATACATACACAGACACCCTTACACACAGTCACACTTACATACACGCCCACACTTACATTTTTTTTTACCGAAAGAAAATAAACATATGCTTTTGTGACACTAACAGTCACACTTACACATATACATACACAGACACCCTTACAAACACAGTCACACTTACATCCACACACAGAAATACACACCCACGCAGTTATACAGTCACCCTTACACAGAAATTCACACACTCTTAAACACACAGTCACCCTTACACATATACATACACCCTTACACACTTACACACATAAATGCATGCCCACACTTACAGGCACACTCTTAGCCAGCCTTACACACAGTCACACACTTAAATTTATTTCTCTCCTTGGTGCGGTTACCTCTCGCCTGCGGTCCGCACCTCGAGGTGAGGCGCTGTTAGGGAGTGAACTCCCTAAAGCAGCGCCTCTGGATTCCTGGGTGCACCCAGGGGCAGATCCAGAGTCCGATCCAGGGGGGGGGTTGCATGGCACATTCCGTCTGTCTCTTCCTTCCCATGTCTGCCTGTCTCTCTCCTCTCCCTTCCCATGTCCGCCTGTCTCTCTCGTCCTCCTTCCCATGTCTGTCTTCGTATCCTCTTTTTTCCCATGTCTGTCTCTCTCCCATTGCTTCCCATGTCTGTCTGTCTCTCCTCTGCCTTCCCAGTTCACTCTCTTCCCCATGTATGTCTCTCCACCATCTCCACCATCTGTATTCTCTTCTCTCCCTTCAGTGTTCTCTCCTCTGTCCCCCAATGTTCCCCCCCCCAGTGTTCTCTCCTCTGTCCCCCATTGTCTCCCCAGTGTTCTCTCTATCCCCCTCCCCCAGTGTTCTTTTCTATCCCCCCTCCCCTTTCCCAGTGTTCTCTCTATCCCCCCTCCCCACCCCAGTGTTCTCTCTATCCCCCCTCCCCACCCCAGTGTTCTCTCTATCCCCCCTCCCCACCCCAGTGTTCTCTCTATCCCCCCTCCCCACCCCACTGTTCTCTCTATCCCCCCTCCCCACCCCACTGTTCTCTCTATCCCCCCTCCCCACCCCAGTGTTCTCTCCATCCCCCCTCCCCACCCCAGTGTTCTCTCCATCCCCCCTCCCCAGTGTTCTCTCCATCCCCCCTCTCCTATCCATGCTGCTTGCGCTCCCCGCATGTAGTAATGATGCAGAGCATCGTATTTCCGATGCTCTAAACCAACACTACGCGCGGGGAGCGCGAACAGCATGGATTGAGCTCTCGGTGTGTTTAACACACACGGAGCCGCTGAGGGAGCCGGGGAGAGGAGAGAACGCTGGGCGCACCTGTACTATGCGATCAGTGCTGATCGCATAGTGCAGGTGCAGTTACGGAAGGGCAGCGGGACCACCGAGCAGCTGCCTTGGGCCACCCAGGAGTAAGTGGGCCCGGGGCAGCTGCCCTGTTTGCCCTGCGTTAAAGACGGCCCTGACTGGGGAAGGCAGGAGAGGAGATAATGCTTTTATTGGATAAACTAACCGTGGCATATTGGCTGTGGCCTATTAATTGGCAAACTAGCATTGGTATATAAATGAGAAAACTGTCTGTGGCATATCAGTGGGCAAATTGGCTGTTGTATATTAATGGACAAACTGGCTGTGGCATATTAATGGGCAAAATAACTGACATATTAATGGGGAAACTGTGGCATATTTTAATGGACAAACTGGAATTTTTATTGGGCAAACTAACATTTTTAATAGGCAAACTGGCTGTTGCATATGTTAATGGCAAAGTGACTGTGGCATGTTAATTGGTACCTGACTCATTTAATGAGTGGAGAGAGAGACGGAAATAGGGGTATGGGAAGAGAGAGAGAGAGAGAGAGAGAGAGACAGACATGAGGGTATGGGAAGAGAGAGAGAGACAGACATGAGAGTATGAGTGGAGAGAGACAGACATGAGGGTATGAGTGGAGAGAGAGAGAGACGACATGGGGGTATGGGAAGAGAGAGACGGACATGAGGGTATGGGGATAGAGAGACGGACATGAGGGTATGGGGAGAGACAGACAGGCATGAGAATATGGGGAGAGAGAGAGAGAGACAGGCATGATGGTATGGGAAGAGAGAGAGAGAGAAGGACATGAGGGTATGGGAAGAGAGAGAGAGAGAAGGACATGAGGGTATGGGAAGAGAGAGACAGACATGAGGGTATGGGAAGAGAGAGAGAGAGACGGACATGAGGGTATTGGAAGAGAGAGAGAGAGCCGGACATGAGGGTATGAGTGGAGAGAGAGAGTTGACATGAGGGTATGGGAAGAGAGAGATAGGCATGAGGGTATGGGGAGAGAGAGACAGGCATGAGGGTATGGGGAGGGAGAGACGGACATGAGGGTATGGGGAGGGAGAGACGGGCATGAGGGTATGGGAAGAGAAAGAGAGATGGACATGAGGGTATGGAAAGAGAGCGAGACAGAAATAAGGGTGTGTGGAGAGAGAGAGATGGATGTGAGGGTATGGGGGAGAGAGACACATGAGTGACTGACATGGTGAGCATGGTGGAATATTATTTATCACTCCTTGTGTACTTATTTTCCAATGATGCTCAGTCAGACTAATGAGACTTTTTCTAGTTGAGCATCAAAGGAACGGTAGTTAAAACTCACTCTGCTAGCCAGCAAAAACTCTCCCATGTTGCTAGCTGAGCATCACAGAAATAAATAAAACCTCTACACAGTATCATAGCCAAATATATATCTTTATTTAAAATACAAGTTTGTGTTGGTCCTTTACAGCAAAATAACGTTTGTGCTCTCCTCCCCCTCTCATTAATAATAAAATGGGCATGTCTGGAACAGAAATGTCTAAAGGGGAGGAGTTTGTAATATAGCCACGCCCACCTGGGGGCGCCAAAAGAAAACCTGCACCCAGGCGCCTGTGACCCTAGGATCGGCCCTGCTGGGTCCCATTAACATTAAAGAGGGTCCTGACTGTTGGGTGGTTGGGAAACATTGAAGCCAAAGCCCAAAAACTGAGCCTTTTCAAGTTGACTATCTAGAGATTATTTTTATTGAATTTCCTTGTTTGCTGGTGTTATTCACACATACCAGTTGTTCCAAACACAAATTATTATTATAATATTAACTAATCTGTTTGTAAACGATGTTCTCAGTACATAACTGGTATTTGCACAGCAAGGTTTGATGTTTTATGTTATATACCGTATTTGCTCGATTATAAGACGAGGTTTTTTTCAGAAAAAAAAATCTGAAAACTACCCCTCGTCTTATAATCGAGGTCTTCTTATAATCTGACCTCAAATTGAGGTCAGATTATAAGACATGGATCCAGGTCCCCAGCAGAGCTGCAGGGGACCTGAATCCCCCTCTCTAGCAGCAGGGGATGTCTGCGCAACGAGCGCAGACTCCCCTGCTTCCGCCCGGCACGACCGCCGGGGCTTCTGTGAAGAAGCCGGGTACTTCCGCTTTCGTCACAGAAGTCCCAGCGAGCGTGCCGGGCGGCAGCAGGGGAGTCTGCGCTCGTCGCGCAGACTTCCTCTGCTGCCCCACTAGCCACCAGGGAAAAGCGGACAGCTGGGGGTTGTCTGCACGATACGTGCAGACATCCTCCATGCTGCCCGACACGGCAGACTATTATTACGGACAGCTGTCCGTCATAATAGACTGCCGTGTCGGGCAGCATGGAGGATGTATGCAAGTATCGTGCAGACATCCCCCGGCTGCCCCCACTAGCCACCAGGGATCAAGGTAAGGGGAAGGGAGGGAGGGGGACAGAGAGACAGGGGGGAGGGAGGGGGTTAAGAGACAGAGACAAGGGGAGGGAAGGGGTTAAGAGACAGACAAGGGGAGGGAAGGGGTTAAGAGACAGAGACAAGGGGAGGGAAGGGGTTAAGAGACAGAGACAAGGGGAGGGAAGGGGTTAAGAGACAGAGACAAGGGGAGGGAAGGGGTTAAGAGACAGAGACAAGGGGAGGGAAGGGGTTAAGAGACAGAGACAAGGGGAGTGAGGAGGTTAAGAGACAGAGACAAGGGGAGTGAGGGGGTTAAGAGACAGAGACAAGGGGAGTGAGGGGGTTAAGAGACAGAGACAAGGGGAGTGAGGGGGTTAAGAGACAGAGACAAGGGGAGTGAGGGGGTTAAGAGACAGAGACAAGGGGAGTGAGGGGGTTAAGAGACAGACAAGGGGAGGGGGAGAGAGAGAAAAATGGGGGCAAGGGAAAGAGAAAGGCAGCATTGGCACATAAAAAGAAATAAAAACTAGAAATACATTTTTTGATATCATAATTTTTTATTAAAAAAGCAATTTACATGTGAATATATACAAGTTTAACTTTTTTCCTATAGGGTAGTCTTATATTCAGGATTTTAGTTTTTTTCCTAAAGGAATATCCAAAGTTTGGGGGGTCGTCTTATAATCAGGGTCGTCTTATAATCGAGCAAATACGGTAAGTCTTAAGTAATATTGTGCATTCCAAATATATGTACATAGTATAAACTAAACCACAGAATCCTTCCAAGCCAGTGATGGCCTTACTGTACCTGTTACTGAGACTGCATCATTACCTTCTTCCAATGACAGCTATTTCCATATTTAATATGTGAACATTTTCCATTCTAGATGACTAGTTCAATTAGCTGAAGCTAAACTCTAATATGAAACCATGGGAATTTTCAGATACACTTGCTAATTTTATTATCAAGAATTACCACATGGATACAATCTTACAGTGCCTTGACCTAAAAAATAAGAACACAACATATTCTAGACATATCTCAACAAAAGCAAGAGAGGCTTCATAAGGGTAGTGTAATGTATTATTAGGATTTGCCACCAGCTATAAAGTGATCCGTCATCTAAGATTTTTGAGGCTGTTGCATCATGGGAACATTTCACAAAATGGCTCCAGGCAATAAACACATAACTTTCTTTTTCCCTTTCACTGAAATATATGGAAACAAACACAAAAAAACATCTTGGCATCTATTCTACACAATTTTACTTTAAATGCACAGATAATCTAGTTCCATCTTATGTGGTACTAAGTGGTAGAGTGCCTTTAACTTGCCTTTTCATAACTTAGTTGGATAAGCAATACTGATGCACCCAGTATTGTGGGAAGGTAATAACAGTAATAATGTGCTGTAGGCGTTTCTAGAAATGCCATGGTGGTCATAGATGCATTCATAGGACAGAGGAGCTCACAATGATAAGCAATGCTGGCATGGATGTTAGCCCCATCTCTAATAACCTACATGAGGATAGTTTGTGTGATGTTCTAATGCAAAGAATATAATTTACTACTTGTTCCTCTCTGAGTTGCAAACTAACTACCATATAAGCAGATTAGCAGCTCCTTGGAGTCCCCACTTGCTTAGGGCCCCTCCACTATGCGGAACTGAGTGGAGACATCTGTAGAAGGTGAAACATGTTGCGTGGGAGGATCAGGCTGCTACAGACACGGTGCACTTTAAAGAGACTTTATCTTCACTGAACATTGCTGTTTTTAATGTAAGGTTTTTACTCTTTTTTTATGCTGGATTAAAAACGTGGAGGTTGATTGAGGATTCCAGCTATCTGCCATACCCCTATGGGAGCTCCTGGATGCATTTATAACTGAGCATATTGCTCAAGAAAATGTGAGTGGACTTTTCCTGTTTTTAACCACCACAAATCACTCTGTTTTAAGCATAATTCAGTATTATGTATTTTTATATTTTTCCCTTTGTATAAACACATGGAGGAGACCATACTTCATTATAAGGTAATTAAAGTGCGTGGAGTGTTGGGAGTAGTGCACTCATTTACTGGTTGTATTGTTATATATCCATAATTCTTTTTAATTTTTTTTCAACACGTTATAATTTGTTAATGAGCATCTTCATACAATTCTTCCATCCTTAAACATAATTAACAATTATAGCTCTAACCATAGAATCTTTTGGCAATACAGCTTTAAATTACATTACAACATTACAATATTACAAACATAACATATACACTTGTGCACCTCCAGGGGGGTAATGATAGAAGAGACCCTAAAAACTATAATAATATTTTTATGCACTCTTTAGCCACTTTGGCATTTCAATGGGCTCTGCCACTTACCCACCCCATGCCTTGTTCCATACGAAGCTGGAATAGGACCTGCTAACTCAGTTGCCACCAGAGGATCAAGCAGGTTCTACCCCAGTTTTTATCAATACTAGATTTTGTTGCCACAAAAAGATGTGTGGTTATCATATACTGCATCTCAGATATGTTCGGCCAATTGAGATGAAGTAATGCCTTCTGTGGACTGTCCCAACAATTGGTGTAGTGCATACCTGCATCTACTATCCGGTAGAGATGGTATGACCTTTATGATCCTAAAAGCTTTACAACCTGAGTGTTTCCTTTGAAGCTGGAACTGATGTTACAAGGTGTGAAATGTTACACTGAGTTAGTTGCCAGCAAGTCTATCCAGCATACGTCTGCATCCCCTCATAGATAGTAGGTTTTTTTTATATGCTAATTGACTCTTACCAGTTAGAAGTATTGTCCTGCAAAAGTCATCTCCCAAACATGCATTAATAATAACTGACAGATTATTAATCATGCCTCCGTTTGGAAAAATTTTGACAGGGAAGAGTACACCCTACAAAATGAGTACAAATATGGCTGGTGCAACTTGAGCCATTTGGAAGTTATTTTGAAGTCTGTGGTATAGAGTCATGGTTAGCAAGTGTGACATATCTATGGACTTCATAAATTGCAACAAATGAATACAGGCAAGAATTATGTATGTGACATGCATGGGCAGGGCCGGCGCCACCAGTAAGGCGACCTTGACAGCTGCCTAGGGCGCATCTTAGCTGGGGTGCCGGAAACCTGCTTTAAAAAAAAAAATCCTCCCCCTTACTTACCTCCTCGCTGCTGCTTTGTCTCGGGTGCAGGTCCGTGGCTGTGAGGGAAGCGTTGTGCGCTCCCCTCCAGCCAATGCGCATTCAATAAAGTTTAAACAAACTTTTTTTTTAAACAAATTTTATTGAATGCGCATTGGCTGGAGGGGAGCACACAACGCTTCCCTCACAGCCACGGACCTGCACCGGAGACAGAGCAGCAGAGAGGAGGTAAGTAAGGGGGAAGGTGTGAGGATCCTGGCATATTGTGTGGCATAATAATGATTATTATGCCACACAATATTCCAGGATTTAGGATTATTAAATAATCCTGGCATATTGTGGGGGAAAGTCCTGGCATTTTGGGTGGCTAAGTCCTGGCATATTGTGGGGGAAAGTCCTGGCATATTGTGGGGGAAAGTCCTGGCATATTGGGTGGCTAACTCCTGGCATATTGTGGGGGAAAATCCTGGCATATTGGGTGGCTAAATCCTGGCATATTGTGGGGGAAAATCCTGGCATATTGGGTGGCTAAATCCTGGCATATTGAGGAGCATAATCCTGGGATATTGAGGGGAATAATCCTGGCATATTGAGGGGAATAATAATATGATAATGTGTGTGTGTGGGGGGGGGGGGGGGCGGCAATTTTTATTTTGCCTAGGGCGGCAAAATTCCTTGCACCGGCCCTGTGCATGGGAGGGAAATTAGAAACAAGATTCCATATTTTGACTGGGGTAGTTACACCACACGTGGGGGAGGAAAATTCTAGGTACACCTTCCCACCTCTGGGCCGGCTTGGAAACCTGAGTTGACATGACAAGGTATAAATCTAATGATGGAACAATGTCCATTGTGCTTACTAGGGGCCAAGATCTAATTTTGTGTAAGTTGCCGTCATTTCCTTGCCACAGTCCCTCGGACAGAAAATACTGGTACTCCTCCATCTGAGTAGTTAGGTTTTCGGTTAATTTCTCCTTTTTACTTTTATCTGTTTTGGTGTAAATAATTTGTCATCTGTTTTATTTTATGTATGCATTGTGACTATTCTTTTGTTCATAATAAATATTCCTTTATTAAGTTCTGACTTTGTCTGGTAAAGAGACTCACGTTACCTGATTAGACCAATTTATTGGTAATTCAAATCGCATAGATATTGTGTTAAAGCATATCTTGTGGGTTTAGACTAATTTGCTTGGGGGACCAAGGCACCCCATTAATAAATTGTCTTGGTGTTAGGACATTAGTTAGATCAGTATATTTAAGTGTGGGTGGTGTTAAAGGGGGGTTATATCATTATTTCTAGTCTAGGGCAGACATATAGTTAATTTTAACCCTTGCACCACCATAACCCAGTCACATATGTTCAAAATATGTTCTAATTTTAAATAAGTGCAAACAAACAAACACAGCTAGGAGTGAAACACTAGCTGTGTTCAGGCACTGCTCACTTGGTCACTTATAGGCGCAGTGTATTTCTTGTTTATTTGTTTTTATGTTCTATTTTTACCTGACTCAATTTAATCAATTTGTTAAAGATTATCGTCCATTTGACCTTGATTTGGTTGCATCCCCACCAAATATGTAAGTAATCTCCCACCTTACTTTCACAGCACCAACATACATTCACCGGTTGTATTATTTTATGTTTTAACTAGAAGTAGAGCACTATTTTGTTTTTGGTGCTGCTTCTCCCATCACATATGGCGCAGTATATTGTCTTTTGATTTTTTTCCATATAAGGACTGTTAAAACCAGGTGTGTTGCTAGGTCTCCAAAAGATCTGGGACTGGAGCCCATGTTGTCGCTGCTGGGATCATTTTTTTTTTATTTTTATCCAGCAGAGCGTGAGGGAGCAGTGTGTGCAACTGCTGCAGAGACTTCCTGCCCCGCCCCCACACGCACTATAATGTCCGGGTGCCAGGTGTGCTCAACAGGGCTAGAAACAAAGATGGTCTGCTCCTGTGTGAGAGGCACAGACCAGGCTGGAATGAGATATAGCAGCAAGGAGGGAGGACTAGGGATGCCACCTGGTCAGTATTTTACCGGCAGGCTGGTAAAAAATGTACTTGGTGCCAATGTTAAGTCTGTGGAGGCAGTAGAAAAGATGACAACCCTAGGGAGGACATATTGACATATGTACTATTTTTTTTAATCTTAAAACAACAAAAAACTGCTGACTTGTGTGTAAGTGAATGTGACTGACTGCATGTGTGTGTCTGTCTGAGTGTATGTGACTGACTGCATGTGTGTGTCTGTCTGTGTATGTGGCTGACTGCATGTGTGTGTCTGTGTGTGTGACTGACTGCATGTGTGTCTGGCTGTGACTGCACGTGTGTGTCTGTCTGTGACTGACTGTATGTCTGTCTGTCTGTGACTGACTGTATGTGTCCGTCTGTCTGTGACTGACTGTATGTGTCCGTCTGTCTGTGACTGACTGTATGTGTCCGTCTGTCTGTGACTGACTGTATGTGTCCGTCTGTCTGTGACTGACTGTATGTGTCTGTCTGTCTGTGACTGACTATATGTGTCTGTCTGTCTGTCTGTGACTGACTGTGTATGTGACTTCATGTGATTGTGTGTATGTGTTGTTGTTTGGCACCAAGATTTTTTTACTGGCTCCTTAAACTTAGTTAAACTTGTCAAGCCCTGTTAAATAGAATATTAACAATACATGCATATTTATATTATTGATATGATTATGCCAATGAGCAATAGGTATATATAATAGGTGTACTGTTGTATATATAATGCAAAAATAAATATACCAAAATAAATATCTAAATGATTGGGGGTATGTAATAAGGGGTTTCTAACTACGCCTCTGCTAGCACTGGATGTTCCTAAGTGTTCAGTAACATTAGCACCCACACGCTGTCTCACACATTGTCTCTCTACCACACACTGTCTCACACAGACACACCTAACAAGCACGCATTCTCATACAGACACACACACAAGCAAACTGTCTCACACACACATAACAAGAACACTGTCTCACACACACACACACACACACACACACAAGGTCACTCTCTCAACACACACACATTGTCGCTAACAGTTTCTCACCAGGATCGGTCCAAGGCATTGGGCTTGCGGGGTCAAGAATTGAAATGCTGCCTCCTCTCCCCCATGTGCACACACACAATCATGCACGCACCTACATAAAACACAGTGTCACACACAGATAGAATCACAAAGAAACACATAAGCCAGCAGTGTGTTCTTAAAATTGTAATATTTAAGAAATACAGCACTATATAAGTGTGTAAATAAAAAAAAAAATCATTCATCAATATTGTGTGTATAATGTACCAAACAGTATAGAGAGGGTTAAATAAACTACCAATTAAAGAACAGCTGCTAGTGCTGCAACAGAATCCCTGCTTTAAAAAGATGGCCTGTAAGCGAATAAAAAAACTGCAGACAGAATTTAAATATACACAATTTCTAATGATTCAAATGTACATAAAATAATTTAATACATATAAATAAACGATAAACAAAAATATACACACAAAATTGACAAACAATTAAATAAACATGTGTTCTCTGGCATAAATGTACTAACAAACCATCAAAATACATAGATATATAAAACACTATCTATAGACCACTAAAATATCTGATAAAAATCAAAATAGGGAAAATACCTTACCTGGTAACCGTATGGGCTCGCTGGGTGTGATCTGGCCACGGGCCCCAGCACTAGCTGTCACCACAAACTCCAGGGAAACGTTGTACATGGTCCCGTGAGGATGAGCCAGGCTCAGGCCATAAAAAACAAAGATGGCAAGTATAGCCAACAGGGGGTGAGGAGAGGTGCGTGTGCCCACTGGCTGCACATAGGGTTGCCACCTGGCCGGTATTTGGGGTCTCGGGGCCATGGCCAGTATATGTAATATACCGGCAACACAAGGCCCGGTATTTTCCTCCCCCGTTCCCCAGCCAGTACTTACCTCCTTGCTGCTGTCTCCCGGTGCAGGTCCGTGGCTGTGAGGGAAGCGTTGTGCGCTCCCCTCCAGCCGTGCGGCTTTAATGAAGTTTGTAAAAAAAAAAAGTTTAAACAAACTTTATTGAGCGCACAACGCTTCCCTCACAGCCACGGACCTGCACCGGGAGACAACAGCAAGGAGGTAAGTACTGGCTGGGGAAGGGGGAGGAGGGTGGCATAACGAGCATACTGAGGGTCAAAATCCTGGGATAGTGAGGGTCAAAATCCTGGGATAGTGAGGGTCAAAATCCTGGCATATTAAATTGCAATATCCTGGCATATAAAGTGTCAATACTCTGGCATATTAATTGGCAATATCCTGGCATATTAAATGGCTATATCCTGCATATTAAGTGGCAATATCCTGGCATATTAATTGACAATACCCTGGCATATTAAGTGGCAATACCCTGGCATTTTAATTGGCAATATCCTGGCATATTGAGGTGCAAAATCCTGGCATATTAAAATGGGAAAAGAATGGCATATTGAGGGGCAAAATCCTGGCATATTAAAAAGGGAAAAGAATGGCATATTGAGGGGCAAAATACTTGCATACTGAGGGGCAAATTATTGGCCTACTGAGGGGCAAAATACTGGCATACTGAGGGGCAAAATACTGGCATACTGAGGGGCAAAACACTGGCATATTGAGGGCAAAATACTGGCATATTAAATGGCAAAAGAATGGCATATTGAATGACTAAATCCTGGCATATATTTAGGGCAAAATACTGACTTATTGAGTGGCAAAATATTACTGGCATATTGAGTGACAAAATATTACTGGCATATTGACCACTGATCCCAACCACCCTCCATATTACACTAGACCGAGATTACATGCTTGTGAGGGTAGGTGGGGCGAGTGGGAGATATTGTCGGGGGGGGGGGGGGTAGTTTGTGAGAGTGAGAGAGTGAGTAAAAGTCTGTGTGTGAGCAAGAGAGACAGTCTGTGTATGAGAAACTGCTTGTCTTTGTGTGTGATAGACAGCTTGTCTGCTTGTGTGATAGACAGCGTGTGTGAGACAGTGTGTGCGAGAAAGCTTGTTTGCAAGTGTGAGAGACAGATTGTGTGTGCATTTGATATACAAATATATATATATATATATTTTATGTATACCGTATTTGCTCGATTATAAGACGAGGTTTTTTTCAGAAAAATCCCCCTCGTCTTATAATCGAGGTTGTCTTATAATCTGACCTCAAACTGAGGTCAGACTATAAGACTGGGATCCAGTTCCCCCACAGAGCTGCAGGGGACCTGGATTCCCTTCTCTAACAGCAGGGGATGAGCGCAGACTCCCCCTGCTGCCGCACGGCACGTCCGCCGGGACTTCTATGATGAAGCCGGGTACTTCCGCTGCAGACATCCTCCAGCTGCCCTCACTAGCCACCAGGGATCATGAAACAGGTGAGGGGGAGGGAGGGGGGATAGAGAGACAGGGGGAGGGGGGGTGACAGAGCAACAAGGGGAGGGAGGGGGGAAGAGAGACAGGAGGAGGGGGGGACAGAGCAACAAGGGGAGGGAGGGGGGAAGAGACAGAGACAAGGGGAGGGAGGGGGGGAGAGACAGAGACAAGGGGAGGGAGGGGGGACAGAGACAAGGGGAGGGAGGGGGGAGAGACAGAGACAAGGGGAGGGAGGGGGTTTGAAGAGACAGAGACAAGGGGAGGGAGGGGGTGCAGAAACAAAGACAAGGGGAGCGAGGGGGGAGAGAGAGACAACACTAAGGGGGGGAGAGAGAGAGAGAGAGAGAAAGCTGGTGGCAAGGGAAAGAGAGAGGCAGCATTGGCACATAAAAAGAAATAAAAACAAGAAATACATGTTTTGATATCATAATTTTTTATTAAAAAAGCAATTTACATGTGAATATATACAAGTTGAACTTTTTTCCTATAGGGTAGTCTTAAATTCAGGCTTTTAGTTTTTTTCCTAATGGAATATTAGTTTGGGGGGTTGTCTTATAATCAGGGTCGTCTTATAATCGAGCAAATACGGTATATACACACGCTTCTCACTGGCATGATATACAAATAATATATATAATTTCAGTGATAATCTGCCCCCTTTGTGGATCCACCCCTCATGGCCCCTCCCTCTGGTAGCTCTGCCCACACATGGCCGGTATTTTTTTTGAGGAAAAGGTGGCAACCCTAGCTGCACAGTGCTTCTGGGAAAGCACTTCACCTGGCTTTTTTTGTGTCATAGGGCAGCTTGCAAGGTGGCAGTTCAAAACACCCTCATTATTAGGTTAGGTTGTGTGCAGTCCTAGCGCAACATGGGACCCCACTTTAAGCAGCAGAAACTCTTAAAGAGCCAGCTCTCACTATCACCTCTGCAAGCAGTGGCTGAACTAGAAACCACAGAGCCTATCATTCTACCTTAACGGCTTGCCTTGGGACTTCATAATTATGTACGCGTAATAATTATGCCAGCGCTGCTGCTATGTTGGTCACCATGGTGACCCGAACCAGTTCCTCCTCCAAACTGGCTGACACCCTAAGACAGGAGTGTTCCAGTTTTTCTGTAGTATACCACTTCACCAAAAATATATGTGTGCATGGGCCGGATTAATTTTTCATCGAATAAAAATTATATGATATATATATTCACGTATAAAATTCACAGTAATGTTCATTGTGTGAGTGTATCACACATTACTATATCACAACACACAAGACTCACAACAAGAAAAAAACCACATTAATTACTCACACTTATACTCAAATACGCAAACATACATGCAGTGACACAATCACACAGTCAAACTTTTTAAATACTATATATCTTTATTTGGAGTTATTAGATTATAAACTTATCTTCTAAATATTCACAATCACACACCAACTTACACCACACACACACTTGTGTGAGAAGATTACCCTTACACGCACCCTTACATACAGAGAGATTTATTTTCCTCCAATCCCTGCAGCTAGTGTTCTATCAACAAGTTTGAATGCTCCTACAGTGTCATAGCGCGAGGGGGCGGAGCATGCACCCCTTGCGCTGTTATCAGCTGGATGCGCCCGACTTGGCAACTGCACTAATACTGTACCCACAGGTGGCCTTGTGCCATCTCTGAGCCCAAACCGTTGTCATACACGCCAGGACACACTCCCTTACAGACACAGTCAGCCCGAAAATACACACTTACAGACACACACACACACACAGCCAGCACCTACACTCACTTACATGTACACTTAGTCAGCACACACTCACATTCTGACCCATTCAGACAGCACACCCTCACTCACATTCAGACACACACTCACATTCAGACACGCTCAGCCAGTACACTCACTCACAGACACACTCACAAGCATACTCAGCCAGCACACACACTCACTCACAGACATACTTACCCAGCTCACTCACAGACACACAGAGACTCACCACACTCAGCAGGCAGTGACACATCAGCAGATATTCTTTTTTAATGCAACTAGTTGCCGAACATCAGGCCTGCATGGAGATTCTACTTTCACACGCAGCGCTGCCCTCATTCTAAAAGGAAAAGCGTGCGGTCCAGGAGAACAGCATGACCGCACGCAAATAGAAAAGAAAACGAGGGCAGTCACGTGAGGGCGGCATGAAGTGGAATTACGAGTTCATGCTCTGGTCACATGTCCGATGCCTCTGCCCTACACGCAGCCAAAAACACACAGGGCTGCGTGAGGGCTTGATCACCACGCCGGATATGAACTTACATCATATCCGGCGTGTAGGGAGAAAAAAAAAACGGAGACTCGGAGCTAAAGCATACTTTAGCCCCAGAGTCTCCATTTGGGTCTATGATCGGGAGATCCCCATAGTTTTAGTCCCCAAACTCACTTTTGTGCAAGTTCAAGACTACTGCTTGTATTATGCATAGGCTTTTTTCAAGTGTGATTTGATTCAGGCGTTCTGCATTATCACATTTTAAATATTTAACTCAACAAGTGATTAATCTGCATGTTTACTGCAGGTGCGGCAGCACTGATTATATAGACATGGAGGCTATAAAGTTTTGTTTCATTTTGTCACTTCTTGTGCTCCTCTAACTGAATACATTGTGTGGATTCTAAGCGATCTTACTCTTGTACACAGTAGGATCACTTAACAGTGCAACAAATTCTCTGATGACATCACCAGAGAGACAGGAAATGAAATTATTCTCATTGGTCCCTGCAGAAAAGAAGCAAATTACTTTTACTCTAGCTAGTGTGAGCAATCCTGGTTTCTTGGAAACTGCTTGTAATTTCATAATTTCATCTAGCTGTAAGTATTTTATATTTTAAGCAATGCAAAATGTAAAACATGCATTTTAAAGTACTTTGAAAGCACATTAATATGCATTAATATATTGGAAGTCCCTTTAATTTCTTAACTAATGTCTAATTCAAATTAGAAAAGGCATTGTCATTATTTGTTCAAGTTGAAATAGGACTCCAACTGGCATGTAATTATAGCTATCGAAAACAAATTAGCGATTATAATAATTTTAATTAATGTATACAAGATAGATTATTAACCTTTTTTCAAGTGACCACAAATTGTAATTTCATTACCACTTTCACAAATGCTCACATCACTGCATAGAAATTAAAATATATGTCTAAAGAATTTTAAGGATGTGACAATTGAACAGCTGTTTTTTTCCTAGCCACTTGTTAATGGAAAATATGAATGCTGTTCAACCAGCGCCCTCTTTCAACATCGCCCCTTATCATAACAAGTACAATTTGATACACGTGTCCCAGTGACTCTTGTTTACAATCAGTAGACAGGAGCGCTACGAACAGTGGAAGTTGTAGTCATGATTGATCGCATCTGAGTTGTGAGACCAGCATCTTGAACTACATCTCCCATAAACAAGGCAAACAAGAATCTCCGATTAATGTTGACAAAACATACCGAAGCCAACCAATCATCGAGCAGTTTTTGTAATGATTGTCATGTTGCTTAACCAGTAGAGCGATATATTTTTTCCCAACCCCCTAACCAATAACTGCTAAGTATAACTTTCCACCAATCGCGACTATACTTTGGTTGATTGACGCATAGCGCGACCAGTACAATGTCGCGCTGTAGCTTAATGCCTGCCCTCAGGGGGTTTTAAGAGGTAGAGATTAGGTAATGGCGACGGGTTTGGTAAGTAGATTAAGAAAGTTTTGTCGTGACAAGTTGTTAAATAACCGTGGGACGCATGACAGTTGAGTGGTGAAGCGACCGATGCCGGGGGACGGTCCGGGGACTGTGTTTTTGTGTTGTTAGTCCGGGCGGTGAGGTAGATACGGTCGTGCTTTGCTTGTGACGTTCATTGTTTGTGTCTATGTTGTTGTTTCTTGGCTGGGAACTCGTCCATTCATTTCCGGGCGGTGACAGGGTGTCCAATCCCCCCAGGCTCAACTCAACGGGCAACTAGTGCTGACCGAGAGTCGGGAGGTGTCTGACAATTTATTCAATCTTGCTTTCTCGCCTCCCAGCTGTTGTGTACTGGGCCATTCAATGCATTCATTCTCCATTTCCCCGGCCTGACAGCGCCTCTGTCTTTATTCTCTGCTAGGGCACACTCCAGCATACACCGAAATAAAGGGTTTATTAAACATCCAACTGGCACCTGTTTATTATCTCTTCAGCGATAGTCCAAATACCGGACAGTGATTTGCTTTATAATTAAAATCAGCTGTTGTACTTGACGTTTCAGTAAAAGACTCCAGAGTGATGGATGCAGTTTGCGATGGAGACCATGATCTATATAACTACAGATTATCCGTGGCTTCCAAGTCTCCGTCATTACTTTGATGGGACTTTGTCGCCTAAATAGTGCTGGTATAACGTCACGTATTTGATTTAGGTGACCTGTAATCAAATGTATAGTTAAAGATTAAAAAAGGTGTTCTTTAATGGACCCAAAGTGTATTCAATTGTCTTCTAGGCAGACACTAGAAAATTAGTATTGCAAGCGGGTCCAAAACTTATCTTGGCCCAAACCCTCTGGGTAGAGGGGGATTGCCCAGTTCTCCTGTTCCTAGTTTTCTAAATTTATTAAATATTTCGGGCCAACGTAGTTGATCTGTGCTTGGACCCCAATGCGATTTAGGCCGGAGGAACATAAATGAATTGGCGAAATCATTCATTAAGCCGACCAATGAAGACCCATAGATGGATCAATTTGGGGATTAAGTAAAATCACAATAATAAGCTGTCTAAGTACTCGGAGGATTGTACCTTGTTTATGTATTGCTTCAGATGGTGTGTGTGTATAAAATACGCGAAGCAACCTGCCATTGGCCTTGGAGCCTATAGTTGGCTGTACGTTTCGTGAATCCTATTCCTTCCCTATATATGTGTATTGCTGTCGAAATTAAGTGTGTTCTCTATCTAGTTCAGCAAATAAAACCATCACGCACTATTTCCGTGCATTTAATTTAAATTATGTGGCTTGCCCGTTAATGTTAAATAAAGACTATGTAAACTGCTTGCGTGAGTTTTCTTTCCCTTGTTATTAATAAATGCACACTAGTCCGTGACGTTCAGCTCGCTGGGAAAAGCTGGCATCAAGGTGTATAAACTTCGACCTTTAATTTTGTTAACCCCTTGGAGTAGTGCAATGGTCTCATTCTGCGATGGATGTTGTGGAGAATGAATGGGAGTTCACTGCGCATGCGCGCTGAGTTTATCAACAAGTCCTCACGTGACGCAGGGTGGACTAAAACATTTTTTTTCTATCGAGATACTTTCGGTTTCTTGATCCATTTACTAATTTAGGGGTACCAGCCCGGAACACCGTGTTCCTAAAGAATTGCACGTACTGTAACGTATTTGTTAATTTTTACGAAAATGGGAGGAAAGCGAGTGTGTTTATCCCCTTCACAATTTGTATTCCCTCCCCCATTTCCGAAAGATTGTTTTGATGCGTTATCCGTAGCTTGCACAGGCCTCGGATGATTCAAGTGGCTTCTTAGACATTACACACTGACTGGCTGCGTAATACATTTAGAACGTGTAGGTAATTATACTTATGCTGACCAACATTATACACCTTTCCAACAAACCTATTTTTCTAAAGTAAAAAAAAAATTGCTTCTGTGTAGCTAGTATGTGATTCAAAGTGCAAATTGTTTGATACCCAGCTGGTTGTAGAATTAAAAAAAAAATGTGCATATATATAATTTGTTCCTAATAAATAATAAACATTTTGGCAAATCCCAATGTGTTCTTCCAGTCAGTTATAAAAAAAAAAATGTTTTATATGTAATATTCTTCTGCTCTGTATGGAGTCAAGAGGACATAAATTAGACCTATGCGAACAAAAGGTTCAAATAGGCTTACAGTCTAAAAGGATATTATTCTATAGGGAACCATTTTTGTTTCTGGCTACTGAAAGTTGACCTATTGTGCTAATGTATATGCCACAAAAGAGCCTTTACACATAATGGGCACAGACATGTAAATACAACAAAATTTATATATAAGTGTGTGCGTATTTAAAATAACTGATAAAGAAAAGGGATAAACTTTGGCGCTTAATCCACACTAATGGCTAGTGCACTTGGTGACCACCACATTCTAATATTTTAAATAATGTTCTAATGGATGAACTTTGGCAATTAAATAGTTGACATTTTGGGAAATTTCAATGGGTTTAATTTGTGAATTCCAGATGTGGTTTAAAGGGACTCTGTCAACCTAAATATACTATGAATTTAGAGATCTGTTCTTTGTGTTGGCCGATTTACTTGCAAATGCATAAAAAAGAGAAACCTGTTTTAAAATGTTTGTGGTGTCTCCTGCTTATGACAACACACTGTGACTTGATATGAAGATTGCATATTTCCCATTGAAAAGTAGGTAGTTTGCACATTATGTCACAAACAGAACACACAACTGACACATTTAAAACATATATTTCTTATTTTAGGCATTTGTCTGCAATTCTGCTAACACAGTATAGACCATTTTTTTTATTTTCTACATTCACTGTATAAGCAATGTTTAAATTCAGTCCATTTCAATTTGTTAAAACTGTCTTTACATCATTATGAAGTAACCAGAATAATACATTTTGTAAATTTATGAATAATAGTTTTTAAATTACTGTCCATTTCAAATTTTGGGTTACCTAAATAATCTAGTAATGGAAATATTCTCTATAGTGCACATATTTGTTTTGTCCAAGTACATTTTTAAGTTTTTCTTTAGATTATGGTGTTTTATTTCCTAATTGAATGTTCTTATAAAAACACAGGTTTAAGTGTAATACTGCTCTATGGCCACAGGAGGTCACTGATCAAATATAAATATTTGAGTTAATCACAATGATGCAGATAGCATCGTTTGGCAAGTCTCTGTGTGTATCTGTTTGCATGTATGCCCATAATAGAACATAAGACCTACTATTTTTGCCATTGGTGAAGCAGGCAAAACCTAATTTCATTCACGTTTCTCACACTTGTGGGTTAAATGCACAGTTTTCTCTGTTTTTAAAAGCCACCTTGTCATTCCTTATAGTAATATATTGTGGCATGTGCAGAGAGATCTTAAACTCTTGCAGCTAATTATAACTCTAGAGAACATGTAACTTGTTGTTCAGCTTTAGTTGTAATTATACATTGCAAGATTGATTCATGCAATTCCAGTAGCTCCCTCAAATATGTATTTAGTTTTAGTATGTGAAAGGTATTTACCATATAATGAACATGCTAAGCAGATGTAAGGAGCGCATCATGGTGATTGATTCTAAATTTACGTTCGAGTTGGAAAAAAGTTGTATGTGTGAAAGTTCTATAGAATAGCACTTTGGACACAGGCACTTGTTTTGCAAGGTAGCTGAAGTCGCCCCATGATGTTCTGAAGATGTGACTTGACATTTTTTTGTTTGTTGAAAATCATACAGTTGACTCTCCATTGGAGATAAATAAATCAAATCTTCTTAGGCTGTCCATACATATTGTGTTTGCATTCTTCAGTTACTGGTATGTATGTGTAGTATTGCATTTCCAAACTCTTGGTTAAATAAAATTAGGTGCATTCCAGAGTATGATGTAATGTGTTATGAGAAAGTGTTTCTGTTTTGGTCTTTTATTTATTTAGTTTTGCTTTAGTGGCTTTCCTTTAATGATATTTGAGAGGTCCATTCTTAGTATTTAGGGTATTGCCAACTCAATTTGAACTTGCTGTTCCATAGCTTACAGCTGAGTGTGGCTGTAAAACTCTGTGCACAGATGTAACCACAAACTCTGTTTGTTTCCAGTGTGAGGAGAGTGTCACCAAACCTTTTAAGGTTACAGCCTATTCCATTGATATTTTGTTCTACTATGTTTGAAACTGCAAAGTAGTTACAACAAAGGTACAGTTTGTAATACAAATGGTGTACACAATGTCTTTGTATATGCTAGTACTGTTTAGGAGTAATTTATTTCAGAGGCATTAAAGATAGGTAGACAATGTAATAGAGCAGCAGGAAGTGCTAGCAGAATGCTTGGTTGTATAGGGAGAGGTACTGGCAGTGAAAAGAGGGAAGTACTAAAGCCATTGTACAGAGCACCGGTGAGACTTCACTTGGAATACTGTACACAGTATTGGATTTTGGTGAGAGTTCAGAGGATAGTTCTGAAACTGGTTCATGGTTGCAGGAAACAACTTACCAGGAAAGGTTAAAGCATCTTAACATGTATAGCTTGGAGCAGAGGCGTAACTAGAAACCACGGGGCCCTGGTGCAAAAATTGCCCCGGGGCCCCCCGACCCCACCATGCAACTCCACCCCAGAAATGCCACTTACATGCCTCCCAACTGTTCTGCTTTGTGCCTGGCCTTTTTTTTTCTACCTAGGATAGACTTATACCTATTCCATGCATGCTGAAACTCCTTCACTGTATTAACCTTTACCACTTCCACTGGAAGGCTATTCCATGCATCCACTACCCTCTCAGTAAAGTAATACTTTTATTAGTCCCTGGCATTATCTTATATCTAGGATAGCCTTATACCTATCCCATGAATGCTTAAACTCCTTCACTATATTATAAATAAATATAAAACTGGAGCGCTAGAAGTAATAAATGTACAGAAATAAAAACAAAATATATAGAACAATACAAAAATACTTATATGCAGACGTGTTTCTTGAAATGGAAGAGTCTTCTTTTTGGGAACAGGTCTCTGGCAGGGATGTATGAATATATGCGAAACAAAATCAGAAAAATTGTGATTTGTATTATCTATAGCATATCATAGCATCTATAGTCATATTTTGCCCATTTGCCAGTGTTATTTTGCCCATTTGTCAGTTATGTGCCCATTTTCCAGTATTATTTTGCCAATTATTTGTTCATTTGTCAGTTATGTGCCCATTTGTCAGAAATGCCAGTGTATAGAAATAAAAACAAAATATATAGAACAATACAAAAATACTTAAATGCAGACGTGTTTCTTGAAATGGAAGAGTCTTCTTTTTGGGAACAGGTCTCAGGCAGGGATGTATGAATAAATGCGAAACAAAATCAGAAAAATTGTGATTTGTATTATCTATAGCATAATATAGCATATTATCTGTAGCATCTATAGCAGGGCTCGACAAACCCCGGGCGCCAGGTCGCCATGGCGACCCGGAAATTAAGCCTGGCGCCTGGGTGCCGTTCCCTACATGACCCCCTTGCTGCTGCCGTTCGTGTGTTAGTGGATTTTTGCAGCGCGAGGGGGAGAAGTCTGTGCGGATCGCACAGACGGCAAGCTCCGCCCCCTCGCGCAACGCGTGTCTGAGTGCTGGGTGTCGTCACTTGACAACCCAGCACTCATCCGAAAGAGCAAGGAAGGATCGGCTTCAGAACGAATGTTCCCCAGCCCTGCAATGAGGTAAGGCAGCAGGGAAGGAACATTCGTGCTGCAGCCGTTCTTCCTTGCTATTTCGGATGAGTGCTGGGTTGTCAAGTGACAACACCCAGCACTCACAAGTTAAGACAGGGGGGGGGGGGAAATAAACTTTTGTATGTGTGAGGTGTATATGTGTGATGTGTGCATTTGTGAGGTGTGTATGTGTGAGGTGTATATGTGTATGTGTGAGGTGTATATGTGAAGGGGGGGTGTATATGTGAGGTGTATATGTGAAGTGGGGGGGTGTATATGTGAAGTGGGGGGGGGTGTATATGTGAAGTGGGTTGGTGTGTGTGTGTATATGTGAAGTGGGTTGGTGTGTGTGTGTGTGTGTGTGTGTGTGTGTGTGTGTGTGTATGTATATGTGAAGTGGGTTGGTGTGTGTTTGGTGTATATGTGAAGTGGGTTGGTGTGTGTGTTTATGAATTGCGTGTATGCGATGCGGATCTCCCGGCTGCTGCCTGATTGTGTCTGTCTCCGTGTGAGACAGTCACACGGGGAGCGGGGGCCCATGGGGCAGCTGCTTTGGGCCCCAAGAATGAATGGGCCCTGGGCAGCTGCCCCGTTTGCCCGCACATTTTTTTTTTTATGCAGGGCGGCCGGGCCCCTGGAGTGACGGGCCCGGTCGCAGCTGCGACCCCTGCACCAGTGGTAGGTAAGCCACTGGCTTGGAGGAAAGAAGAGACGGGGTGGAGTGGGGGGTGTTGTATGAAAGAATCATTTAAATAAATAAAGGCAATCTACACCGTAAAGGTGATTTAGTTTTAAAATAAAATAAGACATTCTTAAATGAAAGTAATACTTTACTGAGAGGGTAGTGGGTGCATGGAATCGCCTTCCAGCAGAAGTGGTAGTGTTTAACACAGTGAATGCGTTTAAGCATGTGTGAGATAGGCATAAGGCTATCCTAGATATAAGATAAGGCCAGGGACTAATACAAGTATTTAGAAAAGTGGGCAGACTAGATGGGCCGAAATGGTTCTTATTTGCTGACACATTCTATGTTTTGCATATGATGCATCTTTTAGTTGTCGCCAGTTAAAATCCTAGAGATCAAAGGTTCTGCCTACTTTCTTGTGTTTGCACAAAGTTTGTAATATCTGTGTGGTATGTGCTTTTACACGGTTTCTAAATGGTGCAAAAAGGGCGTGTGTTTTGTTCCCATTCAGAATGCACTATTCATCGAACACTAGCTGGCATTTAATGTGTTTGGCATCCAGTCATGGAAAGAATTGCAACATTCTGTTTATTATATTTTTGGCTTCTTCATAATTCATTGTATTTTGTTAGTATTGCTGTACACTCACCAGAAGTTTTAATTGGGCAGAATATGCATCATCTATTTGTATTTTGTACTGGCACAGAACATGTTTGTATGTTAAAGTCAGAAATAACAGATTTCTATTTAAGTGTAAATAACACTTTTTTTTTTTTCTCCTTTACATTTTATTTAAATTTTTTTGGTGGCTTCTGTATTATTGGTTAGTATGTAGTTTTTTTTTGTTTTTTTTGTTTTGTGTTTTTTTCATAATGTTCTGTATCAAGGCTTGACAAACTTGAGTTCCCAGAGCCAGATGTATTTCAGAGTAGAGCTTGACCCCTTGTATTACAATTTGCTTTCATTCACTTCCCATACACGCAGCACCTGCAAGGCACCCCATTACACACAACACTCTCCTTAATAAGATGGGAATACGGGCAATGATAGAAACATAGAATGTGCTGACAGATGAGGATAGTCTGCACACTTTTCTGAACTTTTTCATTATTCCCTGGCTCTATCTGTCTATCTAATCTAGTACCTATCCCATGCATGCTTAAACTCCCTTTACTATGTTTACCTCTACCATTTCTGTTTGAATCCTATTCCACACATCCACTACCCTCTCAGTAAAGTAATACTTTTTAAATCTTTGCCCTTCTAAGTTAAGTCTTCTTGTTGTGGTAGTTTTTCTTCTATTAAATATACTCTCTTCCTTTACTGTGTTGATTCCCTTTATGTATTTAAATGTTTCTATCATATCCCCCCTGTTACGTCTTTCCTCCAAGCTATACATGTTAAGATGCTTTAACCTTTCCTTCTAAGCTTTATCCTTCAACCCATGAACCAAGTATCAATATCCTTCTGGAGATACGGTCTCCAGTACTGCGTACAATACTCCAAGTGAGGTCTCACCAGTGTTATGTACAATGGCATGAGCACTTCCCTCTTTCTACTGCTAATACCTCTCCCTATACAACCAAGCATTCTGCTAGCACAGGGCTCGACAAACCCTGGGCTGCAAGTCGCCATGGTGACCAGGAAATCAGACCTGGCGCCTGGGTGCTGTTAATCACATGGAGCCCTCGCCGCTGCCATCCGTTTTTTTTCTTTCAGCGCAGCACGATCTGGGGAAAGTCTGTGCGGATAGCACAAACTGTAAACTCCGCCCTCTAGCGCAATGCGATCTAGTGCCGAGTGTCACGTGACGACACGGCACTCAACAGACACGTGAAAGAGGATCCGGCAGCAGCATAAATGTCCCCCTCCCCTGCAATGAGGTAAAGCAGCAGGGAGGGAGGACACCATAACAAATACATTTTCATTCCTTAAAAAACACGAAACTGGTGTGTAAGTATGTAACTGGCTCTGTGTGTTTGTAACTGACTGTGGATGTGGTGAGTGTGTTTGAATGTAACTGACTGTGGATGTGGTGTGTGTGTGTGAATGTAACTGACTGTGGATGTGGTGTGTGTGTGTGTTTGAATGTAACTGGATGTAGTCTGTGTGTGTGTGTGTGTGTGTGTGAATGTAACTGGATGTAGTGTGTGTGTGTGTGTGAATGTAACTGGATGTGGTGTGTGTGTGTGTGAATGTGAATGTAACTGGATGTGGTGTGTGTGTGTGAATGTAACTGGATGTGGTGTGTGTGTGTGTGTGTGAATGTAACTGGATGTGGTGTGTGTGTGTGTGTGTGTGAATGTAACTGGATGTGGTGTGTGTGTGTGTGTGTGTGTGTGAATGTAACTGGATGTGGTGTGTGTGTGTGTGTGTGTGTGAATGTAACTGGATGTGGTGTGTGTGTGTGTGTGTGAATGTAACTGGATGTGGTGTGTGTGTGTGTGTGTGTGAATGTAACTGGATGTGGTGTGTGTGTGTGTGAATGTAACTGACTGTGGATGTGGTGTGTGTGTGTGGATGTGGTGTGTGTGTGTGTGTGTGTGAATGTAATTGACTGTGGATGTGGTGTGTGTGTGTGTGAATGTAACTGACTGGATGTGGATGTGGTGTGTGTGTGTGTGAATGTAACTGACTGGATGTGGTGTGTGTGTGTGTGTGTGAATGTAACTGACTGTGGATGTGGTGTGTGTGTGTGTGTGAGAATGTAACTGACTGTGGATGTGCTGTGTGCGTGTGTGTGTGTGAATGTAACTGACTGTGGATGTGGTGTGTGTGTGTGTGTGAATGTAACTGACTGGATGTGGTGTGTGTGTGTGAATGTAACTGGATGTGGAGTGTGTGTGTGTGTGTGAATGTAACTGGATGTGGTGTGTGTGTGAATGTAACTGGATGTGGTGTGTGTGTGTGTGAATGTAACTGGCTGTGGATGTGTGTGTGTGTGTGAATGTAACTGGATGTGGTGTGTGTGTGTGTGTGTGTGTGTGTGAATGTAACTGGATGTGGTGTGTGTGTGTGTGAATGTAACTGGATGTGGTGTGTGTGTGTGTGAATGTAACTGGATGTGGTGTGTGTGAATGTAACTGGATGTGGTGTGTGTGTGTGTGAATGTAACTGGATGTGGTGTGTGTGTGAATGTAACTGGATGTGGTGTGTGTGTGTGAATGTAACTGGATGTGGTGTGTGTGTGTGTGTGAATGTAACTGGATGTGGTGTGTGTGTGAGTGAATGTAACTGGATGTGGTGTGTGTGTGAGTGTGAATGTAACTGGATGTGGTGTGTGTGAATGTAACTGGATGTGGTGTGTGTGAATGTAACTGGCTGTGGATGTGGTGTGTGTGTGTGTGTGTGAATGTAATTGACTGTGGATGTGGTGTGTGTGTGTGTGAATGTAACTGACTGGATGTGGTGTGTGTGTGTGTGTGAATGTAATTGACTGTGGATGTGGTGTGTGTGTGTGTGAATGTAATTGACTGTGGATGTGGTGTGTGTGTGTGTGAATGTAACTGACTGTGGATGTGGTGTGTGTGTGTGTGTGTGTGTGTGTGTGTGAATGTAACTGACTGTGGATGTGGTGTGTGTGTGTGAATGTAACTGACTGTGGATGTGGTGTGTGTGTGTGTGTGTGAATGTAACTGACTGTGGATGTGGTGTGTGTGTGTGAATGTAACTGACTGTGGATGTGGTGTGTGTGTGTGTGTGTGTGTGAATGTAACTGACTGTGGATGTGGTGTGTGTGTGTGTGAATGTAACTGACTGTGGATGTGGTGTGTGTGTGTGTGTGTGAATGTAACTGACTGTGGATGTGGTGTGTGTGTGTGTGTGTGAATGTAACTGACTGTGGATGTGGTGTGTGTGTGTGTGAATGTAACTGACTGTGGATGTGGTGTGTGTGTGTGTGTGTGTGTGTGTGAATGTAACTGACTGTGGATGTGGTGTGTGTGAATGTAACTGACTGTGGATGTGGTGTGTGTGTGTGAATGTAACTGACTGTGGATGTGGTGTGTGTGTGTGTGTGTGAATGTAACTGACTGTGGATGTGGTGTGTGTGTGTGTGTGTGTGAATGTAACTGACTGTGGATGTGGTGTGTGTGTGTGTGTGTGTGTGTGTGTGAATGTAACTGACTGTGGATGTGGTGTGTGTGTGTGTGTGAATGTAACTGACTGTGGATGTGGTGTGTGTGTGTGTGTGAATGTAACTGACTGTGGATGTGGTGTGTGTGTGTGTGTGTGTGTGTGTGTGTGTGAATGTAACTGACTGTGGATGTGGTGTGTGTGTGTGTGTGTGTGTGTGAATGTAACTGACTGTGGATGTGGTGTGTGTGTGTGTGTGTGTGAATGTAATTGACTGTGGATGTGGTGTGTGTGTGTGTGAATGTAATTGACTGTGGATGTGGTGTGTATGTGTGTGAATGTAACTGACTGTGGATGTGGTGTGTGTGTGTGTGAGAATGTAACTGACTGTGGATGTGCTGTGTGTGTGTGTGTGTGTGTGTGTGTGTGTGTGTGAATGTAACTGACTGTGGATGTGGTGTGTGTGTGTGAATGTAACTGACTGTGGATGTGGTGTGTGTGTGTGAATGTAACTGACTGTGGATGTGGTGTGTGTGTGTGAATGTGATTGACTGTGGATGTGGTGTGTGTGTGTGTGTGTGTGTGTGTGAATGTAACTGACTGTGGATGTGGTGTGTGTGTGTGTGTGTGAATGTAACTGACTGTGGATGTGGTGTGTGTGTGTGTGTGTGTGAGAATGTAACTGACTGTGGATGTGGTGTGTGTGTGTGTGTGTGAGAATGTAACTGACTGTGGATGTGCTGTGTGTGTGTGTGTGTGTGAATGTAACTGACTGTGGATGTGGTGTGTGTGTGTGTGAATGTAACTGACTGTGGATGTGGTGTGTGTCTGTGTGTGTGTGTGTGTGTGAATGTAACTGACTGTGGATGTGGTGTGTGTGTGTGTGTGTGTGAATGTAACTGACTGTGGATGTGGTGTGTGTGTGTGTGTGTGTGTGTGTGTGCGTGCGAAGGGGATGGGTCACTTCATCGTGGCTGTATCCGCGCAGCCGCTTCACCGCCGTCTCTGCACCACAAAACAGCTCGTCGCTGGAGATTTCATCGCGGGACATTTCATCGCTAAAGGTAAGTTTATTTCAGTATTTTATCTATTTTAGTAAGGCTGGTTAGAATTAGGGTTTTGGGGGTTAGAATTAGTTTTTAGGGTTCGGGGTTCATTTTAGTATTAGGGTTTTATGGGTTAATTTTAGTATTAGGGTTTAGGGGGTTAGTATTAAGGTTTAGGGGGTTAGTATTAGGGTTCGGGGTTAGTATTGGGGTTTAGGGGGTTAGTATTAAGGTTCGGGGGTTAGTATTAGGGTTCGGGGGTTAGTATTCGGGTTTAGGGTGTTAATTTTAGTATTAGGGTTTGGGGGTTAGTATTAGGGTTTAGGGGGTTAGTATTAGGGGTCTGGGGGTTAATTTTAGTATTAGGGTTCGGGGGTTAATTTTATTTTTGGGGTAAATTTTAGTATTGGGGTTTGGGGAAGCACTTTGGGGGGGAATCATTTATTAGGGGGGGTTATTTTCTTTTTACTTTTACATTTGTAAGAGCTGACAGTTCAGCCCTGAACTGTCAGCTCTTACATAGCCGCGTCCGCGATGAAGCTGCCTGCTTTATTCTTCATTACTGACAGGACAGTTCAGCATTCTAATTGCCGCGCTGAACTGTCAGCGATGAAGATGCAGCTAACAAGAGTCCTAGACCCATGTGTGAATGTAACTGGCTGTGTATGTGGTGTGTGAATGTAACTGGCTGTGTGTGTGTGTGTGGTGTGTGTGTGTGTGTGTAACTGGCTGTGATTTCGTGATGTGCCATTGCCTGGCTCCTACATTTTTTAGCTGGCTCCTAAAACTAAATACATTTGTCAAGCCCTGTGCTAGCATTTCCTGCTGCTCTATTGCATTGCCTATCTACCTGCCTTTAATTCCTCTGAAATTATTACTCCTAAATCCCTTTCCTCAGATGTTGAGGTTAGGACTGTACCAAATATTCTATATTCTGCTTTTGTGTTTTTACGCCCAAGGTGCATAATCCTGCACTTGTCCACATTAAATATTAGTTGCCACAGCTCTGACTATTTTTCTAGTTTAGCTAAATAATTTGCCATTTGGCTTATCTCTCCATGAACATCAACCCTGCTGCAAATATTTCTATCATCAGTCTTGCCAACAAGACCTTCTGCAATATTGCTAATAATGATGTTACCTCAGCACCCATGGGGCACACCAATCACCTTATATCAGATAGAACAATAAATAAAGGAAAACTACTTCCCATACATATCTATGACCTTAGGGTTGCTCCGAAGTCCCATATATTCAGTGGATGTCAGAGGTGTAGAAAACATAAAGTAGAACAAAAAACTAGGATAGCATATTGTTGATACCTATAGTACAATTTTAATATACAGTTAAAATTCAACTCGCATAAAAGAAGATTGTGTGGTCTCCCCTGCTTGGGGTTCTCACCCTACTCTTTTGTCCAGTAGTATATGATAATGGTGGTGCAGGAAAAACTTCACACTCCTGCACTGATGCCCACCAGCTGAGGAAGACAAACGAAATGCGTCCTGTGGGGTGTTGAAGTGGTGCAATATAATTTTACTTTTTATTCGATAGTTCCAACCTGACCAGGTGAACAAACCCAGTGGGTAAGAGTTTTTTCTTTTTTGCAGTATATTTTAGGATTCCCTCTGTTAATATTTTATATCTATATATGTGATGTTTTATATATGTTTTTATGGATGAGATCAAAGTGACCAGCTTATTTATGAGATATTTAAGTGGCACTGAAGATCATTTTTTCTTGTGTGTTTGTTGTTGTTTTTTGTTTTTTTTGAGGATGTAATAAACTGATATATACTTTCATTATATACATATTTATTGGATTTTTTTTATGGATACAATAACTGTTCCTTTTCTTTGCAGTGGTGCAGTTCACTGCATCCCTTTTAAGATTAACAGCTATTGGGTATCGCTCTCCATTTAATTGGGAAGCATCTCTCTACTGTGTGAATACATATCCTTCCCTATACACACTTATAATATGGTGGTTAGTATTGGATTTATGGTTCTTTTTATGGTGGGGGTTTTTTCATATTATGTATACATTTTATTAAGGGGATAATATATTTAGAAGCGCTGTGCCCGTTTGATTTTTCTTTACTGATACAAAACTCCCAGATTAGAACCTCCTTTGTCTCAAATTCACATAGTCCATAGCTGCTTGAAAGATGTTACGCGACAATAGTCTGGTGCTCAGCCATGGCTGGTGCCGGATATCTGGAGTCTTGGTTGGTGGAAGTGAGGTGGACGGAGCACTGTAGAAAAGTGGTTCTATGCGTTTTCTAAGCCAGTGCCAACTTACTCAGGGAACAACAGTGAAACTACCGGTTTTCCCTTTACCTCACTTCTGCCAACCAACACTCCAGATATCTGGCGCCAGTCACCACTGAGCACCATACAATCTTTGTTGTAACCTCTTTCAAGCAGCCTTTGTCATCTGTGAACTTTGAGCCAATGAGATTCTAATCTGCGAGTTCTGTGTCATTGTATAGTGTTTTTCTGGCAGGGGCAGGTTATCATCGCTGCCTTGTCATCTTATACCAATGGACAAAAGAGGATGTTGAGAAGCCCAGACAGGAGAGACCATATGAGTCTCTTTTATGCTTGTTTGCATTTAATAAATATTTTCATAGAATGTTGTGGGGTTTTTTGGTTTCTTTTTGGGTATCTCTCAGTCTGCATTATGCTAGGTTTTTACCTCTGTGACGTACACTAATCACATACACAGGATCCTGATCACATATAAAGAGCACCTCCTTGTAACTTTTAATGAATGTTAAAAAAAATTCTCATCAGTACAATGGAAGTTAAAGGAGAAACTACTACTGAAATGTGCTTGTTTTGTACTAGTTATATTCAAATCACTCAATAAAACTCTGTCCTCCATTTGGACACGGCTTCCCGAGGTTTGTCATATCGATGTTCTGGATGACAGCAATGTGCTTTATACTGGTTATTGGGTTCATTTAGGGTGAAGTTACACAAACCAATAAATCTCTTTCCATGTAACGAGGTGTTTGCCTGATGTCTTGTCAAGCTTTTTTTATTTAATTCTTTAACTTCTCCATCTGTACCGGTAACCTTGACCTAAACAACATTCCTGTCTGCAAATTGTATACTCTTTTGGACTTCTCTCTCTAATGGTGACATTTATGTAACTATTTTATCATTGGCAGGGCTGTACAGCTTTGTTCTTTTTGTTTTTGAAGAGATACAAAGCCCTATTTTACGGTTGCTTCCACGGCCATTTGCACATTTTTCTTTGTTTTAAACCTTTTGAGGACCAATGCTCTGCTCTATAAAAAAATAAATAATAAAGTAATAACCTAAACATTAACATTTTAAAATGTTGATAAATACTCTGTAGTAAAAGGTCTGTAACAGTTTCGTCAAACTTTTATAATTTGGAGGGCCACACAGCATGCAGTTTAAATGTTGTATTTGAATGTCTATATGTGGTATTTATATTTTAGAAATACATTTTATTTTTTATAAATTGTAGTTAGTTCTTGCAAGAACTCCCAAGCACATACAGGATTTTCCCAACACCCAGACTGCACCTACATATTTTGTCAGAGAACCCCAGCCCTTGCCAGAGCAACCAGACTGTGTGCGTACACAGTATTTGCCACCAGCATTTGCTCAGCACCCAGATTTTATATAAAAGGCTTATCATTGCTCATGACCTCTGACTTTGACAACAAGCAGGGCTGCCTAATAGGATGTCTTTGTGCTGGGCAGAGGACAGACAACCAGCTCTCTTGCCTGCAGTGTCACACATACCACAGGTTCCACACCACTGTACTGCACTGTATTGTGTTCTGTAGATGTTGTTTTGCCTCTTACCTATTTTCCCCCCGTACGCTAATGGAAATGTTGAGTTAAGTTATTTTATATGATCGTTTGTGTGTGGTGAAGTGCACTTTCACATTTTTATACTTGTTTTTTGTTTTACATCTAGTTTGAGACACTTATGGATTGTTGCTGCCTGTTTGGTCACTGTTGGGTGCAAAGTATACATCTGAATTTCTATATTTTGTATTTTAGTTGAAGTACTATAATATGGTTTGGGAATTGAAGACACAAGACATGCCCAATGCAGTGCAGAAAGTCCAGTTGGTGATGGACAAAAGATCTACAGTAATGAATGATCCACTGGAGATGCTAAAGTGTAATGAACATATCCCGTCTTCACCTGGATATGAATCCTCTGATGATCACATGGAACTTGGTAAGGATTTTTCAATTTAAATTATTCATATGGTAGTTTACCTAATGAAAGCCACTGGAGCCTATTCACATATCTGGCCCTGTGCAGTGTATAGTTTAGTTTACCTTTCAAATGGACCCCAGTGTTGTTTGAACTCTTTGTCAAGCTAGATTAAAGTCCCAAGCACTGCTATGAATTCTAAGCGACACAGGTTCAATCATGGGCTAAAAGCAAGGTGCTATTAGTGGAGAACACCCGGCAAAGGTATATGGAAACCTTGTGGTGAAACACAAAACTATTTATTTTCTTTAAGAGGATATGGGCCATTAGATGGATCAACCCAAATGTCAATCTGAGGTAAAAATACGTGTGTGTGTGTGTGTGTGTGTTGAATTAGATGTATGCCTTTTTATGTGTTCCTATGACTGTAGGAGCTGCTTGGCATTAAATGGGCTGAGAGAAAATGTATCCTGGCCTTGAACCAAGCGCTTGATGTAGTTGGTTTTTAAACTATGTTTTTGATGTTTTTCTGCAGATGATCTTCCAGAACTACAGGCTGTTCAGTCTGACTGCACATTGCCTGAGGTTTTCCACCTTGATACAGATATTTCCCACCAACAATATACAGTGCCTTCATGGAACCAAAATACCTCAAATATGTCTGAAAGTGCCTATTCGTATGATAATGGGGTAAATTGGCTGACAGAACTGGCTAACATAGCTACAAGTCCTCAGAGTCCTTTGATGCAATGTTCATTCTACAATAGGTAAACTATGATGTCCTTACATTTCACTTAATTATTACACATACTGTAAGTCAATTACCAAATTTGCTTGAATATAAGATGATGTTTTTTCAGAGCAAATGCTCTGAAAAAGACCCCTCGTCTTTTATTCGAGGTCGTCTTATAATCTGACCTCAAATTGAGGTCAGATTATAAGACATGGATCCAGGTCCCCCGCAGAGCTGGATCCCCCTCGCTAACAGCAGCGATGCTGCAACCTCTCGTCTTTCTCTCTCCCCCTTCTCCCCTTCCCCTCCCCCCCCCCCTCCCACCTCTCGTTCCCTGATGGCTAGTGGGGGCAGCCAGGGGATGTCTGTATGACATCCTCCGGCTGCCTCCACTAGGCACCAGAGATATTTGGCAGCCGCGGGATGTCATAATAGACAGAAGTGTCGGGCAGCATAGAGGATGTCTGCACGTATCATACAGACATCCCCTGGCTGCCCCCACTAGCCATCAGGGAACGAGAGGTGGGAGGGAGGGGGGGGGGGGGAAGGGGAGAAGGGGGAGAGAGAAAGACGAGAGGTCGCAGAGAAAGACAAGGGGAGGAAGGGGAGAGAGGGATGGAGAAAAGTTTGGGGGGAGGGAGAGACAACGTGGGAGGGGGAGAGAGACAACGCCGGGGGGGGGGGGGAGAGGCATGCATTTTTTTAATATCCTAATTTTTATTAAATATTAATAATCAATTTACAAGTGAATATATACAAGTTATACTTTTTTCCTATTAAGAAAACAATTAAAAGCAAATAATCTACTTAATTTGACAGCATGTTTTGAGTTTTAAAGACTTTTAACATTTACATTAAGTGTTGCGTATTTCTAAATTGCTGGAGAAGAACTGCATTAATGTTGGATATTGGGTTGATTTGATTTGTGCTGCCCTTTATTTCCATATATTATAAAGGACTTTGTTTTGATAAAGGTGTTGGACTGTTTTTAAATTGAAATATGACTTTCCTTTGGTTGACTCATGTTTTGTTCTTATTCTAGATCATCACCTGTACATATAATTGCTACCAGCAAAAGTTTACATTCCTATGCCCGGCCTCCACCAGTTTCCACAGAAAGTGATGCCAGTCCCTCCAAAAGCCATTGGAATGAGCAACCATCAGTCAGACACCAACGAGTGGGTCTTCCCCCTCCCCCTTTTTCTTAATGAACATATATTAACTAAATATTACTTAAAGGATCACTGGCTTGATAATGAATATGAATTACAAAGTTGCCAATGCAGACTGAATACAATTGATCAGGTGGAGATCTCCTAGTACTGTGATCTCATATACCATGATATATTAATTGGGTTCCTACAGCCTGGAAGTACTACATACTTCCAGGCTGCACTTTGCATGCTCTTTTTATATGTGGAACACGTGTCCTTGGAAACATGGCTGATGGATCCTTCTCAGTTGATTCCTGTGAAAGATGCATCCCCAGATATATTTAAGAGCAATGTACACACCATTGCACACATGCCTCCCTGGGAAGAAGCATGCTTTCGTACTATGCATGTAAGTGATGTCATCTCTGTGCCTTCCCAGTGATGAGCTCATTATTCCCAAATGAGGAGGCACTAGGTATGGGCCAATCTGTGAGCACAGGCGGATATCTGATTGTTTTTTTTTTCAACTCCTCAAAAGGCTTAAATGCAAAATTTTCCTCCAAATCAATACCCCTTTTAGCCTTTTATTTAGTTAGTGTCGTTGTGCTGTTATTTTTACTTAATGATTTTAGCACTTTATTTGGTAACAGCCACTATATTTCACATGTACACTGAATCACATAAGTCTTAAAAGAAAATGTAAAAATGCAAGAACAATAGGTAGGTGTCCTCTGAAACAGAACTCTTTCAATCAGAATGTTGGGTCCTATGCTAAACTTACAAATCTGCTGGTCCTATTCTAAGTATATATGAAACTATGAAAATCCTTTTTACCAGTTGCACAAATTAATTTTTACCAGTTGTAAAACATAAAACATTCTTGACTTGTGTGGATCAAAACTCCAAGATAGTAGCTAATAGACCTAGTAAAGAAAGTATGGGCTTGGCATCTTTCATCTACAACAACCGTATTGTGCAAGCTTCTGAAAATGAACACTACCACTGAGGGATATAATAGATGTTCATTTTGTTTGTGTTAATAATACTTGTACTGGCATACTTCAGTCCCACTTTCTACTTTTATTGCACAGTGGAGCCTATTTTACAAGGATCTTGGGGAACTAAAACGCGTCCAGATTGATTCTGTAAAAGTGGAGATATTAAGGAAAGTTCACATACGCTGAGATCCACTCCTACATAAAAGGCCACACTACTGATTATTCAAAAGTCCCTCCCTCTATCTACACAACAAAACATTCGGACAACAGTAATCTCAAAGTATAGATATTTTGTTGCATATCAGGCATGTCTTGTTACTAGAGTAGAATTCCAGTTCGAGAAGTTACAGATCAACATATCCTGCACCAATTGTGTTCTAGCAGAAATGTAGATGTGCAAGTAAAAAAACTTATGTTTATTGCTGTTACTTTTTGTAAAATGATATCTAAACATTTTGTTCTAAATTTTAGGCACACAGTGAATCGGAGTCTGGCATATTCTGCATGTCTTCATTTTCCGATGATGATGATTTAGGATGGTGCCACTCTTGGCCACTTACCATATGGCACTGTTTTTTAAAAGGTGAATTTAACGTGTTGCACTACACTAAACATCTTATATGTTGTAACAGATTTTTTTAAATGAAGGGAAAATGATTGTGTAATTTCAAGTCTAAATTATCATAGAGTCTAATTTTAATATGTACAGAACTGTTCTCCGTTCAGCTGTCACCCACATTTTTAACCCTATAGTGACATGAATTTTGGGCCGTGACTTTCCCTTGGGGACATGGGTTGTTTTAACATTTCTGCAGTGTTTGTGTTTAGCTGTAGTTTTCTTCTTTCTCATTTACTATACCCACACAAATGACACATTGGTTTTATCGCCATAAAAAGGCTTTTCTTTAGATACCATTATTTTCATCATATCTTATCATTTACTGCCAAAAAACCCCATAGAATATAATGAACAACATGAAAAAAATAAAATGTTTCTAACTTTGACCTGAAAAAACTCTTACACAGTTACACATGGTAAAAAAGACACTGTTTAAATGGTTTCTAAATTTTGTCCTGAATTTAGAAATATGCCATGTTTTTTCTTGTTTTGTTTGCAAGTCATTTTCTCCTACAAAAGAAAAACCCTAGGTTTTTGTTACTTCCTCTAGGGGCAGTCTAGCAACAGCAATAGAGCCACGGAAGTGCAAATTTATTGCACCTGCAATTCACTCTGTTAAGCGATCGTGGGTGGTGCAGAGGAGAAATTTTGGTGCTGTCTAATGCCTCAACATCGAGGCATTAGAGCAACACTGCTGGACGTGCATTAGAGCAACACGTGGACATGTTTTTATTGTGTTCCGGCCTGTTATATTCGATATAGAGTCATGTTTGTATATACTTTCAGTATACTTCCTGAAAACTATTTTCATTTTGTAACATTCTTAAAATATTTGCTAGTGAACTCAATGTACTGATCATAAGGAATAGGAAGCATTGAAATTTAAGGTCTTGGATTCATCAAAGTGCCAGTGTTTGCCTTTAACAAAAGGGATTGGGGGTTAGGATAAAAATGACCCCGTGCACAAGAGTCTGACAGTAGTGGCATGTGCCACTACACACACTACAGGTAACCGCAAAAACAGTTTAGCAGAGCTTGTCAGCCACATTTTGACACCGAATTTTGTGTGTGTATATACACACCCCAGGCCACAGTGTGTGTGTGTGTGTGTGTGTGTGTGTGTGTGTGTGTATATACGTATATGTAAGCAAGACATACTGCCTCTAAACGGGTGTTCATGTTCAACATTGGAACATATACAATAGTGGAAGTATTTGTGTTAAATAGGAAATCATCCAATAAATCTTCCCACATGTCTTGACTTGGCCTTCATTAAGGTAAACTTCTGGTGACCTTTAATTTAAAAATGTAACTTATGAATACATTTCACTTGATTTATCCACTAATTTGAGTTCATACAAAATAATGTATTATTATGTTTATCAGTTGTGAGTATATTTAATTGTCCACTTTCGACTGGGACTGTATATGCGGTAAAGTGGTAAATGCCATGCTTGGCAAGTCTAAGCATCAGGACATGTTCTAATCCTATAGATGGAAAAACAATGAAACCCTTTTGCTGCAAATTACTCTAATCAAACAATTATGTGCATGTTCTGCCATATGTAATTGTTTGGAGAGCTGTGCTTGACAATCAAGTAATCACTAAAACATATCTTCTGTTTCTTGATTGAACATTTACTTCTTTCTTTTCACTGTGCTGTTTTAAAATGAGAGATTCACCAGTAAGAAGTCCAACTGTTCATGCAAAGTCTTCATGTAAAAATAGCATTTGTAGAACATGTTCAGTCACTAGAATGGATATGACCTCTGCGTAAAGATTTATCGTATTCATTAAAAAAATTTTTTTTTTTTTGTAACCAATTTTTATACAACCATTGAATCTTTTTTTCAGGCACGCGTCTGTGCTTTCATAAAGGGCGCAAGAAACAGTGGCATGATGTGGAAGATTTTGTCAAAACTGCACGTTGTAGAAGTGACCGTGAAATGTCGGTGGGTACATAAATTAGAGCTTACAAAACTATGTATACACTGCTAGCAGAATGCATAACAATACATAGTTCCACGGAATAATGTGATACACGTTTCAATGCTTTCTCTCCTATTGATGACCTAACTGTGTGCTGCCATATGCAAATTAAATACTGCAGAAAAGAAATGGTTAATTCCATAGATAAGGAAGTGGTGCTAATTTATGTATACAGAAGCAATTTATCTGTGTAATGAAAATAAGCCTTTTTCCTATTCACCATGAACCGTCAGTTGTAGCATCCATAATGTGGCTATTCTCTTTTCTTTTCTCCCCCCCCCCCCCGGCATTTCAGGGTTATGGTGCTGATGGTCTAAAGCTGGTCTCTCATGAAGAGAGTGTATCATATGGAGAATCTGTCCTGCAGCTTACATTTGACCCTGGTACATCTGATGGCTTGCTTACAGTAGAGTGCAAATTGGACCACCCATTCTATGTTAAAAACAAAGGTATTGGAACACGAGTGATTCGTAGTTGCATATTGTACTTGTATCTACCTTCCACACAAAATTCCCTGGATGTGTTGTCTAAAATAATGTGACATTTTAGTCACTGATCTAGTAATGTTCATGCATTTTTATTTCAATGTTTTTTTTCTTCAATGATATTGGCCTAAGGGCTACTAAACATGCCACACAAGTGTAAACAATACAAAAAAGGAACATTGCAGAGATGGAAAAATTCTGCAACGTTGCTAAATGTCCAAATTTTCTATTAAATGAAAATACTTTATAGGTAAAAATGTATCTCACTTGTTTAAACAAGTAATTGTGGATTTGTGTATAACTATTGTGTAAAGGAAATGCCATGAATGCTAAGCTGATGGTCTCTGTGATTACCATTTCAGGTTGGTCCTCTTTTCACCCAAGCCTAACTGTGGTTCAGCATGGCATTCCCTGCTGTGAAATCCATGTTGGTGATGTATGTCTACCTCCTGGACACCCCGATGCCATAAATTTTGATGATTCCGGTGTTTTTGATACGTTTAAAAGGTATCTTTGGTTCCACTTGTGGGGGAGGGAGGTTGTACAGTATGGCCTAATATTGCTTTCAACATGTAACCAGAAGATGATACATACACATTTTCCCTTTAATATGACTATAGATGGACTTAATCTAAACCACAGAAAGGCTGATTCATTTGTTGTTGATGGTGTTGAAGGGCCAATAATGCATATATTTCCTGGGGTTGGTTCAGAATATGATGTTTGTCTATAACACTGCCACATCAGGGATACAAAGAGGACATTGCAGCCAATTTTCCATCAACTTAAAAGGAGATTACTGACAATAAAGAAGGTGTTATAATAACTGGAAAAGGATAGTTGTAATTCCTGTTTCTAATAATTTAGGAACAAAAAGTATAATATTTTAATCTGGTTTAACTGTATGAAATGGCATTCCTTCTCTCAATTGCCTGCCTTTTAGATAATAAAGCAGGTCTTCGCCTCTTTCACACTGTGAAACACACAGAAGGCTGCTATAAACACAAGACAGTACTGCACGTCCCAAATTTAACAGATTAAAAATGAAAGATTGGTGTAAGTGCCTTTGAAACACTGAAAGACTTTTTGTTTTTTTTATTTATTAAAAAAAAATAATTTCAGTTCTTTTTAGCCTACAAATATAGCCGATGCACATATAAAGTCAATATGTTCACATAAAGACATTTTTCACAATACAGTGTAACCTTATTCATTTCACCCATTTAATTAGGCTTCCTCAGAGGAGTAACATATCTTGATAAAGCATATTACTTTAGTCTACTAAAACTTAATAGTTGATGAAAAATACTCCGTTATTTTGCTGCTTCTGGTAAACTTAAGGGATTTTTGTTTAATGTCTTGACATGTCATTAAGAAATGGACCAAGAAAACCACGTAGACACTGCCTCCATGCATGGCAAGTTACATTTCCATTGCTTGGAAAGTTTTGGCTGTGCCTTGTTTAGATGCCATAACATGTTATCTCATCTGTTGAGTGGTATTCATGCTTTGTGTTCTCTGGTTATATCTATTCCCCCAGTATATTAAGACTTGAGAGATTTGTGGAAATTACCTGTTTAAATATATGTTGAAGAACAAAAAAAAGACTTTTCTCTCCAGAAGCCTAGGTTAAGTTAAGCCGGTTAGACTGCTATGCCTTTATAGAGTGGTTCCTGTTATAACCAGGTGTGGGCACCAGATATCGCTTTAACTTCCACATTAAAGCAGAAGTTAAACGAGATCTCAGGATTCCCATCGCGATTCCACTATTATCACTATGAGACCATGGTTCCTGGACCCCGCTGTGTGATGCGGTTATAAATTATTTACCATCTTGGCCTGAATTGGTATGAAATCTCTGCCTTTCAGTGTTATGCACTGGCAACTTCAGATGCAGTTTATGAAGTAAGAAGGATGTATTGTAAGAAAGTATGAAGTTGTGGAATTGTTTTAGTTTTTTTTAAACATGTTGTGTTAACACGAGCATCTCTAGAACTGTTTTTTGAATGGAAAAAATGGTGAGATACTTCCTGCACATTTAATGAAACAAAACCTGAACTGGATATTTAAAATAAATACCATATTTGATAAAGAGTTCATCTGGAAAAACAGAATTATTTGCTCGAAACCCTACATTTGGGTTAATGTAAACAATAGGAAACAGTAGTAATTAGGCCTAAACTAAATTTTGTTTGTGACCTTTCAAATTTTACACTGAAAGCACTAGGTAAGAAAAGAAAAAATGACACGCTTACAGTTATTTACCTCACTAAATTAGGATGAGATTATTGTTTTTTTGTTGTTCCGGCAACCATCTATAAAAAATGTTTTAAAAGTAAAAACCAAAACCTGCATCCCTAAATGAAACTGGTCAGCCTACTCTACATGCATATCTAATGAGACCATATTCGTTTCCAACTGCGGCTTGTCCATAATTTAATTATTAAATAATCTGTGGGATGGCCTTGTATTGAATGAAACCTTTTGTGTTTTATATTATACAACCACAGATTGTGACTGCGGATAAAAACGTATATCATAATATAATATTTAGCCTATCTAGCCTGCCAGTAGCAAAAGCGTAGTCATATTTCTTCTGTAAGCTATCTTTCTAACCATCCCAGGCTATCTCAAATGACTAGCAGACTGTAGCAGCTAAAATAGCCCTGTGTTCTCGGGTGTCACCCCTCTGTTGAGAAGAACTAGGGAGTGTATTTATTACTAGTCAAAAATGCCTGTTTTGAAAGTGAAAAAGCCATTTCCTTTGTATAGTGTTAAAACTATTTTTAGAAGAAAACCAAACCATCATTCCTCATTTTAAAGCTAGGTATACTTAGCCTGGCTCATATGTTCCATGTAAGGTAAAACACAGTGTGTGTAAGCTGGCAGTATGTGCTTGTTGAAGTTTGTACCACATGAAATTACACAAGGTTTGTCTGTTTAGTTCTCATTAGCTGTGCTTTTGTTTCTAGTTATGACTTCACCCCAATGGACTCTTCTGCAGTTTATGTGTTAAGTAGTATGGCACGTCAGCGGCGCGCCTCCTTATCCAACGGAGGGGCAAGCAGTCCAGATTCTGAGAGATCTGAATATAGCAAGGACTGTACGTCTCCAAGATCTTCTTCACAACCTTCGTACAGTTCATTATATAATAAAACTGGCAGGAGCCACAGCTCAGGGACTGCAAACTCTGTGATTGCCACCTCTCCTAACAAGTGCAAAAGACCAATGAATGCCTTCATGCTTTTTGCCAAAAAGTATAGAGTTGAATACACTCAGATGTACCCAGGAAAAGATAACCGGTAATGAGATTTAATTTTACATTATAAGAAATATTTTTAAATAATAATCCTGTCCTTTTAATGTAAGACGAAATGGGTGATTATGTACTTGAGTGTTTATGTCCACAGTCATAGAAAAAGATCTGAACCAAATGTACAATTTATATAAAATACATGTACACTTATATATAATTGTTTATTTTTTGTTAGAGTGCGCCCACCAATTTTTGAGGTGGGAGAGAATAATATACGTACAAGAGAGGTATTCCCAGCGCTGTATTCGTAGTTTACAGCAGCACTAAGAGAGAATAATATGTATCACACAGTATATTTGTAATTCCAGGATCCAAAAACACTTTCTGGTATTTATTTATATGAAAACAAAATCTCTATTGTGTAAGCATTCTGAAGCCATAGATTTATAAGGAGATAAATGTAATACAGGCCATTTTTAAAATAGTCAATTGTGCATAATATGATTTTCTGTTGAATCCTATCTGGCATTTTTGTTTAAACTTGTTTTTAAGTTAATCATAGTTTATTTAGACATATAAAATGTTATGTCTTAGGGAAACACAAATTGTATAATATACTCTAAAAAATGAAAGTTTTGATGGAATTGCTTATGAATCTTTCTATAACCATTGTATTAATTTTTAACAAATGACTGGCATCTTTGCAATATACTTATACTGCAGGGCTTGACAAATCCTGGGAGCCATGACTAAAATCCATACTGCTGGCTCCTAAAAATAATCAGGCTAAAATCTGCAGAAATTTGGCAAGCCCTCCCATACTTTGTGGTAATATTGGCAGTAACACTACAGTCAGCTTACTAAACTGTGATAATGAGGGAATAGCAAAAGTCAGGCATGAGTAGGCAAGTTGGAGACTTTTTTCCAACTCCATCCATTATTTTAGCCAACGTTCAATATTTAGTAAATATACACATAGTATGTGTTTTAGAAAGCATGCCCATCCCAGGAGCGAGGCAATTGTACATTAAAAATGTTTTAACCCTTGATGACGAATATTTTATTCATTACATAATATCAACACATTCCATCCTGATTTTGCCCCGCTTTCCCCCAAAACAAATCTAAACTGCCTGCTATAGCTCAACTCCATGTTAGAAAGCATGATTATCTCTATGTCTGTGAGCATCAATCTTGACAAAGAACTGGCATGACTTTTCAATCTCCATGAAATCCCTCCTTTCCTGTAGAGATAGAGATCCATTCCTTGGTAAATGTGGTACAGGAAACCTTTTTTTTTAAATCTGGTTTCCCACAAATAACATGGATTTTTATTAATGCTGAACAACCAAACCCCAAAAGGCAGGCAATGTTTTTCAATTTGTTGGTTCTTAGCTTGGCATGATACAGAATCAAATGAATCTACAACTAAGCACATATTCCTGTTTTCAGTAATTCATATGGTTTCCTCTTTTTATTCACAGTACACTAGTATGCTCTATAATGAGTATCTGATTTGACCTTAGCTCAACATATGGTATATTACATTGTTAGAACAGATTTTCCTGAGGGGATTCTAGGTTGATTAGGAAAACAGCCCATTGCTCTAGGTCAAGTAATTTGTCAGATAAATGTGAATACACTTGTAGAAGAGGTCAAATGGTAATGCACTAATAGTATGGATTTTATTTATGAAAAAGAAAAAAAAAGCCAAAATATACAGATTTTTCTTTTAACTTTTGCTACTAAACCATATTTGAAAATACTTGCTAAAAACAGTCATTGAACACTGCATTGGAACTCTTGCTTGTGTGTGTGTGTTTTTTTTTTTAAATTGCTTTATTGATTATATCATACACCTCAAACTGGCTGGCTGATCGTATGAGTGTGGCTTAGAAGATTTTATAGGTCATTCTACAAATGTTACTATTTTTTATTAATGCAGTTAGATAAACATAATAAAATGTTTGTGTCGGTGACCGAAAAGGCTAAACAGACTTTGCAAGTTCAGGGTGCACCTTTTAAACTTGTACCACCCTAAACCATGGTTTGATTGATAGTTGTGTCATAACAGACTTTTTCCTATTTTACTAGTGCTGGGACTGTAATAATATGAGTTGTAGACACACACCCAAAACATTCCTTGCTGACACTGTACCCGATATAGAAGCAGATGTTAAATTAGATATATATTTAATATTCCTTTATTAAAACAAATTGTATCAGGTCCAAGTTTGTTTTTCAGTGGGCCACTTCACCGTAAATCTATGTGTGGGCTGCATTCATGTTTCATTGAAGTGTGTGTGTGTGTGTGTGTGTGTATATGTATGTATGTATGTATGTATGTATATATATATATATATATATATGTGTGTGTGTGTGTGTATACACACACAATGACATTAATATGCAGTGTGTGTCAGATTCCCTAGCAATAAAAAAAATAATACTCAGATTAAATGTAACACATGCAAAGACACACAAACTCAAATACACACAGTCGCATCTACACACACACAGTCACACTTACACATAGACTTTGCTTTTTTTTTTAAGACACAGTCACACTTCCCCACACATACACACTCCCCCCCCCCACAGTCACACTTCCCCCCCACACATACACACACGCACCACTCACATACGCACAGTCGCACTTCCCCACACACACATTCGCACTCTCACACAGTCACACTTCCCCACACATACGCACACAGTCGCACTTCCCCACACATACGCACAGTCGCACTGCCCCACACATACGCACACAGTCGCTCTTCCCCACACATACGCACACAGTCGCTCTTACCCACACATACGCACACAGTCGCTCTTCCCCACACATACGCACACAGTCGCTCTTCCTCACACATACGCACACAGTCGCTCTTCCCCACACATACGCACACAGTCGCTCTTCCCCACACATACGCACACAGTCGCTCTTCCCCACACATACGCACACAGTCGCTCTTCCCCACACATACGCACACAGTCGCTCTTCCCCACACATACGCACACAGTCGCTCTTCCCCATACATATGCACACAGTTGCACTTCCTCACACATACATGCACACACAGTCACACTTCCCCCCCCACACACACTTCCCCACACATACACAGTCACACTTCTCCACACACGCACCGTCACACTTCCCCACACATAGACTTTTCTTCCTCTTTTACATAAGAAAGAGAAAAAAACACTTTTGTTTAGTTTGTTCCCCCTCTCTGCTAGTTTACCTTTTAGCTGCAGGGAGGGGGATTGTTCCATCTGAGCACCAGGATGTCACTGACACCGGTTTGCAGGTTCAGAGTTCGAGGGGGCGGAGCTTTCTCCCCTGTGTGAGGGGAGAAAACTCTGCACTCTGATCCTGTTGCAGCACCGTGTATCGGTGTTGGAGCAGCTGAGAGGTGCCGCTGTCGCTGCCACTCTAAGGTGGACCGCACCTCTATGGCCAACGGGCCGCATGTTGGACGCCCATGAACTATATTATGAACCTTATTGTAGGGTAAAGTGGCTACAGTGATGATGTCATGGAAGGGGAGGAGAAAAAAGCATTTCTCTCAAATGACACATTGTACCCTGACAATGAATACTTCCAAATAATTCATTTGTACACGTTATTTATTGGACCTATATTTATTTTAAATTTAGAATATAAAAATGCCCTTTGCATTTGATATTAATTCTGTTACACTTTCCCCTTCATTTGTATTGTAAAGGCCATGCTTTCCTTATTTTCTCAGAGTTGATTTCTTTAATAAAAAAACAAAACAAAATACCTTGAACACCCTTCTGTAATTTTGTTCAGAGCAAAGGCGCGAGCACATAGACTTCCTATTACTGCAATACAAGTTTCTGCACTTAAAGCACATACTGAAGCTATTACATCTGCCAAGCAAAATTGCACATATTTTCCCTTTTGTGCACTGCCATTACACTTGTCCTTGAGAAACCAGTACAATTTTATTCTTACTATGTTTCCAAATTCAACAGTATACATCATTATGCAAGTTTCTTGAATATGATCTCTCTTTCAAAGGGTGATTATAAATCTCTAGGACCTGCACTGGAACTCCCACTATATAAATGTGTATATAGCATTCTCACAAAGAGAATTACCTATTATTCCAATTGTAGACGTCTAAAAGAAATGGCCATCGTAGAGTTTTTGTTATTTCCCACAACCTTCTTTTACTTGCTCGTAGACCACCAAAATATATGATAACAGACACTCACCCCCTTGTTGTAAAGCCTCATAGAATTCAAGGTGCTTTCATACTTTGTAAAGCACAAGGAAACCACTTTTTATATTAATCGAAAGATCAATCATTTCTATGACGTGACCATGCTATTCTGTGTTTGTGTCTTTTGCAGAGCCATAAGCGTCATACTTGGTGACAAATGGAAGAAAATGAAGAATGAGGAAAGGAGAATATACACCGTAGAAGCTAAAGCTTTGGCTGAAGAACAAAAACGTTTAAATCCTGACTGTTGGAAAAGGAAAAGAACAAATTCAGTAAGTTTACAAAGCTATGATTTTATTTTATTTACCTTTTCATATATGCTCGTTACTTACCTATTACTACCAGTAGAAGTGCATTACACACCACTTAAATTGGTGATACTTAAAGGAGTTGTCAAAATAATAGAGTTCAGAATAATTTAATACTCAGTCCTCTGTTTGAGAAGGTCCATTTATGACCAGGAGAAAGTAGGTAGAATTAGAACATTGGATTCTTCTATGTATCATAGCTTTATGCCCATCGTTCATAAGTGTTCTTCTATAGGAAGCCTATTCACCCCATAGTTTGTTGTCCGGGATTAGTTTAGCAGCGATAGAGGAATATATATATATATATCCTCCTCTATCGCTGCTAAACTACATTAAGATGTTCATGCTGAGATCATCTAATATGTCCTGATCATTTCTAGCCTGTAAAACTATTTTCTACTTTAGTAGCTACTCTTTGTACTCCTTTCACAGTGTGTATATTCTTCTGGAGATGGGGGTCTCTGGTATTGTACGCTTCAGTCTACATGATTTTTAAGTCATTTTTTTTTTTTCAGTTCTTATTAAAAAGAAAATCTGGATTATTTAGTCTTTGTTTCTTACAGGGTTCACAACAACATTAAATGTGAACACAGAATATTGTGTCCGAATGTGCTATTCATCTGCATGGAAGAAGAAAATCTGGCTTCACAATGTTTTGAATCTGTGTGACCTACAATACTTGTGTAATTGTAAAGAAAATGACATGAGTGAAGGTTTTCTTTCTTTTTTTTTTTTTTAAATATAGCATTAAGTATGCAAAATATCAATATTTTAAACCAAATTTGCCTTATTTTTGAAAATGTATCAGGTAACATAGGCTTGAAAATCGATATCCTGTGGTGCTAAACTGAGGTGTGTATTAAGAGCATCATTTCCAAACAGGCAGGTAAAAAGGAGAATTTATAGACCGTATAACATCTGTTTATTGACCCTACTGCTTATTAATATGTATTGCACAAATGAATTATATTTTGACGTCGGATAATGTAATTTTCTGATGTGACATTTTTTAATACAAAGTGCATGAGCACTAACTGACTATCCAGCACCACTCTGCTACATTATATTATGGCAAGTGGATCATTAGCTTCCTTGTGGAGTCTGGAATCTACTCCATAGCTTCCCTCTCCTCCCCCCCCCCAAAAAAAGTGAGCTGATGAGAAGCATTTAAATGCTTAAGCAGTTTGCTACAGGATAGACTTTTATTTTGCTATGGAAAATGTCATTTATGGGAGGTGGGATGACTTTGCACTTGACTCTGGTGCAACACACGCACTTTACTTTTTTTCTTGCAACTGTTAGAAAGAACAGATGCATTTATTTTTGTTACAGCGGCACGGCTGTGACTTGCTGCAATCATGGCTCTTTGTGTTAATACTCAAGAATCACGGCTGTAAAACAATGTGTCTATGACTTGTGTCATCATATTGCCCCTATAATTTTTGCACATTATATTCTTGTATATTTCAAATAAATTTGTTCAAATGGTGTTGTGACTTCATAAACCCTGATGTAATAACCAGTATTACTTGAAAGTAGGGCAGGACAAGATTTGTTATAACAATTTATTATGTAAAATGATTTTGAAAACAAATGCCATGTGACACTATAACTAAAGATTATACATTTTTCCTTCCCAAAAGCAATAGACTTAGTTAATCTCAAGGTATAAAACAAAAAGTAGAGGACAAATGGAGGCAAAACATTTACTTCACTTATGTTTAACTGAAAGATTGGATCATTGAGCTAAACATTCAAATCAGAATTAGAATATCAATTTATTTAATTACATCCCCATTTATATTACTGATTTCTACTGTAGAGGTGATAAAGCCTTTTGGAGTAATTGGACCATGATGGGATAAACTGGTGCAAATTCTTTGCCTTCTCTGGCTTTAACCGACTGCATATATGCTTCTAGTGCCCCTCTGAAAAAAAAAAAGCAAATACTGTTAAAGTTACAGGATATTTAATCCAAGTACAGCAATCCACCTCCTACAACATATAGCCGTACCATAGGGGAGAGTCATGTCAAACATGCACCTTTTTGTAGATTCTGAAATGTTTTGGTTCAATTCTTCTGATAGTTTTACTGAATAAATGAGTGATCTGCACATACATTATGTAGTAACAAAGCTGTAGATATAGATGCTTTTTCCTGGTTCCGTGTGCTAATAAAAAAGCTCACCACGATGGAGCTCATTTATCAAACATAACTGTTATTTAACCCAGGTATATTTTGTTCTTGCTCTATGGACTAACGACACAAAGAAAGAGATCCCAGAAAGGAATTTAGAGGCTTCTACAAGGGTAATGTAAAATCATCATGGGGAATCAGAAGATAGGATGTGGGGGGAGCCAAGCAGTAAACCTGTCAAACAAGAGACTTTATGAAATGACACATTTCAGGAAAAAAAAAAAAAAACTTTTACAGTAATTTAGTTCATGTCACTTTAAGGTTAAATGAAATGCTAAGATGTCTTCTTATTATGCCATTCGAGTGAAAAATAAATGTGGAAGTGCATTTTTCATATTCCATTCATTCCAGATTTTTCCCCCAAAACATTTATGTATTGCATAATCACGCAGCCAAAATGTTTCTGCTTGTAATTAGCTAGTGAAAAACCCTTTGTGACAATGGTTGTTTTAAAACTACTGTGGTTGTGTTTAGCTGTAAGTCTCTTATTTACTGTACCCACACATATGTTTCACATACAGTGCCTTGCAAAAGTATTTACCCCCCTTAACTTTTAACCTATTTTGTTACATTACAGCCTTAAGTTCAATGTTTTATTAATCTGAATTTTATGTAATGGATCAGAACACAATAGTCTAAGTTGGTAAAGTGAAATGAGAAATATATATACATAAAACTATTTTTTATAAATAGAAAACAGAAAATTGGCATGTGCGTATGTATTCACCCCTTTGTTATGAAGCCCATAAAAAGCTCTGGTGCAACCAATTACCTTCAGAAGTCACATAATTAGTGAAATGATGTCCACCTGTGTGCAATCTAAGTGTCACATGATCTGTCATTACATATACACACCTTTTTTGAAAGGCCCCAGAGGCTGCAACACCTAAGCAAGAGGCAGCACTAACCAAACACTGCCATGAAGACTAAGGAACTCTCCAAACAAGTAAGGGACAATGTTGTTGAGAAGTACAAGTCAGGGTTAGGTTATAAAAAAAAAAAATCCAAATCTTTGATGATCCCCAGGAGCACCATCAAATCTATCATAACCAAATGGAAAGAACATGGCACAACAGCAAACCTGCCAAGAGACGGCCGCCCACCAAAACTCACGGACCGGGCAAGGAGGGCATTAATCAGAGAGGCAGCACAGAGACCTAAGGTAACCCTGGAGGAGCTGCAGAGTTCCACAGCAGACACTGGAGTATCTGTACATAGGATGACAATAAGCTGTATGCTCCATAGAGTTGGGCTTTATTGCAGAGTGGCCAGAAGAAAGCCATTACTTTCAGAAAATAAAAGCACGTTTTGAGTTTGCGAAAAGGCATGTGGGAGACTCGAAAATGTATGGAGGAAGGTCTGATGAGACTGAAATTGAACTTTTCGGCCATCAAACAAAACGCTATGGCGCAAACCCAACACATCACATAACCCAAGGAACACCATCCCCACAGTGAAACGTGGTGGCAGCATCATGCTGTGGGGATGTTTTTCAGCAGCCGGGACTGGGAGACTGGTCAGAGTTGAGGGAAAGATGGATGGTGCTAAATACAGGGATATTCTTGAGCAAAACCTGTACCACTCTGTGCGTGATTTGAGGCTGGGACAGAGGTTCACATTTCGGCAGGACAATGACCCCAAACACACTGCTAAAGCAACACTTGTGTGGTTTAAGGGGAAACATGTAAATGGGTTGGAATGGCCTAGTCAAAGCCCAGACCTCAATCCAATAGAAAATCTTTGGTCAGACAAAGATTGCTGTTCACAAGCGCAAACAATCGAACTTGAAGGAGCTGGAGCAGTTTTGCAAGGAGGAATGGGCAAAAATCCCAGTGGTAAGATGTGGCAAGCTCATAGAGACTTATCCAAAGCGACTTGGAGCTGTGATTGCCGCAAAAGATGGCTCTACAATGTATTGACTTTAGGGGGGTGAATAGTTATGCACATTGACTTTTTCTGTTATTTTGTCCTATTTGTTGTTTGCTTCACAATAAAAAAAAAACCTCTTTAAAGTTGTGGGCATGTTCTGTAAATTAAATGATGCAAATCCTCAATCAATCCATGTTAATTTCAGGTTGTGAGGCAATAAAACACGAAAAATGCCAAGGGGGGGGGGGGGGGTGAATACTTTTGCAAGGCACTGTATATTTGTTTCAGGATGAGAAGGACTTTCCTTAGTTACCATTATTTTGATTATCTCAATTTATTATGGAAAAATTAAAAAAAAATTTTTTTTACATGCCTGCAAAAGTAAATAAAAAAACCTTCCAGCAGAGACTAAAAGATCCTGAGTTTAGAAATACCCCAAGTTTACATGTTTTCTTTGCATGGCAACTAGCACATTGCTTTTTCTTAAACATTTCCCACCCAAAATTACCTATAGTGACATTGTAACCCTGTCACTGTATTTTTTTTTTTTTAAACAAGATGCTTGCTGACTGCCTCTAGATGCAACACTCCCTGAACAACAGAAGTGGAAGCATTTGCATGCAGCAGGGCAGTGCCATATTGGAAAGGCATAATACCTTTCAATATGGCGAATGTGAGCACTACAGAGAGTGATCATAGTGCACCCTGGCATTGGATTTTAGCGGTGCTGAATGGCTCGATATTAAGGCACTGCTGCAACACTGGCTGAGCTCAGATAGTGATTGTGATTTGCCTGGCACGTCAGTTGTTGCCAATGGGTTACATTTCTCAAGTTTACCTATTTTTCACATAGATGACATATATAGCACTGGTTGGATATAATATACTATCACAAGTGAAACCTATTTCATATGGAAAAAAGGAGAAATGATCGTCCTCATTACAAATAATACCACTAACATTATAATTGTAATTTATATGTAGTTTGTATATCTTTATATTTATGAAACAATTAAGTCGGAAAAAACAAAGTTCAAACTCCTGCAAATAGTGCTGTGAATCAAGGTTTTTATGTGAGCTAGAATAATTAATGGGACACCATCAATAGGACACACAATAATGTTCCTTTGAGGATGAGACTGAATAAGCCTTGCAGACATAACACTATAATTATGCAACCAATATTATGCAGAAAAAAAGCCCACTTGTATCAAAGCAAAGCTTACAACATTTCCTGCGCCCATGGACTTTGCTTTTTAAATCAGGCTATTTGTCTAACCTCCTAGAATAAACAAGGCATATAACAGGCATATAGTTAATGACCTACAAAAGAAATCACTCTTAAACATCTTACACATTAGGAGATTGTGGTTAGCTTCCAGATCTACAGATCTACAGCTGTGACTGAACTTCACTTGGAATATGCTCATTAGTTATGGCTGAGACATTTACAGTTTTATAGAGAAATTAATGTGGAAAACTGGTGGGATAAATAGAAATACAAAATAATAAACACTACTGTATACACACACACACACACACACGAAACCCCAGTGAATGATCACATGGAAATAATAGTATACCAGCCCCATAGAATTATACCAGTCCAATAGCATAGCTTTTTAATTTTGTTCCTAAAAGGGCAAACCATGCATTTGCCAGCCCTGCACTCACAGGACGTGCCCCAGTACTCGGACTGCACTCACAGGACATGCCCCAGTAGTCAGACTGCACTCACAGGACATGCCCCAGTAGTAAGACTGCACTCACAGGACATACCCCAGTAGTAAGACTGCACTCACAGAACATGCCCCAGTAGTCGGACTGCACTCACAGGACATGCCCCAGTAGTCAGACTGCACTCACAGGACATGCCCCAGTAGTCAGACTGCACTCACAGGACATGCCCCAGTAGTCAGACAGCACTCACAGGACATGCCCCAGTAATCAGACTGCACTCACAGGACGTGCCCCAGTAGTCGGACTGCACTCACAGGACGTGCCCCAGTAGTCGGACTGCACTCACAGGACGTGCCCCAGTAGTCGGACTGCACTCACTGGACATGCCCCAGTAGTCAGACTGCACTCACAGGTTGTGCCCCAGTAGTCAGACTGCACTCACACAACGTTCCCCAGTAGTCAGACTGCACTCTGAAAAATATATAAAATATGCTTGACTTTATGTCATATCCATCAAGGATACATCAGATCGCCGGGCCACAAGAGTGTGAGCTCTCTTGCATTTGCACCTATGTCACACAAACTTGTACTCATACACACACACACACACACACACTCATACTTTCGACCACACAGACACACACTTATACACTCATACTGGCAAACACTTATACTCCTACTGACACACACACACATATATACACACACACATAGCCAGCACTCTTACCGCTTTGTCTACTCCGTCCGAGAGGATCAGGCATCAGTGGGTAAAAGACAGGCGCCGCCGATTTGGAGAAGCATTCAAGTCAGAGAGCAGACAGTCAATTGCTTTCCGCCTTGAACGCTTCTACAAATAGCGCGCATTCGCCTGATCATCTGGAGAAGAAGCAGATGACCGGTGGCACTTGTCTTTTAATCACTGATAACTGCTCCTATTGGATAGAGCAGACAAGCGATGAGAGCTGAACCTGGCCGCATGCCACAACTGATGGCTTGATGGGCGGCCATAGGTTCACCACCGCTGCCCTAAACCAACATTATAGAACAATATATAATACCACTACTCTAGACTCCTTCCAACTAACGTTCCTACAGATGACTATAATATTACAATATATAATACCCTCATCCCAACCCCTTCCCTCCACAGTTCATAATAAATACATTATAATATATTCTCTCATCCCTGCAGCCCTCTGTTTTTACAGTTCATCCCCCACACAAAATATATTAAAATATATTCACTCAGCCCAAGACCTCTCAACTCCACTTTAAACCCACCACATAAATATGATATTAAAATATATCATTGCCTCTGGCCAAGCCTGCTACTTGCCCTCTTTGGGTTTGTCTGATCTCAGCTGATCTGGTACTTCATGAGGAGGGAAGTGGCTTTATCAGAAGTAGCACCACCGCCCACTGGCTATGACTTAATAAGCTCCTATCGGGCTGCAAGGATGTACGAGCATCAGCCAATGAAGGGCAGAGAGGAAAACATCTTTGCCCTATTGCGGCTGGTTTTACCGTCACAGGCTTCAGGATCACCAACAGGGTCCAGGAAGTTGAGTATCCTTTATCTGAACTGACCCTTATCCCCAAATCTTTTGTTCGGAATCATTTGGGATTTTTGGATTCAGATAAGGGATACACAACCTTAAGTAACTTTCAGGCACATAATCTAAAATATGATGGATAAATATCAGCATTTCTGTGCTGATCTATATCACCTTAAATGGTATATACAATATAAATAATTCACTAATATAATATGAAGGTAAATATATGGTATTCTTTCTTGAAAGGAATTGCTTGGTGGCTCTAAAATGTAAGTATTGAATAGTTTTAATATGATATATTATTTTACCTAATAAGAATCAGCCTGTCTTTCTCTGACGGATGATCGTCCAGCCACTGAGAGTATCGAGCAATGGACCATTCAGCTCTCTGGAGAACAAAGAGAGAAAAAATAAACAAATATATATTCATTCAATACTAAAATAAATATTGGAAAAAAAGTTTTCGCTTTGCAACCATTATAACTCTACATAAACCCAATACCACATTTGGAAAAGGAAGTGTGCAATGTAGCCATACAGTAAGAAGAGGGAAGTCTAAGCATGGACAACACAACCAAGGAGCCCACAATTTAATTGGTATGACTATAAGCAGTGAACCTTTTTATTCAGAGCTTATCCTACATTTTAGTTGGTAGACTTGTTCTCAAGCTTCTAAAATATATATACACAGAGCTAAATTAGTATCTGCTAGAGACATCAATGGCATAACTTTAAAAGGGAGCTGGCACAGGATACATGATATCCATAACACTTGAAACATGTGAGATACATACAATTGATTAGAACACTTTATTGTATTACCTGGTATGGAGATTTCAGTTCTGGAGGTGCTCTTGTAAAGAGAAACTGGAGAATAACACTATATGGTATAATATCTCCAATGGATGTGCTGTTGGCAATATGCTCACTGGTTTGGAAGAGTAAAGGCCTAGCATAAAACAAAAAGATACTAGAAGCTAAGTATTTCACAGTTTAAGGGTCCTACTTTCATGTGTTAACATTAGTAAATATGCAAACAGAAGAAAGGCACTATATAAAGCCCCACAGAGATCTCTCTATCACAGGGATGTGCCAGGCTTCCCATCATACCAGACTAAGCTGTGCTGTAGGAAAATCTGTTTGAAAAAGGCTGCATGAAACCATGTGCATCACATGAATAGCAGGCCAATTACCAGCATATAGAGAGCCTATATCACAGGTTAGTCCAGATGGAATGGTTGAAGTTGTTCGACAAGGAAAACCAGCAGTATTTCAATATATGGAACCAGTGGATTACATGTTTTAAGGTCCAGAAAGGTGACTTTCTCTAACGTCAGGCATTTAAAAGATTCCTCATCTGGCTTGATAAAGACCGGATAAAATATTTTTTACCAACATGATCTTTCCCTAAATACGGCAATAGGAGCAGGAGAAATGAATGGATTAGTATCCAGTGCCAAGAAAGCGCACAGCTCAAGCCAAACAAGCCATGGGAGCATTGCATCTTGCCCTGGCAGCATCTACGACATGCTTTGGGATCCCAATTTAAACTCTCAGATTGGCAAGTCATATTTCACATTTATTTAAATGTTTAAAGAAGTCATAGAACTGACAGCAGTGAGAGGAACTAGCACACAATGACTGTAATGAACAACACATTCTTATATCAACTGCTAGATTTGGAACTGGAGCCACTTTTCAAGTAAATGCAAAGCTATTTCAGAATGTTTGTTGTAGATTGATGAGGATAATAAGTGAAATGTGTGATACTAACATCATGATATATAATCCTTGATGGATTTGTCCCTCAAATACTGGCAATAGAATATAACCCTTATGTTCATATTCACTGTGCTGTTAAGATTAAGTGATATATAATTGTGAACAACCTTTCTTGAAATATAAAGCATATATTATTAATTATTTTATTCCATGGATAGGTAATAAAAGGCACAACACACATTACATTAACATAGATTTATGTAATGCCAACGATTTACATACTATGTCAGACCAACAGAGACAGACTGAAAAATGAGATAGAGTCTTGCTGACAAGCTTATAATCCAGAGGGAGTGTGGGACAGAACATGAACATACACCGATCAGCCATAACATTATGATCACCTGCCTAATATTGTGTAGGTGTATTGTGCAGATTGCTTGGTTGTATAGGGAGAGGTATTAGCAGCAGACAGAGAAGGAGTGCTCATTCCATTGTACTCCATTCAGAGCACTGGTGAGACCTCACTTGGAGTATTGTACACAGTACTGGAGACCATATCTCCAGAAGGATACTGATACTGTGGAGAGAGTTCAGAAAAGGGCTACTAGACTGTAGGGGAATCAACACAGTAAAAGAAGAAAGTATATTTAAATGAAGGTAGTGGATGCATGGAATAGCCTTCAAGTGGAAGTGGTAGAGGTACCACTATCCTAGGGATAGGTACAAGGCTATCCTAGATTTAAGATAGGGAACCGGGGTCTAATAAAAGTAATTAGAAAATTGGGCAGACTAGATGGGCCGAATGGTTCTTATCTGCAGACACATTATATGTTTCTAGCATGAGGAATGAAGTCCACAAATCTTAAAGTGCAAAGGGTTAGCCACCACTGTGTCCGTCCGTGTGTACGTATATCCAAGTGTTTATATATCATGGACAGGTGAATCAAGTACATGCAATCAGGCAGAATGCACTGCAGGGACAGAACAGGATAGCCACAAATGGACTGAAGCAGAAGATATTGGGAACTTGTCTAAGGGGCCAATGAGCACAAGCTTGCCCAGGCTCTATTTAATATTAAAGGTTAACCAATGTTCACCAGGTCAATCAGCTAATTGTAATCCTTCTATCAGCCAGGATATATTTGAATTATTAAGGTCTTAATGTGTACGTCTCCAATAATTTGCATGTATTGCATCTGCCAGTAAAAGGCCCAAAACACACATTAGAATAACTGTCAGGTATACTAAAAATATCAGGACATTTTGTGCAAGTGACAGATTGTTTGCTTATTAAAACCCAACAATGTCCACAATATTTCTGTATAAAAAAGGCAGGTATTCAATATATAAAGTGCCACAAGTACATTTTTGTTATGATTCTCATTCCTCTGGAATAAAAAATAAGGCACACACATTGCAGCAAGAAGCATGTTTTATAGATTTTTCTAAATCCATCATGGTTGAATACAAGCAAAATGCTTTCAAAACCATAGTATGCATAGCGTGTCGCTATCAAGAACTGACCAATCGGAAAAGGAAAGATCACAACCACGTGACCTGGACAAAACTCAACAAAGTGTTCGATGAAGCAACAAAACTGTTCAGAAAACAGAGGTGTGACTTGAAGAACGATTACAAACTGCTACAAGACAGAGCAACAAGACTGCTGAAGAGACGAACGAACGTCAAATGCCAGAATGCCTACGAGCTTCAAACTTTCATAGAAGCTTTAATATAAGGGAATATGAAATGTAGATACACAAGAATCTAAATCCCAGCGAAACCAGGTAGTAAAGCTGGTTTATTTATAAAAAAAAAAAAATACTCAGGAATATAATCACTAAAATGTAGACTAACCCACGGTCTTCACCCCCCGAAACACCTTACAAAAAACTATACAGTAATTGGAGAAAATGCAAACATTTGTGTGTTTATGTTAAAGGGTAAATTGTCTATGACTTATATCATATGTATTGCATCTTATCCTCAGGACAGTACCCCTTGCATGAGAAAAAGGTGTGGCATTATTGTACAGCACTGCTGAATATATTAGTTATTTACAAATTAATAACATTGACAAGTTGATAAAGTAAGTAGAAAATGCATCTCCGTAACTACCGTATGTTAACGTAAGTCTATTAACTTACCATGTACTACAAAATGAGGCGTGCAAGGTAGGAGCTCCATTTAACAATATACATCCCATCAATATACTGAAGCACATATTGCATTTACATCCTTATCATCAAATTAACAATTAAAATTGCAAATTAGCCACTGGTTGGAAATAAATGCTAACAGCACGTTTGATAAATAATTCAAGAGGTTATAAAGCCTACTCAGTTGCCATGGATTTTGTGTAGCAAAAAGATGAATTGTCTTGATATAATCCAAAATAACTATTTGATATATTTATCTGATTAAAGCCAGCAGCTGATAATGATTTGGAACAAATACATTTTACCCTCATCTTACCATATGCTCTGCAACATAAATTATACCTGATAGTGTTTACACTGTTTAGAAATACTTTCTGTCATCAGTAAGGAACTTTTGAGTTGTATCACCTAAGATTTTGTCAATTTGTTAGAAAGGAAAATAAAACAAACCATGTTTTTAAAATGGCATGCTTTATTAAATGTTCTGATTAGCATGAACATGTATTCACTCACATACCTCCCCACATTTCAAATCCCCAAAGAGGGTCACTTTTATTTTTGGTGGAAGATATTGAGCAACTTTAAGACCAAGTGGTAAATATATATGTAATTTGATAAGTCATTTAAAACTCCAGGGAGCAAAGGGAGCGCCATATTGGAAGGCAGCATCTCCCTCCAACATGGCGCTGCCCTGGAGCAAGCTACAGTTATGGAAATTACCAATATCACTGCTGTTGGTCTTTACTGTTCCTCTAGAGGCAGTCAGCAACATTACACTAATTTAAAAAAGGATGCTTGGGTCAGGGTGAGCATCTAGGGTTAGCATTAGGATTAGGGTAAGTGATAGTGTTGAGGTGATTATGTTTGTGGTCAATAGGTCACTGTAAGAGAAAAGGTTAGACAAAAAAAAAACGACTTTGAGTTATTGCCCTATAAAACAGAAAACGTGTAAACAATGGGTATTTCTTTACCAAGACACTTAGCCATGCCATTTTTATCATGATTAGTCACAAAGGGAATTTTTCCCCATGATGGTCCAGGACTCATCAGTCATGAATGGGTTAAAGAGCTATTAAACCATTTGCAACAGTGCTTCTCACCTGCCCTCAGGTACCCCCAATGGTCCAAGATTTAGAGATTACCGATTTGTGTTTAAATAAGAATATGTTTAACATCTGGGAACCATACCATGTGTTATGCATATTCTTATTTAAACCACACCAAGTGTCATACTCATTCTAATTTAAACACAACTGGGTAATCCCTAAATGCTCTTCCGCCTCATTAAACGAAAATATAAGGGTTTACTCCCCCCCCCCTTTTCAAGCCACTCAAACTCAGCATCTATTGTATTTCATAAAAGAAAAAATAATGTGAACATTTACCTGAATGATCTCAAAAGCCTGTATGACTTTCCAAGATCAGCAACTCTTCTGCACAAGGGAGCAACTGCTAATTCCATCTGTAAAAGAAGTGAAACGTGGTTCATGACTCGGACACACACACACACACACATAGAGGGTGCAACAGATACATTATTATAGCAGTGCTCCACTGAGCATGCTGGAGATATGTTTGATACGGTAACCAATTGGCTAGGTCTATCCTGTCCTGAGCACACAGAATGCACCCACAGGTCTTGCCATAGCATCCAATCTTCACCCACAGATCTTGCCATAGCATCCAATCTTCACCCACAGATCTTGCCATAGCACCCAGACTGCACCCACACATCTTGCCATAGCACCCAGACTGCACCCACAGATCTTGCCATAGCTCCCAGACTGCACCCACAGATCTTGCCAGATCATCCAGACTGCACCCACAGATCTTGCCATAGCACCCAGACTGCACCCACAGATCTTGCCAGAGCATCCAGACTGCACCCACAGATCTTGCCAGAGCTCCCAGACTGCACCCACAGACCTTGCCAGAGCACCCAGACTGCACCCACAGAACTTGCCCCAGCATCCAGAATGCAACCACAGGACTTGTCCCAGCACTAAGATTGCATATGCACAGGACATACCATTGAGAATCTTGCTCACCCTCAGTGACCGCATGGCACAGTGGGATTCTCTGCATGCCCACTGTGGCATGCGTGACATACATTTGCCACCAGCTGTTTATAGTAACGTATGATTTTCTAGAAGTAATTATTTTCAATGTTTTCTAGGGTTTTCTACAACATCTACAAATAAAAACAACTAATTGAATAAAATACTTTTGCTTTGTTTTTGTTAAAATAACATTCCTTTCACCAGTCTGTCATCTCAATTCTAATAAAAAATATGGATTTGAACATTTAACATCATCCGACAAAATGTATCCCACAGAAGTTGTAGTGTAAATTCTTCTATAGGAGATCCAAGGCAAAGGCATAGTAACATAGTGCAAATGCAAATAATGCAAATAAAGTAATTCATTAGTCACTGACATGAGTTCAACCCACCCCCATGCTAATTACTAATATAGATCTTTCTTTACCACATACTACTTTTCCAACATCGCCCTTCCATACAGGTTCTAGCAATCAGCTATCGATGAGTAATAAGGGCAGATTGGTTAATTATCTGCATAAAATAATCTGCTTGTAACATATCAATAGGCAGGGTAGTGTCAGGGAGCAAAAACAATTTAGTGCTACCCCGATTATCATTAGAGATAGACACAGGTAGATAGGCTGGACATATATATTGACAGATAAGATGCAGAGAATTTTAGACAGACAAACAGACACAGTGTCACAGCTGTCCTTGACAGTCAGGTAGTGGCTGTCGGGAGGGCAAGGGTAAGTGTTACATGTATACTAGAAGAACTGATAGAAATAAAACTCCAATAACCAGTATCAGGGGGCAGAGAACACCTGGCCGAGAGTAATTAAGGTCAGAGTTCTAACTGAGCAACAACCGTTCATCACTGTATTTCACTGGCAGTCAGTCAAGTGGTTCTGTTGGTTCTTCCTTGTGCATATTACCAGAGCCGGCTCTACCAATAGGCGTACTAGGCGGTTGCCTAGAGTGCCGACTATGGGGGGCCGCCATCTGCTGTCATGTATCCCACAGTTGGCAGCGCTGTTTTTTTCTTTCTTTCTCTGTGCATGTCAGCTGAGCCCACACCCCTCACCAGTCCTCACTGTTCATTGACATGCAGGAAGCCTATCTCGCACCTCTTAATTGTGGGGAGTGTCAGGGATCACATGACCTCCCGGCGCTCAGACTACAGTGACTGATTCACAGCCAAGGATGGCTAACAGTGGTTTGACGGTCCGTTCTAATTTCCCATGTGCTGTCTTTAACATAATTCATAGTATTACATTATATTACGGTGTGCTCAATACACCATGATATAATGCACACACATGATCTGCTGGCATATGAAGGTATGGGAAATTGTAAAGAACAGAACACACATTATTTAGATGACTGGCCTAGTTCGCATGCAAAGTAAGCATTTTCCGGTGTCTGGGACACTGGAGAATGCAAACAGAACTGGTGGGATTGGGGTCCTGAGTCCTGCTGTCCCACTGAGCTCTACCTCTGTCCCGAAAAGCTGGACAGATATAGCTCCCAAATCGGGACTGTCCTGCGCAAAGTGGGACTTTTGGGAGGTATGTGGTTACCACACTCTGATTAAAGATATCATAAACAATATTCTATTAGGGAGAATAAACATAAAATAATATTGTATTGATTACAATCTCAAGTAGCATTAGAATAGATCATTTTAAATTTTTTCTTCTCTATAGTCACAAGCCTTGGTGAAAAAATTGCCACACTCTATCCTGATCCAATCTTGTAACAGATCACCACATGATACCATAGTGCAATACTTCTCACATGCCATACTGCTAGCTTTGTCACAACCTCACTTGTTATTGTGCCAGCTTTGCCCCCACATCACTCGTTATTCTGCCTGCTTTGCTCCCACATCACTTGCCATGCTGCCAGGTTTGTCCCCACGTCACTTGCCATACTGCCAGCTTTGTACCCACACTACTCATCAGTGCCAGTGTTGCTCCCCACATCACTAGTCAGGGATGATCTCCACAGGATTACCTACAGCCAGTGGTTTAAATGAAGTGGCCAGGCAAAATGGTCGAAGGGATCGCTCTAGGGTGGCCGTCTTGTCTGCAGTGGAGATCCCTACGACTATGATTGTTACGCCCGTGTCACGTTATAAACAAGCTTTAAATGACGCAGTCCCTTAAAAAAGAACCTAGATTTGTGTAGAATTTGGACAATTAAACACACATAAAAGCTGACACTTTAAAAATAAAGTTGCCTTGTGCCTAATTAAAAGGGGGGAAAAATGGGCTTTACTCCCTTTTTAATAAGAAATATAGAAAAGAGGAGACCTTTACACACCATGAAGCTATCAAAGTACTTTTATGTCATTACTATACACACTATTGTTACACTATATTCAAAATAAAGAAATGAAAACATTTTCTCTACCCAGGTACCTCTCGTTACAGTTGCCCCAGGGGTTTGCACCAGTTATTGAGTAAAACAATTATGTTTATGCAATCACTGGGTGATTCTAACTAACTAATGGGATATTCTCACTACTGTCTTAAAGAATCGATGGTAAACTGGATTTCAAGGTGACATTCTCTTGTAATTGTCTGCATTAAGTGAATGAAAACTACATCTTGACCAAACTATCTCCGGGTGGCTGTACTAGATGGACATTTTAAAAGGATTTGGCAAGAGATGCTTCTTGTGTTTATGTATCTATATATATCTATATCTATATATAATAACCACATACATGGTCATAGATATGTAGAAAACACAGGCATACATAATGCAGTATTCAATCTATTAAACTATATATAGCTTATACACATAAGGCATTATATTAAAATGAGTTACATAATGAATGTACATATGGCAAGAAGTACATCCATGCAAGTATTCCACTAACATTACAATTTTATGTTGGAAGACCTGCCTCTAACCTTATGGATTTAAAATGTGTTACTGTAATCCTAGGTGTTAATTGGACACTCCCTTCAAACATTTTTAGAAACTGTGTCTACATTTTCACAAGCAATTGGAAAAGGTGGCAGCACAGTAGAAATCAATTTAGATGCTGTATAAAGCGGAATAATGGTGTCACACTCCAGGCCTGTCCCCACAAGCACATGTGATAAACTATCATATACACTATCACAAGCATAGATATTGTGTGGCTATCTCCACTGGAGCTACACTGGGTCTAACATTTTTTTTTTTATATAGCAGCGATAGTAGAAGAAAAACATGTTATTTTACTTAGATTACATAAACAGAGGTTTCTAAGATGCCTTAAAATGGATGCGCTTATGTCTCACCCTTTGGATGCATACTGCATCATTTATTTTCATTTTACCACTCTGTGGCTATCAAGTGCAAAAAAGGTTTTGGCACCTCAAAGATCCCCTTTGTCATATCTCCTAAGTGTATTTAGGAGGGTCAGTCCCTCTTTTCAACGAAAATCACCTTTTTCCTCCTCTATGTCCCTCTTTTCTAGCAGCTCAGAATGTGTGGTGTGTATCACAGTGCTTCAAAGCACTACAACTCATCATATAATCTATAACAACTGCAGAATATGTGTTCATATATCATATTTTGTTTCTAAAAGATTTACCAAATTACACAAATAGCAATCAACTGGAGCATAAGTTGCCCGATAATGCCCCACCCACAGCCACATCTTTAACCACTCCCACAAATACAAAAGTGTCCCTCTTTGGCGAAATTTGTGGGATGTATGGCTTTTGTTAATAAAGCAATCTGTGAAATCCTGAACGTTTACTTTTTTTTTTTGGTCCACGACCATTTGGTGACATCCAGTTTCCTTACCTGTGCAAAGTCTGCAGCTAGCCTCATTTTCCCGCCCTCTCCCAGTGATCTCAGGAGACTTGCATTGCGAATGAAAACTTCAATTGCTCGTTGTGCTATTGCTTCTGTATGGTCATAGACAAAATCTAAACATTCAAAGTGTCGGAAATAATCATTCATGACTCTTGCAATAAAGCCTTGCAATTCCTTCATATACAAGGAGCAAGGAACATCTGGTTTTCCAGAATTCGACGGGTTTCTGGGAAGCAAAAAAAGTACATGTATATAAAGCATACCGAACAAAAACAAAAAAAGCATACATGGTTATTTTAACTTTTAAAGAGCAGTATAAATGTTTATATATGAACTCAATAAAACATTTACAAAACTTTTCTCATTAGTAAATGTATGTTTGTAATAAAAAAGACTGACATTTAAAATGTTTGAAATTATGAATCTAGAGTATAAAAATTATTTATAGAATGTGTTGGCACAATTAAAAGCAAATACGTGTATTTTCAGTGGAGCCATGCTGTCTCTTTTATAAGATATCTTTTTTGCAAACTAATATGATTCAGAAGATACAATTTGTGGCACAGAGTGATGTCATAACCATTTACACCCCCTATCGATTATTCTTTAATCCCTTACGTTTTGGAAAGTAAACATTATTGCCGTGCTAGTTCTAGCAAATGACAGACGACAATTATTTCAAATCCAGATAAGTCTTCTTGCCATCTGATAAAAGACTATTAAAATATCTGGAAAATGAAAAAGAATAATAGATCTTCTTCCACTGTCTAGGCACATTTTAAATATTACCGTTATTGTCCAAAGCATGAACATGCTGGCAAATTCATAAACAATTCTGGAGTTTCAGACCTAAAACCATTAGTTTCTAGAAGATATTTTTAGTGTGGCATGCCGTCTAAATAAGTAATCATAACACCAGCTGGTTGCTTTTGAACTAGGACGTTGGCTTATTTCGGGGCCGTTTTGGAAGAATCTCTGCTATTACAAATTAAGCCAAATTCTTACCATAGAGTTTAATGGCCAAAGCCATCCCAAAATGGCCTGATGTATAATATAATAAAAATTATTAAAACTAATTTTCAGTGCCCAAAAGCCTGTGGGATGGCATAGAACGTCCTGACTAGTACAGCTCATGTCGGCTCCCTGTGATGAGCTGTGCTACAGATCCCGCTGCAGGAACTTGATGCTACTTAGGCCACTTTGAGTGGCATCCATCTGACATGTAAAATATATCTGATGCTCAAAGTGAGTGCCAGATACATTTTACGCAAACACGCTGTGCCAGAAATTCCTTGTTTGACCACACCTCCACATGTGACCCTGATAGGGTTTCTGCCTGTATGTCCTAGGTGCCAGGAGCACAAAGACACTGGTTTGGTGCTTAAAGGGTTAATTAAGTACATAAAAATAATGTAAATAAACATATTATAAATTACTTTATTAACATTTAAAAATGTGTAGTTTAATGTAAATATTATAATATATAACATTAATACATTATAGTATATAAATAATTTTGTATTTAAAATATGTTTACTTGAATTCTTCTAAACTTTTCTATTCAATTCTCCATTTAAAATATTGAGAATTGAAATGGGCGATTTTTGTGCACATTCCCAGATTTTGGAGCATGTTTGGGGTGATCAGCACATATTAGTTAGCCAAAATCATATGCTTACTATAAAGTTAGGAGGATGGCATAGAGTGTCCTGACTAGTACAGCTCATTGTAGCAGGAACTTGCAACAGGACCCCCACTGTCAGATGGGGGATGGGACACTTCATCGTGGCTGCTACCGACTCTGCAACGCAAGCCAGCTCGTCGCTGGAGATTTCATCGCGGGACATTTCATCGCTAAAGGTAAGTATTTGTGCTATTTTAGTAATGGTGGTTAGAATTAGGGTTTAGGGGGTTAATTTTAGTATTAGGGTTCGGGGGTTAGTATTAGGATTTAGGGGGTTAGTATTAGGGTTCGGGGGTTAGTATTAGGGTTTAGGGGGTTAGTATTAGGGGTCGGAGGTTAGTATTAGGGTTTAGGGGGTTAGTATTAGGGTTCGGGGGTTAGTATTAGGGTTCGGGGGTTAGTATTAGGGGGTTAATTTTAGTATTAGGGTTCGGGGGTTAGTATTAGGGTTTAGGGGGTTAGTATTAGGGGTCGGGGGTTAGTATTAGGAGTTGGGGGTTAGTATTAGGAGTTGGGGGGTTAGTATTAGTATTGGGGTTAATTTTAGTATTGGGGTTAATTTTAGTATTGGGGTTAATTTTAGTATTGGGGTTTGGGAATCATTTATTGGGGGGTTATTTTCTTTTTACTTTTACATTTGTAAGAGCTGACAGTTCAGCGCTGAACTGTCAGCTCTTACATAGTCGCGGCCGTGATGAAACGGCCACGTTATTCTTCATTGCTGACAGTTCAGCGTTCTAACTGCCACGCTGAACTGTCAGTGATGAAGATGCGGCGAAGAAGTGTCCTAGACCCGTCAGATGAGGCCACTTTGAGTTGTTCAAAAGTAACATAAATAAAAATAATAATATAAATTATTTTACTAATATTTTTGTGTTTAAAATATGTTTAATTCTTCTCAACTTTTCTATTCAATTCACCAACTAAAATAGAGGATTGAAATTGGTTGGATTTTGTGTATATTTCCACATTTCAGAGCATGAATAGGAAGATCAGCACGTAATGAATGGTTAGCAGAAATTACATGCTTGCTATAGCAAATTTGACGTTATCTGAATGCTTTGGTTTGTGAATGCCCCAAACAGCAAACTTGGATCCGAATTCAGGGACATTGAGTAGCTGCATTTCGTTGATTTGTGTAATTTGGCTAAGCTGCCTGATCTGAGTGGGTGGATATTGAGTTGACCCTCAAATATTTTTTCTACGAGTAATACGCTTTTCTTCATGAAAAAAAAATAAGTTAGCCATTTATACCATAGGTAATGTTGCCAGACAGCAGGTATTGTACTGGTAGGATGGTAAACAATTGGCTAGTTGCAAATGTTAAGTCTATGGAGACAATAGCACAATCCTTATAGTAGGACAGACTATTTATATGTTTACATCATTTAAACTAAAATCAGAAATGTTTGCATGTAAATACTTTCAAAAGTTACTAACCCAGAGAAGTCTTCTTGATGCATAGTTATAATGATGGCCTGAACGGAGTCACTCACAGAATTAAGTAGTGGTTGGACAGCATTTCCCATGAGGTTATAAATCATCTGGTAAATGGAAAAATTACAAATGAACCAATTCTATTTTTCACTATAATTACAATAAAACATATTTATAGGGGCAGCAAGGTTAAACAACTGTTTTGTTACTGAACTTTGTTCATTTTTTGTAGGAACGATTTACTGGAAAATGTTTATAACTAGAAATAATTTAAAGGGATATTGTGAACTTAGGAGATAAAAAAAACAAACTGTGCTAGGTCACAGAAAGGGGGTATTATATTTGTTTGCATCTCTTTTTGTTCTGTCACAAATGAGTTACTGTTTTGTGCAATATGTTTTTTTGCAATTCAGCAAGCATAATAAATGTGTTCTACACACATCGCCTAAACATTGTTAAAGGACAAATGTAGCATCTTACACAATTTAGTTTAACTCTAATCTGCCACCATTGATTAATCTATAGCCCTCCATGATTCCCAAGGTGGGAATGCTCATGTTGATTTTCAGTAGGATCACCGCATGTGGTCCAACAGTGGATGCAATCATACGAAAGAGCAAAATGTTGCTTGCACCATGATAATAGAAGACAGAGACGTGAATTAAAGAGCAACCTGCCTCCATCTTAAGTCAGAACAGCTCAATGTTCTGCAAACCTGAGCACTTTCACATTGGGCATCTCGGGAGCATCTGGAGAATCTTTTTTTTTAACATTGCACCATATTTCCCATTAGACATGTAAATGGCTGTGTTGGCAGAGTCGTTTAAAGTTAATTTCTATAAAGGGTACAGCTTTTTAAACACTGCTAATGTGATGAGCTATTTTAGAGAGACAGTTCCTTTTCTGGGACCAAATATTTTGTTCGCTTTCTCGCTGATTTCACTATTTATATACTGCAGCACTTAATAAAACCAAGTACAAATAGGGCAGGCTTTATATTAATTCTACCCATATCCCATAGGTTATGTACTGGGTTGTACCTACACAACCATCAATATTCCCTGTCTAGCATTCATTCACAGTTCTTCCTGCTATAACCCAGAGCATCTATTATGTTTTATTAATTAATCGATTGTTAACTTCCAATTTTCTCTTTACCTTCAAGGATCCAGCTATGGCTTGCTCTGCAGTTGCGGGGAGTAAACTTTGACCTGATGTTACCTTAAAGGAGAAGAAGAAAACAAGTCAGCATCATGAAAATCATCAAACTACAACATTTTTGAAATGCATATGACAGCATATAAGATCTGTAATGCATGTTTCATTTGTGCATAAGTGTTTTGTTTCCTGCAGATACTATTTTTATAAAATGCAACTACTACTAGTTGAACAGGCTCTTTAGATATTTATTTTGAAACTGTGTGGCTTTTAACAGCAACCACAGTGAAAGGTACAATATTAACCCATAGTGGCCAGCTTTCTCTCCACTCCTCCAGCACTAAAAGTGTACACTGCAGAATCCCCTCATGTGCCCAATATAATATAACACATACAAATATATAGAAACATAACTGCCTTATCACAAGAACAAATAATCCTCTCCAGCCAATAACAATCTTGGTTTTAATGTGACAGTACCACATTGACTTTAGTAACAAATTGATTTTTAGGCAAAATTTGAAAACCTCTTCATGAAAAATATAACCGATAAAAAGCAAAACATTAATAATTGGAGACATTAAAACGTTTGGATGGAGTGTGCTTTTAATTAAAATCCAGGATATCACTGTGCTGCAAATAAGGCAGGAAACTCCTAATCCTATGAAATGAATCATTACGTTAATGAATTGGGTACATGCATACCGTAAGCCTATACATGTTTTTAACAAAAATATTATAAAAACTGTTCAGATGTTATATTCCATAATACCTGTTTTTACCTTGCTAAACATTTCATGAGCACTGCTTTACAAATCACAAGAGGCCCGAAGTTCTGAAAGATTTGGGTTACATAGGGGTCACATCGGAAGACACATTTCATGCTACACAAAAAAAAACCTTATGTGACCCGAATAACCTAACAATTTGGCCATCTTGGTCGACCTCATGGCCATTTTGTTGGCAAGGAAGAGGCGGTGGGGAAATGCAGCCTAATTTTGTGGATCCCTTCAATTCAGCTATTATGCCCAATCCGAATCCATTTCAGATCAAATCGGTACATATTTTGTTGATTCTTCTATGTACACATAACTCTGGCACTAAAATTGTTAAACATCACTTCATATTGACCACAAATAGCTCTACTAATAGCTCTGCAGAATGTATTCAAACCTCAGGGTTGCAGGTTTGATCCTGGCAAAGTAATCTCAACTTTTCAGCATTAGTGACTATCCAGGACATACTTGAAATATCAATGTATCCTTGGATAAATACTGCGTTTTTAATATTAATTCACTTCAGTCCTGTACATAACACTATTTAAATGACAGGTTAGCTTTTCAGTTGAAGAATGAAGGGTGGTAGGAATGAACAACAATAATTTGGGTAAATAAGTCTGTATTATACAATTTCCTCTTTCCTCCATCTACATTACATTACCATTTATTTATATAGCTCCAACAATTTACACAGCACTTGGTACAAAGCATAAGAAGGGAGTTACAAACAAAATTAGACAAACAAGCTCACAAGCTTACATTCTAGAGGGGATGGGGAACATGAGATACATAAGGAGAGTGAAAAGGCAGAAAAGATGGGGGAGGTACAAATAAACATAGATTGTGATAATGGAAGATGTGGGGAAACTGAGAGCCGAATGAGTCACACCAGAGGTTATTTAATTAGTGATTTAGTTGGGTGCATTCTAAGCCGACATACTCCAGCCACATCTACTATATCTACCTTACTGTTGAGGTATCTCCTTCTTTCTTTCTTCACTCTTCATTCTAACTATTATTTCTCTCCTAATTGTATATGAATATTTTTGTGTTTAAAATGTGTTTACTTTAATTCTCCTACACTTTTCTATTCAGTTCTGCAACTAAAATCCAGAGAATTTCTGTTGGCGAATTTCACATGCATTTCCCCGAATTAGGAGCATGTTCAGGGGTGATCAACGCATATTGGGTAGCCAAAAATCTTAGTTTTTATATTAAAATTGGCCTTATCAAAATACTTATGAAGTTTCAGAATCCAAACAACCTGAACAGACATTTTGGTCCCGAAATCAACAATACGGAGTATCCGTATTTTTGGTAATTATGGAAATCTATATTGCGTAGATCCTTAAGCAAGTGATGCACTATGTCAGGTAATACAGAGCTATAAGCGGGTGTGCTTGTCCCATCCACGTCAACAAAACATCAATTACAGACATAGCAACTGACCTTACTGGTCACCAGTAAACCCGGTCTTATCGAGTCATACCATTTGCTGTATAGTGGCAGAACCAAGGGTCCCACTATATAGATGCAGAAACCCTCACACACTGTATACACATTCACACAGAATCAAATAAACTTGCATAAATTGTTTTAACAACTTTCTACCCTCCTGGAAATGGAATGTGTGGCTCCATTAGTTGCACACCTGTTGCTATTGCATAGACTTCCTTCTCTGTGTCAAGCATTTACATGCATCCGAATGAGTGTTATGATATCATGTGAAACGTAAGATTTAAAGGGTGACAATACTTACTACTCTAGATGGCCTTAACAGACCATTCAGTGAATATTTAACCAGTGCCCTGTACATTTGCCCTTCAAATGCTGAACACTGTAAAGTTTAAATAGAATTAATTAAACATAATTATATTTGCCAAGGTCATAAACCAGGGTCTTACATATGAGGTTCGCAGATGTTCACCATTCTGACTGGATTTATTTATACTGAAGTAAAAGCATACAGTAGAACTTCAATGATCATAAGACTCATATGGCTTGAGTTCATTTTAAATTAGATCAGTGGAATAATTACATTCTACCCAGCAGAATCCTCAAGATGCAACTACTAAAAGCTGAATAATTAGGTTTATGTTTGGGGCAGACGGAGGTCAAACCCTTCTTTCATCATTTAAGTTGATGCAAAGGCCCTCTATGCCAGAACCTTCATTGTCAGAGATACCTGCCGTGCAATTCCAGTAGTAATTTAGAACTTTCTGCTGTACACTGTATAACAAACTTTCTTAGACTAAACTAAAGCTCCTTTTCTATCGTATGTAATATTAATTCTTGGACCACCTAGGGTCTTGATCAGAAATTTAAACTATGCAGTATACTTCACAAGACCAACAAGGCCTTCAAATTCTTCTCTATAATTATGTATTTGTGAATGCTAACTTAAGTAATGTCTACTTTTCATAATACAATCTATAACGCAGCTAGTGCTTCAGATATTTATAGATTATATTACTAATAATAATCCTCTCTCTATATCCTGTTTCTTTCATCATTTCCATTTACAATTTTATTTTACAGTCATTCCCTTTTCTCATTTGGCACTTCTCTCATTTCTCTCCAATGTGTGGCATCCCATTGTCATTCGTTGCTCCTTTAACATTATTATGCCATTCTACCTACTCTACTCCCTTCCCTTAACCCCCTTGCAACCTTACGATGAACTCGTCATAAGAGCTGCGCTGTTCATGACCTTATGACGAGTTGATTCGTCATGTAGTTAAGCTAGCGGTGCACTCTCTGTGCACCGCCAACCAGACTGTATCGGTGTCTAGTACTCTGCCTCGCACCTCACGCAATGTTCCTGAACCCGATTTGCGGGTTTCCTGCCATGTGCTCGCAGTGATCAGTCAATCACTGGGATCATATGCAAAGTAGATGGCAAAGTCAATATGTTCAGAAATTGACCTTGCATCCAATTCACTCCCTGTGCCTCATATACAAATTGTGAAAAGAAAAACAAAAGCCATTTCCTCTATAAAAAATTTTTTTTTTAAAAAGTTAACCCTTCCCATCCCTTGCTGATCACAGTTTGTTACTGTGATCAGTTTCTTTCCTACTTTATGGCCCTCATGTAGTTTTTTCTCAAATTCATTTATTTATTTTTGTAAATTTAAAGTTGTTTAAATTAAGTTATTATATTATTTTAATATACTATAGTTTAACCAGAATTAACCTCTGCATGCCTGTGTGGTGGTTCTTCTGACGTCTTTCTTTTTATTAGTAAATTAGTTAGTTTGGACAGTGTTTTTTGTGTTCATTCTTTCTTTCTGCGACACAGTGAGAGAGAGGAAGGATTTTGACAATCAATGTTCACACAACACTAACTGTCATTTATTGTTTTCAAAGTGATCACATCAATAAATACAAAAAAATAATGGTTGACCTCGGTCTGCAATCCTGCAGTTCTGATCGCATTCTCCAATGTCTGAGACATGAGAATGCGTACTGCGCATGCGCAGCATACCTACCAAGCTCTGCCCCTTGCTTCCTGATTTGCCGGTGGCAGAAGTTTGGATGTATGCTGTTAAGGCAACCAGGATTACTTGGTGCAGACATTTTGAACATATATGCATACTTATATGGCAATTAGTCATGTCCAGGAGCTGAATTTTGAAAATGTTTACATTATTATTGAGGACTAACTTATATATTTTTTATGTTTACATTATATCTGTTGTGTTTTTTAAACTAATACATCCACCAGAGCCTCCTTTCTTAAACAGTCCTAGATGTGACTTAGTTGCATTCCTAATCATGACGTTTTAGGCTACAAGGTGACAAACTTTCGATTATGTTTGTTGACAGCAGAAACAGAACAATAAGAGGTACATCAACTGCAGTGCACCTGGCCCTGGCCCTTTAAGTGGCTCACAACAGAAAAAAGTGAGAACAGGAAATAAAATAATTTCTGCATCAGGGCAGTTCATGTTCTTCTTCCAATACTGGTTGAAAGGTATTGTAGTGTCATCCTCTCCACACCGTCCCAGTACCTTCACAAATCTGCCATTTCTAATGTACGACTACAGTGCAATTGCTATCAGCATATTGCTTACAATGATCCATTCTCTTAGGCATCTGGTTCATCTCCTTCCATTCACTCGGCTTTTATAAGACATCCAGGAAACCATTTATGACACTATTGCTGCCAAAAGTAAATATCTAGCGTCTTCCTGCTTGTTTTTTATATTACACTGGCATTTTAACTTGCCACTTATCAGGCAATATTTTACTTGTCCTTGTAAATTTTTAACTGTGTGTAAATGCGAAGTATGAATGATTTCCCCATGTCTGAGACACTCAGACATAACAGGAGGAGTCCCAGTAAGCTGAAGGTCTCTTGTTTTACATACTGGACAATTTAATGAAGTGCCAGTGACTTTCCTAAACCTGTAGGTTTTATAAACACAAAAACTTTACACTTCAACAATTCCTACTTGTTTCAGTAAAGAGGCAATTGCTGAAGACACTTTTTAGGCAGGGTAAAGTGAAAACTGCTATTGTAATGTGTACCATTTGTACAAATGACCCCCAATCTCCAGATCAGCAATTACACCATTTCTGTGTATGTTTTGGGGGCTTTCTTATATATTTATATATATATATATATATATATATATATATATATATATATATATATATATATATATTTATTTATTTATTTTTAACTGTGGGAAAGAGGAAAACAAACTTCACACATTGTAAACTATGCTTCAGTGTCATTAATGCTGTGATAAATATAATGCAATTTTTATATGCATTTTTAAAAGCCCAGAGAAAGGTCTGGAGGGAGGCCAGTTTAAGAAGCCATTTCAGTTTAACCCTTGGATAGGAAATTACTTACCGGTATTAATTTTCCATTGAAAAATGGACTGGAGAATCTCTGATAAAACAAGTAAGGGTAGCACAAAAAATAATATATTTTTATCCATAAAACTACAAATAACTGCTAGTTTTCTAGGATAGCCAGATTTTTGAAATGCCCACATGGAATAAAAATTTGGAGCGGCAGAGACAGCATAATAAGGAACAAACACAGCTCTAATGAGTATTTACAGGGAATGGCCAGAATAATGGAAACACCATGGATCAATTAAACAGTATCGCCACTCTTGCCTTGGAATGCAGGAAAACCAGTCAAGAGGTAAAGATTATATTTCTTTAAAGGACGCAGGAGGTGGATAATGGACATTTTAACTATGGCAGAAGTCAGTGACTAGCTTGAAATGCTCCTAAATGGATGTGATTATATATAGGGCACATTTACAAGCTATATCGGTTCCTGTTTGAGTCTTACACTTGTTTTTTTTTTTGTTTTTGTTTTTTGGGGGGGGGGGGGGGGGTGTTTGTTCCTCTTAATATTCTTTTTAAAGAAAAAAAACAAACCTTAACAAGCCATGCAACCTAAATACTATGCAAAAATACAGTGCTGTGACATTGCTTAGCAACCATCATGTCAGTAGAAAGATATACAGAGTAATAATCTTGATTAAGTCATCTGATACATAGCTTACCAGAAATAGTCTAAAGAAAAATACAGCTTTACAATGTCAAAAAAGTAAAAGAAAGAAATGTATAGATCAGTCATGTGATAATTGGAAACACAAAACCAATATGCAGTGGATCATACACCTAAAAGTATAATACCATGGGACTGGTGTGTAAATAATTTACAATCAAAAGAGAATGGCCTAAAGTCTGTAGTAAAATTATTTTAATAATAAATGTTATATTTATATTGCAAAGTCAAATTCTGACATTAGGTTTAATATCTTAAAAAGGGGTGAACAATTCCCATATGCATAAATGACAGTACATCTTTTGTAGACGTATGTCCCTTTGTATACAACTAATCCTAGTTAAGTATTTTGCCATAAGGACCAAATGAAGTGTTGATGCATATTCATAAATACAAGTATTATATTACTGATGATACAATTGTTATTTAATTAATGTAAAAAATACAAAGCTTCAATGTATGCAGCTCATTGTGAAAGGAATTTAATACATACATAATATATGTATGTATTCTTTCCTGGGTTATGCAGAACTTTAATAGCAGTGATGTGACTTGGGTTGCAACCTCTTATTTTAAAAAAATTTTAAAAAAAAAGACCAGCCAAGATATAGCCTCCATACAGGGCCGGTGCAAGACTTTTTGTCGCCCCTTGCTGATCCTACCCTGAGGCATTTATTGGGAGGCCCTTGCTCCCAATACCTGGTGTCAAACCCTCCACCCTCCTCCCCAATGCCTGGTGTCAGTTCCCTCCTCCCCCCCAAAGCCTGGTGTCAGTTCCCCCCCTCCCTCCTCCCCAATGCCTAGTCTCAGTCCCCCCCCCCCTCCGCCCCATGCCTGGTGTCAGTCGCCCCCCCCCTCCGCCCCAATGCCTGATGTCAGTCGCCCCCCCTTCCCTCCTCCCTAATGCCTGATGTCAGTCGCCCCCCCTTCCCTCCTCCCCAATGCCTGATGACAGTAGCCTCCCCCTTCCCTCCTCCCCAATGCCTGGTGTCAGTAGTCATCCCCCCTCCCCAATGTCTGGTGTCAGTCGTCCCCCCTCTTATCCAATGCCTGGTGTCAGGCAGCAGGCCCCCCCCCCCCCCCCCCCACAGCACTGGTGCCCAAGGCCTATAGGTAGCGCTGGCCCTGCCTCCATAGACTGAACATGGGCCTGAAGACGATTGTGTACCAACCTGTCAGTAGCATGTGGGCTGGGCAGAAACCGTAGCTGTGCCTTTCAATATAGTCTTCAGAAGTGTTTTGTTTTTAAAGTAGAAATGTTTTTAAAGTAGAAATGTCACCTTTAAGTTTTCTGTTTAAACTTAGATGGCAGAGCCAGCAAATTGCTATATGTTGATGTCACACATGGTGCTGTCATGGTTAGAAGGAAGCATTGTCTCTGCTTATGTGACCTGGATCTCGACATTGCTTGTGGCTTCATCGTAGTTAAAAAGGAACACAAATGATTAATTGTCTGGTGCCTGCATGGCTAATCTGTTAGACCCATCCTCTCAACAAACATTTCTTACATAAGCCACATACTAGCATCCATTGCTTCCATCCACATGACATAACATGGACAGCTGTAAATGCAAAACAGTTCTTAAATCCTAGAAAATTTCTTACCAGTGGATAAACATAAAAACGTTATAAATAATTGCATGCCTGGCAATATTATTTTATCAGTGTGGGTTTATGACCTTATAATAAAGTTAAATAACAATTTGTTTCATTAGAACTACGTTAGATTTCGAGATGTCACGTTTGCTGCTTGGTATGTTGACTGGTCCTATAAATCACCCATCAATCATTTATTCCATCTTGGCACCAGAGTGCTATACCTAATCGATGGATCATACATTTTTAATGGCATAAGTGATTTTTACGTAACCTTGTTTATCACACTAGAAAATAACTACACTTTTATTCTATACATTAAGATAAATATATTTTCAAAGCATAAAGAATGGAAATCATTCTTTGGATAACATTAATCTACATTATTTTGATTGAAGTTTAGCAAAAATAAAAGCGACTACAGCAAAAAAAAGTTTTATTATTTAAATCTTATTGTCCCCTGTTGAGCTCTAGCGATGCACAGAATATCTATTCCACTATTATGTCTATTGCCTTTTATTTTATGAAGTTGGGTTTCTGATCAGCAGGGACAAAATAGAGAGTTAGATGAACTTATAGAATATGCTATTATCTATGTTATATGAGAACTGTGATGAAGAGATAACAAGAAGTGTGAAACATATCTTACATGGAACTGAAACAGACCTCCATCTCTTTATTGAGTGGGAGAATCATCTCCTGTAACTGTGACTCATCCCAATCAAGAGCACAAATTCAGCTTCTTCATATATGTTAACACTCCAAAGATTCTGCTAAAAGGCAAATGATTACAAAGATGGTGTTTCATTTACATAAGCGTATATGGAATATGCCAAAAGTCCTTCTTTGCATCCAGATATACAAAGCCACTTTCCTGCTATAAACCATTTGCTGTGGCTTCTCTCCTGCCAGCAGAATTTGAGCAGCTTTTATTATGCTATAATTTTTCACCTGAAAGGACTGCCACCGTATGGTTGAGACTCAGGCTTTTTCTTCCCAGGACATTTGCAGTCAGACAGATACCACAGAAACTGAAGGATGGAACCCCAGAAAAAAGAGCAGGACACAAAAATAAAAGAACCGAAAGCAACACAACAGAAGAGAAAGGCAAAAGGCGTAGTCAGATGGGCAGAAGGTCGGGGCTGACAGCAAAGAGGCAGGGTCAGAGACAGGCATAAATCAGCAACAGGAATCAAGAAGAGAGAGCAAGAATAGCAAGAAAGGCACAGAGGCACAATACAGGCTTTGACCAAAGCAACGTATAGGGACAGTTTGCAATTCGCTGCAGGTAAAAATAGGGTTGGATTCAGGTTAACGAGCTGACACAACAAGAGGAGAATGGAAAAACTTAGATGGAGCTCAATAGCGGTTGAAGAGGAAACAGCAAAAAAATAAATCTAAATAAAAATGTACAGCAGCCAGGGAAATGGGTTAGAACTGTGACAACGCTACTCCAGTCTACACTATCTAAAGGTGGAGACACTTTTCTGGGAGGCCTACATACAGTACATTACAGTATTAACAACCTCGAGTGACAACCTGAAAACTCAATTCCATTAAGTTTAGTAGCTCAGAGTTCAAGTCCTTTTGTGTGACCATAGTTACGCAATGTACTCTTACCAAAAGGACTTCTGTCTTAACGGGATTCATTTTCAGCAAGCTAGCAACAATCCACTATGAAATCAACTAAGCATCTGTTGATAAAATATGTTGGGCACCTAGTAACATGGGCAAAAATTTGGTGTCATCAGCATAGCAATGAAAGTTAGTTAATTCTAATGATGATGGTCTAATGATATAAACCAGTAGTAGCAAGTATACAACAAATAATGTGAGAGCTAAACATATTCCATGTGATGTGCCTCACCACTCCTTTTTGTCAATGGGTTGGAGAACACTGCACTATTTATGTAACAAATAGACCATGTATTTCAACGTACGGTTATAGAAGAAGTGGAGGGGCATAGTTCAATCAAAAATCATTGTATAATTGCTTCTATTAATAAATAATTCCCACATTTTCTTTGTTTAGTACAAGAGGTAAATACATCTAAATTTGAGTCGTTTGTTCTGAAAATTATATTCATGATGTAATCACAATAACTTTACCTGGAAATAAAATAAGAATAAAAAAAAATGAAACCGTGATCTTGTCTCTTTTCAAGCACAGTCTACACTAAGAAATGTTCCCTCTTAAAGTACCATAATAAACTGAAATAATTATTTACACTGTATTAACCAATTGATTTACCTCTCAAGAAACCGTAAACAAAACGCACACTAGACTGATACGGAATATAATTTTTTGAAATGTATATTGGTGCCCCTATGGTTATAGTAAAATTCCCAGTTCCAGGCAAGGATTTTATCCCCTAACTGAATTAATTAGTAGAAGGTTGGAAGGGGAAAAGAGAGTAAATGTTATATCATTCAATTAAAGAACTATTTAGAGGATACGTGTCTTGTAAAATCCAAATAGTTTTTTTTTGTTTTTTTTGTAAATCTTGTAAATTTGTTTATTGGTTTTACAGATTAGCATAGATAAGGCAGGTAAATATATAAAAATACATTGACAATAAGAATCGATATAAGTTTCAAAGATATAGGGAAAATCAGACAAAGAGGGACGAATCAGAAAAATGTGAAAAAAAAAAAGAAAGAAAAAAGGAGAAAGAAAGAAGGGGGGAGAGAAAGCAAGAAAAGAAGGAGATCAGAGAAAAAGGAAATAAAAGTTAAAATAGAAAAACGGGGTAAACACCCGGGTGTGAAAGACCACCTCTGGCAAAAAAGTGCCAGGTAAAAGAAAAAGGGCAGTAAATCTACATAGTTTTTTAATTGGATGATAATAAATAAAATGTGCATTTTTATTCATATTTTCTTTTCCTGCGCTATTATCAATAGAATGTACTCTCTCTTTTTTCCCAACCTTCTATTAGTTAATAAAATCCTCCACTAGTGCTCAATGTATTTTCTTTTGGCTTCACACTGTGAAACATTGAGTGCCCCTAATATGAGGATAAACTGACATGTACTTGTGATAGTACATGGCATTTTATTCTCTGACCGGCAGCGGCTATGCTTCCATGGAAAGTAGGAAGCCCAGTTTGGTCAGCAATTGTCTCTCTCTGTTAGGTTTCTTCTGTTGATCCTCTTTGAAAATGAAAGTCTATCTCTGCACCACCTCCATATAGACCCCAAGCAAACATCAGTCCCTGCTCCGACTAACTGTGCATGCACTGGCCTCCAGACTGGCTCGACCGCAGTAAATGAAAAAAGAGTTTTATTACTCAGCGAGTTGAACATATACATGGTGTTCATTTAAACAGAGTCTCAGAGCAGATTTCCACATGAAAGCACGTTTGGTTCCGTGGCATGAAAATTCCACCTTTTATCAGTCTTGCAGACCAAGTCATTTAGCTTGATACATTGTGTGTTCATTTGAAGGGACTCTAATTCAAATAAATAAATCTTATTTTTGTGTGTAGCAAAAACTCCCTAGGAGTTTAAAACCTTCCAACACTTACATGTTTGATCAATTAACAAAATGCAAAGTGAGCAGAAGAAAAATCTAAATCAAAACAATACTTGGTGTGACTACCCTTTCTCTGCAGGTACACTTGGACAAAGTCAGGGATTTTGTAGACATATAGTCAGATGTACAATTATACCAAACAGGTGCTAATGATCATCAATTAAATTTGTAGGTTGAAACACAATCATCAACTGAAACAGAATCAGATGTATGTTCCTTTGCAATCAGAAGATGTCCAGCACTGCCACTCAGAACTGGCAGAAAACAGTGGTACCCTGGTACATCCAGCTACTGTTCAGTCTGGTCTTGTGGCCAAAAAGCCATACCTCTGACGTGGACCAGGTGCTTCGTACTGATGAGTGAAAATTGTAAATATCTGGCAGTAGCAGAAGAAAAAAGGCACAAGAATGAGTGTCTACAGGCAACAGTTAAGCATGATGGAGGCTCTTTTCAAATTTGGTCCTCATTCTTGAGAACTACAGTAAAATACTTATCCATCTTGCAATACCATCATGAAACCATCTGATTGGCCTCAAATGTATTCTGCAGCATGACAATGACCCCAAATATGCCGCCAAAGTCATTAAGAACATTTTTTAGTGTAAAAAAGAACAAGGATTCCTGGATGTGAGGTACGGCCGTCTCAAAGTCCTGAGCTTTGCATAATTGAGTCTGTCTGGGATTACATGAGGAGAAAGAAGCAGCTGAGGCTGACTAAATTTACATAAGAACTGTGGTTAGTTCTCCAAGATGTTTGGAACAACTTACCGGCCGAATTTCTTAAAAAACAGTCAAAACGTACCTAGGAGAACTGATGCTGTTTTGAAGGCAAAGGTTGGTCACACCAAATATTGGTTTGATTTAGATTTTTCTTTTGTTCACTTACTTTGAGCTTTGTTTGATAAATATAAACTATTAACATGTTTTTGAACACATTCTTATTTTAAAGCATTTTATCACACTTGCCTAAAACCTTTGCACAGTACTGTATGTGTCAGGATTTACCCATATTTAGATATCTGTGAACTTCTCGGTTTCTGATGTGTGGGCAATAACACTTGTGTTCACATGTTTTCTGCTCTATGGAACAATACAAGCTCTGATGTTTGAGAGCATGCCTGAGACTGAGAGAGAGGATTCAGCAGCGTTATAACTGGATGCCTATGTCTGAATGTATATATGTAACACCATATGCTTATGGCGACTATGTCAAGATGCATGGCCATCACTACATTGAAACTGAATGGAAGACAATGATATGCTTTTTTGTTTCTTTTGCAGACTATAAGGAATGCCGTTTGGTATGGTCCAGCTCACAGCACACACTAAATGCATCTTTTACCATGGTATATTTTGATACCATCTTTGCTGTCACTCTTAGCTCTTCACCATTGACTGCACATATAACAGCAGATAAGAAGCATGGATCTGTTAGACATGCTGGGATCTTTAGTTATCTATCAGATTGCACAACTTGTCTTCAGTAAAATGATTCACTTTGTTCTTCCAAATCCCACACACTTCACAGAAGTACAAGTTAGCAACAGGCACACATTTGCATTACAAACGGTAAATTCATGAGTTCTGCAAACAATCCAGATCCTGCATCATTAAAGTTTACTAATAAATATATGGACATAAAAAGTTTATTATCTAATTCTTAGTATAGAAACCATATGAGTATTTTCCGATAGTACTTAAAGAGACACCATCACCTAAACAGTGTTTATACTGTGAATCTAGAAAATAAAATGAATAACAAAATCTATACATTGTGTCAGTAGAATTGCAACCAAATACATAAATCAGAAACATTTTACTCTTATTCTCCAATTCATGCATTGGAATGCAAATCTACTAATTAAATGTATAGATCATTTTCTAGTACCTTTTATGTTGCACATTAACCCCTTAGTGACATTGGCTCTTTTTATATTTCTGCTGTGTTTGTGTTTAGCTGTTATTTTCCTCTCTCATTTTATGTACCCACAGATATTATATCCGGTTGTATTGTCATAAGAAGGGCTTTCTTAAGATACCATTATTATCATCATATCATAAATATGATGGAAAAAATGAAAGAACAAAAAACACTTTTTCTAAATTTAACTTAACAAATCTTTACACATCTACAAAATGCAAAAAAACAAACAAACAGCAAAATAGTTTCTAATATTTGTCCTGAGTTTAGAAAATATCCAATGTTCACGTTTGTGTTGTTTTTGCAAGTTATAGAGTAATAACCTAAAGTAGCATTTTACCCCAACTTAACCCTTACGCTAACCCTAGATATGAAAACTAATGGTGTATTTTTTTTCCGTGTAATATTGCCGACTGCAGCTAGAGGCAGTCTAGCAACTACAACTGAGCAACAGAAGCAATGATTCACCGTGTTCACAGGCTCTTGCCCACAACAGGGCAGAACCATATTGGAAAGGCAGAGATCATATATGTGCTGGAGGGGATTTATTCAGTGTTGCCTGAAGCTTCCACATGGTGACAATTAAAAAATATATCTATTTTGAGAATGTATGTTGAAACATTGATCACCTACTCGGTTCACTCTGTATTTTAAGTATAGATATATTGTTTTTACTTTTTTGTATATCTTTTAAATTAAAAGCTTGATAAATAATAAACTGGAAGGCACAAAGGATAGTGGGTAACATCTGATATACATGTTTATGAATTAAAATTAGTTTATGTAGAATTGTTAGGTGAAAGACAGAACATGCCCTCACAGCTTACCTTTTGCACAGACTGATGCAGCCTATAGAGGGAATTAACGACCGCAACATTCCGTCGTTGTCCTTCTGTGAGAGGCCCAATCACTTGACTTGCTTCCCCCTGTGTGGACAACTGAGGAAAAAAGTAATATTTAATATTTTTTTTACTTTATTTAAGATGTTTCATAGTTATTAGTATAATACATCAATAGTATTCTTTCCATATTACAACTGGACATATATTTTAGGTGTGCCACACGTGACATCCCTACTTTATCAAGAAGCAATGAACTGTTGTTGATCCTGTTCATTTTGATTGATTCTTCATATATAAATAATTGTAGATGGCGACGGAAAGAGAGAGGAAGACCCCCAACAAGGAAGGAGGTTGAGCCTGAGGTGTTTCTCGCTTTGCAGCGCCTATGATTAAGCACTTCTAAGTGTGAAATGCGTCGGGTGTTTCACCTGCCTTCCTTATTGAGGATCTTCCTCTCACTTTCCATTGTTATGGACAATTATTGGATTCATCACTTCATTTATTTATGAGAGGAACAAAGAAGTCGTCATTGCAGATTCATAATTCTTCTGCGTTATTTACGTGGTAAGCGGTCTGCCCTTCTTATGATGTTTCCACTATATTGTATGGTTTGGACGCACAACACACTTATAATATCCGCTATTATGGTGCTTTCTGTTCTTGTCTAATATACAAGTGGCAAAACAACTGTAGATAACTGGAACGGATTCCACTGTGTGGTCAGCTTCCAAAGCTATGGCAACCTTTTAAAGTTTTGAGATTTTTGTTATGTGAAAAATTTTCAATGTAAAACTGTACTTTGTTTTTAGCAAAACTGGTACATTTTACATATAAATAAAAATATGTACAGCATACTTTAAATAGGGCTTGTTACAAACTTTACAGTAATCAATGGGCATGCAAGTGTCTATATGATGAGTTATAATTTTCGTTAAATGTATCGTCAGTTTCCCCCTTGTGACTGGGCATTTTTTTTAAATGTTGATTGTTCTGGGCAATGGCTGTTTTAACACTTTGGTGGTGTTTAAGTTTAGCTGGAACTTTCCTCTTTAATTTACCGTACCCACACAAATACTATATTTATTTTTTTAGAAGAAGTTCTTTCTTTAGATACCATTATTTTGATCAGATCATATAAATTACTATAAAAAATAATAGGATGGAAAAAAACAACTTTTACTTGAATAATCTTTTACACATCTACAAATTCCAGTGAAATACATTTCTAAAATTATGAAATATTTGTCAGAATATAGTGAAATTGTAGCCCTAAACTTAACCCTAGACCAACTTTAAAAAAAAAAAAACACAAAACATTTATTTATTTTAAATAAAATCTGGGGGAGTTCGGGATGTTTGGGATACACAGGGGCAACCCGAACATACCATGATTATTCTCTAATTTTACATCATGTTTCTTTTACGTGGTAGACCTACACTGCAGATTTGGAGCAGTGCGTCTTTGGTCAATATGAAAGAAAATACACAGCTAAGATTTAATATAATCACATGACTCACAATTGACTTGAACATGCCGAACAAATAAATCTCTTTCCATATGCATACAAAAATCTGTTCACAGGAACCTTGCATAAACAGATGAATAACACATTGTTGAAGACGTCTGGCCCTGCAAGTGTTACGTATTTCCCCAAACCTTTGGCACCAAGTGCTGTATAATTCTTCAAAACAAGCTATGACAAATGTTAAGGATTTATTTCCCAGAAAGGGTAGATCTACAATACAAATACATATTTACATATAAAACACCTACATGCACACAACCCTATATCGAATTATATATATATTTATATATATTTCTTTTTTTTATTTTTTTTTATATTTTTTATTTGTGCTGTTTTTGGATATGTAACTAGCTGATGTTTCTACATGAACATCTTTTTGCTTTCAAAATTAAAACATTTTTCAAATGAAAGGATTAAAAATTATGAAAAACTGTAAATCTAAATAAACACTATGAAACGTAATTGAATGTAAGAGACTTAAAAGCAATTTGTTAAAATAAAGTAATCTATTCTGCTCTCTAAGGATATTACAAAATTATAGCACTGAAAAACATAATGCAATATAATAAGCCAATACATCCAGACAACTATATCACACAGTAACAGTATGTAGTCTAATTGGTGTACTTATTCCTTTGAACTATGCTTTATATAGTTATATATGAGAGCAGGTAGAGAGTCCTAACAGTCCTAAAATAAAGAATGTTCTCAAGTTAGTCTTTTCCTTTTAAGGGGTGCAATTTATGTCTAATTGAGCATGGTGTAGGGCCCAAATCATGGAGTTGTCTTTGGAGCAAATACTGAAGTTACAGATACCCAGTGTCAGGAAATTTAAGAAGGGCTCGACAAATTCCTGTAGACTTTAGGACATGGACAAGCAAATTCAAGAACTAGTCAGGTTATATTTAGGAGCCAGAAAAATGTCACTTTCACAGAGTTCAATGTAAAACAATCAAAACTGTTAGGAGTCAGCATTAAGGATTTTAGGAGAAACAGCACCCTGGGGATTTGTCATGCCCTGACTTACAGGATTTCATAAAATGTACTAAATATATTTTTGACACAGACTTCAGCACTAAGGTAACTACTTGTGTTGTGTGGAGCATTCTTGTTATTCAACCTGTTAATATATGTTTTCAAGAATGTCCACAAAATTCAACCAGCTAAACAGTGTCACATAATCATCCCTTCTCCCTGTACCACCTCAGTATAGCATATCTCTGAAGTTGTCAATGAGAGTAAGATGGGCTTTGACACTTGGTGCAGTATTAAAGGACAACTATACTTGAACACTGAGTCAATAATTAACGTGACCCCTGGGTTTTGGCTTCTTCCACCGCAGAATCATGGGAAATGTAGTTCCCATTGATTCTGCCCTAGTTTTGGCTTCTTCCACCGCAGAACCATGGGTAATATAGACCCCATTGATTCTGCATTCGTTTTAAAGCTGCGATATTTAAAGCTCGGGACTTTATTTACCACTTCACAACAAAGGACATGTCAGGCACATTCAGCCGGCAACTCGGTGCCGACAAAGGACGTGCCTGGCACGTCCAACGATCGCAAAAACTGCTCTGGCGGTGCTGCTCTATTGCCTCGATGTTGAGGCATAAGGCAGCACTTACATTTTTAATCTGGGGGTGGGCACCATATTGGAAAGCAACATGCTAGTTGCTAGACTGCCCCTAGAGGCAGTCAGCAACATTGCAATAAAAAAATAAAAAGATTTAGATAAAATCTAGGGTTAGGGTTAAAATTATGGTTGGGGTTACATTTAAATTAGGGTTAGTATAAGAGATATGTTTACAATTAAATTTTGAATAAATTAAGGGATAACATAAGGGTTAGAGTTAGTGTCAAATTTAGGGTTCAGGTTGGGGTCAAAAGGTAACTGTAGGAAGAAAAAAACCCCCACTGTAACTCGCAAAAAACTGCAGAAAAACAATGAAACAAGCATATTTCATAACTCGGGACAAAATGTTGAAATTATTTAGATGGGGACTTTTTTAATGATTGTATTTGTGTAAATTATTTTTTAGGTCAAAGTTAGAAAAAGAGTTTTTTTATTTTTTCATCATATTTTATGTTTTTTTGTAGTAAATTATAAGATATGATGAACATAATGGTATCTAATGAAAGCCCTTCTTATGATGATAAAAGCAACATATAATTTGTGTGGGAACAGTATGTGAGAAAGAAGGAAATTACAGCTAAACACAAACACCCCAGAAATGTCAAAACTGCCCTTGTCACCAAGGCAAAGACAAGGTCAAAAGGTCATGTCACTAAGGGGTTAATCAAATAAAAAAAATAAGTTTAAGTTAATTATTGACTAAGTGTTGAAAAAAGTTTATTTATCCTTTAAATTCAGCGGTACAATTGTGATATGTGATAAAACTTTGCATCACTGGAATGGTGGTAAAAATGTCTATACCAGCATAAAGTAAAAGCACTATCAATGTTCTATAATCATATTAGCCGTGAATTTAATGTTTTATTGAAAAGCCACTAAACCATCTATGCAGTTGTCCCCAAACCAGTCCTCACCCACTCACCTCACCGGGATTTAGAGATTACCCACTAGTGTCTAGCCCACACAAATTATATATAGGTTTTATCCGGATAATAAGGACTTTCTTTAGATATTATTTTGATATCATATAATTTACAGTAAAAAAAAAAAAATTAAAAAAATAAAATATATATATATATATGGTAAAAAAAAAAACTGTTTTTCTGACTTTTACTTGAAAAAGCTAATGAGACAAAATGCTAAATACATCTAATATTTGTCCTGAGTTTAGAAATAGTCAATGATTATTTTTTGCAAGTTATAGAGCAATAATTGAAAGTAGCATATTGCTATATCCTAACCATTTTCTCCTACAGTGACCTTTTGAACCCAACCCTAATCATCATGCTTAACTGCAACCCTAACCCTTAACTAATTCTAACCATAATTTGTTACTCTAACCCTAGATTTAGAGTTAACCATTTCGCGACATGTGACAGACTAGGTGGAAAACCATTGCTGACATTGGACTCACCTAGTCCGTCTTGTGCTTACATACACAACTCAGAAGGTGATGCTTTAATGCCTTGATGTCAAGGCATTAAGCATCACTGAAATTTGTTGACTAGGTTACTAGCGATGCTGTTGCTAGACTACCCTAGAGGAAGTCAGCAACATTGGAATGAGAAAAAAAAAACTAAATTAGAATAAGGGTTACAGTAAAATTAAGCTTAGCATTAGGGTTAGGGGTGAAAAGGTCACTTCACTGCAGGGGAACATGTTTAGAAAAAAAAAAAAAAACAACAACAATATTTTTGGTTATTGACCTATAACTCATAAAAACATGCATATTTGCATTTTCGACTGGTCTTTTTTTACCATTTGTAATTGTGTAAAAGATTTTTCAGGCCAAATTTAGAATAAATGTTTTCCATCATATTTTATGATTTTTTTGTAGTAAATTGAAAGATATGATGAAAATAATGGTCTCTAAAGAAAGCCCTTTTTGTGGTGACAGAAACAATATATAATTTGTTTGTATATAGTAAATGAGAAAGAAGAATATTACAGCTAAACACAAACACCCCAGAAATGTTTAAAACCCCATGCCACAAAGGGAACGACAAGATCAAAAGGTCGTGTCACTATGGGGTTAACAAACCCCTTGGGGGGAGGTTATGTTGCTGACTGTCTCTAGAGGTAGTCTAGCAACAGAACAACGGAAATTAACATTGTTCACTTCCAAAGCACTTGCCTGCAACAGGGGAATGCCATAATGCAATGGCTTAATGCGTTGCCAATATTGCACCCCATTTTGCTCCATGGATCGATCGCGGGAAACCTGGATGCTGGATTTTGGTGTTGCTCAATGCTTCGACATGGAGGTATTGGAGCAACACTGCTTGGGTGGTGGGTGCGATAGTTGATCACATCCACTGCTCTTTTAAATGCATGAACGTCACTTTGTCTTTGAGGGGTTAACACCAGTGGGTAATTCCCTAAAGGACTGGTTTGGGAACCACTGATCTAATAAACCATCTTCGGCAACAAAAACCTAATCACATTTTTGAATATAAAAGTTATGTACACAACAACTATTTATTTCCGTCAAATGGCTGATTTGTTTTAACATACAAAAGAAAGGAACACAACTTCCATTCCTGTTGTTACACTAAACAAAAACAAATCTATAGACATCACTATAAACAGCCCCAGGTCTAATTTCCTCTCAAAGTGAACTCAAGTAAAAAGAAAAATAGCTTGTTCTCCTTTTTCTTATTATTATTCTACTATATACAGATTCATAATATTATACCAGGATCATAGTGTTTGCAGAGAACAAGGACCTGAGTAATTACAGCTACACAGGCAACATGGAGCTCATTTGAATTAGAAATGTACAGTATGAGACCTCTAAAATTATCTAAATACAGATAAAATACCTAAACTGTAATGAAACAATTCCACAGTGTTTAAATTCCTATTCAAATTAACGTACTTTCATTAAAATAAATAGTTAACAATTCTGGATTTCATTTGACTATACTTACCACTTTCTTACATTTTTGCTCATCTTGTCTACAAAACTGATCACTGTGTGTTTGTGTGTGGTTTGCTGACAAATTTTCAGAAGTGCTCAGTTGTGAGAGGTATATTTCACTCACCTCCATTAATGGTAAGGTCCTTTGCACCAATCTAGTGCCAATAATTACTGGGCACTAAACTGCCTAACAAGAATGCTCTAATTATATTAAAACTGCTGAACCCTTTTTGCTCATGCTTGTGACAGACTCCAAGGATTCACAAAATATATACATATAGAAAAATAAGGGTGAGCAATTTTTTATTTTTATTTATTTATTATTATTATTTTTTTTAATTATTATTATTATTTTCTCAGTATGTAGCCTCTAGTTGTCCCTAGGGGACTGCACACCAGTTGCTGGGGTAGGAGGTGACACCCAAAGCTGTTGCTCTCTGCAACTCTGCTTGCTGTAATACTGGTCTCCCATCCACATTAGTGCAGGTCTCTGCAGCTGTCAGTCATGCTGCATGGAGAGCCAATGACAGGGGTGCCCGGGGGTATGAAGTTATAGCCCCGCCCCTCAGCCCTCCATGTGGCAGCATGACTGACAGAAGAGAGCCTGCAGGGGAAGATACTCAGAGACCACAGCTGAGCCTCTGTAACAGGTAGGAAGAGCTAATAATAGCTTTAAGGTACATGGCAGAGTGGGGTAAATCCAAGGAGGTCCCTCCCATTTCCCTGAGGTCTCCATTTGTCCAGTCTGAGCAGCTCCTCTGACCAGGCTCTGCTCACATCAACATGGTGACAAGTGGATGGGGCAGAAAAGATAATGGAGGATAAAATGATGTGATAGATGGAGGCAGATTGCAGACAAAATTGTGACATGGGGCAGAAAAGATAAAATGTAGGTGAAAAGAGGTCACTGACATGGAGGAATAAAACATATAAAATGATGGGGAAAGAGATGGCAAACATGGAGGAATAAAACATATAGAAGAGGGGGAAAGAGATAAAGAAATGTCATGGATTTAGGAATTTGGGTGTTTAGGGAATCTGTTGCTTTGTGTTTATATTGTGTGCTATAGTGTTGGATCTGGTGCTGTTGGGTTATATTGTGTGCTATAGTGTTGTATCTGTTGCTGTATGCTGATATTGTGTGCTATAGTGTTGTATCTGGTGCTGTGGGGTTATATTGTGTGCTATAGTATTGTATCTGGTGCTGAGGGGTTATATTGTGTGCTATAGTGTTGTATTTGGTGCTGTGGGGTTATATTGTGTGCTATAGTGTTGTATCTGGTGCTGTGGGGTTATATTGTGTGCTATAGTGTTGTATCTGGTGCTGTGGAGTTATATTGTGTGCTATAGTGTTGTATCTGGTGCTGTGGAGTTATATTGTGTGCTATAGTGTTGTGTCTGGTGCTGTTGGGTTATATTGTGTGCTATAGTGTTGGATCTGGTGCTGTTGGGTTACATTGTGTGCTATAGTGTTGTATCTGGTGCTGTTGGGTTACATTGTGTGCTATAGTGTTGTATCTGGCGCTGTGGGGTTATATTGTGTGCTATAGTGTTGTATCTGGTGCTGTGGGCTTATATTGTGTGCTATGGTGTTGTGGCTGGTGCTGAGAGGTTATATTGTGTGCTATGGTGTTGTATCTGGTGCTGTGGGGTTATATTGTGTGCTATGGTGTTGTATCTGGTGCTGTGGGGTTATATTGTGTGCTATAGTGTTGTATCTGGTGCTGTGGGGTTATATTGTGTGCTATAGTGTTGTATCTGGTGCTGTTGGGTTATATTGTGTGCTATAGTGTTTGTGTCTGGTGCTGTTGGGTTATATTGTGTGCTATAGTGTTGTGTCTGGTGCTGTGGGGTTATATTGTGTGCTATAGTGTTGTATCTGGTGCTGTTGGGTTACATTGTGTGCTATAGTGTTGTATCTGGTGCTGTTGGGTTACATTGTGTGCTCTAGTGTTGTATCTGGTGCTGTGGAGTTATATTGTGTGCTATAGTGTTGTATCTGGTGCTGTGGAGTTATATTGTGTGCTATAGTGTTGTATCTGGTGCTGTGGGGTTATATTGTGTGCTATAGTGTTGTGTCTGGTGCTATGGGGTTATATTGTGTGCTATGGGGTTATATTGTGTGCTATAGTGTTGTATCTGGTGCTGTGGGGTTATATTGTGTGCTATAGTGTTGTATCTGGTGCTGTGGGGTTATATTGTGTGCTATAGTGTTGTGTCTGGTGCTGAGAGGTTATATTGTGTGCTATAGTGTTGTATCTGGTGCTATGGGGTTATATCTTTGCTATGTTGTTGTATCTGTTGCTGTGGAGTTTCAGCTAGAGCTCTGGATATTTATCTGGTGCTGTGGTTTATATCTTGTGTCATGGGTTTTTAGCTGGTACTGTGGGTTAATATCTGGTGTTGTGGGTCTATATCTGGCACAGTGGATTTATATTTGGTGCAGTGAGACTATATCTAGTGTGGTTGGTTTATATCTGGTGCTGTGGATGTATATTTGGTGCAGTGGCTATATCTAGTGTGGTTGGTTTATATCTGGTGCTGTGGATCTGTATCTGGTGCAGGCTTTATCAACCCTTTGCATGCCTTCACTGATAATGACAAAGCTCCTCCACTTCATAACAACTTGTCAAAAAGAGGCGCGGCGCAGAAAGGATGACTGTAAAATTATGCCCCCCCCTGAAAAAATTTCTGCGGATGCCCATGCATAGGGAGATAGGCTGGATTGTAGCTATACATGGTGCCATAGGTGGATCCATTCCTGCATGCATTTCATTTTATCTTTGTAAAACAATGTCACTCAGAAGCTACTTTTGCTTTGTTTTTTTGACCGCAGTGATGACTTACATGCAACATTAATGGCTTATACAAAGGCCCCCAAGTGCAAAATATCATCTTAGGTGACAAATGAGATAATGGAAATGGTCTAATGAACCACCACCTAACAAAAGCAAGGTGTTAGTTTGGCTAATAAAATCCAGATTACCCATCTACCCACTTGCTATAACCAGAAAGCTAGCAAGTAGCAGTGTAAAATGTAGCTGGTTATCTTATGAATAACACTACATACAGTGCAAAACAAAGTCAATTTAGTATTATCTAGCTAGACAGTTGTCTTTTTTAATACAATTATTAAACAATAAGAGGCAAAGCATTGTGGACATTTTGGCTTTAATTGTATGCAAATTTCTAGGTGAAGGAAATTTAGTGTTTTCAACTGTCTCAGGACATTAATACTTTCCTGTGTCGCCAATTAGGCAGCTTTCCTTGAGGCTCTGCAATTCATGTAATCCTCTTTTGTTCTGTCAGAAGTGTATAATCCTAGCCAAGAAAGCTGTATTAGTAGTTAAGTGAAAGTCTCCCATAACAGTATTTCTGTGCTGGGAGAGTTTCTGAACCACATTTAAGATACAAAGTACATATAAAGATTTAGATTAATATAGTGGTGCCTAAAACCATTGGACCTTTATTATACAAGCAAGTGTTACTATTATAAGAAAATATAGAAAATGTACAGAAAAAGCTAAATGAAAGGATAGAGTAAATATGTTTTTTATATAGCTCCCGCTGCTTACTCCAAGGAACAGATGAGCATCCCGCTTGTAGCTAGTGTGCTTGCGTAGCGCCATTATGGTGCCTGGAGGCGGCCATTGCACCTGCAAAAAATGGCAGCCGCGCATGCGCGATCCATCAGAAGCAGGGATGCGCATTCAACCAATATTTTTTGCTTTATAAATGCGCCCAGCATCCTGTAGCAGGAGAGTGGGAGCTATAAAAATGTTTTTACTATGTATTTTAGCTGTTTCTGCAGTGCTAAAGCTATTTAAATAAATATATATATATTTTTTTGCACTACAGTCCTTTGAATTTTATGCTAAGGTTTATTGGCAATTTTGTTTTGCTGGATAGTGCTACAAAGACAGACTTACAATAGTTTGTCACAAAGAAGTTACTATTCTGTACTAAAAAAAAAAAAGAGAATATTCCATGTATGTGTCAGGGCTGTGGTACCATCAGCATAACAGAGAATCCCACAACTTTACCTGAGGGGGATTCTTGCCTGTTGCTAAGAGGAGGTTGTCAAGGTTTCCCTTCTGTGCTAAATAGAAACCTTTTTTTTTCCTTCACTGTGAGTTGATCAGCTGTTGTTACCAACCAGCTCCTTTCAGCTACTGTTACCATGGTTACTCACCTGGTTGCCATTAGCCAGTCCCTTTGCTACTCAGTACAAGTATTTAAGTAGCTAGACTGTCTCTTTCATTTGCATTGTTTCCAGCTTCCAAGTACATTTCCTGTGATTCTCGTGTTTGAGTTGGCTCAACTGACTTCCCTTGTGGTTCTGGATTTCTCACTTTGTTCCCCGCTCTGCTGATCTCTGTTCTCCTGATTCCGGCTCATCTGATTTGGTTCCCAACCCCGGCTTGCCTCTTGGATTTTGCGTATGGACTATATTTTTTTACCATTTTTCTATTTATTATTAATAAATGTGTCTTGCATCTTACTATCTGTCTGTGTTTGGTTCCTGGTCCCTTATAGAGGTGTGTGGTGATTCAATCACTGCCTGTGGTCCCAGATCTGTATTTGGTGGTGTGTTCAAGCTATTGTTCAACTGTTCACTCAGAGCTTGAGGAAAAATGAACTAGTATTAAACTCACTTTTTTTTTTTTAACACTTTTTATTTTGTAAAATGTGTTCTAACAGACCCATCAGTGTGAAAGCCTTCTCATAGAAGTGCAGAATCAGTGTGACTATTATCCTGACAGTCTTATAAAAGACCGTGCAGCCTTTCCACCAACACTCCCCTCATGATCTTTACAAACAGCAGGCTAATCCCTGATTTATTGGTGTTTTCATGGCCATGGTTTTAACCCATCTTCTGCCTCTCTAGATGTCTTCATCCACCTTACCCCTAGCAATCTGACCTCTGATTTACCAAGTGGTCCAGAAACTTCTGCTATCAGTCATGATAACCGGATGATAGTTTTGCTGTAGCCCTTTTGTTTCCATAATCTGTTACTGATTATTGGGACACCTATTCCCTTCCCATGCTCTCCACACTAAATGCGTATATGTGTATATATAAGGGTGAGTGCAACCCTCCCAACTGGTTCTATATCAGCTACACTACAATTTATAGAACTCCTGACACAACAGTGTAATATACTGCAATTTTTCTTTTTCTCCCTTTTCCAAGTATTGGTAATTTTAAATGTGACTTAGATATGGTAATCCTTTTGCTACTGTAGCGACACTCAATTATTATTAATAATTCCAAAATCTTTTGGTTTCTCTAAGTGTTTACTTCTTTAATCTCTTATATTGCCCTAATAATTGAGAAACATTGTAAACATAAGTTGTAACACAACAACACTGATTTTTGGTTAAGAATAGATACATCTACCATATCTTAAGAATCCGCATTGTCCTGCAGTGTAGATATGATAAACATATGTTCTAGCCATATGGATTTCCAAAAAGAAAAGGATTTTTTTTTTGTGTGACTATAGTAACCTTAGAAATAACATTTGTCTCTTAATCATGAGACTTTAGGTTTACACCCATTTACTGACGTCCTGTCCGTCACATTCTAATTCTATTATCGATGGAGCCAAGAAGCAAGACTTGAAACTGAGAGAAAATGATACCATTCACATAGTGCATATTATATTATGGGCATATTAGTTACCAGTTCAGCTTTTGGAAACAGTATATCAGGCATAAGTGCTATTTATAGTTCTTACCATATACATGTTCACATTAAGAGTTTATAAAGATGTCATTTTAAGAAGACATCACTGGAAATGTAGTTATATAAAACATAACGCAGGGTAAGGTACAACTTCAAATGTTCAGAAGTTGAGTAAAGCAAATCAATATTAACTTTATGCTGTAAAAAAACAAAAACATTTTATATAGTCTTCTGTGTTAAAATAATAATTACTACTTAAATATGGGACAATTAAGAAAGATTACAATTGATTATATCAGCAAAATAAAATATTATGAAACATAATGGGTTATACACTAATGTGGAGCCAGTGATTAGATAATATGCCAGTGGAATCAGTACTTGTTCCTTTTTACATGTGTATTATCAGTCCGCTGATTACATTTGCTCACTGTTTTGTTCATCTTAAAAAAAAAAACACTTTACAATATAGCAATACAGTATTTCCCAGACATCAGTCCCTAAGGACCACAATGCAAGTTTGAGGGAAGTGCCGTCCCAGATCCGGCATAAAATAAAGCATTGATTGTGCCATTTTACCTCCACTGATGCAGAGATAGGTAAAAACAAAAACCTGCTCTGTGGGTTCATTGAGGACAGGGGAAATACGGGTTTAAAGGTCAATATAAAAAAAAGAACATGCAAATGTAATTTCATGATTAGACATGAACTATGCAGAATATTAATGCCACTGCATATGCATATATATATATATATATATATATATATATACACATATATATATATACGCATATATATATATATATATATATATATACACATATATATATATACGCATATATATATATATATATATATATATATATATATATATATATATATATATATACGCATATATATATACATATATATATATACGCATATATATATATATATATATATATATATATATATATATACGCATATATATATATATATATATATATATATATATATACATACATATACATATATACACACCAATCAGTCATAACATTATGACCACTGACAGGTGACAAGCCAGCGGAGTCAGTGTGATGCTTTTAGCAATGTTCTGCTGGGAAACCTTTGGTCCTGCCATTCATTTGGAAGTTACTTTGACACGTGCCACCTATCTAAGCATTGTTGCAGACCATGCACACCCTTTTCATGGAAACAGTATTCCCTGATTGTAGTGGCCACTTTCAGCAGGATAACGTGCACTGCCACAAAGCAAAAATGGTTCAGGAATGGTTTGAGGAACACAACAATGAGTTCAAGGTGTTAACTTGGCCTCCAAATTACCCAGATCTTAATCCAATCAAGCAGCTGTGGGATGTGCTGGACAAACAAGTCCGATCCATGGAGGCCTCCCCTCATAAGTTACAGGACTTAGAGGATCTGCTGATAACGTCTTAGTGACATGCCACAGCACACCTTCAGAGGTCTAGTGGAGTCCATACCTCAACGGGGACGTACACAATATTGGGTCATAATTAGAGTTGAGCGGACACCTGGATGTTCGGGTGAGCGGGAAGTCAATGGGGACACGAACGTTTGGGCACTAAAATGCCTCTAAAAAAGTCCTGGAAAGGGCTAGAGGGCTGAAAAAGGAATTAAAATGTGGGTAAGAGTAAGGCAAGTGCCCTGCAAACAATTATGGATAGGGAAATAACTTCAAAAAACATAAAATACATACAAATTAAAAATACAGCTGAGCCATAAAATAGCACTATATGGAATCTTTGGAAGAACATAAATCTAAATCTAAAGCATGGCTGCCAGGAGGATCAACATAATTATCCATTTGAGAGAGGGTTGGAGTGCAGGGTATTCTCTTTCAGTTTATACTAAGTGACCCATAGGTTGAGGTGGCGGTGTAGGTGGAAGCGGCGCTGGAGGAGGAGGAGGTAGCCAGAATTTTTGCGCTGTAAGCACAGTATTTGACGGTTCTATTTGACTCTCAGATATGAAGTGCACCGCAAGACGCAAATGTACTATTTAGCACCCAAAACTATTAGAATTTTTCAAAGTGTGCTGTAAGCACAATATTTGACGGTTCTATTTGACTCTCAGATAAAAAACATAGAAACATAGAATGTGTCGGCAGATAAGAACCATTTGGTCCATCTAGTCTGCCCAGATGTAATACATGTAATGCTATTGCTATTCTATAAACCGAAATAGAGTCCCCATTCATAAGAATAGGTCAATTGACCTATTCTTATGAATGGGGACTCTATTTCGGTTTATTGAATAGCAATAGCATTACATGTAGTCAATAAACTGAAAGACATTCGGTTTATAGACTTTCGTTTTATAGAATACATGTAATGCTATTGCCTATTCTATAAACCGAAAGTCTATAAACAGAATGTCTTTCGGTTTATAGACTTTCAGCTTATGGAATACATGTAATACTATTGGCTTTCTATAAACCAAACTAGAGTCCCCATTCATTAGAATTTCTAATAAATGGGGACTCTAGATCGGTTTATAGAAAGCCAATAGTATTACATGCATTCCATAAGCCGAAAGTCTATAAACCGAACGACATTCGGTTTATAGAATACATGTAATGCTATTGGCTATTCTATAAACCGAAAGTCTATAAACCGAATGACTTTCGGTTTATAGACTTTCGGGTTATAGCCGAACCTCGAACTCCAACCCCAACATACACAGTGAAATGTTCGGGTTCGTGGTACGAACACCGTAATGTTCGGTACGAACCCGAACAGTGCGGTTCGGGTTCGCTCAACACTAGTCATAATGTTATGGCTGATCGAGTTGCATATATAGATTGATATTGGTATATATATTTCTCTGTATGTTCGGGTTGGAGTTCGAGGTTCGGCTATAAACCGAAAGTCTTTAAACCGAAAGTCATTCGGTTTATAGACTTTCGGGTTTATGGAAAACATGTAATGCTATTGCTATTCTATAAACCGAAAGTCTATAAACCGAATGACTTTTGGTTTAAAGACTTTTGGTTTATAGCCAAACCTCGAATTCCAACCCGAACATACAGTGAAAGGTTCGGGTTCGTGGTACGAACACAGTTATGTTCGGTACGAACCCGAACAGTGCGGTTCGGGTTCGCTCAACACTATTCATAATGTTATGGCTGATAGAGTTGCATATATAGATTGATATTGGTATATATATAAATATATATATATATATAAATAAATATAAATATATATATAAATAAATATATATATATATATATATATATATATATATATATATATAAAGCCACACTATAAACAAAAGTTTTATTATAATGTGAACTGTATCACGCAATAGTGCACCATGATAGCAATAGTTACTACTTAAGAAGAATTATCCTATTACGATCTCAGGAAAATACTTACAAGCTGTTCTGATTTGACGCCATACAGTTGAATAGTCTTGGCCACATTTTTGGCGATGGCTGAACATAGGTTTGGATCAACAGCAGCTACATTCATTTCACTGCAAAAAAGAAACAAATTACAATGACGCCATATCACATTTTTAAGAGAATTTAGCAATGAAAAAACTAGTAGTTTTCAGTTTTAAAATAATTTTTCAGTTATGTAAAATGGCATAAAATAAAGATGGTAACATTTCTATGCATGGTAAAAATCCAGACACAATGATTAAATCCGATATATTCTAACAATTGTTATAGAATATGATTTAGCGCTTCTACAAAATGTTAATACATACATAAATTAAGGCTAAGACAGCTAAACAATCCCTGGATTATATGATCAATGTGTCAATACATAACTCAAGGTCTTCTAATCCTTCATTTTAATATGTGACCTAAACAGTGGAAATTATGGATTTATAAAAATATTCCATTTGTGGTTTAGACTTTTCAGCTCAAGCTTGAATGCGGAATCATTTTTTTTCCCTTAATCCATCTTTCTTGCTATTTTGTGCTTGATAAGTAGAATATTTCAGGCTAGGATTACTAGTACAGTTGAAGGATACATTAACATGCATAAATCCCTTGGCACATACTCAAGTTGTTCCAAATATATGGACTATTTATAGCACAAGCTAGTGAGCAGAGCCTTTCTGTACTGTAATACATGAGAATAGACACAGATCCTTGGTTGCTGTAGATATTAAACTAAATTCCAATATGGCAGAGAGTAAAGGACTTTGTGCTTTGTACTATGTTACACTGGACGGTGAATAAATTATTTACTGCAACAATGCAAGGTCATGTCATACACCGGAGATACTATGCCCTCCAACTGTCCTGCTTTGCGTGGGACAGTCCTGCTTTTCGTGACCGAGATAGAGCTCATTGGACAGTACGATTCAGGAATGCAATTCCACAGTTCTGAAAGCATTTTCTGGTGTGTAGGACACCGGAGAAGGCGAGTAGAGCTGTCAGGACGACTGACCGTGCCACTGAGTGCTGACACTCAACCTGCCAAGCACCACACGCACGGCGTCCCAAGGGTAAATGTTGGCAGGTATGAGACCCCACACACACATGAAAACAAATTTTTATTCCAATTAAGGCATTTACTTTCATGTTTGCCAACACAATGAATAGATCACTTTTTATTCACTATATTTACAGTTTAAACAATGTTCAGGTCACTTTTAAGGTTAGAAGAAAAATACTCCCGGTCTCATTAGAGTACTCTGTCATATATAACATGACAAAGCCCCATTTGCTAGCCTTATCTACCTTATTTCTGATCTAGGCTTTAACCAAGTGAATGGCGTGTCTGTGCCCTCACACAAAATGCTTTGGACAGAGACTGACTGCTCAGCATGCTGGGTAAGTGCGCAGATGTACTTCCTTGCAGCCCGTGCCACAGGATCAATGGATCCGGAAGAAGGCAGATGAATATAAAACGTAACTCCTAAACTTTTAATTTCCCTGTCACAGCACTAGATGACGGTAGGAGAATATTGAAACGGTGCCTAACATCAGCCCTAGAGCAATAAAGCAACACAAAAACAAAATGAGTTCTTATTCACTTTACAACGACATATCTGTTTCTGTAAAGATTTTCTACTATACTTCTGTAATGAATGACTGGATGTTTTATTTGTTTAATGGGAAAAAGGGGAGGCGGAATTAGACCCAGAAACTGGTATAAACTGACAGACCCTATTTGTGAGATAGATGAAGAGCAGTAATACACCAAAGTCAATTACCAGAATGAATGGCAATCAGGGGATTTTTTGATTACCTAATTTCCCTGCCCGTCCTTCCTATACCTCCATTCAAGTTACGGGCTGATATTTAGATAGAGATACGGATCAGATCTGTAAGCCCCTCTCCAAGGGAAAATAGGAAGGAATCAGGAATTGGGGTGTCCAGCTTGTTCAACCAGTTGCCGTATAGAACGCATTTATAACAGGAGAGCTCACTGGACCAGCTTAATTCTCTCTCCATATATAATTGATGCTATAGATGTTTTGTCAAGTGTCTCTTACAGTACAGAAGACTGGATTTTCGATTACGGCAATAATAATTTTCGCAGCCACCAAGCAATGGATCGCCAGGGGTTGGAGAGAGGGAGAAATTAGATTCATTCTAAGGTGTAGTAGGACAACTTCTGGCTGAGCCAGGATTGTCAATCCCTATAGCTGATAGAACAAATCGTAAGCCCATATCCATAACTCTCTAATGGCCAAGCATCCCCACCAAACATGGAGGTTTGATCCCCCTCTCAGTCCGCATCTCCAGCAATTAGCCGGATAATCAGGGTACATCTTAGACAATCTATTCGGGACCAGGTACCATCTATTGGCCAGTTTGTATTGATTCTCTACCAAGTTTAAGCAGTGGACATTTTTCTTGACCTTTGTCAAGGCTGACACCCACTAAGCGACCAAGATTTTGAAATTGAAATATTTCTCCCAGGAAGCTATGGCTCCGATGCAATTATTGGAAAATACCTGTAGAATATATTTGACCTTGTTTAGAACCCTAGGGACTACTTCAGAACCGAAAAGAAGCTTCAAAAGGGCCCACTCTGTCTGGAGGAGCCAGATACAAACAGGCGTCTAAGTAGCTCCTTATTCTCATTTAGTTGAATTTTTCACTGGGCGGGACTAAGCCTCTCTTTACCAAAGATGAAAAGGTTAGAAATGTATCATTCGTAATCAGGTCTGCAACCACAGTAAGTTCTCCCCTCAACCACTGTTTCATTGAGATATTAGCAACCAGCTGTTCTAATAAACAGATTTTAAGAGAGGGGAGGATTTTACCATGGAGACCCAGAAACTTTCTAATGGGCTGCCATGACTTGTCTGTCCTAAGATCATATTCTTCCCCGTTAATGCAGTTAGATACTTCCTATCAACTGGAGACCATATTTACAGATCCAGGGGATTAATGCCCGTGACTTTACAGCAGACATTTCTCACTTTGGGGCTGGGGATACAAAATGCAATCTATAAGTCAGAATTCTGATCATAGACTTGCATTGTATGGGAGGCAGGGCTGGTGGAAGGATTTTTTGATACACAGGCGAAAGTGCTTTTTGGTGCCCCCCCCTCCCAATATCCCTTATCTATCCTCCATCTCCCCATATCCCTTTGAACTGCTCGCGCTCCATATATGGAGTGATAATGCAGGGCATTGGAAATCCGATGCACTTCATTATCTCTAAACACGGGGAGCGTGAGAAGCACTTACTGAGCTCTGTCACACAGGGCTCATGCTGCTCGGCTCCCCTAAGACGACACTGCTCTGCTTCAAGGGGAGGGGGCGGACCTAGCACGCGATGAGATCTGCCCCCTCCCAGGCTGTTCCACAGCGGCCATGTAGATGGCTGGTGAGGGGAGATCATCTCCCCAGCCAGTGCCTCTACCGGCATTTTCTTCCCCCTCAGGGCTGGTGTCCCCATCCCTGCGGCACCCTAAGGTGGCTGCCTGAGCAGACTTACGGTGGCGCCGGCCCTGATGGGAGGGTAATGTAACTATTACATCACAAGGGGGTGGATTTATAATCCTGTTTGATCAGGTTAAACTCTTCTCTTTGTGTTGGAAGGCAGGTAAAAAAAATTTGTACACAGCCACCTGCCCACTATGATACACAGGAGCCAGTAAGAGAGCGGGGGAGTATCTTATGACATCATCATGCAGTCTTTGGCCGCAGTTGTAAAGTCAAACTGGCTGGAACATTTTGGACGATGTTGCATCATGGGAAATATTCACAAAATGGAGCCAGGAGATAAACACCTAATTTTATTTTTCATTTTATAGGCAATTCAATCATAGACAAAAACTGTGGCATATGATTTATATATGTGTTTGTTTTAAATAACCAGGTTATCTAGTGACATCTTATTTAAGTGGCAGTGTCCCTTTAAACAAAAAGGAATCAAGGAGCGTGTGTAAGGAAAACAGAACAATCAGGAAGTGTCCTAGTAAACCAGATGTTAAATGAAATGTGCGCAGGGAAATATTTTCAATGATAGTTTCAAAAATGATGATATAAGCTTGTGAGCAGGGTTCTACCTCATGTATCAATCTGCTCTTGTTTGTCTAACTTAGTATGTAGTCCCCCTCTATGCTCTGTACCTAGCGCTAGGTAAATTGTTGGCGCCATATAAATAAATGTTAATGTAATATGCCATGGTACACATTTATCGATAATGCTGTTGGTTTAAAAATAATTAATGAGCCAACACTAATCATTAATTTTACCAGTACCTTGTGCACAAATGAAGCAAATAAAAGGTCTAGAAAAGTGATGTGTAATTCATAATGTACACATTTTTGGTGTGTATTTTACTTTTCTCCTATAGTGCATTCATTCATGTTCAGAAAACTTGTCAGAGATTCAGGCTTGCCAACCATTGAGCCAGTGTTTTCATACATAAATAAACGTGTTCTCCATTTTGAAACTTAACAATTTATAGTGGTTTATGGTACTTTAAAAAACAAACAAACAAACAAACCAAAAAAAAAATATATATATATATACACACACACACACACATTCGTATTCAAAATTGTATATTTCCGATTAACTTTAGAAAAATCTTAAAAAGCCAATGCAAAATTGTTCCCCCCACTGTTTTATTACTTGGACTCTAAGCACAAATCCTTCTCAATCACACTTACTAAATTGCTATTGTTTTTTTTCCTAGTAACCTGAAGCGATTTCATCTCCACATACTGACAATATCTGAAGGATTTGCAAGCATACAGCTGTACACCCAATAAAAAAAACTCCTGATCAATAGTCTGTACAGGCTGGTGCAAAGATTTTTGCCACCTTAGACAAAACCTCATTTGCTGCCTCTTATGTCCCATTGTCAGGATCCTGGGCCTCCTCACTCACTGCCTAGGGGGACACTTACCATCTCCAGGGTCCCCCACATACTGATGTGCGACCGTTCCCGAAAGTGCTCCATAGAGGTGCTACCTGAGCTGAGGGGCGGAGCCTGTACTGACAGCCCTATAAAAAAAAAAACTCACACACGTCATTCTTTGCTTGAATATTGAGCTGCTAAGTTTGGTTATCCCTGCTTCCTAATTCACTCCAGAGTTCCTAGACCCCGTGTTTGTCCTTCTGATATGTGACCTTGCCTTGTTACTGGACTTCTCTGAATTCTCCAATCCTGAGCTGGCTAATTATTCGTTTTGACCATGTGCTACCTGTCCTGACTTTGGCTTGTCTCCCGAATTGCACCTCCACCGCCTGCATTGAAGTCTTGCCTGTCTATATCATTCTTGTGGCCCATTTGTCTACACTCTGCTCTAATACTCAGACAGAACCTATGTTTGGCAACCCTCGCATCTGCCATCTCTGACCCCAAACAGCTTGCCAGTGCCCTTGCAGTCCCCAAACAGTTTTTCATCATCACCACTACTCCCAAGCTTGCCATTGTCAACACTGTCCCAAAACGCTAATCTAATGCGCACTTCAAATTTTGACACCTTGATGCTAAAAAATGTTTTCACTGGAGAATGTAATATGCATTTGTAAAAAAAAGTATTGTTTTTTAATAACAATTAGTTTATGCTACCAACTTACAGCAGTTTTATTATAAATGACACTACTATAAAACAATACGATGGAGGGGGTGTGGCCAAGGAGAGAGGTCGCAGGTCTTTCGAGCTCCTATCATACACAGCCAAAACGGAGGTTTTTCATGGCAGAAACCCCAAATAAATACCTTCAAAACTCATCTGGAGCAGCTGCAACCATGGGTCGCAACTCTAAAAAAGCAGATAGACCGCACAAACTCCTAACTGCATATATCAAGTCTTATATCAAGCCAATGGTGGCACTATTGGACGGTGATGTGGACTTTGATTCATCCTTGGACGAGTGCACACCCCACAGGGCAAACAACGACTGGTACAAAAACATGGTAATCTAGACGAAGCCCTGTCTACTAAAGGGGACATTAATAAGTTGGTGCTTATTAATGAGACCCACAGGCAGTATGGCAAGCCAACATGATCGGATGTCACAGTCTTACAGACCAAGTTGGCGACGCTGGAAACGGCATTGACAGACTCACAGAAGTCTGAACAAAGATGATCGGAGCTTCTGGCCACCTTCGCTGAACAATTTTATATTATGCAGAAACAAGTTTCACTATTGGATACCAAGATGCGTCAAACTAATGTACAAATTTGTGGGATATCAGAGGAGGTAGGGCCCACCGTCCTCCGACCATGCTTGCTGACACACTTGAAACCCAGCTCTCCACCTACTGACTCGGTGATAGCCGACCTGTTCAGGGTCAAGAATGCACAGAGAGCTCCCCACTCTGCACCCCAGGATGTTTTACTCCGATTTAGCTCCCATGCAGAGAAGATAAATTTCCTGACTGCGAGTATGAAACAAGGCCAGATAGCCTTTGAAAATGCCTCCCTTCATATTTATGATGACTTGCCACCCATCACGATAGGAAAAATGGCCCAGTTGACCGCCTACTTGCACTATCTCAAATTAGATACCGCTGGGGGTTGCCCCAACTACTGACTGCCACCCACGGTGATAAGCAGCTGCGATCAAAGATCCAGTGGAGATTCCTACATTTTTGAGTGCCACGGGACTTCCTCCACTAGACCATCCAGGTGAAGCAGGAAGATAGCGGAGGACTCTGTACCACAGTTCGACTTGATATGTTTTACATCAGGGCTTGACAAATGTAATTTGATTTTAGGAGCCAGAAATTTTTTTTAGGAGCCAGACAATCACGCAAACATAAACACAATTCATAAACACACACGCCTACTTCACATATATCCAAACACACCTACTTTACATATACACATATACACAAACACCTTACACACACCTACTTTACATATACCCATATATCCAAACACCTCACACACACCTACTTTACATATACCCATATATACAAACACCTCACACACACCTACTTTACATATACCCATATATCCAAACACCTCACACACACCTACTTTACATATACCCATATATCCAAACACCTCACACACACCTACTTTACATATACCCATATATACAAACACTTCACACACACCTACTTTACATATACCCATATATCCAAACACCTCACACACACCTACTTTACATATACCCATTTAAACAAACACCTCACATACACCTACTTTACATATACACATATATCCAAACGCCTCACACACACGTACTTTACATATACACATATATCCAAACGCCTCACACACACGTACTTTACATATACACATATATCCAAACACCTCACACACACCTGCTTTACATATACACATATATCCAAACACCTCACACACACCTGCTTTACATATACACATATATCCAAACACCTCACACACACCTGCTTTACATATACACATATATCCAAACGCCTCACACACACGTACTTTACATATACCCATATATCCAAACACCTCACACACACCTGCTTTACATATACACATATATACAAACCCCTCACACACACATACTTTACATATACCCATATATCCAAACCCCTCACACACACACCTACTTTACATATACCCATATATACAAACACCTCACACACACCTACTTTACATATACACAAATATCTAAACACCTCACACACACCTACTTTACATATACACACACCCACCTCACACAGTCTTTTCTTGGGGGTTTCTTCTTGATGTGTCCCCCTGCCTGCTGCTTTACCTCACTGCAGGGGAGGGGGACATTCATGCTGCTGCTGATCTCCGTTGGTCGGCGTGCTGAGTGCCAGGATGTCACGTGACGACACCCGGCACTCAGACACGCGTTGCGCGAGGGGGCGGAGCTTGCAGTCTGTGCCATCGGCCATCGGCACAGACTTTACCCCCTCGCGCTGCGGAAAAATCGGATGGCAGCGGCAAGGAGATCAAGAGGCTGACAGCACCCAGGCGCCAGGTCTAATTTCCTGGTCGCCATGGCGACCTGGCGCCTGGGGTTTGTCGTGCCCTGTTTTACATCTATCTCCTCTCTCCACTGGCCTCAGAACTGTCTCTAATTTGTACCGTGGATCCCCCAAAGGCATTGCCCACTCCTGGTGGCAGGGAGTGTGATGTTTGGGCCTCGCAAGATGGCCATGTAGCCCACCATTTGTGCAGCTGGCTCTGTAAGCTGCAGATATTTCCTCCCTTGGGATATCCTTTCTTTCTTCTATTAGTCTCTCACCAATCTCTTTCGATGCCCTCTCTGTCTTACTACATTCCATCATACCTCCACCTTTTCCCCCTCACAGTACGACACATGTCCTCACTGGATCCAGCCTTGGCTCTTCGCTCCATACGTTCTCTGCTCCTACCCTCTCATGCTCTTTTCCTTGCTTTCTTTCACCCCTTTACTTAGGAATTGATGGCCAGTATTTGTTTGCCCAATGAGTCTGGGCTGCCTTATATAAATAGGCCTAGCCCGAACTGATTGAAATCTCTGCCAACATTTTTCAACCCATTATTTGTAGGTGTCAAGAATGCGCACCATATTTTAGGTTAAACAGTCGGCCCTGGCACGTTAGTCTTTTGTTTTGGTAGCCCCGCATGTACAGTTTGGTAATACACGTTTGTGGCCACGTTTAGTCCTGATGGAACCAGTCTTTCATGCCATTATTAGTGCTGCAGCCGTAGTTTGCTCCCAGTTGTACAATTTTACCCCATTATGTATGGCATCCTTATACTGGTTTGTTCCCAGACCCTATAAGATACAAAGGTTGATATCTCTAAATTTCTTTATATGTCTCCTCTAATAGAAGTTTGTTTTTGTAAGACGAGAAACATATTATACACTTCTCTAACGCATACTTGTTTTATTACTTTTCTGTAAACAAAAAAATTAGTAATATTGGTTGATAATTCGTATGCTGCTGATGAATTATATGTTTGTTTGATGATCAGTATGTTGAATGTTTACAACTGTGAATCTCTTGTACACTCAATAAACATTTTCATCTATAAAAAACCCAAAAAAACAATATGATGGAATTTCTATAAGTAAGAGAGGGTAGTACGCATGTGCAGTTTGTCTTTATTATGTTGTGCTTTCCTTTTTGTTAATAGCAAAATTAGTTTTTTTTTGGTTTTATTTGCAAAATAAAACATATATAAAATGCAAATTTAATGGACCATCGATTCTAATCCGCACTTGGTGAAAAATTGGATTTGTGTAAATACGGTATGTCCCCAGATTAAAAGTTCCATCTGTGTCCCCAAACATATAGCCAGTTCCATCTCTGCCCAAAACAGCTGCTAGTGCCACTTGTTCCCCAAATACAAACAGATTGAGTGCTTGTGACATACAGAACAGACTATAAACATATACCAAACATATTTAATCTTGTATAATAAACAGTAAACGTGTCATTATGGAGCATGGATGAAATAATTGAGTACAAAGAAAACATTTCTGAGATGGTGGGGAGGCACTCTAGACCAGAGGGACCTGATGCGTTCAACCCTAAACAGGGCTTCATCAGAGGTCATGAGTGTTAGTACGAATAGAGTCCTAAACCGTGAAGCATACAAAAAGGACATCAGCATGGAATAAAAAAAAAAATATATAGACAGAAGTGTAGGGGAAGAGGAGAAATGGATGGAGGGGAATACAATGCGAGCTGATTAAAAAAATGTAATTGCTGATTATGAGAACACGTATTGGTATAAACAGCAGGCAGACATATAAAAGTAAAATATGGGTACAGATAATTATAAAATATGCATGATGTAGAAGTCTTTCAGTATTTTCAATGACCATAGTATTTAAAAAAAAAAAAAAAAACTATGAAGATAAAAATAAATAAGCTAGGTAATTGATACCATGGTAAGAAAAACTGGTATTATGCCTGCTTTTCGCATGTGATGGGGGTGATGGAGGCATGTGATGGGATCATGTAATGGGGTGATGGGGCATGTCGTGCGTGTGCAGCGTGGGTAGGGGGGTGCCCGAAGTTTGTCTGCCTAGGGCAGCACAAAACCAAGATACAACACTGTGTACTCTAAATGTCTGCTTTCAATATATGACAACATTACTGGTTTTTTTTATACAATATTAAATATTTTTGGTATAGGTTTGTAGTCTGTCCTGTATGTCACAAGTGCCTACTTCAATCCATTTTGTATTTGCTCTTTCTTTCTTATTGCCTTCTAGAAAAGCCTGTTGAAGTTTGTAGCAACTAGTCTTATTTTTTTCACCTATCAATATACTCCCTTTTCACCCTTCCTGTTTCTCAGTGGTGCAGGCTTATATTAAACTTCTGCACTTGACCACCAGATAGCTTAGCTGTGCAATCATTGTTCACCAAAAAACTTAGCAGTGCCACCTCTGTACCTGAACAGCTTTCCAGTGACACCTCTGTCTCCACAAAGCTGTCCAGTGCCACCACTGTTTCCAGCTTGCCATTCCTACCACTGCCCCTCAATCTCCCTGGTGCCTAGTGGGGGAAGCATCAGAGTATGTCTGTACACTTCACAAAGATATCCTCCGATTCTTCCAAATGCTTCTGAGTAGGATCAGAAGACCTGGCAGAGTGTCGAGCACCATCAGAGGATATCTGTGTGCAGTGTACAGAAATCCTCCAGTGTTGCATGACTAGACACCAGGTAGACTGTGAGGCAGCAGGATTTCTCTCCTCAACACTTGCTTGGTGCTCTTGTAGGGCATCCCCCAGCAGATCTGCGCCCTAGGCAAGTGCCTACCTTTCCTATAGGTCACACCAGACCTGCAGGCTCCTGTGCAATGTAGCTATCATTTGAGACACTCCCAAACTCAAGCCAAAGCATTTGGAGGGTCAGTGGGAGGATACTAGAAGGAGCAAACCTAGTAAGTAAATTAAACTTAATGTGAATACATATATTGCAACTTTAATAAATGCACTCATTTTTATAATTACAGAATTAACTATACAATTTATTTGCAGTATTTGCAGGTTCCCACTCTGAATCTAGACTGTTAAAACAGCCTATAACATTGACATGGCGATCCATATCCTATTTCCCCATTTATGCGGCAATGACAGGTATCCATTAAATATAATAACTACATGAGATCAAAAAATTACATTTAATATTTACCCTTATATATATATATATGATATTTGTTAAGATGTCAAGGGAAATCCAGAAGTTTAACAATTAACTATTTTATTGCACTCGGTAAGCCTCATTCCTTCTCAGGGGTAAAGTTAAGCAAAAATTGTTGAATTTAAGTTCACATTCCACTACACAATTAGAACATTTGAGATTACCAAGGCACTTTATTCCCCCCCCCCCCTTTTTTTTTTTTTTTTAGCCAAAACAGGCACACGTGGCCTTAGTTTCTCTCCTCTTACTATTAAAACATTATATTCAGATGTTACCATTTTTGCTTGTCTACTTTACAGGGTTGATTTAAGGCTCTCAGTAAAAAAAAAAGAAGTGGTTAAATGAAAGTAAATCCATTTTAACATTCAACTTCAAATCAACAGATACACATTAAATACACCGATTTCTATTTTCTATTTATTTGCCAAATGGTGAGTTGCAGGTAAACATTTCATTACTTTGAATGAGCTATACATTGTGTAGGGACAAAACTGGCGAGTTTCCCCTGCTAAGCAAACGCCCCAGGCTTGTCCTGTCCACTAAAAGGTGAGTTGCAGGTTTGTTGAAATGAGCTAAAAATTTAATCTTAGTAGTTTAGCTATATATTGTGCAGGGACAAATCTGATGAGTTTGCTTAGCTTGTAAAACTCACTAAGTTTGTCCCTGTACAGTATATAGCAACATTTCCATATCACCTCAACTCACCTGCTACTCAACTTTTAGCGCTAGTAATGTGCTGATGTGCACTCTCAAATAAAACAAAGAGAAAACAGGCTAAAATAAATCATTTTTAATTTAATATATTCTTAATACATACATAAAAACAAAATTATATATACATACAGGTTCAGTGTCCCTTATCCGTAGATCAAAGATCAGAAATGACCTAAAATCCTATTTTTTTTTCCGGATGTGAGTCAGTTCAAGTAAGGGATACTCATTTTCCAGGGCAAGGTAAATTTGGAGCCAGCGCTCATGGGAAATGTAGTTCCCAGAGTGCTGCAACGGGAGGGAGGGACTACCACGTGCCAACAAGATAATTTCAGCAGCACTGTGGCGCAGGTATGTTCACCAGCTCCTCTGCTGGAAATAATCTACATTACCTAAATACAATGTCAGCAAGTTGCACACACTGAATGTAGATAAAGTAAATCATTTATAGGATTGGTGCTGCCGAAATGATCCGTTAACCAATATATCCGTTATTAGAAAATGCTGCCAGTCCCAAGTATTTCGGATAAGGGATACTCAACATGTACACATAAAAAATACTGTACAGACAATATTGCTAATTCCTGAAAATGCTTATTGTCCAATTACAATAAAGATGTGCGTTGCTGCATGTCTTTATTGTAATCGGACAATAAATGCTTCTTTCACTGAACACAGCTCTTCACGATTTTATTGTTTTAAAGAGGAAACAATAGCCATAAAGGTATAATTATGCAACAGAGCCACTTTCACATACTTACATTGTGCTTATAGTGGCACCATTCAAAGGATAATATTTAAATCAGATCAAATTAAATATATTTAGAAGAATGAAGCAAAAGAGTTAAGGAAAACACTAGGCTGGATGTTCTGTAGTCATACTGCCTGATTAAAACCATTTTGCTGTTTAATACAAGCACTATAATATTACATTTTGGCATATAAATATATATAACATTTACCACAGAGGGGCATTTCACCATATTCATTTGGGTTTATTTACATATTCAAATTGTATTTAGCGCAGAAACTTTGTTGTTTAGTGATGAAAATACAATTTAAATAGTCAAATAGACCAAAATGGGTGCTATTCTTAACTTGTGAATGAGATTAAGTTCGGCATATGACTCCTTTAGCGACAAGAACAGGCCATGAGTGGCTGATTTGAAATCTTGTGGCTTTAAGGTGCCACTGCACTTTAAACTGCCTACAATATTCTGTTTTTTTTTTTTTGCATCACAGGACTAATACAGCTACTTAAGTATACTAGCTGCAGGACACGCTTAAGAAAAGCACAGGATAACACCACTCATCATTCCCTTTAAGCAACAGCTACATTTCCAAAATGTACAGTACATTTAAAAGGTCAAAAGGTATTCACAGCAACTAAACTCAAGGTATCAGGTCAATTAAAATAAATGTATTGTAGTCTTTAGAGAGAGGGTTTGAAGTGGCTCTAATACTAATATAATACTATTTCGGAGTCACATAATAGAGACCTCTATGTTTACAAAGGGTCAGATAATTATCAGAGTAACAGAAAAAATTAATCCAGCACCAAGTGCTATAGGAATCATACAATGCCTATTTTTAGCAATTTATACAGCTTCAAGTTGTTTTACAGGATTATTGAATTTGTTGACTTAACAAATAAATAGCAGGATAATGTGAAAAATCTAATAAATGATAGCTTAATCGTTTATTATCAGAAAGTTTATTAAAATAAAGTGAAGCCTAGTTGGCAAGACAATTTTGCAGGATCTTAAATCAAGTGCAAGCCATGTTTGTTTCACCTTGGTAAGCAAGATGTTTTTTAATAGTAGGTAGGAGAACATGCATCTATTTGTTGTTGTTTATTTTATCATAAGGGGACAACATATAGGGACAGGCGGAGGAAAAACTAATTATTAGTAATGTCCGATGAACCTATAGCCAAACAAGTATAACGTCCCAAAACAACTGTGGTAATATGAATCAAAAGAAAAGTCAATGAAGATCTGAGGGGATGATCGGACGGTGTCTGCCGCTCTCTGCGGCCAGGAGGTTGTCTGCCTTGGACGTTGAAGAGGCAGGGGTCTCCCGGTCCTCCTGCGGCAATCAAGGTAGATCAAGTGCTACAAGCACGTCTTCAGCTTCCTCCATGCAGCCGACAGTTAGTAAGCAGCCATCCTTGTGAATAATCAAAGAATGTGTTGGCCCCCAGCAGAATCGAACATCTAAGGCACGTAAGTGGCCGGATAGTTGGGACATCGAGCGGCTCCATATGAAAGTTGCACGGGGTAAGTCCTCAAAGACCTGAAGAATATGGATTTGTTATGGCTCTCATTGTGCTTTGTGCACCGTTGCCAATAAGGCAAGTTTATCCGCAGCACACCGCAATTTCAATTGAACATCTCGGGATCCATTGGGTAGCGCTCTTCCAGCTTTGCGCATCCGAAAAGCATCAACTATAAGGTGATCAGCAGGAGCTGATGGCATGTGAAGTGTGGTCATCCATCCAGTAAGGTATCCCCGGAGGTTGGTGGGCCCAACCGCCTCCGGAACCCCGGGGACACGTGCGTTGGCTTGTCTTGATCTGGTATCCACCAGAATCAACTGCGATTCCAGCAGACTAATTTGTTGAGACATCACTGATATCAGGTCCCTGGTGGTGGCCGATGCCTGTGTGGCTTCTGTGATGGCGAGTTCTAGGGTGGAGACCTTCACCGTAACCGCTGTCACGTCTTGTTTTACGGCTATAACGTCTGCTTTCAGCAGATTTTGAAGTTCCAATAAAAGTTTACAGAGGTCTCCCCGTGTAGTCGGGGCGTCGTCATCCCAGGCCATCGTACAAGGTACGGGGGTTTGCACAGTGCATGAGGAGTCTGAGTCCGTGAGTCTTCAGCCTCACTTCTGGGGTAAGTCGCAATTGTCAGCGAGGTCCGAGAAGTAGGCCTTGGAAGCCTAGTCAATAGTTGGCCTATGTCTGGGCCTTTCAGGGGTTGATATTTCTCCCGTTTCTTTTTTTGTTTTTGGCACATCACGTTGCTGTTTCCAGGGGTCCCCTGTACAGGTGTTGTAAACGGGGGTGACATGTAAAAAGCAAGCTTTTTCAGTGTGTAGTATAGACAGCTCCTCCGCCATGCGTCCTCTCTCTTTGCCGGCTAGCTCCGCCCCCTTGGCACAGGACTCTTTTAGCGACAAGAGTAGGCCATGAGTATTTAATTTGAAATCCTATGGCCACTGCACTGGCAACTAGCTACCAATATATCAACAGCCACAAGGAGTAATATAAGCATGCTGAATTAGTGGACTAATAGTTCCTGAACTATAACAATATAAAAAGTGTTACATATACTACCTTGCAATAGTTTTAATGATGATATCCAATTCATCGGCAGAAGGGGCGTTGCGACCTCCAGATGGGAAGACTAGATTGATTGGGTCAAAGAGTCGCGATAAGGATTTCGACAAGTATGCTGCTTCATAGGGTTGCAGGGAATCTTTCAATGTTTTTTCAGGACTAAAAGAAAAATAAATAAAATGGTTTTAAAAATTAAGTTATTAACTTCTTTATTGGTGAACTTACTGATGAGTAACATGAACAAACATGAATTACAGATAAACGTACAATACACATCATTATATGTTTAAATAGCTGCAAAATTATAAATACAAATATATATAGGGTTAACCCTATGGTAACGGTCAACTTTTTATCCTTTTCTGGACAAGAATACTGATGTCTCAGCACTTAATCGTGCTCATAGCAGCAACATTGGAGGGCATGTATAAACATGCGCCAAATACTGACACAATCGGCGTGTGCGCAAATGTATTAAGCAGGCTCACAGGAGTCTGCGTTATCTACACCGAATGCGTAGGTTGTGTCAGCACTCGTTGTGCAGGCACAGCATACGTATAAAAAAAATCAGGCGTTGAAAAGCACCTGATTTGTGTCAGCAAATATCCTTCCCTCACTGCAAGTGTCGAAAGCTATAAAAAAAAGTGGTTACAGATATCAAACTGCGATTGCACTTTTTTATTTTTATAAAACTCCTGACATTTTGCAGTGCGGGAGTTTTTTTTATACATGTCCCCCAATGTGTATCTCCTTAAAGGCGCCCAAATGAAAATATGGTATATATAAAATGTGAGTAAAGTTCACTTAGTGTAAAGAAAACAAACAAAATAAAACATAGGATTACTGCTTGTAATATAAAGATGACAGGTGATGTTTCTTGATCACTTATGGCAGCATATGAAATATAAGATAAGAGGGACATACACAATAGTGTAATACTGTTAAAAGAATAAATGATGAGTTAGTGCTATATAATGTACTCATGTTCCTAGAGGGAAAAAAAGCTAATCGATTAAAGCTTGAGCTTTGGTAGAGGTACATATACAAATGTGGTGGGCGAAGAATCAGATGGAGCTTCCTAAAAAAACAATAATAAACACAACAATAGTGTAATACAGTAAATGTGAGTAAACTGAAATAAGGTGGAATAAATTGCTCTTACAAACATACAAACTAATAGCTCAGATTTCTTCAAATTGGCTTTAACATATTTGCAATGAACAAACACAGGGGCACATAGGGCAGAACCTTCTATAAAGTTGATGGGATCCCCTACTTTGAGAGACAAAGAACACGGTGTAAGTGGGCAAAAAGAAATGGTCAAGGAGACTCAGTGACAACCAAAAAGCAGAAAGTGACGCTGAAAATACTTTACAGGCAAAACAGTCCACAGGAGTGTTATGCAGGAACAAACAACTACACTGTAGGCACCACGAGTGTTTCTCGACATGTTTTTCCAGCGCTAAAGGCACCGCTTCATCGGGAGATGAAGCCCTAAGTGAGGAATCCCATCAACTTTATTGAAGGTTCTGTCCCATGTTTCCATGTGTTTGTTCAGTCAAGCATGTGGATGTGTACACAACATATATCATTCACTTTGGTAGATGCAAATGGTTCTCTCTCATACATCAGGTATAAAGAGTCTTCTACAAATTGAATATTGAGAAAACAGGAAGTAATGCCAGCATTATATCAATAATGTGATAGATATACAGATGTGTGGATCAGAAGCTGTATACCTCATTTTGCCTTGTCTTCCATTTGCGGGGAATCTAGTGCCTTATATGCAAGTTACTACATTTCCATTAAATTATTGGTATAATGCTGACATTGATTCCTGTTTCCTCAATTTAAAATTTGAAGAAGACTCTTTATACCTGGTGTGTGAGAAGGATCTTCCTATTATTTACATCTACCAAAGCGCAAGTTGTTATTCTTATTGATGAGCTTTATTATAGTATTGTGTGTTTGCCTCTGTCTTATATTTCATATGCTGCCATAATCTGTCATAATCAAGTCATCTGTATATTACAAGGTGGTAATCCTACCCTTTTGGGGTTTTTGCACTAAGCGCACTTTAGTCACTTTTTATATATATATTATCTTTTTCCAAATGTTTTATATAGAGCATACTAGTTACCAATTGCAGTATAATCCCTATAACTGAATGTACTCTAATTGAATAAACTCTCTATAACTCTACTTGTAATGGGGTTTAAGATGAGAATCAGATAGTTTCTCTCTTTACTGTAGGCCCCACTTCAAATGTATCAGTAAAGTTAAATACATAGTTTCTTATAAAAAAACAACAACAGTAGCTATGTCACTAAATCCCAGACCCACTCATGACTGCACTGGTTCACTCTATGTATTCAACAGTTATGGAAACCATGGAAACAGGCACCGACTTTAAGGAATAGAAAACATCTATAGATTATATCATTTTTCACTCTTTTTTTTTTAAAGAAATGATGCCATCATTCCTTTCAAGTTTGCACCCTGTGCTATGATCATAGCAGGGAATGTCATTTAATGATCTTTAATAACACAGTGACTCCCTGATCCAGCTGTCACTGGAATTACAAGTCATTGACTGAAAGCTAAGTGATAGTTCAGTTAGCAAATGTATATTGATGCACACGTACTCATGATCCAGTTTTTTAGCTGCAAAGATGTCCTGTGTGTCATCTTCAATAGGTTGCAACTCATGAACAAGTTCAGAGCTTCCACCACGTAAATTGAACGAACCATGTAAATTCTGACTATATTGCTGCAGGCGCTTCCACAGATCATTGAAAAGTCTCAGCAGCTTAGGGTATTCTCCTTCAAAAGCCTGCTTCAGAAATGTGGATGCTAGAGAGAGAAAAAAAACCCCCCACAGGATAGTGATGTTATATTCCCCAGAAAACAATGTTTGCAAGTAATGGATTCTAAATAACAGAAATAAGAAGAGTATAAGCAACAATCTTCAGAAAAACAACATGTTAGGGTGTCAGTGTAAAAACAGTGTGGTGTGTAATGAAACTTATATAAATGATAGCTGGTTTGCTAAGGTTCATCTACATTAAAAATATATTTATTCTAAGGTAACAACACAATAATACAAATTGATCACATACACACAGTCCAATCCCACAAAGCAACAACCCTTTTAATTTCTCGCACTCTGTCTCAACCGTATTGTCTTGGCCACATCCCTAACTTAATTTAAATTGGGGGAGAATGTGCTGCCTATAAATCAGTATAGCGAGAGGGGAGAAATAATGTGCCCTGAAGGCTCTGCTTATTCTGTTTGCACAACCCGGACGCACATTGACAAAGCCGATTAAGCAGAGCATTTGCAGCTCTGGCAGTAGTGTGGTCTTTTTTCTAATGCAATTTCCAGGTACTGTACTGTTTCTGGGGACTGCATCAGAGGATGACCCTTGCTACCGTTGGACCTTAGCTTAATTGGTTCAGTTTGTTTGAACACTAGTAACGTGAACAGACTAAGCAGAGCATGCAGGACACATTATTTCTCCTCACGCACCATCTTGAATTTGTAAACCCTGAAATATTAAATATTAAAAATGCAGCCAAAATCAGGACAATATGGTATATAACATACATTAACCCCTAAACCCACAATTTTGATCTCTCCCACTAGTAGACCTCCACGTTTGGCAATGGCTTACTGATGCAAGTTGACTCTTACCCCATCAAACAAGGGGGGAAATAATTAGCAGGATTTCCTGCCTGGCAATATCCTTATATAACTTTAATTGAAATGATGCGTTTTACATCACATCTTGGTTTACAGTGTAGTAATGGATCACTTCATTTGAGCACTTGAATGGCGGGAGGAAGGAAAGGTTCCAAGCCCTCCCACCTAGTGCTGTTATCAATTAATATGTGACAAAATCCTGGTGTCCGCATCCACTGGATGTCAAATATTAATTGATAAACTACACACACTCACTCACACTGACATGCACACACTCTCACTCACACTGACATGCACACACTCTCACTCACACTCACACTGACATGCACACACTCACACTGACATGCACACACTCACACTGACATGCACACACTCACACTGACATGCACTGTCCATGTTAACTTACCTCTCTGTGCTTTGAGCTCCTTGTGTGAATGAGGTCTCAGCCAATCACGGCAGGCTTCTGAACTCTCAGACAATCAGGAGAGTTGAGAGGTCTCACCTGATTGGCTGAGACCTCTTTCTATCAAGCTCCAGAAAAAAAAGAAAGAAAAAAACTGCTGCACTGAGCAGCTAAGTGCCGCCTGGGGCAGCTGCCCCATTAAATGGCCTGCCTGGCGGGGACCCACAGGGCAGCTGCCATGGGCCCCCAGGAATGAGTTGTTTTTTTAAAGGGGGAGGGCTGATCAAGCCCACCGGGCCCATGACGGGTGTATCGCCCGTCACCCCCTGATGGCGGCCATGACCACAAACAGAATAAATATGTAAAAAAGATTTTCTTCTAGGTTGATATGCCAATTTTTTTACATCGACATGAAATGTGTGAAGTAACCATATACATAATCTGATTTTAGAAATGGACAATTATGCACATTACAAAGGCCTGTGAAGAAGGGATTATAAACCTAACCTGCTGCCCTTCGATTGCAGAGAGCAAATTTTAGGATATGTGCCGATGGAGAAGCAAACACAGTAAGATAACCCACTCTAACAAAAAGGCAAATAGACAAAAGGCACCAAGAAGTCATTGAATGCTGGAAGGGAATGGGACAAAATTACAACCATTTGGGAGAGAGGGATGTGGGCTAGCAAGTGTGTGTGGGACATTAGGCTGCTCAGTTGATAGAGGGGAGTAAGATACTGTGAGAATTAATAAAATAAAAACAGTTGACAGAGGAAAAAAAAAGGTTGATGGGATTTTATCTAATTAGCTTCAATAACATTCATTACACTTTATTAGCGATGTCACTCAGTTCACTTGTTGATCACAAAATTTGTCCTATACAAAAGTAACGTATAAAAAAACCCCCATAATTTTGGCTCATATTATACTTACAGTTTGTTGCCTTGGCAAACTGAGATGAGAGCATTTGTGTAATTGAATTCCAGAATGTATATAAGATATCTGCTTGTCCATCCTACAAGAAAGAAAATGAACAAGGGAAAATCCAGATCATAACGCCAATCTCTCAAATATAAAAAGTGAGGTAGGATACAAAATAAACTATTAATTATGATAAAGTTCATCTTATTTTTAGATTTAAAGGGACTGTCTGTTGCTCAAAATGCAGCTTCATAATTTTAATGCATATAATTGTGCTTACAAAGTACTTTAAAACACACGTTTTACATTTTGCTTTGCTTAAAATATAAAAATAGTGCAGTTAGTTTTTTGTGAAATTACAGCAGTGGAAACCAGGACTGCCCACATAAAAGTAATTTCCTCTTTTTTTTTTTTGCTGCAGGAACCAATGAGAATAATTTCATTCAAATTAATGGAATATCCTGTCGCTCTAGTGATGTCATCAGACAATGTGTTGCACTGTTAAGAGATCCTACTGTGTACAAGAGCAAGGTCAGTTAAGAGTACACACAATGTATTCTATTGCAGCAGCAATTGTCACCGGAAGTGACAACATGAAACAAAACTTTATATACTCAGTGTCTATATAATCAGTGCTGCTGCACCTGTAGCATACATGCAGAGTAATCACTGGGAGAAGTCCTAAGTAAAATATAAAAAATGTGATTTATTCAGAATGCCTGCATCAAATCACACTGGGAAAAAAGCCTGAGCACTATACAAACAGTAGTCTTCAACATGCACCAAAGTAACAATCAGATTTCAGAAAAATATGACTCACGTATCAAATTGTGGTTGTACAGTAAAGTGCTGTATTCAAATCTTCTTTTCTTAATCTTATGCCTAGAGTTCTCCAAGCAATAAGAAGATAATAGATTGCCTAGCTTTGAGGAAGCCCATTTCAAGGGCGAAACGCGTCAGCTTGGCACTGCTTTCTTGGGGTCTGAGAACTTTTCATTGTCTACAAGATTGAATTTCTTCTGCTTTTTATTAAACTTGTTTTGTGTATACTCTAACTTCTTATTGCTTGGAGAACACTAGGCATAAGATTAAGAAAAGAAGATTTGAATACAGCACTTTACTGTACAACCACAATTTGATACGCGAGTCATATTTTTCTGAAATCTGATTGTTATATTTGGATATGTATCTTGTCACTTTCCACCTTGTTTAGCACTTTAGCGCACTGTCACTTTTTGTTGGGATTTTATATTTGAATATATTGGGCACTGAGGGGTAGTTGCCAGACGGTTTGCAGCTTGTGTAAAATAGGATAAGCGCCATTATACATCAACACCTTCTTGACATGCACCAAAGTAAATTTGGGTACTAGACTGTCCCTTTAATTAGGAAAAATAGGAAGAAAGAATTGCACGCAGCTTTTGACCATCACAAACTCTCAAGCAGCAGAGTGTTGAAATGCGAAGAATGTGTAAAGACAATGATAGTGAGTTATTATATACTCTCAGAAAAGTCCCTGGGAATATTCTGCTTATGATGCAGCAAGTCTTCTGTAGAATGAAAGAAAACATCTTGCTCAATATTGTCAAAACAATGTCAAAGAGCACGTCCACACTCGGAGCACCAGGTTCAACCATTAAGTAATAATAGAATAAAGCAGGGGTCCTCAAACTACGGCCCGCGGGCCACATGCGGCCCGCCGAGGACATTTATGTGGCCCGCGGGGGGTGCTGCCGGCACCCACCCCGTTTACTTTTTTTTTTCTTTCTGGCAGCCGCAAAGGATGCGGCTGCAGGAAGAAAAAAAAAAAAATAATAATAATCACCGCGACCGGATGTGACGTTACGTCACATCCGGATCCGGTAACTGTTTCCCTCCTCCACAGGAGGACACCGCGCGAGACGTCCGGGGACACAGCAGCTGGAGGTAAGTGATGGGGAAGCGGGGGAGGAGGGAGGGATAACGAGCACTATTCCTGGCCTCTGACTGGCATAATATTCCTGGGCATCTGAATGGCAAAATATTCCTGGGCTTCTGAATGGCATCATATTCCTGGGCATCTGACTGGCATATTATTCCTGGGCATCTGACTGGCATAATATTCCTGGGAATCTGACTGGCATAATATTCCTGGGAATCTGACTGGCATAATATTCCTGGGCATCTGACTGGCACACTATTCCTGGGCATCTGACTGGCACACTATTCCTGGGCATCTGACTGGCATATTATTCCTGGGCATCTGACTGGCATAATAATCCTGGGCATCTGACTGGCATAATATTCCTGGGCATCTGAATGGCATAATATTCCAGGGCATCTGACTGGCATAATATTCCTGGGCATCTGAATGGCATCATATTCCTGGGCATCTGAATGGCATCATATTCCTGGGCATCTGAATGGCATCATATTCCTGGGCATCTGAATGGCATAATATTCCTGGCCATCTGACTGGCATCATATTCCTGGGCATCTGAATGGCATCATATTCCTGGCCATCTGACTGGCATCATATTCCTGGGCATCTGAATGGCATCATATTCCTGGGCATCTGAATGGCATCATATTCCTGGGCATCTGACTGGCATCATATTCCTGGGCATCTGACTGGCATCATATTCCTGGGCATCTGAATGGCATCATATTCCTGGGCATCTGAATGGCATCATATTCCTGGGCATCTGAATGGCATAATATTCCTGGCCATCTGACTGGCATCATATTCCTGGGCATCTGGATGGCATCATATTCCTGGGCATCTGAATGGCATCATATTCCTGGGCATCTGAATGGCATCATATTCCTGGGCATCTGAATGGCATCATATTCCTGGCCATCTGACTGGCATCATATTCCTGGGCATCTGACTGGCATCATATTCCTGGGCATCTGACTAGCATCATATTCCTGGGCATCTGACTGGCAAAATATTCCTGGGCATCTGACTGGCAAAATATTCCTGGGCATCTGACTGGCATCATATTCCTGGGCATCTGACTGGCATCATATTCCTGGGCATCTGACTGGCATCATATTCCTGGGCATCTGACTGGCACAATATTCCTGGGCATCTGACTGGCAAAATATTCCTGGGCATCTGACTGGCAAAATATTCCTGGGCATCTGACTGGCAAAATATTCCTGGGCATCTGACTGGCATCATATTCCTGGGCATCTGACTGGCATCATATTCCTGGGCATCTGACTGGCATCATATTCCTGGGCATCTGACTGGCATCATATTCCTGGGCATCTGACTGGCATCATATTCCTGAGCATCTGACTGGCACAATATTCCTGGGCATCTGACTGGCAAAATATTCCTGGGCATCTGACTGGCATCATATTCCTGGGCATCTGACTGGCAAAATATTCCTGGGCATCTGACTGGCATCATATTCCTGGGCATCTGACTGGCATCATATTCCTGGGCATCTGACTGGCATCATATTCCTGGGCATCTGACTGGCATCATATTCCTGGGCATCTGAATGGCATCATATTCCTGGGCATCTGAATGGCATCATATTCCTGGGCATCTGAATGGCATAATATTCCTGGGCCTCTGAATGGCAAAACATTCCTGGGCATCTGACTGGCAAAATATTCCTGGGCATCTGACTGGCAAAATATTCCTGGGCATCTGACTGGCATAATATTCCTGGGCATCTGAATGGCAAAATATTCCTGGGCATCTGAATGGCATAATATTCCTGGGCATCTGACTGGCATCATATTCCTGGGCATCTGACTGGCATCATATTCCTGGGCATCTGACTGGCATCATATTCCTGGGCATCTGACTGGCATAATATTCCTGGGCATCTGAATGGCATAATATTCCTGGCCATCTGACTGGCATCATATTCCTGGGCATCTGAATGGCATCATATTCCTGGCCATCTGACTGGCATAATATTCCTGGGCTCTGACTGGCACACTATTCCTGGGCTCTGACTGGCATAATATTACTGGGCTCTGACTGGCATAATATTGCTGGGCTCTGACTGGCATAATATTCCTGGGCATCTGACTGGCACACTATTCCCATTGAAATACTGGTAAGTTTGTTGATTTAACTTTACTTTAAATATTGTATTTGTTCTCGTTTTGTTCAAAATAAGATATATGCAGTGTGCATAGGAATTTCTTCATAGTTTTTATTTTTACTATAGTCCGGCCCTTCAACGCTCTGAGGGACAGTGAACTGGCCCCCTGTTTAAAAAGTTTGAGGACCCCTGGAATAAAGCGTTACGGCACACAGGCACAATTAATAACTCACTGTACAGGCCACTATTAAAAAAAGAGCATTCTCTCTTCCATTGGATTTGGTACACAATATACACACAGCAGAGAACAATGGACAATGAAGCAGACACAGTCAAATGAACAGAGTATATTCCTTATTCTTTCTCAGATCAGAATAGAGTAAAAAAAAAAAAAAAAAAAAAAAAAAGGATTACATCAATGTATTGTATGTTCTCACCTTTGCTGAACTAACGCAATTTTCCTTTTTTTTTTTTTTTAAAGAAATCTCCCATAACATTCTGCATATACTATAGAATCAGGTTACAAACAGTGAAATATTTCTATAAGACTTATAAATAAGTCTATATAATGCTGCCATTGCTCAGTTTAGTTTAGGAATTGCTGAAGTTACACATAAATCTTACAAGGTGTATTGACACAAATGTTATTGAATATTTTTTTATTTATTTAGAAAGTGTTTTACCAGGAAAAATACATTGAGATTTCTCTCGTTTTCAAGTATGTCCTGGGGACCCAGTCCAGAATGGAGTTACACAGAGTTACACATTTAACAGTAGATTCAAAAATACATACATTATTAAACAAGTTGGAAGGGGAACATACAGGGTAAATCATTATTGATACAAAAAGGAACAACATGTACAGTATACAAAAGAGTTTGTAAACTAATAACAGGTACAATCTGTTTTGAGGATTTGGGAGATACTTATTTTCAGGGATCTTAGAGTAGCTGATGATTTAGCAGAAACAGGAAGGCTATTCCACATATGAGGAGCTCTGAAAGAGAACGCACCTCGACCCCCTTCCTTTTTGAAGTGGGGAATCGCTAGTGAAGGGTTGGTGCAGGATCTGAGATTGTGGGATGTGCATGGAGTAAGAGTGAGCATGCCGCTCAGGTAGGGGGGGAGCGTTCCAGAGAAGTGGTTATGCACTAAGCAAGCTAGGTGGAGAGCACGCCTGGAGGCAAGCGTCAGCCAATTTAACTCTTTTAACATTTTACAGTGATGCGTGTTATAATCACACTGTAGCGCAAAACGACACTATGTATTGTACATAGTGTCGAGTTTACCGAGATGGGTCTGCGGGGCAGAATCATACACAACATCTCCATAATCTAAGATCGGCATCAACATTTGCTGCACAATACGTTTCCTTACCGTGGAATCTAGGTTAGATTTGCTTCTATACAGAAAGCCGATCCTAGGATATAGCTTTGACACAAGCTTATCAATATGGAGACCAAAAGATAAGTTTGGATCTAGCCACATGCCAAGATACTTATATGAATTTACCTGGGTCAGGTTATAACAGGTTTTGGTCTTGATGGTTAATTGAGGATTGTTTAATTTAAGTAGTTTGGCATTTGTCCCAAACAACATGGACACAGTTTTTTCAGCATTGAGGAATAATTTGTTGTTAGCTATCCAATTTTCAACTTTAGAAAACTGATCCTGTAGCACGGACTCCACTTGCGATAGTTGAGTACCGCAAGTATAAATGACCGTATCATCAGCATACATATGCACACGAGCCAGGTCACACACCGAGGGTAGATCATTTATAAATAGTGAGAATAGCAGAGGCCCAAGAACAGATCCTTGAGGCACTCCACACTTGATTGGCAACGGGAGGGAGGCAGTATCAGCAATGGACACATATTGAGATCTATCAGACAAGTATGAACGAAACCAGCAGAGTGACCTCTCATTTACACCGGAACAACTTAGTTTGTTTAGCAGCAGCTCATGATCAACCGTGTCAAAGGCCTTTGCAAAGTCAAGGAAAACTGCACCTGTGAGTTCACCCCTCTCCATGCCACTCTGAATGTCATTGGTCACCTTTAAGAGGGCAGTTATCGTGGAGTGATTTGACCTAAACCCAGATTGAAGCGAGGTTAGATAGTTGGAGCGTTGATAATACTCGCACAGTTGATCATGGGCACATTTTTCCAGGATTTTAGAAAGTATGGGTAGCAGTGAAATAGGCCTGTAGTGTGACACCAAGTTTACATCTCCATTTTTGTGGATGGGGATAACTCTGGCTTTTTTCCAGGCTTTGGGGACATAACCAGAGGACAGGGATGCATTGATTAAGCAGGCAATGGGTCGCGCAGTAACAGGTGCACTCAGCCTCAGTAGCATTGACGGAAGTAGGTCCGGCCCACACTGTAATTTCATTTTTTGATTGAGGAGATGCGCTGCTATTTCACTATCTGATATAGAAGTAAATTCAAATTCAGCAATGTGTTTGGCCAGGGGTGATATCGATAGGGACTTGTCTGCCATAGAAAAAGTGGCATGATCTTCATTGTGGTGTTTTGCTATAAGAGCTGTGGCGCATCCTACAAAGTAGTTGTTGAATTCATTTGCTATTGCCACTGGAGATTTTAGAACTTCATTATGTGTCTTAATTGTGGTAGGTTCTGAGCGGCGTTGAGGGTCATACATGTTTTTTATGACGCTCCAAAATTTGGTAGGGTTCGCTAGATTTCTATTCAGCCGTTCAGAGAAATAAGTTGTCTTGGCAAGTTTGGTTTGAGTCTTGCATCTATTGCGGACGTGCCGATAAGTGTTGTGATCTTGGTCTGAGCCAGTTTGCTTAAATTTTGACCATAAAGCATCCCTGAAATGGAATAAGTCCAAGAGGTCAGCTGAGACCCAGGGAAGATGGGCACCCCTTACTCTCACTCTACGCAGGGGGGCATGTTTATATAATGTAATGAATAGACATGTATATGCTTGCATTTCCATTTCAAGTTAATAATACGAACACTTTTTCCTGGTACTACAAAGCCAGTATTTATAGGTGTACAATAGTTTCATAATTGTCCAATTTACTATCCAGTCCAGCAGGTATAAAATTGCTTGTACAGGTAATTTATTTAAGCATTTCTTATCAGCGCTATACGTCTTTCAAAGGCACATTCATTTATTGGGATTTTTAAAAACTGCTTTCGTCTTATAAAAACGAAAAAAAAAAAAAAAAAACTAGTTATCCTTGGGTTTAGGAATAGAATTGTTTTTTTTATTAGTTAATGCACAACTTTAGTTTAGAAAGAAATGTGCATGACAAGTTAATTATATCACTGGAAGTCATGAACTAAGTCTGTTAAAATGCATTCGAACAGTCTAGCACAGCATGATAAATTACTTGTCTGCATATAGGAACATTTGTTAATAGATCTTATTAAGCGTCTATGTAGCAAAATTAGATGTCCCCAGGGCCGTCATCAAGGGGTGCCGGGCGATACTGTTTTAAAAAAAAAAAATTGCAATGCACAGACATGCTTCTACGCTGCTTGTCTTGCGCAGGAGGTAAGTACCGGGGAAGGGACTGTCTGTGGCATATTAATGAATATACTGGCTGTGAAATATTAACGTGGCATGGGACATTGTGACTACACACTATTGTGGTGACTTTTTATTTCCTCTTTGGTATAACTGTTCCGGAAGCCCAGGAATCAGACCATCTTATACACATTAGTGATTATGTACAGTCCTTCACAGAGACGAATCCTTGCAATACAAGTACTATTCCACTTCATTTGAGCACATTGGTGTATTTAATTAAAGTGCTCCTACATTGATTTATTTTTTTCTTACTCAATGTCAGTGAATTGTAAATAAGACAATTAAAGCATTTGTCATGAATCTACACTTTATTAATTACTTCATATAAGTAAATGCAAAATACTGTATTTCCTCATCAATTAACAGATTTATTTGGCACATATATGATTAAAGTGCTTATCATCATTGTGGTGAGAGAGCACAGTCCTAATTTGTTTCCGGTTATTACTGCTTTTCAGTCAGCCTGGAAAAATGCAGAGGTGGAGTCTTATTAAAACTATGTTTTGTTATTGTCTGAAGATTAGGGAGGAGCTACACCCTGTAATGCTGTCATTGTATTGGCCAGAAAAGTAGGGTTAGTAGGAATACATTTCCCTTGTACACTACAGGCAACAGAAAATTCATTTATTGCACCGATGATGCAATTTATATACTTATACAGATACTGCAGAAAGTTGTTAATACTCTGTGCACATACATGACTACTAATTGTGTTATCTGAAGAATTGTATACACACAAACATATATATATATATATATATATATATATATATATTCTGTAACCGATAAATACTTATATATATATATGTACATCTGTTCCATTCGTTCACATCTTGTCCCCCCCAGTCTAACTAATGAATGCTTCATCCTAGTTGATGTGTAATGCGTGTTTTCTGCTGCTGTAACATTTTTATACTTTGAACTGCTTTATTTAGAATTAGATCTTTAAAGAAGGGTGGTTTCCAAGGCAACATAATGCTGTTCTTGTCTGAAGCCTCATATGAGTTGAGGATGAACCTGGTTTATGTTCTATTTTGCTACCGGTGGTTGTTTTTCGAACCTCCCCACCCCCCAAGTAACGTTTCTTTAATACTAAACCCTGGTTAAGACAGCAGGACTCCAAGCAAGTTCTGCAGGCCTTCTATTATTTGGTTTTATATAGGCCAGCACAGCAGGGTATTTTCTAACATTAACCTTCGTAAATGCTAGAGAACTGTGTGATACACTCCTAAGAAAAATATTGGCCACAGTAACCTAAAAGATCAAGGTGGATTTATTGGCATTTTAATTGCTCAGGATGTGCATTGAACATTAGCTAACAGGAGCAGCGTGCAAACATTTTAATACAATTCACTCTTTTATTTTATTTGTTTGTCTGCTGAATGAAGGGAATTCATACATTAAGAGAATTACACGTGAAATTGTTTACTTGTGCTCTGCAATCTTAAATACCTCCAAATTTCAGGCGGCTGATGAACTAATTTAGGTTAATATAAGCTACCAACCTCTTCATTTGTGAAATGCATTATTAAATTAATGTGTTGCATATCTTTCCATCATTAATATAACATTATAAAATAAGACAAGCGAGGTATGCCAAAACACACAATTAGCAAAGTTCACAGAGGAACACAGATGCCTGGAAAACAACTATTACAATGGCATATTGAAACTCAAAGATACAACAAAAACTGGCAAACTTAATGTTTAATGCATATTAAAACAAAGCTACTGTCAGAAGTTACAAGTACTAATTTTGACAGTTTTTTTCTCATCAGAAAGCTATATGGCATCATAAATGCAAAACCCAGCAGTGTTTTACAGATGTAATATACACCTTTATGTTTTATACCTGCCTCTTTAAAAAGTATAAAAAATGCCACGTTACACTTTGTTACTTTAATGTAAAGGGACTCCGTTACCTAAATATTGTTTTTACTGTGAATAGAAATACCACACTCCGCATCCCTAATTTAGATGGGGAGACATACTGTGCCACGACATACCATGCACTCGGATAGCCGGTGGTAGTGTGGTCCCCAGGAATGAAAGTGTTGCACCTTTGTTTTTGGTGACCACATCTGCTCAGTCTGTTCGCACACTGGTAGCATGAACAGACTAAGCAGATCACTCGGAGCACATTATTTCTCCCCATTCACCCCTAATTTAATGACCTAAATTAGTGGAAAAAATAATTTCCTAAAATCAGGACAATACAGTAATAAAAACAATATCAAGAATAATCTTTACGTAGTGCGATCAGAATTCCATGCAAATTTATAAACTGGTGGCTCCAGTTTATGACATCAAACATCTTTACTCTCTACATTTACTGTATAAAGCATATCTAGATGACAGAAAACAAGTATTCATTGTAAGGCTCTGTGATTATGCAAACTCAGACTATATAGTTAGAATGAAGCGAAGCAAAGCAAATCTCCCTGCGATCCAGTTACACACCAAAGGCTGCATTACTATAAATTCAACTCTCTGGAAATCCGAGCACAGATTAACAGTACATGACATATTGTTTGATTTAATCCTCATTAGCAAGAGGATGAGGCGGCTCCTCATAATAATTTGATCCTCACTTTTCCTCTTGTTCACCAAGCATGAAGCACATTAAGGGGGACTGACTTAAAATTCACATTAATTGGTTTGTGTTCCTTTTGACACAAAGTAATAGACAAATATCATTGTTCTACAGAGATATTAATTATTTTGTATATCCATGATATGGAATAGCTACAAATAATTCAGGAAATATAAAGAAAGAAGGTGTTACAAGATTATCAAAGAAAATACAGATTTGCTTTTGGACTGATACCATCTGAGAAACAAATGCCAATATACATGTTAATGTCAGAGGAGACTGGCCCTTAAAATTAATGCCTGCAATTTGCTGAAAACAAAGAAAACTTAAAAAAAAAGAAAAAAAAAGAAAAGAAAGCTCAGACATATAAAGATATACGGTGGAAACTTTCCAAAACAGCCTATTTCTCTAATACCGCATTTCCTTGATTCTAAGATGCACTTTCCCCATGATTTTAACAGCTCTGGCAAAAGGGTGTATCTTAGAATCGATGGTGTCTTACATTGGGCAGCTAAATTCAGCTCAAATGTAAATGTAAGGCTCAATTTTCATCTCGGATGGTGAGATTTTCATCTCTGCCTCCGAGATTCACCTTTTGGCTAACGTAAGGAGGGAGGAGTTTCGGTTGTAAGAGCTTCCTTGAGTCTAAGACTAAGATGTATTTATATATATAACAAAATAAATAACAAAATATTAATTTGCCTTTTTTTTTTTACATGTCTTTTTGGAGTCATTTCTGACATCATGACGATAATTTATGGCTGAACCTCATGCCAAGTTGTATGATAAGTGGTATCCCTTCCACGAGTGAATTCAAATGTATTTAGTACAATTTCTATTGGACACAGTGCACTTACTTTTTTCTGTTTGTAATTGTCTATATGTTTATGTGAGGTGAGGAAGACTCACAGTGGTGCAGCTGTCCTGTTTTATTTACCAGTGGCGCTTGTTCAACTGTTCTCATACAACAAATTATCTGCATGTGATGATCCCTATTTGTTGCTTAGGTACTAAATGCCCCATTCATCCTTTAACCTTTGGATCCTTTAACCATAGTAGCACTTTAAAGATTAGTAGATGAAATTTAAAAAAATAAAATATATATATATATATATATATATATATATATATATATATATATATATCTTTATTAGTTTGATTACATTTATGTTAATGTCTCAATCCAATCTTCAGGAAATCCTGGTCGCGGTGGGTTGACCTTTGATGATTTTCCAAATTTATTTGAAACCTAGAAAATTACATCATTGCAATACATATGTCAATGAGTACTAATTGCCCTTTTCAAAGACCTATCTGGTAACAGCAGAAGAGATCAAACAAATATAAGCTGTAAACCAAAAATCTACAGAGCTTGGTTGAACATACATATAGCAGATACGAGTTCACATAACAATAGGACCAAATTAATGAGACCTGACACAATGGACTATAGTCTATAAAAATAATAATTATTAATAGGATATGTGCATATCACTCACAAAATTAGCTTCTGTAACAACGGAACAATGGGTGAAATCCAAATGGGAATCTACCTTGAATTAAGGTCAACATAACTACAAAACCATTAATATGGAATAGAAAAAAAGAATCCCATAAAGATTTTTTTTTTATAGATTAAATAATATAAATATAATTTTTGTTTTAAAAAAGCACTCACATAAAAAGCTTAAAATAAAATAGAAGTCTGTGCCGATTCAGCTGACACAGATGGCAGCCCCCCCCCCCCCAAAGAAAAAACGCCCCCAAGAATCTCTGTAGGTGCAGGGTCACAGAGGGATATATCACATCCGAGTGTGATGTAATTTGCGTATGACTACTCTCCTACAATAAAATAAAAACTCCAATAAATGCCCAGAACGCTGTATTGTATTGAGAGAATTCCATTTATTGCAACACACTGTATTTTGAGAACACACGTGACAACGTTTCGGCTACCAGAAAGGTTCTGGGAACCAAAACTTTGGCATGTTCTCAAAATACAGCATGCTGGGCATTTATTGGAGTTTTTTGTATATTGGAGAATCGACGGTGCGCGTTATCTCAGCTGTGGTCTCTCTACATTTTTTGTTTTTTTAATTAATCTCCTACAATATCCAAAGCTTTAAAAACCCCAATGCATTTCAAATACAAGAATCCTTCTGGGGAATGCCTTTTTCTTAGTGCTTGTCCTTTGGCTTTAATTGTTCACTTACTACAAGTAAGTGATCAATTAAAGAGACATGGTCTCTAATAAAATGTTTTGTACACAATGTCTCTAGCTACCATCACATATGTATGATAACCACATGGTCTCCTTGTTCTAATTTATTATTAATAAGGGAGAAATGTTCACCACCTTACAATCCCAGCTGTTATGTTCTTATTGAGATCAAGAGATTTGTTTTCTGTATAGTAGGAAAATTACATTGTACTTGCAATGTCTGCAATATAACATGTAAATGAAGACTACAATACAAGATTACCATTGACATTTTCATTGTTTAGCATATGAAAATACCTTACTGCAATTATTATTATTAAATTATATTAGCAGATAAATTATTCTTTAGTTACACATGTAAATGAATTCAGTATAAGACTGTGCCAGGAAGAGATAGATAATAACTAAAGATTAAATGATGTGAGTGCTTTTTGAAAATATATATTTTTCAACGCTTGATCTATAAAAAAACAATTCCCTATGAAAAGATCAGACAGATTATGGTGTAAACACAAAACAGGAAAGGTACATAGACAAATTAATTGGTATCTATAATAACATTTTGTTTTATGCCATAATTTTGCTCCATTGGCATTTGGTTAAATGGATTACTTGGGATCAGTATTTTTATGCCAGGAACTAATACACCATATCCTAACCTGTAATCTGTCCTGTGCTCTGTTTTGCTCATCTGATGAAGCTGTTCTAGCCAGAGTGCCACTTGGCATGACTATTGTCTGAAGTCTTCAACAAAGTCAAACTTCTACACTATTCTTCTATCCCGTGGCTGCCATGTCTCTGATAACGGTATCACTTCATAAACTAATACAGCTACTAAAGAATGGCTTATAGAACCACGTCCAATAAAGAAACTAAATAGTCTTGGAATTCTACAAAATAAAGAAAATAATAAATATGAAAAATAAATGCAGTTTCAGTGGTCAATTGTTCATGGTAATCTGTTAACAAAAAACAAGATAATTATATAGAACTTATTTTATAATAATCTTTAAAATGGTGTATAACATTTCCACAGGGTGGAGGTTGGATGAATAGTGACTAAACCAAAGCTACCGTGTTCACGCTATGGCTAGCTTGTGTCACCTGCAGGGCCTCATATCTTTTCTACTACTACAGAAATAAAACAAAAAAAAGCTTTTAGCAAGCTGGCTTCAATGCTATACTCTCACTGCCAGATGTGCTTTTGATGTGTCAAGTTTGTGCAGAATAGTTTCCACTGCAAACAAAATTTACATAATTTGCAAACAAGAGTGTCTACTCAATAAAGAAAGAATTGCAGGGAACTGAGATGGCAATTTCCAACTTTTGGCCAAAATAGCTGAGTTGTTATAAATTTCCAATGCAGCTGAGATTGTTTTCCTATTCTTTGGCCTAAAGTTTCAAATTCCTGTCTCAATTCCCTGCAATTCTCTCTTTACGCAGTAAACTCTTATGTTCTGCAAGTTGGGCTACACAAAATATTTTCATCCACAAAATTCCCCTTACAATGTAGGGCTGGATTTCCCATGAGGCATATTAGTCATCTGAGGCGGTAACCGTACCTCCAACCAAGGACCCGCATAGAAACAGCGTTGGGGAACTAAGTTTCCCCAACGCAGCACATAGTGTAGTGCATAATCCCTACCCTGTACATGAGGTCATGCGCAAAGGTCAGAGGGAGGGTAGACAGAAGGGGAGAAGTCGTCCCACCTGGAACCAGCAGCCCAGTAAAGAAAAAACCAAGGGGCTCCCTTGCATAATTAGACTCCATAAACTACCCCTACTAAGTAGCTATGCCCCCCCCTCCCCCACAGGCAGGGGCTTTCCTCTCATCTACTACTAAGGGAACTTTTTGGCTGGTCACCACAATGGTGGACCAGTAACCCACTCTCTGGGCAGCCTTTTCTAGAAACTGCTGGTATACTCTTGGGTACACCCTTTTCCCCTGCTATAATTATTGATTTTTATATACTCACCTCCCCTTTCTCCCTTTTTTACAGACTACACCAGTCTCTTGATATGCTATACCTGAATTATATAATTTTGCATACTCATTACTGGCGTGGCTTAAACAGAACCGAACATTTTCTCCGGTCACAAGATAGGTTTCATATTAGACATTTGAAGATGCCATTACCTTATTTCTAGTACTTTTTTCGTTCCTTTGGTTAAAATTGCTTACACAGATTTTATTTGCAAAACTCTAGCCTATATACATGTGTTTGAGTATGAAGACTTGTATCTTGTTCATGAAAATTATTGTATTGAACTGTCTAGCATTAAGTTTAGATATCTCTGAAAATAACGTCATATTGACTTCATTAGTGGAAGAATTCTGAATTGGCCGTTGATGTCAGAGTACCTTTCCTGTTCTGCTTGCCTGTGTTTGTCTTCAGTTGGCAGGAGAAACACTGCAGTTTTCAGGCCTAAGTCAGTAAAGTTAATGATCTCTGTGTCCTCTCACAATTGCGGTTAAACACAGCCCTCATAGTTTTTTTAATTGATGCTATCATTTGGCCACAAATTATTTTCCAGATTTGGATGGTTATGATTACATGGTCTTTGAGCACATTGTCATATAAGGTTTAGTACTGTTTTTAACATTCTTGTGCAGGAATGGATGACAAAAAGAGCTACATCTAGTATACATAGAAATTTGTCACTAATAAGTGTCAAAGGTAACCTGAAACCATATCATTCTATATATCTCTTTAATGGTCATTAGTGAGATGTGTAATGAAACGAAAACAGTTTAATACACATGGTATGTCTATTAAAACATTAAATGGATTCTCTTGGAAATAACCAATGTGGCGTAAATTAGGGTTGTCTGAAGTACAAAGAAAATGTCTCTGGATGTTTTAAAGTTTCCGTCTGTACAAGTACCGCTTTTGCATTCACCAATTCCAAATTACAGCACGACCCATAAAAAAGCAGATATATATTTGGAATTTATGGAAAAACAGAAGCAATTCAGCTCTAAACAATTTTTCCTCCACCCCCTAAAGACAGTATGGTTAAATAGAAAATGTATGATTTTTAATTGTTGAATTAGAAAATGCTAGAATCTGTCATATTTTAAGTGCAGTATATTGAAAAATATGTTATATGACTTTGCTCAGAGTTAAATATTATAGGCAAGGAACCAGGTCAACCAAAAACATTCTTGCTGGGTTTGTTGCCAGCAATATTGGTAAGAGGACAAAATAGAAATTCACAAACATTGAACATTCTTAGTCCAGTTACTTAGGAATTATGGGTATGGATGTTTTTGTAGTGAGTGTGGAATGATCTTGGAATGGTTCGGGAATCTATATTTAAAAGCCAGAATAAAATTACCAAGGGATGATGGGGTTGGATGTTGTTGCAGTGTGTGTTAAAAAATCCAAATGAAATAAATGATAGCATCCTATATAAAAGAATTCCTGAAATAAAAGATATTGTTCTTGGTTGGTGCATACTCACCTTGGCAATTTCATCAATAAAACAAACAAGTGACACAGGATCTCTCTTTTTTGTTAAAACCTTCTGAAGGTGCTGCACCTGAAATACACACAGATAGTTTAAAATAATGTATTCATGAGTTCTCTAGACTTAGAATTGCTCTAATGCTACATGTGTAAGCTGAGCCCATGCCACAATGACCGAAGCCTACCTGGACACAGGCCGCATAAATCTGGTCCATAAGTTTCTCCATGTTTGTCCAAAGTGCTGCACGGAAAGCTGCAGTGTTCCCTGGTTGTGGCATAGCTGCTCTTCCTGGAGCCCCTGGGCAAAAATACCAATATGATATAAAACAATGGAAATAGCCAAAATATGACAGCATTATCCTGCTTAAAGAGGCCAGTGACATCATGGAATACTGTTTGAATGAAAGGATGCACATGGTCTGCAACAATGCTCAGCTAGATGGTACATTTCAAAGTAACATCCACATGAATGGCAGGACACAAGGTTTCCCAGTAAAACATGCCCAAAGCTTCCAACTGTGTCAGTCGGTTTGCTACCTGTCAGTGGCAATCCGTTATGGTTAATCGGTGTAAAATAAACAGTTGCAGTTATACAATGCATATCATTAAAATGTATCTGCTTTAGTGTAATGGAATGGTGTCAAGAATTAAATTCACTGAGAAAATATACTAAATGGGGTATGGATTACCATATCAATGTATCTGATGTTACTTGAAGTTATCATCTGTTGGGAGCGCAATAACCTGATATGATATAACTTCTGGGTCTCATACATCGGAAGGGAAATACCTTGAACATAGCGTATTTCAAAGACACTCCTGTGAATCATGCTAACTTTAAAGTGGCATTACATGGTCCTGATTTTAAAGTGGCACTGAACTAAATGTCAGGAAATAAAAACTAAAACCTAACTCTGAACATACAGTGAAAGGAACAGAAGTTTAGAATGGAAATAGGAAAAAAGATTACAATTAAAAAAAAAAAGGATGATAACACCACATTTTTAAATAAATAATACTATTGAATTCACTATATCAAAAAAATTGCTTATGAAGTATTTGGCATGATGATAAACCTTATGCAAGTGCTATATATTATATATATATATATATATATATATATATTTTAAGTAGAACATTCCCTTTCCCCACCTAAAATGGTTTATCTTTTTTGATATGATTATAATATGCTACTTTCTGCTGGGAGAACTAGACAGTTAAGGAGCAGTGTATATTTCAAGGAACACCGTGTATAAGGATAGGACAAGAAGGAACAAAGAAGGCAAGGGGAGAAGATGAATCCTATCCTCCCATAAATTATTGTCTATGACTGAAATAAAAAGCTAATGATAGTTTACTTATATAAAGCCCATTCCTTTTTCATTCCCTCTGGAACTCAAGTGGACAGCTCACAAATCCAATAACATTCTCTTTTGTTGAGGATCTGGATCTGGCTACTAATACCATATAATGACTAATCATTTGATGAAAAGGACAAATACATGCATCAAAAAGAAACACACACCAGATCACCAATAGCACAAAGCAAAACTATAAAATGATCACTAGAGGGCAGAAAAATTATTTTCTTTTTCTTTTCAGGTGTTAACAGAATTAGTGGGTCCTCAAGAATAGCTTGTGTAACCACAAGGTTAAACCAAAGAGATTACCGTATATACTCGAGTATAAGCCGACCCGAATATAAGCCGAGGCACCTAATTTTACCACAAAGAACTGGGAAAAAATATTGACTCGAGTATAAGCCTAGGGTGGAAAATGCGGCAGCTACTGGTAAATATTGCCCCCAATATGCCATTTAATATGCCAGGATATTGCCCCAATATGCCAGGATATTGCTCCCAATATGCCAGGATATTGCCCCCAATATGCCAGGATATTGCCCCAATATGCCAGGATATTTGCCCCAATATGCCAGGATATTGCCCCCAATATGCACGGATATTTCCCCCAATATGCCAGGATATTGCCCCCAATATGCCAGAATATTTCCCCCAATATGCCAGGATATTTGCCCCAATATGCCAGGATATTGCCCCCAATATGCCAGGATATTGCCCCAATATGCCAAGATATTGCCCCCAATATGCCAGGATATTTCCCCCAATATGCCAGGATATTGCCCCTTACTATGCTCGTTATGCCACCCTCCTCCCCCAGACCCCAGCACTTACCTCGTTCCTTCTCTGTCCCCCGGTGCTCTGAAGCTGCGTGGCTGTGAGGGAAGCGTTGTGAGCTTCCCTCCAGCCACGCGGTCAATAAAGTTTGTTTAAAAAAAACACACTTTGTTGACCGCGCGACCGGAGAGAAACTCACAACGCTTCCCTCACAGCCACGCAGCTTCAGAGCACCGGGGGACAGAGCAGGAACGAGGTAAGTTTTAGATTATTTTTTTTTTCAGCGACTGACTCGAGTATAAGCCGAGGGGGGCATTTTTCAGCACAAAAATTGTGCTGAAAAACTCGGCTTATACTCGAGTATATACGGTACTCTTCCGTTTGGCCTTAATTCAAAATATGATGTGTCATACTTTGTTAATTATTGTTTTTGTCCTCTAGTGATCATTTTATAGTTTTACTTCATGCTATTGGTGATCTGGTGTCTCTTTCTTTTTCCCGCTCCCAACATGCATGATGAATGTATTTGTCCTTTTCTTCAAATGATTATTTATTATATGGTATTAGTTATCAGATATTGAATATCACTGCATTCTCTTTTTGTCTGTGGCTTCATTAGGTGCTTCTTAAAGTACCATGTGTATTTTAATGATGCATTACCTTTGACATGTGAGTTTTGACGTAAGATTTGTGCCAGAGAGGCACATGGCTTCGATATATTGCCAAAGTGCCAGGGTTAGAGGAAGAGGATCAGGTGAGATCAGCATTTGCAACATGCTAGCATTGCAAAACACTAGTGACCCCACTTAAAAACATCTGACCTATAACATCCAGTAAATTAGGTTGGCTAGTGCACAATATTGATTTGCAGTAGTGTAAAAGCAACACATATGTATGTTTTTAGCAAAATAATATTTATGTTCTAGTGCCTATCTGATATCCATGTGTATGAATAAACCACAATACATCGAGCTGTTTTAAATAGGCAACAACCTTCATGAAATCTAATATTTCTAAGGCCTGTAAAATGCCAAAATTTCCACAACCAAATAAAACCAAGTGATTGTGTGGGCTAGCGGTGTTGAAATATGTATTAAGAGTATTGATTGCACTACCGCCCACCAGCTGAGGAAGAAATCGAAACGCGTCCTGTGGGGTGTAGCTGTTCATATAGTGCATACAATACCATATTGTTCAAATACCTGGCCAGGTGAACAAACCAAGTGGGTAAGGAATCTCTTTATATACCCTGTGTGTTTTTTGGTTTTACATATTCATGGTTTTTTTATGTTGATTTGTTGTTTACTATTTATGTACTTTTAATATGCATGTACAATATCCATGTGACTACCTATTTTTACATATCTAGTGGCCTTGGATCTTTGTTTATTTTGCTATACTTGCACATCTCTTTTCTCTTCTAAAAATAAATTTGTATTTTATATATACATCTGCCTCCAGAGTTTATATTATTATCTTAATATCTTTGTGTATATAGCGCTGTCTCACTTTATAATTAACTGTTTCTCTCTTTTTTGCAGTGGTATCTTCCATTGAATTTTATATTAAGACTGGCTGCTTGCACTTTATTTATACAGAGTTACTCATTACTCTACACATTTGCCTCCATACTGTTAGCCTGTGCCCTTCCTGCGTACAGTGTGTATGTATATACACTGGTTTATGGCTTAGTATCATATAAATATAATTTTTGGGGGTATTTCCTTGGAGCAAAGGTCTCTCCCTGTGCACTTTTTGACACCAATTATTATCTATTAGCGCTGTGCACCCGCCTTCTTTTAATGATTTATGTAGTAAAACTTTTTTTCTCAGCATCCATTGTAGATCATATTGTAGGAAATATAGGGTTCCTTTATTTAAAATGTTATGTTATATCTAATACACAGATATATGCTCTTGGTGGGGTGGGCGTTTAATCAGGTTTCACAATGACAGGTCATTTGAAACCTGTCATTTGTAAACAAGGTTACAGAGATGACTTCTTTAGATTGTAAAAACAAGCCTTTCACAGTTCTTCCCATTTTTTACTTCCTTTCAGATAGGTGTGACAACGGGAGTTGCATTTATTACATAGACCATGTGTCTCCAAAACTGGAATGAACTGGTTCTTTAACTCTCTGGGAGGTAACTTTCTGGGATATAACTGAGGGATTTTTGGATACTTAGTTGAGTGAACTATCTTTTTGAAAGTGCTAGTTTTGTTTGGTCCTAGGTGAGGAGAAGCCCACCAGCAGAAGACCCAAGATGAAGGCACAAGGAGAAGATATTCATTTAATTGTATAAGTATAATTTTGTCCCCCCTTTTATCTGTTGACTACGAACTGGTTATGTGTAATGTGTATTTCCTGTTATAACCTGTAACAGTATCTCAATTCAATATGATATACCTTTTTATATACACTTGTCTCTGTGCTTCATCCGTCACACATTACCTAAAAAGAATAACCCTGTATGAGGGTGCTTATTCATTTCTTGCAATATCACTGTAAGGTTTTTAATATCTGCCAGATTACTCGCAAGTACTACAAAGCATTACCATAAAGTAAGGCAACAGCTTTAAATATTTACCCAATAAAATGTGCAAAAAATAAAAAAGCCATTGCATATGACATTTTAATAACCTACAGAAGTTTAAGGCTAAATGAGACACTATACGCATAAAAAAAGGAGAGGTGAATTTAAAATGATCTAGAAAGCCATTTGCAAATGTCGGCAAAAGTGGTACGTTGAAAAAGAAATTACAGCTAACACAACATGGAATCTCCATAATATAAAATGATAAAACAAAACACTGTGCATAAATGATAAAGTCATTATTATTTAATTGTGGCCTGCAAAAAGTAATGAATGGATACAATCACAAACAACATAGATCTTGAAATACACAGACATGGAAAAAGCATAGTGAGCAAAATTATACCTAAAAACATCAGATGTGGTGCGTTACAATTCTCATTTTGTCAGGCCAGGGCCTTCTTTAACGCGGGGCAAACGGGGCCGCTGCCCTGGGCCCAGTTACTCCTGGGGGGCCCCAAGGCAGCTGTCCAGTGGGCCCCCAGCCCCTTATTTCCGCGTTCACAGCGCATTGCGCTAGTGAACGCTTTTTTCCGGCAAGCTGCATCCGATGGATGCGACGGCAGAAAAAAAAAAGAAAACAAAACTGACGCCGGATGTGACATCGCGTCACATCCGGTGACTGTTTCCCTCCTCCGTGCAAGAGGGAAGACTGCATGGAGGAGACATCCGGCGGGGGACACTGAGCAGTGAAGTGTAAGTACTAGGGAAGGGGGGGGGGGGGGGGTGCTGACTGGCACAGTATTACAGGCATCTGACTGGCATAATATTACTGGGCATCTGGCTGGCACTATATTACTGGGCTCTGGCTGGCACTATATTACTGGGCTCTGACTGGCATAATATTACAGGCATCTGACTGGCATAATATTACAGGCATCTGACTGGCATTTATATTACAGGCATCTGACTGGCACTATATTACTGGGCTCTGACTGGCACTATATTACTGGGCATCTGGCTGGCACAATATTACTGGGCATCTGGCTGGCACTATATTACTGGTCTCTGACTGGCACAATATTACTGGGCTCTGACTGGCACAATATTACAGGCATCTGACTGGCACAATATTACAGGCATCTGACTGGCACAATATTACAGGAATCTGACTGGCACAATATTCCTGGGCTCTGACTGGCACAATATTACAGGCATCTGACTGGCACAATATTACAGGCATCTGACTGGCACAATATTACAGGCATCTGATTGGCACAATATTACAGGGATCTGACTGGCACAATATTACAGGCATCTGACTGGCACAATATTGCAGGCATCTGACTGGCACATTATTACTGGGCTCTGACTGGCACAATATTACTGGGCTCTGACTGGCCCAATATTGCAGGCATCTGACTGGCACAATATTGCAGGCATCTGACTGGCACATTATTACTGGGCTCTGACTGGCACAATATTGCAGGCATCTGACTAGCCCAATATTGCAGGCATCTGACTGGCACAATATTGCAGGCATCTGACTGGTACATTATTACTGGGCTCTGACTGGCACAATATTACAGGCATCTGACTGGCACAATATTACTGGGGTCTGAATTTCACAATATTCCGGGTATCTGACTGGCACAATATTCCTGGTATCTGACTGGCACAATATCCCTGGCTCTGACTGGCACAATATTCCTGGGCTCTGACTGGCACAATATTCCTGGGCTCTGACTGGCACAATATTCCTGGGCTCTGACTGGAACAATATTCCTGGGCTCTGACTGGCACAATATTCCTGGGCTCTGACTGGCACAATATTACTGGGCTCTGAATGGTACAATATAACTGGGCTCTGAATGGCACAATATTACTGGGCTCTGACTGGTACAATAATACTGCGCTCTGAATGGCACAATATTACTGGCATCTGAAAGGCCAGTGCTGTATTTACCGCAAGGCATCCTAGGCGGATGCCTATGGCGGCAAATTTTGGGGGGCGGCAGCGCCCCCCAGCACTGAAAAAAAAAAAAATTACAAAATTAAAAAAAAAAATCTGGCCCTTTAAAAAAAAAAAAAAAAAAAACCCCACCGCGCTTGCAGGCAGAGACGGAGGTGAGAGGAGATCGGAAGATCCCCCCTCACCAACGCTCTGCCGGCAGGCTGCACGGGGAGCCGAACAGGCAGCACAGAGAAACCTCCGTGCTGCCTGTTCGGCTCCCCGTGCAGTGTGCCGACACGGAAGTACCGACAGTCACGTGACGGGCGCGCTGACGTCATATGCGCGCCCGGTCACGTGACCTGTCGGCACAATCGCCGGGAAGCCGAACAGCATGGAGGGACCATGCTGCCTGCCACTAGCCACCAGGGAAAGGTAAGTGCTGATGGGAGACTGTGTGTGTGTGTGTGTGTGTGTGTGTGTGTGTGTGACTGAGTGTGATGGGAGTCAGAGTGTGTGTGTGATGGGAGACAGTGTGTGTGACTGAGTGTGATGGGAATCAGAGTGTGTGTGATGGGAGACAGTGTGTGTGACTGAGTGTGATGGGAGTCAGAGTGTGCGTGATGGGAGTAGGAGTGTGTGACTGAGTGTGATGGGAGTAGGAGTGTGTGACTGAGTGTGATGGGAGTGTGAGCTTGATGTGAGTCTGAATGATGGGGCATGTCTTAGGTGTATAACGTGGGTGTGCAGCTTGGGTAGGGGGGTGCCCGGATTTTGTCTGCCTAGGGCAGCACAAAATCAAGATACACCACTGTGAAAGGCACAATATTACTGGCATCTGAATGGAACAACAATTATGGCATATGTGTGTGTGTGTGGGGGTAACATTGTGATGGATGGCGGGATTGCATGCAGGGGAGGGGGCAGGGTCCAGGGGGCCCAAGCACATGCTTGCCCAGGGTCCAATCACTATTAAAGACGGCCCTGTGTCCGGCCACAATTCCAATTTGCATTGCTCAAACACACTCCTACAGATCAGATCTCAGAGCATTCATCAATCTGAATCTCCAGCAATATAAGGGTCTCCTCAATAAAGTCAGAACTGCAGGTACCGTATTTGCTCGATTATAAGACGACCCTGATTATAAGACGACCCCCCAAACTTTGGATATTCCATTAGGAAAAAAACTAAAAGCCTGAATATAAGACTACCCTATAGGAAAAAAGTTCAAATTGTATATATTCATATGTAAATTGCTTTTTTAATAAAAAATTATGATATCAAAAAATGTATTTCTAGTTTTTATTTCTTTTTATGTGCCAATGCTGCCTTTCTCTTTCCCTTGCCCCCATTTTTCTCTCTCTCCCCCTCCCCTTGTCTCTGTCTCTTAACCCCTTCCCTCCCCTTGACTCTGTCTCTGCCCCCCTCCCTCCCCCCTGTCTCTCTGTCCCCCCTGTCTCTCTGCCCCCCTCCCTCCCTCCCTCCCCCTGTCTCTCTGCCCCCCCTCCCTCCCTTCCCCTTACCTCGATCCCTGGTGGCTAGTGGGGGCAGCCGGGGGATGTCTGCACGATACTTGCAGACATCCTCCATGCTGCCCGACACGGCAGTCTATTATGACGGACAGCTGTCCGTCATAATAGTCTGCCGTGTCGGGCAGCATGGAGGATATCTGCACGTATAGTGCAGACATCCCCCAGCTGCCCGATTGTCCCTGGTGCCTAGTGGGGCAGCAGAGGAAGTCTGCGCGATGAGCGCAGACCTCCCCTGCTGCCGCCCGGCACACTCGCCGGGACTTCTGTGACGAAAGCGGAAGTACCCGGCTTCTTCACAGAAGCCCCGGCGGTCGTGCCGGGCGGAAGCAGGGGAGTCTGCGCTCGTTGCGCAGACATCCCCTGCTGCTAGAGAGGGGGATCCAGGTCCCCTGCAGCTCTGCTGGGGACCTGGATCCATGTCTTATAATCTGACCTCAATTTGAGGTCAGATTATAAGAAGACCTCGATTATAAGACGAGGGGTAGTTTTCAGATTTTTTTTTCTGAAAAAAACCTCGTCTTATAATCGAGCAAATACGGTAATTTAAAAATGAAGGCCAACTCAGTAGCTGCATTGGCCTAAAGTTTGAAATACCATCTCAACTCCCTGCAATTCTCTCTTTATTGAGTAGACCCTTCAGTGTTCATGAGAAATGCACTGCATGCACATGGCCTATGGTGTGGGCACTCACTTAAACATGGCACTGTACGCCCCTGAGAGACAGGCGTGCTGCCAGCCCGGAGCACGTCTGTCACTCAGAGGCATGACGTCTCTTGTGTATTTCTGGGGGTTTGTGTGCTGAGAACAGCCAGCACACAAACCCCCGGAAATACACGAGTTACATCCAAAAGGCGACACCAGCTATGAGTGAGTGACTTTGTTGTGTTGCCTTTAGGACGTGTGCCTTCGTTTATGACTGTGTTTCTTGGAGCATGGTCGTCAGGGTGTCGATATCGGCAACTTTAGCTTGCATGCAGGTGAAATTCCCGTATTAATCTGTCAATGTCTCCCTTCGTCGCTGGGGTGTCCGCAAGATCACTCTTCTGCCTAGTGGGGTTTTTCCCTAGTTCAAGTTCGGATGAGCTTTCAGAAGTCAGCATCGCCTCTCAGATGGTGTGTAGGGACCGAGTGCATAGAAGGTTGCGGCCTCGATACTAACACACCAATATCTTGGCTCTGTTGCAAATTTTGACTTTCAACCTTCTTGGATCGTCTCCCTATTCCTTTCTTGATATCTGGGGTTCGTTTTTTAATCAGTTTGGCAGGAGTTGCCATAAATATCTGCACTGGTGCGCCACCTCGTGAGGAGCTGCACCGAGACACGTCTGCTCAGTTTGGCGTCAAGCTGCTCCCCCCAGTTTATTCCTTCTTTTAAACAGCTTTTACCCTTTCTCTAATCAAGTTCAAGGATTCTGAGATTAAGAAATTTGCTCAGCACACGAAAAAGTGTGTTTATTGAACCCCTTAGTGACAGGACTGTTTTGAAAATCTTGTATTGTTACTGGCAATGGTTGTTGTAACATTTATGCTGTGTTTGTGTTTAGTTGTAATTTTCCTTTTTCTAATTTAATGTACCCACACAAATTATATACATTTATGTTGTCACCATAAAAAGGTCTTTCCTTAGATTATTTTCATCATATCATATACCATAAAAATCATAAAATATGATTAAACCTTGCAAAAAACACACTTTTCTAATTTGAACTGACAAATCTTTTATATAGTTACAAATGGTAAAAAAGACCCTGTGTTAATAGTATCTAATATATATTAGAAATACCAATGTTTACAAGTTTTTCTGTTGTTTTTTTTGCAAGTTATATGGCACTAAATCAAAAGCAGCATTTTTTTTTTGTTTCCTAACCATTTTCTCGTACATGAGCTTTTGGCCCCAACTCTATTCATCAACCTAACCATAGCACTAACCTTAACCCATTTGTAACCCTAAGTGCAACCCTAACCCTAGATCAAGGGTTAATTTAGATATAGTGTTAGTTTGGGCTTTTTTTTTTAACCTGCAACAGAGTAGATCTCTCATGATAGCCTTCCAGAGCCCTTGCTAGCTACAGAGGAGTGCCATATTGGAGAGAGATGGCGCCATCCAATATGGTGCACACGGTCGATGAGTGGCGTGATCGTGAAGACCTGGGGGGCCACATTTTGGTGTTGTTGATGCCTCATTATCAAGGCTTCATAGCAACACCTGCTAATCATGGGCAGTGACTGTTGATCATGGATTCACCATGTCACTAAGTGACAGCTCTTCCATGACGTATTTGGTATGTCCATTGTTGCAAAGGGTTTAACCTCAGTGGCAATGTTTTACAACAGCAGGGTTTTTCTCAAGAAATTCTGCTCAGCTGAAACATTGGCACAAAGGTGAATAAAGACAGATTACTTTTGCAGTGCTGATCAGATTTCTTTATTTGATTACTCAATAAGGATTGTGCGGAGTCCTGCTTTGGTAGACGCTTTGGTGAGTGCTGTCCTACTACCATTTGCTTTACGCAGGTTTCAGAAACAGTCACAGCAATAAAACAGTTTGTGTTCTAAATGACAAGAAACTATTGTAATTACTATTTCTTATTTCTTTACAATTTCTCTACATGAATTATACTATGACCACAAAATACATGTAAATATCCTATATAGTTGTTAATGGGTAGAAGCTATGAACACCAACAAAGCAATCTGACTAATGAGTGCAGTTCTCTTCAGCTGCCAGAGATGCTCACATTTACAACAAAAATAATTCTTGAATTATTAAAATGCATGCTGTAAATACATTTTATTTGAAAGTCAAAGTATCTATATTGCTGGATAAAATGGTTCTATCCCGATTTGCACAGAGCATGAGAAAAATATTCAATATGTTTTATTGAACAGGTTTTATGCAGAATATCTCAACCTTTGGCAACACCACCTGCTTCTCATTTCATGCTGAGAGGAGTAAAAAAAAAAAAAAAGAAAAAGAAGAATATTGTACATAAATAGAAAGGCATACATTAGCAAGATAAACAGGCTTTCTTCACACTTGGTAATGATGTAGAGACACAAAATTTGTTTTTGTAAATATAAAAAAAATCCTGCCATACCTCTTTGGACTGCTTGCGATGTTTGAGTTAAAAACTTGATATCTAAGGCAGTGTTTATATTTTCATCAAGAGACGTGCAATATCCATCCACAACGCTAGTGATGATATCTTTTAGTACTCCCAGGTTGTGAAAAACCTGAAGCGCTGTCCCAACTTGTGTAGGGTTCTATGGAGAAAATGCAATGCATATGCAATTAATATAACTCACGTTTGTATTTTAAGTCAAAACTTCAAAGATTTTGAAACCTTGTTGACACTTGCACATTACTGAGGTTTGTTTTTTGTAAAAGGACATGAAAGGTCCCCTTTGAAGTAATTGTGGTATGCAAATGGTAACACATACAGAATGAGGTTTTGACAAAAGATGGCAGTTCCTGTGATTAGGATACGGCCAATAAGAGTTCCAAAAGGTATTGTTTTAAATATATTTCTTTATTACAGAAATAACGCAAACATTTACAAATATATGTATGTTAATGAAAACTAATTTTCACTTTACATTACAAAAAAGTGACAATTGCATGGGGGAACAGGGAGAATAAAAAAATAAAGTTGAAGCTAAATAACTTCTCTATTCTGTATTTTATTACAACCAGGGCCACTTTAACCAATGGGCAAACTGGGCCCTTGCTCAGGGCCCCCTGCTTAAGGGGGCCCCCGCTGGCCACGGTGTCACCCAGCAGGTTTGACAATCGTGGTGCCGGCATCCGTCTTGCAGTGAATTGCGGTGCTCAGCCTTTTCTTTCTTTTCTTTTTCTATACAAATACCGTATTTGCTCGAATATAAGACGACCCTGATTATAAGACGCGTCGCGCAGACATCCACCGGCTGTTAGCGAGGGGGATCCAGGTCCCCTGCAGCTCTGCGGGGGACCTGGATCCCAGTCTAACCTCGATTTGAGGTCAGATTATGAGACAACCTCAAATATAAGACATTTGCTCTGAAAAGCCTTGTCTTATATTCGAGCAAATACGATAGTTGAATGTGATTTGAAAATAATTGCATATAATATTAAAAAGTTTTAATTTTTTTGCAATGGGACTTTAGAAAAATTGGGTCGAGGGGGGGCCACTGCTAAAGACTTTGCCCAGGGCCCACTAGGTTCTTAAAGCGGCCCTGATTACAACTGTATAATATGATTGGCAGACACACAGGAAAAGCTCTGACATATAAATGCATTGTTACACTCTGATTGGCCCCTTGTTTCCAGAATTAAGCTACATTTCAAATCTCAGTCATTGACCGGAAAAACCATAGCTGAAAATAAACAAATGGCATCAATGTGTCTGCTATAAAAGTAGGTTTGATATTGAGATATTTACCTACTGCTCAGTGATTGGCTATGTGTTGGGCTGAGCATTGTCATGAGATGAAGGCCCAATAGCTTTTGAAAAGACTTTTGAATCATACACAATTGTGGACACATTGTGGATTATGTTACCAGTGTGTTACGTGTTTAGGTTTAGTACTTTTGTGTCTTCTACTTTTCCAATAATTTCTTAAGCTGCAAGATGTTGGTATTTCAGATGTACCCTTTTATTTCAAAGTATTAAGCAGCCAGATTTTGGAGATTCATGAAAATCCAGTTCGGGCCAGAACGGTTTATATTGGGGAGTCTCATAGATTTACTGTTAATTGAAGTTTGAACATTACCGTTTCTTTAAATTCCTGCATCTGGCACAGAACTGAAATCTATCTTGCTTTAGGGTATTAAGTAGAACAGTATTTATTTACTCTGTATCCTGTATAATGTTTATTTTAAAGAACAATTTAAGTACATGTTATGTGGTAGGCAAGAACCTTAGTACTTGGCATGTTATTTGCAAAAGTTTCCACATCTGGAGTTCTATTAATCTGATAAGCACTAAACTATGATAAGCACTTTTCTGGGTCACTGTGATTTATCTGTACTCCACTGGCTTTAAATTATAGGTTATCCCTAATCCCCATGACATTGTACCTAGCAATGGTTAAATAGACTTTAGTGGGTTCTTCAGTTGGACTATGCTGCAGTATTGGAAGACGTTTTTGAATATACATTAACCTGACCACATTTATGCTCTCAATGGTTGTAATTTCGAATAATATAGACAAATTGACACTGTGATATGAGGTTACTTACTTAATTTCTATGTAGTTTGCATTACTTCATCTGTACAGAACAAAATAACTTTCCCTAACATCCTAGCCCCTAACAACTAATCACATTTTATGGTCATTATTACACTTAACACCATTTTACTTGTGAGGCATACACATAGGAATTGCAGATATAACGATATTTTAGCAGCACAGAAATTATTTGATGGACAAAAAAAAAAGATCCATCTGAAATACCAACATCTTGCAGCTTAAGAAATTATTGGAAAAGTAGAAGACACAAAAGTACTAAACCTAAACACATGTAACACACTGGTAACATAATCCACGTGTCCACAATTGTGTATGATTCAAAAGTCTTTTCAAAAGCTATTGGGCCTTCATCTCATGACAATGCTCAGCCCAACACACAGCCAATCACTGAGCAGTAGGTAAATATCTCCTCCCACACTAAAGGTGTGCTCATGATCACAGACACAGCACACCAATCAACACTGTTGGTCACGGGACTGACGATCCGCAACATGACAGTAAGGAGGTCTCTAAGAGAATTGTTAAAGATATGTGAATTTCGTCTGCCCAGTGCTCCATAGGAGTCCCTTATGAACTGTATATTACTGATTAATTATTAAGTTGCTAACAGAATGTTTTTTTTACTTCACTCTGTCATGTTGTTTATAATTGAACAATCAAATTTAAGGCAAGCCAGTGAATAATGGGTCACATTAAGCTCTTCACAAATTCATATGCTTCCCAAGAACAGATTGCTGCCCTTTTCCTCCAGGAAGACTTTTCTAAACATCCTTTGGAATAGCACATACACTACAGTAAAGGAATTGACAAACACCAGCTGTTCCCATCCTTCTGTTAAAGTCAGTGGGGCAGTAGTGTCGCCTCCTTTATCGGCTCACATTTCTTTCACAGTTTAATATCTCTGACTGTAGATACAGCAACCCTTTAACCCCTTCATGACGCTAGGTGCTTGCGTCCCAAACGACGCAAGCACCAAAACGTCACAAATTGTTCCTGGTCACCGATCACAAGGTGATCGGTAGCCAGGAACACTCTGGCAGAGACCCGATCAGGGTCTTAATAGACCCTGTGGGTCCCTGCCAAAATATTGCGAGACCTCCGGACGTCACGTGTGACGTCACGGAGGAGTGCCCGAACCCGGAAGTTCGGGCACGGCGCGATTTAGAGAAATGTAGCCGGTGCTCGCGTCCTAACGACTTTAAAGCACTTCCTAACGTCACGAAGGGGTTAAGGGTTAGCTTTGTTTCCTCAGCTATATGGTTCTGCTTTGACAGGCCAAGTTCTTCAAACAGAATATGGCCGAAGATTGGGGAAAATTCGTCAGAAATTGCAGCTTTTGGGACAAAATTGCCATATTGAGTAGTGAAATTGCTAATTTCTTCACAATTTGGCAACAAGTGCCAATCTGGCCCCATTTTGGGCCTGCTCGGGGCTTTCTGAATAGACCCCAAAACGAAAAAAGGTTAGACATTAAAGGACTGAATCAAATGTGATATGTGCTGCTGTATGTGTTTTTATTGGTTACAAAACACAGAACTTAAAAATGAAAGCAGTTAACAACTGCGTACAATGACATTTTTTGAACGTAATTAAAGGTGAACTCTGTTATATGTAATATGTAAACCATCAAAACCTGCATCTTCACTGTGAAACTAGTCAACCTTAAACAGGCAGTAAACTGCCAAGATATCATTTCTGCAATCATGAGTCAAATGGTGAAGCCTTCCAGTGCAGCATTTTAAACGTTTTAAATGTCAGATCACTTACCTATCGGTTACTTCCTTCATCAAGACTGAACAGGGGACTAGCGTGCGACACTGATTTTACTGCATATGCGCGTGCAAGAAAGCACTGAACCTGTGCAGCAAGCTGTCCATGCCATCAGCACGATATACAGGGAAAATAGGTTATTGTGGAAGTACTAGAAAACTGGATGAGATTAAAAACCGCAGAATGTTCTAAACCTGCCCATAGTGTTGACTGTCCACCACCTGCTCAGTGAGTTGTGAAGTTGCCACAGAATTCAGTCAGTCACATAGTTCGCTGAACATCGTGTGAAATGGATGCCAAAAGCACCAAAGGATAGCCATCACCTGCTGCCATTGTCCAAAGTAGGCTACTCAGATAACATACTCAAGTGCCCTGTGCTGAACAACAATATTTAGTATGAGTGCATATAATACATACATATGACATACATATATGAAAATAGTGCGTATTGCATGAAAGAGCAATTTTGTTATTTTAGGTCATTTCTTCATGTGTTTTATATGCTATTATTTTAGATTCCTTTAGAAAAGATACTAAATCTAACACAAAAGTATTTCATGTTTGTACAATACATATGTCAGTATTGCGGTTACTGGTGTAATTCTATTTTAAACCAAAACAAATAAAAAGCCAAATGCAAGTCATAGTTCTAAAACAATGAACGCTCGGTCACGTCTGCTATTGTTTAAAATTCTTTAAACATTTATTTTATTTCACTGTGGAATTTTAACACTCAATAAATGCTGACGCTGCACATAAACAGCTGTGCGAATAAATGCCAAAATTGTTTATTTATACAGAGAAATCTTGCCAACGATGAAACAAAAGTGTTACTGCTGATAATATCATAAAAGTGTCAGAACTGCTGTGGTTATAAAAAACACTATACAGCATTCCCAAAATAAATTGTATATGGTGAACCACTGATTACTGACAGATTCACTTACTGAAGTAATGAAAGGATATGTTTTAGTCTATTTATGTAGCCACTTTGTTGCATCACTGTACTGTTTACTGGAGCAAGTGTGATATTTTGGGTCCATGTTTAAAAGAAAATAATGGTAACCAATCTATTTCAAGTTTATGCAAATATCATTAAAATAGAGAGAATCCGCAGTTGATTTCAAGCACTGATTCATTGTAATTTGTTATTCCTAGCTGGCTGAGAATGATGAGAGTTTGATGGATTCTTAATAGCTCCAAGTTAGGCAAATTGTTCAATACTAGATAATTCTCAACATTCCCAAAGACATGTTTTTTGGGTTCCTGTCCTGTTTAACACTTTGCACAGACAGCCATGCGTTTATACTGTTTATGTCTAAGAGACATACACCACCGAAACATTACATTAAAATGTATTTATACTGCGCCAACAATTTATTTAGTGCTAGGTACATCACAGAGGGGGCTACGTACTAAGTTAGATGAAAAAGAAAAGACTGATACATGAGGGAGAGAACCCTGCTCGCAAGATGGCCAGAGTGTCTTCTACACGCTGTTCCAAATTATTATGCAAATTCTATTTAAGTGTCACAAAGATTAAATATTTTGTTTTTCAGTTTAACTCATGGATGGCATTGTGTCTCAGGGTCTCTTTTGATCACTGGAAACAATCTCGGACACCTGTGATAATTAGATTGCCAGGTGAGCCCAATTTAACAAAAAACTACTAAAGGAGGGTGTTCCACATTATTAAGCAGAGCACCATTTTCATGCAATATGAGGAAGAAAAAGGATCTCTCTGCTGCCGAAAAGAGTGAAATAGTTCAATGCCTTGGACGAGGTATGAAAACATTAGATATTTCACACAAACTTAAGCGTGATCATCGCACTTTTAAGAGATTTGTGGCTGATTCAGAGCACAGACGGGTTCGTGCAGAAAAATATCATTTGCATAATAATTTGGAACAGGGTGTAGTTGGATGAGTTGTAAGCTTCCTATTCCTAACAGTGTTTAAGGATAGTGAGAGTGGGACTGTTAATTGCCAGGTATTCTAGTGTGATGAGTAGTAAGCTTTCTTAAAGAGGCGAGTTTTATGGGACTTTTTGAAGTTTGAGAAAGAGGGAGAGAGCTTAATGCTCTGCGGAAGGGAGATCCAACGATACTGTGATCAACAGTGTCAAAGGCAGCAAAAAGATCTAAGAGGATCAGTATGGAGAAGTGGCCTTTAGATTTGGTGGATTGTAAGTCATGTGACACTTTGATGAGGGCTGTTTTTGAAGTGTGTAATGGTATAGCCTATATTTTGTATTTATTCATTAGTCCAGAAGGATCTATTAAAAAAAACACACACACACACACAAAACCTATACACACACCACTAGACACAAATGCACACACAAACACATGATAGCTTTCATACTTGGCTTTGCCTGGGATTCAGATTATTGTATATAGTCATTTCATATTTCCTTATATTAAAGGTGAGATGGGATGAGGTCTCAAACTGGAAAGGAGATTGTCTACCTCTTTCCCAGCTACAGGATAAAATTCAGAATGGGTTTGGGGTCAGGGAACGAGGCCGGAGATAGCTGTGGCAAGTTGCAGGAGGTAAAGCTACACCTGATATTGTCAACTTTACTTTTGAAATGAGAGGCAAGATCTTGGTCCTTAGTAGTGGAGTAGGGTGGAATGTTAAATGTCGAGAAGAGAGGTTTAGGGTTTAATGAGAGGGTTGATATTAGCGTTGAGAAGTAGCGTTGCTTGGGCTGTGAATGAGTAGACTTGTAGGAGCACAGGAGGAATTTATAATGAAGAAAATCCTCTTTTAAGCATTGTTTCCTAAAACAGTTAGCTGTACAAGAATTGAGCTCCAGGCAACCATTATATGTACTGGGAAGGCTGGAGCACAATTCCCGGGGTAACGTAATGTCATGTGACAATACCCTTTTTGGTTACTCCCTCTCACGTCCCGGCAAGTATACAACCATGAAGCGATATTAGAGTAGACTATTTTGGGTGGTTATTTAAAAACACTAAAATATTTTTTTTTTAAATTTCTACAGCACCGCCATATTTCATAGCACTTATTGATAACACCACAATAACACAGTTAAGTTACAAAGACAACTACTTAGATCTACCTCTGCTCAATGTCAAACACATTCTGGCATTTGACCAGTTCTTAATAAATATGGGTAAGTTGCTGGGAATTTTTTGCCACATTTTCTTCCAGCATTAAGGCTTGAAGATGGCAACATATTTGAAGTTATAAAGATTAAACATACTGATATAACATACATCTGCTGGCAAAACCTGCTACTCCATTTTTTGTATGGTCTGTGATATTTGTTGTAAGAATCAGATTTTCGAATTTGAATTTATACAAGACATTGAATAATTTTATTCTCATTTTTGTATTTACGTCTTTTATATATAATAAAAAAAAACCCCTGACAATAGAAAAACATACTCAAAATAAATAAACTAGGTCGGAGCTGAAGAGTAGTTTCTGATTTTTTTCTTAACTCTACAGCAATATAATTAGATCAAACTTTCTGAATGTGATTTGTTGATTGCCAGGAAGGTTTTTAACTCATCTGTCATATGCAGATGCTGCCCGCTAATGCTTGATTTATATTCGACAGTTCATATAAACAGATTATTACAGAACCTGTTAACAATCAACAGACAGCACAAATGAAATTACTGTCTGGTCTTACACTAAAGGCTACAATTGACAAAATCTCATTGGAAAGTAAGGACATGTAAGGTCTTTGTTGCTTTCTTTGATTATCCACCTTACAAATGTTGAGGCACAAATATTTTTATACTGAAATGTATTTATGTACACTGTGACGTGCAGTGCACCAGCTATAGATCTACTTTGCTAAATACACAAGGCAGTCGCAACTACATTATGTGTGTGAATAAAATAAACTAAAAACATACATTTTTGGAAACCTATAAGCTTTTTACACGTTACATCTTCCCATTTTTACCATTTTAAAATCGGGTTTGACGAACCTCTAGAGATTTGGAGGCATACAGATCTTTTGTGAAACAACATGTATTTCAGGGACAGGGAAAAGGTATTTTTTACATGAAATGTTCAAATATTAGCAGCAGTCATATGTTTAGGAGCCATAGTTAGTAAGTTAGTCAAACCCTAATATGAATGCATATTCAGGATTTAAAAATGCCTAAAACCCCCAAATCCAAGAATTTACAGTTAAATGAATCTTACACAATGAACAGATTTTTACTACAGATAGCGACACTAGCACAGGACACAATTTCAACTGCTGCCTTCATCCATTATTTTGATGAATGTCCTACACGGATGTATCTCTAATATTAAACCACTATTTGTTTTCACAAAGTCTCTTGAATGGCCATAACCTACTTTTGTATTTATTCATTAGTCCATAAGAACTATTTTCAAAAAAAAAAAAAAAACTATACACACAAACACACACCCCTAGACACAAATGCACACACATATACACCTACTTTGCTTGGGATTAAGATTATTTTATATATTCATTTCATATTTTCTTATTTTCAAACTCTAAAATATTGATGCTTGCATGAAAGTTTGAAGCTCGTAGGCGATTGGATGTTCGGCACTCGTTAGTCTCTTCAGCAGTCTTCTAGCAGTTTGCAATCATTAGCATGTCGCACCTCTGATTTCTCAACAGTTTTGTTGCTTTGAATAGCTTGTTTTGTCCTTTTAACTGCGATTTTGTGATCTGTCCTCTTACGATTGGTTGGTCTGTGAAAGCAACACCCTATGCATACTATGGTTTTGAAAGCCTTCCGCGTGTATTCAGCCAAGATGGACAAATTACAAGGTTATTTGGAGTCACAAATTGTGTAGCTCGAAATTCGGCTAATGATATGACCCTGAACCTTTATGAACTTCGCGCAGTTAGCTTAAAAATCTTGTAAGTGCTGTGAAAGTGATGGGTCATTCTACATGACCAATGATGTCATAATCTCCTGTTGCACATCCCCAATACGGTTTACTTCAAAACTTAATTAACTCATGAAAGGAACAGTGTAAAGAGCTGAATCATTGTGTTGACATAGAAATTCCAGGATTACCGTATTTGCTCGATTATAAGACGAGGTTTTTTTCAGAGCAAATGCTCTGAAAAATCCCCCTCGTCTTATAATCGAGGTCTCTTATAATCTGACCTCAAATGGAGGTCAGATTATAAGACATGGATCCAGGTCCCCAGCAGAGCTGCAGGGGACCTGGATCCCCCTCTCTAGCAGCAGGGGATGTCTGCGCAACGAGCGCAGACTCCCCTGCTTCCGCCCGGCACGACCGCCGGGGCTTCTGTGAAGAAGCCGGGTACTTCCGCTTTCGTCACAGAAGTCCCGGCGAGCGTGCCGGGCGGCAGCAGGGGAGATCTGCGCTCATTGCGCAGACTTCCTCTGCTGCCCCACTAGGCACCAGGGACAATCGGGCAGCTGGGGGATGTCTGCACGATACGTGCAGATATCCTCCATGCTGCCCGACACGGCAGACTATTATGACGGACAGCTGTCCATCATAATAGACTGCCGTGTCAGGCAGCATGGAGGATGTCTGCAAGTATCGTGCAGACATCCCCCGGCTGCCCCCACTAGCCACCAGGGATTGAAGTACAGGTAAGGGGGGGGGAGACAGAGAGACAGGGGGAGGGAGGGGGGCAACAGAGAGACAGGGGGAGGGAGGGGGGCAGAGAGACGGGGAGGGGGGCAGAGAGACAGGGGGGACAGAGCAGGAAGGGGGGGAGAGACAGAGGAAGGGGGGCAGAGAGAAACATGTGGGGGGAAGAGACAGGTGAGTGGGGAGTGAGACAAAGCTGGGGGCAAGGGAAAGAGAGAGGCAGCATTGGCACATAAAAAGAAATAAACACAAGAAATGCATTTTTTTAATATAATATTTTATTAAAAAAGCAATTTACATGTGAATATATACAAGTTTAACTTTTTTCCTATAGGGTAGTCTTATATTCAGGCTTTTAGTATTTTTCCTAAAGGAATATCCAAAGTTTGGGGGGTCGTCTTATAATCAGGGTCGTCTTATAATCGAGCAAATACGGTAATAAGCTGTGCCTATTTCATGATTCGGGAGTTCAGTGTTTGCTAGCTTTACTACCTGGGTTCATCTAGGATTTAGATTCTTGTTGCTGCTCAGTTCAGTGTTTGTTCAACTCTTCAGCAGTCTTGTTGCTGCTCCGTCTTGTAGAAGTTTTTAATCGTTGTCCAGCAAGTCACTCTGTTTCCTTAGCAGTTTTGCTTGGTCCATCGTTTAGCAAAGCGATTTTGTTGTTAATTAAGTTTTGAGTAAGAACGCAACTTACTAAACTCATAACTAGGGAAAGGAACAATGTAGAGAGCTGAAAATAGTAGTGTTGTGGAAATGGTCAATCAAAGCCTTTCCACAAATGGTACAGGAGTTTGATTTAGGAAGCTCAGAGATATATAAATACTTAAGAATCAAAAGCTATTTAACAAGACATATTATGGCTATAAAATCTGATATACATGAAAAGGCTGAGCCCTTATTTAAATTTGAAGAAACCAAAAACGTCCGCTCAAAGGCAATAGATCTACTAAAAATAAAATTCAAAATGGATAAATATCCCCAAATTGATATCTGGGAGAAAGAACTGAAATGCCATCAAGACCATGGAAAATGGGGTCAAGCCTTTTTTGATACTACTAAACGAATCCACTGTCTGACATTGGTGGAAACACAATTAACAGGTGGTATCTAGTTCCGACTCGATTAACTACAATGTATGCTTCTGCATCCCCAGCTTGCTGGAGATGCAATTCCCAAGTGGGTACATATTTGCACATCTGGTGGGGAGGTGAGAACGTAAGAGAACTATGGTCAAAAATATTTGAATTGATAGAATCATTGACCACTCTAAAAGTAAACAAACAACCTGATATTGCGTGACACTACATATGAATTGGCCCAAGGTAAATAAGCGTCAGGCTTGCCTTTAACGCTGTAAAAATGTTTTGTTGCTGTAAAAATCATAATAGCACGAAACTGGAGACTCCCCTCGAAAATCCCTTGGTATATGGTAAAAAAAAATTACGGGCCCGGATGAAGAAAGATTTGAGCTGGCCATTTTTTAACTCCTCAAGAAAGAGTGGCTAGCAGAGTTACATAGATACACTGACCGTAGAGGGCTAACCTGTGCAACTAAAACTAAAGTTATTATTGATCAGATATCTCTGGGTCCCTATTCCTCTCGTTCGCTCTCTTAATGTCACCTGGCAAGCATTTTTATATGTCTTTTATGTGTGTATAAATGTATATTTGGGAAATTGTCTATCATTTTTTAGTGGGAATATGTGCCATTCTAGTAAATGTGAAATTGCCCAATCTATATGTTTTGTACATTTGTTTTAATGTTGTTATCTTTTTCTATATGAATACATAAAATAAAGAATTATAATAGAAAAAAACATAGTTGTGTTGACCTTAGAACCTTTGATACAGCTCTGCTCCTTGATTGGTTACACCTTGCTGGCTGGCGACTGGCGACAGATTTGTATTTAAACTGCTCAGTTGCTCCTTACCTTTGCTTGTGATAGGTTTTCTATATTCCTGTATCCAGTGTTCTTGACGCAGCTTGTTACACCTCTTATGATCTTCTGTCCCTGTGTACCTGTCCTTCGCTTTCACTCTGACTCCGCTATCCAGTATGTCAGTACCAGTGGTAGTGTGTCCAGTATCTCAGTACCAGTGGCTGTGTGTCCAGTATCTCAGTACCAGTGGCTGTGTGTCCAGTATCTCAGTACCAGTGGCTGTGTGTCCAGTATCCAAAGTCCATCCATTCGTGAACCTACTATTTCCTACTCGTACTACCATATCCAGTGTCCATAGAGATGTAGAGGTGCAGCAATTTACCTTTTCAGTAGTGCCCGCGGCTCAATGAAAGGGATCTTCTTCTACCTCTCAAAGACCTGGTGACAGGTTATAGAAGAAGACTCAATTATCTATGTGTTCCAGGTCCTGCATTGTGGATGACCTTGACCATTACACATACACCTGTATATATGTACTGGCTATCCAATGGATGTGTAGATAACTGAAAATGCATTATTCTGTCTGAATCCCGGTTTGTTATGTCAAGTTTGTACGACTTGAGAGAAATTAAAGATCAGGAGGTACACAATCAGTTTAGAAGGACCACCTGATTGAATATAACAAATATATTTAATGATGCAAAAAACATTGCAGTAACCGGTTCTCTTCGAAAGCCCCAAAATGATCAGTATAAAACAATTAATAAAGAGAAACTTGTTTTATACAGAATTTTTATGCCAAAAATTATTCTCAACCATATCCTGCAAAGTCTGCACATTTAAAGGTTGCTTTCACTTTAAGAGCAAGAGATTCAAACTGATCAAACATAAATGAGTGACACTGGGATTTAACCAAGAAGCAAAAGCTCTAATGGCAATCCTCTGACATAATATTGCTAAAATCTCTATAAATCCTCTTATATTGTCTACTGGATGTCAAAACAATATTTATTTAATCCTAGTGATTTCACAGACCGGCACTAAACACCAAACATTTCAGGAGACACTAAGATGCAAGTGGACTGACTGAAAGTAAAGGATTCATGGGCATTATTATATCTACAATGCTACCATATCAATGATGGGTATTGTGATTATCACTTTATTTGGACAGTCAGTGGCACCTCATTTTTCTTCATTTATTTTCAGTCACATAATATTGACATGAAAAGGTCTTGTCTTCTATCTATATCAGCTGCCTACACTGCTAGCCCAAAGTAATCTTTACTTAGAGTGTCTTTGATCATATGTGTTGTTCTGAGCCCTGAGAACAATAAAGACAAACTATTTAATTTTACCTGGGTCCAGTCTCCGGTGAGAACTATTTATGTCTGCATTGTGTTCAACCCTTTTCTTGTTACAGAGTGCAAAGGTAGATTTTTGTAAGAGTGTCATTCCCACCCCTCGAACTTGCTAATGTACTTACCAGCAAGTGTACCTGCAAGCCTGCTGAAAGGGTACACGTGTACAGATGTAGCTCCCAGTATACTACTGGTTGAGCAACTGTTTCAATAATTTGGAAAGGACCATTTTTGACCCAGAGAAGCCAAGTTTTGTGGTTCAATTACCTTTTATTTATGCAAATATGTAGGGTTGCCAGCCAGCTGGTATTTTACCGGCAGGCCGGTAAAAAAGTGGCTTGCTGCCAATGTTAAGTCTGTGGAGACACCAGCAAGGCCAGCCATTTTTGGTGGAAAAGGTGGCAACCCTACAAATATGTGATGCCAATCCTTAGCATTTTGCATTTAGAATTCAAATTATTTAATTTTTACACTGAGAACTGTTTTCCTGCAATCAGCACAGCAGGCTTTTTTCCCCCTTTCCCCCTGGGTTTCTCCTTTCTCTAAAAATACAGTTTTGTTTCTTCCACTAAAAACACAGTTTTGTTCCTTCCACCCAAACATATCATCTAGCCCCTTGATGAATGACTCCTCCTTATTGATGCACCAGCCAGTTAGTACTCCCAGGAATAAACATAGAACCAAGACCCTATAATAATGACAATGAAACATAGAAGCTAAAATGGAGAGTGAACCAGTAACGTCATAGAATGGAAGTGAATGCAGAACAAGAGACACATCAGCGTTAGAATGACAACATTTTACAAGGTAACTGGTTTGTTCCCAGATTTCATATTACTGAAAGATAGTGATTAGAGTTGAGCGGACACCTGGATGTTCGGCCGAACTCGGAAAAAAAGTCCGGGTTCGGGGGCGAACTTGACCCCGAACATACTAGTGTTAGGGGGGACCATGTAATGAGGGGGGGGGGGACCTAGTTTAAACCAACCAATCAGAGTGCTAGCCATTTTAAACAGAGTACTCTGATTGGTTGGATTTCAAACCAACCAATCAGACTGCTGTGACAGGTAAATTGAGAGACTTACCTGTCAGTCTCTTTATTTACGTGTCAGAGCACTTTGATTGGCTTAAACCAACCAATCAGAGTGCTCTGAGCTAAACTGCAGGGCGTGCCAAGGCTTTATAAGCCTTCCCCCACCCTGCAGAGCTCAGTCTGCACGGGGCCCTCCATGGGCGAAGATGGATTATTTTTTACCCAGTTGCGGCGCGTATTATGGTTTTTTATTTGGCCTTTTTTGGGGCTAAATAAAAAAGAAGACCTCAAATGGTAAGTATGAAATTGTTTTTTTTTTACAGGTTAGTTTATTGCCTGTAGGATTTTTTTTTTTATTGGGGGGGGGGGGCGGGGGGGAATGATTAGGGACCGGGGGGGGGACACTAGGTCCCCCCTCATTATTATTTTAGGGTCCCCACCTGCCGCTCATGGGTGGGGACCGGGGGACACTAGCCCCCCCCCTCATTATTATTAGGGACCCCACCCGCCGCTCATGGGTGCGGGTGAGGACCGGGGGGGGACACTAGGTCCCCCCATTATTATTAGGGTCCCTACCCGCCGTCCCCACAGCAATAGCTGTCCAGTCACTAGTTATTTTAAATTTAAGGCGATATGAATCGCCGAACTCCAACCCGGACATACAGTGGAATGTCCGTGTTCGGGTCTGGGGTCCAAAAATCATAATGTTTGGAATGAACCCGAACTTTGCGGTTCGGGTTCGCTCAACTCTAGTAATGATTATTGTTACAATGCAGAAGAAAAAATCAGCAGGGTACAAGGTTGACCCGCAGGCAGCACAGCACTTGAGATCTGTGGAGAATGTGGTACACATGGACTTAATGATCAGAGTGAATAGGGGGAAATTTAATTCTTGTGCAGCACAGGGCCCATCTTCAAAGCTATAATCCTGGCCATTAACAGCACCTTTAACTCATCATACTTTTCATATCTCCCTCACCTATGGGACGTAGACAAGAGTTTAAAGGACAACTGTCAGTAAAAAATGAAGTTATGTTTAATTAAAAGATCTTATTGTGCTTGTATCCCCTATCAGAGAAAAAAAACTGTTTTTTAGAATCTCAGGTTACATGAAAATAGGTGCCAACTGTACCGGCAAAGTGATGGAATTCTCTCCCCAGGGACAGTCCTTGTAAGCTGTGTTGTCTGGCAGTACAGTTTTAATTATAGCATGAACACAGGTTACGTGATTACCGCACAGGTCTGTGTGAGCCTCGCTCACATCAGCCTGCCTTAACAAACAGACAGGACGCTGTCTGGCAGGGCTGGGTAATGCAGGCTGATGTGAACATGTGACCCGCTGTCAACATAGGGGATATTTCCTGAGTTCAAGAGGGTGCTAAGCGCAAAGATGGTGCTGGGGTAAGTACTGAATCCAGATTGGGAAGTCTGGGAGGCAGATTGGCACATCAGGGGGTCAGATTGGGAAGTAGTCAGATTAGCAAACCAGAGGGTCAAATTGGGTAGAAAATGTCAGACTGTGAAGTATGGTGGTCAAATTGGGTGGAAAGGGTCATATTGTCACATCTAAAGGGCCAGATTGTCATGTATGGGGGTCAGATTGCCAAGTCTGGAGGTCAGATTGTGAAGTCTGGGTTGTCAAATTGGGTGGAAGGGGACAGATTGTGAAGTCTGAGGGTCAGATTGCAAAGGGGTAAGATTGGGAATTATGGGGATGGATTGACAATTCTGGAGGTCAGATTAGGAAATTATTATGCAGATTGGGAGCTTTGGGGCAGTAGGTGTGGTACATTTTTGATAGCTGTGCTGCAAAGTGTCCCTGGAAATGTTTTTCAAATGTTGGTAACTATGCATCAAGGATGATCAGACCCAAGATGTCCACACCCTGATAGTGCTATGCAAGCAGAGATGGCTCAGTACTTTATTTGTATTCTTTCATTAAAATGCTGACACTTAAAAATAAAATTTTTGCTCAGAAAGAGTAGAGGTTTTTTTTAAAGAGACAACTTATGAACTTATGTGTGTGGAAACAACCATTGAAATTGGCTTTACATTTCTTAAGAGCCTTGTAGTGCATTATTAGTTCATTATGAATGTAGAGGTTTAATTAGAATTAATTTTTTTATAGATCAAAATAAAATCCGGAACCTGAGAGAGCCTGCTCACGTATTATTAAAAAGTAATAAATATTTTAAAAATGTTCTTAAGAGAGTTGGAGGATTAAAACCTTAGCTAAACCGATTACCATTTGGCACACTAAGCTTCCACTCCAAAATAGAACTAAAACAACTTACTAAATCTTTCCGGATGACATAATAATATCCATTAACTTTAACCTGTGTTGCTTTAATGCTGAAGTGATAGATACAATGTATGTATTTATATTCTTATTCCTACATACATATATACATAATGTGGGTAAAAGTATTGGGGCACCTGACCATTATACCAACAGAGACTTTTATGACATTGCATTCTAAATATACAGACATTTATAACTAGTTTGTTCCCACTTTGAAGCTCTAACAGCTTCCACTCTTCTGAAAACACTTTCCACAAGATTGTGGATTGTTTTGGTTGGAATATTTGCCCATTCATCCAGCAGAGCATTTGTGAGGTCAGGCACTGATGTTGGACGAAAAGGCCTGACTCACAATCTCCATTCCAATTAATCCAAAAGGTGTTCAATGGGACGGAGGTCAGGGCTCTGTGTGTGCCACTCAAGTTCTTTCACACCAAACTCATCCAACCATGTTTTTATGGACCTTGCACAGTCATACTGGAATAAAAAAAGGCCTTCCCCAAACTGTTCCCACAAAGCTAGAAGCATAGCATTGTCTAAAATGTTTTGGTATGTTGAAGCATTAAGATTTCCCTTCACTGGAAGTAAGTTTTGAAGGCTTCAGCTACAGAATCAGCAGAGCCTTGGCGACTTTTACGCACCATGCGGCTCAGAACTCTGCTCTGTGACTTTACGTGGTCTTCCGCTTCATGGCTGAGTTGCTTTGTTTGTGAACACTGATCGCAGTTCATTTCACCACAGAACGGATTAGGTTTGTCTTTCATCGGCAACAAAGTTACCAGCAGGTTGGACCAAAAATGTAATCGGGTTATGCAAAAAAAAAAAAATTGTTTGGATAGCCTTTGAAAAGAACTTCCAACTAGATGAATTTAATCCGCCTATGTGAACAGAAAAACCAAAGTAATGGGTTTTGCCAGGAGAAGAGATATCATTGAAATGTTTAAATTTTTAATTGCACTGTTCACAGTGAAAGAGATTCAACTACAGCTCTAAGTTAACGACAAATACGTCAATGTGGATTGGCGGTTATTTATAGAGCTTAGCTGTGCATTACCAAACTGTTAGTAGTAAATGTTGCACTCATTCATAAAAAAAGAAAGCATGGAGAAGAAGCGTGAGGGAGACAAGGCTAGTGTCTAGGGCAGCACTTATCTTGTCTGCTTGGGGGTGGCGACAAAAAATGCCACCCCTTCAAAAAAAAACAAAAAAAGCTTGCTATCAGCGGTGCTGACTGTGGAGATTAAAAGATATCCCCTCACCAACCCTCTGCCGGTGAGAAGGAATCATGATGTCTGTATGCTCTGGTGCTCAGACTTCAAAGTGTGCGGGGATCACGAGAGGCAGCATGGTAGGTGATCAGTTATAGAGGGAGACGTAATAGCAGAAGAATAGAGTAAACCCCAACCAGTCTGCTGGACTCTAAAAACAATCTCACGTGTGTATGATGTGGTAAGGATGGCAAGATGAGAGCCCACAAATACATGCTTGCTCTGGGTTCCATTACAATTAAAGTTGGCACCAAGGTTTCAAGTTAACATTAGAGAGTATTACTTTATGGAGATGGTGGTGAATACATAGAATTTCTTTCTAATTTAATTGGTAGATGTGAATATAGTGAAGACATTCAAGCATACATGGGATGAACCTAACACTATCTTGAACATAAAATACGGTAAACAACCTAATCAGTAATGAGGGTTTTACACAAGGTAAAATTTGGGCTGAATATGTCATAGCGGCCAAAACATGTATCTTAGTTTATCTCGTCATTTTGATCACTTGTACTAATGTAACAAGATAACCACTGCAACCATACGCCATTGTGGATGCACATATCCTTCCATTATGCTGAGCCACAAGCACCCAGCAAACAAATTCATTTTAATGGTTTACAATAACCATTTTCAAAATAGTTCCTGTTCATATCAGAACACCCTTTTACTCTAAAAATATACGGATATATCAATTTATATGTAAATCCAGGAAAGCTGGCTTCTGTGCCAGCTTAGCATTATGCCTGCTGTTTCCAGATTTTGGAATAATTAATCAAACTCATTTCAGCAATGGTTGCAAAATTATTCTTAACAAAGGTGACAATCATGAGACATACAATGCATCAAAGTTATGCAAGTTAGCACGTTTTACAAAGGGAAAGTGGCTCCAAACATGATCTGGAGGAAAAATTAATGGAAACAAAAACAGTAATTGTGCAGGCAGCATCTTTGAATACAGTTAGAATGGCTTGTAATATGTTTATGTAAACATAAAATGAAAACCTATACATTACACACAAAACTAAACTGGAATACAGTTAGTTGAATTAAATGATATGTTTGGAAAATTAATTCATGCTGTCAATGAAAATGATCTGCAGAATATGTTCTTTTATTGTAAAAAACTGAATTGTATAATACAGTCAAAGTACTGTGTGCCTAAAGAAAATATAAGACCTTGTGGAACAATTAACAAAACTAGTTTGGGTGCATCTGTACTGGTAGCAGAGCTGGGGAAGAAAAAGTAAAGCATATTAAAACTTTGTTTAATGCTAAGTTGGCACATAGCAAGCGTTCCTGAATTTACATATAAATTGATCTGTATATTTTAAGAGTAAATACATGCTTTTATAAGAACAGGAACAATTTAAAAAAAGGATATTGTAAAACATTATAATGATGTGCATTATGTTATCTGGGGTAGAATAACTACAATAAGTGCCCTTCGTTGTGTGTTGGATGGTTGTAGTATAACATTATGGGAGTATTGAGTATCTATTTATATAGTTTAGTACAGTGATGGAAAAGGATTTTGAGCCCAAGTGCCTATTTTTAGGCAATAAACCAAGTTAGTGATCTCAAAGTGCCATCTCTCCCTATATTATGACCTGACTCCCATTTTTATTCTGGACTCTTTTCCTTTTAGTTTCCACTTCTCCCTGTTTTTGTTTCCTTTCTATTAGTTGCTCCATCTCAGGGTCCCTCAGTAATACGTCACATCCCTCCATATAAGATGATGGTGACAATGTAGTCAGATGCTAAGTGCCACCTCACAGGCTTCTGAGTGCCGGAAGTGCCATAGATGTGCCATCACCGGTTTAGTATCTAAACTTAAGTGTCTACTCAATATGCACCGATCGAATATGGACCAGGCATGCTAGCCAATAGGGGCCAGGGCTATTTGCTCTGGTCCCCATATGCTAAAAGAGACCCACTTAGCATATGGGGGCTGGACAAATCATTTCCGGGGGGGGGGGGGGGGGGGGTGTGAAGGGGAAATTTTCATTTTAAATTAATGTGGTTCGTGGGCATTGAGGCAACCCCTGAGCCCTTGGGGTGATAATTATTTTATTTGCATTGGTCTCTGAGGTTAGGGCTACCTGAACGGACCCCCCCCCCCTTGTATTTTTCTTATGGGTGGGGGGGATTGAGGCTACTTTCCCGCCCCCCCCCCCCCCCCCCATGTTTATTTAATTTAATTTTGGGTGGACTTCGGCTATTTTCATAATCCCACAGATGTTTATAAAGGGGGATAAAGGTACTTTTTGGTTAGGTGCTATTCGGGCCCAAATTGCAAAGGTATTTGGGGGCACATCGGGACATATTGGGTAGCTCAAAATTTGGTTCCCGATATGTCCCCGAATCTTTCCAGAGGTACCTTTTCAGTCCTGAAGTCATGCGTATCGAGTAGACCCTTAAATGTACCATACTTTTTCAAAAAATAAATCTTAGAGAAACACTGGTGGGGTTTTATTAAAGATCTGCAAAACAGGAATACATCTCTGCATTGCTGTGGGAAGCTCATGTTTTTATTGTGGTATTTCATCCATGAGTCATGGATATATTAACAGATGGTGAGCTGAGAATGATGTATAAGAAATTAAGCGAACATAAGAAAATGGGTAAAATGTACTTCTCAGAGCAGATAAGTAATGCTTGAATCATAGTTCAAACATAAAACAATAATAAGCATATGTGCAATATTCAATTTTTGGCATTTAACACACTAAGCTTAGAAATTAACTTTATTCAAAATGATGTCTCTTTTAGAGTTAATTTGCAAGTAAAGCATGTTAACGTAAAGGTTTTCTACTAATGTTAGACTAAAATAGACTAAAATAGTTCAAATCATACATATCTGCTTTGATTTTGTATCTTTTTGTGTATGTTCTTTTTATTAATACTTTACAAGTTTATGAGATGTGACACAACTAAAACAAGCAGTGTTAAAATTGGGATCCATAAAGCTCCGATAAATGCTTAATAATGCTGGATAATGGCATACCTTCCACATACTTTGATTCCGTCTAGGGAGCCCATACCTTAAGAAATTAGTCTGAGATTTTGTGTATTTGTTCTGTATGTTTTTCCATATGAATGAAGTCAAATTTTTGCCTGTATTTGGGAATGCGTTGGGGGGTATAGCCTGTGGTGTATCTTAGTTTTGTGCTGCCCTAGGGAGACAAAATTTGGGCACCCATGCATGACATGCCCCATAACCCACATCACCCCATTACATGACCCCATCACATACCTACATCACCCCCATTGCATGCCTCCATCACCCCCACTGCATGGGTTTTCGTACATTTGAACAAAGCTGTTCAAAAGTAGTACATGGTTTTGATCACTCAGGTAATTATTATGCTTCAGGAACTGCTGTATTTGTAGGTATATTTAATGTTCAGACGATGAGTCAGTTTACTCGGAGCCAATATAGTAAAAGTGACTGGTTTTGGTAAAGCCTCTGTGACGCCAACACGCAAATGGTGTAGGGATTATTCCTAAGGTGGTGGGGAGTTTTACATTGATCCCACATAGAAAGCAATAGTTGCATCGGACACTAAACTTAATTTGAAAACAAATTTGGAACTGAACAAAACATAAAAAATATTTTTGAAGCATTTTGACCAATATGTATAATATAGTTAACAAAGCGTTCCAACACTGACACATCATCTATACATATGGGTATATAGAAACACACACAAACACAGTGAATAGGGTTTTTACCCATCCTAGTTTGTTTACCATCAGGTGTTCAGAAGATTAGACTGCCATCTATTTCTAAGAACAAAGACCCACATAAATTACATTCAGACCTTCTATTGAGTTTAATCTCTAAATATAGTCCATTTTTACATTGCTGAATCTGTATTTAGAAACACTATTTCTATCGGTCTTGCCAAACGCAGACACAGGATCTGAGAAAGGCAAGTCAATGGATAATGGATAGCTGGTAGCGATTTCTACAAAAGCTACTAAATAGACAAATGGGTAGTAACATCTAAAATGCATTTGCTGTTAAGGAAACGAACATATAAATATATATATATATATAAGCAGCCTATCTGCCTTCAGCTGTTGGAGGAAGTTACTCTGCACTGATTTTAAAGCACAGTTGATATGTTGTAAAACAGCACAATCAAAAAATCAATTCCCTCAATAAGAGGCACCTAGAGATTCTGCCTGGGGATAAAAACAGAGAGCAAATGCTAAAATGTACTACTGGATAGCAGGGAAATAGTTGTCCCATCCCCCACAGACATCTCTGCATTGTGGTTGTAATTCCCTCTGTGAAACTGCAGATTATTATTTGACATTAATGTTTATATATATATATATATATATATATATATATATATATATATATATATATATATATATATATATATATATATATATATATACCAGTCCAAAAAACAATTTCAATTGAAGAAATAGTGGTCTTTATAGTCGATAACCATATGGTAGTATTTCAAATACATAATGACATGTGGTCGACGTTTCGGTCCGAATCTCGGACCTTTATCAAGACTAGTAGTATTTTTTCTGTTTTTTTGGACTGGTATATACTTGGAGCTACACTGCACCCGGGCATGAGCTGAGCTTGTTTACTTCCCATTAGCTGAGTGCACCTCCTTTGGATTACGTATATATATATATATATATATATATATATATATATATATATATATAAAAAATACATTAGTTTGTGAACTTCTATGCTTCTCAGCAAGATGTGTTAAGAAATATTCTTTTGCTTAAAGTAGTGACACTCATAACCCAAATATATAAGCAATAGACAAATAACATGTATTACCATCTCATATCTGTTGAAGGATAGACTTTATGTTTATAAACCCTTCCACATTTGGCATGTGATTCGCATGCTTCCCCTAAACAGGTTCAGGCCTGGCCAAGCAATTAGCAGTCTCCTAAAGGAACAACTGAAATGATCTGAATCAAAGCATCATTTTACTTGGTGTGCTTCTCAGTCCATATTAAAAGTCAGCAATCAGGTGTTGTATTTGAAGTTCCAGAAAAATAATTTCCTTTACAAAATGTGCTCACGTTTCTCTAGGCAGGGCCGATCCTAGGGTCACGGGCGCCTGGGTGCAGGTTTTCCTTTGGTGCCCAAGAGTGGGCGTGGCTATATTATGAACTCCTCCCCTTTAGACATTTCTGTTCCAGACATGCCCATTTCAATATTGGGGAGAGAGAAAACTGTATTTTAATGTAAAGGACCAACGTTTATTTTAAATAAAGATATATATTTTGCCATAATACTGTGTAGTGGTTTTATTTATTTCTATGATGCTCAGCCAGCAACATGGGAGACTTTTTGCTGGCTAGCAAAATGAGTTTTAACTACCGTTCCCATGATTCCCAACCAGCCAAAGTCTCTCATTAGTCTGGCTGAGCATCATTGGAAAAGAAGTACATAAGGAGTGATAAATAATATTCCACCAAGTCAGTCACTCACGTGTCTCTCTCTCTCTCCCCATACCCTCATGTCTGTCTGTCTCTCCCCATACCCTCATGTCTGTCTGTCTCTCCCCGTACCCTCATGTCTATCTCTCCCCATACCCTTGTCTGTCTGTCTCTTCCCCATTCCCTCATGTCTGTCTCTCTCTCCCCGTACCCTCATGTCTGTCTCTCTCTCCCTATTCCCTCATGTCTGTCTCTCTCTCCACTCATGCTCCATGTCTCTCTCCCTCCACTCATGCTCCATGTCTCTCTCTCTCTCCATTCATGCTCCATGTCTGTCTGTGTATCTCTCCACTCATACCCCATGTCTGTCTCTCCCCTCATCCCTTATAACTTTTTCCATCTCTATCTTTCTGTTCTCCATGCTGGCCTCTTGTACACACAGTCATACATAAACACACACAGTCACACAAACACATTTACACACTTAGTCACCCACACAGACATACATTTACACAAACACCCTTATACACACTGTCACACACATACATAAATAAACACAGTCATACATAAATACACACAGTCACACAAACACAATTACACACTTAGTCACCCTCACAGACATACATTTACATAGACACCCTTATACACACATACATAAATACACACAGTCATACAAAAATACACACAGTCACACAAACACAATTACACACTTAGTCACCCTCACAGACATACATTTACACAGACACCCTTATACACACATACATAAATACACAGTCATACAAAAATACACAGTCACACAAACACAGCCACCTTTACACACTTAGACATAGGATACACTTGCACACTTGACACTCATGTACACACACTTACACAGACAGTAACACACACATAGTTATACACATTGACACACACATACACACTTATACACATACACAAACATTTACACAGACAGTAACACACACATAGTTATACACATTGACACACTTATACACATTCACAGACACTTCCACACTTTCTTTTTTTATTTTATATTTTAACACCCCCCAAACCCCTCCAACTGTTATTACCTCCTCCTTCTTGTTAGTCCAAGCACAGAGCAACGAGGGAAAGCTCCGCCCCCGTCGCGTTCTGTGATTGGCTGCAGGGAGGAGGATGTTCTCTATGGTGTCTTGGCAGATACTCTAGAGAACGTCCTCCTCCCGGCAGCAGCCAATCACAGAACGCGACGGGGGCGGAGCTTGCACCCGTCGCGCTGTGCTTTCTTTAACAAGGAGGAGGACGGCAGGGAGAGAGCTCCCTGCTTCAGCGCCTCTCCTCCCGTGCGCATGGGCGCGGTGCACCCCGTGCACCCGCCCAGGATCGGCCCTGTCTCTAGGTGTGAGATAAGACATGTGAATCTTCCTGTAAATCATCTTAAGTGGTGGTGCCAGAAATCAAAAGTGCTTATCCCAATATCAAGACTTGTCTATGGCATTTAACAACTGCTGTATAAAGACACGGCAGGCACAAAAAACCAGCACTCCTCAGGGTAATTTCACATCACAAGCGAGCTTATATTGGAATACCCAGCGCGCACTAATCTATTTCAATGTTGGTGCACACTGGGCATTCCAATAAAAGCTCACTTGAGGAGTGCTAGTTTTTCATGCCTACCGTACCTTCATAATTGCTGAGGAATTGGAAGTTTCGATTTATACACCAACCTCACTTTTCAAGTTGAAGTATACCCTCTGTCATAAGAAGGCAGAGGGTCACAGCCTTTCTCATCTTATTGTTTATTCATAACAGTGCCCATTAAATGACGTGGTTAAATCTAAACGTAATTAAAAATAGGATTAAAAAAGTGTAAAATATTTTTGTTATTACTAATAGTAAGCCGTTTCCTGTAGTTGAGTATAGTTCAATATGAAAGAGAAATAAACTGAGTTCAGTATAAAGGCCTCAGTTATTTGGCCTTCACATTTATCATTATTATCACTGCGGTCAGTTGGAAGGCCCACCACTAAGCAGAGATCTCCTCTACGTTATACACAATAAGAGGCAAAAATAACAACTGTTTAGGGGTTTATGTTACATATTGGTAGGATTTTACTTTTATTAATTAAGCAGTGCATAAGCTTCCCCTTCAGTTATAAATATTGTCTTACATTTTATAATATACGGTGTCTACCATTAAAGTTAAGGCTTTAAGATATTGACAATGTTTATTTTCTGGACACGGTCAGGTGCCACCTGGTAATCTGTGTCAATGATACACATGTTGCAGTTCTTTTTAAAGTACTGTGTACGATTTAATGTGAATCATCATGTCTAGACAGTTTTTCCAACTATTAATCCCCCATCAAGAGACACGAATTTTCCCTGCATATAACGGTAAAAACTGCACATGACAGTTGACATTTAAAAATGCATTTATTTGTTTATGGTCTCAGTTTTTACTTACCTTTAAACGTTTGCAGGAATTTCCTCTGGGGATTGATCCTCCCTCTAGACTTTATTGTTATAACACTTCAAAGGAGACAGTCAGAGGGTTCCAACAAAGATGTATGTAGCCTCCACTCCCAATGATCACTGGATGACTCTCTACATCTCTATTGAGAGGCATGAGAACGCTAGCCTCTGTGCAGGCTACTGCTCCCTCCATTTTTAATTATATCACTTTAATATATTTGGTCAACTAGAGTTTTGGTGCTTTTTTGTTGTTGTTGGCGGTAATCATGTTATGCATAAGCGCACCACAACCTACAATCTAAAAAAGTAGATAGAATAGTGTTTTTTTCATATTACACTTGCACAATGCCTTCATGGTAGAAGATTTTATGTCAACATGATCCATTAAGGAATTCCCATGTACACTGCCATTCAAGCAATGAAACCACTGCACACCTGTTCAGCCATAACCTCTAGTATTAGACAGTTGTTTTTATAAGTGCATTCCAGAATAATATTTAAGTAGAGTTTTGAAAGGAGAATAAAAATCTTGAATATGAAATATAATAACAAAACTCAGGAAACGAAGAGGCCATAAAAGGTGACCGATATAAAAGCCAGACAACATTCCTTTGTCATTTGTCAGAGACATGACCTTCCCCTATATATGTTAACACTTCTGTTACATTGGAAGCTGTGTAGATCATACAGTTGCACTATGACTGGGAATAGGGGAAAAATAAAACCAGAATTACTGAATAGTAAAGTCTTAAAATGGCCTCCAACGTACTATAAGTAGCACAGGCCTGAACAGATTAGATGTAACAAAGTATTTCTGTGCCCAAGATGGTGGACATAATTTAAGGCAGCTGGAACTAGAATAAAAGTGCACACCAAGGAACTTCTGGTGTAGTATTTAATGTAAATAGAATACAGTTAAAATGAACAGTGCGCCAAATGGCTACTTACAGGAGATAAGTAAAATAAGAGCATTCAAAATAGCTATGGTCCGTTATCTGCCTGTCCGTCGTTGGTGGTATCTGTGCGTGGTGGTTTGAAGACTGCATGCGATGGATGACTTTCAGTGTATTGGTGAAAATGAAACCTGCATGTCTGCGCCGAAAACCGTGGAGTATGGGTGCCTATGTTGATCACAATTAGGATAAACAATTCTCCTACGCGTTTCGCGAGAGCCAGCCCCCTTTGTCATGGAGATGCTGGTCTCTCCTTGCGGACGATTTTATATACAAGCATACAGTACATAAATAACATACTTAATTGAATAATTGAAGACGAGGGAGAAGGGGGGGTGTCCTGGGGGGAGAGAATACATTTGGAACAAAAAACGAGTAGAAGGAGAAGAGGGGGAAATAAAAACGGGGAGATAGAGAGAGAAGAAGAAAGAGAGATAGGGAGATATACATTGTGAACAGTTATGTTAGATAAGAGAAGAACATACTGAGAGGAAAAAGAATAAAGAGGAAGATGAAGATGAAGATAATAAATAGTGTGGTAAGGAAGGAATATATGAGAGAATGATAGAAGAGGTGAAATAGATGGGAGAGAACTACTGGAGTGAGTTTGAAAAAGAGGATATTATGGTCATAGTAGATGAAGGAACAAATCCAAGTAATAGAAGACTGATGGGTGTAGAGAAAGAAAAAAAAAACTGTCTATTATTTGGAATAGTCTGAAAAAAAAAATCACTACAAAGCAGTGAATTCACTTTTCCAGAAAAAAATGATGGTGATGGCAATGCTGGTGCAGCATTAGAAAAAATATGAGTGTGTGTATGCCCACATAAGCCTGCACAGGCACACACATACACATAAGAATGGGGAGAATATGCTTAATAGTAATATGCTCAATAATATAAATAAATTATAATTTATACATTTGATAAAAAATAAATGAATGAAAATAATGAATAAAAAAAAGATATGATTAAAAAATATGTATATTTTTAAAACTATATATATATATTTATAAAAAAAAAAATATATATATATACATATAACAGTCAAATTAGTAGGTGTAAAGGTGATGACAAAAAATGATAATGGGTAGATAATCAGAAGGTCATTTTGTAGCTAGGTGTGTGCAATGCAGGATGCCCCCACCATCCGATGTCCGTATGAGACCAAAATCTGATGGCAGAGGGATCCTGCACGACACATGTGGCTAGTGTAATTGGTGTGAGAGGTGATATATGTGGCATACATGGTCCGTATGTATAGGATATACAAAGTACTTTATATGTATGTAGGTCATTATTTGAATGCTAGGAGATCCAGATTTTTATTGAAACCATGAGGTGAAAGGGTCCCGAAGTGGCAGAGCCAATGCTTCGCCGTTGTCTGAGTTGGTCTAGACGGTCACCTCCTCTAAGTGTGGGTGGAATTTGTTCTAGTGCCTGTACCATGAGGATGTCACAGTCTTTATTGTGTATTACTTTGAAATGTAATGGCACTGAGCATTTTCCTGATCCTGTCAGAATCCCCCTACGGTGTTTGTCCTTACGTTTTCTAATTGTGTTTCTACAACTTAGAGGATGTGGGTCTCTTCCATCTAAGCAGCACCCGGATCGGTTTCTCTATTTTTAAATATATTTAGTTTTATTTTGTGCACACAAAGACTTCCCTTGCTGGGACATATAACATTACTACTATTGGACTATTAGCTGCACACAGTCTCAGGTTGCGCTTTTTGTTTTCTCATACCCTTTAATCTTATAATGTGAGGCAGTGTCCTTGGATTGTCGACATCATAAGAAGTAAAGCTTATAGAAATGAACAAGCCATTATAATTATCAAACACGTCTTAAACTTGATACAAAATGCCACATCTATGAAAAACATCTGCATCCTATCCACGGATCTTCAAAAAGCTCATTAGCAGTCTCAGCTGCTAATGCTATTGCTATCTAAACCCTAAACAAGCCATAGTCCACATTTTGTTATATTTAAATCTCTAATGCAAAATGGAACAGACTTTATGGTCCACAAAGGGGATTAGGTTTATTTGAGCTTGCTATTGAACCACCAGCATAACAGATTATGTGGATACAGTGGGAAATGGTTGCTTAAAAAACTTGTGAATTAGATGTTCCCCTTAGGGCCCCAGAGTGCATAACTAAGCGTGTTATGGAGGGAGCAACTAGCTGTTTTTCTGTATACAGTATCCAAACACAATAGAACCACTCTTCCAATTCAAAAGTTGTTCTGATACTATATAAAGTATACTGCTACTTAGCGTGAGTCCTTCCAAAAAAAAAGCTTTGGTATGACCATCTAAAGGAGTTTACACATGCGTGTATGGTGTTTTAGTGTTAGCTATGCTGTAATAGGGTGGGGACATGCATGCAAGCATCAGGCTTCATCATCACCAAGAATCCACATGCCAGTATCTATTCTTATGGTACGAGTTAAACATATAATCAAGCCATCCTAGTTTACAATACATAACCAATATTTCAACTGATTTTTCTTTAGAAGTTTTTTCTTCAAGGGCAATGTACATGTACTTTCAGCAATAGAGAGATCCAAGTATACTTTAATACTATAATATACATTCTACAATGCTATAACTTGACTCATAGAAGTTCATCTACCAGCTAAACCAGAGACTGGAACTGCTTAAAAATGCTAAAGGCCAAACTATTTTGACAAATGAATAGATATGATGCATTGGGAAGGGTTCATGCTGGAACCTTTGTGCCAAGAAACAGCAAAACATCTCTGTATAATATGTAAATATTTAAATATATAATTCCTCTTGGGATTGCTCAGTGGACAGTGGCAGGTGGGGAATTTGACTGGGGTGGTACACCTGTGAAACCGTAACAAGCTCAGGGAGGACAGAAACGTCCAATGGAGCAGAAGGGCTAAAAGGGCGAAAAATGAAAGGATACAACCTTATTATACCTTTTTTGTCAAAATAAATAGAGTATATACAACGGTTTGTTGTGCACATTTAAATATAGCATTGATATACCATCAATGAGAATTCCGTAGGAAACTTAGTGTACCAAGGGTGTAAGGGTGCAAGAAAAAATAAAGTTGCAGTTACTTGCCCCCAATGTAAGATAGACAGACTATTTATATTATAATTTTCATAACTAAAATATTCATCAGAAATAAAGGGGTTTCGTATATAGCCCAAGAAAGGCAGAGAGAAGTATGTTATAATAATATTATTATTTTAGACACTGAGAATCATGATTGTCCAGGCTTCAACACCATAGAGTAAATAGTACAACTAAACAAAACTATAAGGCCATAAGGAAATGGTTTACTGAATGAATACATTCACTTCATAATATAACAATTCTTAAAAAGAGGGAGAGTCATGCAAGTTTTAAAGAGAGTATCAAAAAAGCAATTGTATTTGAGGCAATGGTGGCATTCGAGACCTGTGCACACAATAGATTTATAGAATTTTACAAAATGGCAAATATCTAGAAACATGAGAGAACTAGATTGGCTGAAAATAATCTTAAAATGTTTAAGAAATATAACTAAGTCTGAAAGGATCAAATAGAACCACAATCTTTTGTACAAAAGTACAGGAATGGAATACTCCAAGTACAAAGTCTCTTACAGGCACAAAAGGTTATGACTGTGAAATGAACAAGTATTACCAGCTGTGCTAGCACAATCATTAGCTTTTGTTCAGCATCAGATGAATACATAGTAGAAAGATAACAAATGAAGTGCTCTACGGAAAGCAGGAAGCATGCCAAGGATCTGGTAGTGTCCAACGTTCATAAGCAAGTAGATGGAAAAATGGATAGCATTAATAGTAAGATAGGTAGACTTCACTACAAGATGGGGTACGTCATCATTTACAACTGTGTGCCGCTGTGTAAGAAATCTTGAATGTGGAATGAAGATAAATGGACATCTGAAAGAGGTGAAACTCTCATATTCTACATGATTTTAATAATTACACTGTACCCCTGCTGTAGTTCCTTCTTTTGATAGCAACTGGGCCACACAATCAGCAACCCACTACTTTCTAAGGATTTTCAAACACATTTTTATATAACTGTTGCTCAAATTGTATCATAGCGTTTTTTTTCTCTTGCATACTTGTTGATGAATTTGGGACATCAATAGAATTTGTGCCTTCAAATGATCCCATGAAACTTCTACTCTTGTGAGTGGGGCAATGAAAGTACAAGCAACAGCCCCATATACTGCCTGCATAATTCAGAAACAACTGCACTGAGCTATAGTGCCTATATACTAAAAATAGGAGGAGAAAGTGAATTACATCTCGGGAATTAATTCTCTGGAATTAATAACAATTAGATTGAAATATATACAGCAAGAACTACAATTTTTACAAAGTATTCTGACTGCCATTCCTTTACTTTACACTCATCTGCAACAATAAACATTAGACAATCTGGGTCACCAAAGTAATGTTCATTAACATGTGCTAATGGAGTTTCTGAAAATGTCAGTCTACTAATCAATAATTCAAACACTCTCAAATCTCAAATTTCCCATCTGAACCAATTAACACGTGTCGCTAATTATCTGTTCCACTGGTAATACAGTGACTGCACAACAAAAATGGCTATTTTACCGGCTGTGTACAAATAATCATACAACAGCTTCTGTGTGAAGCAAGCAGGCCAGTTTGGTCGGCAACTGTTTCTCTCTTAGACACTCACGTAAAAAGTACAGGCATAATTTAACTCTAATACTTTATCAAAGAGAAAAAAAATGTTTTCCTTATATGAAGCAAAGGTTAAAATATTAGTCTCCCATCTATAAACATGATGTGTATCTTTACAGATACACAGGGGTTTATTTAGTGATACATACGGGTTTACTCTTCGCTCTCCTTCAGAGCTGAGGCAGAGCTGGTCAGGTGTCTGGTACATGCTACCCAAATACTATCCTAAACCCCTTCCTGCTTGTAGGAAATTCTATGCCGTCCTACTTTTTAGTGCCGAAAGGCTTGTAGGATGGCATACAACGTGCTGCATTTAACACCTCACCTAATTGAGTGGCCTCAGTCTGACCAACAAAATGTAGCGAATGCTCAAATTGAGCTATATTTTCAGAAACTCTGCGTGCCCCGAACTTCCAGGTTCGGGCACAACAAGAATCACGGGATGTTGGCAGGGACCCACAGGGTCTGTAGACACCATGATAGGGTCTCTGCTTGTACGTTCCTGGATCCCAATCACAAAGTAATCAGGGCCAGGAGCACAAAGATGCCGGTTTGGTGATTTGGTCATTAAGGACCAAAGCACCCCTTGTTAATTTCCTGTTAAAACAAAGGGGTCTCTCTGGACTAGCAGTAGAGTATCCAGATCCTGTCAGACCTCAGCCACACATGCTGGGCGAGTACACTCTCGTGTATCTCTAAATATACATGTTTGGTTATCTCTATAGATGGGAGTCTAATATTTTAACCTTTGATTAGTCTAAGAAAGCAAGGGTTAAAAAAAGTTTAGTTAACCTTTAATACAACAGTAGGTATAAATTATGCCTGGTCTTTTTACTCAAGAGCCTGTAATATTTGATATATTTCTATATAATAATTACATCTTTTGAACAGGAAAATACTGTACTGAAATAGTGCTCAAAATGCGAAATGTATGTAAAGCTCAAGTGTGTCATCATATGAAATCATTTAGGCATGGAATGATATATTTTCAAGAATTGTATACAATCTGATTAGTTCATCAATTACATTGTAAGTGATCTGTACTTCCTGCTGTTACATTTGGGGCTTTTAGTATAATAATACAACTCTGTGGTTTACCAAGCACACTTTTTCATAATGCTGCCATTTGACCTTTTAAAGGGACATTTATAGATACACTATCTGATTCCAATTTTCTGTAGGTTTTACATATTTTTATATACGTTACATAAACTCATTTTTTGACTGAAAATAATTTCATGGGGGCCTCTGTATGAAGTGGTCTTGAATAGGTATACATGCCCTCTTGTGAGATCAGTGTGAAGCAGTTCACAAGATGCAGGATGGCTTCCTCTGCATCAGTTGGCATGCTAACTGCTCAACTGTTTCAAGCGTATGTGTGCTATGATGTAACACCAGAAGGATGACATGGGAATAAAGGAAGGACTGCTTCTGCAGTAACTCAAAAGTTTTACACACTCTATTTAGGCTATAGGAAGACTGAAATATAAAGGCGCGTCCTATTCATTTGTTTACCTGATGCAGCACTAAACTAGTACTTTAGGTGACAATATACACAGCAATAGGTATATTTAGACATATACTATTTGCATGCCACCTCTTTAACGAACATTACGTGTTTCATTCATTTAAATAAACATGAGGTTAGTATAAGGAAATAATACTGTGTCATAGAAAATGTAATGCCCTGCCACCTTCACCTGGCTCCACCAAATTGATCTCATTTCAATTGATGATGTAAAATGTATTTGAATAGCAGAACTTAATGTGCTGAATCATTCATAGCAGGGTAGGGTTACTTTTTGGGGACACCTGTTTCTATCGGTGCTGGGTTTTGGAAGAAGCTAATGGAAATGGGGTTCTTGTACATGTGTGGAATTCATTACAAAACATTGGTGTATTTTCCTGCAATGGAATGTTGTTTGCCATTTTTGTGATGAAGATGCCTGGGGTTTCAATCTAAGTTAGCCTACCAGTGCACCATGGCAGTAGTAAAAATGCGGTGAGCAGGAGTGCCTTACGGCATGTGCTATTTTTTATGAATGAGTTGTACCTGCGTCTCAACTCCTTGCTCCAACAAACGCTTGGCTTGGTTCTCAACTTCAAGGCGAGCTCTAGCAATGAAGAGTAAGTCGTTGGCAATCACTTCTATTCCTGATAGATCCAATCCTTGGGAAAGATAATCTAAAAATAAAGCACAGAGATATCCCATTTTATATTTCAGTTTTTGTATTTATTTAATTTGTTACAACCTTATTAAGCCCAGTTTATGTCAGAATAAACAGGGTACATAGAACAGCATTGATATGCCATCAGTGAGAATTCCATAGGAAAATGAGTGTACCGTTAAGGGTGCAGGAAAAAATAAATAAAAAGAATGGAAGGCACATAAAATCTAATAAAGTTGCAGTTACTTTCTGCCAATGTAAGATAGTCAGCCTATTTATATCGTAATTTTCATAAATAAAACATTCATCACAAATTTATCAGAAATTAAGAGGGTTGCTACTAGGCATGCAGACCCATTTCATAAACCTCTACAGTATTTTAAGACATTTTGATGAATTAGATCCATAAAACTGCATTGCATTAAGTAGTACTGTCATCGGGATGAGACACTAACCAGGTGACAGATGCATTCATAAATAACAGTCTATCACATGAAGAAAAATAAAGGACTTGGGTATGCTCTACAATTTCAGTGGAATCAAACTAAGAGCTATTCCTAAAAAATTAAACATGCGGTGTAATTTTTCAGTTGTTTTGTGTCATTCTGCACAAGTATTGTTAACAACAAAGCAATTAGTATTTTGTATCTAGTTTATGTATATTAAGATTGTAATCTCTCTCAATGTTTGCGTTTATGTTCTTGATCCCAAAATGTCAACTATAACATAACTGTCTGCTTTAAAAGAATGAATGTGGGAATCATTTTAATCCAAGTACACAACAGAAAGTCTTGACATTTATTCAAAAGAATGATCTACAATAGATGAAGGTCTATGTAAATCAGTTTTTACCAGGAAGGAGGACAATCTTGAACAGCAGAACTTGTGTGTTAAAAAAATGCCAGGTTTTATTTTAAATATGTTTTTGACTGACAGTGTTAAATTTATTCCAATTTTGTAGTAGCTCTTGATGTTTTTTTGTAGCTCATAAGAAGTTCTCATTAAAGAGGCTGGAGATCCATGATCTATGGCAGGGGTGTCCAAACTTTTTTTCCAAAGAGAACAAGATTTGATGAAGTGAACATGCGTGAGGGCTGGTCATTTTGCCTTCTTTCATTTTGACATTCTTTGAACCATTAAAATTAAATGCAAATGAATTAACACACACTCACACTGACACACACTCTCACTCACACACACTGATATACACACACTGACATACACACACACACTCACTCACACTGACATACACACACACACACACACTGACATACACACACACACACACACACTCACTCTGACACACACACTGTCAGTTTTTAACTTACTTGCTGCAGGCATTTCTCTTTGCTTTGAGCTCCATGTGAAGGAGGTCTCAGACAATCACTGGAAGCTTCTGAACTCTCAGCCAATCAGGAGAGTTGAGAAGTCTCACCTGACTGGCTGAGACCTCCTCCTATCAAGCTCCCCTGCATGGAGCAGCAAAGTGCCGCCTCTGCCAGGGTGCCATCTGGGGCAGCTGCCCCACTCTGCCCCATTAAAGGGCAGGTCCTGACTACAACAGACTTTGCCAAATTACCTGTAGGGCCGTATTAAACCGGGACACGGCCGCAAGTGGCCCGCGGGCGGGACTTTGGACATGAGTGATCTATGACAATCAGCCAATTTATGAAGCACATTGCATCTTAGTGAGTTGTCTCGGAGTTCCTAACAGAACTACTTTACTTCTTATGTTTAAAGAATTTTTTTTTCTGGACAAAATTTACAGCACAAATATAAAATATAACAGTAAACACTTTTTATATAAGTTGGGTAATGCAGTTACATTTTAAGATTAGCAAAGCAAAGTTTTTAAAATAAATATTCCAAAAGCAATATTTATATCCCTACTGTTCCTTTATGGCTGTGTCTAATAAAAATTGGCAGGCTGGAAGTTTGACTTGATCCAAATGGTTAAAAATATGGTTAAACATCTGCATATGACCTTGACAAAAGGTCAAGTTCAAAGGTCAACAATATAAATAATCCAGAAGGCAATAGCATTAGCCCCAAGTCCTATTCCCCCTCTCTCAAAGTGCAAAATGTTACAAATTAAACCAACAGGGACTTTATTTATTTTGTTGGCGATAATAATAGAATACCTTGTTATCAAATTTATTATTAATGTGGAAAGTAAACAATGGCACATTTGAGCACTTCATTGTCATCTTTTTTAATGCATTTCCCAGCTGTGCAAATGTGGTTTGTAAACAAGGCACATATTTCTTTAACACATTTGTCACAAGATCAACAAAATAACAAAAAAAAAAAAATACATATATATTTCTGAAAGGCAATACAAGTGCTCCATTTTTATTTTCCATTCAAAGCAAGCAATCAGGAGTTGGCAGTGGAATTATATGTTCAGACTAGTGAGAACTTAACTCATATAAAACTTTCAACAAGAATAATGAGCCCTTAACTCTTTACTAAATAAGTGTAACGAAAATCTGCTACAATAGCATAAAAATTAATTGTAAACCGCCACTTGTTTCCAAAGAGCCCACTCTGCAGCATCCTAAAGCATAGTGAAATTCAGCCACACAAGAATAAAAAACACTAAATTGTACTCTAAAGAATCAAAAAGCAGCTTGATTTAAAACCCCATAATAATATTCACTCAAGCACAGTAGGAAGGCAGAGTGGGATATGTAGAATGTGTTTCTTGTGTGATGTAGATGATGGTTCCAGAAGAGAATCACACCATGCATGCAATCACAAATAGACATTATTATATTACTTTCAATGCTACCAGCAAAGCAAACGACTATGTACTAATCAAAGGTTTAAGCAAATATATTTGTGCCACTTTGGCATGTGGTCAAGGAATATTCCCAGATAAAATAAATACAACTGCATACAGAAGACTTCTCAGGGGGTGAAATATACAATTGTAATTTCTAGACAAAAAAAAAGCAAGCGTTTACTAAATATATAATAGAGCACAAATTGTCCGTTATCTTTGTCTGCTAGATGCATTACTTTGATATATCTTTACACTACTTTAAATGGTGAAATGATAGGTATTGGCTATATTTCAATGAAGACACTTTAAATCATAGCAGGTAGATGCTGACTGTCCAAAGAAATTGGTAAAATATTTCCCTTAACCAAGGATTAAAACACCACAACTCGTCCATAAGCTGCTTTTTTTTAAAAAATTTTACCACAGCTGTGCAGGTTTTATATACGCTTCCTATGGTCAACAATTGAAAATTCATAATCCTTATTCATTTGAAGTGAAATGTATGCCACAAACATCACGCCCATAGACATTGCCTACCCAGTCATTCATTAACAGTGCATCTGACATTACTTCCTCAGAAAAGCTTTCTGGGTATTAAACGCAACTATTGGAGTGACGAACAATAGTAGCACAGTTAGATTTACAGTAAGCAGACTAGATACTAGGTCTAAATAATGACTTTGTCGAAAGCAAAAAGATGTGACGAAAAAAATAATTCACTACTTTGTGATATGCAGCTCACATTTTCTTTTGCATGCATTTGTATTATATATATATATATATATATATATATATATATATATATTTATTTTGTGTGTGTCTGTATGTATGTATATATATATATATATATATATATATATATATACATCCATACATATATATATATACATACACACACACTATATATATATGTATGTATGTGTGTGTGTGTGTGTGTGTGTGTGTGTGTGTATATATACACCGTATTTGCTCAAATATAAGACGACCCCCCAAACTTTGGATATTCCGTTAGGAAAAAAAACTAAAAGTCTGAATATAAGACTACCCTATAGGAATTTTTTTTTAACTAGTATATACTGACATGTAAATTGCTTTTTCATATTTAATTTAAAAAAAAAAATGCCTTTCTTGTTTTTTTTTGTGTGTGTGTGCCAATGATGCCCCTACCCCCAGACTTGCCCAATGCTCCCTCTCTCATTTTGCCCAATGCTGGCTCTCTCCCCCCACGCGGTCTGTGGTTGTGAGGTTTGGATGAACTGAAAAATTGTCTGAGGCGGCTTATGGCAGCGAAATGAACATTCAATTCACGCGCAACCGCTCTGGTGGACATTCCTGCAGTCAGCATGCCAATTGCACGCTCTCTCAAAACTTGTGACATCTGTGGCATTGTGCTGTGTGATAAAACTGCACATTTTAGAGTGGCTTTTTATTGTGGCCAGCCTAAGGCACACCTATGCAATAACCATGCTGTCTAATCAGCATCTTGATATGCCACACCTGTGAGGTGGATGGATTATCTCGGCAATGGAGAAGTGCTCACTAACACAGATTTAGACAGATTTGTGAATAATATTTGAGAGAAATAGGCCTTTTATGTTCAGCTCTTGAAAAAAAAACACACACACACACACATTATAGATATATAATTTGCATCTGGGGTAACCCAGGACTACCAATTTATAATCTGAATATCATTACACATGGTAACAGAAATATTTTATACTTATAACAATATTTCCCCCCAAAAGAAAATGATAACTCTGGTCCTTGAAATATCAAATGACAAAACAACTTCAGGATGTCTTTTAACTTAGCATTTACAGATGAAAGGCATCCTCAAAATCCCCTGTGATACACTGAATTCTGTCAAAGTTTTTTTGTCTCTATTTGTCTGTTATATAAGAATACTTCTTATTCCTCTGGTATTTACCTTCAAAATACCCACTTCACAACACAAAACTCACATGAAAAACGTGGTACACTAAAAGAAGACTGCAAAGCAGAAATGACCTTGTGCAAGTTCAAATTTAAGATTCATGCAGGGGCCATCTTCACCGTGACTTTCAACCTTATCACAATTCTTGATGAACTGGGATTCTCATTGCTGAAAAGGGACAGGGCCAAAGCAATGTTCAGCTCTTTTGGCTGTGCTTAATAATAGCAGACAGACAAAATGAGATGGCTGCAGGGCAAATAAAGTAATTAATTTGGGTCATTATTGATGCTTGTAAGTATGAGAGTAATAGACATTTTTTTAAGGTTCATAATGTCTGTTCCATTCAAAGAAACAGGATTTTTGGTTATCATTAATTCAGTGATTTCCAATTTTGGTTTAGTAATACATGCCTTAGTGAAAGACAGGAAACTAGGGTTGCCACCCAGCCGGTATTTTACTGGCAGGCCGTTAAAAAATTGGCTTGATGCCAATGTTAAGTCTATGGAGGCACCAGCAAGGCCGGTATTTTTTTTGTAGAAAAGGTGGCAACCCTACAGGAAACTAGTCATCGTTTGCTTTTCTGTTATTCTAATAATCACTAATAATAAACTGACAAATAAATGCTAAGTCATCCCATAATCAAGTTATTAGGAGAAGAGCCACATCACACAGATGACCAAACCCCGTTTGGCAAAAGAATATAGCAGGTGGAATATAATTAGTATTGGTACTATGCTATCTTGTTCATGTCTAATTTTTATCCTCTGGTCATCCCAACTTAATAAAGCTATAAGAGTCAAGGGTACCTGGATTATCAAAGCTTGATTTAGCCTTGCCCAATATATGATCACATTGTACATTACTGATCTATAAGGCAAATAACTCATACATGAATCCATACTTTGCCTGTTTTACAATCTATAAAAAGATTGTCCTATAGTGGACTTATTTTTTATAAAGGTATCCTTTACAAGATTAAACTATTCTCTATAGCATGAAACATTGATAGACACTTCATTACAAATACAATAATATACAATATCCTAGTTTAGGTCCATCAAGTTCAACCCTTGCACCAACATTTTTCAAAAAGAAGGAAAACCCCCTAATTAAGCTGTACTCTGATTGTGTTCACACCCACTTTGTTAGTACATTAAAATAACAGCAGTGTTTGCTCCTGTGGGATGCAATGAAAATTCAGTGATTACATCTTCACAATAGGATATAGTCAAAATATTGGTATACACTCCCCTAGCCGAGAATTATTTCCAGTGATAAAATAATAGCAACATCAAGCAAAACCACTCCCAGAATTCTCTATTTTTTATGTTCAGGTCTACTAAATTGGATTTGGCTTTCTAGCCATCTGCCAGCGCAAGCATATCCATACAGCGGCACACTGACAAAAGACCACAGAAGAATACAGTTTCTCCAGATTACTGTAACACTATAGTAAAGCTCTTTCTAAAGAATATTTTATATGAAAACGTATTTGAAGTGTTTCTGAAGATGACTAATGACTTGATATTACACTTCTGCTAAAAAATACAAGGAATTGTTAACGAGCTAATGCTTTACATTCAGTGACTCAACTTGCTTTTTAAAGAACAAATTCTAAACTTAAGGCTTGCAGCACGAAACACTAAAAATTATAATAACCTACAATAGTGAAATACTGTAATATAATCTTATTGTTTGTGTATGATAGTGAAATAAACTCACTCACAAAATAAGCTCCAATATAATGGATCCTTATCAGCCTCATGTGACCTCTTTTGGTAGAGGTATTTTATATCTCTGGTAGACCTGGTCATCTCCAATACACGCTATATGTCGTCCATAGCTTATTTTGTGACTGAGGTTATTTCCCTATCATATACTAATTATCAGATTATATTATAGTATTACATTATTGGAGTTTTTTTTATCATTCATAGTGTTTGGTGCTGCACATAAACAACATAAAGACATAAAAGTTTATCATTTATTTAAGCTTTATTGGGTGTTTTAACGTGTTTGTGTGCCATTCTGCGCTTGGTTAGCTATTTATTTTATATGTTGTAGTTGATCATTATAATTAACTTTTACAGCATTTGTTACCACATTTTATTAGTTTGTTTTATAAAGAACAAACAGTGAGTGAATAACTTTTTAAGCGTATCATCCCCATTTTAGAACATGATCATGGATGTCAGTGTCCTCTTTGACTTGAGGAAAAATGTGTAGGGGAAAAAGAAGGTTGCAGGAAGTAGGGGAGGGTTGGCAACTTTTGGCCCAGGGTGCAAAAACTATTTTGTGGTCCATGGTTCAACTTCATCAGACTCCCCGTTCTCATCACAGATAGACTCAGATAGATAGGTAAGACAGACATGTTGACAGATAAAACAGAGATTGATAGACAGACAAGGTAATTGGATATAAAGCTAACTGCTAAGTATTTTAGATGTTATGATATGTTAGACCAGGGCTTGACAAATGTAATTTGATTGTAGGAGCCAGACAATCATGCAAACATACATGCAATTCATAAACACACACACCAACCCACTTCACATATACACCACACACACACACACACACACACCCACTTCACATATACACCACACACACCGCCAACCCACTTCACATACACTCACACACCCCCACCCACTTCACATATACACCCCCCACACACACACATATACACCTCACACATACACAGTTTCCCCCCCCCCTTTCTTAACTTGTGTGAGTGCTGGGTGTCGTCACTTGACAACCCAGCACTCAGCCGAAAGAGCAATGAAGATCGGCTGTAGCACGAATGTTTCCCCCTCCCTGCTGCCTTACCTCATTGCAGGGGAGGGGGAACATTCGTGCTGCAGCCGATCTTCCTTGCTCTTTCGGATGAGTGCTGGGTTGTCAAGTGACGACACCCAGCACTCAGACACACGTTGTGCGAGGGGACGAAGCTTACTGTCTGTGCAATCCGCACAGACTTTCCCCCCTCGCGCTGCAAAAACCCACCAAAACAAACGAATGGCAGCGGCAAGGGGAACATGAGGGTACCGGCACCCGGGCGCCAGGCTTAATTTCCAGGTCAACAAAGCAGCCGGGGTTTGTCGAGCCCTGTGTTAGACCACCTAAATATGTTTAATTTTGATAAACGTATCTTATACTTTCTTATATTGTTACAAGAAAGCCAATATCCAAATGCTGTTCCGGACTGCAAACGTATGTTCCCCAAAATATGTGCCAAGGGTTTGCAGGTAAACACAACTGATAGTTTTTTTTATTTGGACAATCCCTTTACTGCTCTATCTAACCACCTATGTTCATGGATATTTATAGAAATTGGCAAGACACTGGACAGTAATATTTAATCCCAACAAGGTCATCAGAAATTAAGTCTATAATTAAAAAAGAAATAATCAAATATTCTAACTACAGCAAAAAAGGGAATACTACGGTTTGTAAAGTAAAGCAGATGTCTCAGTATTTCAATTAGTCTGTACTCTGCGCCCTCCGTATGGAGTTAAAAAAGAAAACATTCTGCTATAATTGTATATTCACAAAATATAACACATACCTGCAAAAAAAGTATTTACATTTTTAAAATTTTAGGCCCATCAATCCAGGCAACTTTTGAAAATAATTTCCAGGGACATCTCTTCCAATTTCACTCATCCAAGCCATCTCTCTCCCAGCTCTGCACTTTTTTCCACTCTCACTCCTCCAAGCCATCTCTCTCCCAGCTCTGCACTCTCTCCCACTCACTCCTCCAAGCCATCTCTCTCCCAGCTCTGCACTCTCACTCCTGCAAGCCATTTCTCTCCCACTCACTCTTCCAAGTCATCTCTCTCCCAGTTCTGCATTCTCTCCCACTCTCACGCCTCCAAACAATTTCTCTCCCATATAACTTACATCACAACTAGTATGCCAGTCATTCACCCTGTCCCCGGCCAACAAAGCTGGTTATAATGTTGGCAGACTTGGAGCTACCAGACACATGTGACAAGGGCTGCGATCAAGGCGGTTATGAGCGACAGCTCACACAGTCCTGCAAGTGGTCACATGACATCACGTGATGATGTCACGTGATCCACGTGACATCAACACTTGCTGAATGACTATTTGTCAAGAGTGCCAGGCGCATTTGACAGGGCTAAGTGGTGCAGATGGATGTAAGCATTTGCTCACACAGTTTGTGTGTGGTCAAGTGACCCCCATGATTGCATTATTTCCCCATTTTCTCAGTAGTAGCATACTCTGATAAGTCTCTTAACACTTAATGCCAAAATGAGACACTGGGGGCCATATTCATCAAGACAATATAGGTGGTATTTCAGGAAAAAGTGGTAAAATAGTAACCATGGAAACCAATGGAACATTATGGCAGTTTGCTCCAAATGTAGCACTTTTTAAAAAAAAAAAAAATAGCAAATGTTGCCCTGTGTATGTTAAACACAAGAGAAGCAACACACATATATTGGAAAGCAATCTTTCTTAGGACTAAATACAAAGAAGTTGAAATATTCTGCCACCTGGGTGCATTAATATTTTAGTTAGTATTTTGACAATCACTACCGTTTGTAAAAATGTAACCCACCTGAATGCTTTACCACAACACTGCAACAAGTTATCTAACTAGATATTACTCCATAACACATCACCTTCTCTATATATAACACTCTATATCAGAAATGCCCATGTGTTTCCTAGTCCTTGCACAAAACATTTTGGCACATTCTAAAAAATAAAAAAAAATTTGAGAAAAATGTTAAATAAAACCTTGGGCTGAGGCTCCAGACAGTTGCAAAATGTTGCATCATAAAAGGACTAGAAAAGCATTGCTTTGCTTCATTTTCCTAAATATCTTGATTTATACACTTACAGCCTATAGCAATGCTGAACTTATAGTTTTACATACAATTCCACATTTCATAGATCAAAGTGTTCAAAAATAAAAATTTGAAAATAAAATAAACAAATAAATAACAAATATATGACATACTTTATACATCATGGACATTTCAGCATGTACTGCAGTCGTTGTATTTAGCCAAGGTCTAGTTAAGAGCAACAATTTCAAAAAGTCTAAAATAATCGGATGCACCAACATCAAAGATACAAAATAAATCTGTTAAAATGCCATAACTACAGATAATCATGTCTCCTGTTACATAGGGAATATGTTAAATACTGCACGCAAAGACCTTATTTTATTTCATGTCTAAGTACTTGTTAGTTTTGAAGAAATGATCAACAAAAATGGTAATAATAGCAGGACACGTGCAGGCGACAAAAGGTATGTCTACATTAAATTACATGTCTCAAATATTTATTTCATTAACTAATACAATTTTGAAAAATATCTGTTTATTTTTTTATAATTGTTTAATTTCCTGGATCATCATCATATATAGATATAGTATATAATTCAAACTCTGCACATTGCTTTAATGTATGGGTTGTATAATGAAGGTGCAGATAACATATAGGAAGAAAACACACAGCATTACGCCTCTACATGAATGTGTCTGTGCTAATATCACTCCCTCCAGTCTGTGTCTGCTTCGTCCATGTTTATTCATGCTAATGTGTAGGGATAGTTATCAATTTAATACATATACTACACAAAGAGGTCTGTGATTTAAACCCTCTTTTCAGACATCCTGGTACTTTTTGGGATCTGGAAATCCTTTTTTCTTTTACAATAAAAGCAACCAGACAATGTATCATATATTATATTGGAGCTCCATCACATGCACAAAACAAAAATTCACTGAAGTGACCTTTAATGATTAATAATTCCTTGACTAGAACAGTTGGCACAGCCTTCTTCCTTCTCTGCTTTTTTCTTTTCTTTGCACCAGATCCCTTCCCCCAGAGTGACATTAGCAGGCACAGTCAAGGCAATATGTATCCTTAAGTAGTTAGCTATTAGAATATATGATACACTGAGGTATGACTTATTCAATACAATGCATCAGCCTTACTTTGTGAAAGCAATATAACTTTGTCTAAGGTTGACATCGAAGACTGATCTATGTAATTATTCCATAATAAAGCCGCCAAGGATAGCATGAGTCGTCTTAATTAATCCTATTAAATAGCATAGTAGAATGACTCAATAGTGGTATCCCAAAAACACAGCAGTACATGGATCTGCAATGTGTTAAATTAGTCCAATGAAAATCTGCCACTATTATTTTCAGTATGTTAGAATAGGGAAATGTAACAGATTGCTTTAATCTGGGACACAGACTATTTCAACATTACAAATCTGAAAAATACATTTATGCCACTGAGAATTATACATAATTTTAATAATAAGTAACAGTCTACAGAACGCAATTTCAGGTGAAAATATATTTGACAAAATAATAATTTTAAAAATTGTTTATTATTGTGTTTTATATTTTTTTGTAAGTAATGCGAATGTTCAGATTCCTTCTACATTATTGTATCATTCCCCGTTATTTTTATCCTTTATTTTCCAGAATCAATGACAGCAGCAATATAAATTCCTTGAATCACATTTAAGAGCACACCATTATCCACAACAATAAGAACCAAGATTTTACACTGGTAGCGCTTGTGAGCAGGGCCCTCTACCTCATGTTTTATCCTGAATCAAATGTAGTCTGTAACTCTCTTTTTATGTTCTGGACCAAAATGCTAGTTTAGGTGAGTGCATTCCTTTGGGATTTGTTTGTATAGTAGAGGATTGATCAGACCTCTGGTTTAGCACCCCTCCCCATCACAGGTGCTCCATAAGTGGTGTCCAGACCTATGAATTTCAGGAGTGTCTCTGTATTGTACAATAGGAAGGCCTTTTGGTCCCTGGTAAGCAATACACATAACGAGATTAAGCCCCATAAGTAACATTATTTAGTGTTAGGCAGGGGCGTTGCTAGGTCTTCGGATGATCTGGGGCTAGAGCCCAGATGAGCTCGGTCACACACAGGGGCGTACCTAGAGCATTTGGCACCCGGGGCGGACCCTGAGTGTTGCACCCCCACCCCCCACCCCATAATAAAAATGTAAGAAAACACCCACAAATTTTTCAGTGTTTGAAAATTGTACAATTATAGATACCAGGAATATTGTGCCACTCAGAACCCAGTAATATTGTGCCAGTCAGATACCAGTAATATTGTGCCTTTCAGATACCAGTAATATTGTGCCAGTCAGATACCAGGAATAGTGTGCCATTCAGAGCCCAGTAATATTGTGCCAGTAAGATACCAGTAATATTGTGCCACTCAGAGCCCAGTAATATTGTGCCAGTCAGATGCCTGTAATATTTTGCCAGTCAGAGCCCAGTAATAGTGTGCCAGTCAGAACCCAGTAATATTGTGCCACTCAGAACCCAGTAATATTGTGCCACTCAGAACCCAGTAATATTGTGCCACTCAGAGCCCAGGAATATTGTGCCACTCAGAGCCCAGTAATATTGTGCCAATCAGATGCTCAGTAATATTGTGCCAATCATAGCCCAGTAATATTGTGCCACTCAGAACCCAGTAATATTGTGCCACTCAGAGCCCAGGAATATTGTGCCACTCAGAGCCCAGGAATATTGTGCCAATCATAGCCCAGTAATATTGTGCCACTCAGAACCCAGTAATATTGTGCCACTCAGAACCCAGTAATATTGTGCCACTCAGAACCCAGTAATATTGTGCCACTCAGAACCCAGTAATATTGTGCCACTCAGAGCCCAGGAATATTGTACCATTCAGAGCCCAGTAATATTGTGCCACTCAGAACCCAGTAATATTGTGGCAATCATAGCCCAGTAATATTGTGCCAATCATAGCCCAAGAATATTGTGCCACTCAGAACCCAGTAATATTGTGCCAATCATAGCCCAAGAATATTGTGCCACTCAGAACCCAGTAATATTGTGCCAATCATAGCCCAAGAATATTGTGCCACTCAGAACCCAGTAATATTGTGCCAATCATAACCCAAGAATATTGTGCCACTCAGAACCCAGTAATATTGTGCCAATCATAGCCCAAGAATATTGTGCCACTCAGAACCCAGTAATATTGTGCCAATCATAACCCAAGAATATTGTGCCACTCAGAACCCAGTAATATTGTGCCAATCATAGCCCAAGAATATTGTGCCACTCAGAACCCAGTAATATTGTGCCACTCAGAACCCAGTAATATTGTGCCACTCAGAACCCAGTAATATTGTGCCAATCATAGCCCAAGAATATTGTGCCACTCAGAACCCAGTAATATTGTGCCAATCATAGCCCAAGAATATTGTGCCACTCAGAACCCAGTAATATTGTGCCAATCATAGCCCATGAATATTGTGCCACTCAGAACCCAGTAATATTGTGCCAATCATAGCCCAGTAATATTGTGCCAATCATAGCCCATGAATATTGTGCCACTCAGAACCCAGTAATATTGTGCCAATCATAGCCCAGTAATATTGTGCCACTCAGAACACAGTAATATTGTGCCAATCATAACCCAAGAATATTGTGCCACTCAGAACCCAGTAATACCCACACACACCTAGACACCCTGACACACACACACACACACCTAGACACCCTGACACACACACACATACACCTAGACACCCATACACAGTCACACTTTTTTTTTTTTACTTACCTTACACTTGGTCCGTCATCCAGGACCTTCTGCCGGATGTCCGTCCCCCTGACATCCGGCAAGCAGCTGACACAGCGCGACGGGGGCGGAGCTTGCACCCGTCGCGCTGTGATCTCTATGGCCAGGAGGAGAGGCTAGGGAGCGAGCTCCCTATAGCAGCCTCTCCTCCCGATCGGCCCTCACCCCCGCTTGAGGTTAATCCTCCGATTCTGGGACTATGTCCCAGACGGAGGAAAGCTCACCGGGGGATTTTTTTTTTTTATATTTATAGCCCTGGAGTCTCGGGGCTAAAGAATACTTTAGCCCCAGAGTCTCCATTCGGGGCTATGAAGGGGGGACTCGGGGCTATAGCCCCAGTAGCCCACCCCTAGCGACGCCTCTGGTGTTAGGACCCACCAATATTGCAGTACTTTGACGTAGTGGTGGGCTTAGCATAATATGGCCATATATGTAACCTAATCTCCAATTTTGTTATCTTAGAAAGAAAGATGTTTTTAAGTATCTTTAATGAAATCTATAGGTTTAAGAGTTTTCTCCTACTGATCTTGAGGTGAGTGCGATGGTCTCTTTGGATTTTGTATAACTATTTGGTCTCAGCAGCACCCCTTTATGATATATGCTAGTTTTGGTGAGTGCATTCCTTTTGGATTCGACTGCCGGAATAAAAAAAAGTAAAACATTTAAAAAAAAAAAAAAATCATTGCCACCAGATATGACCTTACGTCATTTTCGGTAGCTGTGTCTCCCTCCTCAGTTCAGAAGGGAAGAAGACTGCACGGAGAAGATGACATGGACAGGCAAGAGGCGAGTACTGGGGAAGAGGGTAGCATATTATGGAGCAAAAGCACTAGCATATTAAATGGCAAAATAATAGTGGCATATTAAATGGCAAAATAATACTGGCATATTATTGGGCAAATTGGCTGTGACTTCTTAATGGCAAAATAATAGTGCAATGTTAAATGGCATAATAATAGTGACATATTAAATGGCATAATAATAGTGGCATATTACATGGCAAAATTATACTAGCATATTAAAAGGAAAAATAATACTGCCATATTAAATGGCAAAAGCACTGGCATATTAAATGGCAAAATAATACTAGCATATTAAATTTCAAAATAATACTGGCATTATATTTTGCAAATTGGCTGTAGCATACTAATGGGCAAATAATACTGGAATAACATTGGGCAAATTGTTTGTGGCTTCTTAATGGCAAAATAATAGTGGCATATTAAATGGAAAAATAATAGTGGCATATTAAATGGCAAAATAATACTGGCATATTATTGGGCAAAATGGCTGTAGCATACAAATGGGCAAAATAATACTGGCATATTATTGGGTAAATTGGCTGTGGCTTCTTAATGGCAAAAAAATTGTGGCATATTAAATGGAAAAATAATAGTGGTATATTAAATGGCAAAATAATACTGGAATATTATTGGGCAAAATGGCTTTAGCATACTAATGGGCAAAATAATACTGGCATATTATTGGGAAAATTGGCTGTGGCTTCTTTTTTTTTGCAAAAATCTAATTTTAATTTTATTTTTACATTTTGTCAAACAAATAAACATACTTTTCATTGTGGGAGGGGATGAAAAAATGGTATGGGTACAGAAAAGAAAAACGAGACATTCCCAAGCAGGGGCGTTGCTAGGTCAACAAATGATCAGGGGCTTGAGCCCAGATGAGCACAGTCGCACACAATCTCACCCCGTCTCTCTCTCACACACTCTCCGTCTCTCTCTCACACACTCTCCGTCTCTCTCTCACACACTCTCCGTCTCTCTCTCACACACTCTCCGTCTCTCTCTCTCTCTCTCACACACTCTCCGTCTCTCTCTCTCTCTCTCACACACTCTCCGTCTCTCACACACTCTCCGTCTCTCACACACTCTCCGTCTCTCACACACTCTCCGTCTCTCACACACTCTCCGTCTCTCTCTCTCACACTCTCCGTCTCTCTCTCTCACACACTCTCCGTCTCTCTCTCTCACACACTCTCCGTCTCTCACACACTCTCCGTCTCTCTCTCTCACACACTCTCCGTCTCTCTCTCTCACACACTCTCCGTCTCTCTCTCTCACACACTCTCCGTCTCTCTCTCTCACACACTCTCCGTCTCTCTCTCTCACACTCTCCGTCTCTCTCTCTCTCACACTCTCCGTCTCTCTCTCTCTCACACTCTCCGTCTCTCTCTCTCTCACACTCTCCGTCTCTCTCTCTCTCACACTCTCCGTCTCTCTCTCTCTCTCACACTCTCCGTCTCTCTCTCTCTCTCACACTCTCCGTCTCTCTCTCTCACACAGCATCTCTCTCTCTCTCACACACTCTCCGTCTCTATCTCACACAGCATCTCTCTCTCTCTCACACAGCATCTCTCTCTCTCTCACACTCTCCGTCTCTCTCTCTCACACACTCTCCGTCTCTATCTCAAACAGCATCTCTCTCTCTCTCAAACAGCATCTCTCTCTCTCACTCACTCTCCGTCTCTCTCTCTCACACAGCATCTCTCTCTCTCTCTCACACAGCATCTCTCTCTCTCTCACACTCTCCGTCTCTCTCTCTCTCACACTCTCCGTCTCTCTCTCTCTCACACTCTCCGTCTCTCTCTCGCTCACACTCTCCGTCTCTCTCTCTCTCCCACTCTCCGTCTCTCTCTCGCTCACACTCTCCGTCTCTCTCTCGCTCACACTCTCCGTCTCTCTCTCCCACACTCTCCGTCTCTCTCTCTCTCCCACACTCTCCGTCTCTCTCTCTCTCCCACACTGTCCGTCTCTCTCTCTCTCACACTCTCCGTCTCTCTCTCTCTCTCTCTCACACTTTCCGTCTCTCTCTCTCTCTCACACTTTCCGTCTCTCTCTCTCTCTCACACTCTCCGTCTCTCTCTCTCACACACTCTCCGTCTCTCTCTCTCACACACTCTCCGTCTCTCTCTCTCACACACTCTCCGTCTCTCTCTCTCACACACTCTCCGTCTCTCTCTCTCACACACTCTCCGTCTCTCTCTCTCACACACTCTCCGTCTCTCTCTCTCACACACTCTCCGTCTCTCTCTCTCACACACTCTCCGTCTCTCTCTCTCTCACACTCTCCGTCTCTCTCTCTCTCTCACACTCTCCGTCTCTCTCTCTCTCACACTCTCCGTCTCTCTCTCTCACACACTCTCCGTCTCTCTCTCTCACACACTCTCCGTCTCTCTCTCTCTCACACTCTCCGTCTCTCTCTCTCTCTCACACTCTCCGTCTCTCTCTCTCTCACACTCTCCGTCTCTCTCTCTCTCACACTCTCCGTCTCTCTCTCTCTCACACTCTCCGTCTCTCTCTCTCACACACTCTCCGTCTCTCTCTCTCTCAAACTCTCCGTCTCTCTCTCTCTCAAACTCTCCGTCTCTCTCTCTCTCACACTCTCCCTCTCTCTCTCTCTCTCTCTCACACTCTCCCTCCCACTCTCCGTCTCTCTCTCCCACAGCGTCTATATCTCCCACAGCGTCTATATCTTTCTCACACACACTTACACATACACAACCTGACACACACACCCTCATACACTTATGCAAACACCCTGACACACACACACACCCTCATACACTTATGCAAATACCCTGACACACACACACCCTCATACACTTATGCAAACACCTTATGCAAACACCCTGACACACACACCCTCATACAAACACCCTGACACACACACCCTCATACACTTATGCAAACACCCTGACACACACACACTTATACACATTGCTTCACCCACACAGTCACACTTACACACAGACACGAACACACATTTTTTAATATTTAAATTAAAAAAAAAAAAACCTTATAGCGTTGGTCCCCCTCCCTGCTAAATACCTTTGTTTGCAGGGAGGAGGACGGGGCACTTACTTTCTTCTGCCGGATGTCCCATCCGGTGCGCAGCCAGACTCACAGTGCGACGGGGCGGAGCTTGCACCCGTCGCGCTGTCAGTATGGCCAGGAGGTGCGGTCACGGCAGGCACTTGCCTGTGGGCCGCACCTCCAGGAGGAGGGGCCAGCAGCAGCGCCTCTCCTCCTCAGCCCCCCCCCCCCCCCCCCCGCACGAGCATAAACCTCCGATTCTGGGACTATGTCCCAGACGGGGGAAAGCTCTGCGGGGGAGATTTTTTATTTTTATTTTTAAACAGTGATAGCCCTGGAGTCTCGGGGCTAAAGTATGCTTTAGCCCCAGAGTCTCCATTAGGGGCTATGCACTGGAGATTCGGGGCTATAGCCCCAGTAGCCCCCCCCCTAGCGACGCCTCTGTTCCCAAGTATACATCCTTTCTTTTATACCTCTCGCATAAATCTGTATCGGCTATCCGCCGTTTCTTTGCATATTTATATACACACGTTATTGTTACAGTAGCATTTATTTAGTTTATGTCATTGTAGCTTCCACGAATTTGTATTTAAATCTCTGGGAGTTTTTCTTGCTACAACTATAGGCAACACTCGCTTATTTTAGAATAATATCGTTTTCCTGTTTAGGAAGAGGGACAGGCAGATATATAGGTGATTAATCAGATAGCTAAGATGGGTAGGAAGGGGGAGTCCAGTCCAGTCTAGGGTTCAGTCAGTCTTCAAGATATACATTAATACTTTTTGTTCGGATTAGTATGGTTTAGTGTTTGTGCGTGCTGTTTATGGTCTGTTTGTGTTTTGTTGGGGGAATTAATCCGTCTCTTTTGTAAACTCCATCCAGTGGAACCATGTGTTATAGTAACTTTCTTTTTGTTTAGTTGTTATTGCCGACAGGTCTTCCCAAGACCGCAGTTCTTCAACCTTCATGATCCACTCATGATAACTTGGTGGGACAATGGATTTCCAATTGACTGGGATCAGTAATTTTGCTGCATTAAGTAGTTGTTTCGTCAGAGATTTTTTGTATTGGGCCACTGATTGAGTTGTGTGGTGAAGTAAAAATGTTGCTGGGGAGAATGGAATTGGCGTGTCTGTCAGCTTAATGATTGTGTCTCTGACTGTTTCCCAAAAGGATTTTAAGACTCTGCAATCCCACCAAATATGAATCATGGAGCCCACCTCAGTTCCACATCTCCAGCAACACTCTGGAATATCCGGGTTAATTTTGTGCAAAGCTCTCGGGGTTCTGTACCACATTGTAAGCACCTTGTAAGCATTTTCTTGTACTACTGTGTATCTGGAGCATTGTTTTGTAAGGATAAATATCTTATCCCATTGTTTGGAAGTAAGTGTTATCTGCAAAGCCTCCTCCCATCTGGCGGTGTAAGCTGGGTACGGGTCATCTAAGGGTGGTAATAACTCCTGATATAAGTGGGATATTCCGTTTTCTGTTTGAGTGGGTCTCGTACTGAGATGTTCAACATACGTCAATTCTCTGGTCAGATTATGTTGCTGTCTGAGTGATTTAATGTAATGAGTAAACTGTCCATATCGTAAAACTGTGAGGAATTAATGTTCTACATCTGGCAAAATTGAGCTCAGTGGTAGAATGCCCCTTGAGTCCATCACTTCTCTGATGTGTCCCACTACTGTCAAGTTGAATGTACGGCCTAATGAACCGTCTTTTCCGGGTAGAAAATCTTCATTATATAGCAGGGGTGTGAGTGGTGAGGGAAATGTGGTGAGGTTAGTTTTTTTGGCCAGGTTGTGCCATACTTCTAGTGTGGCGGAGACGAATGTGTTTTTCCTAGCTTGGGGTCTGCTCGTCTCAGGTGTGAGCCATGGGGCTGTGGCTTCTTAATGGAAAAATAACACTGGCATATTAATTGGAAAATTGGCTATGGGATATTTATGGGCAAACTAACACTGGCATATTAATGGGAAAACTGTGGCATATTTAAATAGGCAAACTGGCGGTTGCCAATTAACATGCCACAAAGTGATTGTGGCATGTTAATTGGTACCTGACAGTGGCTTATATTAATTGGCAAAGTGATGCTGTGGCATGTTCTGTGGGGCAATATAATATGTACTATGGGGAAAGGGGGAAAGTGACACTGGCTTGTTCTGCAGGGGCAGTTCTGTAGGGCAAAGTGATACTGTGGTACTTTAGGTACAATATGAGTGTAACCCAAGTGCTGTGGGTGCAAAAAAGGGGCATGGCAAGTGCTGTGGGTACTGTATGGCGCTGTGCTAATTCCTTTAGGTGCAATGTGGGTGCATAGAAAGGGATAAACAACAAGAAATGCAATTTTTCAATTATATTTTTATTACATATGAAAATAGTTGAATATAATATTAAAAAGTTCATATACGTAAATGCAATTAGTTATAGAGAGAGATGTCTGTGTGTATAGATATTTATTGTTTTAGAATTGTACAATTGTCACCTCGCGTGGCATAATTAATGGGGGTCCCATGTGTGGCATAACTATGGGGCTCTCGTGTGTGGCATAATTAAGGGGCTCCTGTGTGTGTGGCATGATAATGGAGCTACTGTGAGAGGTATAATTAATTGGGCTCTGAGGTGGCATATTTTATTGGGCTCTTGTGTGTGGCATAATTTATGGGGCTCTTGTGTGTGGCACAGTTATGGGGCTCCTGTGTGTGGCATAGCTATGGGGCTTCTGTGTGTTGCATAGTTATGAGGCTCTTATGTGTGGCATAGTTAATTTGTGGGGCTCCTGTATGTGGCATAATATATGGGGCTCCTGACTGGCATTACTAAGGAATCTCTTTGGCATGGTATTGGATTCCATACCTTTATAGTTCTTAATATTGCATTTGTTTATGTGTCCCTAAAGTCACTCTGTGGTTGTCCTACTGCCAATATTAGTATTGTTACAAGTCTGTTAAATCTAATTAAATTTTACATTCCTCAATAAAACTATGTCCTCACTTTAGATATAGTTCTGAACTGTAAGCATAATATAATTATCACGTAAAAAGTGTTGGGAAGGATAAAAAAAAAAAAAAGGTACAATCATGTTCATACAATGCTGATTGTGCTTTATTTTAATTTTATTTTTAATAAATCCTGACTTTTTAGTGCCTGGCTTTTTATAAATTGGTTGCGCTGGTGCAAGGAGTGCCCGCACAAACCGAAAGTATGTAACTGGCGGAAGTGGTGCAAAGTTCCATTGGGAAGCCCAATGAGTAGCCCATCTCATTTTAAGGTGCGACCTAACTGACTTAGTTACTCAGTCTCATTAAATGTGTGGCTTTGAATCATTTTTATTTGAATTTATTTTGGCCTGCCTATTATTGGTAAATAACCAAACTTTCCTATGGTTAACAAGTTATTTTTTACCATTACCGTTAACAAAAATGAGAGAAAAAAAAAAATGGTGCCCAAAATTCAATGATTCTGCTCTCCCTCAATAGAAAGCTAGGAGTCTCCATCTTTACTATGCCATTGGGTCAGGGTGTGCTTAAAGTAATTCAAAGTTTAATTGAAAAGATTCTGGTCTAGGCATTATGTACTGTATGTGCATGATTTTGAATGATTATGTGGATAATCTGACAGATATTGTTTAAAAAAAATGGACATGTATACCTATGATTAGTTAGCCAAAATGTAATTTTATAAAGTATGACCAAAATGTAAGAAAATGCTGAGGGTGTAAATATTGAAAATAAGAAATACTATTTTGCTTTCCTCTTTTTGCAGTGTTTAAATGACCATTATTTTATCTTATTCCATTCAAATAAAAACTGGCACATCATTAGCCGTATGATTGTGCATGAGCACATTTTATTCCCTTAATTAAAGCACTGTTCTTCATTAAGGACCATCTTATAAAAAAAAAAAAACCCACTGAAATCCACTGTGGGTTAATTTAAGATACTACAAATGACAGCAGTCCTCTCATGAGGTATATGGCTTTCCTTGCTCATGCTGATTAGAGAAAAGATTAGTACCCTGGTACAAGCTGAGTCAATGGCGTGAAGCAGAATTCTTGCACATAAATACTCCTTCTAGAATTCTGTGCAGTTGCCTGTTAAGAGAAATCATGCAGTTTATCTCTCCCACGATGGCACATGTTCTCCCTAAGTAAATGAGCATAACTGGCATCACTATCAGCATTTGTAGACTTAAAAAGGCTTGAAATGGTGCTGTTACCAATCATATAAATAAATCCCAAAATGTGATTCTATAAAACAAAACAATGGTACATATTACAGGAATTAATAATATTCTTAGTACCTTATTGTTAGTTTACTACATTAATATGACTGATTTTAAAATCCTAAAATGTTACAAACAATATGTCATATTAAATTAAGGGCTGCATTCATGAAAGAGAATTGCAGGGAATTGAAAAGACAATTTCAAATTTAACGCCAAAGTAACTGAGTAGCTTAGAAATCGTCTCTTATTTAGATGAATGGGCGAATTATTCCAACTCTGCTACTTTGGCCGTAAGTTCGAATTTCCTGCAATTCTCTCTTTCATGAATAAAGCCCAAAGTATTATATTTTATAAATATATCAGGTTAGTAGTTTTACTAATCCTCCGGCTCAACTCGCAAACATTTGGCTACAGCCTGGAAGGGGCTTTAAATTTAAATTATAAAAATGTTTAAAAAATGTAGTAATCAAAGCATATGAATAAAGCGCCCTTGTGAGAACACAATGCATTAGGAGGTTTGTGAACATTATGGTTTAGACTTTCTTCCTATTTTATACTCTTGTAATATCCCCAACATGCCCATCGTTCCAACAAATCACTGTCAAAACAGCCATTGTCACCAAGGGAAAGTCAAGGGGTTAAACAAATGCAACAATATGTTTCCATAATCATACACCTCACTATTTTGGTGTTTATTTAATAAAATGGAATACATTAACATAGACTATGCTAAAAACTGAGAAAGTGTCTTACGGACTGTGAATGGGTTATGAAACATTCAAGTGCATGCTTGTTAGCTGACTAAGAAAACTTGCAAAGTTGTAGTGTGCAATGAATACAGTAACTGATATGTCCTATATTTAGTGATTTGTAATTGTATAACTATTTTTATTCTCAAGCAACATGTTGTAGTACTGAGCCTTCAGCATTAGCAACGAAATGTAAAAGCTTTAACGAATGTACAATAAAATATACCTCAATTTCTAACAACTATTGTTCTTGATACGCCTTATATACTGCTGAGGACAGAAACATAAAATGTGTGTGTACACCAGGCTGTCAGATACTTTCAATATTTACATTCAGATTGTGCATCGTTTCTTGCCAGTTGGCAAAGTATGGCTACTTATACAGCCTAATATTAACCGACTGATGCGACAGTGGGAGTTGTTTGTTTTTTTTAGATGGGAGTTGAACATTAGTGATGGTCAACCTGTGTCTCTTATGGTTTTTATTCATTAAGTGAAAAAGAAAATAGAAGTTATAGTCACATTTTGGCAAATCCTTATAGAGGTATTATTGTTGGTAACATGTGCTGCTCCCCCAAAATCAAATAAGCATCAAACGTGCAGAGTGGGTTAGCATAACCAAGGTACCCAAGAGTGTTGGACTGGTGTGTCATTTGTGGTATAACACATATTCCTGCAATTTCAACTCTCTAATTTATTTATAGATTTTCAGGAAAACAGACATCCTGCTGGGAGATGGCAATCTTCCCTTTCCTTCACTTTGCTCTCTGACCAGCCCATATTACCTCCTCTTCAGATTTACACTTTTCCAGCATGTTAGAAGAAAATTATTCCTGACCTCTGTGAAGGGGAAAAAATGCCAGGTTAGAAATGTGTGCACAGCACTTGTATAAGATGCTGTATAGAGAACTGAAAACTCTGGCTTTAGTAATACTTAGGTTGGTGTTAGTCATAAATCATGTACTAACTATGTATCCATTATCTATCTCTATGTGTGTGTGTGTGTGTGTGTGTGTGTGTGTGTGTGTGTGTGTGTGTGTGTGTGTGTGTGTGTGTGTGTAGATGTGTAGCATTTCAATGTAAGTACAGTATTGCCAACTGTAAATTTAGGTTCTGCATTTCCTGTAAGCATTATTATTTTACATGAGCTAATATGCATTTGCTTCTTCCACACCCTGGATCATTCCTCTAATTTTCCTAAACAACTTATTGTTTTGCCTACTCATTATACATGTCAACCCTGTAACAGAGAAACTCCAGTCACTTCACATCATCACTAATTTGACTATGGTGTTTTGTTCTGGAACAATCCTTTTATTTGGATAAAAGGAATGAGTAGTGAATAATATTACTATTAATTCTTTTTGAAGACACAGCTCTGTTAAATGTGGAATAGAAATCAAAACAATAGAAAACCTACTGAAACAAATGTACGTCTTTAACAAGAATGGTCATTTGGTAAAACTCCAGCAATAGATTCCAGGCCATTTTTTTGTATTCTTGTTTGCTAGAGCATGCTGTGGTAACAATATTATTTTTTGTGTGTTTTCAGATATGATCAGTGTTTACCCTTAGGCAAGTTTTGAAAATTCACATCATACTGCAGAATCATGCTAACCCAGCAAATCCACCAGGCATTAGCAATATATAATGTAAATACTATTTTTTCTTTTTGTATAGCACTCCTCTCTGTGGGACCAACTTAATGGTACTCATTTAGTGGCATTGGCTTACACAATATAAAGCAAATGCTAATATGACACCCACTACATAAAAACATGAAAACATTTTTAAGTAGGACATTGGCAAATGGCTAATGTCAACAAAGACAATATTGTGTGGTAAAAAATACACAGCCATTGACTGCAGGCACCAGCAAGTCTAAGATGGTGGCATCAAAGGCTGCCATTAACCTGCTAGAGACACAAGCACTTTCTCTATAAGAGATGTCAGGATTGGCCAACCCGTGTCTCAAACGGACACATGGCAGCTTCCATTGTTTTCATTCATAGCTGCATTTTGGCAAATGCTTACATGGGTATTATTGAATGCTGGAAAATGGTCACTCACATCTAATAATGCATTTTTTTCAAAATGAGTCGACTTAAAAAATATACTTTAATATATTTCTGTTTACAATATTAAACAAAACAATAAACAGAGGTATCATGAATGCTGATCTCATTGGCGCTGCTAAAAAATGAAATTCACATACATGTATTTTTTTGAATTTTTTTTATTTTTTATCACCGGCTGCATGTGCTGAGTATTACCGTATTTGCTCGATTATAAGACGAGGTTTTTTTCAGAAAAAAAATTCTGAAGACTATAAGATTGGGATCCAGGTCCCCCACAGAGCTGCAGGGGACCTGGATCCCCCTCTCTAACAGCAGGGGGTGTCTGTGCGATGAGCTTCCGGCTTCGTCATAAAAGTCCCGGCGGTCGTGCCAGGCGGCAGCAGGGGAGGTCTGCGCTCATCGCGCAGACATCCTCCGCTGCCCCGCTAGCCACCTGGGAGAATCGGGCAGCCGGGGGATGTCTGCACAATATGTGCAGACATCCTCCATGCTGCCTGACACTTCCGTCTATTATGACGGACCGGCTGTCCGTCATAATAGACGGAGGTGTCGGGCAGCATGGAGGATGTCTGCATGTATGGTGCAGACATCCCCCGGCTGCCCCCACTAGCCACCAGGGAAAGAGAACAAGGTGAGGGGGGTGGAGGGAGGGAGGGGGGACCAGAGCAACAAGAGGAGGGAGGGAGGGGGGGATAAGAGACAGAGACAAGGGGAGGGAAGGGGGGGAAGACACAGACAAGGGGAGGGAAGGGGGGAAGACACAGAGACAAGGGAAGGGGGGAAGAGAGAGACAAGGGGAGGGAGGGGGAAAGAGAGAGAAAAGAGGAGGGAGGGGGGGGGAAGAGAGAGACAAGGGGAGGGAGGGGGGGAAGAGAGAGACATGGGGAGGGGGGGAGACAAGGGGAGGGGGGGGAGAGACAAGAGGAGGGAGGGGGCACAGGGGGAGAGTGAGACAAGGGGAGCGAGGAGGGAGTCAAAGGGAGGGGGAGAGAGAGAGAGAGAGAGAGAGAGAGACAACACTAAGGGGGGGGGGGGGAGAGACAAAGTTGGGGGCAAGGGAAAGAGAGAGGCAGCATTGGCACATAAAAGGAAATAAAAACAATAAATGCATTTTTTGATATAATTTTTTTTATTTAAAAAGCAATTTACATGTTAATATATACAAGTTGAACTTTTTTCCTATAGGGTAGTCTTATATTCAGGCTTTTAGTTTTTTCCTAAAGGAATATCCAAAGTTTGGGGGGTCGTCTTATAATCAGGGTCGTCTTATAATCGAGCAAATACGGTATATAACTGCTGTTTTTTCCAATATTGATCCCAAAGCTGAGGCACGTTTCGCCAACCTAACGTGACTTTGTCAGGGTTTTATTTCATTACTTTATATTTCATTATGTGACAGCACTAATGTGCCTATGGATTTATGCAGGATTCTATTGCTTGACAATTACGAACATTACTTTACTTGTCAGATATAATATCAGAAACATTCAGACATAGTTCAAGCTCTGTATATATTGTTTTTCTCTGCAGATAAACTAGACTGATTTAGGTTTATTTAGAACCCTACAGAATGCAAAAAATGCATATATTTTATATATATATTGTTTTTTCTGCAGATAAGCCAGCCTGATATAGGTTTATTTAGTACCATACAGATTTCCAAAAATACAGTTTGGTGCATTTTTACTGAAAGTTAAAAACTTTTTATAGTTAAAAAGGTATCGATCCCAGTATTGGTTTAACAAGTAGAAGTAATTAGAGGCTAACATGACCACTACAATTTATCTATTTATATGATCCACAAATTCAGACAATGCTTACCTGCACTTAAAAATCTGTATCTACTTGAATCTAAGACTACTGAGACCCCCCTCCACCTTTCTGGTTTCTATCCTTCCCCTCAACATTTTTTAAACTAAGACGATGTTAAAAGCCCATTAAAAATTAAATTTTTTACAAAAAATAATTTCTCACTTATTTGCACCTAAACACAAATCTTACTAATATATGAGCATTGCTTTTGTTCTTTTATTGTTTAGACTGTTTTAATAATAAAAGTTATGTTTTACAAGCATTCTTGAGCCTTCACATTCTACTTGTTTATTGTTTGTAATATTTGGGTTATTCCTAGCGGTCTCATTGTCATATATACATTTGTGGAGGCTCAGACAACTCTATCTTTAAATTATAAACTAGGACATATTATTGGCAGACACTGTAAACTGTAATATGACTTATAGGAAAACTATGACTGCATTTCCTTTTTACGCATTTATTGAGGACCATATTGCCAGATGTTTATGGTTTTATATACACAATGTATAATTCAGCCTAATTTTCCATGTCAGATTTAGCACATAACCGATTTAAAGAACCAAATCACATTTCATTGTTGACAAATCACTCAAAAGCTGAAAAAAACAATGAATTAAGTCTTGTTTTTAAGCTTTTGCAATACATAACTTGAAAATGTGTATTTTGCGGGTTTCACAAGGACACTGACCTTCCCGCAATAACATCTTCTACTCTTTAAAAAAAAAAAAAAAAATGGGTGACCCAGCATCTCCTGGAAGCCAATTAGGAAGCTCCCACAGAGATGCATGAGGATGCCCACTACTCATGTGCAGTATCCCAGTGATGTCACCACTTTCACATAACTGTTCTACTGCTGTCAAATGGAAAGAGACAGCAGTAGGAGATTGAGGAACTACGGCTCCCTGGCTCCTGGGATTCGTCAAGCCCTGGCTTATTTAATATATGTAAATACATTGTCTACAATCTTGAAAACAGTGGTTGCATGACAAGAGGATGAGTGTATCTCATTCCAATCTAGCAATTTATGAGCATGGAAATATATACCTTTTGTATAATTAGAGTATGAATTTTAACTATTATTTTAACTATTTATGTGAAAGTGATATTAAAAAAAAAAAAGAAAAGCGTCCCATCAACTGACTTTCTAGAACACTAAGTGTAGTGGATAGTAATAACTTTAATACTACAAGAAAATGGAGGATTTAGTATTGCATAAATGCAATGTGGAGATGTATGTAAAAGGGTGCATATAATTTATACTTTTTAAAAAAAAATGTATACAAAAATATTCTACTAGTGGAGGTGGCAAATGGGGGGCATAACAATGTTTTTAAAAACTTGGGATGCACCTTTTACTTACTCAACAGATTTCCCATCAAAATGCTTTTAGCCCATACACAACTGCCTTGTTGGTATAGCGAACATCCTCAATTTGTTTAAGCTACTTTCTGGATAGCCTTTAACATTCCAGGCTACAATAATTTCATCTATATATCAAATATACAGGTCCTACCAACTAGGGCAAGGTTATGTTTAAGTATAACAAATATTATTTTAAAAAAAAATGTATATTTGATGTTTGTGTATAAAAAGATTTGCATGTTACCAGTAGACTGCTTTCTTCCCATACTACTGTTTCAAGTTTGTGAAGAACATCTACTGTGCCCTTTAGATAGTATATTTGTTGTGTAACATGGATTGTGTTAGGAGAATAGTATCTATGTATTGTGACAGGTTGGTTGATGTGGAACTGATGCCAAGATGATAGGCCTACCAATGTTTTTTTTAAAATCTTTGTGGATCTTTAGTAAAATGTATTTTACTCATCAGGGAGCAGCACCGCTATGCTTAGAAACTCGTAGTAGTATTACGAACTCTCGTCTGCCAGCACATTACTGCCTGCCTGTCACTTCCCCCTTAGCGTGCAAGACGTGGAAGTGGTGTCCCGACCAGGGACCAGGCACCGAAAGAGCTCCTCATTTATTTTATTACTGCATGCCCCGATATACCCAATCACCACTGACAACTTGTGAGTACCTCCAAAAGGGAGGCGGAGCACATGTTTACTTTCATTAAATTACTGCACTATGGAATCTGTGTGCACTTTTATTTTGTAGATTTTTCCTTTTTCTGTGATCTATTGTTGTGTTATAACCTGTCTTGTAGTCTCACTTTGGGCTTCCCTGCGGGGCACTAGGTAAAAAAGCCTGACTGCAGGGAGATGGTCAAAATCATTTTTCATTTTGACATTGTAAAGCTGTGAGGTATGACTTTCTGGCTGTTGGGGCATTGTTCTTTTGCTTCAGGTGTGTGGTTAGGATTATTCTGATGCACTTTTTTGCACGAGTCCCACTCGTACTGTTTAGGGTCACGTAACTGGCACAACCTTTCAGTTCAATTGAATTAACAGTTGAAGCTAGACTCCTTTTGAATAAAATTTTAAACTAAATCAATATCCGATCTTGCATCTTATTTTATTATCTAAAAAAAAGTCTGATAGCGGAAAATGGCACATTGGAGGTGTAACTGTTTAACCAGTTAATTGATTGTATCAAGTATTAGTAATAATATATACAGATATGATGATTGATGCAACAAGGGTTGCCACCTGGCTGATATTTTACCAGCAGGCTGGTAATCAAAATTGGCTTGATGCCAATGTTAAGTGTATGGAGGCGGTAGCCGGTATTTTTTTGATGAAGAGGTGGCAACCTTAGATGCAACAAATCTATGAAACAATTGCAGATAGCCCTGATAACAAGAGGCACATATCTTCACATAGAATATTCTATTACAAAAAAGGATTACTATGATTTACGATCAAGAAACCATTAAATGGTAGCTTATAAGATAAATGGCTGAATTTAAATAAAATGTACTTCCTAACACATGAAGTAATCCTTTCAACACTAAAGCAGCTATAGAGCATTTCAAAGTGTAACACAAATGAACCATTTTTTTATGCTGCAATGTCATAATTCCAGCAAGAGCACCCTGCATGATCACTCTCTGGACCCATCGAAATACATGTACATGAATATCTTATCACAGCAGGGCTGCAAAGGGAAGTAAAGAGATGTCTTGACGAATGTATGATCAAAATGGATATTCAAGTGTCGGACATAAACAGCATGCATATTAACTGTATAGGAGAGCGAGAAAATATATTTAAAAGGGAGTGAGATTGCTTGTAACCAAAGGTTTCCATAATACATAAATATGTAGATCAGGGCTTGACAAATTTAATTTGATTCTAGGAGCCAGCAAAAAATGTTAGGAGCCAGACAATCACGCAAACATACACGCAATTCATAAACACACACACCAACCCACTTCACATATACACCACACACACACCAACCCACTTCACATATACACCACACACACACCAACCCACTTCACATATACACCACACACACACACACCCCACTTCACATATACACACACCCACACCCCACTTCACATATACACACACCCCACTTCACATATACACACACCACACTTCACATATACACACACCACACTTCACATATACACACACCACACTTCACATATACACACACACACACCAACCCACTTCACATATACACCCCCCCACTTCACATATACACCTCACACCTCACATATACACCCCCCCCCCACTTCACATATACACCTCACATATACACCCCCCACTTCACATATACACCTCACATATACACCCCCCCACTTCACATATACACCTCACATATACACCCCCCCACTTCACATATACACCTCACACATATACACCCCCCCACTTCACATATACACCTCACACATATACACCCCCCCACTTCACATATACACCTCACATATACACCCCACACTTCACATATACACCTCACATATACACCCCACACTTCACATATACACCTCACATATACACCCCCCCACTTCACATATACACCTCACACATACACATATACACCTCACACATATACACCCCCCCACTTCACATATACACCTCACATATACACCCCCCCACTTCACATATACACCTCACATATACACCCCCCCACTTCGCATATACACCTCACATATACACCCCCCCACTTCACATATACACCTCACACATATACACCTCACACATATACACCCCCCCACTTCACATATACACCTCACATATACACCTCCCCACTTAACATATACACCTCACATATACACCTCACATATACACCCCCCCACTTCACATATACACCTCACACATATACACCTCACATATACACCCCCCCACTTCACATATACACCTCACATATACACCCCCCCACTTCACATATACACCTCACATATATACACCTCACACATATACACCCCCCCACTTCACATATACACCCCCCACTTCACATATACACCTCACATATACACCCCCCCACTTCACATATACAGCTCACATATATACACCTCACACATACAAAAGTTGATTTACCCCCCCCCCCCCCCCCCTGTCTTAAGTTGTGAGTGCTGGGTGTCGTCACTTGACAACCCAGCACTCATCCGAAATAGCAAGGAAGAACGGCTGCAGCACGAATGTTCCTTCCCTGCTGCCTTACCTCATTGCAGGGCTGGGGAACATTCGTGCTGAAGCCGATCTTCCTTGCTATTTCGGATGAGTGCTGGGTTGACAAGTGACGACACCCAGCACTCACACGCGCTGCGCGAGGGGGCGGAGCTTGCCGTCTGTGCGATCCGCACAGACTTCTCCCCCTCGCGCTGCAAAAATCCACGAACACACGAACGGCAGCAGCAAGGGGGTCATGTAGGGAACGGCACCCGGGCGCCAGGCTTAATTTCCAGGTCGCCATGGCGACCTGGCGCCCGGGGTTTGTCGAGCCCTGATGTAGATACTTGATTAATGCATATTCTATTAGGCAGTTAAAACAATGATATGTTAGCACAATTTAAGTGGTTATTTGCTTTATAATTGTATTTAGAATGATCAAACACTAGCTCTATGCTCTAGTTGGCCAAGTCAAATGACATCTGAGCCAGCGTTGCCCATGCACCATTACAACACCATCTCCCTGGGCAGCAAAAGCAAGCCTTATCCCCACAGTTTCCAAAGAAGGCATTGCTTCAGTTTCATGACTGGTGTATACATTTTGATAGTTATGTATAGGAGAGACATGTAGCACGATTTAACCTGTTAGTTACATTACCTTTTGACCGTGTCTTAACTTTGGTTAGATGGGCTGTTTTAACATTTTAGCAGTGTTTGTGTTTAGCTGTCATTTTCTTCTCTCGCATTTACCCATACAACAACCCAAAAGTAGCATAATTTGTTTCCTAACCATTTTCTCCTCCAGTGACCTATTTTCCCCAACCCTAACCCTAAATCTAGCCTTAAGCCTTATGCTAACTCTTAATTGGGCCTTTTTTAAATTGCAAAGTTGCAGCTAGGGGCAGTCTAGCACCAAAATAAAATAAGAAATAACCATTTCCAAAGCTCTTACTGCTTGTCAATATGGCTCCCGCTTTCGTTCCGTGGATAGATCACGGGTGCCTTCGGGAAGGAATTTTGAGGTTGCTAATTTACCGCCAGTGTTTTCTGGAGCATTGCATCTATCCCACTGGGTATTTTTCAATCCTACAAGAATATGATTCCTGAGAGTTAAAACCAAATGTATTCCAGTTTTTAACATGAATTAAAGTTGTGCTAACAAGAACCAGGTTACGGTCACCAGCAGCTTCACCAAAGAAACTGCATTTTGGGTCTAAACAAAAATATTACGGTATCACATTGAACAAAATGTATCCAGGACTGTACAAAAGATGACTCACTCAGAACCACAAAGGTTCTGTATTACAAAGTTCCAGAATCAAAGCAAGTACTGACAGGAGAATGCTGGCAAGAGATTCACAGTAGACAAAGATGTGGAGATCCATGATCTGGTTATTGATTTAATCCAGAGAAACTTGATCTGTGGAACATGACAATACGGGAGACGCTCCAAAAATTGGACGGAAGACCAAGGTGACAATGTAGTACAGCCCAAGATCTATCTATTTAACAACCATTCCAAGGACTCCAAACAGCTTACAAAAGACATATTCGTTTACAAAGTCAAAATGGTTCTTTCCAGTGTCAATGCTTGATGCAGTACAGTAACTGGTAACTATGTTGCCTTTTTAGTAAGTGTTTTAATGTTCTGTTAGTATTGTGACATAAATGACAAATACACAACACTTACGCAAGCCTTTTACAAATATCAACTGGAAAAATAGTTCTGTTAAAATATTCTATGGGCAATTACTTCTGTTTATAGCTCACTTTACACTATTCATGGACATTTTTCACCTTTAGCATAAAAACATAATTAAAGTGGTTGTATGCCAGAGCATAACATGAACTAGATTAAACACTTTCAGGTATATGTGATTACTGTTGATAATAATCAGTAATTAATTACTGAGGCCATTTCCCATTCAATGTTTAAAGCACTTGAACTGAAATATATTCTTCAATGACATTTCAAAAATAAATGTTTGAAATTGATAAAATAACCACTTTCCACATTGCCAGCCCTATCATAACTGCTATGGATCCTAACTTCGCAATTACTTGGCTTGCCCTGACACTGGTCTTGCTTCTTAATCCCCTTCAAAATAACACACTTCAAATTTACGTCCTCAATTTTTATCCAGTCTTAAACCTAAAAATATTTTTACTAGAATTTGATTAGGGCCATTGTTAACCAGTACTACAACCGCTTCTGGTTCCCAGCACCTATTTTCTAGTCATTACAGCAGCCAGGTTCCTGAATTTTGCCGAGCTCTACTAGAACATCAAAAGGGCATTCTTACAGTATCTGATAAATCTCAGTTCACCAGTAAATATATATAGAAAAAGCCATATACCAAAAAAGCACAGTAGTCTTAGAAAAATTATTGACTGAAAGACACACAACGTATGTGCAAGCAATGAAGAAAATACTAATTGAACGTATCTGTCCTTTTAACACTGATACAAATACTGTAAAGTAAGCTATTTTCAGGCAAAAATTTTAGATGTCATAAAAATGCATAACTGTTGCCACTAACAGGAAAGTGTGGCATGATATACTAATGTGGTGCACAACCCTCCAGCAGGGAAAGTGTCACTTGCATAGAATTGCTCACAAATTGGTGAAATGGCTTAAACCACTTCTTCCCAGCAGAGGAAGTGATGTCACTTTGTCTCCTGGAAACCAAACAACTATCTCAGTGCTTGTGTGGAAAAAAAAACACAAGATTTTGAAGGTTATCTACTGCTTGATCTACTAAAGCTATTCCTTCACTATTTATATGGCAGTGAGTGGATTATGACATACTATTAGATCTCAGTAGGGGGTGGGGCTCTGTTTTCCTGTCATTTAATAGGTGCTATTATTTATTAGTCCATGATGCATGGCCTGTTTTGTCAGTTATATTGTTCTGGGATTGTGCCATGTGAACTAAGCAGAGTTTTCCTGAACGGGGGAACCCCAGCTCCTCAAAGTGTCATGAACAATTTTAAATTGTTATTTATTTGGAAGCTAAATGTGTTATTAATTTGGATTGAATAAAACAAGTTGAAACACTACTTTGCTGCTTACCAGCCACCATACAGCTAACAGAGACTTTGCATTTGGTCCTTTGAAGGTGCCATATCGAAGAAGTCCTGAAACTATATTGTTGCACACTGAAGCCTGAGGTGCACGGGCCAACTGCTCCTCCCAGTTTTCTCTTTTTTTGTATACATTTTATATTAAAGTCTGTGTTATTGTCTGTCTTTCCTAATTTGAGTGCATATCATTTTTTCTTATTAATTCAATTTAACAAAACATTAAACTATGTATGCTTTTTGTACTTCTGGTATTAATTATTAGCATACCCTTTTTATCTGGCTTGGCACACTCACTCTTAAGCATATTCTGGATTCACAGAATTTCCATTTAGTAAAAGATGATGTAATGGACTCCCAAGTACCTCGACTGGGTACCTCCGTTAGCGGAGGATACAGCCCACAGGAACCTCCAGGAAAGTATAATCCCACACTGGATATTCCCCCTAAGTACTTGACAACACAAGTAAAACGAGAGTAACATTTTATTGTTGAGTGGAACACTTTATACATGGGAACATCTTGATAATTTAAGATTAAACAACGGAACTCTTAACTGGATTAACTGAACACAAAGGAAATTCCATTTAACTTTGGCACCAGTAAAACAAGTGAACAATACAAATACAACAGGCAAAGGAGTGACCAATCAGGGGAGGGTAGGCATGGGTAAGTCCCTTTACGGCTTTAAGCCCTTTAACCCCTTTGCGACAATGGACGTATCAGGCACGTCCTGCCGGGAACTCTGTTCCCGACAATGGACGTGCCTGGCACGTCCCCGCTTTAACGGTGCTGGTCTAGTGCCTTGATGTCGAGGCAATAGCCAGCACCAAAGTTTCCTTTCTGGGGCACACACGATCACCCCACAGAGAGATCGTGGGCACCATATTGACGGAGCCGCATGCTCCGTCAATATGGCTATGCCCTATTGTGGTATGAGCTTCGGAAGTGAAAGTAAATTCACTTCTGTCGCTCTGAATATGCTGATTGACTGCCCCTAGAGGCAGCAACCAACATAGCAATGTAAAAAAAAAAAAAGATTTAATTAGCTTAAAACTGGTAATATAGTTAGATTAGCCTATAGGGTTAAAATTAAATAATTTTATGCATAAGGGATAGGGTTAAAATTAAATGTAATTTAATTAAAATATATTAAGGGATAGCATAAGGGTTAGAGTTGGGGTTACATTTAGTGTTAGGGTTAAATTTAGGGTTCGGGTTGGGGTCAAAATGTCAATGTAGGAAAACATTTTTGGTTTTTACCCCATAACTCTCAAATAAATACCGAAAAATATGGAAACATGCATATTTCTGAACTCGGGACAACATTTAGAAACTATTTAGATGGGGTCTTTTTTTAATGATTGTATTTGTGTAAATTATATTTTAGGTCAAAGTCAGAAAAAGTGGGGGGTTTTAAATTTTTCACCATATTTGATGTTTTTTTTGTAGTAAATTATAATATATGATGAACATAATGGTATCTAATGAAAGCCCTTCTTATGACGATAAAAACAACATATAATTTGTGTGGGTACAGTATGTAACACAAAACACCCCAGAAATGTCAAAACAGCCATTGTCACCAAGGGAAAGTCAAGGTAAAAATGTCTTGCCACTAAGGGGTTAAACTAACAACCAATAGGAGGGATGCCTTGTAACGGAATGGCTACCCACGGCTGGTAGCCCCTCTGCCCGTTGTAGGAAATCTCCTCTTTAGCCCCCGATTACAGCTAACCATTCATCCAGCAAGTCTTTATGGAACATTGCTCTTTGTACCCAAATAGCAGACAAGAGTTTCCAAAATTGGAATTTGTTGCAATTTGGATTCCGGGTTCACAGCTAAGATCATTCTCAATTCAAAATGGAACCAGGAAGGGTTGTCTACTTTCCCCATTACTATTCGCTCTATCCCTGGAACCACTTCTACAATCACTCCAAAACAACGAACAGATATCTGGATTGAAAACCCCTAATGCAGAATACAAAGTAGCAGGGTACGCATGCTTACCATCACTAAACCACTAACCTCTCTCCCATATCTATTTCATGAAACTGAAAAATTGTCTGCCCTTCCGGGTTTTTTTAAATTAACATGGACAAGTCGAAAGCTCGATCTATTTCTATTTTAAAACTATATGTCAAATTAAATCTACAAAATTTAAAGTTTTATTGAGTCAAGCATCATCAAAAATAACAATTGTTACAGAAATCTGAAACGTAACGCAGGTAATTGCCTTTACATAAAATCATATCGTACGTGCATATAATGACTCAGTTTTTACCGGAACTATAACTACTGTACTATAAAGTAGGAAATTAAAAACAGACATAACTATGCCTATGTACATACTAAGAATCAGGAAGGGCCTGAACACTATACATACGAAAAATTAGCCATATTTTCGGGCTAAAAAAATAGAACTAATATCCTTTTAATGTTATCAATATAATAGTAAAAACACTCTGATACCATCACATAGGGACATAAACATAGTTATCTGGTTACGAAACTTATGTTAAACCTGTAACTCCGAACAGAACATCCAGGTCCTGAGAAAAAAGAAAAGGATATAAAAAGGGGGGATTGAGTGTTAGGGCATAGAAAGATTGGGACAAAGAAAATGAACAAGAAGGAATTAAAGTAGAGTAATCAAAGTTAACAATATGTAGAAGGAATACAATGGTTGTATAGCCAGCGTCTGGTATCCAGCTTTACTGTTTATCATGTCTTAAGATTCAAGGCTCCACGGGCATCGGAGCAGGCTCCTGGGTAGGCAATGAAGGAATGTCCAGGTCTTGTAGAAATTGAGGAACATCCAGTGGGTCTTCGATAGTAAGTTCTTTGTCTCCCTTGGAGACTGTGAGGTAATGCGGCATTCCCCATCTGTACTTGATCCCCAGTGACCGTAGGTGTGATGTCAACGGAACCAAAGAGCGGCGCCAAGCCAGGGTAGTGGGTGGTAGGTCATCAAACACCCGAACAGTGGCACCATCGTGGGTGATCTGACCCAGCTTGCGGCTTGCCGACAGTAGTGTCAGTTTATCTGAGAGCGAGGATAGCTTACATAGTACATCTCTGGGAGCTTCCGAGGGGGCTTGTCTCGCCTTTCTGACCCTGAAAACTTCCATCACCTTGGCAGTGTCGGCAGATAGCTTCATAGCTAGCTGTGGATTCTGTATATGGGGCCGGAGGACAGTGGGCCCCACTGTCTCCGGAATTCCCCGAAATCGGACATTGGTATGTCTCATCTTGGCTTCAAGCATTGCCACCTGCTTGCTGAGCCTTCCTACTTGTATAGTCAGAGTGGAGGTTATCTTCTCCGTCTCTATGTGTTTTCGCTCCGCTGCCGAAGAGGCTACTTCCAGAGAGGTAAGTTTGGTTTGAATCTACCCTATTTCAGTTCGTAAGGTCTGAATATCGGCCTGCCACACCGCCCGAAATTCCTGGAACAGATGTTTAATGTCATTTTTGGTAGCATATTGCTCGCCCAATTCTTCAGCAGGTCTTTTAAAGGGGCTGATCGATTTATAATTCCCCTCCGAATCCTCCGATGAGAAGTCTGTACCTCGCGATGAAGGGTTAAAGGGTGCCACTGCCACTTTAAATTGGGGCCTAGTCAGCCTCGTCAGAAGGTCAGCTATATCAGACTTGCGGTTTGTGGAAGTCTTATCTGCCTTCTTATTTCGCTTGCCCATGGTCCCCACTCCTGGATTATGCTGAGTTTTGACCAATTTGGCAGGATTAGTCATTTATGATGGGATTTTTCATAGGCTGTATGAGGAGCTCTGCTAAAACACATCTGTCCACCATTACAGTTGGCTCCACCCCCCTACTCCACATATATATTTATTTTTAGTGAATCTATATGAAAATATTGTATGTGTTTCTGCTTTGTGAATATACTATGGACCAACAGACAAGTGTTGATGCTGTGTGTAGCAGTCAGTCACTCTATTGCGCAGTTACTACCAGGGGGAGGCTTGGCAGAGGCCTGTATGTATATGTCCGAATTGTTTGGCTAATGGATGTCCAGACAGTACTTGTCTGGTATCAAACTGCTCTGGGTCTGTTCAACTATCCGATGCAGATGGATTTGACCTCATTTGAGGGTCTGTTTGCAGACAGGATCGCCTTTTGGAGACTTGAGGCGCAGAGCTATACCCAGATGTGTCTAGCCATGTTGGCAGTTTAGAATGTCCCAATGTCTACTCAAATTTTTAAATCACCATCACTACTGCCCCACTTAAATATTTAGGCCTTTCTATGTCCTCAGATTATAACCAATTATGCACTCAAAACTATACTCTGCTCCTATCTTGTTTACACCAAGACCTTAAAAGATGGCAAAATTAAGCATTTCCTGGATAGGCAGGTTGAGATCTATTAGAATGAATCTTCTCCCTAAATAACTATATCTGTTTAAAGCACTGCCGATCACTCTTCGTACCCCAGACTTTAAAGCCCTCCAGAAACAAATCAATGTATTCATATGGGACAATAAAAAACAGTGTAAAAAAATTCACTCTGCAATTCAAGGAGAGGAGGGCTCGGCTACCCTAGTGTCATCAAATACTACCAAGCAGCCATATAGGCCCAAACTGTCACATTGCACTCCACAGACAACATACCATGACAGACAGACTTGAAACCGCACTCCTCCATTCTGAAATACTTTCTCAATACATTTGGATCACACAACCCTTTGGACCCTTAATACTCAGTAAATGCCCAACCATAAGGATTTCAATCAGAATCTGTGAATCGATGGAATTAAACATTCACTAAATTTGCCACAATCCCCATGGAGACTCCATAGACACTTAAAAAAAAATATGGTGTCTCCATGACATTACTTGTGGCTTGATTTGTAAATGATGAACTCATTTGCAATGGGAAATGTGTAATTTGTATTTGTTATTCTCTACATTCATGGTATAAGTAAGAGTCCCTTTAAGCCAAGCCTAAAATATACAACCAATATATTTCTCACTTAGAAGTGACAATGGCTAAACATTATCAAGTCATTTCAATTTCTAAGTGCAAATCAATTAAACCACATTCTGAGCTAAAAGAACAAGTTGTCATGACAGCTGGAATATCTTTCACAGTGCTATAGCGCTTCCATGTAAAACTCACTGAAAAATGCTTTTCTGTTAACATGCTTTAAATTCTCCAAAATTAGTCTTAACGGAGGGATAGATTATGTAACACCTTATTCAAATATGAAAACATCCATTACAAGCTTAATCAGGGTGATTCATACACTATTTACTATATAATATTTATCAGAGATGGCCTACTTTTAAGGCAGAGCTAAACTGAATGATGGCAACCACAGATACAGCCAGAGTGGTTGACTGCCCCTTACACCTGTTGGGAGCTTGCCAGTGCTGTAGGTCTCTCTCCCACTATTGTCCCCTATATAGATTATGTTTAAAAACCATGGGTCTCTCAATGTGCTATCAGAGAGAGGGAGAATGTCTGCCTGCATGCTTCATAGAGAATCACTGAGTCAGAGGATATAATGGCCTGTATCTTTAAAAGTACATTCAATTTTATCCTCATACTAAAAAAAAAAAGTGCCTGGGCCCAAGTTTGCATGACTAGACACAGAATGGTTCTTTAAAAAGATTTTTGGATTCAAGCCTTGATTAATACATAAAATGCCACTATTGCCATATTTGCTTGAATAAAAGACGACCCCCAAACTTTGGATATTCCTTTAAAAAAATTAAAAGCCTGAATATAAGACTACCCTATAGGAAAAAAGTTGAACTTGTATATATTCACATGTAAATTGCTTTTTCACATGAAATAAAAAAAATGAAAAATGCATTTCTTCTTTTATTTGCCCATCTGCCCCCACAGCCATCTTGCCCCCAGATGTAGCCAATGCATTGCCCCCACAGACATCTGCCCACCAGACTTACCCAATGCTGCCTCCCCCAGACTGCCCAATGTTGCCTATCCCCCCTCCCCCAGACTTGCCCAATTCTGCCTCTCCCCCTCCCTCCCCCCCTCCCTCCCCCAGACTTACCCAATTCTGCCTCTCCACCCCTCCCTCCCCCAGACTTACCCAATTCTGCCTCTACATCCCTCCCTCCCCTAGACTTACCCAATTCTGCCTCTCCCCCCCTCCCTCCCCCAGAGTTACCCAATTCTGCCTCTCCCCCCCTCCCTCCCCCAGACTTACCCAATTCTGTCTCTCCCCCCCTCCCTCCCCCAGACTTACCCAATCTCCCGGGAGGCTAGTGGGGGAAGCCGGTGAATGTCTGCACGATATGTGGCTTCCTTTCCCGGCTTCCGTCATAGACGTTCCGGGCAGCATCGGAGGATGTTTGCGCACCACCGGCTGCTTGCAAGGGTGATTCTAGGTCACCAGTCTTATAGTCAGACCTCTACTTGAGGTCTGATTATACGACAAACCTTGAATGTAAGACAAGGAGAATTTTTCATACCATTTGCTCTGGAAAAAAACCTTGTCTTATATTCGAGCAAATACGGTACTTATTTTCATTTCAGAACTCATCAGAATTTGTGTACATTATTTGATGTGACTTTCCTTCATTATATGTATATACATGCAGTGAAGTGCATTTTTAACTCGGCATGGAGAGGAAAACATGGACCTATTAGGACAACCTTTGATCTTGTGTAGATAGAATTTATTTCAATTTAGACACAGTAGACTTCCCCCATTGATTCTTTGTAGGTACCTGACCAATATATTTATTTACAGGTAGTGTGCAACAAGATATAAGCTGCTATTGGAAAATGAATGAAACATTGTAAATGTACCATTGAAGCTTGATAATCAGGCATTTCAGAAAGAGGCCATTCCACTTAGATTATTTTGTGTATGATGTACATGTAAAATTAAATTCAGTGCCACTCAATAAGGAGGGCTTGAAGATAAAGGCAGGACTGTTGCTTTAGGAACAGCAATAATACGATTGCACTTGAAAAACTGATAAGACAGATCTGTTTCTTTTCTAAATATTTTGTCAGACACTGTAGGAGAAACTGCCCTTTTAAATACAGAACAGATTTTTAAAACTAACTGGGGGGGGGGGGTGATGGTTAATTTTTTTAATTCTTTTTTCCAATATAATTAATCTTTTTTACTTAAAGAGTTAAAAGTTATATTTTGGACTGGAACTTGTGCAGATGTATTTTGGTATTTACAGCTGGTTTATTTTCATTTAAATTGTAATTTTTTTTTTAATGAGACCAGCACATTTTGGGATAAATGGCCTCGCAAACACTCTCATTAAAGAAAATGTCTAGGTGTTGTATCCAAAATTATACAACGTTATAAAGTGCGACTCATATAATAGATGTGTCTTTGTAACAAGGAGAGGTTTTAAAAGACTTTGATAGCTCTTTCCTTAGTTTGTTCAATGAACAAAATCAGATATATTCTTAGATATTACAATATGTAAACTTCCTGCTTATTAATTTCAGAAACACTCGGAAAGCTGAGTTTTCTGGCTTTCTGCAATGGAAATTCAGGTCTGCAGATAAACTGCCAAGTGGTGTGATTCTGTATCCTTTGGGAAATTCAAATGGTTTATAATTTGCAGTTAGAAAGTAGATTACCTTGCCGAAGTTGTAAAAATGCATTCCAACAGCTTTGTCAGATTTTTTAGCATTAATACTTATTTCCAAGAGAATTCATTTATTTTTAAATGAAAGCATAAATACAAATAACTTTAAAAACAGGGTAATTTAGATAAAAAGATCCAGAAAATAAAATCTGACAGCAATGTTGATCATCGTGGTCTGTTCAAAAAGACTTACTGTGGGTTGCACCTGTGATGTATGCTAGATAAAGAGAGGCCTTTAATGAAATTTCAAACAAGATGGCAGATATATGATTAGGCGTCCTTTGGAACAAAACGCATAAGGCTGTTAGCTTTATTGCTTAGATGTGTTAATCTATGACCACAGTCTTTTTCTTGTCTGCCGTCTATCATTATACCTCTTAGCTGCATGAATTAGAACTTTTTAAACTGTGAATTATAAACTTTGGATATATATTTTTTTTACATTACTTGGGGTTGCTTTTTTTGATTCAAGAAGGCAGATATATCACTGATATAGAAGAGTGAAACAAGAACTGGGACATGCAATATCTCCAATTAGATGGTTTGTGCTAGTGCTTACCCATGGCAGTTAGCAAAGGCTTGTAAGTCAGGCCGACATACTAATTAGGCGGCAAGTCTGTTGGCAACAGACCACACCTACTTGGACATATTCAGCAGTCAAATCTCCTAATCCTTGCTATTATTTGTATAAGAAGTTATATTCTCTAAGGAAAACATGGTCAAAAGTAACTAAGTCAGCAAAACAGGATCACATTATTAATTGCTTTAAAATGGCATTCTTTATTTTTATCAGAGCAGCCTGCTGGGAAATCTTTTTAGGTCCCAGCAGTTCAGTCCAGTTTTAACTCCACTGTGACAAATAACAGACTATTGATCTTGTGTATCTTGAAATCTTCTGTTCCATGATTTACCTATTGTCTTAACATAATTTAAGAGACTGCTCAGATAATTGTGAGAAATGGAATTTGTTGGACAAGTCATTTACCTTTTTCCAAAGCTAATCAAAAGTTGCTTTCTGTTCATAATAAAATTTAAATTGTTTATCGTTCCCAAAAACATTTGAAACCAACTAGGTTTGCAATATATGGCTGCACAAAATACAAACTGAATGGAATCAAGAAAAATACTCAGATATATCTTATAGTGGATCCATTTCATGTGCTATAAATATAACACACTTCCTAAAATACAGAAATTGGAAAGCATAAATCAATAAAAGAGTCACTGAAAAAGCTTCATTGACCACCTGCTACCACTGCTCAGTAAAACAAGTTGAAGCATTCCAACAGAGGTAACAAATGACTATGGGCTTTAGAATGTGTTTTAAACCCCAGCAAAACCAGAAACACAGCAGATGTTTATACATATAACTGTAAATGAATATCAAAAAAGTCACACAGAATAAGAAATACAGTTTGTTTATGTTTTCATTCTACATATCTGTTACTAATCGTGTGACCAATGGTTGCTGCTTCTTTGGTTTAAAAAAAATAAAAAATACTTGCTCTCATTTTATGGCTTGTTTAGCATCGGTTTTACACAGAGGCCGATCTATCTGTAAACGAAGAAATAATTATTACCGTATTTGCTCAAATGTAAGATGACCCTATAGGAAAATAAAGTTTACTAGTAAATATTAATTCACATGTAAACTGTGTTTTTTTCATATTTAATAAAAGTTGCTTGAAAAAAATGCAGCTATCACTCCACCAGACTTCCTGATGTTTAATGGGGGCAGCCGGCGGATATCTGATCACTGCATGCAGACATCCTCCGATTCTGTCTGACACTTATGCCGGGGCTTCTATGACTGACCCCAGTGTTCCAACATAGAAGCCCAACGGATGTGCTGGGATGCATCGGAGAATGTCTGCGCGCATCACGCACATCCACGAGCTGCATGTGAAGAGGATCCAGGTTCCCTGCAGCTCTAGAGAGGCACCTGGATCCTAGTCTTTAAGTCAGAGCTCTGTTTGAGGTCTGATTGTAAGACAAGCTCAAATATAAGATGAAGGTACTTTTTCAGAGCATTTATTCAAGCAAATACTGTGTCAGTGTCTGAAAGTAAAGAATCTCTATGGGACCCTCTTGATGACGTTATCAATATTTACACATATTGAGGCAGCATTATCCTCGACAGATATAATGTTAATCATCTTGAAATATCATTTGTATGTTTCATGCCATTGTCATTAGCATCTATATGTGACTATACAGCATAAATTCCAAAATATTTCATGTTTTTTTTTTTTGACCTGTACAGTGAGGTAGGTCAGAAATTAATGACTCCAAGTACTAGTGATTTAAGTGTTTTTTAGATTTCCAGATGTACTACTGTAATTGTATAGCTGCATTCATGGCAAATCATAATGATAATAATAATAATAATAAGATACAAATAAGGTAATCAAAGCTTAGCCATACTTCTACTCATTTGGGACATGGATACCTGGAGAGAAACTACTACCCAAAAACACTACATTAAGCATAGAGAAAGAAATGTTATTTCTGCTAAATTAGGTCATTAGTGCAGTTTTGTTTCCTTTGTCTAGTGCTTAGCAACACATTGTTGAGGGGAGACAAAATGTCCCAAGGGCATTGTGAAGGTGTGACCACTAAGAACAGACACATAATGAGAAGCAAACCGCTCATGATATATTTTTTTTGCACCATATTTTGGTCCTTTCCATAGCAATTAATATCAGGCAATGAGGATGAGGAGTGTTGACACAATGGAAATCATTTTAGCAAAGATTTCTAGGTAAACAAGTTGAGTGAAGAAATCAGGTATTTTTAAAGTTGTTGCTCTTTTCCTTTGGACAATGTGGCTTTTTTTCATTGCCCTTATGTGATTTGGACTTAGCAACCACTGACATGACAATCCTTGTTTTTCTAGCTATTTGGCTTCATAGCTGGAGGATATCCTGGAGATTTTTCTACTTGCATATTTATGCTCAATATAAAGTTTTTAAATAGTTCACATTCAAGAAGTTTCTTTTTTTTATAGTTGTTTACGCCATCAGTGGAAAGCATGTTTAAATGAATGAACATTATAATTAATGTGGGGTATTCGGATAGCTGCCCACTGTGGTCTGGTTTATTCCTGTTGTTAGGCAATTAGTCTAGAAAGGATTTTTTTTTCCTCACAGCTCTGAAAAGTGAGGTTTAAAGCATTCGTGGAGGACTCTATGCTGTATTTAGAGGTATGTAGTAATCTCAATATAATATCACTAGGCATGGAGTAGTTTCTTGTTATATAACTATTTGAAATTATTTCAAATAAGACAATATTGTTCAGCCTCTGGGTAGACAAATGTAAGAACAGCAATTGAAATATTATATTTACCATTTTATCAAACCAGAACAATAAATATTTTATTTATTTGCATAATAAGTTATTTGCATCAGCTATACTTTATAATTTTGCATTATTTATACTGGATCATGTATATCATATGTACTTTTAACATTTCTAGTCATATTGTTCATTTAACTCACATAATGCTGCACCTGTGTGTATGTGTGTGCTTTATTTATTCATGTCAGAAAGTAGGGGCAAAACATTTTATAAAAATATAACTGAAAGAAAAATGCATAAACACACTATTTCACAAAAGCATAGATTCCAACAAAAATGAGTTCAAGAATGCATTCCCTTTCTCCAAAGGTTAAGCCCTACCAAGGCTGGCCTTTCGGGTGTGTGACTTCTGCCTACCAGCGCCACTTATTTCAGAGACAATGGCTGGGGAGATCAAAATATCTCTCCTCACTAGCCCTCTTAGTGTGGAAATGCATGCAGTTGGAAGTCGGTGTGCTGCCCAGGCACACGTACATCCTTTCAGGCTGCCTCTCATACTCTCTGCGAGTCTGGGGAATTCAAAGCATCAATAAGGGGCAATGGCAAGACCTGGAGGTTACGTGTAGGCAGCACACATATATCCAGCCGCCCACCACTTGACACGAGGGAAGTCCCCGAATACAATCTGGGTACTGACCCAGCCAACAATAAGTGGCCCCCATGAGTGTGTATTTGGGTGCTGGATGTGGTTCTGTGTGTGCAATCTGGGTGCTGGGCCATGTCTGTGGGTGCAATCTGGTTGCTGGAATATGTCCTGTGAGTGCAATGTGAGTGCTGGGACAAGTTCTGTGTGTGCAATCTGGCTATTGGGCAAGGCCTGTGGATGAAAATGTAGGTGTTGGATTAAGTCTTACGTTTGCAATCTGAGCGCAGGGGCAAGACTTGTTTGTGCAATCTAGGTACTCGGCCAAGTCCTTTGGGTGCAATTTAGGTACTCAGACAAGGCCTGAGGGTGACATTTAGATGCTCTGGCAAGATCGATGGGTGAAATCTAGGTGCTCGGTAAGTATTGTGTGTGCAGTTTTGGTGATCTAGCAAGTTCTGCTAGATCAAATTCTGGAGGACGACACAGTGTCTGTACAACTGAAATGTATTATTCTTTTGATGTGACATAGCAGTGTAACCATACTAATAAAGGCATATCAACACAGGCCGGTGCAAGGATTTTCGTCTACTCAGGCGAAGGTGCATTTTGGTGCCCCCCTCCTCTGACCCGCCACGCCTCCCACACCATTAACCCTCCATACATTATAAATATATACATTATAAATATATATATATATATATATATATATATATATATATATATATATATAATGCATAGTGTAAAAAATAAATACATCTAAATATTCAACTCGCATGCTCTAAATGTGTCACACATTGAAACCCTTAAACACAAACACACCCTTGCAGTCACACACAGAGGCACAGTTACCACTTACACACACCCTTACACAGACACACAGACACAGTGACACAATTACACACACCCTTACACAGACACAGTGACACACTATTTTGCCACTCAATATGCCAGTATTTAGCCATTCAATATGCCAGTATTTTGCCCCTCAATATGCCATTTAACATGCCAGTATTTTCCCCTCATTATGCCATTCTTTTGCCATTTAATATGCCAATATTTTGCCCCTCAATATGCAATTTAATATGTGAGAAGTTTGCCCCCCCCCCCATATGCCAGGATTTTGCCCCTCCAATATGCCAGGATTTTGCACCTCCAATATGCTAGGATTTTGCTCCTCCAATATGCCATTTAATATCCCCCCCCAGTACTAACCTCCGTCCTGCACTGTCTCCTGGTGTTCTGTTGTGCAGGTCTGTGGCTGTGAGGGCAGCGTTGAGCGCTCCCCTACAGCCTCGCGGCTTCAATAAAGTTTGTTGAAAAAAAAGGTTTAAAACAAACTTTATTTAAGCTGCGCAGTTGGAGGTTGAAGTAAGCACACACCCAAGGCCCCCCCCCCCCCCCCGCTTGGGGCTGTCTTATGGTAGCGCCGGCCCTGTATCAACAGACAAGCAATATAAATGTTCCTGATTTCTGTAAAGCACTCCCAAAGGAAGTCAAGAGCTAAATTTATTTATTTATTATTATGTATTACCCCGTATATAAAGTATAAGGCAGAAGTACTGGGTGCATTGGTAAGTCCTGGGGGGTGCAATTGTTTATTATGTAGCAATAAAGGTGAAAGGTGAGCAAATGAATTGGAATGCAAAAGAACAGAGGAAGGAAATGCATTCTTCAATACTATTTTTATTAGTATGAACAACAGTTTACATGGACAGGATTATATACTATTAAAACTTTTTTTAAATTGTAGTGTAGCCTTATATTTAGGCTTTTTCATTTTTTTCATAAATTAAGATTCAAAGTTTAGGGGGAGGTCGTCTTTATTCGCGCAAAACACAGTAGTATACTGCATGAAAGCTGGTAGATTGATTCATTACACCTATAGTATTTATGTAAACAGTGAATCACAGATCTGTAACTGCTTTGTAAGGAATATATGCAAATATAATTATACAATAATATTTACATGTACTAGCAAATAGGGAACTGTGGCCATATTGTAGATATAAAGAACACAGAAAAGCAAGGAGATAGCATAAAAAATATCCTTTTGTTGTGGTAGTTTTTCTTCTTTTAAATATTTTACTGTGTTGTTTCCATTCATGCATTTAAATGTTTCTATCATATTATTTTTGTCCTGTCTTCCTTCCAAACTAACAATAAAACACAATTGTAATTTGAAAAATACTATGCACCTACATTTGCAAGCAAACATCTCTGCGTCAACCCCCATGTATTTTATATAAGCTTGGAAAAAAGCTAAGTGGAAAAATGGTGTTGCACACAAAACAAATCAATACTTCAATCAATTGTATGTGGACAAACTATGCATGCCCCAACAGCTGCTTAAATCAACATTTTAACAAATGTAGACTTTATCTTTTATTGTCTCATAATAAGTGTCCATTTTTTCCATGGGGAAATGTCCATGGGGTAAACTGGTGCTAACTTTTATGAGAGGACACTTCTGGAAATACTTTAAAAGAAAGAATGATTGAAATCGTTTATAAACAATTAATGCAAGTGGCAGTGTGTTCACATGATATATATGTTCACATATATATAAATTACAATACTGAAAATATTGATCCCTCCCTCCTGACTCACTAACTTTTTGGCCTGAGGAGGGTATTGCCTCCTGCAAACCTGCACGGGTGTACTCCCCAACCTCCGAAGTGTAATTGTTGCATCAGGGCTATATTAAATAAATTTAAAAAAAATGTGTATTTCTGTTAAAAAGCAATCCCAATGGTATATAACATTTTTAAATGTGATAGTTATATTCTGAAACAACAAAACTGTCATAAGCTATTTACAAACATTCTATAAGTGTGGTCTGAAAGGAGGTCTATTTATAAATGTGTACCTTGCAGTGCAGTATGGGAATGCAATCAGTTATACACCCTAAATATACCTGTTTGGATGCATTCGTATATTCTTTATTCAGCTCATCCAAATGTCTTGAAATTGTGTTCCATATGAAAGCAGCATTTTCTGGGAGAATGTGAAAAATGCAATCCTATATACACATGAGGACACTTTAAGCTCAACAAATCTGGCCAATCAAAATTACTGAGTGCACTGCATCTCTGCAGTGAAGGGAAGCAACGAAACAAGCTGTCATTCTGCTAAAGCAGACCCAACAACCAGCTCCACTTCAACAAGCACTGCTGCCTTCCTCTAAAAAGACAGGATCTCGCTGATGTCTCCAGAGAGCTGCAGCCTTCAGTATGTTAAATTACTTTCATCATGTATTTTCAGATGCTTATTGATTTCGCAGTAGGAAGACCGAACGACTGCAGCAGCCTTTAAGCAGCTATGCACGCTCTGTATGTTAGCATTATGCTGAAACAATGGCTCAGCATAAGAACATCTTTTCATTAAGGTCATTTTCTGGAGAGATATTTAGCACCTGGTTTGCAATGTACTCTGGTTACAAGTGAAGAAGATGAAGCTATCAGGATTGGAAGCGCTTCAGAGGGGATTTATGATCTTCAGTAGAGGTAAGATATTCTATGTACTTTTATGCAGGGCACAGCGTCCCTATAGAATGCAATGTACGCTTAATTGTTCATTTCTTGTGGCCGGAAGATTTATTTGAATGAAAATATCAAAATGTGTGTGTTTGTCATGCTTCTGAAGCAGTATCTTCTAGCTACAGTGCACATCAAGAACAAATTAATTCACACACTGTAGATAAAAATAATCACCAACTGCATACACATTAGTTAACTGATGCAAAGCATTCTCACTTTCAGTCTAATATTGCTGTATGCACTCGGTTTGTCTTACATCAATAGGAATTTGAATTATTCCAGCACATTTTTTTTGGTCATATTTACTTAGCAAATGCAGGTGTTGGATGTAGACGTGAAAGAACTTATTTGCATTGCATCCACCAAGATAAACCAAAAGCAAATCAACGTATTGTGCATAATTCAAAGCAGAATACGCACAAGTTCCATTAATTTCACACATAATCATGGCATACAGAGGATGTCACCATATCTGCTACAAACTACTTGCTAGCAACCTGTGAATGCAGTCTGGGATGTTGGTAGTCCAGTCATAGCAGTGGATACATCAAGAAACAGGTAATAGCAAAGCAAATCTTCATTACCTTCAAGGAAATTACTAATGCTATTTTTTACTGATAAATGCAGAAGAAAATAAATATTGCTGGCCTATCTGTGATTGTGTGTCTAGAGAACAGTAAGATTGTATTATTTCTATGCATTTAATTATTGTTCACACACACATATATATACATATTTATATATATATTTCTATTTGTACACAAACATATGATCGTATCCATGTAGAACTGAGCACGACACACATACAGGTAGATAGTATATATGGATATTTTAAACAGAATATAAACATATAATAGACACACACACGCAGATACATATATATACACATATATTAGATGCTTTACAAAAAAATAAATCTTTTATTTAAAAACGCTAGGCTCACCTACAGGTGACTTGTTTTTCATTTTAAGGTCATACAGCTAGAGCTTGAGTTCTGCTACTTCCATTCTGAAGGATGGATTAAGTGTGGTATCGGTGAGCATACTGGCCAGTGAGTTGGACTTTACTTAGACTCTACATTTCAAGACACAAGAGGATTAGTCATGGAGCAAGCCTGTATTACAGTAACATAACGAGAAGACTAGCATCTATTCAAGAATTGCCACTATCCTGACACATTGTTTGCCGATGTGTGTTTAGAAACAAAATGGTGAGCATCATATAAAATATTAGCATTCTTGAAAATTGGATACTAAAACAAGTAGAAGGCGTTCAACAAAATGGATAAAATGTCAGATGTCCATGAAAAGGATGAGTGTGGCATTATGTCTACAACCGACTGCAATCAATAATTAATGGTCACACGTTCTAGTTAATAGTGTGCTCATAATGAAATGGATGGATATTAGCCTCACCTATGGTTTCCTCTACAGCACCAACACTGGATTTTACAAAATGTTTTCTGTGACAAGATCGTGACCTTAGACAAATATGCACCATAATACTGAATCAAGCAACTAATTCTTGACCCTGCCTCTAGGGAACAATTACCTAAGGTGAAACAAAAAAAAAAGCAATTTAAATACAAGAGAATACAAACTTGCAGGATAACCAACAACAAGGTCCACCTTTCTGTCCAAGTTATGTGCTATATAAGGGAGACATATAGATTCCTCCCCTGCTGTAAAATTCATCTATGCAACGTCTCTGTAGCTTTCTGAGAATGTGACAATGACATCATGTTTCAAATTCTGCAAAGATGCTTCAGTGAACTAAAAGTCCCTTACGGCAGAAAGAAACAGGTAGGTGTTTAACTGCATGATGCCAACGTCTGCCACATCGCTTCACTGCTTAATTGCACAGTGGCTCTGCTTTCCGCATGCTATAACGTGCTGCAGTTCCCTTCAAAGCCGAAGCACTTGCCAAATGCACGTTAATAGATTGAGGTTTTGCGAAGATGCATTTTGTTAATTAACTCTCTCTCGACATGTGTTCTGAAGTCACAGGAAATGTAGAGAGTGACACAGGCCTGATGTTTTTCTTTTTTTTGGCAGGTTTCATATTTTCCATTTCCTTCAGAATTTCAGGTAAATGTTGAAACAGCAGACACTCTTATACATCCAATATGGAATACAAACTATGTGATCTGTTATTTAAAACACATTTTGACAAGTTGTATATATTTTACCCGCGGAGCCAACCACTTACCATAAAAAGCAAGACCGTATAGTGAAACCGTAACAATTGTTTATGGGGTTTTTTTTGTTTGGTATAAAGAATAAAACACACACAGATTAGAATAGACACAATTTTTTGTCCCACAGTAAGACTATTTTAATATATTTTACCATGATGAGCAACTCTAAATTTTAGTTGTAGTACTGAAGTGAAGTTGCACACAAAACACAGTACTGAATATGGGTTCGCTAAAGAGGATTTCTGTTTAAAGCTAACAGTATTACACAGACTAAATCTGTTTTTAATCTCCTTCTGGCCCTGCAAAATTTCACTTTGTGTGAGATATACTGAGAGGTGACATTATATTGCAGACAGAAAAAAAACAAGATCCCTGGTCTGGGAATACAATTTGATCTACGAAGAGTATATAAAGATACTCTGTCAAACTGGATGTCATATCAATATTCCGGCCTGTCCAAATATCGCAATATGAAAAACGAAAATCTATTCACTAACAAAATCTAAAAACACCCAGCAGTTGGGGGGGGGGGGATTGCGGGGGACAGTATAAAAAAAATAAATCAATACAACACAAAGCTATAAGAAGTTGGATGTGCTTGGTGCTCTGGCCCTGAAGGCCACTGAAAAATGAAAACATATTCACTAACAAAATCTGAATAACCATAGTACTTGACGTATGGTCAACACTCTATCACTCTGTTGCATTTTACGTACAAAATACAAGATTTACAAATGCATTCGAGATGGGAGTAATTTCTGTAATCATAATGGTTTTGTTTGTTCAAAGTCAACCAAAAAGAGAATTGGTTATGATTTATCGTAAATGCAATTTTACATAAGTGTTTAGTTTGATATCACTACATGAGATAAACCAATTTTATTGATCTACCAATTCAGCATTCTGGCAAAAAAAAAAAACACAATTATTGCAAATAGTATTTAAAAACTAATTTATCAGTTCAGTGGAAATAAACTCTAAACGGGTATCTAATAAATATAACAGTCAACATACCATGACAAATATCAAAATAGAACCTCCCATCAAACAGATTTGACTAAAATGTATATGTTAGGTAGTTATAGAGCCATCTTAAATAATGATGATATTTTTAAATTCCCTTCCTCATTAGTTTGCAGTTGAAAAACCTAGAATTCCCCCCCAAATTTAGCAAATGATAAAAAGAAAACAACATAGCTCCCTACATTTTGTTGCACATATACAAACCCAAGCAAGTACAAAAGGATTTTGACGATACACCACATAATAACACTTAGGTGCATGTGAATGGTCCAATTTAATGTAAAGGTACTATCATTTAAAAAAAAAAATATTGTATATGGAAAAAACATAACCATTTACCATAAATTAAATTGGTCATTTCACTTAAATAGAAATCTACTAATATCCTAGACCACAATAAAGCTTCTAATATTACTACTTCATAAACAATATAAACATACAATATAGAACGTTAACATGGTCTTTTTGCTGTGAAACGTACAATATAGAACGTTAACATGTTTTTTTTGCTGTGAAAGGCTAATAAAATGATGTGTTCATCTGATAAAAGGTTGTGCATGCTCTTTGTGTCTTCTTGCAATCAAACAATATTTCAAATGATAATTCCCCATATGCTGTAAAAATCTTTTTAATTTAATAATTAGTGTTCAGTTGGTAAATGAGGCAACCATGTCCTTGGAACTCAAAGGCTTTGAGACTTTAAACACTATGACAAACATTACGTACTTAGTAACAGAAACGTATAATAAAACCAACTAATGTTATTAGAAACTCATCATAAATTATATTGTTTCATATATGTAGATTAAGTTATTTTTGTGACTACTGCACTAGATAAAAAGATTTGCTGTACATTTACAGTGTAGAAATTGCCATTGGAAAAAGTATATTTTATACAGGCCAAGAGAAATTCATTTCTTGTCCATCCAAACAGCTATTGATATTATCTACTGTGTTTGATAATTACTTATACAAACATGTAATTTCTATTGCATTTAAGATTACCATCTGTTTTGTCAATACACCATTAACAAACCCTAGAGCTATGCTTTATTTGCCTTAACAGTTATTTTTGCTCAAAGTATAAATAAGTCTCTCGTGCCAATTACATTGAATAAGTGGGGCTACTTTATCCTAATGCAATCTTTCATAACAAACAGCAGTACAGAAAAACCATATTTCATTTTGATGCAATAAATAATGCTGCACGGTGGAGACAAATACAGAGATCTTCGTTTCCATGTAGAGTGGAGGAGATTTCAAAAGTGTTCCAATTGCATGAAAATCTATACCTGAATATGTATTATATTGTTACAGCCAGACAAAAAAAGATGATATGCTACTTTTATTCACACATATAAAAGCTATTGATCTATACGTATACCGAAGCAGTGTTTATGTATACAACTTTCCCTGTGTCTTCCATGTTGTTTAAGACATCTGTCTGGCCTGCCATCAATCATAACCTACCTGTATTTTCTAATTTTACATGGAAAAGATTTTATGCTCCTTAAAATGCTAATTTCAACAAACCTTGTAATAACAGAATATAGTGGTATTTAAGCATTAGGCCAGTGTGGCCATAGAAAAAGAGTATTTCATCCAGAGCAGTAAATCTAATTTTTGCTTTTTATCTTTAGGATTCACACCACCTGATTCAAAAGGATGTGTTTCACTTTCTTCCTGGACACCACCATGCAGTCTGAAATTAATATAACAGTTCGAGATGATATTTATGACATCAGTGCCAATATGTACCGACCACTGTCGTACCCACTTAGCTTCCAGATCTCCCTCACGTGCTTTCTTATGCTGGAAATCGTTTTGGGCCTTGGCAGCAACCTCACCGTACTGGTTCTCTACTGCATGAAATCCAACTTAATCAACTCCGTTAGCAACATTATTACTATGAATCTCCATGTGCTTGATGTAATAATATGTGTGGGTTGTATACCTCTTACTATTGTCATCCTGCTGCTACCGCTGGACAGTAACAATGCATTGATTTGCTGCTTCCATGAAGCTTGTGTATCTTTTGCAAGCGTTTCCACTGCAGTTAATGTGTTTGCCATTACACTGGACCGTTATGATATATCTGTTAAACCTGCAAACAGAATTCTGACCATGGGCCGGGCTGTTATACTGATGACGTCAACATGGGTTGTTTCCTTCCTTTCCTTCTTAATTCCATTTATTGAGGTCAGTTTTTTCAGTTTTCAAAGTGAGAACACTTGGGAGAACAAGACACTTTTGTGTGTGAGTTCAAATGAATACCATACGGAACTTGGGATGTATTACCATCTTCTGGTGCAGATTCCAATCTTTTTTTTCACCATCGTTGTGATGTTAATCACTTATAGTAAGATACTTCAGGCTCTCAACATACGAATAGGCACAAGGTTCTCAACAGGCCAAAAGAAAAAAGCAAGAAAGAAAAAGACAATTTCATTGGCTGCACAGCATGAGACGACGGACGTCTCACAAAGCAGTGGTGGCCGAAATGTGGTGCTTGGTGTAAGGACTTCAGTGTCTGTGATTATTGCTCTCCGTCGTGCTGTCAAAAGACACAGAGAGAGACGGGAGCGGCAAAAACGAGTCTTCAGAATGTCACTATTGATTATTTCAACCTTCTTATTTTGTTGGACACCTATATCTATTTTAAACACTACAATTTTATGTCTTGGCCCAAGTGACCTTTTGGTAAAACTCCGACTGTGCTTTCTAGTGATGGCCTATGGAACCACAATATTTCATCCACTGCTCTACGCATTTACCAGGCAAAAATTTCAAAAGGTCCTAAAAAGTAAAATGAAAAAAAGGGTTGTTTCTATTGTGGAAGCAGACCCCATGCCTAACAATGCTGTAATACACAACTCATGGATCGAGCCAAAAAGGAATAAAAATCTTACAACGGATGACAGCGAAGCTCGACAGAAATGCTTAGCACCTCAACTTGCTACTGACTAGGTTACTGTTACGTCTTCTTGCTATTCTGTGAAACAGGAAGACAGGTATGAATGGTCATACTGCCATCCAATCAATTGTTTTTAATTATTTTTAAAAGGTTTATTACACTGTACATTTTCAATACATTGTATTTAGGTTAGATGTTCAATTTCCACATTAACTATTGTACATGGTGCATGGCAGTTTGTTAAAGTAATGTGTATACTTTGTCAATATTCTGTTAACAGAGAGACATTTACGTATATATCATTTTCTAAGAAAACAAAAGGAAAAAAACTTAATGAAAATAAAATATCTTTTCAAAATTAAAATGTTTTTCAAAAAAAAAATATAGCTTTTTTTATATATATTTTGCTGCATCATTAGGACGTTGAGGCGATCTGTTAACTTTCATATGTGTACAATGATTAAGAAAGTATCACTTTGTTCGTTCAATTTTCATTATAATGCGAAATGAAAGACACCTGGCGATTAGATGTGGTACTACCTGAAAGCAATGCTGTTAATTAAAGTGTTGAGAAGTGGTAAAATTGGGTCACCTTTAGTGTGCAAGAAAATAAGTATACAAGAAAACAATTACATTATATAACATCCATCACAGAAATCTCAAAATCGCTGGAGATGGTAATTTAACAAAAGTGAAATAACTTTGAACACTGCGGGATTAGACATGTGACCAACCGGGACAAGCTTTGGGAACATGACGGCGTTAAAGAACAACATATGACATACGGGTCTTTTAAAAATTAATCTGGCTATATGACAAAATTCCCAAAATGTTTATATTTTGTATGGTCTAACAAAGCAGACAAGAGGCCTTCAGTGAAACCTCTTATAAATATTATATTGGACAACTATTTGTATGTGAGTATTAAACCTACATGTAATCCGCTGAATATATAAGGACAAAAATACTGACAGAACCGTAACTGCTATTTATTCACACAATATATTTTTTACATATATAAGTTAGTGGGTGTGTAAAAGTATACATTTACACGTGTATGTAGACTACTCTCGGATACATTGTTTTTTTTATCTATCAGTGACAAATCCATAACAATTACATGAAATGCAATTAGCAGCCATGTGTTACTCTTGTCTGTGTACAATTTTAGTTTGCTACAGGCTAATTATACAAGAGTATTCCTTTGTCTCTGAAAGAGGGAAATCTTTTAGACAATCAACAGGGTTTGTTCACGGTATAGTGCACCTGCTTTTAAGCTAACCTTTTCTTCCTTTTTCTTAGTGCTCCAGGTAAATACTAACTTTAAAACGTGCCTAAGGGGTAGGGTAACCTCTATTTTATGGCAGCAACAAACATACAGGTGATGCTTAAAATAGGTTATGTTCTATTTCTTGGTATAAACACACAAAATATATTGTCTTTACCGACATGCTGTATATTCTTTGGGCATCTTTGCTAGTCATATTTTATTAATTTAGTACACAGTTTTCTCTGCAACCATCACTCTTTCAGAGCCATTAAATTCTCCAGAATTTTTCAATGAACAAACCAAATTGTACAAATTTTAGTATAGTAATTTAGACTAGGGGGTAAAAGCAAATTAAACCTTTTACATGTCCCTGATGCTGCTAGTAATCCAAAACTTGCTCCAACTTTACTTCAAAAGGGAAAAAGTATCTTTCTTGATGCCTTCCTTCTTGGATCAACAAACTAATAAATCTAAGAATGGTTAATTTAAGATGTGTTTTACTAAAAAAGCATCCGGAACTAAAAAGGTATGGATTGTTTCTATTAGCATATCCTCACCATTCAAAAAAAGTTACAAAAATGTACTATTCCTAAATTTAGAAACCCATTCAACCGTTGTATGTGGAGTCTACCTTGTACAAGGCTTAATGGATGCTCTATTTTTTAAACACTTTAATAGAATATTGTTTGTATATACTCTGTATATATCGGTTTAATGCACTGTATCTGTAGTGCATACAAATTCAACTTCTGCAGCCTTTCTTCTCCTTATTGATGGTGAACACTGCCATTTTACTTTCAACTCCCCAAACAATTTCTTGGAGAACTAGGGCTTAAAATGAAAACGCATACGCAAGATGAGGTCTTACTAATCGTTTGTAAATAAGCAGTTATGTGTTGCTCCTGAGAGGCAATATCCGTTTTTATACATCAGAAAATCTTATTAGCCCTTATAGTAGCAGATTGACATGGCTTTCTTTAGAATTCTATGAGCACTCCATGAGATAACAAGAAAATACAAGAGTAATTCACAGGTAATCTTTCTTCCATGCACGCCAAACTCTGTGCAAATTCTAGAAAATACCCATAATTTCTAACGCATACTCCAGACAGCCATGTAAGCATTTAAAAACATTTGTATTGTCTTTAATAAGTCATTTAGAATAAAACAAATTCTAAAATTCAATGCTCCTAGACAATAGTGACAACAGAGGAGAAAAAAAGAAGATCAGAGGAATTTGGGGCAAAACTAGGGACACTTGGGAGATACAATATTAACATAATTACAGAGTCTGTTAACAGTAACCATGGCAACTCTCCCTGCAATGCTCAGTGCATCTAACAAATGAGGATGCTCCTAAATTCTCTCAAGAAGCTATCACCAAAATGATTCTTGAGAAATCAAATCTATCCTGCAATCTTCAGGCCTATCAAACTTCCCATACACAAAAGAACCTAGAAGACTGTACCCTATTTCACGATTCCAAGACATGAACTTGAAGAAATGCTGGCTAAGGTCTGGGATAACATTCCAACATCTCCTGGAAAATGGCAGAAATATATTCCCCTAAATCTATCTGCAGCATTTTTAAACCAATGGCAACACAATGGTAACTAAACACATGAAGGAAGTGACCAGGTATCGGAACTTTGCAATTAGATGTGTAATTGCTGAAAGATCTTATATAGGTTTATTAAAATGCCATGCAGCTTCCACAAAGGATCACCCAACTTGTTCAATATCTTCATCAAAGTATTCCCATCCAATCAAGGGGATTGCTCCTATATGCAGGGGACATACACAGTCACCATTCAAACGGACAAATTACTCCAACTCGACCATCATAAACTGGGAAATGGAGGTCACTCTTTCAAACCTACCATCTTAACATGTAAACAACTCTACAGTAATCATGGACAACAGGCTATACTGACACTCCAGATGGAAGACACAGTGAAAACTGCACTGTAAATGTATGGTAAGGATGGTACGTGGAATAACACACCTAAGCAGACATCAGTGGTCCTACAGAATCTGGATTACAACAATACCCTCTATGTGAGCATGCCAGACAGCCCATTTTCTAAATTTAGACAATCCAGAACAATGTAACTAGAATCATCTCTTTCAAATGTAAATTTGATTACAATGAATACAACTAAAGCAAGAATTCATGTGTACTTCATAATACGGTGTAAAATACACTATACAAAAATGTCTCATTATATGTATATCTTACCTCGACGAACAAGTCATCCTCAACTTCCATTAGAACACGTACCCATAGCTCAAAGAAGAAAGAGGAGACTGATATACACTGTACAGTCCTTCCTCCATCTACCAGAGAAGCAGTCAACCACTCCACTTTCATCCAGAGAATAAAGAATTCACTCTTTGACATGGCATTTTCCCAATTAAACTATAACCTCCCATGAGTAAGATGATTTGACTTCCAATGGCTCTAGCCAACAACCCAATTTTGACATCTCAATAATACCTCCGTCACCTTTACCTGGCAGGCTCCTCTTACACTAGGCGGGTATTGCAATATACGTGCTGCGATCATGTTTCTCTCACAATGCTCTGCCCCCCCATGCTTCTTCGTGTATATGCTGCCCTGTTTTTCAAGGTAAGTGTCACGTCTTTATGTATTATAGGATGCCATGTATACAGCCCAAAAGAATAGTTCATATGTGGAATTTTCTCTTGACTTCAGAGGTGCCATAAAAATCTGGCACTGCATGTCAATTATAAAGGAGTTACTGTTGGCAAAGCTGATTGAAGCACCCGTCATGCCTTTCCACAAACTACTTATATGGCTGCTGGCTATCTAGCCTTTACCTGCAGTATTTTGGTGCAATACACACTCAGACTTAAAGGGCCACTCAAACAAAAAGTTATTCTTTATTTGATTATTTGTACCCTAACCATCCATCTCCCTTAATCACATATTCTGAATTGCAACTGTTTTCTTGCTATTAACCTGAATAGATCTTACCTTAACTCTAACTGCTGTCATTTACAAGGCAGAGCGGTCCCTTAATTATGAGATAGAGCTTTTCATTTAAAAATTGGTGAAGCAGAGGCATTATTTAGCTTGCCATTTTTATATGTTGCTCAATGTGCCTTCAATGACTTGCTAGCCAGTTACAAACTGCCACTCTGTTTTTGCAAAGGTATTGTTTAACCCTAAGAGATTATGCAACCTTTGAACCTCAAAGTATTAACCCATGGATTTGAATGCTAAATAATACATTTCCTGTATGGTAAACATACACTAATATGTAAATTACGTATGTAATTATTATTTAAATTTGATTATATTTTGCCTGCATAGAACTCCATAAACCATGGAATAACAATATATTCAGTAGCAACCATAAATTGGAAAGATTACAGAGTTCAAGGCATCTGCAGCTTGATCTATCGCATTAGTAGGAACTACAGTTGTCCCACCTTCTCATGAACCACAAAAGCCCTCACACTATGCGGAAACTAATATTTAAGAAAAAAAGGTCAAAAGGTTATTTTCCCCCAAAAACCTAGTAAAGATATGTACTTATGCATTTCTATTAACTGTAAAGTGTTTTTACAATATAAAATTTAAATGAGTATTTCATAATAAATAACTAAATACAAAATATTATAAAATATACATAACCATGTTAATGTGAAAACATCTGATTGGTGTAACTAAAAACTGAGGTACACACGAGCTCAGAAAACTGCAGTCTACTACTTAAACAGATGAAGTTGAAATAGATACATATAACCTGTCCAAAATGGACCTCTATAGCACTTTAAAGGTGCTGTTCCACATAGACTTATTTTAAAATCATTAAGTATTCCCTTCATTGTGTACTTTTCCTGCCTGTGTATGTGTCTTATATAAGCTCAGTCTTTTTTGTTTATGGTTAGCCATCCTCTAGATTGTAAGCTTGCAAGCAGGGTTCTCTACCTTATGTACCCGTTTAATTTGTCTAACTTAGTATGTAGTTCCCTTCTATGCTCTATACCTTGCGCTACGTAAATTGTTGGCACGGTATAAGTAAATGTTAATGTAATGTAAATTATCTTTCAATTTGGATTAACTTTTGCTTTTTTGTCAGGATCAGAAAATGTAGTCACTGTAGCTCCCAAAGCCCCTGTGGTTCCTGACCATTTTGGACATCACAGGGGAGTGTATGTGAGAAGTTGTACTAACACAAGCACTGTTTGGAAAAGGAGGCTGTAGGGTCCTAAATCTCCCCATCTACATTTTTTTTACCTTGCTCTCTGTCCCACAAGGCAGCCTGATGGCCTTGCAATATAGGTGTTTAAAATCTGGAAAGACATGCCCCAGACTGCTTACTAAGAAAATAAAATCTTAAAACATAAGGTCTTCAATCATATGCTTATCATCACCGTGTGATGAGCCTGTGTTATGCGTGTAATAAGGTGTGATGTGCATGTGTTCTGCTTGCAAAATGGTGTGATGTGCCTTTACATTACATTACATTACAAATGCGTGTATATATAGAGAGTGATGGATAGATAGACATCACCACAGCACAGGTGCTTCACACCATATCAAAGAAACATAGAATGTGTCGGCAGATAAGAACCATTCGTTCCATCTAGTCTGCCCAATTTTCTTAATACTTTTACTATTAGTCCCCAGTTCCCTATCTTATAGCTAGGATAGCCTTGTGCCTATCCCACATTTGTGTAAATATATATTGATATCATTTGCAGCTGATTTCACAGTTTAATCTCATCAGTGATGTCACAGATAAAGAAGGTCTTTGGGAGACCAACAGGACTCCGTTGATAAGAAACTCCATGAACTTTCTAAATGTTTTATTCATTTTATATGGGACAGGGAGCGTTAGGAAACAAAAATAAATTGCTGGATCTGTTTCTTTAGCTTCCCTTTACACAATGGTGCACTTGAATGGGAGCCATGCTACGTGGAACAGCACCTTTAAGCCCTTAGTGACCTGACTGTTTTAAAATTTCCTAACCATACTCTCCTACAGTGAACTTTTGACCCTAACCCCAATTCTAAACCATCTGTAACCTCAACCCTAGATCTACTGTTTTTATTGTTTGATATATGTATAAATTTCATGTTTATCATTCCAGTATAAGTATTAAGTTACTCTGTTACTCTACTGAAATCGTATATATTTGCCTTGATTGCCTTAACAAAACATATTAAATGGGTCTTTTATTGATTCCCTTCCTTCTTTTTTTCTATTTTTACCTCATTTTGTCTGTAGGATCATATGCTTGCTTGACTCAATTACTACCTCTGAAGAAGTCTAATGGCAAAACTCTTTCATGCCCTCAAGTATTTTGTGTTTCAACAAGCTGTTAAAGCACACTCTTCCAGTTGTTTTATATGCTAATGTATCATATGCTATCATATAAATTAAAATTGTATTCTCATTGATACACAAAACTTCATTTTTTTTTTAAGTCCTACACCATTTATGTAATTTGCTGTATTCTCTTTTGATCATAGGGAGCGGTTGTTTTTGTGTTTCTAGCAGCCCCCTGCATTTCTCTCTCTATTCCCTATTTGCACACGTATTTATTTTTTTTATTCTTTTTATCGCATTTCTTCAAATAACAGGTGAATCAGATTGAAAAAATATAGAGGAGGAAAGAAGAAGTGAAAAATCAAATAATGACATGACTTATTGTTAAATATTTCTACAGTTTTTCACATGACTAAAAGACTGTAAACATCTGAAGTTACATAAAGTCTGCTATTAGTTATAGACCTTGTAATGTTTTTGATGGTTTGAGCCAAGGGTCCCAAGGTACAAGTAAGTCTGAAATTGGCCTTTTTTATGACATGTAACTGAAGAGATCAGCATTCATATATTTTACATTCATGAATTAGGGTGGTTTAGAGTCTGCCCATCTTGCATAAAACATTACAGTTATCAAGAAGCTCAATTGTGGAGGGTTTTTCCAGTTCTAGTCATGATATACTGGATACAGCAGCTGCCTCCAGAGGGCCTCTGTATGTAGCTGGGCAAACCTGGAGACTCAAGGTACAAGAGAAGTGCAGTTACCCAGAACAAAGCCCTGTCTCCACTCCTGCACCCTAACTCCTCAACTCGTAATTCCTCAACACCTAGACTCTGTGCATTACAGCGATATGCCAGGGTTCTCCCTTTCAATTTTTGTACTATTATCTGGAATTGTGGTAAATAATTTCAGGAGAATATGGTGCTCCAGCAAATAATTTCAGGGAAATCTGGTGATTTCACAATTAATTTTGGGCTATCTGGTGGTTTGCCGGTTAATTTGCCAGAATCTAGTACTGTGACAATTTGCTGTCCCACAGCACATAAAACTAATAGAAATGTGTGCTATGTGAGTATATCAAAGAGCTCCACAGTAATAATACACCAGGGCTTGAATTTGTTTTTTTTAATTTTAGGAGCAAGCAAAAAGGTTTAGAAGCCAGACAATAGCACATACACAAAATCATGCACCCACATAGTCACACAAACGGTTACACACAAATTCATGCACACAGTCATATAAACATGAGGCAATTACACTGCTCTAATGAAGTGTTTTATGATATCCAAAATCATGTACAAATAATCAACCAATACAGCAACCACAGAGTGTTTTTGTGAGTAGTATTTTACCTTTCTTTTATTTTTGATTATTAAACTGGAGTCGCGCCTCTTTCCTAAATGTGTGTGATGCACTGTGTATATGTGTGTGTGTATATATATATATATATATATATATATATATATATATATATATATACACATACATATATTTGTTTTAAAACTGATGTGGTCAAAGCAAACATTACATTATGACCTAATACACTATAATTTGCAGTTTTAGGAAAGTGCTTTTAAATCACTAATGAAGTAGAGAAAATGTTGGCTTTCTGGCCTACTTATCTCTAGTCGTCAAAAGTGAAAAGAAACATCAACAAGAGTGTTAATCAAATATTAGATAATTACATAACAACCATGTTGGAATACTCAAGGGAAATAGAGTTATGGTTCTTAAAAAGTTAAAATAATGCAAGTAAGACATGTAAAATCAATTAAATATGCAGAAATATTTGAAGGGCACAATGTACAAGTCAGTTTTTATTAAATGATCTTGAATTATCATAGCTGTGATTTTCCATTACATTATGAAATGTAAAGTTGTCAAGTCACAAATATGATTGAATCAGAGAGATGGGCTGGCCGACTCATTCTTTTTAGAAATTTGATTAAGTGATTGCAGCAATACAGTCAAATACGATTTAAAGGGCTCTTCGAGAGCGAAAACTGAAAAAATGCTAAATAATCATAAAGACCATTGAGGACAATACTGAAGTTCCAACTGTAAATCTACATTATGCTAAAAACATTTAAATAAACCCGTAATAATTTAATGTTATACTGCGTAATAAGGTTATGGCAGTGTCTATTTAGATGAATGCACAATCTAAAACCATAACCAGAACAATCCATTGTTAGCACCAATTCAACAAAGCTATAAAATGTGGTGAAAAATTAAGCAGAAATCCTCCCTTTAAATCACTCAAATGTCATCTAATCAGAGTGTTTATGGAGTTTTTTTTTTGTCTTGACAAACAGGATAATTTTCCTGACACATCTGAATGAGCTTGCATTAACCTCTCTTGACTGTAAATTTGTAACCATAGATAAGATGCATCTGTTTAGTGTTGTTAATTATTTTTTGTCTGCAAACCGTCTGCGTTAAAGAGGAACTGTCACATTTCTAATTTGCTTGATTATAAGACTTATAATCGAGGTATTCTTATAATCTGACCTCATACTGAGCAGAGCTGCAGGGGACCTGGATCCCTCTCTCTAACAGCAGGGGATGAGCGCAGATTCCCCCTGCTGCCGGCCGGCATGACCGCCGGGACTTCTATGATGAAGCTGGGTCCTTCCGGCTTGGTCATAAAAGTCCCGGCGGTCGTGCCGGGCGGCAGCAGGGGAGGTCTGCGCTCATCGCGCAGACATCCTCCGCTGCCCCGCTAGCCACCAGGAGAATCGGGCAGCTGGGGGATGTCTGCACATCCTCCATGCTGCCCGACACTTCCGTCTATTATTACGGACCCGCTGTCCGTCATAATAGACGGAGGTGTCGGGCAGCATGGAGGATGTCTGCACGTATCGTGCAGACATCCCCCGGCTGCCCCCACTAGCCACCAGGGAGCAAGAAACAGGTGAGAGGGAGGGGGGGGGGGGGCAGAGTAACAGGGGGGGGGGGGTAGAAAGACAAGGAGGGGGGACAGAGAAACGAGGGGGGGGAGAGACAGAGACAAGGGGAGGGAGGGGGGGCACAGAGAGTAACAAGGGGGGGCAGAGAGAAACAAGGGGAGGGAAGGGGGGAAGAGACAGAGACGAGGGGGGAGACAAAGGGAGGGGGAGAGGGAGACAAAGGGAGGGGGAGAGAGAGACAACACTAAGGGAAAAGCTGGGGGCAAGGGAAAGAGAAAGGCAGCATTGGCACATAAAAGGAAATAAAAACAAGAAATGCATTTTTTGATATCATAATTTTTTATTAAAAAAGCAATTTACATGTGAATATATACAAGTTGAACTTTTTTCCTATAGGGTAGTCTTATATTCAGGCTTTTAGTTTTTTTCCTAATGGAATATCCAAATTTGGGGGGTCGTATTATAATCAGGGTCGTCTTTTAATCGAGCAAATACGGTATTTTTAAAGCCAGCAAATAAAATCATTGTGTTATTTTTTTACATATGGTTTATTCAGTTTTACATATCAGTTTAATATAATTAATGCAATGCTACTCACCTTTCCATCGTATCCCAGGCAACCTCTGTGAACATACACCTAAGATGAATTACCCCTGAAGACAATGTGAACTCATCTAATGCAAACAACCCGAGAAAACAGAGTCTACGTTCATATCAAATAAACAAGTGCAAGGTTCTCTGATATTAGGGGCTTATGTATAAATATTTCTGCGCACAAAGTCAAGGAACTAATAAAAGCTCAAGCGCTATTTGTTCCGCACGATTGTGCCTATTTTATATATGCCAACACTTTAATGTGCGGGAATTGAACCTCCACTAAACACTGTTTTGCCTGTGTCAGTTGACTTTGAATTAAAATGAAAAGTGCACAAAATGCCAATTGAAGGGGCTTGCATTCCAAGTGGCCTGTGCAGAAAAAACAATTAATGGTAGAAAAAAAAAATATCATGATTTTGTATGAGATCAGAAAAAAATGTGATAAAAAGGACATAGCCTTTACCTAAAGATCTTTACAATATCTACCTTGTGATTGTGTTGCAATGTTCTGGAAGGTAATAGAAACAGGGTGGGAAAATCATTATAGAAAGTATTCATGTTAATTTTGTATTAGACATCTTAGCAGACTGTTTGATATTACCTAGATTTTTTTTTTTATCATAAACCATTATACAAGCAGCAGCAGCATCATATAAAGTACCTGATGCTTCTCTTAAATATACAAGGATTTGACGGACGCCAGATCAGGGAGATGGTATGTCATGAGATTACACACACAGGCAGGGCCGGTGCAAGGATTTTCGTCTACACAGGCGAAGGTGCATTTTGGTGCCACCCTGCTCTGATCCGCCACGCCTCCCACACCATTAAGCCTCCTTACATTATATATATATATATATATATATATATATGAATAATGTATAGTGTAGAAAATAAATACATCTAAATATTCAACTCGCATGCTCTAAATGTGTCACACATTGAAACCCTTAAACACAAAGACACCCTTGCAGTCACACACACAGACACCCTTACCACTTACACACACACAGTTACACCAATTCACACATAACCTGAGACACACTATTTTGCCACTCAATATGTGAGTATTTAGCCCAGGGGTCCTCAAACTTTTTAAACAGGGGGCCAGTTCACGGTCCCTCAGACCGTTGGAGGGCCGGACTATAGTAAAAACAAAAACTATGAACAAATTCCTATGCACACTGCATATATCTTATTTTGAAGTGAAGAAACAAAATGGGAACAAATACAATATTTAAAATGAAGTAAAGTTAAATCAACAAACTTACCAGTATTTCAATGGGAATATTATGCCAGTCAGAGCCCAGTAATATTATGCCAGTCAGATGCCCAGGAACATTATGCCAGTCAGAGCCCAGTAATATTATGCCAATCAGAGCCCAGTAATATTATGCCATTCAGATGCCCAGGAATATTATGCCATTCAGATGCCCAGGAATATTATGCCAGTCAGATGCCCAGGAACATTATGCCAGTCAGAGCCCAGTAATATTATGCCAGTCAGAGCCCAGGAATAGTGTGCCAGTCAGATGCCCAGGAATATTATGCCAGTCAGATGCCCAGGAACATTATGCCAGTCAGAGCCCAGTAATATTATGCCAGTCAGAGCCCAGGAATAGTGTGCCAGTCAGATGCCCAGGAATATTATGTCAGTCAGAGCCCAGTAATATTGTGCCAGTCAGATGCCCAGGAACATTATGCCAGTCAGAGCACAGTAATATTATGCCATTAAGATGCCCAGGAATATTATGCCAGTCAGATGCCCAGGAATATTATGCCAGTCAGATGCCCAGGAACATTATGCCAGTCAGAGCCCAGTAATATTATGCCAGTCAGAGCCCAGGAATAGTGTGCCAGTCAGATGCCCAGGAATATTAAGCCAGTCAGAGCCCAAGAATATTATGCCATTCAGATGCCCAGGAATATTATGCCAGTCAGATGCCCAGGAATATTAAGCCAGTCAGAGCCCAAGAATATTATGCCATTCAGATGCCCAGGAATATTATGCCAGTCAGATGCCCAGGAATATTATGCCAGTCAGATTCCCAGCATTATTATGCCAGTCAGATGCCTAGGAATATTATGCCAGTCAGATGCCCAGGAATATTATGCCAGTCAGATTCCTAGGAATATTATGCCAGTCAGAGCCCAGGAATATTATGCCAGTCAGAGCCCAGGAATATTATGCTAGTCAGAGCCAGGTAATATTATGCCATTCAGATGCCCAGTAATATAATGCCAGTCAGATGCCCAGGAATATTATGCCACTCGGAGCCCAGTAATATTATGCCAGTCAGAGCCCAGGAATATTGTGCCAGTCAGATGCTCGTTATACCTCCCTCCATGCCGCTGTTCATGTCCGTGGCTGAGAGGGAAGCGCTGTGCGCTCCCTTCAGGCCGTGCGCATTCAATAAAGTGTGTTGAAAAAAAAAGTTTCAACACACTTTATTGAATGCGCACGGCCTGAGGGGAGCGCACAGCGCTTCCCTCTCAGCCACGGACCTGAATAGCAGCATGGAGGTAAGTAAACGGGCCTGGGGGAGCGGGCGATTTTCCCGCCCCCCCATTGGTGCGCCCTAAGGCAGCCGCCTGTGCTGCCTTACGGTAGCGCCGGCCCTGCACACAGGTAGGTGTGTGTCTCCTATTGGCTTGAATATAAGACAACCTCATAACACCCCCCCCCCCCCCGTTTTACTTGTAAATATTCATTTAAACAGTTTCATATTTAATAAAAATTATAACAGACAAAAATGCATTTCTTGTCTTTATTTCCTTTTCTTTGCCAATCTGCCCCCTAGACTAAATCAATGCATCCCCTACACAGCCATCTGCCCCACTTAGACAATGCATCCCATCCACACTCAGCTAATGCATCCCCACAGAACTATCTGCCCCCACTTACCAAATGCATCCCCCACACAACCAATACAGCCCCCTAGACTTGGCCAATGCATCTCCCCAGAGCCATCTGCCCCCCAGAATTTGTCGATGCTGCCCTCAACCGTACCAGCCAATGCTGCTGCTCCCTCCCACCCCACCCTCCACCAATTCTGCTGCTTGTGCCCCCTCCCACCCCCACCAGTGCTGCTGCTTGTGCCCCCTCCCACCCCCACCAATGCTACTGCTTGTGCCCACTCCGATTATTAGACGGAGCTCAAATGTAAGACAAGGGGCATTTTTGAGAGCTTTTTTTTTTAGGGTAGTCTTATATTCAGAGTTTTTCTTTTTTTCCCAAAATTAATATCCAAAGTTTGGGGTGTCATCTTATGTTCAAGGAAATACGGTAATAGGGAATAAAAACTTAAATAAAAGTTGAGGTTAGCAATGGTTTTAAAATCTTAGCTTAATCAATAAATAGATATCAGTTTGGCAGAGCAACCACAAATACTGGAAAGCCTCAGTGTCCAGATTTTCCGAAATATCTCATATTTGTCATTCACAATAACTTTTTATTCACATAGATTTTATTTATTCTTGCAATCGCATCATACCAGGATAGGTAAAATGTATTCCATCTACTAGCTGCATATATTCTTACACACATACATAATGATCTAATTAATTTTAGATTTGGTAGGTTATTAATATTCAGATTGAGTAGAGCATTCCAAGGTGTTAATGTCACTGGGATGGGTACAATACCTTTAATGATGTTATTTAGTTTAGTTCATATTCCTTATATTTTGGGGCATTTCCACCATATAAGAATGTTGTCTCTTCTTTTTACACATCATTTTTTTAAAATAATGTTTGGCACTAAATATGTCCTGTGTAACAGTCGATATGCTTGACCATTGAAAGTGACTGACATTTTGTGGTCTAGTCTGATATTTCTGACCACTTTTCAACTTCTTATCTTTCTGCCATTTATAATACAATAGTTCGGTTTATAGAAAGGCAATAGTATTACATGTTTTCTATAAGCCGAAAGTCTATAAACCAAAGAATACACGAGAGCCCCATTAATAAGAATTTCTTATGAATGGGGCTCTCGTTCGGTTTATAGAAAGCCAATAGTATTACACGTATTCTATGTATTCTATAAGCCGAAAGTCTATAAACCGAAGGTCGTTCGGTTTATAGACTTTCGGTTTATAGAATACATGTAATTCTATGTATTCTATAAGCCGAAAGTCTATAAACCGAAAGTCGTTTGGTTTATAGACTTTCGGTTTATAGAATACATAAAATTACATGTATTCTATAAACCAAAAGTCTATAAACGAACAACCTTCGGTTTATAGACTTTCGGCTTATAGAATACGTGTAATACTATTGCCTTTCTATAAACCGAACGAGAGCCCCATTCATAAGAATTTCTTATTAATGGGGCTCTCGTTCGGTTTATAGAAAGCCAATAGTATTACACATATTCTATAAGACGAACGAATAAAACAAAAATAATGAACGAATTTCGTCTAAAACGAATGCAGTAATGAACGAAATTCGTTTTAGACTAAATAAATAAAATTTTCGTCCGAATGGACGAAAACGAAACGAAAATTTTAGTTTTGCACATGTCTAGTGTCAAGATGTTTACTATTTACAGGTATAAATGTTAAAAGGGGTGACACTACTTCTTAGCAGTATTTATTTTTAGGAATATTTGATTTTGAACCAAGTGTACTCTTGGAAGCCACAATAAAGAACTAAAATTGTTTCTATTACAGCAACTATATTCATGTCCTTCCCATTTTGGAGTGTGTATTGTTATATGATCTATATTATGTCTTACATTCGAGGTCTTCTTATAATCTGACCTCAAATTGAGGTAAGATTATAAGACATGGATCCAGGTCCCCAGCAGAGCTGCAGACCTGGATCCCCCTCTCTAACAGCAGGGGATGTCTGCGCAATGAGCGCAGACTCCCCTGCTTCCGCCCGGCACGACCGCCGGGGCTTCTATGAAGAAGCCGGGAACTTCCGCTTTCGTCACAGAAGTCCCGGCGAGCGTGCCGGGCGGCAGCAGGGGAGGTCTGCGCTCATCGCGCAGATATCCCCTGCTGCCCCACTAGCCACCAGGGAAAAGCGGGCAGCTGGGGGATGTCTGCACTATACGTGCAGACATCACCCAGCTACCCCCACTAGCCACCAGGGAAAGGGGGGAGATAGAGAGAGGGGGGGGGGGGAGATAGAGAGAGGGGGGGGAGATAGAGAGAGAGGGGGGAGATAGAGAGGGGGGAGAGAGAGAGAGAGAGAGAGAGAGAGAGAGAGAGAGAGAGAGAGAGAGAGAGAGAGAGAGAGATAGAGAGAGAGAGAGAGGGGGGGGGGGGGGAGATAGAGAGAGAGAGAGAGAGAGAGAGAGAGGGGGGAGAGAGAGAGAGAGGGGGGGGGGAGATAGAGATAGAGAGAGAGAGAGAGAGAGAGAGAGAGAGAGAGAGGGGGAGAGAGAGAGAGAGAGAGGAGGGGAGATAGAGAGAGAGGGGGGGAGATAGAGAGAGAGGGGGGAGGATAGAGAGAGAGAGGGGGAGATAGAGAGAGGGGGGGGGAGATAGAGAGAGAGGGGGGGGGAGATAGAGAGAGAGACTAGGGGAGGGAGGGGGGAGATAGAGAGACTACGCTGGGGGGGAAGGCCGCAAGGAAATAAAAACAAGAAATGCATTTGTATAATATAAATTTTTTTATTACATATTAAAAGGCAATTTACATATATACAAGTTAAACTTTTTTTTTCCTATAGGGTAGTCTTATATTCAGGCTTTTAGTTTTTTTCCTAAAGGAATATACAAAGTTTGGGGGGTCGTCTTATAATCGAGCAAATACGGTATAGATATTAGGTAGCTTCTGCTTGCCATGCTTTCATTTTTCCATAAAATAAAATACAGTCACACACAGATTGTAAAATACATACATTTAGTCACACAAACAGTCAAAAAGTCACACAATCTCTCTCAATTACACACACACAGTCACATATATACACATACAGTATGGGATTCTTATCTGATGCTGGCAGCAGCCAGGATGCTGCAACCTACACTCAGATCTGTGAGAAGGAAGGACTCTAAACACTCATTAGCTAATAAGAAGTGTTTAAACCTGTCCTGATTGACTAAAACCTCCTTCCCGGAGAGCTATGATTCTAAGATTATAAAGTCTGATTGCAGGACTGTCCCAGGCAATCCAGTACATATCGTTACCATATGTGAATATAGTGCATTTACAAAGGCCAGTTCACTTTAACATGCCTTCCCTTGCGTGCTTTTCAAGAGCTCAGTTTTAAAGATGTCTCATGGGATATGTTTTAATCCTTTCCTATTAATAGATTTGTCCCTTTTTCACGCTTTGTGCCTTCTGGAAAGAATCCCCGAGTACCCAAACCTGAACACTGTCTGCTATCTACTGTGAAGTACAATTATAATTATGCTCCTTTGTGCCTCGCATTTCCATTAAATGAAAAGTTCAAGTAACATCTCTAACACAGAGGCATGTTTAAAGGTGCATCATTTTCAGTCTCAGAACTTGTTTAACCCACATAGGATATGGTTTAATTTTATTTGCTACAGGCAAGAAAAATAAAACAAATAAAAAAGGTTTCCTCTTGAGGGCCTGACGATTTGGAACAATAGGTTCTTTAGGGACAGAATTGTCCCTATAAAAGCAAGGAGGGCCACTGATGTGGAGTGTTTTTTTGTGTGGAATATCTACACATAGGTGATGTTAAATAGGAAAGGTGACAACAAATCAAGTCACAAATTAACAGAACATTACTGTCAAATTTGTAACAGTACACCTAGGAGTGGTATGGACAGGGGCAACTGGATTACTTTTCTTATCTAGGGAAATGGGCACTAAAAAGTGTAATAACAAATCTTGGGTTTTATTTCTATCTACTTTTGCCAATAGTTGACCTACTATGTATATTTCTAAATTGAATCCACTCACCAGGGCCTGGCCTAGTACTATAACCTTTTTTTCCCCCCATATAAATCCTACATCAGAAAACAAATATATAGACATTCTAACTACGTATAATTTAGTGACCTAAACCTTAGTCTGGAGGTGAAACTTCATGTCAAACACCTAGGAGTATTTTATATTTTAAACAACTCCCCTTTAGCACTCTGTCTTTCCGTGCATCAATATATTTTGCCATTTATATAGTGCCAATCTATTCTTCAGTGCGATATAGGTTTCACTGCTTGCACTTGGCCATGAGAAATGTGTAAAATGCATTTTGACTTTGATTGTAGGCACGTGTTAATTATTCATCTTGATTTTAATTAGACTAGAACATGCCAGACATTTCTAAAGTGCAGTTGAGCCAAGCAATTGCACGGCCAAGAAAGAGAAATGTTGGAGTGCACATTTAATGACTAAAACGCCATCTGGGGACAGGCATGTGTTAACTGAGGCAGCCATTTCCCTTAACATTACTCTCATTGACTTCCAGAGCTCGGACACCTCAGGGAAAGAATCATACAATCAGACATACAGAAAGTTATTGCATTAAACAATTAAAACACATGCACACAGGCCCGGACTGGCCATCGGGCACACCGGGCAAATTCCCGGTGGGCCGCGGTGGCCATGGGCCGAGGCTGGCAGGAGAGGTCCCAGCAGTGGCCTCTGGGTCCCAGGATCTCCCCTGCCGGTCTATGCAGGGCCGGCACTATCCGAGCGCCGGCCCCGCTGTTTTCCATGAAGGGCCGGTGAGGACATCAAAGATCTCCCTCACCGGCCCACATGCTGTCGGCGGGGAGAGAGGGAGGGAGACAGCCTGGAGAGAGGACCCGGCGGAGCTCTAACTTGCAGCTCCACCGGGTTCCTCTCGCGAGATCCGGAGCATTGCCATTGCAACGACCGGATTTTGCGAGAGTGAACTCTAGCCCGCAGGCTAGAGTTCACTCACCCCGAGGACCACCAGGGAACACCGCCACCGCCAGTCCCAGGTACCAGTGTGTGATGGGTGTGAGAGTGCTGTATAAATGTTAGAATGGATTGTGTGTGTGTGTAGGGGGGGGGGGGGGGGGTAAATAAACAAATAAAATAACAGGCATTATGTCCCCCCCCGGACACCCATCACACACAGCATTCTCACACCCATCACACACAGCACTCTCACACCCATCACACACACATAGCACTCTCACACACAGCACTCTCACACACAGCATTCTCACACCCATCACACACACATAGCACTCTCACACACAGCACTCTCACACACATCACACACAGCACTCTCACACCCATCACACAAAAATAGCACTCTCACACACATAGCACTCTCACACACATAGCACTCTCACACACATAGCACTCTCACACACATAGCACTCTCACACACATAGCACTCTCACACACGGCACCCTCACACACGGCACCCCCCTCACACACGGCCCCCCCCACACACACGGCCCCCCCCACACACCGCCCCCCCTCACACACCTGCCCCCCTCACACACCTGCCCCCCCTCACACACCTGCCCCCCCTCACACACCTGCCCCCCCTCACACACCTGCCCCCCCTCACACACCTGCCCCCTCCTCACACACCGCCCCCCCTCACACACACACTGAACCCCCCAACACACTGCACAACAGACATACACAATACTTCCATATATATATTTATATATATATATATCTATATATATATATATATATATCTATATATATATATATATATATATATCTATATATATATACACACACAGCACCCCTTACACACATACTGCACCCCTAAACACATAACATTCCAGACACACACTAGATCCCTTAGCCAACTCTGGATCATCTACACACATACACACACTAGATCCCTATATACACTCTGAAACTGTTATAAACACACACTCACTAGATCTCCTTTACACATTCTGGGTCCTTCAAACACACACTAGACTCATATATATATATATATATGTATATATACACACACTAGATTCCTTGTAAGCAAACACATACTACACCCCTAAACACACACTACATCTATATATATATATATATATACACACACACACACACACACACACACACACACACACACACACACACACACACACACACACACACACACTATAGCCTGTATGCACACATTTGCTTTATCCCCTATACACACATTCTCTACAGCCCCTAGCCACATATGCATCACATTACACCACAAACACAACACAACTAAAACCGACCTTATTACACAATACCGCACCACAATCAGCTCACTCTACACACACGCAATCCCACAAGCAGGCTCCAAACACATGCTCAATTCTCTCTCCTGGCATTTTTGTCTCCTGGTATCCATTTATAGAGACACCAGAAACAAGTTGCAAGGAAACACAGTGCAAGCATGTTTTTAAATTTGCTTGCACTGTGCAGAACAAATACAGGGCTTTTTTCTCAGCAGAGCTCTGTGTATGGTCTGCCCTGGAAGAGCATTGAACCAACATGCTCACTTTGAGAATGAGCATGTTTGTCATTGGTGATGACAAAACACACCTCCTCTGCCCTGCCCCCTTCTTAGTGGGCCGCTGTGATAAAAAAATGCCCGGGCCGAATTTTTCTCCCAGTCCGGCCCTGCATGCACATATAATACATCAAACATGAAAACAAAAAGAAAATGAACACGACCATTAGCTGTCACAGGCGGTGGTAAGGTACAGTTAGCAGATAATAAAACTTTTTTTTTTTTTTAAATGCATTCCTTTGGGTTAATTCTTCTACTTTGAACCTCCCCTACCCACCACACCTTTTATCACCTATGCACAGAGAAGCAAAAATTGCCTGATATAAGTGTGATGTCAAAGTAGCTAGGCATGCTACAAAACATATTATTACTACTACTATTATAACCACATGATTTTGAAATAAAATGGCTGTAAAACATGTCCCACTGACAAATCAAAAGCACATTTAAAAACAGAGACAACCTTTGTTTTAATAAACAGTAGTTCTGCTTATTGTTCACTCTCAAACTAGCATCTATGTATTGTATTTTGAATGATATTTTATCATTTTGTCTTAAAACAAACACTGATATGTGGGAGTAAACCACACAATGTATTTTTTATATATGAAAGATCATTTTTCTCTGTTTTATATAATTTGTGAATTGTATGTTCAGGGCCAGTTTTAAGAGTAAAGGCACCCTGTGCCGGCCACCCCTGTAAAGCACCCCCTCCCAGCTCATGTCTGTCTCTTTCCTCTCCCTTCCCATGTATGTCTTTTCTCTTCCTTACAATGTCTGTCTCTCTCCTCTCCCTTCCATTTCTCTCTATCCTTTCCCATTCCATGTAGGTCTCTCCCCACCCCCCATATCTGTTATCTCTCCTCCCTCCATATTGGTTATCTTCCCCCCATATCTGTTGCTAACACCTTCCCCCTCCCCATATCTGTTCTCTCTCCTCCACCTCTCACCATACCTCTTCTGTTTCTCCTGCCCATATCAGTGCTTTCTCCCCTTCCACCCCATTTCAGTTCTTTCTCCCCCTTCTCCCCTATCAGTTCTTTCCCCTAACCCCTATTAGTTCTTTCTCCCCTTCCCCTATCAGTTCTTTCTCCCTTCACTGCTATCAGTTCTTTCTCCACTATCAGTTGTCTCCCCTATCAGTTCTCTCTACCCACCCCATCCATTGTCTCTCTTCCTCCACCCCTTCTTACCGTATTTGCTCGATTATAAGACGACCCTGATTATAAGACGAACCCCCAAACTTTGTATATTCCTTTAGGAAATAAACTAAAAGCCTGAATATTAGACTACCCTTAGGAAAAAAGTTCAACTTGTATATATTCACATGTAAAGTGCTTTTTAATAAAAATTATGATATAAAAAAAATGCATTTCTTGTTTTTATTTCCTTTTATGTGCCAATGCTGCCTCTCACTCTCCCCTCCCCCCAACGTTGTCTCTCTCCCCTCCCCCCAGCGTTGTCTCTCTCCCCCCCTTAGTGTTGTCTGTCTCTCCCCCCAGCGTTCTCTCTCCCCCACCCTCCCTTTCTCTCTCCCCTCCCTTTGTGTCTCTCTGTCTCCCTCCCCTTGTCTCTGTCTCTTTCCCCCCTCCCTCCCCTGGTCTCTGTCTCTTTCCCTGCACGACCCTGCTGCCCGAATGTCCCGGGTGGCTAGCGGGGGCAGCCGGAGGATGTCTGCACGATAGGCGCAGACATCACCCGCTGCTGCCCGGCACTTCTGCCGGGACTTTTATGTTAAAGCCGGAAGCACCTCGAATGTAAGACTTTTTCACAGCATTTTCTCTGAAAAAAACCTTGTCTTATATTCTAGCAAATCCGGTACTTGACTGGGAGCAGTGCACAGAATGAGCTCCGTGTGTTAAACACACACACAAAGCTCTGTCCATGCTGCTCATGCTCCCTGCGTGAAGTGATGATGCATTATTACTACAGAGGGAGTTAGCAGCACGGACAGAGCTCTGTGTGTGTGTTTAACACATGGAGCTCATGCTGTGGACTGCTTCTCGGTATGGGGGCGGACCTTCACCTTGTACCCGGTGAGGTCCACCCCCTCACCCGGATACATTAGTTTGGCCATGTAGAGAGCTGGTGAGGGGGGAGATCTTCTGATCTCCCCATCCAGTGCCTCTACCGGCAAACTTTTTTTTTTTAACGTGACGCCCCCTGGGGTCTTAGGGATACCCACTGAACATATGCAGGATGTTCGTGATGTTACCATTAAAATGATACAACTGTAGTGTCCACCCAATTACTACGGTCAGCCCTACTGTCCTGCCAAACAAATTAAGGCAGTTATCAGCTTCTTAAAAAAAAAAGCTTTGTGTCTGTTCAGTGCTAGATAATCATTCATGCGATGCATTCTCTCACAATGTAAACAAATGAAAATATAAAAAAAGAGGTCGAGAGCAAGAAACTTTGAGATTTCTACGGATTGCCTGCATTACAATGCATCTGTATGCAAATAATAAAAAAATCCTGTACATTGCACAGGTCAGACAGTACCGGTGTATCAAACATAAGCTGATGGCTAGTGCCCGCTCAGTGGGCTAATGCATTAACTGTAAAATATATTTAATCCTCAGGGTTTGTAGGTTCGATCCCCAATAGAATTGACTCAGACTTTTGTCTGTATTTTTTAAGGTGGATATAATGAATTAGGTAATTGTAACATCATCTGCATCCACTTCTAGTATTAGTAGCATGAAATAATGGAAGACGGCCAATTAGCTACATTCATATAAAAACATACATTCTCAGAAAATATAAAAATATTTTTTTTTAAATGGTATGTTCAAGACAAAGAAATATTCCTGTGTCCCCTGTGAATCTTGTTTTAGATGGCTAAATATAAAATAAATTCAGAGTCAATTATTATAAAAGGCATGGTCTGTCAAAGTAAAATCTTTCTGTTTTCTAAATCATATAAACATATAAAAAGGTTGTCTGTTGAAAGACACAGTAATTAGTCTGTAAAGGTTGCAGTCATATGACAAATGTAGAAGTCCGATCTAAACCTCCTATTAATAACATGACACTGTATAGATGAAAGGAACCCTCCCCCCCCCCCCCCGAATTAATATCACATTGTAATAATGATTTTCCCCTAGTGCTACAAGAGACTGGAGAAGTATAGATACTCTAAATACAATTTACATTTCCCTATAAGAGTGTGAAAGAACAGAAAATATTCCTTCTATAAGTGCCATTGGTGGAAGGCTTGTTAAAAAAAAAAAAAAACTCTTAATGGTAATGGAATAGCAAGAATATAATTAAAATGATCCAGCCAATAATTGCAACACCCCCACACAGAGCTGCTAATGCTAATGCAAAAGTTGGTGGGAGGAGAAAGATCTCACTACACTTCATATTACCAGGCAGACAGAAACAACTCACCACAAACAGAAATGTGAGAGAGTGATGGTTTTTAATAGCTAAAGCTAAATGATATGTTCCCTTCCAGTATGGTTAACCCTGTCCTGTAATGATCATGTGGATTCCTTCAGAATTTAATTATTTAGTTGAAAAGCATGACAACTGGCAGTTCGCTACATCTCTTTTCAGAAAATGATCTGTCACAGATTGTTACAGGCCTGACAGACCTGATTAAACTGGATTAATATCAGGAAGGAAGTTTTTTTCGCCGAATGGAAAACTAAATTTGACATTTCTCCACCCTTGTCTAAAAGTACTGCCACTGTTTCTCATCGTCAAAAAAAAAAAAAAAATGTGATGCAAATGGATAGATTTATAAAGGGGCAGAAAAAATATTGCATATACATTTTTCATGTAGCAGATCAAATTCTCTCTAAATTAGTGTAAACATCTGCAATTGAGCAATGCTGGATGTAAGAAATTCCTTTAATATATGAATATATAACTGGTGATTTTTTCAGTAAACTGGCTATCATCGTTCTCAAATTATCACAGTGGGGTATATTCACTAAACAGTGAATAGTGATGAACAGACAAGGGAATTGCAAACATGGCTCTTTGGAGTGACAGGAAAATTGTTGTTTTCTAACTCTGTCCGATTTTTGCAATTCTGTTGTCATTTAATGGCTTAGTGAATAGACCTCAATAATATTTTACTTTGAAAATTGAAAAAGATATGCACATAATTACAAAGCAATACCTACGAATACGCCCTTAGGGATGAAACGCATTAGGTAAGAACTGCAGTATGTCTGATTTTCAGTTTGTTTCTCTATCTAAAAAACGGTTTGTATCCTTATGTTTGACTTGTCAAAAGTTTGATGACAAAATATTATTCAGGCAAGATCTAAAAGACTATAATGTGAATATCAGGGAAGTGCAGTTGTGTTTTTTAAAAATAAAATATTTTGACCATGGTCACTAAATGAAGATTCAGTTTCACATTTGGTATGGCTATTAAAAGGAGGAAAATGTCAGGATTGGCACTTCTCAACCTTATTTGGAGTTGAGGTATCATGTTTGTCTTTACAAAAAATTAGTTCAAATTATGTTTATTAGCTAAGAATTTGAGTGCAAGTTTTAACAGGTGACAGGTTCCTTCAAGCAGGGCTTGACAAACCCTGAGCGCCAGGTAGGGTTGCCACCTGGCTGGTATTTTACCGTCAGGCCGGTAAAAAAATTGGCTTGACCCCAATGTTAAATCTATGGAGGTAGTAGCATGGCCAGTATTGTTTTGAAGAAAAGGTGGCAACCCTAGCGCCAGGTCGACCAGGAAATCCGACCACCTGGAGCACAGGTACTGTTAGCCCCGCATGGTGTCATCGCCGCAGAGAACAAAAACAAAAAATGAATCCTGTTAATACTTTAATCCAGCAGCACACGAGCGAGCGGTTTGTGCACCGACTGCACAAACTTCCTTCTCCTCTGTTATTCTGGTCAACTATATCACTGGACAAAGCAACACTCTGCAATAGTACAGGACAGTACAAAAATCATCTACAAGGAAACAGACAGGAACCCATAGCCAAGATATAATCTAACACTGGAGACAAAGAGCTTCAACAGACATATCATGGAAATAATAGTCAAAAAGGCATAAACAGATTTCTAACTTAAGCACCCGAGAACACAAGATTCCAAATCACGAAAGGAAATTACACAAAATGAGTTGTTGAATTTGTATGCTTGGTTCTACGCAAGAACTCCAGGTAGCGTAAAATAATATTATATACAATAAAAGTCTCAGGTTAATATTGCACAACACCCATCAAACTTCCAACTGGAAATAGCAGGTCCTGATCCACTCCCTGAGATTGCTATATAAGCAGAGTGTGCTCAATAAGGTACTTTATTTGTATTCTTTCACTTATGACATTTCTACTGAAAATGCCTGCATTTAATGCAATATTTCAATTAAATAGAACTTGTTTTTTTTTTGCCAACCCTTGTCCTTTAATATGCAAAACATCTAATGTATTATACCTCACCATGTGACTAAAAGCCCCATACGGTGAAACAGGTAAACCACTCCACAGTGTTAGTTGCCTGTTGCTCTGCAGGATATGGTGTTTGGAAAACATGTTTCTCAACATGGACACAGCATCAAACTGAGTGGATTATTCTTCACACAGAGCGAGAGAGAAAAATATTAACGTTTAAAGTTAATTTGGATATTTTTTATTTTACCAATTAGTCTTAATCGTGAAAGTGAATTAATATTGTAGATTAAACTTGTGATGAGCTTTCTCATACTTTGACTAGACATTGGTATGGGTCTGCTTCAATGGGGAGAAGAACAAAAGGGTAGAAAGAATAGTGAGAAGAAAAAAAAAAAGAGCTGCTATCAAAACGTTAGGTAGAGTGTTTCTGAACGTTCACAAATAGAAGAGAGAAGGTCAAAGTAAAGAAAAACTGGTGTGAGCAATAGAAAATTAATAGAGATGGGAAATGTATGGAAAACAAGAAGAAGTTTAATGGATAAAAAAAAAAAGATAAAACAAAGCCACGTATAAAGATCAATTGCATACAAAGTATAAAAAAAATGGAAATTATAACAATACACTTAACAATGGTGTTAAAACATTTAAGCCTTGATCAGTAATGTGCAATATGGAAATAAAAGTAAAGCGGTTTGCCACACAGGGTTTCCTCAAATTTAATTGCGCTGTTTGACTATGCAGGAGCTGGCACGACTATGAGCACAGGTCTCAGGCAAAGTTCTGTTATTAGCAGTAGGAAGAGGGAAGTAGGAAGAGGGAAGTGCTCATGCCATTGTACAGAGCACTGGTGAGACCTCACTTGGAGTATTGTACGCAGTACTGGAGACCGTATCTCCAGAAGGATATTGATACTTTGGAGAGAGTTCAGAGAAGGGCTACTAAACTGGTTCATGGGTTGAAGGATAAAACTTACCAGGAAAGGTTAAAGCATCTTAACATGTATAGCTTGGAGGAAAGACGTAACAGGGGGGATATGATAGAAACATTTAAATACATAAAGGGAATCAACACAGTAAAGGAAGAGAGTATATTTAAAAGAAGAAAAACTACCACAACTAGAGGACATAGTCTTAAATTAGAGGGGCAACGATTTAAAAGTAATATCAGGAAGTATTACTTTACTGAGAGGGTAGTGGATGTATGGAATAGCCTGCCAGCAGAAGTGGTAGAGGTAAACACAGTCAAGGATTTTAAGCATGCGTGGGATAGACACAAGGATATCCTAGCTATAAAACCGGGAACGGGGGACTAATAAAAGTACTCAAAAAAAAATTGGGCAGACTAGATGGACCGAATGGTTCTTATCAGCCGACACATTCTATGTTTCTATGAGTTTTACCCTTTTTTATCCATTAAACTACTGCTTGCTTTCCATACTTTTATTCCTCTGCATTTTTTTTTAGCTCTCACACTAGTTTTTCAATACAGCCTTTGACGCCTTCATGAATCTGCCGCATTTGGGAGCCAGGACAGAGGACTAATCATTTAACCACTGACTGTAATGATCCTTAAGCTATCAGTTGTGCATGTATATTTAAAGGGCATCTTTCCACCTCTTACCATGCCTGGAGAAGGTATTGGCTTTGAAAACTTGTAAATTCACAGTCACTCTGGTATATTACTTGTTTTCTGTGTAGCCACAGCTAACATGCTACATGGGAATAGCTTTGCAGAAGATTGCTCACCAGTTAGGACTATGCATATAAGACCCTTGTATAACATACTTTAGGCATAACTGCATTTCCATCTTCATAATAATACAAATCTTTGCTATGTAAACAACGGTAAAAACCATAATACACCATTATCATACCACATTTTATATCGAATAACATCCAGACAGTTATTTAGGCACCTGTGCCTATAAAATATAAAATAAAATTACATTATGAAGTTTGCAAGGATACACTGAAGTAATAAATGTGTTGAATTGCCATCATTTCAGGAGACATAATTTAGATTAGTTCACTATAAATTCACAGAACACAACATTCTGTGCATCTACTAAGAGCAAATACAGAGCACAGCAAGGGTGATTTAAGCATATACAAATACAAAAAACAGTACAGCTAAAATGGTTATACTCTGAAATCAGCATTGAAAATTCTATCAAGAATTACATTTTATGAATCGTGTTTAGGTGCTAGAATGCAATGTAACTGATGCATAAATATGTGCTGTGACATGGTTTAATTATGTATTACCTCTTCTGTGCACATATTTTGGACTCTTATTTCCATGGCAATTCTTCCTTGATGTATTACATTACTCTATATAACAATGATGAATTCACTAGCACAGTCCAGAAAACAGACTACTAAACCATTTTTCCTTTAAAAATGAAGCATTATTTCCTGTAACTATTTCACTATATAGGAGTGTTAGTATTTGCTTACATATACCCACCTTCAAAAAGAAAAACAATTTTAAAACAAGCACACACCCCTGTATAAACAAAGACATACAGAGAAAAATTTATATAGATCCGCAGATCAAATTACACATAGATAGTAATGCAGCTATATATCTATATGAACATATACAAACAGAGTGTAACAGATAAAGAGCACTCCGGTTTTAAAAAGAATAAACTTGTATTAAGCAATTCGAGCATTGAAGTTTCATCCCTGATACAAGATTTAGAAAGATGTGGTTTATAATTTATGTAAAGATAAGTTTCTGTGCTAGAAGTTGTTACTTTTTTATTGGCTCTTCTTGCAGGAGGAAGTATTATGTACTTGCGAAAGGTACCTGCTGATTCAGCCCGAGCTGATCTAGTGTAGGTGTATCAGATTATTGTTAGCACAAGGCCCAAAGTCAATAAGCTGCAGTTGTCTAAGCTTGTGCAGACAGATAGGATCTGTGATTGCTACTGCAATGAACTTTTTTTTTTAAAGGACAATTAAAATTTTCTTTAACCCTTGCTTTCATGGGTTAAAAACGGTGTCCCGCTTCTCAAAAGTAAACCTTTACAGATACACACGGGTTTACTCTCAGCTTTGCCTCTCAGTTGAGGCAGATCTCACCTGAAACTAGTGCCATGCACCCTCTGATCGCGGTCTAAATTGAGCAGGTCTCTCTCTCTGTGCTAGTTGAAGGACTCTCTGGTGCCCAAAATGCATCTTCCACATATTAATGCATATTCATGTGCTTTCAAAATACTTTAATTTGAATGTTTTACATTTTGCATTGCTTAAAATACTTACAGCTAGATGAAACTGTGAAATTACAGCAGTTTGCAAGAAACCAGGACTGCCCACACTAGCTGAGTAAAAGTCATTATATGTTTTTTTTTTTTTTTTGCTGCAGGAACCAATGAGAATAATTTCATTCAAATGAATGGAATTTCCTGTCTCTCTAGTGATGTCATCAGGCAATGCGTTACACTGTTAAGAGATCCTACAGTATTCAAGAGCAAGCTCATTCAGAGGCCACACAATGCATTTAATTCGGGGAGCACAGAAAGTGACTAAAAGATACAACTTTATATCCTCAGTGTCTATATAATCAGTGCTGCTGCACCTGCTGTAAATATGCAGAGTAATCACGGGGGGAGGGCTTGGGTCAAATTTAAAAAATCTGATTTATGCAGAATGCATGCATCAAATCACACTGGAAAAAAGCCTGTGCAGTATACAAGCAGTAATCTTCATCTTGCACAAAAGTGATTTTGGGGACTAGACTGTCCCTTTAAGGTCCACTCTGCAGATCCCATGTAAAAACAAAAAGGTCTTGCTCTACAGTCGCCGACCTGACAGATCCAATGGAAGCATGGCAGCTTCCAATCAGAGAATTAACCTCACATTTACGGTCAAACGTCCTTTAATGTAGATCACTAGAGAATTACTAGATTGAATCCATTCTATTGAGTGAGTTGCCAGACAGGCATATACAACTCGTAACAGGAAGCAAATATCTACATGCATTCCCCAGGACCACCAATAAAAGGATTGGACAGTGATGCAGGAAGAAACTATTTTTATGGCAAATATGTGTGTTACTGAGAGCGAGGGGGAAAGAGCAGTACTAAATGTTACATTTTGGGACACACAGAGATGATAGATTATTTCAATAAAAGTAAGGGAAAATCAGTGACATGGTAGGTGCTTCATCTATATAGAGATTATTTGTTTTATTTGGGCTGTTTACTTTTTTTCTATCTAAGTATTATTTGAAACTCTTTGGAAGCAGTAACATTGCCAGATATCTTTTTCTCTTTGTGCTTTATAGTTCACTTTATACATGGCATGAGGTTGGTTACTGATGAGTCCCATTAAAGATGAAACAGCTGAGTGGTTATTTGGTCCTGCACCTCTGACCAGAGTTATGCTTAAAAGTGGTCTTGTACAAATTATATATATGCTCCAAGGGGTCCATGTATAAAGTGGATGCACAGGAAAGGGTGAGAATTGTTGCTCTTAATTGCATATGCCCACCCATAATCCCTTGGAGTGGAGGTAGTACTGTGAATGTGTCATTTCTGTGGGAAAAGCAAGTCTTTTAACTTGTCTGGTGTGTGTAGACTGTGTTTGATAATACCTCTGCTACTGGAAAAGAGAAGTCACATCTGGTATCATTATCCCCTCCTCATTAGCTTTGTATTTAAAAGAGTTATATTTATATGTCTACTCATTGTTGTAAAACATACCGTATTTTACGGCGTATAAGACGTCTTTTTAACCCAGGAAAATCTTTCCAAAAGTTGGGGGGGTCGTCTTATACGCCGGAAATGCTGAGGTTTACTTATCTACTTTCTGCTCTGTCTCCTCTCCCGCTGTTAAGCCGGTCCGTGGCTGTGAGGGAAGCATTGTGCGCTCCCCTCCTGCCGCGCGGTCAGTAAAGTTTGTTTAAACTTTTTTTTTTTTTTAAAACAAACTTTATTGAAGGGGAGCTCACAACTAGTGTTGAGCGAACCCGAACCGCACTGTTCAGGTTCGTACCGAACATTACGTTTTTTTGACCCCGGACACGGACATTCCACTGTATGTTCGTGTTGGAGTTCGGGGTTTGGCAGGGCCGGTGCCACCTGTAAGGCGACCTAGGCAGCCACCTAGGGCGCAACTTAGCAGGGGCCGCCGGAAACGTGAAAAAAAAATCCTCCCCCTTCCCCCTTACTTAACTCCTCGCTGCAGCGAGGAGGTAAGTAAGGGGGAAGGGGGAGGAAGAGGGTGGCTAAATCCTGGTACATTGAGAGGCATAATCCCGGCATATTGAGGGGCATAATCCTGGCATATTGTGTGGGAAAATCCTGGCATATTGAGTGGCATAATAATCCTGGCATATTGGGTGGGAAAATCCTGGCATATTGAGTGGCATAATAATGCTGGCATATTGGGTGGCTAAGTCCTGGCATACTGAGGGGCATAATCCTGGCATATTGAGGGGCAAAATCCTGGCATATTGAGTGGCATAATAATCCTGGCATATTGAGTGGCATAATAATCCTGGCATATTGGGTGGCATAATCCTGGCATATTGAGGGGCATAATCCTGGCATATTGAGGGGCATAATCCTACAGCGATTATTCAAATTACAGTGATTATTTTAGTGGGTGCTATACTACATATTTGTACCCTGCCCTGAGCCCAGTGCCACAGAGAGTGCAGTGTACTTGCAACTGCATGTATGCCAGGCACATGACTTTAATCCTGTTCTGTTAGCTCAGTGGGCAACATCTAGGCATTTTTAAATACTGCAATTTGTTGGTGTTCAATATTACATTTCCGTCCTGCACTTCATATCTGAGAGTCAAATAGAACCGTCAAATACTATGCTTACAGCGCACTTTGAAAAATTCGAATTGTTTTGGGTGGTAAATAGTACATTTGCATGTTGCGGTGCACTTCATATCTGAGAGTCAAATAGAACAGTCCAATACTGTGCTTACAGCACACTTTGAAAAATTCTGGCTACCTCCTCCTCCAGCGCCGCTTCCACCTACACCGCCACGGTCACCGCCTCCTCAAACTATGGGTCACTTAGTATAAACCGAAAGAGAATACCCTGCACTCCAACCCTCTCGCAAACAGATAATTCTGTTGATTCTCCTGGCAGCCATGCTTTAGATTTAGATTTATGTTCTTCCAAAGCTAAAAATCAAAGATTCCATCTAGTGCTATTTTATGGCTCAGCTGTATTTGTAATTTGTACGTATTTTATGTTATTTTAAGTTATTTCCCTATCCACATTTGATTGCAGGGCACTTGTCCTACTCTTGCCCACATTTTACTTCATTTTGCAGCCCTCTAGCCCTTTCCAGGACTTTTTTAGAGGCATTTTGGTGGCCAAAAGTTTGTGTCCCCATTGACTTCAATGGGGTTCGGGGTCAAGTTCGAGCACGGACCCGGACATTTTTTCGAAGTTCGGCCGAACCCGAACATCCAGGTGTCCGCTCAACTCTACTCACAACGCTTCCCTCACAGCCACGGACCGGCTTAACAGCAGGAGACAGAGCAGAAAGTAGGTAAGTACTGGGGATTGGGGGAGGAGGGTCCCAAACTCTATATATTTTAAACCTCAAAAGTTAAAATATAGATACTATTTTCCGATGTAGAAGATGACTTTTACCCAGGAAAATCTTCTCAAAAGTTGGGTGGTCGTCTTATACGCCGGAAAATACGGTACCTCCTAACTGTCATGCATTAAGTGGGCCAGTCCCGATTTCAGAGGTGTGTCACGCTTTGAGCACAGAGAGACAGCAGGACTCAGAACCACAATTCCGTGGTCCTATTCGCAATCTCCGGCATCTAGGACACCAGTGTATGCCTACTGTGCATGCACATTAGCGCTTCTAACGTTACCTGCCAGCTTTAGCTGTACAGTGAGATCGCTGCCACACATGCATGGCAGCTCTCACTCAACTCCCCAGACTCCATCCCTGGCATCCTGATTTGTTGGACGGTATGGTAAAATGAGTTGTCATTTTATAAATAACTGACATTTAGGGAACAATTCTGATGGATTTTTTTTTTGTAGATCATCTATACCCATGTGTTAAACTTTTACACGTTAAAAATATTCATTATGATTGACATGAATAAACGAGACAGCTCTTTTGACTCAAGAATTAATTTCATCTTTGGAGAAGCTAAAAAAATATAAATAAAACAAATACGCAAATTAACTTTACTGTGATTTATAAAAAAACTATATCAGTTGCTCACACTGTGAAAATATTGATTTCTCCTTGAATGTAAGTACATTTCCTTAAAGCTAATTAGGTTCTTTCCTCACAAAGTAATAAACAGCTCAAGTGACCCTAAGGGATGTGGAGAAAAGTAGCAGTTGTTCATTTGTAGACATACATGCATTATTTTCTTCTTCACTTCAAGGGAATATCGGGTTTATTTCCTTTGTAAGAAGGAAACTGTATTTCACAAAGCTATAAATTGTCTGCACACCACTTATTAACCAATTACTACTACATTTTATTCACTCATTGAAACTCAAATAAATTTAAAAAAAAAACACTTAACGGAAAAATCTGGGTTCCTTCATGTCAAATTCTTTATTTCACAGTCCATCACATTAGAAAAAGGTAGGTTTGCGTTTTTAGGTGTATTTTTTAATTTTCAGGTAATCTTTGTGCTCCATATAAACCAGGAGAAAATGAAAAGTTTTGTCTTAATCATCATTTTAATATTGGACTATGAGAATGTCAGGTTTTATAATGTTTGGCAATTTCAATAGGTTAGAAAATGTAATTATTTTGATCATACGATTCTACTCCTTAAAACTAGGTAAACCCGCCAGCACATTTCAACACCATCTTTGATTGTCATTCCACATGTATATTTATACAATGTACCAACAACTAAATAAACACCACCTGAAGGAAAAAAACATAACATACTAAACCTGCACCTATACCACACAAGTGAGACAAGGCATCTAACTGTATAGTTTATGGTAGAGCTATTTATTGAGTGTTATCGCCATACCGCCAAAATTGATGTCCATGATGTCCCTCTATTTTTGTATAATTTTGCTAACCAACAAAAAAGGTAATGACAATAATTCCAATCCATCAAGGAGGGTAACAGCAACACATACTAAAACAGAAAGTAAATAATACATCTAGATGACAGACATTTCCCATCATTCAAACATGTCCACCAGCTACAAACAGTACAACTGGACACGTCTGAAAAATTCGACCCATCCTACCACTGCATGAAAGACAATTGACAGAACTCTTTGGCCATAATGGCATAGAGGTTTTAAATAAGGGATTCGGTGGCACTGCTTGATTTCCTACAAGAGCTAGTGTTGATGTCCCGTTGACTTCTACCATGGGTGACAAAAACAGGTTCCACAGTTGCAAATTAAAGATTTCATTAACGCAAGTTGAGGAAGATGGTCATCATCAAATATGAAATAAATACAAATTATTAAATAAAGCGACCTGATGGTTTTATTCTTAACTATTAAATAAAGATCCATAGATTTTCCCTCCCCAGCAGCGCTGTTTGCATGTGGAAGGAGACACTGTACACCCTTGCTTTGGTCAGCTTAGGTCTGATCTGCCTGAAGGTAAATGGCGCCTGCCTGTCACTATGCACATGCCATTAGCGCATACACAGTAGTTATGTCTAATTCCAGCTCATGCATTAAATCTATAAGATTACCAACAATATTCTCTGAACACTTAAGTACATGCAAATTGAACAATGCAATAATCATTTGTCCGTATTGGTCAAACATGAGACATTGTACTTTAAACAAACCTGTATTATTTTCTCACATTGGAAATGCTTTGTGCGAGTTTCTAATGAATATTTATCCATAGCTCTTGGCACTCATGATAGAAAGGAGCATAACCGCCATGTCAAGCTATAAAACCATCTAATTTTACAAGCACGTAATGGCTCAATGAAATACTGCTGTGCAGATGAGAAGCAACACAGCCCAAACTGTGAAATCATATAGACAAGCGCTATTAAAATGTCAATCAGTAAAACAATCAACTCTACAGAAACATACTTTGCACAAGATGTTTTCCCAATTGCACTGAAAGTTACTTGTCAAATTCTTAAAAAAATAAATAAAAATACATAAAATCACTTATAACTTCAAGTCTCTGTCACTTACAAATATGTAAAATGTTATCTACATAGATTACTATGCTCTACAGTCGAAGAAAATAGAGCAATTACAATATAATCATGTATGTATGTATGTATATCTTAACCCCTTAACGCATTTGGACGTATATATACGTCCTGAAAAGCATGGTCCTTAAGGACCATGAGGATGTATATATACGTCCTCCGTTTACATGTAGTGTTGCGCTTCTTAGCAACACTTCATGCCTGTAGCTATTACCAGAGGCTGCTTCAGCCCCCCCCCCCCCGCGCATACGATCACCGCGAATGTGATCGTATGCGCGTTAACACACATAGGCAGTGAAAGCTGATCACTTCCTATGTGTGCAAAGTGTTGCAATGATGCCTCACCTTCATGCAACACCTTCTGTGCCCCCCTGGGCACTGCGATCACCCGGTTTATTGCCCTATTAGTTGAAATAAAACATAGACAAACATGGAAACATTGGTATTTCTAAACTCAGGACAAATAGTAGGAATATATAGACAGGGTCTTTTTTTTACCATTTGTAATTGTTTAAAAAAAAAAAAAATCAGGTCAAAGTTAGAAGAAGTGTTTTTTATGGCATATTTTCATCATATTTTATAATTTTTTTTAAAGTAAATTATATCATATGATGAAAATAATAGTACCAAATTAAAGCCCTATCCGTCCTTTAAAAAATGATATATAATTTGTGTGGGTGGACTGAACACAAAGAAAGAAATTCACAGTTCAGTAAATATATGACAAAAATAATGGAATTCTGGTCTTCAAGGTACATCAAATGCAGCATAGCACCCGGTCACTAAGGGGTTAATAAACATTGACCTTCTCTAGAAGTTTTTTCAGATATTACATGTCACTTATTTCTGGTCTGCTTCTTTCTCTTGGATTTACATGAATTTAAGCAAACAAATGACATCTGTTCAATGGTTCCTTTTTACTTGCCTGTAACCATTACTTAGAAAGCACAAAAATACAAAGTATAGCACATAGAAAAATGGAGCCGCTAAAATAAAAACACACACGTGAAATACTGTATTAAAAAAAATAATTCAAAAAACACAATGTAGATGAAATTGTATGTTTTGGTCCTATTCTATTTCTTGCATGGAAACACATGTCACTATACCTTCTTGAGCAGGTTTATACAGATATTTAAGAGCAGGATAACAAATTAAAGGGACTGAAGAGAATAAAAAAAAAAATATTGAAATTATCTATATATACACATTGTCTTAGCAAAATTGCACGCAAATTAGGATAAAATGTGTTTTAAATGTGTCTGTGGAGTCTACAATTTATGACATCACCTGTGGCCTGATATGCAAATGATCTGCTTTTCAATGGAAAGTGTGTAATTTGCCGATTAACCCACAGGTAATGTCTGAGACTCCACAGAAACAATTTTCAGAGAATTTAGGCATTTGCACGCAATTTTGCTAATGCAACATATAGTTAATTTTTAATAATATTTGTATTCTCTACATTGCCAGTAAACAAAATGTTTAAGTGATACAGTGCCTTTAAGAAGAATAAATAATTATATCAACCGTGATTATATATATGTCATGAAAGGGACTGCAGTGCCAGTCATAAATTACCCTGTCATGAAACAAATTGCAGTGCCATTCATAATTACCCTGCCATGAGACAGACTGCAGTGCCAGTCATAATTATCCTGCCATGAAACTGACTGCAGTGCCAGTCATAAGTATAATGCCATGAAGCGGACTGCAGTGCCAGTCATAATTACCCTGTCATGAAAAAGACTGCAGTGCCATTCATAATTACCCTGCCATGAAGCGGACTGCAGTGCCAGTCATAATTAACCTGTCATGAAAAGGACTGCAGTGCCATTCATAATTACCCTGCCATGAAACGGACTGCAGTGCCAGTCATAAGTATACTGCCATGAAACAGATTGCAGTGCCAGTCATAATTACCCTGCCATAAAACGGACTGCAGTGCTAGTCATAATTACCCTGCCATGAAACGGTCTGCAGTGCCAGTCATAATTATACTGCCATGAAACGGACTGCAGTGCCCGTCATAATTACCCTGCCATGAAACAGACTGCAGTGGCCATCATAGTTATACTGCCATGAAATGGTGTATGATTAAGCACTAGTTTACAGCGTGAAACGTGTATTTGGTCTGCACTGAGGGGTGGGTGATGCCGAATATTGAATAAATCAGTATGAAATCTTCAAATTTATTCACTATTCGGCATCACCCATGCCTCAGTGCAGACGGTGTGGCAATCTGCAGAGCACACTAATATGAACTTTTGCTTTGACAGAGCTGAACAAATGTCATCGTGACATCACTGGATATTGCGGATGTAATAATGACATTTGCCCAGTGAGGCAGCAATGCCTCTTTGTCTTTACGCTAGTGCCTCTGCCACCAAAAGCCTGCCAAAAAAAAAAAAGTATTATGACTGTTTATGCCAGCAAATATGAAAAAAACAGTGGGCTGGCGCCATAGTAAAATGGGCCCCTTATCTGTGCTTAACCCCCAGGCCAAAAATTTACAATGCCTGTGTGTCTATAATCTCATCTGCAACATACTATGTCCCTGAAAGGCAGAAATAAAATGTGGTCTCCCTATGCAGAAACCTTAGATGACTGTGTATGGACCTGTAGAAACCTTCTGCTTCTACTCAACATACTGGTTGCCATGGAAACACATACAGGTGGTGCTGGGAAAGCTTCTGCTGCGTGCAGACGCACTACCTGTTTTACAGAAATCCCACCATTTGGGGGAGGACTAAAGCAACTAATTAAAAATAACTGGTACATTTTTTGAAAGAAAAATGACGACAGTCTGTTTAAAACTTTGGTGCATACAAGCACGTCAATATGGCGACTAGACTGTCCCTTTAACACTTTGTATGGTAGGCCAACATTCTAAATCAAAGGCTAAATAACCTTTTAGTGACATTATAAGAAAGTGCATATTCTATAGGGATATTTCTTACCGATACGTCCTCATTAAAAATATATACCTAGAAATTGGCTGGACTGCATTTTACAGCATATAGAAAACATTTGCCAAAGGGCTACATTTTCATGATCGATGCCATGGAGAATTACTTTTTATGTTAAACTGTCCAGTGCATGTTTATCCTTGGCCTTTACATTCTAAACTGTTAGAAAAATGAAATAGGAGATGTAATAAATGAATTCCCAGTTTGAGAGTAGCAGTGCTTCATTTAGTAGTAACTTCTTTTTCAGAAATCTTGAAGCCTAACAAAACCAAATCTAAAGAAAGCTTTTTGAAATTCTGTGATTAGTGAATAGTCAAGATGCTTGGACTTAGCTGAGTTGACTATAATATGGAGATTAGAATATGACAACCCCTTCCCTGAAGGCTACTTCATTATGTTCCCTGTACAAAGGGAGAGACATTTAAATGCTGAAGAGTAATATTAAAGAGGCACAAAGGAGTTTAAAAATGCAGAATATTATTTGCCTTATGTTGAAATTAACAGTTGCTACTAGTGGAAAAAAAACACTTTATATTTAGACATTATGGTAGGTGTAGCATTCTAATATATATGTAAAATGTGTGCATTATAAAACAAAATCAGTTTAAGTAAATGAAAAAATGTACCAACTTAAAATATATATTTATTTTTATGTAACTTACTCAGGTCATCTATAGTTGCTTTTGAGGCCATATATTATCAACCCTGAATATCCTGGCATGACCAGTGAGAACAAGTACACTTCAGAGACAATTCTACCAGAAACTCACTTTATGGTTTTTTTTAAAAAACACGATAAAATTAAATACAGTAAAACGTTATCACATTCAAAAAGCATTTGAGTGTGGTGGTTACTTACCCAGTTCATTCAGACTTTGAGCAGCTTTGGTGAGCTCCCGACTACCTCCTTGCAGTTGACCTTGAAGTCTCTTGCTGAGATACAAAATGCGTATAATTCTCCGAAGCAAATCACAAGCAGACTGTAAAACATGATTACTTGGGAGTCAAATAATGGAAAGTGGTTTTCATATAATTTTGGTGGCTGTTTGCATGAAACTTTAGTGCATAATGAGCAGATTTGTTCTTAAGGGTTATAAAAGTGCCAGATTTAAGGACAAACATTAAATAAGACAAAACAAGTTATGAAATACACTTAACATATGCACACATAGAAGTCAAATATCGAGCCTGTCTGACATTTCGTTTTTTATTGAACTGAAAATAATCACTCTTTAGGACTTGTGCTATTTTACCCCAAAAAAAGTTTTAAAAAGAGAGTAATCCAAGTTTATTCTGAAGTGTGCAGCATGTTCAGAAATGCAAATACATATTTTTTTAATTTGCAGCGAGGTAGAATAGCTGGTTAGCACTACAAAAAGGTTTGGTTATGTAGCAGCAATGCAAAAGGAATGCATTATTTTCAAAGCGTAGCAGAGGCACTTTGTTACACAATAAACTTGTGAAAAAAAGTTTTTTAATGAAGTCGTTTCACTTATAGTTTTACGCAATATAGCCAGATCTGATTCAAAATGAATTTCGGCTACACAATATGCCGCATTTTGGGTCCAGTTCAGCTATTTTTCCATTTGTATAATGCAGCATCCAGATCAGAATGATTTTGACATTTAAATTTGGCTACACAATTGGCTACACAATATGTGGCGATTAACACCAAATACAATTCAGATTCGGGGATAGTAGCCGCATTTTGGCAATTTCAATTCGCATTTTCTATCAAGGCAAATTGAAATAAAAAACTTAAATAAAAAATAAATAAAAAATGTCCTATAAATAAAAACTAGCTATATGAATTGGGGCTGGGAAAGGGACACATGCTATCGGCTCCTTGAAAAAAACATTGGGGGTCGGAGCCAATAGTTCTGGGCCCCTCCTAATTACGATTTATGACCAATGTTGTTTTTACTATGCATTTAAAACTGCACATTCCTCCAAAAAAACAACTGCACAGAATGCCTGAATAATATGCATCCTTCCTTATAGTCTGTTCCCTTTTATATTTACAAGATTTCTCTAGAACACCCCTCTGAAATCCACTTCCACACACCATTCAACTCCCACTTGCCCTCTTTTCCTTAAGCATCACTTTGTTTGCAAAGTGAGCTTGTTGAACCCTCTAAGTATTGTAGCAAGGGCTGAGTAAACTGTTTGGATTATTGATGGAAAGAATTGCATTTATAGAAAATGTCTTTCTTCTGACCGATTGTTCTTCCATTTGCCAGTTCTAACAGGAATTGCGGCTAATTTGCAGTAAAGAAGGTTTTAAGGTACTGCATATTCCTTCACAAATGTTACCTGTAAGCTTCTGTTCTCTATATCATTTTAAAAACAGAGGAGGCAATGTCTCCTTGTTTTTTTTTAAGCCTGCATGTGTTGTTTTTTCCAGGTAAGCTGGTAAGCATTTTGGGGACAGCGATGTCACTGGGAAGCTGTTTTAGTGGTTCTGGCAAGGTGTCTGGGCACAGAGATGGCAGTGACAAGGTGTCTGGACAATGTGTCTTACAGCAAAATAACATCCTGCTCGGACATTATAATTTTACATAATTTCGGATCATGTGCGGAAATTGCAATATTGACATTTCCAGATTAAGGATAGAACACCATTTTTCTTTCTGTAATGTGTCCCAAGCACAAAAATTACCACTGTACGATTAGTAAATTCCAATATTATCATTTTTTTTATTTACATCAACTTTTTTCCTCTTTTCCCTCATGCCTATTTTTCTTGCACTAATATACATGTCTACATAAACAAAATTAGTTTTAAAAAGTGATAAAATACCATACCTGTAAACGTGCCAGTTGTGCGGTCCGTGACACTATTTTGTTATAAGGATCAACAATTTTCACTCTTATTCTGTTAACAAAACAAAAACAAAAAACACTTAACTATACAAACTGTCTTGGTATATTGTGATAATACATCTTATTAGATACATACCTATCAATTGCACTCTGCAATGCCCCAATTCTAGTCTGCATCATTTGAAGAACGCCTAAAATGAGATACATTATTTGAGAGTGTGCTACATGGTCAGCAGATTTACATCTGTTACAAGAATCAACGATCATGCCAATTAGAACTAATAAAGATGTTGATATGTAGCTTTGTAAACAGACAGCATTTTTATTACAGTGTATATTTTACCAGTGGTTTATGGCACAGAACACTAGCCTATCGCTAATATTTAACATAAGGTCTCCCTAAACTTAAAAATGTCACTGAGTAGTTTTAAACGGACTCAACCTAATATATTGAAAACCGTTATTTTGTTCTACATTGAAAAGATCTTGATATTGCTAGTTAGTACAGTCAAATTCATATATGGTATAACTTTGACCCTCAGGAAAACACACATTTCAGTGTGACTTGAAAACCAGCATAAATTAGCATGACAGAACGACCAGGGGAGAAATATAGCCTTTGAAGGAACACCATTGCGTACCTGGGGGTGAAGAGCTATTGTGGATGTAGGGAAGAGGGCCATGAATACAGAATATGCTATTGAGGTGAGGGAGTCGGGTACAGTACAGTATAGTACAGAAGGGACAGGGTCTATGCAATATATTGCACGAAAAGAGGTAGACTATGGGGGAGGGGTTTGTGAATAACTTGAGGGAAATATTGAGTTGATAAAAGGAAGGAGGAGAGTCTATAGAAAACAATATGGTAATATTAATGAGAAGGAAAGAGATTGTAACAACTATGGAAGAAGTGTTATGAAGAACAGTGGGAGAATTATGAAGTAAAAAGACAGACACAAACGTATACTGTCAAAGGGGGTGAGCTGCAAAAGATCAAATGAAAAGGTCAAAAAAATGGCAGGGGACAGCTGTGGATAAAAATTAAATATAAAAGATTGGTAGAGGCCTGGATGCAAAATTAGTGCTGGGCTCAAAAATTTCTGATGGGGACCCTCTGCAAAATTAATTACACATGACCAAAATTTAGAATGCTTATTTTTTACAAAATAGAATGCCGATTACTGTTAAGAGGAATTTCCAAAGATTTCTAAGAGGAAAATAATTCATAAAATGACCCTAAAATCACTACTGGTCTGCAATCTAGACTGCTAACACATTACCAACATCTTTTGTGAAAATTGTTGTCCCTCTCTCTGCTCTAGAGGCTCTACCATCCTACCAGGAAAATATGAGAACCAGAGATTTGTTTTTTAGGCCAAAATAATTAATACAGCCAACCATAACTATGAGTTTGAAGGATCTGCTTCTGTTGAAATCAATGTGCTAGACAATACTGCTATATTTGATTTATTCCTCATACTCTTTCATGGGGAGAATGCGATTTATACATTAGTACGTATAAAGTGGTACTAGGGTTGCCACCCGGCCGGTAAAAAATTGGTTTCTGGCCAATGTTAAGTCTATGGGGACAGTAGCAAGGCCGGTATTTTTCTGAAGAAAAGGTGGCAACCCTAAGTGGTACCCATACTCATTTATCATAGTTTCTACATAATACTACATCATAAGATCAGATCGCTGTGAGGATTAATACATTATGTGAAATGTTTTGTTTTGAGAATAGAAACCCACTTTTCTACTGATGAATAGATTTGTTAGAAATTGTGCTACAATGTGAAAAAGATTATTGTTTTAACTACATAAAAAGCCCTGAATAGACCGTTTGAAAGTTCAATATAACAGTTATGCCTGAAATTATTTAGACCACATTACTTCACTGACAATTATTTTACCCGTACTCTCATTTAAAAGTTTATGTTGCATTTTACTTAAACAAATAGTTTTTTTAAAAACTTCTACAAAGCATAAATATTTACAACTTTATCTGGGAGGGGGTGAATCTGGCCACAGAGAGAAGCCTCATGAAGACAGAGCTCCTCACATTGGCAACTAAAACAGCTGATATGTTAAAGCGACAAGACCAGCAATCAGAGATCGACAAGACCAGAACAGAACAAAAAAGAAGAATGGGGGAAAAAAAAAGAATTACTTCTATGCCTGGACTTCAGGTCCCTCCAATGACCTGAAGGGTATATGGAAAGAAGATATGGTGGAAATTCAAACAGAGGTGTCAGCATTACAGACTAAAGTGACAGCACTTAAAGAAAACGCCAGTAAAATCAAATCAAAGATCTGCTGGCAAACTAGGTATCTGACCTTCACGGACAGGGACTCCTTGCTAGATGCCAAATTCCGACACACTAATATCCGGGTCTGTGGCATTACAGAGGCGTTTGGGCTAGCGCCCTCCCGGCTTTTATGAGTAAACTGATCGCTTATTTAAGACCTGACTCATCAACAATGGACATCTGGCTAAGCGACCTGTTTATCATGCCCTGCAGAACTTCCCGCGGGACATTGTGGTAAGACTGGGTTCCCATGCTGACAAAAACAACTCCGACAACAATTGAGTGTAAGAAGAGCACTATTAACTTTCACAATGCGGTAATTCAAATTTGTGATGACATTTCCCCAGCCACCATGCTCCAGCACCAATCTATGAGCCTGCTGACCACACACCTGCGTGAAATACAGGTGGGGTCTTCCACTGCTGCTAAATGTGACCACAGAACAGAAAACACTCAATATAATAATATCACTAAAAATAATCTGGATATCACTGACCCCTTTCTCTGGACCTACCACTGAGACCCCTAACGCAAATAAGACAAGGTTTGCCCATTTGACTTTTTGGCCATGGTCCTGTTGAATAAAATTTAGTCAGTTGTTCATCTGTACATCGAAATCTGATTGGAAGACCGATATGTGGGTACGACACAATCTTGTGACATTTTGGATTACCATTGAGACAGCTGTTTACCCCCTTTTTTTCTTTTAAGCTCTCGCTACTCGGAAATTTTTTTTTATTTGTGAGAATTCCCCCCAGCCCCCATGTATTTAGCCCACTCAACATCCGAATGTGTGCTGTTGTTTTTTTTGGTTTAAAGGCTCATTTTTGCGACGGCCACTGTGTCACCGCTGACAGTCTTCCTTTAGGGCTATCAGAATGTGCAATCTTTATTTTTCTTCTCTTTATCTTCTCCTTTATTTAGTTGTGCTTCTTTTTCTCGGTTACTGTCCCTTCCATTCTTGCCTTCTCTTTACTTCTATTATTATTCTCTTTCCTTACTTGTTCTTATTTACATTTACATTTTAGTGCTCAGTTTTTCATACCATGTTATTATTTCTATGATCACAGGAGGGTGCTGTTTCTCTATGATAGGTTGACTGCATGCAAAAAGACATTTAAAAACACTTGCTACAGATCCCCTCAGTCTCCATGTACTTACACATGCATTTGTAATGTTATGATAACTAGATTACTTAGTATAGGACAGAGATACATGTCCCCCAAGAAGCTGTACTGTTCCCAATCTTTTCTTAATCTTGATATTGGTTTCCTAGGAAACAGGTAACAGAATAGTATAGTTAACCCATGACTAACATCCATGGTAAGTCTACAGTGACTGCAGACTGCATGTCATGAAGGTTTAATAAGAAAACAATAGGGAAATCCATACTGCCGGTATATTAAGGGAAAAAATTTACGTTAAGTACTTTTTTTTTATTAATGGCATTTAGTGGCAGTACATCAGGGTTACTGTAAAATCTCAAATTTAGGGTGGGAATTCAGGAAACAACCACCTGGATCCCCTTACACCCGAAAACGGCTTCTCAGGAGGAGAAGATGTCTAGTCTGTAATGTTTTATGAATGTGTTGAATGAAGACCAAGTTATCACTTTGCAGATTTCATCTGGTAATACTGCAGCCTTTTCAGTCCAGAATACCACCATAACCCTGGTCGAATGAGCCTAAACAGGAAATGGCAAGACAAGACCACCAACTTTATGGTGTCTGTAAGCCATCTTAAAATAGTAGCCTTTGAGGCTTTTTTTCCCCAATAGTATGTCCATGAAAATAATTGAACAAGTGATCCGAGAACTTAAAGGCTAGTGATCTGTGTAGATAAATTTCCTGTACAGGCCTGTGCCACTTAGCTTCTTTAGTTGAGGCCAGAAACAGGCAACAATTAAGGAAGTATACTAGGCTGATTAATGTTAGTTTTTGAAAGTTCCTTTGGAAGAAAGGATGATTTCAAATGCAAAACAAGCTTATCTTGGTGTAAGATTGTAAATTATTCTGAAGATGACAGGGCCTGAATCTCACCCATTCTCCTGGCAGAAGTAATTGCGGACCTCTGTTCAGCTGGGCCGTGTGCTGTGAGGGAAGTGTTCTGGTGCTCCCCTCAGCCGGTTACTTTATGAAGGGTGGCTTCAAAAAAGTAAAAAAATAAAAATAATAATTGTGACTGGATATGACCTTACGCCATATCCGATGGCTGTGTTTCCCTCCTCCGTGAAGCAGGGAAGACTGCACGGAGGAGACGACCGGAGACACGGAGCAGCAAGTAATATAAGTACTGGGGAACAGGGGGAGGAGGGTGGCAAATAACGAGCAAAACACTGGCATATTGAGTGGCAAAATACTGGCATACTGAGTGGCTAAATACAGCCATATTAAATGGCTAAATGCTGGCATATTGAGGGGCAAAATACTGGCATATTGAGGGGCAAAATACTGGCATATTGAGGGGTAAAATACTGGCATATTGAGGGGCAAAATACTGGCATACCGAGTGGCAAAATAATGGCATACTGAATGGCTAAATACTGGCATTTTGACCAACTGTTCCCAACCCCATAACCTCTCCCCCCCCCTCCCCCCACGAAAATGTTTTCTTCAAAGGAAACGGTCCCTGGTGCCAAAAAGGTTGGGGTCCACTGCACTAAAATACCCAGGAACTGAATCTCTACTGAAAACTCGTAGATGGAACTAGATTGCATTTATTCCGGTTGATGATCCAACCATGTTGTTCTTGTAGGAATTGGATAGTGGTTTGAATGTTGGAGGGAAGAAGGGTTCGAGCTTTTAGGAACCAGTCATCTTGATTTGGGACAATAGAAATTTCTCTTTTGCCGAGATGAGCGATCAGAGGAGTCAAAAGCTTTGTGAAAACTGATGGCGCTGAGGATAGGTCAAGGGGCAGGGCTATGAATTGAAAATGTAGGGTTTTTTTTCTGTAAGAATAGCAAATATTCTTGATGTGTTGTCCAATGGAATGTGCAAATATGTATATTTCATATCCAGTGTTAACCAATGTAGTCTCCCTTCTGAGAATATGGGTAACAGAATGGCTTATATCCAAAAACGGTGGTATTGACTACAGCTGTATTCAAGTCTAGGACTGGGCAAAATTAACCACCTGGTTTTGGATCCAGGAAAGTTTTTAGTATGTCCACTGGAACTCTTGGAACTTTGTCAATGACATCTTTTTTCAATAACTTTAACGTTTCTTCCAGCAGGTTGAGGTTCTGTCTTTGAGAAGTGTAGGAAGAAATTAAAAAACAAAGGGAGTTGTAGGGAATTTGCAGATTCCTGTAATCCTTAATACTCACACAACCCCAAATATCCATCCCGAATACATTCAAGAACTTAAAGACTTCGGCCATTTATCAACTTTTACAATAAACATGTCTAAATCAGTGGCTCTTAACCTCACATTACCTCTCCCCCTTGTACAGAGTCTACATGCCTCATTCCCTTTCAAATGGGCACAACAACAGATCAGATATCTGGGAGTAATGCTAACTGCAGACGTTTCCCGGCTACATGATAACAACTGTACGATTATTAGGAAAATCAAAGAAGATGAGAAATGGACAGTTCAGAACATCTCTTGGTTCAGTCGCTGTTACGAAAATGAATATATTGCCGAGATTGTTATAAATTATCCAGACCTAGCTGATTCAAGTACCCAAAACCTTTTTTAACAACCTTGAAACAACACTGAAATGCATTACCAAGCCAACACGTTGGCTAGGATAATTTAGTGGACAATTCCCACTAACAAGCTTTGGGTCTCAATAGAATAATGCTCTTTAAACGTCCCAATCCCCAGCGCGGCCTGGCTCCCCGATGAACAGGTCATATAAACAGACACATCCCACCCGACTATATCGGCAACGCTTAAAATCTGGCATCGCCTAACGAAACATTCCAATCACCCATCTCCATTTCGCTCCCTCACTGCAACCAGGACTTTCCCCGAGGCCGCTATCAACCGACCAATAACCAATTTTTTACGAAAGATATTAAATACCCTAGACTGGGCCACCTTTTCAAACAAACACATAAAAAAATGTTTTATGCGTAGCCAACATTCCTCCCTGAAAGGGACCCCTGATATACATGCCCTAACTCCCTTTGAAGATATCAGTGCTACTATATTACAACCACGTAAACTCATTACTAAACAAGGTCCTAAGGGACCTCCACACTCCCCTTATTTTCTTAGATGCTGGGAGGTGGATTGTATAATCACTTTCTCTGAGGCCCAATGGCAAAAAATAATGTTTCTGACACATAAATGCTCGGTGTCCACTCGTGTACAGGAAAACACTTATAAGAACTTAACCAGGTGGTACAAGGTTCCGTCACTCATGCATAAACTATACCCCAGAACATTGGACATATGTTTGAGGAGCCTGAGTCAGATAGGTGATTTTTATGCACATATGGTGGAACTGCCCCAAACTGCAGCCCTTTCAGACTGCAGTAACAAACCATAAAAGAGGTAGCAGACCTAGACTTTGACCCTGCACCATTAGCCTGCCTGATCCATCACTCCCAGGCAAATATAAGAGGTCCCCGACAGTTCACCTTCTGAATGCAGCGAAGCTGGTTATCCCAAGGTTATGGAAACAACAGGTCCCCCGATCCTACAGAGAGTGGATGTCCGCAGATGAAGACATAAGGAAGGCGGAGGATTTATTCCTCACCGCACAAGACAGGGGGAACCAATACATTGCACAGTGCTATTACTGGAATGAGTTCCTGGGTAATGAATCTAGTGAACAAGAAATTCTAAAATATGTATATTGAACCAAGACTCCAATGACCTCACAACCCATTCAATATACCTGTTGAATGAACAATGTGAATTCAGTCTCTTCCTGCATTGCCTGCCTCCTGGATGCATGGGGCAATTTGTGATCTGTGATGGGTTATAATGGGTCTTTTGGTTGAAAACTAGGATTAAGGGTTAGTCTTGGGGGAATGTGGTATTGTGACTAATTATTGTATGTTACTGTGGTTTTGTCTCTTATTAAATATTTGGTGATACACCACACATTGGACAGCAAGGGCCTGTGGGCGTGCGTTCCACCACTGTGCACAGGCTCCTGCCTGCCTGGATTATGGTGCACCCGCGAAGCCATAAGAAGCCATCACATTGATGGCTTCCCCAGTAACAACCTGTATGCCCCACCAGCCTTTTACTATTGACAGTCTTGAAAAGGGAAAATAAATAACTGGGGATTGTGGTAGTCTCCCACTATTTAAGAGGAGGAGTATAACTTTTTTATTTTGGTAAATTTCAGGCTGCTTGTTCACAAAAAAGTTATGCCCAGATGTACTGCCACTATATGCCAGGAAAAACGTATATTTACAACTTTATCTGACAAGCACCTTTAGATTACAAATACCTATACAATGTATAGATCTTCAACTATGGCTGTGGGGTATCGATACATTCAGAATGCAACACTGTTGTGTCAACAGAATCTTTCAGAGCAAAGCTGTCAGCTTTGTTTAACCCCTTAACCCATTTGGATGTATATATATATATATATATATATATATATATATATATATATATATATGTCCTGCAAAGCATGGTCATTGAGGACCATGAGGATGTATACATACGTCCTGAGTTTTAATGTAGAATGCGCTCCTTAGCGCAATGCTAAATGCCGGAAGCTAGTCTCAGAGGCTGCTTCGGATCACCGCAAATGTGATTGTATGTGTTCAAACGCGCATAGGCAGTGATCAGCTTTCATTGCCTATGCTTTAAAGGTGTTGCAATGATGCCTTGACATTAAGGCATCATGCAACACCCGTTTCTGCTCCCCAGGGCACTGCGATCTCCCGGTGACCGTGGGTGCCATATTGAAGCGGACCATGCTCCTCCAATATGACGTTCCCTGTGTCCAAAGGAGAGCGACGTAAGTGGAAAATAAATCTCTTCCGTTGCTCTGAAACTATTGCTTGAATGCCCCTAGTTACAATTAGGGTTAGGATTAGGGTTAGAGGTGAGTTAGGGTTAGCACAGGGGTTAGATTAAGGGGTGGGGATAGATTTAGGGTTAAGGTTAAATTTAGGTTGGGGTATTAAATTCACTGTAGGAGAAAATTGTTAGGAAAACAAAGTTGTCCTATGACATGGAAACTATGGTATATCTAAACGCAGGACAAATATTAGAAACTACATAGACGGGGTCTTTTTAAAGTTTGATCTGATATTTTTTGTTTTTATACAATTACAAAGTTACAAAAAGTGGGGTTTTTAAAGGTGTATTTTCATCATATTTTACTTTTTTTTTTTTTTTTTAATAGTATCAAAAGAAACCCCTATCTGTCCTTTAAAAAAGAATATATATTTGTGTAGGTGGACTGAACACAAAGAAAGAAACTCACAGTTAAGCAAACGCATGAAAAAATTAATAGAATTCTGGTCTTTAAGGCACATCACATGCAGCATAGAACTCTTTCACTAAGGGGTTAATGCAGGGCTTGACAAATCTTATTTGATTTTAGGAGCCAGCAAAAAAAAATTAGGAGCCAGACAATCATGCAAGCATACACGCAATTCATAAACACACATGCCTAATTCACATATATACACACGCACCTACTTTACAAATACACATATATACAAACACTTCACACACACACACCTATTTTACATATACACATATATACAAACACCTCACACACACACACACCTATTTTACATATACACATATATACAAACACCTCACACACACACCTATTTTACATATGCACATATATACAAACACCTCACACACACACACCTACTTTACATATACACATATAAACAAACATCTCACACACACCTACTTCACATATACACAAACACCTCACACAAACCTACTTTACATATCCACATATATACAAACACACACCCACCTCACACAGTCTTTTCTTGGTTTGTTCTTAACGTGTCCCCCCTCCCTGCTGCTTTACCTCATTGCAGGGGAGGGGGACATTCGTGCTGCAGCATGTCTTCATTCATCGGCCTGCTGAGTGCCAGGATGTCACGTGACGACACCCGGCACTCAGACACGCGTTGCGCGAGCGGGCGGAGCTTGCAGTCTGTGCCATCCGCAAAGACTTTACCCCCTGACGCTCCGAAAAAATAAAATAAAAAAATCGGATGGCAGCGGCAAGGGGACAGGGAGGGTAACTTCACCCAAGCACCAGGTCTCATTTCATGGTCGCCATGGCGACCTGGCGCCTGGGGTTTGTCGAGCCCTGGGTTAATGAATCACCTGTAGTGTTTGAAACTTCTGCAGTAAATGTTTAATAAAGTAAGAGGGTGCAGTCAATACTGGGAACTTATGTTACTAGGAACTTTGTAATATGTCACATTAATGTTTGTTCAACATAAAAAGTGCATGTGTGTTAATGTGGTATGGGAACAACATGTGGTAAACCAAGTTAGATCTCTTTAAGAAAAAGAAAAAAGGAGTTACCTTCCAAAGATTCAATCCCTGTTGCTTGAGCCAAAAGATCTTCATGTCTTGCAACCACCTATAAAAAAAAAATTAAAGGCAATTCCATTTCCAAACAAGTAAATTTAATATGTTTGCAAACTACTCCTTCAAAGTGTATCACGTTTATACATTTGAGTTTTATTGCCTAAAACTCAAATGTATAAACGTGATACACTTTGAAGGAGTAGGTTGCAAACAAATCAAATTTACATAAAATTACAGATGCAATTTTTTGAAAATTATATATTTGGACACCAAATAGATGTTCTTAATACAGTGGATTTAGAGAATAAAAAGTGGTCTATATATTGTGCTAGCAGATTTGCAGCAAATACACACATTAAGAGGAACATATGCTTTAAATGGTCTCCTAATTATAACATGATCTTGGGGTTCATTTACAAATTTCCCATTTAGGATACATATTTGCAAATCTGCTAAACAATGTACAGATCAGTTTTCAACATTTTGTATGTTCTACATTCACAGTATGAGTACAGGGAAGACAGGCGCCTAAGAGAGGAAGGGGTGAAGCAAAAGCGGAAAAGAAGCAGCTGTATCACCAAAAGGAGATCCGTGAGGTAGAAATGGTGAAAGCGCTTGAAGAAAGAGAAAGGGATAATATTGCTAAGAATGTGACACAACAAGGTAAGTACATAGTACGTAATAAGTGGGCTATTTAATACACTAAAATATTCAAAAACACTATAATAAAAAAAATACAATAACTAAAAGTTAGTTATTATATTGTTTTTAAGATTTTTTTTTTTTTTTACTTTGGTTGTTTTGCATATGTGTTATTGTATTAAATAGCCCACTCATTACATGTACTTACATCACATTCTTAGCATTATTTTCTCCTTCTCTTTCTTTAATCGCTTTCACCATTTCTTAAAGTGCTTTCACTATATTTTTGGCCGCCCCCCCCCCCCCCCCGGCTGTCAAGACATGTGCCGCTCTAGACACTTGCCTTGTCTGACTTGCGCAAAATACAGTGCTGCTGTAATGGTTTCCAGAAATCAGTACAGTAAATCATTGTTTGCATTACTGAACAGACACTCAGTTGTGTGCAGCATTTACTTCCAAGCTTTTAGAGTATAGAATAGTGTTAAACCTTAACCACTGAGTGCCACAGACAGATCAGGTGTTTAGACAAAGCTTAGCGACACATTTTGATGACTGGATTATGTGCAAATTAGAGAAATCCTAATAAAAAGAATACAGTTTTAAAAAAGGACCCCCTGATATTACCGTATTTGCTCGAATATAAGACTGTTATGTTATACTGCAAATGCTCTGAAAAAGACCCCTCGTCTTACATTCGAGGTCGTCTTATAATCTGACCTCAAATCGAGGTCAGACTATAAGATAGTGATCCAGGTCCCCCGCAGAGCTGCAGGGGACCTGGATCCCCCTCTCTAACAGCCGGAGGATGTCTGCGCAATGGGCAAAGACAAAATTGGGGGATGGTGGGGGGAAGACAGACAACATTGGGGGGAGGGTGGGGGGGGGGGGGGAGTCAGACAACATTGGGGGGAGGGTGGGGGGGGGAGTCAGACAACATTGGGGGGAGGGTGGGGGGGGGAGTCAGACAACATTGGGGGGAGGGTTGAGTCAGACAACATTGGGGGAAGGGTGGGGGAGAGAGACAGACACCGTTGGGGTGAGCATTGACACATAAAAGGTAAATAAAAACAAGAAATGCATTTTTTTTAAATAAGTTTTTATTAAATATGAAAAAGCAATTTACATGTGAATATAAACAAGTTAAACTTTTTTCCTATAGGGTAGTCTTATATTCAGGCTTTTAGTTTTTTTCCTAAAGGAATATCCATAGTTTGGGGGGGTCGTCTTATAATCAGGGTCGTCTTAAATTCGAGCAAATATGGTAGATTGATGCATAAAATGAGTCAATACAAGTTTCAAGATTGTGTATCAGGAAGATATTCATACTTACTTAAAAATGTGCCTATTTTATACTCTGCCTGAAAGAACCAGCTATTTATGGATTGCAGGTTCACTTTGAACTTTCAGGAACAGATTAATTTAAGCATATTATATACATGTTTCAAATAAAATCCAAAGCACTGCATTACCTGCACGTGAAGCTCTTTATCCAGCTGACTAATGCCCTGGGCAAGCTTCGCTAGCTGCTCTGCTATTACAGCTTGATGGATGGACTGAGATGTATAAGATTTAACATCAAAACCATCACTTAGAAAATCAGTGTAGCATTCTGAAGAAAAAACAAACAAACAATGTAAGGTTACTATTTTTAACAGACAGGCTTCTAGGGTTTATTTTATCTAATTAACATATGAGACAGGAATAAAGCAAACCATTTTTACAAAAAAATACATTATATAGATTTTCCATAAAACAGTATTTAGTTGTGCAATAAAAAAAATCTGAAAGCATTGGATATATGTGGTAAAATAAGCAAGATGAAGTGCACCTGCTTCAATAAAAATGTTCTGCAGCTAAATTCACAGTCCCAGTAAGTCCCTTTTTTTCCCTGTTCGTTTTTATATGTTCACAAAGATCTTTGCAAAATGTCATAAGGCATAAACAAACGATACATAACAAATAGATGCTGTTTTATCCATATACTTTAACCCCTTAGTGACATTACTTTTTTGGCTAGTCTGACGCTTGGTGACATGGGCTGTTTTAACATTTCTGAGGTGTTTGTCTTTTGCTGTAATTTATTTCTGTCTCATTTAGTGTACTCACACAAACTATATATCGTTTTTATCATTATAAGAAGGGCTTTCTTTTGATACCATTATTTTGATAATAGCATATAATTTGATGTAAAAAAAATAATAAAATATGGCAAAAAAAATTTACATTTTTTTTTTAGGAATTTTATTTGAAAAATCGTATACTCATATACAAGAGAAAACAAAAAACACTGCTAAATATTTTCTAATATATGTCCTGAGTTCAGAAATAGTCCATGTTTTATGTTTTGTGCTTTTTTATTCATGTTACAGGGCCAGAACTATAAGTAGTGCAAAGCTATTTTAAAATCCTTTTTTTCAAAATTAGCGATAGTGACATTGTAACACTGATTTCTGTACTAAATCCATGAATTACCCCCAACATGTACATATTTTTGAAAACTAGACCACTCAGGGCATTTAACTTGGGGTATTTTGACACATTGCATTAGCCATTTTACCACCAATCTTTGCCAAAGTTTGCAGCAAAAAATCTTTTTTTTTCACATAGATTGCAATTTAGGTAAACATTACCTTAAAATGTGAAGGGGTATTTCCAAATAACACCTCAATATGTGTTCAGCAACATCTCCCGAGTACAGGGATACCACTCATGCATAGGTTTGTTGGTTTGTTTTGGGGATAAAAGGCCACATTTAGGGGGTGCGCATTTTGGTTTTCCAACTTGGAATTCTGACATGCAGAAAACTTGCGCCCATGTCCCATTTGGGACATTTTTGAAGCTAGAAAGTGTATTCTACCCCACAAAGCCATATCTTTTTTAAAACTAGACACCCTAGGGTATTTCAAATGGTAGTATTTTAACACTTCCCATGCACTAATTATACTACCAGCCTATGTCAATGTTTTGGGTAGTAATTTTTTTTCACATACATTGTACTTTGAACTTGAATTCACAGATCCTGTTATATGTCAGTGCCAAACAACACCTCACGAGTACAGGGATACAACCCATGTATAGGTTGGTTAGGTTATTTGGGGGTTAAAAGGCCACATTTGAGAGGTGCGCTTTTTGGTTTTTCAACTTGGAATTCTGACATGCAGAAAACCTGCGCCCATGTTCCATTTGGGACATTTGTGAAGCCAGAATGTGTATTTTACCCCACAAAACCATACATTTTAGCAAACTAGACACCCTAGGGTATTTCAAATGATAGTATTTTAACACTTTCCATGCACTAATTCTACCACCAGCCTTTGTCAAATTTTAGGTTAGCAATTTTGTAATGTTTTGTTTCCACATATATTGTACTTCGAGCATGAATTCACAGATCCTGTTACGTGTCAGTGCAAAACAACACCCCAATATGTGTTCAGCAACATCTCCTGAGTACAGGGATACCACCCATGCATAGGTTTGTTGGGTTGTTTGGGGGATAAAAGGCCACGTTTAGGGGGGGGGGTGCATTTCCAACTTGGAATTTTGACATGTAGTCAGCTTGCGCCTATGTTCCATTTGGGACACTTTTGAAGCCTGTCAAAGTATTTTACCCCATCAAACCATATATTTTGGAAAACTAGACATCCTAGGGTTTTTAAAATTGTGGTATTTTAACACTTTCCACATGCTAATTCTACCACCAACCTATGTCAAAGGGTTGGGATGTCATTTTTTTCCCCAAACACATTGTAGTTCAGGCAGGAATTTTCAGATTCTGGTATTTGCCACTGCCAACCAACACCTCAATATGTGTTAAGCAACATCTCCTGAGTACAGGGATACCCCCCATGCATAGGTTTGTTGGTTTGTTTTGGCTAAAAGGCCACATTTAGGGGGTGCGCAATTCCAACCTGGAATTTTGACATGTTGTCAGTCTGTGCCCATGTTCCATTTGGAAGATTTTTGAAGCCGTCCAATGAATTTTACCCCATCAAACCATATATTTTTGGAAAATAGACATCCTAAGGTATTTCAAATGGTGGTATATTGATATTATATATGTACTAATTCTACCACCAGCCTTTGTAAAAGTTTGTGGTAGTACTTTTTTGGGAGTTTTTTTTTCCACATGCATTGTCCTTCAGGCATGAATTCACAGATTCTGGTATATGTCACTGCCAAACAACAACCCAATATGTGTTCAGCAACATCTCCCGAGTACAGGGATAGCACCCATGCATAGGTTTGTTGGTTTGTTTTTTGGCTAGAAGGCAACATTTGTGAGATGCGCATCTCAAAATTCCAACGTGGAATTTTGACATGTAGTCAACCTGCGTCCGTGTCCTATATGGGATATATCTTTGAAGCCAGCCTATGTAATTTACCCCCACCAAACCATATATTTTTTAATGGTAGACACCCATCACTCCTTGTGGCAAGGGCTCAGCAGCCACCGATACATCACTAGATGATGTATCAGAAAGCTGACCAGGGTCAAAATCGAACCCTGAGTCCGCGGCCTCGGAATCAGTGCGTAAGCAGTGATCTTGAGCAAAGAAGGGGTTAATAGCTCTTAGAAGAGCCTATCTAGTACTGTAATACATTACAGTACAAAGGAATTAATCCATAAAACAGTGCAGACAGCAAAACATACTGTTGCTGTGCAAGATTACTGCTTATACAGTGATGAATGGCAGGGAAGGGGTTAATACACAGTGAAAGACTTTAAAAAAACCTGACAATTTTATAAAATTTTATTTTATATCACTAATACTGATCTGTCTCTTTCTGTCACAAAAATGTAAGTGAGGAGAGGGAGGCAGATCAATATTTGTGAATATTGATCCGACCAATTTTGATCTGACCAGGGCGAATGGTGAGCTTAATTGAGAAATCACCAAACCGCGTTTGCCACTAATTCGCTGTTACTGATCGGTATGCGCTCAGACAGCTTAAAAAAAAATACTCAAATATTTTTACTTTACATGTTATCCCCTAGCGGGTATGTGTAAAAAAAATAAATATATGCAGACAGATAAAAATTGCTTTGGCGTCAATATCATTGCGTAAGTATGCGTTAATAACTCTTAGAAGAGCCTTTGTAGTACTGTAATAAATTACAGTACAAAAAAAAATTTACCCCTAAAAAATGCACAAACAGCAAAAATAAATGCGCTGATGTGCACGATCACAGCTTACGCAAGATCAGTGGCAGGGAAGGGGTTAACCGCAGGAAATAGCTTTAATAATTGTTTTTTTTATTGTTTTATTATTCGTGTGTTGTGTATTTATACCGTATTTGCTCGATTATAAGACGAGGTTTTTTTCAGAGCAAATGCTCTGAAAAATCCCCCTCGTCTTATAATCGAGGTCTCTTATAATCTGACCTCAAATTAAGGTCAGATTATAAAACATGGATCCAGGTCTCCAGCAGAGCTGCAGGGGACCTGGATCCCCCTCTCTAGCAGCAGAGGATGTCTGCGCAACGAGCGCAGACTCCCCTGCTTCCGCCCGGCACGACCGCCGGGGCTTCTGTGAAGAAGCCGGGTACTTCCGCTTTCGTCACAGAAGTCCCGGCGAGCGTGCCGGGCGGCAGCAGGGGAGGTCTGCGCTCATCGCGCAGACTTCCTCTGCTGCCCCACTAGCCACCAGGGTAAATCGGGCAGCTGGGGGTTGTCTGCACGATACGTGCAGACATCCTCCATGCTGCCCGACACGGCAGACTATTATGACGGACAGCTGTCCGTCATAATAGACTGCCGTGTCGGGCAGCATGGAGGATGTCTGCAAGTATCGTGCAGACATCCCCCGGCTGCCCCCACTAGCCACCAGGGATTGAGGTACAGGTAAGGGGGGGCAGAGAGACAGGGGGAGTGAGGGAGGGGGGCAGAGAGACAGGGGGGCCAGAGCAGGAAGGGGGGGAGAGACAGAGGAAGGGGGGCAGAGAGAAACATGGGGGGGGGGGAAGAGACAGGTGAGGGGGGAGTGGGGAGTGAGACAAAGCTGGGGGCAAGGGAAAGAGAGAGGCAGCATTGGCACATAAAAAGAAATAAACACAAGAAATGCATTTTTTTTAAAATAATATTTTATTAAAAAAGCAATTTACATGTGAATATATACAAGTTTAACTTTTTTCCTATAGGGTAGTCTTATATTCAGGCTTCTAGTTTTTTTCCTAAAGGAATATCCAAAGTTTGGGGGGTCGTCTTATAATCGAGCAAATACGGTAATTTTTTTGTACTTTTACTTCCTTTTCTTACTTTGATCTGTCTCTCTCCCTCACTAAAAAAAAATGTGAGGAGAGGGAGGCAGATCATAACTGGTCAATATAGGGTTAATATTGATCTGACCAGTCAGTGGGGATGCATCAGAGCATCCCCACTGCTTGTCAGTGTGCCTGGCAGTCACTGATTGCCTCTGTGAAGAGGCAATCGTGTGGCAGCCAGAGAGCACAGGAAGCAGGTACTTCCTGCCTCCTGTGCTCTTGCCCTTAGAAGGGCAGCGCCATCTTGGTCACACAGTGACCAAGATCGTGCATTTTTTTGGTGTTCCTGATTGCCTCGACTTGCGAGGCAATCAGAAACACTTTCTGAGCATAGGAAGCGAAAAATTCGCTTCCTATGCTCGTTTTTGAAATGCCCGCGTTTTAAAGGCACTGTGCCTTTAAAACCGGCATTTCAATCGCTCTAGTCCGTCCTGTGTCGCCAAGGGGTTAAAGTGGTCCCATTATCTAAAATCAGAAGCGCTTAAAGGAACATTATACATTGAAGGAAGCAAGGATTAAACAAAACATGTCCCGGGACATTTAAGTAAACCCGACATGTATCTTGATACACACGGGTTTACTATCTGCTGTGTCTCACATGCGAGACACAGCAGTTCCCGGTTGTCGCATGCTGACGCGCAGCCAATCAGAGCGGAGGCTCACACTATCAAAAATACACGCCAGTTCATCCTCATACCAGGGACTACTAAAATTTCACTTGTGCTTCTATATTAGAAGCACAAGTGAAAAATAACATTTCGTGTCCCTTTTAAAACATAATTTAACCACTTCGGGACACAGATCTTTTTTTAAAAAAACAATTACAAATGGTAAAAAATACCCCATCTATATATTTCTAATATTTGTCCTGAGTTTAGAAATACCAATGTTTCCATGTTTTATTTAAAGTAATAGGGCAATAATCAATATTAGTGTTTTTTATGTTTCCTAACCATTTTCTTCTAGTGACCTTTTGACCCCCATCTATAACTCCCACCCCTTAATCTAACCCTTGTACTAACCCTAACCCACCTGTAACCCTAATTGTATCCCTAACCCTAGATCTAGGATTATTAGATCTATGGTAAGTTTTTTCCTTTTATTTAATAAAAATAAATAATCTAACTGTAATGTTGCTGACTGCCTCGAGGGGCAGTCAAGCAACAGTTTCAGAGCGACGAAAGATTTTTTTTTTTTCCCCTCACTTCCGTCGCTCTCTGCTGGGCACGCTGCATTGGAGGAGCATGCTCCTCCAATACAGCAACCACAATTACTGGGTGATCGAGGTGCCCTGGTGGGCAGAGAAGGTATTGCATGATGCCTGATCACTGCCTATGTGTGTTTAAAACATATATGATCACATTCGCAGTGATCGTATGCGCGCATGGGGGGGGGGGGGCGCAAAGGCCCTCTCAGAGGCTGCTTAGGATACGAAGCAGCCTCAGAGTAACTGCAGGCCATGCTTTGCAGGACATTTGATAGATATATATACACGTCCATATGCGTTAGGGGATTAAAACAGAAGTATTGTAGCTGCTATATAAAGTCAAAAAGTTTGAACATTAACACAGTTTTCCATATTTTCCTTTAAACTTAACTCAATTGAAAAAAACAAGTCATTATAACAATCAATACTGAACTCTTGTGGTTTGTTTTTCTCAGAGTGTCTGCCCTCCAGCAATGGCAAAGTAACAATGGTCAATATTTAAAGATTTTTCTATGACTCAACAGTGTCTATTAAAGGGACAGTCTAGTCCCCAAACTCACTTTGGTGCAAGTTGAAGACTATTGCTTGTATAGTGCACAGGCTTTTTTTCCAGTGTGATTTGATGCAGGCATTCTACATAAATCACATTTTTAATATATGACACCAGCCCTAACCCAGTAATTATGCAGCATGTATACTATAGGTGCAGAAGCACTTATTATATAGACACTGAGCATATAAAATTTTGTTTAATTTAGTCACTTCCTGGAATAGAATACATAGTGTGGAATGTAATGAGCTTAACAGTGCAACAAATTGTCATCACTAGAGAGACAGGATGTTTCATTTTAATGAAATTATTCTTATGGATTCCTGCAAGGGAAAAAAAAGGAAATTACTTTTACTTAGCTAGTTTGGGCAGTCCTGGTTTCTAGCAAACTGCTGTCATTTCACTAATTCATCTAGCTGTAAGTATTTAAAATTGTAAGCAATGCAAAATGTAAAACATGCATTTTAAAGTACTTTGAAAGCACATTAATATACATTGACATTTTGGGCACCAGGCAGTCCCTTTAAGGAGTACTTGTGCACAGTGCCAATTCGTATTTTGTAATGCATTTTGTACCGTATTTGCTCGATTATAAGATGACCCTGATTATAAGACGACCCCCCAAACTTTGGATATTCCTTTAGGAAAAAAACTAAAAGCCTGAATATAAGACTACCCTATAGGAAAAAAGTTAAAAACTTGTATATATTCACATGTAAATTGCTTTTTTATTAAAAAATGATATAAAAAAAAATGCATTTGTTTTTATTTCCTTGTATGTGCCAATTCTGCCTCTCTTTCCCTTGCCCCCAGCTTTGTCTCTCTCCCCCTCCCTTTGATTCCCCCCTCGTTTCTCTCTGCCCCCCCTCCCTTCCCTTGTTGCTCTGTTTCTGCCCCCCTCCCTCCCCGTCTCTGTTTCTGCCCCCCTCCCTCCCCGTCTCTGTTTCTTCCACCCTCCCTCCCCCTGCCCCCCTCCCCCCCCCTGTCTCTGCCCCCCCTCCGCCTGTCTCTCTTCCCCCTCCCTCCCCCTCACCTGGAAGTCGATCCCTGGTCATAATAGACTGCAATGTCGGGCAGCATGGAGGATGTCTGCACGTATCGTGCAGACATCCCCCAGCTGCCCGATTCTTCCTGGTGGCTAGTGGGGCAGCAGAGGATGTCTGCGCGATGAGCGCAGACCTCCCCTGCTGCCGCCCGGCACGCTCGCCGGGACTTCTGTGACGAAAGCGGAAGTACCCGGCTTCTTCATAGAAGCCCCGGCGGTCATGCAGGGGAGTCTGCGCTCATCGGACCTGGATCCATGTCTTAGAATCTGACCTCAATTTGAGGTCAGATTATAAAACGAGGGGTAATTTTCAGAAAGAAAATTCTGAAAAAAACCTTGTCTTATAATCGAGCAAATACGGTAATAAAGATGTTGTGTGAGGATCAAGTGAATTTATGTAGGGAGGCCAGGTTTGAAAAAAAAAAATTCTTGGTCCGCATTTCTTTACTCAATGTACCGGTAGTTTCCAACCAGTCCATTTTAAATGCAAGAGACATTTTTTTCTTGCAGAAGAGTAATTGATAAGGATGATGAGCTAATCCAGTGATGCCGGCAGCCTCTAGAAGGATCTGCAATAATTTAGGCTGTAGTTCTCCACCATTCCCAATATTGCCATTTCTGGGGTGATATCAATAGTCAAATTTATAAATCTTCCCCAGTGATTGGACATTTTTGGACAAAATCAGAGATTTGTGGGCAGAACCAGATCAATGGTATAAATCAGCCACCATAGCAGAATATTTCGGGCAGGTGTCTACTGGTGGTGAAATGTATGCATAATGCATCATTTTCATAAGCCTGTCTGTGTATGAAGCTGTCGGTAAGATTCTACAGAGTTGTAGGGCTGTTTTGATTGCTTCTTGGTTATATAAGTTTGGCACATGCATCTTCCAGGTGGTTAAACCCTTTATTTTATAAGTGTCTGTCCTATACTCTAATAATCTATAATCTTCCACTCAAAATAGAATTACATTACTTAACCTTTTCCATAAAGGTTTGGTGCAAGCTATATACAGGTATGCCCTATCCAGAAATCCCTTATCCAAACATTTTTTTAGGATTTTGCTCAGATTCCCCCACGCTCACCAAGGGTAATACAATGGCAGGTGTGCAGGCCTGCTTCGCCAATGTCAGGTTCCCAACGATGTCTCGCATCGCAGCTACATCACAGTAAAAGTGATTTATTTGATCTATACAATATACCACGAGTGCTGAGAGGCTTGAATATATATTATTGGTGAAAATGATCTGTTATCCAAAATTATCAGTTATTCAATATGCGTCTGGTTCCAAGCTGTTTGGATAAGGGATACTCAACCTGTAATATATGTATGAGCAGTTCTATCTGAATTATGCATATGATGGTAATTGGGAATCCCTGTTACTACTGTTATAAGACTATATATTGCCTGTCTCCAAAGCAAGGTGTGATTTAAAGGAAATAGGTGATATATATTACAGGATACTGTGCATTTGATGGATCCTTCATCTGAAATTGAAATGTTATTCATGCCATACTCTCAAGTGAACAGCTCACCCAAGGTATTAGTACGTTACATACACCGACCAACCATAACATTATGACTAGGGATCGACCGATTATCGGATTAACCGATATTATCGGCCGATATTCACAGTTTCCTAAATTATCGGTATCGGCATCTAACTTTACCGATAATGCCGATAATATTTGAATGAAGCAGTTTTCGCGATCAACGATCGCGAAAACCGCTTTAACAGTGCTGGTCTATTGCCTCGACATCGAGGCAATAGCCAGCACCGAAATTTCTATTTTGGGACCCCCACGATCGCCCCACGGAGCGATCGTGGGGAGCCATATTGACGGAGCATGCTGCTCCGTCAATATGGCTAAGTCCTCTGCCGGTCTGAGCTTCGGAAGTGAAAGTAACTTCACTTCCGTCGCTCTGAATATGCTACTTGACTACCCCTAGTGGTAGTTTAGTAGCATTGCAATGGAAAATAATTAAAATACATATTTAATTAAATAAAAATAGGTTATTTAGCTATATTAGCCTATAGGGTTAAAATTAAATATTTTTTAGCATAAGGGATAGGGTTAAAATTAAATTAAAGTTAAAAAATATTAAGGGATATAATAAGGATTAGAGTTGGGGTTAAATTTAGTGTTAGGGTTAAATTTTGGGTTCGGGTTGGGGTCAAAAGATCAATATAGGAAAAAAACAAAAAACACTATTTTTGGTTTTTGCCCCATAACTCGCAAAAAAATACCGAAAAATATGGAAACATGCATATTTTTGAACTCGGGACAACATTTAGAAACTATTTAGCCGGGGTCTTTTTTAATGATTTTATTTGTGTAAATTATATTTTAGGTCAAAGTTAGAAAAAGTGGGTTTTTTTAAATTTTTCATCATATTTTATGATTTTTTTGGAAGTAAATTATAAGATATGATGAACATAATGGTATCTAATGAAAGCCCTTCTTATGACGATAAAAACAACATATAATTTGTGTGGGTACTGTATGTGAGAAAGCAAAAAATTACAGCTAAACACAAACACCCTAGAAATGTCAAAACAGCCATTGTCACCAAGGGAAAGTCAAGGTGAAAATGTCTTGTCACTAAGGGGTTAATTAAGCTGTTTTGATGCCTTGCTTATATTTACTGTAGTGTCCCTTTGATATAATTGCCTATGTCATTGCTGCTCATTTTACTAAGATTTAATCTAAGTATGGACTATGTGCAATTGAACATTGTTGTTCTTGTTACCTTTTGACTGATATTTATTTAAAAAAAAAAAAAAAGTGGTCCAATTTGTTGTATTTGACCATATCACCATTGTTTTGCTGCATTATTTATTTTTATTTAGCAATGAAAAAGATTTACAAAAAAAAAGCTAAACGTTAACAATAAACATGTTCATTTAACAGCAGATTTGTGTAGAAATTGTTTTTTTTCCCAAAAAATTAAAATGCACGAAATATCGGTATAAGTTATCGGCTATCGGCCTGAAAGTTCACAGGTTATCGGTATCGGTATCGGCTCTAAAAAATCAATATCGGTCGATCCCTAATTATGACCACTGACAGGTGAAGTGAATAACACTGGTAGCCTTGTTATCATGGCACCTGACAGTGGGTGGGATGTAGGCAGAAATCCCACCCAGTTAATGCATCAGAAGCAGGTAAAATGGATAACGGACTTTGACAAGGGCCAAACTGTGATGGCTAGACGGCTGGGACAGAGCATCTCCAAAACTGCAGCCCTTGTGGGTTGTTCCTATCAAAAGTTGTTCAAAAAAGGAAAATCGCTAAACATGCGCCAGGGTCAAGTGTGGCCAGGGCTCACTGATGCACGTGGGATGCGAACACTGGCACGTGTGGTCCAACAGATGAGCTACTTTAGCTCAAATGGCTGATAAAGTTAATGTTGGTTCTGTTGGAAAGGCATCAGAACACATAGTGCCTCACACGTTGTTGCGTATGGAGCTGCGTAGCCAGTCATGGTGCCCATGCTGAACCTTGGGTACGTGAACATCAACACTGGACCTCCGTGAAATGGAAGTAGGTGGTCTGGTCTGCTGAGTCATGTTTTTTTATTTATTTTTTTTACATCACGTGGATGGCTGGGCGCATGTGTGTTGCTTACCTGGAGATCACATGGCACTAGGGAAGAAGGCAAGCCGGTAGAGGCAGTGTGATGCTTTGGGAAATGGTCTCATATGCTTATTGATTGAATAAAACACCTAGCACTCATTACCACTACCAAGAGCTTTTTCCATCCATTTACTCATAACATCAACTTCATTTGTAACACTTCTAATATTAGATGTTTGGTAGAAAACTATCTTCTGTAAAAAAAAAAAAAAAACAACAAGACTGACTGACTGTCTGTATGTATGTATGTATGTGTGTGTACGCGTGCGACGGCCTGCCTGCCTGACTGGATGTGTGCGCGTGCGACTGCCTGCCTGTAGGCAAAGGGAGTGAACAGAGGAAAGCAGGTAAGTAGGATGAATATCTGTCTGTATTTGAAGAGACCATTAATTCTGACCAAATCCCCAACTCCATTTGCAGAAATGCTCCAAACTTGAAAGGAACCTCCATCATGCATCACTGTTGCCTGCAGACACTCATTCATGTACAGCTCTCATTCCTTTGGTGAACAAACTGCCTTGTGCTACACAAAACAAATACAAAAAAAGCAGAAGTACAATAAAAATAAACTATACTTTCATTAAATTGTGCTCTCTATAGGGACTTCTCTGATCCCACACCAAGAATATAGATGCAAAAGAACTAACACAATCCCCTGTATCTTGCAAGGATGGTGTATTTGGACTGGATGTCCACCCAAAGACACAGATTTACATTTGGAGGGGAAAAAAAACATCTCATAAAACCATCTTAAAATGTTAAAACCATAAACTTTTATTAAAACAGGCTCACAAAAATAGTGTGCGCAGACACCAGCTCTAGTGCAAATAAAGCATTAAGATGCAGTTTACCGATCCCAGCGAGATTTCATATTCATCAGAGATTCCCCACATAGACAGATTGTGGAGCAAGGCTACTGCGGTGATGTGGAGGCAGATGGTAAACTCTGTCTATCAAGCAGACTCGGCAATAGCACCCACGTCCAAAAGTATAATAAAACAACAGGTAACAGCAGTAATTCTGGTCCCCCCACATCCAACGAATTTCTTTGGGCGACTCCCTACTTGCTAAGGGGACACACATAAGTGGCATTTACTCTGATACATAAGTGTCTTTTCTAGGTAGCTCTTAAAAAAATGTCTTTACTCTGCAATCAGTATTCTTCAGACAGTTGTATATAAGTTTTCAGGCCATTTCCTGATACCATGTCCCTATTTTTTGTTACACCTTTGCTTTTCCAAATATTTAGATTTAAATCTGTGACATTATATTCTATCTTCTCCAAGCCCAAGGCCTTGATGATTTTGTTTTGCAGACCTAATTTTTTATTTAACGACTTCCACACATCCATTACATTATACAATATAAAGCCCTTTCTAAGGCTTCACCCTGTTTTGTGGGTGTTCCATATGATCGTTACTGTCTAAAATCTTGCATTCAATATAGTACCATCTTTCTTCCTTAGCCTGGGGTATTTGCATTATGTAGGTGTGTCCAATCAAGTTGGCCAGGTAGTAGTCTTTTAAAATCGGCATTAACAGACCTCCATCTTTAACTTTAAATGCTAAATGATTACTGGCAATCCAGGTTTTTTTTATCTTGCAAACTTATCGAAACTTATCTATAAGAGATCTAACCAACTGACGGGTATAATTTCAGAGACCTTTGGGGCAATTTTAATTCCTAAATAGAGTATTTCTTTGTTGGTCCATTGAAATGGGTATAGCCTTTTTAGTCTGTTTAATGTTTCTGGAAATGTATTAACAGCCAGTATCACTGATTTATCTACATTGAGTTTGTAGATGGCCACTATAGAATATAAAGTAAAAAATTACAGAATAGTGCGCTTTAAAACAAACTGTGGTAAAAAAGATCAGTAAGAGAATATTCTCAGAGTGTTTGGAATACAGAGAATAATTATTATTATTAATACACTCACAACACTTTGTAGGTAGGAGATATATATAGAGCGATTTTCAACTTCAGCTGTTTTTCTTCAGTGTTGAAAGCTCAAAAGAAACATGACCATAAAGTATCCAGTTAGTGGAATGCAACAATAACATTTAATAGGAAACCAATATCTGCTTACATGTAGGATTGCTGTAACAAGCACAGTGGGCGCCACACGGCCGTCAACAGTCTCTTTATGGTAGAAGATAATGATTTTCCAGCATTAGCCACAGGATACAAATAGTAAAAATGAAGGTATAAAAACAAGAGGATTGCAGGGTGAGTCCAGGACGCTACGCGTTTCGCCTAATACAATGGCTTCAACTTGGCGTCTCACTATAGAATATTCATTTATCGCTTCAATCAAAGCTGGCAGGGATTGTAGTGGGTCTGTGAGTGTTAATACAATATCATCTGCATTTTATCCTATTTTAGTCTGATCTTGTAGAACTGGATAGCATTTGATATCTGGGTCTGATCTTATCCTTATTGCTAAATTTTTGATTATTAAAATATACAATAAAGACGACGGGGGGCATCCTTGCCTTGTTCCATTACCCATGTTAAAACCACCTTGATCTAAAATTTTGTCCCACTACTCTTGTTTAGGGTTTGTAGTATAATGACTTAATCGCGCCAAAGAGGAATCCGTCTATTCCAAAAGCCTCCAGAGCTTGGAACATCAATTGCCAGCTGACGCAGTCAAAACTATGATCTTGTGAGATTTTGTTTCTGATAATGTGGGTGATAAGAGGCTCATAGTTTAGATACACTGGTCAGTTCAATGGGATGGATAACTCATAGTTCCAACAGGCTAATCCACTGAAATGGGGTAGGCAGCCATTCCTGTATTTGAATCCCCAGCACTGTATAACTATAAAACACACATAGCAGCAACAATGTATACAAAAAACGTGCTTGCTACTAGAGATAATGGCTGGGGAGCCACCCCTCTGCCTGCAAGAAGGCAGCATGGTGTCTGTGTGCTGCCCACAAACTTCCATGCTGCCTGTTTTGACTACCAAGTGCGGTTTGACTCACCCGACAAACTGCACATGGAGCTGAACAAGTTGCATGGTTGGACACCATGCTGCCTGCCAATAGACACCAGGAAACAGTGCTTCTCAGGGTAAGTCCTGGAGTGATGGGGGCATGTAATAGGGGTGATGGAGGCATGTAATGTGCATGCAATGTGGGTGATGGGGCATGTAATGTGCATGCAATGTGGGTGATGGGGCATGTAATGTGCATGCAATGTGGGTGATGGGGCATGTTATGGGGTGATGGAGCATGTTCTGGGTGCACACCATGGGTTATGAGGCATGTCCTGGTTGTGCAACACACGTGAGGGCTTCCGTGCCCAAATCTGGGCTGCCTAAGGCAGGGCTCGACAAACCCTGGGCGCCAGGTCGCCATGGCGACCAGGAAATTAGACCTGGCGCCCGGGTATTGGCACCCTCTACTATGTGTCCCCTCACCTCTGGGATCCATGGGGTTTTTGCTGATCCTTTGGACAGCGCAGCGCGAGGAGGCAGCATGTGCCGTTTTGCACAGACTTCCAGCTCTGCCCCCTCGCGCATCGCGCTTCACAGTCTTAGTTCCGGGGAGCACGTGACATCCGTGTCACATGACAACCCGGCTCTCAACAGGATGGCTTGAACGATGGTCTGTGACTGGCAGACTGAGATGAAATGGAAGTGCTCCCCTCCCCTGCAATCAAGCAAGGCAGCAGGGATGGGGACACACTGAAACATGGAGCTTTTTATTTGATTTATTTAAAAAAAAAAAACGGCTGACTTGTCAGGTCTGTATGTCAGTGTCTGTCTCAATCTGTCTATGTATGTCTTTTTGACTATCTGTGTCTGTCTCTATGACTCTCTGTGATATTCTGTGTATGTAAGTGGAACTGTCTCTTTGATTGTTTGTGATTTTCTGTGTATGTAAGAGGAACTGTGTGTGTGACTGGTTTTCTGTGTATGTAAGTGGAACTGTCTCTGTCTATGTGACTGTCTGTCTGTGATTTTAAGTGTGTGTAATTGGAACTGTGTGTGTGACAGTCTGCGAGCATATGTGTTTACATGACTCTGTGATTGTGTGTATTTTTGCATGGTTGTGTGTGTATGTGCTGTTGTCTGGCTCCTAGATTTTTTTGCTGGCTCCTAAAACAAAATTTAATTTGTCAAGCCCTGGCCTAAGGAATCACAAAACCAAGTTACACCACTGGATGGCACTGCTGGACATCTTCAGATTGCGAATGGCAGTAAGCATGATGTACCTTTCATCTATTGCACTAAGATTCCTTGGCCGACCGCTGCATCTACAGTCCACAACAATGCCAGTTTTTTGTAACATTTCTTAGAACAATGCAACAGTGAGGTAAAAAATGTCTGCTTTTTGTTGTACTAATACACACAAAAGATGATGCTGCACACTAAAGCATACAAACATTTGAGGGGGGGAAAAATATGTATGTGTTGTCAAGGCAACTTTGGCTAGTAAACCCTTTGTGTCCTTATGTCTAGTAAAATCACCATAAGCTCTGCATTGGTTGCGGCCTCATGACAAGTTTATTTGTCATGAATTTAAGTTGGCTATGCGCTCTGTGCATGCTGCACTTTCGTTTTATTAGTTATTTTGGATAGCAGTGCACTAGCTGTGTAAAATATAATTGGTAAAATAGTGGCATTTAAAAAAAATGTAAAAAAAAAAACAACAAAGAAGGTTCTAGGTGTCCTTTTAAAAACAATAAAGAACTTGTAAATTACATTTAAAAAAACCTCACACACACACACCTACTTTACATATACCCATATATACAAACGTCTCACACACACACACCCATATATACAAATGCCTCACAAACACACCTACTTTACATATACCCATATATACAAACACCTCACACACACCTACTTTACATATACCCATATATACAAACACCTCACACACACCTACTTTACATATACCCATATTTACAAACACCTCACACACACCTACTTTACATATACCCATATTTACAAACACCTCACACACACCTACTTTACATATACCCATATACAAACACCTCACACACACCTACTTTTATATACTCATATATACAAACACATCACACACACACCTACTTTACATATACTCATATATACAAACACCTCACACACACCTACTTTACAATATATACAAACACCTCACACACACCTACTTTACAATATATTTAAACACACACCCACCTCACACAGTGTTTTCTTGGAGTTTTTTTCTTAACGTGTCCCCCCTCCCTGCTGCTTTACCTCATTGCAGGGGAGGGGGACATTCGTGCTGCACCCGATCTTCCTGCTGAGTGCCAGGATGTCACATGACGACACCCAGCACTCAGACACGCGTTGCGCGAGGGGGCGGAGCTTGCAGTCTGTGCCATCCGCACAGACTTTACATCTCGCGCTGCGGGAAAAAAAAAAAATCGGATGGCAGCGGCGAGGGGACCATGAGGCTGACTGCACCCAGGTGCCAGGTCTAAATTCCTGGTCGCCATGGCGACCTGACGTCTGGGGTTTGTCAGCTTTCATTATTTGACTGCATTATAGATCACTGGACATTATCTGTGTCTCTGGATTATGTACCCGTCAGTCTATTCAACGCTAGGACATATGAATTTGTCCTTTAAAAATAAGCCCACGCCATTGTCTGTCGTTCCATATTTCAGCACTGTCCTTAGCTGCCAGTAAGTTAGTTTCTGAGAGGGGGGAGTGGAGGGTTAGTGCAGGCAGACAGGAAGCACCACAAAGAACATCCTGTAGACAACCTATTCCACAGACTGAATTATATTCCAGCAGCACAGGAAGTGACTAAATTAAACAAAACTTTATATACTCAGTGTCTATATAATCAGTGCTGCTGCTCCTGTAGTATAAATGCAGAGTATTCACTGGGGCAGGGCTTGAGTCAAATATTAAAAATGTGATTTATGCAGAATGCCTGCATCAAATCACACTGGAAAAAAAGCCTACAAGCAGTAATCTTCATCTTGCACCAGAGAAGGAAACTGAATTTGAAAGGCAATCATAAGTGAACTTCAAATATCAGGCATTAGTAGCAGAGTTGGAAATATTATCCGCTTGCCTATTTTTCCAACTCCGAAATGAAGGTACTGGTTGAAAACTGCAAAGGAACAGAACGCTGTTTTAAACAGTGCCACCACTGTGGATCACCCTGAATTGCAGGCAGCAGTCCTTCAGCCTCTCCATGGGTTTGTTTGCAAGTTGGGAGGGGGGGGGGTAAAATAGTGGCATTTAAAAAAAATGTAAAAAAAAAAACAACAAAGAAGGTTCTAGGTGTCCTTTTAAAAACAATAAAGAACTTGTAAATTACATTTAAAAAAACCTCACACACACACACCTACTTTACATATACCCATATATACAAACGTCTCACACACACACACCCATATATACAAATGCCTCACAAACACACCTACTTTACATATACCCATATATACAAACACCTCACACACACCTACTTTACATATACCCATATATACAAACACCTCACACACACCTACTTTACATATACCCATATTTACAAACACCTCACACACACCTACTTTACATATACCCATATTTACAAACACCTCACACACACCTACTTTACATATACCCATATACAAACACCTCACACACACCTACTTTTATATACTCATATATACAAACACATCACACACACACCTACTTTACATATACTCATATATACAAACACCTCACACACACCTACTTTACAATATATACAAACACCTCACACACACCTACTTTACAATATATTTAAACACACACCCACCTCACACAGTGTTTTCTTGGAGTTTTTTTCTTAACGTGTCCCCCCTCCCTGCTGCTTTACCTCATTGCAGGGGAGGGGGACATTCGTGCTGCACCCGATCTTCCTGCTGAGTGCCAGGATGTCACATGACGACACCCAGCACTCAGACACGCGTTGCGCGAGGGGGCGGAGCTTGCAGTCTGTGCCATCCGCACAGACTTTACATCTCGCGCTGCGGGAAAAAAAAAAAATCGGATGGCAGCGGCGAGGGGACCATGAGGCTGACTGCACCCAGGTGCCAGGTCTAAATTCCTGGTCGCCATGGCGACCTGACGTCTGGGGTTTGTCAGCTTTCATTATTTGACTGCATTATAGATCACTGGACATTATCTGTGTCTCTGGATTATGTACCCGTCAGTCTATTCAACGCTAGGACATATGAATTTGTCCTTTAAAAATAAGCCCACGCCATTGTCTGTCGTTCCATATTTCAGCACTGTCCTTAGCTGCCAGTAAGTTAGTTTCTGAGAGGGGGGAGTGGAGGGTTAGTGCAGGCAGACAGGAAGCACCACAAAGAACATCCTGTAGACAACCTATTCCACAGACTGAATTATATTCCAGCAGCACAGGAAGTGACTAAATTAAACAAAACTTTATATACTCAGTGTCTATATAATCAGTGCTGCTGCTCCTGTAGTATAAATGCAGAGTATTCACTGGGGCAGGGCTTGAGTCAAATATTAAAAATGTGATTTATGCAGAATGCCTGCATCAAATCACACTGGAAAAAAAGCCTACAAGCAGTAATCTTCATCTTGCACCAGAGAAGGAAACTGAATTTGAAAGGCAATCATAAGTGAACTTCAAATATCAGGCATTAGTAGCAGAGTTGGAAATATTATCCGCTTGCCTATTTTTCCAACTCCGAAATGAAGGTACTGGTTGAAAACTGCAAAGGAACAGAACGCTGTTTTAAACAGTGCCACCACTGTGGATCACCCTGAATTGCAGGCAGCAGTCCTTCAGCCTCTCCATGGGTTTGTTTGCAAGTTGGGAGGGGGGGGGGGGGGGGGCTTTAGATGCTAAAAGTCTAAAAATCTGAGGTTGTAACTATGATCATTTTCAGTTAAAGGTGGAATTCAAATAAAATATAATAAAACATTTTAAATAAATGGAATATAAAGCATTGCAAACATGGTCCCTATCTCAAATAATTCACATACTGATGATGCTCAGCCAAACAGAGTACTACAAATTTTAGGTTGTTGCACAACACTTGCTCTGCATAAACACTCCCAACATGCTCAGTCATAGTAAAAAGTAAATATGGATTATTTGTAAAAAAAAAAAATATATATATATATATATATATCACATGCTCAGCCAGTCATAGTCTTGCAGAACACAGCAAAGGTTTCCATATCGCAGTTTTCTCTGCCTGAAAACTCCTATTGTACTCAGCCATAATAACTAAATATGGATTATTTCTAAAAATATTTCACATGCTCAGTCGGTCACAGTCCTGCAGAACACAGTGCAGGTTTTCTACACAACAGGTGGTGCAACATAAAAACTCCCATCATGCTCAGGCTTAATATAACTGAATAAAAACCCTTTGAAAAACTTTACTTTCTATAGATGTCTGCAATATTTTTAAAGTTTGTCAAAGGTCTTAATTCAGTCATATTTTGACTGAGCATGATGGGAGTTTTCATGTAGTGCACCTGTTGTGTAGAAACATGCACTTTGTTCTGCAGGACTGTGACTGACTGAGCATAAAATGAAAGGGTACTTACTTAGTTAGACTATGGCTGAGCATGATAGGAGTTATCAAGCTCAGCCATATGGGAGAGTGCTGGATATTATCCTTACTATATGTATAAGGTTTTATTTTGTGAATATGACGCTTGCCTTACACATGAAACATTTTTTGGGGGAAATAGGTTGCTGCTATGGTAATGTGTCACATCTAAAAAGGATCGATAATGACGATTAATATATTTATGAACAGCTATACATAGACTACATCTATTTTTCTAAATATATGTGTCAATACAATTTTCGTTTCATTTTTAGAATTGCTAATCTACATATGAACAAAACGTTGTTGCATTACTAGTATCTTCCCTTTCCCCACTTTTTTTACTTTCCCATTTCCACCTAGGATTCCAGCATATATTACAACTCTGTGCAACATAAATATTGTATATTAAATTGTCACCCTTGAAGAAGCCGATAAGACAAAACAAGTTGGTGTGTCCTAAGTTGCAATCAATGCTTCTTATGCCTACTAAGAATTCACTCTCTCTGTGATCTATATTTTATAGTTATTTCAGTTATTGTACTTTGAATGCACTGTACCTTGTCAAGTAGCCATTTATTATCTGTGGTTGATTCTATCACAACATTTGCACTTTAGGATTGTATTTATTTTGTATATCTATTTTTTTTTTTATGATGCATTAAACATTCATGTTTTTTTTCTAATACAGTTATCCTAGATTTTATATCTATTGCTTAATTTACCCTCACTGGCGCCCTTTTCAGATTGTTATTACTTGGTTATTATGGATGAGCATTATAAAAAAAACGTATGGAGAGGAAATGGATGTGTAAAACACCTGCACTAAGTTCTGCAGGACTGTGACTGGCTGAGCATGATGAGCATGTGAATTATTTTGAGAAATAACAGTTATGCTATGACTGAGAATGATGAGTTTTCATGCAGAGAAAACTGTTGAATTAAATCCTGTTCTGTAGGACTGTGACTGGCTGAGCATGATAAGCATGTGAATTTTTTATTTTTATTTAAAAACAATCCATATTTACCTTTTACTATGGCTGGGCATGATAGGAGTTTTTATGCAGAGCACGTGTTGTGCAAAAACATGAAATTTGTCTTGCAGGACTGTGACTGGCTGAACATAAGCATTAGTTTATTATTATTATTGTGAGGAAAAAGACCATGTTTGCAATGATTTATATTCCATGTATTTAAAATGTTCTACTATATTTTAATTCCACCTGACAATGATAACAGTTTTAAACCCTGATTTCAGAGTTTTAGCATCTAAAGTCACTCCTACAAACTGGCAAACAAATTCCTGGAGAAGTTAGTACCCTACTGCATGCAGTACAGGGTGATTAACAGTGGTGGCACTGTTTAAAACAGCAGTAATTTCGTTCCGTTCCGGCGTTCTGGTTTTCAACCAGTGCCCGAAATGAATGCTTGATTTTTGCATTTGACATTAGCATTAGGTCACCCGTTAGTGAACAGACCTCTCTCTCACTTATTCCTACTTTCACAAAGAGAAGAAAGCAACATCTGTTGTTGTCCTTTCATCTGTAATAGCCATGCATGTATGCAAACATACAAGTCACTTACCAACTACTGTTGCTCACTAGTGTATGTTCACAGTTACAGACTACACGTGTACTATAAAAGTTCAATTTACAGGTGTTACATTCAACAAACAAATTCATGAACAACCCGCATTAATAAATGTTACTGCAATCTCTATCCAGAGTTTACGTGAGCTGTCATTAGAGAGGCAGAGGTAAGCCACACACTGGGTTGTATCAAGTCAGAGTTAGGTGCTGTCACAAGTTGTGCCCACAACTACCAGCGAGCCCGGAGCTGCATTACTCACCATCTCGAAGCATCTCCTTAACCGAGCCTATTAATGCCTGGTCTGCGCTGTTCCTCCCTTCCATGTTGGCTATTGAGTATTTACTGCCAACCGACATCTCGAGATGACGTTGAAAATCCACGCCGTGTTTGTCGCATAGACATGTACGTCACACACCGAGCAACGTGAGTTGGGTGCTGCAGGTCATGCTGCTGTTGACGAATTTGTGGTCTGTCTTTGCTTCTACTGCTTGTAAGTAATTAAAGATTATGAGGATAGAGTGTAGTATACATTATTAGTAAACATATTTATAATAGTATGGCACGTGTAATCTTTAAGCGTTGTTGTATGCACGTTTTTTTTATAAAGGACACTGTGTTTTGAACTATAACGCATATTAAGGAGATTCTTAGTTTTTAGGTTCAAGAAGTGAGAACATTTTAGGGTGCACCGTTTCTATAAGAAAGAGTTGGACTTGGACTTAGACATATGGCATATGACCTTTCCTGGCCTGTCCCTATATTTAAGATCGTTTACTCTGTACGAGTTCCTCCGTAACAAAACCTTCATATTGCATGTTTAAAATGCACTAAATTTGTTTACAAATGTAAATAAAGTATGGTGTTCAAGTTCTAATGTACTTCACCAGTCATATGAATAGCTATAATCTGTAGTTTATAAAAACCATCTGAACATTTTTGGAATTTTCCTATAATTCTTCAGTGCAATATCTTTTATCAATGATTTACATTCTAAATTTCAGTGCCAGTAATACTCTTTAATCATATAATGTACACTTTTCGTTAAACATACTTGATAAAAACATCACTTATATCATTGTACTACAATGTAGTATATACGTGCTTTACAATTATTTTACCTTTTCTCCATGTTCATAATTTGGGATTTGCTCCTCTTGGAAATTAAATTAATTAAAGTATACATCTTCCCATAATCCACAGGACTTTTAACTGTACACATGAATCATCACCAGACAGATCACATCCAGTGTTTCCCTCAAAACCCAGCAGATTTGTTTTATTCTGTGCACCCAGTAAAAATATGTGCTCCCATGGTTCGATATTCAAAGTAAGTGCTTATTTTCATTTCTTTTATATGTCTAATTTATATTAAGATCGATAAATCATCCAAGTAGTGATTAGTATTTAATGCCTAGTCATGGTATTGCATGTAAAATACAGTGAAAGGCAACTGACAAGAACCAGATAGATGGATTCTTCCAGGTAAAACACTTTCTAAATAAAATAAAGATTTTAAACTACTGGCAGAATGACTGTTGTTCTCTATTCAAGCTGTAGATGGCACACTGATTCCTGTGAAATGGTAAAATCCATAGCAAAAACAGATCTGCTTGATTTTTTGAGATAATGATAAACAAAAACAAAAAAATCCAAAGTACATAATTTACTTGATGAGCTGCTACCAAATATACCATTTGTGGTTACTTCATACGAAATCAAAGCAATAATAAATAATGCTGGGAGCGCTTTAAACACTTCTAAACCTTTTTGTACTAGTAAATATATGCGTTCATGTATAATACATATGCAGTTTTGAGAAAGTAACTAAAAGTGCTAAATATCAGCAGAAAAAAATGGTTCAATTGTGGCAGCGCTCTGAACACTTCTAAACTTTTTTGCACTAGTAAATTTAATGTTAGTTCATGTATAATACATATGATGTCAGCAGAAAAAAACACATAAATAGGGCTCACTTGTAGTATTCAGTGTATGGTTTAAAAAAGTGTCATCTGTTTAGTTGTAGCTTTTTACACTTAGCATATGTGTCCAGACCACAAAAAAAGAATTACACGTCCTTCCACTGTAGACTGAGCTTCAGAGGTCTCAATAAGACCAATTAAGCTGAATGAAATGGAAAAATAATGAAAAAAAAATCAATTTAAACCCATTTTGAAAAGATTCTGACTTGTAAGATTTAAAAAAAATAGACAGCTATGCACAGCAGACCTTCTATACAATTACCTCCAAAAAAAGCCATTATCGCAGCCAAAACGCGTCAGGTGGTGTAATACATCACATCACAAGGGGATTTAGATTCATATACTAAGTGTAAAAAGCTACAACTCAAAAGGTGTCATTTTAAATGTTTACTGTCTAATGATTGTTTAATAATTTATATTTTTATATAAAAATTATTTTATGTAATTGTGTTTATAAAGTATGAATTTAAAAATGTATCACAATTTAAAGTGTACACTGAATACTACAATTGAAACATGTTTTTTTTTTTGATAAATAGATATAGCGCTTTCTTAAAACATATTATATATGAACTGATATTATATTCGCCAGTTCTAAAAAGTTATTATTTACTATTCCTTTTTTGAGATGTTTAAGTATGTTCAAAGATGCGCTACTGATGACACTAATTTCATATAAAAGACTAATCATTCCACTGTTGAACCAAATCCATTGGTATTTTGAGAAAGTGTTCTGGAAGCCACTGGAGATAGGCACTTATGGACTTCCTCTCAGTAATTCGGGTTTTCTTGACATTGCACAGATTTCATAATGCAGCTGTTGTAACGTGTTCTAGTTTAGTGTTTTTAATCAAGGAATTTTTTGAACATTTCATGTGTAAAGAGCCCACATTACAGAGTATTCACTTTTATATAGCTTGAAACAACGCGATGCGAGACATGGCTGCCTGGCATCTGCTTTGTCCGAGAAGCACTGGTCTAAATGTAAAAATGTTTATGTAGGGCATCATTTCTTTCGTGCAAGGCTCATCTCTGGGGTTTTTCTTTTTTTTTTTTTTCTTCTTCTTCTTTCAGATTAGCCTTCCGAACGTTAGTGAGAAAGTATGACTGTGATTTATGCTACACACCAATGATTGTTGCAGCTGATTTTGTGAAATCAGTGAAAGCTCGAGATAGTGAGTTCACCACAAATCAAGGTACAATTGTCTGTGAATATCTCCCCACACCATCATAAAGCAAGACTTATATTATTAATTTAAAAGCATTATCAGTGTAATAATTCCTTGCATCACAGTAGCTCAACAGGAGACGGTTCCTCCTTCCTGAGATAGGGCAGGATCTAAAAATATAAATAATACATTTTCCCTGTTTATTATGCCATCCCTCAGATACATTTTGCTGGGTAAAATCCCTTTATGTGCTCTGCCGATGGCATTTTAAGCCATCATGAAGGTTATCAAAGCCTCATTTCCCCTGCGATGGTACTCCCACAACACAATTGGGCTTTGAATGTTGTATAAAACGGCTACAAGATGGATTTCATTTCCCTGTCTCTATCTCTGCTAATAACCTCCAAAAACCTTCTATTACCAAGCGTAAAGGGAGCCTTCTTTAATAACATGAAGAAGCTTCATTACATGTTCCAATCCCATCCAGTGAAAGAGGGAAAGGCATATACTCTGCAGTCTTCCGGGGTACCCAAAATATCTGGCAGGGGGATGTGGTGGGCCCCAACTACCTCCGTCTTTTTAACCAGAGGTCAGAGGCGTCACTAGGGTTGGTGTCACCCGGTGTGGTAACTCATGATGTCACCCCCCTGGATTTCCTCCAATACCATGCCAAACAGATTCCTTAGTAATTCCAGTCAGATGGCCCATTAAATATGCCACATACAGGAGCCCCACAAATTATGTCGCATGCAGGAGCCCTTTAACAATGCCACATACCGGAGCCCCATAACTATGCCACACAAGAGCCCCATAAATTATGCCACACCAAAGCCCCATAAATTATGCCTCACCTTGGAGCCCAATTAATTATGCCACACACACAGGCGCCCATTAATTATGCCACACACAAGCGCCCCATAATTTTGCCACTCAATATGCCAGGATTATTTAGCCACTTAGTATGCCATGATTTAGCCATTCAATATGCCAGGATTTTGCCCCCCAATATGCCATTTAATATGCCAGGAGTTTGCCCCCCAATATGCCAGGATTTTGCTCTCAATATGCCAGGATTTTGCCCTCAATATGCCAGGATTTTGCCCCCAATATGCCATTTAATATGCCAGGATTTTGACCCCCAATATGCCAGGATTTTGACCCCCAATATGCCATTTAATATGCCAGGATTTTGACCCCCAATATGCCATTTAATATGCCAGGATTTTGACCCCCAATATGCCATTTAATATGCCAGGATTTTGACCAACAATATGCCATTTAATATCCCAGGATTTTGCCCCCCAATATGCCATTTAAAATGCCAGGATTTTGGCCCCCAATATGCCATGATTTTGCCCCCCAATATGCCATTTAATATGCCAGGATTTTGCCCCCCAATATGCCATTTAATATGCCAGGATATAGCCCCTCAATATGCCAGGATTTTGCCCCTCAGTATGCTCGTTATGCCACCCTCCTTCCCCAGACCCCTGTACTTACCTCCTTTCTGCTGTCTCCCGGTGCAGGTCCGTGGCTGTGAGGGAAGCGTTGTGCGCTCCCCTCCAGCCGTGCGGATCAATAAAGTTTGTTTTTAAAAAAAGTTTGAACAAACTTTATTGATCTGCGCGGCTGGAGGGGAGCGCACAACGCTTCCCTCACAGCCACGGACCTGCACCGGGAGACAGCAGCAAGGAGGTAAGTTTTTTTTTTTTTTTTTTTTTAATGCGGGGGGGTGTCGGCAGCACGGGTGTCATCCGGTGCAGTCCGCACCCCCCTCGTGAAGCCACTGCCACAGGTGCTTGCACAAGTGGATGAGGGGCACATCTGGATACTGGCAGAAGTGAGGAACCACATCAGTTTTTTTTTTTATATAACTGTTGGCAGTCTACCTGGGAATGACTACTAGTAAACTATTCAGTTCACAGACTGCAGTTGCTAACCTGAACAAGATGGTGACACCCAAGTGGGAATCTGCAAAAGCTCACAATCTGAATTTACCTATAATACCTTTCAGCAGCACACATATAAGGGATACACAATACCATGACAGATTATTTGAGCAGGACTCAATTTCTCCTGGGAAATCCAGACATTGACCTTGTGGCCTCAGCTCCACACAAAGCTCCAAAAATTATTTTCTATGAACCCAAAAGACCAATCCATTGCCATGGACACCATTTCTGAGAGGAGACAGTAGAACCTCCTATGCAGTTACCCATGAGACAAGATCTACTATCACAAGGGCCTATATTCCATCCCAACCCTTACTGGCTAAATTTGACAACATGGAAATTTAGAGGGAAACCCGACTTGTTACTTTTGTTGTTTGTTACTTTTTTTTGGTCCAGCAAGGGGCCTGGAACATCTAACAGAACTGTTGGCTGCTGTCCAAGGAATCTCAAAATCCTACGAGTTAGCAGACAAGGATCCAAAGGGTTCAAAGCTTATTCCACCAGGGCGCTTGCCAGCGGAGATCTGCTGTGCAGACACATGGAAGAATCTCCACACATTTTCAAAGCATTACAGAATTGAGATGCTTTGTTCTGAAGACTATAACATCCATTTTGCTATTTGGTAATCCTACCCTTCCTTTATTTGGTATGTCACTCCTGGTGTGCTAATGGGATGGCAAGGAAATGTTAATTCCATACCCGGGAATTTATTATGCTTGTTAATTACCAGTAGCTGACCCTTTATATAATAAATATTGTAGTTTTGCATATAATATATATATATATATGTATATCTATATCTGAGTTTTCTTCGATATAATACTATCCCCTAGGGTAGGGTAACTAATTTATAGTTTTAGACTGCTCTTGCCCTGTCTCAGGAATGAGGAGATATCTCTCCTGGTGTGCTACCGGTGATTAAAAAGGAAAAGAAATTCCCAAGTAAGAATTTTTTTAGTCAAACTGTTTACCTCCGTTACCATGACCTTTTACTTAATCATTTGGGATAGGTACTTTTTCTATTTTCCTGTCCTAATGTGGTATTTTCCGTGTTTTACACCATCACCAGTTCCGGTAATGGAATAAAATTGCAATGTTTCAATTTTTGTAGGAGATCAGCCACTTGTCGTTCAGTTTGCTGCAAAGGAATCCCAGGTTTTAGCAGATGCTGCACGTTTGGTCTCCCCCTTTGCTGGAGGAATAGATGTCAACTGTGGGTGTCCACAGAGGTGACCGTAATTATTCTCTTGCATCCAAACATCAAAATTGTGAAGAAAAAAAATGAGATACATAGAGTTAAATTAATAACATTTTTGGCTAACTAAGAAAGATGGGTAAATTCCTAATACTCAAGTATCATTTTTTTAACCAACAATAACTAATGTGGTATACAAGGAAAAGGTGAAATACACCCCAATCTAAACATTGTTTATATTGTAACTGTAGAGTACAAAAAAAATCTTAATATTTTAAAAGGACAACTTGAAAAATTCCGTGTCCCTAGTGTGAGGATAGACTGGTATGTACTTATAATGGTTTCCCTGGGAAGCAGTCAGATGCGCCTCTGTCTCTCTCTGGTAGTGCAGAGAGAGTCTCTCGTTTTCAAGGCAGACCAACAGGGAGGACCTTAATAAAATCGCCTCTGATTCCTTTCGAATATAAGACTCCCCATTTCATTCAGACCCCGGTCACTGTGCACGCCAGCCTCCCCCACAGGAACCCCATGTGAGGCAGAACTGCATGTATCTCTAAAGTTTACTTTGGTGAGAGAACACTATGTTAACCATTAAAAGTTTAATTGTCATTTAACTGTTAGGAGAGAGATGTGTAAAAAATATATCCGTGGTGTTTCCTATTTATGCACACATGTACCATTCACTGTAGTTAATTTTGGCAAGAGGTCACAAGGTGATGTTATAAACAGAAAAAATAGTTTTCCCTCCTACTCTATATATTTGTATGCAGTTCTGCTAAGACAATGTATAGATCATTTTGTATTCCCTACATTCACAGTATAAACAAGGTTGAATGTGGTTGAATACCTGTGAAACTATAACCCTTAATGTATTTTTGTACATTTGTAAGCTATTTCTACAACTTATCATTGACACATGTCCTTTTTAATATCTCTACTTGTATTTTATTTTCAAAAGGTGGGCGATGTCAGAAGGATATGGAGCCTGTTTAATCAATCAGCCTGAGTTGGTTAGTGATATGGTGAGAACAGTCCGCAATCAAGTGGATAATCCAAAGTTTTCCGTGTCCATTAAAATAAGGTAAACAAATACAAAGTTTTTTTTTTTTTTTATACTAATAAATGCATATTAAACCGGGGGTTAACCCATTCATGACAATGCCCATACATGTACATTGGTGGTTAAAATGACTCAGGATTGAGTCATACTTGGATTGCGAGCCAGGTATTCTCACCTCCTTTAACATCAGTGCCTGACCTCACAAATGCTCTAGTGGATGAATGGGAAAAATTCTAACAAATTTGTGTAATTGAAAGGGCCACTAAATGCACAAAAAATATATTTTGTAGGCTTATTTTCACTTTGAAAAGTAGCAAAACAATGCATAACCTCATCCAAACAGACTTACTTTGATATTATATAGGAAATGTAAGAATAGTACATATTCACCTTTAAAAATTAGTTGTTAGCTTGTTTTGTTTTTGGAAAATATGACTTATGATCACAAATCATGAATATGACATTTGGCCATCTTGCTATTTAGCACTCCGCTGATCATCTGCATCAATATGTTACATAGAAGTAGGGAGTTAGAAGACCCAGGTGTATATTAAGCTCATTATAATCCATTTACATTATGGGCATACAATTGCCCCTTAAAAGGAAAACTGGGTGTTTTCCATCTGGTCCCCTGGGCTTTGCCTACCTTAACACCATTTAATTGTAGTAAAACATTTTCTTGTTCCAACCAAGCACATGTTTGCTTTGACTATTCTGTAAAAGTAGCTTGCAGGTTCTTGTCCACTGGTTCTTACTTGGTGAAAACAGAAGAAATATAACTATTTAAAATATCTGCTTTCTATCCGTCCCACTGACCATCTCATTCATTTCAGATAACAAAGACCCAACCTTATCAGCCTTTAATGTTTTGTCATTCATGTATTTAATTATTTTTTGTCATTCCCTTTGCTTACCATAGCAATTATTTCTAATTCTCCAATTAAGCTAATTTAATTGACTGTTTACATGCTTTGTTGACATCTTAAATTTTGCAAATGCCTCTGCTGATCCCTCAGCTGTATTATATTTGAATGCTACTTTCTTTTCCACTGACTATCTCAGCCCACAATTATTCCACATGCTCACTACGGTCATCATACATATCTTTCCGCAAATGAGGCAATAAAGTAGGTTTGACAGACAGACCCCTCAACCTCTCTCTTGTTTGACATATATTTTCTAAACAACATGAAGTCCTCCAGATTGATTGATGCTACTGCTATGTTACATTTGTGATTTTCATTGTGAAGGCTTCTCCCTATAATCTGTTCTAACCATGCCACCAGATTCCCGATTTCCCCCCCCCCCCCAACCTGGCTACTTATTTCCACTCAAAATTCTAAAATGAAAAATGTATTGACCGTACATAGAATGGCAGTATTAAAATAAGTTGCCTATTTAATACATGTGTGTTAGCCCTTCTATTAGTTTGAGCTAATAATGTGGTAATTTAATACTAGTTTCATCCATTAATTATTCATTAATTTCTAGTCTTTACCAGAAAGATCCAAACTAGAGTCCTAAGGCTGTGAGCTACCTAGCTATCATGGTTACTACAATGTGAAATTCATCTAAAAACACTAGGGAATACATTATTTCAGACTATTAGGCACATTGATCAGGCATTGCCGCTTGAAGTCCATTAATTTTTTTAACAATGGGCCAATGTGGAACACATAGAAATGCATTAAACATAGAGTCAATCGCCAGCCAGACCTCTTAATCTCAGCGGGTATTCTTCAGTCCAGAACGGTTTGTCTAGCAGGACAGTTTACCCTACTGTTTAAATTACAATGTAATGTAAGAAGCATAATACAATTTGTGCTGACCAATATCCTAACCTTATTGTTTGTATAATTTAATAGGATTCACAGTGACATCAGCAGAACAGTAGACCTCTGTCGGAAGGCTGAGGCAGCTGGAGTGTCCTGGATTACAGTGCATGGAAGACTGACTGAAGAGAGGCACCAGCCTGTGCAATATAATTCTATAAAAATAATTAAGGAAAGCTTGTCTATACCAATTGTAGCAAATGGAGATATCAAAAGCTTAAAAGAAGCTGAGGATATTCATCAACTAACAGGAGCGGATGGTAAGGGATTTATTGGAATTTGAATGTCATGATATTGGATGATGTGTTTATGGAATGAAGGAGCTCTATTCAGTGACCTATCACTTGTCCATTTTTTCCAGGGTAGAGCAAAATATCCTCCTCACCAATACGTACTTGCCCCCTCCCCATTGCCTACCTTTGTTGGCTCTAGTGAGGCAAATGTTAGTTACCCATTAATAGGAAAAATTATATGGCCATGGTAGTAGTAGTAGTAGTAGTAGTTAACAGACCAGCATGTACCTGCGCAACACTAGAACTTTAGTTTACAATAGTTGGGGTGGTAAGGAATGACCAAGTCTACAATTCCTATGGAAGAGAGCAGACCAAGCCCTCTGACAGCAAGAGGGTGTATAGAATTAAATGAAAGGGGTTTTTTGCTGCACTCCCCTACCTGCCAGGTGTTTTTTCTGCTCTTTGTGTCTAGTTAACCTACAGTAAACAGCCTACTGTTTCTGACTCCCTTGCTGCTACTCCAGTGGGCCTGTTTGGGTGTGAGAACTCTTTATTATTGTGTTCTTATTAACACTGGACTACTACTTTACTTTCAATAAATCATGCTTCTACAATCTGGCCCCCTCCGTGCTTCTAGACACTGACTATAGGTTTCCATGGAAACAAGGCTGGCCTTTGGGAGTACAACCAGTGTGACCACAAGGCTCAACACCCAGGGTGCGCCAGAGGAGTCACCTGCCTACTGGCGTGTGACTCCTCTGCCCCCCCAACCATACAAGTAAAAAAAAACAATTTTCAAAAAGTTTTTCTGTGTGAGGTGCCATCCTTATTAGCATGGAGCCGCACGCTATATCACAGCCTTGTGAGAAGCAGCAGGTCTCTGCCTCTTCCAACAGATGATTGCTGCTATCAATCATCAGAGGGCCAATCACAGGGGAGCATGGAGATATGAGTCATCATATCTCTAGCCCTGCACGCGGAGTGTCTACAGCAGGGGTGGGCAATTAATTTTTACCGGGGGCCGCATGAGCAACCCGAGCACTGCTGGAGGGCCACATCGACAATATTTCAATTACATTTTGCTCAATATCTGTCTCTCCCCGTACCCTCATGTCTGTCTCTCTCTCCCCCCATTCCCTCATGTCTGTGTCTCTCTCGCCTCATGCTCCATGTCTGTCTCTCTCTCGCCACTCATGCTCCATGTCTGTCTCTCTCTCGCCACTCATACCCCATGTCTGTCTCTCTCTCGCCACTCATACCCCATGTCTGTCTCCCTCTCGCCACTCATACCCCATGTCTGTCTCTCTCTCGCCACTCATACCCCATGTCTGTCTCTCCCCTCATCCCTTATATCTTTTTCCATCTCTATCTTTCTGTTCCCCATGCTGGTCTCTTGTACACACAGTCATACATAAACACACACAAACACAGTTACACACTTAGTCACCCTCACAGACATACATTTACACAGACACCCTTATACACACTGTCACACATACATAAATACACACACAGCCACCTTTACACACAGGATACACTTGCACAGACACTCATGTACATACACTTACACAGACAGTAACACACACATAGTTATACACATTGACACACACATACACACTTATACACATTCACAAACACTTCCTTTCTTTTTTTATTTTGACCCCCCCCCCCCCCCCCAACTGTTATTACCTAATCCTCCTTGTTATTCCAAGCACAGCACAACGGGGGAAAGCTCCGCCCCCGTCGCGTTCTGTGATTGGCTGCAGGGAGGAGGACGTTCTCTATGGTGTCTTGGCAGATACCCTAGAGAACATCCTCCTCCCTGAAGCAGCCAATCACAGAACGCGACGGGGGCGGAGCTTACACCCGTCGTGCTGTGCTTGGATTAACAAGGAGGAGGATGGCAGGGAGAGAGCTCCCTGCTACAGCGCCTCTCCTCCCTTGCGCCTGGGCGCGGTGCACCTCACGCGGGCCGGACAGGGACGCACAAAGGGCCGGATGTGGGCCGTAAGATGCCCAGGTCTGGTCTACAGGGAGGGAGCTGGTCTCTGTAAGAGACCACTGCCAGCCCAGGAAGGTGCCCCACACAACCCCAGGGACTAGATGAGCCTCCCCCAGGCCAGAAAGGTAGGATCCTATGGACTACTCTTCCAATGATGTTCAGCCACCATCATGGAAGCAGTATGTCTGGCTGAGCCTTATGGGAACTGTAGTTAACAGCAGATGATGTGACAGGGTTAGTTGTAGACTAAAACTGCCATGATGCCTAATCATAGTGGACATCTGGTGGAGCACCATGGAAATTTTAGTACACAGCTAACGTCAGCTGCTTTATCTACTCTTGGCTGAGTATCATGGTATGTTTGGCTGAGCCTTATAGAAACTGCAGTGAACAGTAAATGGTGTGACAGGTGTTAGTTGTATACTACAACTCCCATGATGCCTAGTCATAGTAGACACTTGGCTGAGCATCATGGGAATTGTAATACACAGCTAACATCTGCAGCTTTTTTTCTACCTCTGCTCAGCCAGCATCATAGATTTAGCACATGGTATGCAGGGTGTTAGTTATGGATCTAAATTCGGTGCTGGGGCATGTCCTAGTGTGTAATCTAGGTGTTGGATGGGGCATGACCTGGGTGTGCAATCTGGGTGCTGGATAGGGCATGTCCTGGCTGTGCAATCTGGATGCTTTGGCAAGACCTGTGAGGGCAATCTAGGTGCTCTTACAAGATCAGTATGTGCAAGCTGGGTGCTCTGGCAAGACCTATGAGTGCAAGCTCCGTGCCGTGGGTGCAGAGTGGTTCTGTTGCAAGTTATGTGGGTCCAATTAAGTGCAATATCAAGGGATGTGGGGGTATTAATGAAAGAAGGGCTGTGAAATTAAATAAAAAATAGGGATGTATTTAAAAAAAAAACGTTTTATTATCTGATAACTGTACCTTACCACTGCCTGTGACTTACAGGTGGAGGGGTGCCACAGTGGTGGCCTGCACATTGCGTCTGCAAGGGAATACTTGGAACACAGTCTTTTTAGTGCCACTCTCCTATTAATTGTTTCCATTTGATCTAAGGTGTGATGGCTGCCAGGGGACTCCTTGCTAACCCAGCAATGTTTGCAGGATATGAAGAGACACCACTGGCCTGTATTCAGAACTGGATTGATATAGCCCTGGAACATGGAACTCCTTATACATGTTTCCATCACCACTTGATGTACATGATGGAGAGGATAACTTCAAAGCAAGAGAAGAGGGTTTTTAATGTCTTATCAAGTACATCGGCCATTCTGAATTATTTGAAAGATCATTATGGGGTATGACAAGTCTTCATAATTATAGTTTCAACTGAGAAAACTGTATATATTTATTATATAGAACAGCACTTTTAACAAACCCTGTTTTTTAAATTCCGTGATTACCATATTTGTAATCTCTGAGTCCTCCCTTTTTTAATCTCTAGTAGGCCTATTTTCACAACAAATGCTGTTTGCATTTCAGCACAAAGCATTTTATTTTTAAATATACTCACTTTTAAACCAAAATAAGAACATTTCATCCGTGCATGTGTGAGTAGTTTAGCTGAAACAAATCCTCTTTAAACTGCCACCATGGCATTTTTGCATAACCAGTAAACTGTAAGGATCTTTATTACAATTATAGACCAAACATGCTCTTTATATTAAACTTGTATTTGCCTCTTAGAGTTGGCAACTCTGTAACATATTTATCTGAACTTGTGAGAATGGCAGAGTATTAAAGAAAACGTTAATGTCTTAATGCATATTGATTGGTTTATACTAAATATCACCTATACAATGTCTACTGTAATGGATTTAATGTAAAATGGGAGAACTGGAGAATCACTTCTGTTTGGAGTTTCACCAGAAGCCCAGATGGCCCTGCTAATCCTGAAGCAAAATGTATATGTAAGAGAAGGAATTTATGCGAAAATAAATGTATATTTTGTTTGTCTTATTTTAACATTTTCTCAGATGTATTTATTTTGATATTAAAACCATTCCTATTTCAAAATTTGTATGCAGTTTTTTTTTCTATGTATAATTGAAATACACACCGATCAGCCATAGCATTATGGCCACATGTGACAAGCCGAGGGAGGCAGTGTGATGCTTTGGGAAATGTTCTTATGGGAAACCATGCGTCCTACCATTGATATGGATGTTACTTTTACACGTGCCACCTACCGAAGCAGTGTTGGACACTGTGTGCACCCTTTCATGGAAACAGTACACAGATGGCATTGGCCTCTTTCAGCAGGATAATGTGCCCTGCCACAAAGCAAAAATGGTTCAGGGATGATTTGAGGAACACAACTAGTTAAAGGGACACTTCCACTTATATAAGATGTAACTAGATAACATGGTCATTTAAAACAAACCCATATATAAATCATATGCCACTCTTTGTTTTTTATATGAATTCATTAATTGCATATAAAAATAAAATTAGGTGTTTATCTTCTGGCTCCATTTTGTGAATATTTCCCATGATGCAACATCATCGAAAATCTTCCAGCCAGTCTCACTTTACAACTGTAGCTAAAGCCTGCATGATGATGTCATAAGATACTCCCCTGCTCTCTTACACTCAAACAGTGATCTAACTACAGCTGTTAAAATTTAACATTCATTTAGCGATCTCCCGATGGCCCCATTGACTAAAAAAAAAAAAAAAAAAAAGGTATGCCCACAGTGACTAAAGAAAACAAAACACAATTTCCCCCCAGGGGCCTGATTTCACCCATGGCACTCAAAGGGTGTGGGGGGTGGGCTTTTCTCAGGTATGGGAGCAATTTGAGATCATCCCCCCTACCTGGGCAAAGAATTGTCTTTATTGTGCCAGGGGCATTTAGCCAGCCCCTAACACAAGGGGGATAATGTTTTTATTTTATTTAAAGCAGGACTCGGGTCCATAGGGGCCAACAAATTATCTATTTGGGGACCCAGGAACCTTTCTTTTCTTTATTTGTGAAGGCTGCTGGCCCAAGGCAGGGCCAGACTTTAGAGGTCTGGGGGTGACTATTACACACCCAGACGCCTAGCATTTTAATGACTGGGAAATCGTGAATAACTGCATTTTTATGCAAAACGCTGTTAGTCCCTTACCTCAGTATCGGTGCTTTAACGTGGTCCCAATTTCAGCTGCATCTACCCTATTGTATGACAGACCTTTTACATATATAGCTCAATAAATTAAAATATGGATACATAGGTGTGAGTACATTTGAAAATCCAGTACATACATGACTCTAATGCCTGATTTAAGAGACAGAGAAGCGGCCAAAGCAGTGAGATGGTGCTCAGACTTTATATCAAAATTCCCTTTGCTTTATACAAATGAGATACTTTTTGTATCATAAAACCTTTTCCTTTATCCTCACAATTTTGTGAAAACATTGAAGCCCTGGAGTATACTTTTTTTTTTTTTTTTTATGAAGACACCCTCAATACTATATGGGGTATGTATGAATCTTCACCACATTTGAATCACCCTAAACGTTGCTTAAACTGTGAATGCAGAAAACAAAAAATGCTGAAAAATGATCTATACATTGTGTTAGCAAAATTGCATGTAAATGCATAATATAAGAGAAATGTGTTTTAAATGTGTCTGTGATGTCTCCTGCTTTTCACATCACCTTGTAGCGCAATATGCAAATTACACATTTCCCACATAATTTACATGTCAAGCCACAGGTGATGTCATAAACAGGAGACACCACAGACATATATTACATGTTTTTCATGTTTTATGCATTTGCATGCAATTCTGATAAAACAATTTGTAACATCAGTAACCAAATTTACACACCGATACCTGCCGAAATTGAAAAGTAACCAACACATGTCCGAAACACTCAGAACCGAAGTGGTAGCTTTAGGGAGGATAGAGACTCATGTCAGAAAAACTTTGGGTATTGCGAAAAAAGTTGAAGTCGTCCCGAAATGAACAATAAAAGATAGTTAAAAAAAAATTTTTTTAAAAAAAAAAATCCTCAGCCCTTAAAATTATAAGGGAGGGTCAGCGCAAGTAGCCCTCCCCCTAACAAAAATGGAGATGGGAGCTGGCCAAATGGCTCCCAGCCTGCATACTATACATTGAATGCCAGGACTATTTGCTCTGGACCACCCATATAATAAAATACCCTGGAGTTCGGGGGCTAAAGGCACCTGAATGCCTCCTAATAAAAATAAAATCCCTTGTTTTGGGAGCTGTCTAAAGGCCTTTAATCCCCCTAATAATAATAAATGCCCTCTGTAGGGGTTGCCCAAAGGCTCTTATCTCCCATATGAATATAAAATTATTTTTACATATATGGATCAATAAATAAATATATGCATATGAATACATAAGTGTGTATAGGTACATACATGACGCTTATGTCTGGCTAAGAGAGAGAGGAAACGGTAGTGAGAGAGTCCTCGGACTTTATATCAATATTCCTTTTGCTTTATACAAATGAGATGCTTTTTCTTTTATTCAGGCTTTCTACCATCAAACATTTTGACTGACATGGGATATTTAGTTCCCAAATATCTGTAGTTCCATAGTTAACCATCACAGGATAAGCACACTTTATTTTACCTATTACAGCACTGGAGTACATTTTTAATATGTGATTACCCTCATCCATATGATACATATCACATAGGATATTTCTCTATTATTTTACTGACCTCTGCTGAAGGGTTGAGGCTAGTTCCTACCCAGTAGAAGGACCCTGTCCTTTCAGAGGATAGGAAATAGCTTGCTCAGTGTGAGTGAGCTATTTCCTATCCAGTAGAAGGACCTTTTTGCCCGCCTAGTGGTCAGGTCCTGTATAGGGATAGGAACTAGCCGACTCACACTGAGAGAGCTAATTCCTATCCTGCCAAAGGACCTTTTGCCTCTAGTTATCAGGTCCTATTAAAGGATAGGAAATAGACAACCTTGCTTGATGCCACTTTAGACATCAATATATTGTTTTAAATGTTATATTTGTGAATAGCACAATATTAACTATTTTGCACAACATTCCCTGAGATTGTATATGTTTCTTGCACTCTTTCAAATTTATTTACATGAAGCTGGATATGTATTGGCTTAGCTAGTGGAGAAGGAATTTACAGTAAAAATTTAACTTTTGTTATACATGGTTTTATTTTTAATTTTTCTCAGATGCATTTATTTTTCAATTAAATACATTCCCTTTTCATTATGTCTATGCCGTTTTCTATGTTTTTTGTATTGAAATAAATATATTTTTTCTGTTAGATTCTTTTATTTGGAATCCTTAGATTTTTTTTTTTCTAGTAATTCATCTAATTTCAATCATCTTAGTTTGATACCAGGACATTTTATGACAGACCTTTGTCATATATTTTTGTAATATATAGATCAATGAATAAAGATATGCATATGGATAAATAGGTGTGCAAGATAGTGCTTGGATGTTATATCAAATTTCCTCTTGCTTTATACAAATGAGGTGCTGTTACAGGGAGTTTTTTTTTTAAGTTACAGGCTTAATATAAATGACTAGAGAATATTTGTGAAGCGTTTGTGAAAGCATTGAAGAAGATCTACCATAGTTTATTTTACACGTTACCACTTTACTTAGCGACACAGATGGAAAATGAATACTGTTTACATTTAACAATTCACTTTTTTTCGAAATGTCGCTAATATACTGGCAATGTAGTGACTTCTCACGATTCCTAACTTTCACATCAATCAGCGCTTGCTAGACACAACTTAGGGACACGATCAATCAAAAGAAGCGCCTGCAGCTACGTTATGTCGCCGAACGCGTGACGTCACCGTGAACGCTCTTCCTGCGTTCCAAACAGCTAGCTCAGGCGTAATAGTGGACAGGGAAGCAAAAGGGGTAAGTTTCAGTAAGAGAAGATATATGATTTATGTGTAACTGAAGACACCCTATATATTAACTGTTGTTATATACTGTGAAGTGGTACCCAGTCTATAATCTCGTGGACGCATACATGGTACATTTACACATAAACTAGCATACCTTTTCCCAAAAATACCTCTGAATAATTATAATGAAAAGGAGTCACTTACTGTAAGGTTGGTGCTGCTATAGGTTATCTGTACATTTTGAAAAAAAACGAACGCAAGGTTTTAGTGTGTTTAGTTTTCTCACAGGGTATGTTTTTGTGATATTTTATTTCCAGTACAAGCGTGAAGTGTATGTTAGCAATATTCCGTTAATAACGAATAACTCACAAACTTTCATTATTGGGCGAAGAATCAGATCAGTGTGTTGCTGATTTAACAGGCAATCAGAATTAAAATGGCTATTTGCAATCTACTGTGGTATTTCACTATAAGTTGTATACATTTTCACAACCATTTTCAAATATAATTTTTAGGGATCGACCGATATTGATTTTTTAGAGCCGATACCGATAACCTGTGAACTTTCAGGCCGATAGCCGATAACTTATACCGATATTTCGTGCATTTTAATTTTTTGGGAAAAAAAACAATTTCTACACAAATCTGCTGTTAAATGAACATGTTTATTGTTAACGTTTAGCTTTTTTTTGTAAATCTTTTTCATTGCTAAATAAAAATAAATAATGCAGCAAAACAATCGTGATATGGTCAAATACAACAAATTGGACCACTTTTTTTTTTTTTTTAAATAAATATCAGTCAAAAGGTAACAAGAACAACAATGTTCAATTGCACATAGTCCATACTTAGATTAAATCTTAGTAAAATGAGCAGCAATGACATAGGCAATTATATCAAAGGGACACTACAGTAAATATAAGCAAGGCATAAAAACAGCTTAATTAACCCCTTAGTGACAAGACATTTTCACCTTGACTTTCCCTTGGTGACAATGGCTGTTTTGACATTTCTAGGGTGTTTGTGTTTAGCTGTAATTTTTTTCTTTCTCACATACAGTACCCACACAAATTATATGTTGTTTTTATCGTCATAAGAAGGGCTTTCATTAGATACCATTATGTTCATCATATCTTATAATTTACTACAAAAAAAAATCATAAAATATGATGAAAAATTTAAAAAAAACCCACTTTTTCTAACTTTGACCTAAAATATAATTTACACAAATAAAATCATTAAAAAAGACCCCGGCTAAATAGTTTCTAAATGTTGTCCCGAGTTCAAAAATATGCATGTTTCCATATTTTTCGGTATTTTTTTGCGAGTTATGGGGCAAAAACCAAAAATAGTGTTTTTTTGTTTTTTCCTATATTGATCTTTTGACCCCAATCCGAACCCAAAATTTAACCCTAACACTAAATTTAACCCCAACTCTAATCCTTATTATATCCCTTAATATTTTTTAACTTTAATTTAATTTTAACCCTATCCCTTATGCTAAAAAATATTTCATTTTAACCCTATAGGCTAATATAGCTAAATAACCTATTTTTATTTAATTAAATATGTATTTTAATTATTTTGCATTGCAATGCTACTAAACCACCACTAGGGGTAGTCAAGTAGCATATTCAGAGCGACGGAAGTGAAGTTACTTTCACTTCCGAAGCTCAGACCGGCAGAGGACTTAGCCATATTGACGGAGCAGCATGCTCCGTCAATATGGCTCCCCACGATCGCTCCGTGGGGCGATCGTGGGGGTCCCAAAATAGAAATATCGGTGCTGGCTATTGCCTCGATGTCGAGGCAATAGACCAGCACTGTTAAAGCGGTTTTCGCGATCGTTGATCGCGAAAACTGCTTCATTCAAATATTATCGGCATTATCGGTAAAGTTAGATGCCGATACCGATAATTTAGGAAACTGTGAATATCGGACGATAATATCGGTTAATCCGATAATCGGTCGATCCCTAATAATTTTGTTCCTAATATGCATACACACCAAATATTGATAGCAGGGAGAATAATTAAGTGCACTTGACAAGGTATTATAAAGACCCATCACAAATTGTGCCTTCTTTAAAACGAATGCTGCTCTGCACTGCAAAAGTGTCCTTCTCCCTCATTAAAAGAAAACGTATTTGAGTTTACTCACTCTTTAACCCCTTAGTGACATTACTTTTTTGGCTTGTCCGACCCTTGGTGCGTGGGCTGTTTTAACATTTCTGAGGTGTTTGTGTTTTGCTGTAATTTATTTCTGTCTCATTTAGTGTACCCGCACAAACTATATATTGTTTTTATCGTTATAAGAAGGGCTTTCTTTTGATACCATTATTTTTATAATAGCATATCATTTGATGTAAAAAAAAAAAAACACTGCTAAATAGTTTCTAATATATGTCCTGAGTTCAGAAATAGCCCATGTTTTATGTTTTTGTACTAAATCCATGAATGACCCCCAACATGTACATATTTTTGAAAACTAGACCACTCAGGGCATTTAACTTGGGGTATTTTGACACATTTCATGTAGCCATTTTAGCACCAATCTTTGCCAAAGTTTGCAGCAAAAAATCTTTTTTTTAAATTTTTCACATAGATTGCAATTTAGGTAAACATTACCTTAAAATGTGAAGGGGTATTTCCAAATAACACCTCAATATGTGTTCAGCAACATCTCCTGAGTACAGGGATACCCCCCATGCATAGGTTTGTTGGTTTGTTTTGGGGCTAAAAGGCCACATTTAGGGGGGGGCGCAATTCCAACCTGGAATTTTGACATGTAGTCAGCCTGCAGCGATGTTCAGTTTAGAACATTTTTGAAGCCGTCCAATGAATTTTACCCCATCAAACCATATATTTTTGGAAAATAGACATCGTAAGGTATTTCAAATGGTGGTATTTTAATACTGTATATGTAATAATTCTACCACCAGCCTTTGTAAAAGTTTGTAGTAGTACTTTTTTGGGAGTTTTTTTTCCACATGCATTGTACTTCATGCACGAATTCACAGATTCTGGTATCTGTCACTGCCAAACAACAACCCAATATGTGTTCAGCAACATCTCCCGAGTACAGGGATAGCACCCATGCACAGGTTTGTTGGTTTGTTTTTTGGCTAGAAGGAAACATTTGTGAGATGCGCATCTCAAAATTCCAACTTGGAATTTTGACATGTAGTCAACCTGCGTCCGTGTCCCATATGGGATATATCTTTGAAGCCAGCCAATGTAATTTACCCCCACCAAACCATATCATTTTTAACGGTAGACACCCATCACTGCTTGTGGCAAGGGCTCAGCAGCCACCGATACATCACTTGATGATATATCAGAAAGCTGACCAGGATTAAAATCGAACCCTGAGTCCGCGGCCTCAGAATCGGTGCGTAAGCAGTGATCTCGAGCAAAGAAGGGGTTAATAGCTCTTACAAGAGCCTATCTAGTACTGTAATACATTACAGTACAAAGTAATTAATCCATAAAACAGTGCAGACAGCAAAACATACTGTTGCTGTGCAAGATTACTGCTTATACAGTGATGAATGGCAGGGAAGGGGTTAATACACAGTGAAAGACTTTCATAAAACCTGCCAATTTTATAAAATGTTATTTTATATCACTAATACTGATCTGTCTCTTTCCGTCACAAAAATGTAAGTGAGGAGAGGGAGGCAGATCAATATTTGTGAATATTGATCCGACCAATTTTGATCTGACCAGGGCGAATGGTGAACATAATTGAGAAATCACCAAACCGCCTTTGCCACTAATTCGCTGTTACTGATCGCTATGCGCTCAGACAGCTTTAAAAAAAAAATCTCAAATACTTTTACTTTACATGTAATCCCCTAGCGGGTATGTGTAAAAAAAAAAATATGCAGACAGATAAAAATTGCTTTGGCGTCAATATCATTGCGTAAGCAGTGATCGACGGCAAAGAAGGGGTTAATAACTCTTAGAAGAGCTTTTGTAGTACTTTAATAAATTACAGTACAAAATAATTAACCCCTAAAAAATGCACAAACAGCAAAAATAAATGCGCTGATGTGCACGATCACTGCTTACGCAAGATCAGTGGCAGGGAAGGGGTTAAACCAGGGCTTGACAAATTTAATTAAGTTTTATGAGCCAGCTAAAAAATTTAGGAGCCAGACAACGGCACATCACAAAATCATAAACGCACAGAGACAGTCACATACACCAACCATACACAGAAAGTTACATTCACACATACGCCACAAACACAGCCAGTTACACACACACACACCACATACACAGCCAGTTACATTCACACACACCACATACACAGCCAGTTACATTCACACACACACCACATACACGACCAGTTACATTCACACACACACACCACATACACGGCCAGTTACATTCACACACACACACACACACACACACACACACACACACACACACACACACCACTTCCTGTGCTTCAATAGAAAGCAGTGTTGAAAGCAGAATCTGCAGGATGTTCTCTGTGCTGCTTCCTGTCTGATCAGCAGCGGTGATCCCTACTCTCACCTTCACCAACACTAATTACCTAACTGAAACTAACTTACTGACATCTTAGAACAGTACTGAAATATGGCCTTGCAGACCATGGTAACTTGTTTTTAAAGGCCAAATACATATATAATACAGAGTTGACTAGACTGGACTGTTCAGTGATCTATAATGCAGTCAAATAATGAAAGCTTATAGAGTAAGAAAGTGGTGAAAGATACATTACACAGTCAGAGCATTAGGCTAGTAGTGTAACATGGGAGAGTTGCTCTGGGTCTCCAGATGAATTGTCCACAGGAAAGCAGACTAGTGGTTCTGTAACAGCATCACTTCTGTCACCTTGGTGTCAATTATATGAGAGAGATGTAATGACTGACATTATCATACCTCCCAACTGTACTGCTTCGGGCATGACAGTCCCAAATTGGCCAGTCTATTCCACCGAGCTCTACCTCTGTCCCACTTTTTCGGGACAGAGGTAGAGTTCTGTGGGGTGGCGGGACTAAAAAACGCGCTATAGGCAAGGTAGCGTGGTGGTGCTGTCACCCTACTACCCAAGATCCGCCCCCGGTGATGGGAAATGTTGGAAGGGATGGATTATGAAGTGACAGGGAACTAACTTATAGTGCTCTTGTAAACACTAGGATCTCTAATAGTGTAACACATTATATCAGGGCTCGACAAACCCCAGGCGCCAGGTCGCCATGGCGACCAGGAAATTAAACCTGGCGCCTGGGTGCCGTCAGCCTCGTGGTCCCCTTGCCGCTGCCATCCGATTTTTTTTTTTCCTTCGGAGCGCGAGGGGGTAAAGTCTGTGCTGATGGCACAGACTGCAAGCTCCGCCCCCTTGCGCAACGCGTGTCTGAGTGCCGGGTGTCGTCACGTGACATCCTGGCACTCAGCAGGCCGATCAATGAAGACATGCTGAAGCGTTAAGAAGAAACCAAGAAAATACTGTGTGAGGTGTGTGTGTGTTTGTATATATGTAAGGATGTAAAGTAGATGTGTGTGAGTTGTTTGTATATATGTAAGTATGTAAAGTACTAGGTGTGTGTGAGGTGCTTGTATATATGTAAAGTTGGTGTGTGTGAGGTGTTTGTATATATGTGTATATGTAAAGCAGGTGTGTGTGAGGGGTTTTTATATATGTGTATATGTAAAGCAGGTGTGTGTGAGGGGTTTGTATGTATGTGTATTTGTAAAGTAGGTGTGTGTGAGGTGTTTGTATATATGTAAAGTAAGTGTGTGTGAGGTGTTTGTATATATGTGTATATGTAAAGCAGGTGTATGTGAGGTGTTTGAATATATGTGTATATGTAAAGCAGGTGTGTGTGAGGTGTTTGAATATATGTGTATATGTAAAGCAGGTGTGTGTGAGGTGTTTGTATATATGTGTATATGTAAAGCAGGTGTGTGTGAGGTGTTTGTATATATGTGTATATGTAAAGCAGGTGTGTGTGAGGTGTTTGTATATATGTGTATATGTAAAGCAGGTGTGTGTGAGGTGTTTGTATATATGTGTATATGTAAAGCAGGTGTGTGTGAGGTGTTTGTATATATGTGTGTAAGGAAATATCCTCTGTCCCTTAATGCGACCGTCTTGGTTTGACTTGTAAATACTGGATCCAGGAGAGCTATCTCACAGTGAATAAAAGAGACCGACACCAATGCAACTGTGAAACAACTCTGATTTTAATTGTTTAAACAAGCTTATATATACGAAGATAAAAACATTAGTTACTACGATATAATTGGTTATTATAATATTATAATATGCAGAAAGGCGTGTTTTATAAGAAAATACACTTAAAACGTAATATGTAAAATAGTGTTACAAAAGTCGTTCTTATAGGAAAATTACAGAACTTTCAGAGACAATTTGTTGATGTTCCAGAAACCTCTGTTCTAGCCTTGGAATAGTAAGATAAGACCATTCTAATAACAATTATGCTACTGGTGTGATCTGGCCTTCCAGAAGGTGCTGCAGACATCAGCTTCTTTGACACACTGTCGGCTTTTAACCCTCACAGATCCAAATTAATCCTTTCAATGTGTATATGTAAAGCAGGTGTGTGTGAGGTGTTTGTATATATGTATATATGTAAAGCAGGTGTGTGTGAGGGGTTTGTATGTATGTGTAGTTGTAAAGTAGGTGTGTGTGAGGGGTTTGTATATATGTAAAGTAAGTGTGTGTGAGGTGTTTGTATATATGTATATATGTGTATATGTAAAGCAGGTGTGTGTGAGGTGTTTGTATATATGTGTATATGTAAAGCAGGTGTGTGTGAGGGGTTTGTATATATGTGTATATGTAAAGTAAGTATTTGTGAGGTGTTTGTATATTTGGGTATATGTAAAGTCGGTGTGTGTGTATATGTAAAGTATGTGTGTATGTATGTGTATATGTAAAGTAGGTGTGTGTGTGTATATATGTGAAGTAGGCGTGTGTGTTTATGAATTGCCTGTATGCTTGCGTGATTGTCTGGCTCCTACATTTTTTTGCTGGCTCCTAAAATCAGATTAAATTTGTCAAGCCCTGCATTATATGGTGACATCGCTAAGGAAATCACATTCAAATTTTTATTGGATGCTGCTGAGGAAAAAAAAACCTGAGAAGTCTGAAAGCAGAAAACTGAAAGGGGTCCTTCCTGAAACTCTGCAAATGTGCAATTTCATCTAAGTGTAAGCTTTTCATGTTTAAGCAGTGCAAAGGTAAAATATCCATTATTAAGTACCTTGATATGCGTTAACATTTAGAGGAGGCATTTTGGACACCAGACAGTCCCTTCAAGTATACCAATAATGTACTGAATCAGATGATGTTGGGTCGGTAATAGTTCCTGAGATATAGTCTCTATGTTTTGGAACAATTCAAGTGAGTTGAAAGCTATTGAGCTATTGTGGGACATTGGTCTTTTTTGAGTAAAGAGATATTTGATACATTTTGGTATTTTAAAAGACAACTAAATGTTACATTTAACAATCATCTTGTTAATCTCACAATCTTGGCATTTCTGTCTTCCTTAGTAAAAGACCCTCTGAGTGTGCTCCCACCATTTCTGTATCACTTTTTTTTCTTCTGCTGAGCAGGTACATCCTGGCAACTCTTCTGTTACGGCAGATCAATGGAATTGTAGTTCCCATGAATCTGCTGTAATAGGTAGTAACACATCTTGAACCTTAATGCAGTGCCTGACAAACACCGGTGCCATGGCGACTATAATCTGGCACCCGGATCTTGCAGCTACCTTGTCCCGCACTCTGCTGTCCATTATTTACCGATCAGATAACGAGCAGAGTCTGGGAGAAGCAGCACAGGGAAGGCGGCAGCTAACTCCTCCTCCTGGCTTGTTCCTGCTGCTCACCAGGCAACAGATTGAGATGCGTGTGAGAAGTCATAGGAGCTCCTTACAGCTACTGCTGCCTCAGGTTTAGGAGGAGGAGCCACAGCGACCCCACCAAATACCAAATGCAGGATCTAAATGGAGGGAAAACTTCCTGCTTGCCTGTCCTCTGTCTCAAACTTTGATTTCCCGCAGTAAGTAAATAGTGTGTGTATTAGCATGTGTGAATGTGTGTTAGCATGTATGTTTGGGTTCAGCACCTGTTTTTATGAATGTGTCTATCAGAATCTCTGTGTGTCAACATGTGTTAGTGTATGTATGCATTTGTGCCAACATGTGTAAGTGTATGTATCAGCAGATTAGTGTGTATGTATGTATTTGTGCCAGCACGTGTTAGTGTATGTCTCAGTGGTTTAGAGTGTATGTATTTGTGACAGCATATTAGTGTGTATGTATGTGCCAGCATGTGGTAGTGTATGTATTAGTGTGTATGTATGTAAGAGTGAAATCGTGTTGGTGTGTGTCAGTATTTGTTGGTGAGTAAGTGTGTTTGTGCATGGATGTGTCAGCATATTGGTTGTGCTAACCTGTGTATGTATTTGTGGGTGAGCATGTGTGTGCATTAGTAGGTATGGCACTGGCTCCTAAAATTTGCAACTGGTTCCTAGATTACTAGATTTAAATCAAATTTGTCAAGCCTTGCCTTAATGCACCAGCTCTTTACCTTGCTGTGTCACAACAGAGTTGCCCATATGTCACCCCCATATGTCACCCTTAGTCCTGAATCTTTAACAGGATACCAGCATCCATTGTCTTTGCCTCCTCCAGCCTGTCTGGTATCTCACCGGAAAAGGAAAATATCAGATGTCTATAAAGTGTTTTATTACAGACAGAAGGCTGATCATCGTCAGTGAAGTAATGTTATTAGTAAAAAAACAAAACAGTGTCTCCTCCACACATCTCTCAGCTTGTTTAACCTGGCTGCCATTTATCCCACCTATCAGACCCATTGTTTTGATTAGTTGACAACTCTCCCAATTTGCTCTGCTCTGCGAGGACTTGAGCAGTCAGGGGGTGGTGACTGCTAGATTCAAAAGGGGAAAGACACACCACTGTGGCAGCCGTCCAATTGGCCACCAGAATAGGTCCCAGATTTTATGAGATCATGATATAGCTAAATTGGGAGGGCAGGGGGAGCCTGTGGGGGCCTTTTTTTACACACTTTGCAAATATTTTTGCTTCACTGGGTGACAAATCTGAGTCAAATATAAAGTTTAGTTGTCCTTTATTTACATGCAGCTAAAAAAAAAATAAAGATACTGCCTTGTGCCCAAAATGTATCTTCCAAATGTTAATGCATACTGATGTACTTTAAAATGCATGTCTTACATTTTGCATTTCTTCAAATTTTAAATACTTTCAGCTAGATGGAATTGTGAAATGACAGCAGTTTGCAAGAAAACAGAACTGCCCACACTAGCTGAGTAAAAGTCAATTTCATTGTGAATGGACTTTAATGTCTCAGTAGTGATGTCATCAGACAATGTGTTGCACTGTTAAGCGATCCCAGGGGCGTACCTAAAGCATTTGGCACCCGGGGCGGACCCTGAGTGTGGCACCCCCCACCCCCCCATAATAAAAATGTTAGAAAACGCCCACAATTTTCTCAATGTTTGAAAATTGTACAATTATAGATACCAGGAATAGTGTGCCATTCAGAGCCCATTAATAGTGTGCCAGTCAGATACCAGTAATATTGTGCCACTCAGATACCAGTAATATTGTGCCAAACAGAGCCCAGTAATATTGTGCCAGTCAGAGCCCAGTAATAGTGTGCCAGTCAGATGCCTGTAATATTGTGCCAGTCAGATACCAGTAATATTGTGCCACTCAGAGCCCAGTAATATAGTGCCAGCCAGATGCCCAGTAATATTGTGCCAGCCAGAGCCCAGTAATATAGTGCCAGCCAGATGCCCAGTAATATAGTGCCAGCCAGATGCCCAGTAATATAGTGCCAGTCAGAGCCCAGTAATATAGTGCCAGTCAGAGCCCAGTAATATAGTGCCAGCCAGATGCCCAGTAATATAGTGAAAGTCAGAGCCCAGTAATATAGTGCCAGACAGATGCCCAGTAATAATGTGCCAGACAGATGCCCAGTAATATTGTGCCAGCCAGATGCCCAGTAATATTGTGCCAGTCAGATGCCTGTAATATAGTGCCAGCCAGAGCCCAGTAATATAGTGCCAGCCAGAGCCCAGTAATATAGTGCCAGCCAGATGCCCAGTAATATAGTGCCAGCCAGATGCCCAGTAATATAGTGCCAGTCAGATGCCTGTAATATTGTGCCACCCAGAGCCCAGTAATATAGTGACAGCCAGATGCCCAATAATGTAGTGCCAGTCAGATGCCTGTAATATTATGCCAGTCAGAGCCCAGTAATATAGTGCCAGTCAGAGCCCAGTAATATTGTGCTAGCCAGATGCCCAGTATTATTGTGCCAGCCAGATGCCCAGTATTATTGTGCCAGTCAGATGCCCAGTATTATTGTGCCAGTCAGAGCCCAGTAATATTGTGCCAGTCAGAGCCCAGTAATATAGTGCCAGTCAGATGCCCAGTAATTTAGTGCCAGCCAGATGCCCAGTAATTTAGTACCAGTCAGAGCCCAGTAATATAGTGCCAGCCAGAGCCCAGTAATATAGTGCCAGCCAGAGCCCAGTAATATAGTGCCAGTCAGAGCCCAGTAATATAGTGCCAGCCAGATGCCTGTAATATTGTGCCAGCCAGAGCTCAGTAATATAGTGCCAGCCACATGCCTGTAATATTGTGCCAGCCAGAGCCCAGTAATATAGTGCCAGCCAGATGCCTGTAATATAGTGCCAGCCAGATGCCCAGTAATATAGTGCCAGCCAGAGCCCAGTAATATAGTGCCAGCCAGATGCCCAGTAATATAGTGCCAGCCAGAGCCCAGTAATATAGTGCCAGCCAGATGCCCAGTAATATAGTGCCAGCCAGAGCCCAGTAATATAGTGCCAGCCAGAGCCCAGTAATATAGTGCCAGCCAGATGCCCAGTAATATAGTGCCAGCCAGAGCCCAGTAATATAGTGCCAGCCAGATGCCCAGTAATATAGTGCCAGCCAGATGCCCAGTAATATAGTGCCAGCCAGATGCCTGTAATATAGTGCCAGCCAGATGCCCAGTAATATAGTGCCAGCCAGAGCCCAGTAAAATAGTGCCAGCCAGATGCCCAGTAATATAGTGCCAGCCAGATGCCCATTAATATTGTGCCAGCCAGATGCCTGTAATATTGTGCCAGCCAGAGCCTAGTAAAATAGTGCCAGTCAGAGCCCTGCTCGTGTTAAACCACCCTCCTCCCCCCCTTCCCCATTACTTACCGATGCTGCTCTCTGCTCCCGGACCGACGCCTCCTCCGTGCAGTCTTCCCTCTTGCACGGAGGAGGGAAACACAGTCACCAGATGTGACGTAAAGGTCACATCCGGTTGCTGTGATTTTTTTTTTTTTTTTACTTTTTTCCGGCGGCCAGAAAAAAGTTAAGCAGTGCGATGCGGGGGGGGGGGGGGGGTGCCAGCAGCACGGGTGTCACCCCCGCTGGAGGTGTCACCCGGTGCGGTCCGCCCCCCCCCTCGGGACGCCACTGAGCGATCCTACTGTGTACAAGAGCAAGTTAATCACAGTCTACACAATGTATTATTTTCCAGCAGCACAGGAAGTGAATGAATGAAACAAAACTTGATATACTCAGTGTATATATAATCAGTGCTGCTGCACCTGTAGTATACATGCAGAGTAATCACTGGGGCAGGGCTTGAGTCAAATATAAAAAATGTAATGTATGCAGAATGCCTGCATCAAATCACACAGGGAAAAAAAGCCTGTGCACTATACAAGCAGTGATCTTCATCTTGCACCAAAGTGAGTTTGGGGACTAGACTGTCCCTTTAACTATATCCAATACTCTGCTCATTTAAAACCTCTTGATACATTAGTCACAGTAACCCTGTCCTTTAGTATTTCTACTTTCAGTAGTATTTTGTCTTGGCTCTTTTCTTAGAGGGCTTATATGCATATACATGCTTTTTATCATATCACGTCTTGAATGCTGATATATCATATATTATTTTCTGCCCTTTATTGGTCCTGCATGTATTCTGCTTTGGTAAAAAAAAAAAAGTTTTAGCATCTGGGTATTTGGAGTTCCTATTGTTTAAAATGATTAGTATATACTATCAGTATATAGCTGAAATTCTGGTTTAAGATCCAGACTCGAATTATGTATTACTTACTATTACCATTAGTAATTATGCTTCAGAGGCTATTGATCAACTTTCATTTTGTGATTGGTCCATTTTTCGACATTTGCCACAGATTTTCTTTTGTAACTTGTCTTTTTCTCCTCAGGATTAAAGGATGACTTTTCAGTGGACAGCGGTTGCCTCCTTTTTGTATGGAGAAATTGCCGTACTTCTAATTCTGTGCATTCCGTTTATATCTCCTCTGAGGTACTGATAATTGTAATGTACACCATCATACCAGCTTATCTACTACTACATACACATTGTACAAATGATCAGGTTTGTTTAGCAAGCCACTAGACATATTTCTAAACTTGTGCTCCAGTTATAGAACTGCAAGTGAATCCTTCAGTTCTCCTAGTATGAGGATAAACTGGCATGTACTTTAAAGATGGTATGTTATGTCCAACTGACAGCCTCATTGTTTCGTTGTTGATCCGATTGTCAAATGTCACTTCCTGTTAGCACGGTGAGATACCTTTGTTTTTCTATAGAATGAATAGAAGAGACCTTAATTAGGTCCTTAACCCCTTAAAGCCTAGGGACATATATCTACGTCCTGCAAAGCATGGTCCTTGAGGACCATGAGGGCGTAATGTTGCTGACTGCCCCTAGAGGCAGTCAGCAATATTACCGTTAGAAATAAAATAAATAAAAGGAAAAAGGTTATAATTAGGGGTTTAATTAGAGTGGGGGGTTCGGGTTAGATTAAGTTTTAGATTAAGGGGTGGGGGTAGATTTATGGTTGGGGTAAATTTAGGGTTGGGTTTAAAAGGTCACTGTAGAAGAAAATGGTTAGGAAACAAAAAAAAAACTAATATGGTTTATTGCCCTATTACTTGAAATAAAACATAGACAAACATGGAAACATTGGTATTTCTAAACTCAGGACAAATATTATAAATATATAGACGGGGTCTTTTTTACCATTTGTAATTGTTTTAAAAAAAAATATGAGGTCAAAGTTAGAAAAAAATTTATGGCATATTTTCATCATATTTTATATTTCTTTTAATAGTAAATTATATCATATGATGAAAATAATAGTATCAAATGAAAACCCTATCCGTCCTTTAGAAAATGATATATAATTTGTGTGGGTGGACTGAACACCAAGAAAGAAATTCACAGTTCAGTAAACATATGACAAAAATTATGGAATTCTGGTCTTCAAGGTACATCAAATGCAGCATAGCACTCTGTCTCTAAGGGGTTAATATTGATCATATATCACCGAAAGACCGTTGGGCAGACAGACCCGACACAGAGGCAAGCAGTCGGTGTGCAACTGCAGACAGATCTGCTGAGTTTATATTGTAGAAGTGGCACTGTGTTTGTAAGCTTCCAGAAAAGGTTAAAGAAACACTTTAGTGGTATGTGTCATCAGTTTGATAATGGCCAGGTGTACATTAGTGGTAATACTGGTAATGTGTTGGTTTTTTTTTTTTTCATAAGTTTCATCATTTTGTGTGCAACAGTCCAAACATTTAATGTGTAAAGTAAATAATTGGAAGATTTTGTTAAGTCATGACATAAAGTCATGATTTATAAAGACACGGAGACGAGTATTTATGCTTATCTCTTTCCATTTATTTCCCTCAGCAGCAATGTAAACATAGTGAAAAGCAAGAAAAAACAACCAATCACAATCCACTTAACCCTTGCCCCTCCCCCTATATAAGTCCCAACTGACACCAATTCTTCCTCTTTCTTTGGTGCGAAACTGACGAGAATCCAACTGAGAAGGAACAAGCTCCTTTTAACCACAGTAATAAACATTTGATGAAGATTTCAAACGAAAAAACGAACTGGACTTTGGTCCAAACATCTGGAAACATTGAGGAACAGAAACATCCGGACGAACAGCCAGGATACCGGACTGGAAAATGTTTTCTAAACTGAAATAGAGGGAGAGACAAGAAATTGGGTTAACGTTTGATAAAACATATAGTGTAAAGCCAGACAAAACAAGGCTTGAAAGTATATCAATAATATCAGTTTAAATATTTTATGTATAGTACTTAATTATAAATTAAGATTAAATATTTTGTAAATAATAATACTTGAATGTAAACTTAAACAAAAAACTGGTAGTACATAGGGAGGGTATGCAAAGAAAAATACCGCGGTGGGTAAATACTCGTCTCCGTGTCTTTATAAATCATGACTTTATGTCATGACTTAACAAAATCTTCCAATTTATAAAGACACGAAGCCTCGTATTTATGCAAGTTCAAAGCTGGTCTAGAACCACTGCTGAAAGTGTGTTATTGGTTTAAAATAAAATTCCTTGAACGTAGATTCCCTCGACCAATCAGCTGCCTTCATAATGTCTTCCAATCTGCATCCCAAAGATAATGCTTTTGAAGCCATAGCTCCTCGAAGGGAGTGTGGACCAAATGTATTTGTGTCAACGCCGGCTTCGCCTAATATCCATTTCGCCCATCTAGTCAAAGTTCCGGTAGTAACCTCGTGATGCGGTCTGCGAATAGCCAAAAATAAATTAGAAGGGGAGGTAAATCGCATATTCGCTGTTCTTCGTTCGTATTCTTGTAAACAACGCACAGGACAAAGCTGTGGGTGGTCCCGGAAAAAAGGATAGAAAACTGATCTGATGGCGGTTTTGGTACGTCTAGAGCAGGGGTCCTCAAACTTTTTAAACAGGGGGCCAGTTCACTGTCCCTCAGACCGTTGGAGGGCCGGACTATAGTAAAAACAAAAACTATGAACAAATTCCTATGCACACTGCATATATCTTATTTTGAAGTGAAGAAACAAAACGGGAACAAATACAATATTTAAAATGAAGTAAAGTTAAATCAACAAACTTACCAGTATTTCAATGGGAATAGTGTGCCAGTCAGATGCCCAGGGATATTATGCCAGTCAGAGTCCAGTAATATTATGCCAGTCAGAGCCCAGTAATATTATGCCAGTCAGAGCCCAGTAATATTGTGCCAGTCAGATGCCCAGGAATATTATGCCAGTCAGAGCCCAGGAATATTATACCAGTCAGATGCCCAGGAATATTATGCCAGTCAGATGCCCAGGAATATTATGCCAGTCAGAGCCCAGGAATATTATACCAGTCAGATGCCCAGGAATATTATGCCAGTCAGATGCCCAGGAATATTATGCCAGTCAGAGCCCAGGAATAGTGTGCCTGTCAGATGCCCAGGAATATTATGCCATTCAGATGCCAAGGAATATTATGCCATTCAGATGCCCAGGAATAGTGTGCCAGTCAGATGCCCAGGAATATTATGCCATTCAGATGCCAAGGAATATTATGCCATTCAGATGCCCAGGAATATTATGCCAGTCAGATGCCCAGGAATATTATGCCAGTCAGAGCCCAAGAAAATTATGCCAGTCAGATGCCCAGGAATAGTGTGCCAGTCAGATGCCCAGGAATAGTGTGCCAGTCAGATGCCCAGGAATAGTGTGCCAGTCAGATGCCCAGGAATAGTGTGCCATTCAGATGCCCAGGAATAGTGTGCCAGTCAGATGCCCAGGAATATTATGCCATTCAGATGCCCAGGAATAGTGTGCCAGTCAGATGCCCAGGAATATTATGCCAGTCAGATGCCCAGGAATATTATGCCATTCAGATGCCCAGGAATAGTGTGCCTATCAGATGCCCAGGAATATTATACCATTCAGATGCCCAGGAATAGTGTGCCAGTCAGATGCCCAGGAATAGTGTGCCAGTCAGATGCCCAGGAATATTATGCCATTCAGATGCCCAGGAATAGAGTTCCAGTAAGAGCCCAGGAATATTATGCCAGTCAGATGCCCAGGAATATTATGCCAGTCAGAGCCCAAGAAAATTATGCCAGTCAGATGCCCAGGAATAGTGTGCCAGTCAGATGCCCAGGAATATTATGCCATTCAGATGCCCAGGAATAGAGTACCAGTAAGAGCCCAGGAATATTATGCCAGTCAGATGCCCAGGAATATTATGCCAGTCAGAGCCCAAAAAATTATGCCAGTCAGATGCCCAGGAATATTATGCCATTCAGATGCCCAGGAATAGTGTGCCAGTCAGATGCCCAGGAATATTATGCCATTCAGATGCCCAGGAATAGAGTGCCAGTAAGAGCCCAGGAATATTATGCCAGTCAGATGCCCAGGAATATTATGCCAGTCAGAGCCCAGGAATATTATACCAGTCAGATGCCCAGGAATATTATGCCAGTCAGATGCCCAGGAATATTATGCCAGTCAGAGCCCAGGAATAGTGTGCCTGTCAGATGCCCAGGAATATTATGCCATTCAGATGCCAAGGAATATTATGCCATTCAGATGCCCAGGAATAGTGTGCCAGTCAGATGCCCAGGAATATTATGCCATTCAGATGCCAAGGAATATTATGCCATTCAGATGCCCAGGAATATTATGCCAGTCAGATGCCCAGGAATATTATGCCAGTCAGAGCCCAAGAAAATTATGCCAGTCAGATGCCCAGGAATAGTGTGCCAGTCAGATGCCCAGGAATAGTGTGCCAGTCAGATGCCCAGGAATAGTGTGCCAGTCAGATGCCCAGGAATAGTGTGCCATTCAGATGCCCAGGAATAGTGTGCCAGTCAGATGCCCAGGAATATTATGCCATTCAGATGCCCAGGAATAGTGTGCCAGTCAGATGCCCAGGAATATTATGCCAGTCAGATGCCCAGGAATATTATGCCATTCAGATGCCCAGGAATAGTGTGCCTATCAGATGCCCAGGAATATTATGCCATTCAGATGCCCAGGAATAGTGTGCCAGTCAGATGCCCAGGAATAGTGTGCCAGTCAGATGCCCAGGAATATTATGCCATTCAGATGCCCAGGAATAGAGTTCCAGTAAGAGCCCAGGAATATTATGCCAGTCAGATGCCCAGGAATATTATGCCAGTCAGAGCCCAAGAAAATTATGCCAGTCAGATGCCCAGGAATAGTGTGCCAGTCAGATGCCCAGGAATATTATGCCATTCAGATGCCCAGGAATAGAGTACCAGTAAGAGCCCAGGAATATTATGCCAGTCAGATGCCCAGGAATATTATGCCAGTCAGAGCCCAAAAAATTATGCCAGTCAGATGCCCAGGAATATTATGCCATTCAGATGCCCAGGAATAGTGTGCCAGTCAGATGCCCAGGAATATTATGCCATTCAGATGCCCAGGAATAGAGTGCCAGTAAGAGCCCAGGAATATTATGCCAGTCAGATGCCCAGGAATATTATGCCAGTCAGAGCCCAAGAAAACTATGCCAGTCAGATGCCCAGGAATAGTGTGCCAGTCAGATGCCCAGGAATATTATGCCATTCAGATGCCCAGTAATATAGTGCCAGTCAGATGCCCAGGAATATTGTGTCATTCAGATGCCCAGGAATATTGTGCCAGTCAGATGCCCAGGAATATTATGCCATTCAGATGCCCAGTAATATAGTGCCAGTCAGATGCCCAGGAATATTGTGTCATTCAGATGCCCAGGAATATTGTGCCAGTCAGATGCCCAGGAATATTATGCCATTCAGATTCCCAGTAATATAGTGCCAGTCAGATGCCCAGTAATATTATGCCATTCAGATGCCCAGTAATATAGTGCCAGTCAGATGCCCAGGAATATTATGCCATTCAGATGCCCAGTAATATAGTGCCATTCAGATGCCCAGGAATATTATGCCATTCAGATGTAATATAGTGCCAGTCAGTTGCCCAGGAATATTATGCCATTCAGATGCCCAGTAATATAGTGCCAGTCAGATGCCCAGGAATATTGTGCCATTCAGATGCCCAGGAATATTGTGCCAGTCAGATGCCCAGGAATATTATGCCAGTCAGATGCCCAGGAATATTATGCCAGTCAGAGCCCAAGAAAATTATGCCAGTCAGATGCCCAGGAATAGTGTGCCATTCAGATTCCAGGAATATTATGCCATTCAGATGCCCAGGAATAGTGTGCCAGTCAGATGCCCAGGAATATTACAGTGCTCGTTATACCTCCCTCCTCCCCCCCCTTCCCCATCACTTACCTCCAGCTGCTGTGTCCCCGGCCGGACGTCTCGTGCAGTGTTCCCTCCTCCCTGCACGGAGGAGGGAAACAGTTACCGGATCCGGATGTGATGAAACGTCACATCCGGTCGCGGTGATTTTTTTTTTTTTTCCTGCAGCCGCATCTTCTGCGGCTGCAAGAAAAAAAGAAAAAAAGGTAAACAGCGGGGAGCAGGGGTGCCGGCACCCCCGCGGGCCGGATAAATGTGCTCGGCGGGCCGCATGTGGCCCGCGGGCCGTAGTTTGAGGACCCCTGGTCTAGAGATATCAAATAATACCCCTTCTGGAGTAAAGGAAAGTGCTGAGGAATCCAACGCTCTCACGTCCGCCACTCGTTTACATGAGACTAGACAAAATAGGACCACTAATTTGGCCGAGAGTTGTTTCAATGATAATTCTTCGTTGGTTGGCCAACCGTTCAGAAAATCAAGAATTAATCTGACGTCCCAAAGAGACGAATACCTAGGCCGGGGAGGTCTAGCCATCCGTATACCTTTCATAAGTCGACAGACCAGAGGATGTTTACCGACCGGAAAGCCAGTAAAGCCGGTATGACCGGCCGAAATGGCAGAACGTAGTACATTCATTGATCGGTATGCCATTCCGGATTCGAATTTGGTGGTTAGAAATTGTAGAATTTGATCTATAGGCGCCGAAACGGGATCCAGATGTCGTTCCATGCACCAACAAGACCATGACTTCCAGGAAGAAGTATACAACCGTCTCGTTCCTGGAGCCCAGGCCCCTGCCAAGAGGTCTCGAGTTGCCTGAGAAACGTTTGGGATACACCAGGGTCCTCGGAAATCAACCAGGCTAGCAGCCTCAGTTGACCGGAAATTATCAATGGATGAGGGTTCCCCTCTGGATCCGTCAGGATGTTCCTCAAAGGTGGGAGAAGGCGTGGCCAATCTATTGCTGTTCCCAGTAGTGTGGGGAACCATGGTTGTGATTCCCACCAAGGGGTAATCATGACCAATGATCCCCGTCGTTGTCGTAGATGGACTAGGGTCCGTGCGATCAAGCAAAAAGGTGGGAAAGCATAAAGCCTGTAAGGCGGCCACTCTTGAAGGAAAGCGTCTGTGGCCACTGCGTCCGGATCCGGGCGCCAACTGAAGAATCTGGGAAGTTGGGTGTTTAACCGGGAAGCAAACAGGTCCATGTCCAAAGGACCCCATAATTCTTGTAGTTGTTGAAAGATTGATGAGTGAAGATGCCAGTCGCTTGAATCCTTCAGATAGCGTGAACTCCAATCTGCTCCATAATTGGTTAAGCCTGCGATGTGGGTGGCTTGGATCGACACATTGTGTGCGAGGCAAAACTGCCAGAATTCCAATGCCAGTTGGGATAGGGCAGTTGATTTTGTGCCCCCTAAGTGATTTATGTACTGGACTGCTGAAACGTTGTCCATACAAAGCAGAATTGAGCAACCGGACAGATCTCTTGCGAAGCTCTTGACCGCAAAAGTCCCTGCCAACAGTTCCAAGCCATTGATGTGCAGTTGTTGTTCCTGTATTGACCATCTCCCGCCTGTTACTGCTCCTTCGCATATGGCTCCCCATCCATGTAGGCTTGCATCGGAAGTAATTGTGAGGTCTGGTATGGAACCGAAGATTGCTCTTCCGTTCCATGCTTCCATGTGGTGCAGCCACCACTCCAATTCCAATTTTGCTTCGTGGTCTAAAGGGATGATATGATCGTAAGTCAAACCTTGATGAAGAGAACGTATTTTTATACGTTGTAGAGTCCGATAGTGTAGAGGTCCTGGGAATATGGCTTGGATTGATGCCGATAGGAGACCAATAATCCTTGCTAGTTGTCGGATTGTAATCCTGGGTCGAGCCAATGTCTTCCTGATTTCTTTCTTGATCAATTTCACCTTGGCTTTGGGTAGATGAAGAGACCCGTGGATAGAATCTATGGTGAAGCCTAGGAAGTCTATTTTCTGAGTAGGAAAAAGACATGATTTTCCCCAATTGATAAGGAAACCTAGGTTTTGAAGTAGGTCTACTGTCCACGATAAGTGCAGTTGAAGAGTCTGTATGTTTTGGGACATAATTAGGATATCGTCCAAATAGATGATGAGTCTTACTCCCCTCCTTCTCAAATGTGCCACCACTGGCTTCAACAGTTTGGTGAAGCACCATGGGGCGGAAGAAAGTCCGAATGGAAGACATGAGAAACTCCACAGTCTGTCTCGCCATAGGAAGCGCAGAAACCGATGGTGTTCTGGGGCGACTGATACTGTCAAGTATGCGTCCTGCAGGTCCAACTTGACCATCCAGTCTCTGAATAACAGTAGATCCCTTAGGCAATGAATGCCTTCCATCTTGAAGTGATGATAACGTACGAACATGTTTAGTGGACGAAGATTGATGACGGGTCTGGTACCGCCACCCTTCTTGGCCACTAGGAATAGGTTGCTTACGAACCCTTTTGGCTTGTCGTACACTGGAAAAACTGCTTTTTTCTGGCATAAGGTGAGAACCTCCTGATCTATTGACTCTTGATCCGAGACTGAGAAGGTTATGGGTCGGGGCCAGGACCCTTGTATCGGGAAAGAAACAAAGTCTATGAGATAGCCTTGTATCGTCTTGAGGACCCACGAATCTGAGGTGATCGTTGTCCATGCTTGGACAAAGAACCTGAGTCGACCCCCCACCTCTGACGGGAAAGAAGGGTGAAAGTAAATTGGACTTACCATATCCTCGTCTGTGTTGCAGTGCACCCCTGATGCCCCTTGATTGCCAGGGTCGTCCCCTTTGCGGAAAGAAGGTGGGATTCTGTGGTCTGTACTCCTGGAGAAATTGCCTGTTCTGTGAGAGGCCTCGGGGTCCTCGGGATTGACCCCTGAACGGGCGGCCGGCCAGACGGCCTCTAGTTCTGCCGGCCCCGACAAAAACCTTTTGATTGAAAACTCGTCTCATATTAGACTGCGCCTTATCCAAGGCCGTAAATGTTTGTACAAACGCACCTAACTCCTTCACAAAGGAGTCTCCAAATAACAGGCCTTGGGCTTTGGGGCCTGGCTCTGATATGGCCATGTTGACCAATTTAGGTTCAATTTTTAGCAAGATAGCTTTCCTGCGTTCTGTGGCTAACGCGGAGTTCGCGTTTCCAAGCAAACAGATGGCCCTTTGGGCCCAACCTCGAAGGCAGTCGGGGTTTACAGAGGTACCCTCTGCTATAGCCGCCTCTGCTAGCTCAAATATTTTCGTAATGGGACCTAGTATGTCCAAAATCTTATCCTGACAATTTTTCAGGGAAAAGTCAAGCCCTTTACGGGTTTTCCATCCTGTTTTGCCCAAGAATTGAGCAATTTTGGGGTCTACTTCTGGTGTGACACAGACTGCATTAGCCACTGTGGGCCTTGGGCACTTAGCCCGTAACTTATTTCTAGTTGCCCTGTCTAAGGGTTTGCGGACTCTAGAAGCTAGATATTCCGCAATGTGTGCCGTAGGGGCCCACTCTAGGGATCGAGGATGCTGGAGATCCTCAGGTGAGAATAGAGGTTCACCCTTAGGATCTGTAGGCACCGTAGAATCAGACATGGTCTGTAGCGGCTCAGAAGAGGTACCCTCTTCGGGGTCAATAGGGTCATTGCGTGGCACTGGTTCACCTTGATCTGATACATCGGACCCTTCTATCTCCCCTTCTGATTCTGAGGAGGAATCAGATTGTGACCAGGTCTTAGCTCTTTTCCATCTGCGCACCGATTTTGCCCGGTGCGGGGCTCTTTTGCGCGGTATCATAGCGCCCTCTTTGACATGACGTACCATGTCCGGATTGACATCTTGGGGGATATGCTTAGTTTTTGAAGTGGCTTTCCGGCCACTAATTGCCCTTTGCGGTTCCTCAGATTGATAATCAGTCACCTGGGAGGCTCGCAGGGCCGAAGTAATAGACGATGCCAGATTTGCAAATAGAGTACGAAAATCATCAGGGTTGCGGGGGTCAGGAATCTGATCACCCCTATCTAGAGCAAAAACATTAGACTGAGCAGGGGTTGCCTGCAAAGTGTCATCAACACCTGATTTAGTCAAATCTTTGGAGGCAGGCATATTATAATTTGGGTTTCCAAATCAATTATTTTATATATACAGATATATGTACAATTATGTACAGTCAGTCAGGTGTGATATTATACACCAATCCTTTTTTAGTAATCAGATATATAACCTGCACAGTGCCAGTAAGTATGTTAACAAACTTTTATAATAGTCACTATGGGAAAAGTAAAACCTGTTTTGGAGGAAAAACGGGAGACAGTACACCTTCAGCCGTCCACCATGCGAGTCTCACAGGAAAAACGCAGGTGGGCGGTGTTTTGGACTCTGGAAGGCGCGAAACGGACCCTAAAATGGCGTCCGCTTCGGCCCCAGAGCAAACCGAAAGTGGGACTGTCCTATTGGTTGCCGCGTTGCAATGCGCATGCGCGGCAACTGAAGATCTCCGAAAGTCGGATTAAAAACCTCCGGGCGCTAGGGGATGATGTTCGCCCTTCGGTCTATGGAGGAAACTAAACCGAAAGTAAGTATGAGAATCGGCTGAACGGAGGCTCTGTCGGCCGAATAAGGGCAGCGACGGAGCTCCTATTCAGTCAATTCAAACGGGACACAACAGGCAAAAATGTATTCCTCTGAACTTACCTGCCTAGGGAAAGGGTCCCTAAACGAAGTAAATAGGCAAATACTACATACTTACAGATAATACAACATAAATAAATAATTAATTAATAATTAATTTATCACATTAAAAGATAAAACAAAGAAAAATAGAAGTCCCAGGGACACAACCGCCCCAAGGGACTAAGACAAGTAAACATAAACAGAAAAAACCAAGAATGAATAATATTGGAAATACTTAACTGCCGAGGGAGCAGCAAAGAAAGAGGAAGAATTGGTGTCAGTTGGGACTTATATAGGGGGAGGGGCAAGGGTTAAGTGGATTGTGATTGGTTGTTTTTTCTTGCTTTTCACTATGTTTAAATTTGCTGCTGAGGGAAATAAATGGAAAGAAATAAGCATAAATACGAGGCTCCGTGTCTTTATAAATTACATTTTTGTTTTTTAAATTCACTTTTTTTTTACATTTTGTTACATAAAAAGAAAAATAGAAATTAAAATATAATAATAGTTTACAGAGTGAGATCATTATGCCACAAAATATCTAAACTGGGTGAAAAATGTGTCGGTACGGGAAGATGGGGGAAGAGAGAAGGCAGAAAGGGAGTGAGGGATGGAAGAGGGTTCTGAGATGAAAGAAACCTCAGTGAAGTAGGAGCCATTGGCTAAGAGAGGGGGGTGGAGATATTCTCTGTCCAAGACCTCCAAATCTTCTAATAATGAATCAAACAATTTAAAACATTTTTTCCATTTGGAGCATTTGCCAAAATCTGCAATGGAGTAGATACCCCAGGGGTGGGGCAATGTGCATGTGGATCGCTGCACAGAATCTAAAAACAGGTTTAAGAACTGCGGTTGATAATGGCATATCTCAGAATTTTTTATTTATTATCGCTGTCTAGAGGTCAGGTGTCAAGGTGATATTTAAGGCTTTGCTTAGTAGTAGAACTACTAATGGGTAGGTACACCACATGGGGTGTTACATGCCCTGGGAAAGGCACCTTCTTTAGCAATTCAGAAATGAAGAGGGTAAAATGGAATAATTACATATTTTAATGTCCATATATAGAATAGTTATGTGTGAGATATAAAGCATTTACTGTAACATTTCTTTATTAGAGAAAATGAAACCTAAACCCTCTTCTTGTGAATAAAAAAAAAACAATTGTATTTAAGACCGTCATACTCTTTGTTTCTGCTAAAGTTCATTTGCAGACGTTTCTTGTAGACGCTCAGGCATCTGTTCGTGATACAGTATTAGTTTATGGAGGTGCATGTTGACATGGCAATGTTATCATGATTAAAGCATCATTGGATATTCTCCAGCGATGTTAAATAAGAATCTCTAGAAATAAGTCATTATTTTCTGAATGTACTTTCCCATTAAATGGATTAAATCACTAAAGTAAGTTTTACGGATGGAAATATATAGGAAAAAGAAAATTATACATTGTGTTGGCAGAATTTAAAAAAAAAATGCATAAATTAAGAAAAAAAATAGCTGGTGTGTGCTATCCTATATATGATTTGAAATTGAATTATTGCAACAGAGAATGATTAATTTGCACATGGTACCACAGACTGTTTTAAATATATTTCTTCTGGCAACCTCTTTATGTTTCCATTAATGCTGATTACTGGTTTTCATACATAAAATTTGTTACATATCTGCTTTTCAATTTTTAGATGGAGGAGGATATTTAAGTTTCAGCTGTGGACTAAAATCTCTCCCTATTGGAACAAGGCTTTCCTTTCCATCATAGTTGTATTGATTGTTCTATTTCTTGGTGAGTATTCTTTAAAATTATCTTGTGTGTATGTTCATTGTCTAAAAAGATATGTAAACTTTAGAACTGCAGTGATTAATTAAATGTACAATAGCTGAATTGGGGGCCATTTTGGCCCTTTATGAGTTCCCAGGCCATTTTCACCGAACAGGACAAGGTCGAAAGTTTGGCCCCACATCGGCAGAAAAACTCATAGTGAGTGGGCGAATTGCAGAAAATTTCACAATTAGTCCTGAAGCATCGATCTGGACCCATTTCAGGCCTGATCGCAGTGCAACTATGGAACAAACAAGTTAAATGTGACCTGTAACAATTTTCTTATTTGTAAGGAAACTAAAGTGGAACTATAATCAGAGCAGCCATCAACTGTGTTACATATATAACTATCACATGGACATACTTTCAATTTGAGTATTCTCAATTGTATCACTTAAGATTGAAGCAATACAATATAGACTTTGTAACAATTGACAATACCATAGTTTTGTGTAAAATATCCTAATGTTATAGTGGGCATTCATTGTAATAATTATTCTAATAATTATTTGGAAATTATTACAATCTTGGTAAACACATTTAATGCACTTTTTCATCCACTTATTATAATTACTATCCCACTTTTACAATTTTTCTACTATTATCTGATTGTTTTTAACTATATATAATTGATCACTTAAAAATAAATAAATTGTTTAAATTAGGGATTTACACCTTCCCCCCTCTTTTTTTGTCACAAACACTATTTATTTATTTATTTATCTTCATGCAACATTCACAGATCTTTTATATTAACTAATCAACTACCTGTATTTGCAAAAGGGTGGAGCACGAATTTGATTGGTCTGTGTTACCACACAATTTACTATTTAAATGGCACTGTTTTTTCACATATTCAGCTTATGATTAAGCGACTAGAGCGCGAAACGCGTCAAGCTATTTTCATCTTTACACCTGCACTACCGTTGTGGATTTATAATTACCTTATGGAATAAAAAGAATCTTTTTCACCTTTAAATTGGCTCCAGGAGTGCCGTTTTTCCTGCATACACTTTATCACTGCAAACACTAATAAACAGTGAGCCAACCAGTAGGGTTAACTGAAATACAATAGGGAAATCTCCACCTGCAGCACACTTCCACACTGTACACCTCAAATTCTGTGAAAGTTTGAAGATAAAGTGATAGTGAGGGTGCGCAAGGCATAAAAACAAATAATAAACAAATAATAAACAATAAACTTATCTTATCCACTGATGATTTTTTTTGCTTGTACAAAGGATTCACATAAAAGAGAAGAAAACAGTACAAGACGTAGTGCAGGCTGATGCATTACACAATATATTGTTTCAGCGTCACTGTCACAATTTAGTTTATCTGTTACACAAGTTTGAAGATAAAGCCAAACAATCACTGGGGTATATGCTTAATACCAGTGGAAGTTAACTGATATCCCAATTGTATACAAACAGGGGGGAAAAGATAGTAGTCCTGCATGCAGAAAGGACCTGGAATTAAGAATAAAAAACTCAAAAGACAGCGCTTAATGTTATGACAATATTTAATCCGATGAATACAAATAACTTAAAATAAAATGAAATAGAAACAAAGTTATACACAAAAATATAAATGATAATATATAAGAAAACAAATCATATACACATAAATATGATTAAAATGTCCATAAATATGAATAAAATATGCAATAAATCTGTCTGCAGTAGCACACACTATAAAAATAACCCCAATAGATTATTCCACCTCCCCGAAGAGTGTATGTAAGCTTTTTTTCTAGATTTTATATGAAGTTATTTCTATTCATTTAGGTAAATATTCTCATTTCATAAAGGGCTATTTTTTCCCCTCTGGTATTACAGTTGACCATGGGTCAGAATAGAGTTCGGAATGCAATAGATAATTGTGTTTATCTTATGTTTTCATTAACCCCTTCAGGGCCAATGACAGTCTTTGACCATCATGGGAAAAACTCCCTTTGTGACCGATGAGGGTCCAGGACTGTCATGCAGTTCTGTTCGTACAGGAAGTATCTGGTCGCACAGCATCCGGGTGTTTATAGCTGTCTAAACAAGTGCCTGATTTGACAGATATGGTCGTTCCCTGTTCCACAGTGATCATATGGCAGGGAGAGACCTTTTTTTTGTGCTAGGGGGTTAAAATTCCTCAAAACCCTAACCTTAGGTTAAATAAAAAGACAAAAAAAAAATTAAACAAATAAATAAAAAATACTAATAAAATTATATAAAAATAAGGTGTTCAGTAGAGGACCAATGACATATTAGGACTATCAGTGGTCTTCTTGGGACATTTAATTTTTTTAAAAGACTGCTAGTGGGGCCAGTGCTTTGCTCAAGCCCCCAGCAGTAGATAGGGGCCTGCTTCAGCTGGGTATATTATCCATGCAACCGCAGGGTAGCAATGATCTGTGCTACTGTAGGCTACATTTCCTGTGATGCTATGTCTACTTTTGACTGCCTGAGCATGATAGGAAATGTAGTCAGCAAGCAATACAAAATTACATGTTTCAGCTGACTATATTCCAAATTTGGCCTTGTACCTGCAACATAAACCTAGTAAACCTATGCATGTGGGGTTCCAGCATATTCTGCGGAAGTTGCTGAATATAGTGGCGTGTTGTCTGGCAATAAATCATAACAGCCCTTTTAAATTGATACTTGAAGTAAAAAATGTGTGGGACAAAAAAACCCCACAAAATATTACTTTGTCAAATTTGGAAAGGTTGGTACTAGAATGACTACACAAAAAAATGTCAAAATACTCCAAGTTACATATCCTAGATTGTGTACTTTTAAAAATAAGTGCATGTGGGGGTGGTTTATTCAGGGATTTATTTTATTTTTTACCTATATTGTTATTATGTAGCCTCCCCTTTTCTTCCCATTTGCCATTTATTACTAACACACCAGTATATACCTCCTTACCATGAAACTACTTGCCAATTAAGTTGCCACTCGCCCCCCTTACCCTGGATTCGTTCCCCATCCACTCCTCCTCACGCCATGCTGTACCTAAATTTTATTAACAAACATTTCCTTATTCTTGTATTTTATCGCAATCAATTTTGTGAAACATTCCCACTGCATTGCAAAATTACTGGAGCCTCTCATAACTACATTGTCTGTCTCACCGTTACCCATATTTGTACTATATTGTTATGAAAAATGAACAAAAACCAGTAAAACCTGATTTACAAAAAAAAATGCCTGCTGTTCAATTCATTGTATTGTATGTTAAATAATATACCGGTAATAATGATTATTTTCAAAGTATGTTTTGCAGAAAACATGGGCAAGAGCACAACCCCAATTTTATAATGTATATTTACATAAAAACAAGACTCTGCTCACATTATTTCAATGTGCATTGCAGTTACCTACTATCTAATCTGATGTTCTATGCAATGCCCCTACATTAGATCGTGACTAGAAGCTTCATTGTTTGATAATCTAACTTGGGCACTGCAAAATTTCTGCTTTCAGGTGGCCCCTTTATAATGACTTCCCTTACCTTATGTTTGCATCATCCCCAATATCCAGGGGATATTTCAGAGCTGCATCGCTGCACTTGGCAATATTAAATAAATAAATAATTATTATATTCATGTGACTGGAGACCATATGTGCTAATGATTTGATTTTACAAATGAAGACATATTATCTGTGATATTTAGTATTTGTGGAGCGTGGGATGTCCTGCGAGGAAAATGAAAATGTGCAATTGCTACTGACATGCAACATTTCTGTTTACAAAACAGGATAGAATTCTGTGTGTGCTAGAACTAGCACGCCCTGTAACATTGAAGGGTACACAGCAAGGTTTGGCAGATGCTCTTTGTAACTATTTCATTCTATTATGTAAACACATTTTTCCACGTAAAAGCCGTGACAGTAATAACTGTTTGCTAAAGCAAATCCTTCCATGACATGTCCATTTTTTTACATCACGACAGGGCTTGAAAAATCCCTGGAGCCATGGCTCCTATAATCCCTACTTTTTTGTTTGATTTACATTGAACTCTGTGTAAGGTCCATTTTCCTGGCTCCTGAATTGGTCTGCTTGGCTCCTAAAGGCTACAGAAAGTTGTCAAGCCCTGCATTATAACCTTAGTGTTCTTCAGAAATCATCATGAAAACATCCCTGTGTACAGCTCCTAGCACATGTAGAAGATTTTTGTACTTTATATGTGTCCAATTGCAGCTGTTCCTGCATTACAACTACCATAATCTAATTATAATTTATAGTTCATCAGAAGCTGGAGGGCCGCAGTTGAATACCTGGACTTTAGACCAAGAAAGCATATTAATAATGTAGTATAGGTTAAACATAGAATAGTCTGCCCAATTTTCCTGAATACTTTTATTAGTCCCCCGTTCCCGGTCTTATAGCTAGGATAGCCTTGTGTCTATCCCACGCATGCTTAACCCCTTGACGACAAAGGACGTGCCAGGCACGTCCTGGGAGGAACTCCCTTAACAGTGCTTAACTCCCGCTTTAACAGTGCTGGTCTATTAATAGCCAGCACCAAAATTTATATTTCGGGACCCCCACGATCGCCCCACGGAGCGATCGTGGGGAGCCATATTGACGGAGCATGCTGCTCCGTCAATATGGCTAAGTCCTCTGCCGGTCTGAGCTTCGGAAGTGAAAGTAACTTCACTTCCGTCGCTCTGAATATGCTACTTGACTACCCCTAGTGGTAGTTTAGTAGCATTGCAATGGGAAATATTTAAAATAAATATTTAATTAATTAAAAACAGGTTATTTAGCTATATTAGCCTATAGGGTTAAAATTAAATATTTTTTAGCATAAGGGATAGGGTTAAAATTAAATTAAAGTTAAAAAATATTAAGGGATATAATAAGGATTAGAGTTGGGGTTAAATTTAGTTTTAGGGTTAAATTTTGGGTTCGGGTTGGGGTCAAAAGATCAATATAGGAAAAAAACAAAAAACACTATTTACATATATTTTTGAACTCGGGAGAACATTTAGAAACTATTTAGACGGGGTCTTTTTTAATGATTTTATTTGTGTAAATTATATTTTAGGTCAAAGTTAGAAAAAGTGTGTTTTTTTAAATTTTTCATCATATTTTATGATTTTTTTTGTAGTAAATTATAAGATATGATGAACATAATGGTATCTAATGAAAGCCCTTCTTATGACGATAAAAACAACATATAATTTGTGTGGGTACTGTATGTGAGAAAGAAAACAATTACAGCTAAACACAAACACCCTAGAGATGTCAAAACAGCCATTGTCACCAAGGGAAAGTCAAGGTGAAAATGTCTTGTCACTAAGGGGTTAAAATCCTTGACTGTGCTTACCTCTACCACTTCTGCTGGGAGGCTATTTCTTACATCCACTACCCTCTCAGTAAAGTAATACTTCCTGATATTACTTTTAAATCGTTGCCCCTCTAATTTAAGACTATGTCCTCTAGTTGTGGTAGTTTTTCTTCTTTTAAATAATCTCTCTTCCTTTACTGTGTTGATTCCCTTTATGTATTTAAATGTTTCTATCATATCCCCCCTGTTACGTCTTTCCTCCAAGCTATACATGTTAAGATGCTTTAACCTTTCCTGGTAAGTTTTATCCTTCAACCCATGAACCAGTTTAGTAGCCCTTCTCTGAACTCTCTGAAAAGTATCAATATCCTTCTGGAGATACAGTCTCCAGTACTGCGTACAATACTCCGTGAGGTCTCACCAGTGCTCTGTACAATGGCATGAGCACTTCCCTCTTCCTACTGCTAATACCTCTCCCTATGCAACCAAGCATTCTGCTAGCATTTCTTGCTGCTCTATTGCATTGCCTGCCTACCTTTAAGTCCTCTGAAATTATTACTCCTAAATCCCTTTCCTCAGATGTTGAGGTTAGGACTGTACCAAATAGTCTATATTCTGCTTTTGGGTTTTTACGCCCAAGGTGCATAATCTTGCACTTGTCCACATTAAATGTCAGTTGCCACTGCTCTGACCATTTTTCTAGTTTAGCAGTAGGTTTCATTACTTATGAGCTCTTGGAAATAGCTTATATGGTTCTATTTCAAATGAATTTGCCAACTTACAACCTTTTTATTTGAGTGCGTTTAAAGGATTGTTATATATTTCTCATCATTGATTTTCGCTTTTACTACCTAAACATATCACAGTGTGGAATTCATTTAATACAAATGGACTTCAAACACTTCTATTGAAGTTTGTATCAAAACACAAATAGGATCTAGTGAAATAAAATGTGGCATCGGATGACCAAACTTTGTAGCCCAAAAAGAGGCACACTGTTCTATATAGTTTTTTTCAATCTTACAGATGCTGCAAGAGAAGTCCGAAAATATTCTGCAACGCAAGTGATAGACAATACTGCAAACCCGAGTTCCTATGACCATATCCACATGAAGCTTTTTCGGTCTCAGCGTAATCTCTACATTTCAGGATTCTCTCTGTTTCTCTGGCTGTAAGTCCCTTTTTTTAATCAGGTTTGTACAATTCCATTCTAGCTTTTAGACAACATGATACTTGCTATGGCCCTCCATTTTGTTCAATTCTTTACCTTCGAGAGCACAGGAAATTACTTTCGATATCACCTGTGCTGCTGCATTTAAATACTAATCTGAATATATTTAGTATGGGTTTGGAGAATTTCGTTTAGTCCTTTACGTGTCCCATAAATATAAACGTCCACACAATAAGCAAACAAAAATGCAAAATTTGTTGACATAAACATTTGAGACATTCTGGAGTGAAAGGTGAGGGGGTCCTATTCAGACAAGTTCATAGGTGCTAAGCCAATGGAGCATGTGTGCAGTAGGTTGAAGTAAACAAGAAATATAGAAGCACAATCTGTACATAATTACTAACCTTGAATTGACTAATAGTGCTTTTGCAGTGTCTGTGTTTATGCAGACACCTGCAGGGAGCTTATCTGAATGTGCACCAGATCTGATCAGGGTCTGAATAGTGCAGGGGCCTCTCTCTGCTTGAAATGCAAAAACAAGAGTCTTTCTCTCCACTAGCTCAGAGAGACAGTTGCCGACCTGACCAAGCTACCTGCTTTAGAGGATAAACTGGCATGCACTGTCAAAAGTACATGCTACTTTTAGCATTTGTGTTTCTATATTAATACAACAAGTGTCCTTTATCAATATAATTCTAGTTATAGAAGCTCAAGTGATGTGTCCAATGGCTTTACTATCAGGATTTAAGCTGGCATGCACATATTAAGGGAAGCATCATAGCTGCCAGTCAGAGAATAAACTGGCATGTACCTTAAAAAGTACATGCTTCTATGGTAAGGAAAAAACTTAAAACATATTTAGTGTGACTTTAAATCAAGCCTGAATAAAGTGGTAAAACGAATGGAGCGAGTGCTCTCTCGCTGTAGTGGAAAAAAGTGGGAATGTGCTCATGTTTTTCTGCATACAAAGCAAAATAAATAAAAAATGTGTAAATGTATTCCATAGTGTGCTACGCCGGGTCGTTTCCCTAATCATGCAATTGGCAGGAGAGATAGAAAGTCATGACGCTTTAAAGACACAGGTGGAAAACTCTAATGAAGCTGCAAAAAAATACATGGAGGACAATGAACAGTTGAAAAAGGTATGTGTATAAACCATGCACATGCTATGGGAATGAAATGTACCAATATCCCAGGCTGGTTTGGCAACCAGACTGACTTTGCTTGAGCTAGGGTTACAAATTCAGGGTCGTTTTAACAAAATAGGGTGCAATTTCCTAATCAGTATTTTAAGGTTCCCATATCTCTACTCAGTACTAATGGTTATTTCTTATTTCAGATGTGGAAGGTAGCTCCTAATGAAACCATATCTATCTTGTAAACATGCATTAGGTTTTTTGTTTTCCTCGTTTTAGTTCTGTAATACAATATCCTAAGTAAGTTTGAAATTAGATTAGAGATGTACAACGTCTCATAATGCTGTTTATCTTTATGCCAAATTCGACTCTTGCTCTATTTCATGAATTTACTTAAATCTCAGCACTGCTAGTTAGTCTTTGCTTTAATGCATTAACAATTGCAAATTACTATTTTACATCAGTGTGCTGATGTAGTGTTTCACATCTAAGAATCAATTTTGAGTGGGATATTAAATACATTGCAAATTTGAAATTACAACTTTAAATAAATAGTGGATCTTAAATGAAGAGGTTGGCTCAGATCAATATCTTCTCACCTAAAAGAAAATATATTTCTATTTTATGAAGTTTTGTATTGGAGTGTACCTTTTTATTTATTTTTATTCTTTTTTGGGTTGAGCAAATGTTTTCAATTTATTTTTTCACATGATCTAACTAGTAAAAGTTACATTTATTTCCAGTTTAATAGCTATTGTGAGACACTAACTGTGATCTGATGAATACTCCTTTCCATTTCTAGTTTGGTCTAGTCAGAGCGGCACTTCGCTGTTTCTTATTTCACAGATATGACCTTTTTTACCTTGACTGCTCTAATGATTAGTTCCCAGTGTCACATAATCAACGTGAAGATCAAAGAGTACACAGTGTTAAAGTGACCATGTCATCCCCAGAACTTTGAGATGGATTACATCACAACACCTGCAAAGTGACACTTACTTCCCAGTTAGCGTTTGTGAGCATGCTAAGCACTGTGGGAACATGATGTCATCTTGTAGGGATTGGTGGCTGTATGTAGATATATCTTGCTCCCACTTCCACTTTTTTAAGTAGTCTTTCGTTTTTGACATTTCTTTTTATGCTGAGGCCTAGAGAAGTATCCTCCACGGAAATGGTGGACACACAGTACAACACAGATTAGGCTGGTTAATGCAATAAACAACGGCTGTGGAGTCATAATGAGTGCACCACAAACACTCCTAACAATATGCACAAAAACAATTACCTCACCCAATTGAAAAACGGTGGTGAAACAAAAATCTGTGTCCACAAACAACTATCCTGGGAACTAACAGTAATAAAACATACTAAATAAAGTAATAGAAAAGATATGTTGCAACTGTAGTGGAAATGTACCTGAATTTTATGGGTTCTGTAGAAAATAAGCACAGTCCGTTATAAGTCCATATATAAAGATTAGCGACATATCTGTTATCTTATTAATATTTTTAATCACTGTTATCTCTCAGTACAGTTGTTTGTGGTCACAGATTTTTGGTTCACCACAATTTTCAGCTGGGTGATGTAATTGCTAGAGATCTTTACATTTACTATGCAGTTTGGCTAGTAACCCTCCGATGATGGATTTACAATAAATCTTCACTTTGATTGATGCAATGCTGGAGTCATTGGTGTTTTCCCCTGATCTTTCGCTGGTAGCACAATGTATACAAATATTTTTTTTTATTTTCTAAATTGATATCTAGTAATTTTTATGTGGCCGGTGTACTTTGAAGATAAACATATTAAATAGGATAACAGTGGGCATTGTTGCAGTGTTTTGGAATGTATAACCCCTTCACACTGCATGATACTTTTCTCCTTCATGAAAAACAGACTGTTTTTACACATCTGTGGTGTTTTTGTTAAGCCTTAATGTTCCTCTTAAATGAATCCACATGTATTATGTACTGTTTTCTTCGTCATAAGAAGGGCTATCTGAAGACACTTGTAGGGGGATCCCCTTAAATCAGCATGCCTTAACCCCTTAGTGACAAGACATTTTCACCTTGACTTTCCCTTGGTGACAATGACTGTTTTGACATTTCTAGGGTGTTTGTGTTTAGCTGTAATTTATTTCTTTCTCCCATACAGTACCCACACAAATTATATGTTGTTTTTATCGTCATAAGAAGGGCTTTCATTAGATACCATTATGATTATCATATCTTATAATTCACTACAAAACAAATCATAAAATAAGATGAAACATTTAAAAAAAAACACTTTTTCTATCTTTGACCTAAAATATAATTTATACAAATAAAATCATTAAAAAAGACCCCGTCTAAATAGTTTCTAAATGTTGTCCCGAGTTCAAAAATATGCATGTTTCCATATTTTTCGGTATTTTTTTGCGAGTTATGGGGCAAAAACCAAAAATAGTGTTTTTTGTTTTTTCCTATATTGACCTTTTGACCCCAACCCGAACCCAAAATTTAACCCTAACACTAAATTTAACCCCAACTCTAATCCTTATTATATCCCTTAATATTTTTTAATTTAATTTTAACCCTATCCCTTTTTGCTAAAAAATATTTAATTTTAACCCTATAGGCTAATATAGCTATATAACCTGTTTTTAATTAATTAAATATGTATTTTAAATATTTTCCATTGCAATGCTACTTAACTACCACTAGGGGCAGTCAAGTAGTCAATTCAGAGCAATGGAAGTGAAGTTACTTTCACTTCCGAAGCTCAGACCGGCAGAGGGCTTAGCCATATTGACGGAGCAGCATGCCGTGGGGCGATCGTGGGTGCCCCAAAATAGAAATTTCGGTGCTGGCTATTTCGAAGCAATAGACCAGCACCGTTAAAGCGGTTTTCGCGATCGTTGATCGCGAAAACCGCTTGATTCACCGCAGGACGTGCCAGGCACGTCCTTTGTCGTTAAGGGAGTTTCTCCCAGGACGTGCCTGGCACGTCCTTTGTCGCGAAGGTGTTAAGGACCAAAGCAGCATCCGACGCAAAGGATTTACTCTAACTATAATGTCACTCTAACTGTAACTCTAACCCTAGATTTTATAATATTGCAGACTGCTGCTACAGGCAGTCTAACAATTATAACAGGGGGACAGATGCTGTGATTTATAACTTGTGAATCTCTTGCCCACAACAGGGCAGCGCTATTTCCCATATAGCACCACTCTTCCAGCATGGTGCCTACTTTTACTCCTAGGAGCGATCGTATGTGTGCCAGAGTGGCTTTTTCAGTGCTGCCTGATGCCTCCTCATGGTCTTAAAGATGCAGGATGTACATCCTAGCGTCATGAAGGGGTTAAAGATTAAAGGACTAAAACAAAGTGATCAGGAGCCAAGGACACAATGGCAGAGACCCATTCGGGGTCTTAACAGACCTTGTGGGTCCCTGCGAAAACCGGAAGGTACAGAACAGAGTACATATCAGTAATCCAGTGACTTTAATGATACTTCACTCGTCCTGAGTGGGTTACTAAGCAAAAGACAACATGTACTTTAGCTACCTACTTTAAAACTGGCTTTGTTTTATGTTTATTTCAACTGTTATTAGTCTACAAGATGTGGAAACCATATTCTGGTGCCAATATCATACATGTGGCGCAGATAAAACATATTTTGTTGACCTTTGATGGGTTTTATAGTCCATTTTCCCTTTGTGTGTCCATTTGTTCCTAATGCTTCCTATTGTATGGTTCCACCTTGATATGCAATATGTTGCGCATATTGTAAGATACCGGTAATATCTGTCAGTTTTAAGTTAAATGTTCTACAAAGTTGTTTTAATGCTAATTTAAATATGTATATTGTTATATTCTCAGGCCCATATTTTGTCATTACTGTGGTTTCAGTTTTCAGATAGTATATTACTTTATGTAAAGGATATTTTGGTACATAACATATTTTGAAGGACGGTATATGTGGCATGTTGATTTAGCTCTGGACAATGCAGCCCATTCTGTATGGGTTAATTAGGAATTAAACTCACACTGTTTGCTGTAATAAATGTACTTATTTCCTTTTTTTCAGGCCGTAACCAGAAGTAAAATGACTGAAGGTGAGCAGGCAATTAAAGCAGAGAATGAAAGACTGAAACGTGACATTGTAAATGGAAAGAATGAAATGAAGAAGGTCACAGAAGGTAAAGTTTCTATCAAAATATATGATTTGTATTGAAAATGTTACAATGGCCATTTCACTAAAACACTAATTTAACAATTATACTGTATAAATATTCACTCACCTCATTACTTACTCCTTTATCCTACCACACATTTGTTCATTTTGTTATGAGCTGTATTTGTGCAAGGATGTTATGCTAGGATTATTTATTGCTAAACAGGGGCGTTGCTAGGTCAACAAATATTCAGGGGCTTGAGCCCAGATGAGCACAGTCGCACACAATCTCACACCGTCTCTCTCTCTCTGTCTCACGCACCCTGTCTCTCTCCCTCTCTTTCTAACACACACCGCCTCTCTCTCTCACACTCTCCGTCTCTCTCTCACACTCTCCGTCTCTCTCTCACACTCTCCGTCTCTCTCTCTCACACTCTCCGTCTCTCTCTCTCTCTCTATCACACTCTCCGTCTCTCTCTATCACACTCTCCGTCTCTCTCTATCACACTCTCCGTCTCTCTCTATCACACTCTCCGTCTCTCTCTCTCTCTCACACTCTCCGTCTATCTCACACAGCGTCTCTCTCTCCGTCTCTCTTTCTCTCACACTCTGTCTCTCTTTCTCTCAAACTCTCAGTCTCTCTTTCTCTCACACTCTGTCTCTCTCTCACACTCTGTCTCTCTCTCACACTCTGTCTCTCTCTCACACTCTGTCTCTCTCTCACACTCTGTCTCTCTCTCTCACACTCTCCGTCTCTCTCTCTCACACTCTCCGTCTCTCTCTCTCACACTCTCCGTCTCTCTCTCGCTCACACTCTCCGTCTCTCTCTCGCTCACACTCTCCGTCTCTTTCTCGCTCACACTCTCCGTCTCTCTCTCGCTCACACTCTCCGTCTCTCTCTCGCTCACACTCTCCGTCTCTCTCTCGCTCACACTCTCCGTCTCTCTCTCACACTGTCCGTCTATATCTCACACAGCGTCTATATCTTTCTCACACACACTTACACATACACAACCTGACACACACACCCTCATACACTTATGCAAACACCCTGACACACACACACCCTCATACACTTATGCAAACACCCTGACACACACACATCCTGACACACACACCCTCATACACTTATGCAAACACCCTGACACACACACATCCTGACACACACACCCTCATACACTTATGCAAACACCCTGACACACACACCCTCATACACTTATGCAAACACCCTGACACACACACACCCTCATACACTTATGCAAATACCCTGACACACACATCCTGACACACACACCCTCATACACTTATGCAAACACAATGACACACACACCCTCATACACTTATGCAAACACCCTGACACACACACACTTATACACATTGCTACACTTACACGCAGACACTAACACACATTTTTAAATATTTTTCAAAAAAACCTTATAGCGTTGGTCCCCCTCCCTACTAAATTACCTTTGTTTGCAGGGAGGAGGACGTTTCCGATGGGACACTTTCTTCTGCCAGATGTCACATCCGGCGCGCAGCCAGACTCACAGCGTGACGGGGCGGAGCTTGCACCCGTCGCGCTGTCAGTATGGCCAGGAGGTGCGGTCACCGCAGGCACTTGCTTGTGGGCCGCACCTCCAGGAGGAGGGGCTAGCAGCAGCGCCTCTCCTCCTCACCCCCGCACGAGCATAAACCGCCGATTCTGGGACTATGTCCCAGACGTGGGAAAGCTCTGCGGGGGAGATTATTTTTTTTTATTTATTTATTTTTTTTAAAACAGTGATAGCCCTGGAGTCTCGGGGCTAAAGAGCCCCAGAGTCTCCATTAGGGGCTATGCACGGGAGATTCGGGGCTATAGCCCCAGTAGCCCCCCCAGCGACGCCTCTGTTGCTAAACCATGAAGCAGTACTTTTACACTTCATGTTTTTACTCAAAGAATTAGTTTCAGTTTCTAGAAGTAAAGTCTAAAGTATCAATACTGTAAGTTCAAAGCAGATATTTCCTGTTCAAAAGTGTCACATTTGGATGTCTACATAAGATGGGTATAATAGATAACATCAAGCTTAACCTTGTGAAGATCAAAGTTTGTATTTTTTGCCTTGAGATTTTTTTTCCTTCAGAATTTCCTGAGCCAAACCTCATCAATGTGTTTGTTTACTTTTGTCTTCACATAGTGTGACAGGTAGCAAAAGGAGATATCTGATAAATCAAAGAATATGTGCTCTAATTAAATGGCTTCTGTTGCACAAGGAAACATTACTTTTCTTTTCAGTTTTATTCTGAAGTTGTTCTTCCTGGGTGTTTAATGCCCACATTTATGGGAACCAGAGGATGCCAAGTTTTCATATTTACAAACTGACCTCAGTGTTGCGAAGTGAAATAGAAGTGTGCCCATAGTAATATAATGGGTGAAATGGTTCTTATCTGCTGACACATTCTATGTTTTCTCGTGACACAAACCCGAGCTTTTAACGTACTTTCTTGTATCCATTTACTTTGGTCTGTCTATGCATTTCATATTTAGAAGCTAAATGGAGGGATTTATTATTGAGACATTGTTAATGCTTGGTTAATTCTTGACTTGGTATGTAGGGCTGTGGGGAAACGACAGCATTACATTACTTAACAATGTTAAGAATAGGAAACACCTCATCCAGCTATAACACACATAACCAATCTCTGGCCAAACCCACTTAGCTCTAACCATCCCTAATACTGTTACTACCATAACCTCCCTTGTCTCATGTCCCCCACTCCCTCTAGATTGTAAGTTTGCGAGAAGGGCTCTCTACCTCATGTATCCAAATGTCTTTGTTCATCTAACTTAGCATGTAGTCCCCCTCTATACATTGTACCTAGCACTAGCTAAATTGTTGGCACTATATAAATAACTGGTCCCAAGCAATTTGGAGACAACCTTGATTATAAGACTATCCCCGAACTATGGATATTCCTTTAGGAAAAAAATTAATAGCCTGAACATAGGACTACCCTACAGGAAAAAAGTTCAACTTTATATATATATATATATATATATTCACATGTAAATTGCTTTCTTGTTTTTATTTCCTTTTATTTGCCCATCTGCCCCCAGACGTATCCAATGCATCGCATCCACAGCCATCTGCCCCCCAGACGTAGCCAATTCTGTCTCTTCCCCCCAGCCTTACCCAATGCTGCATCCCCCAGACTTACCTAATGCTGCCTCCTCCCGCCCCAGACTTGTCCAATGCTGCCTCCTTCCCCCCTCCCAGCTGCCTAGGGCGCATCTTAGCTGGGGGCGCCGGAACCCTGCTTCAAAAAAAAAAAATCCTCCTCCTTAGTTACCTCGTCGGCGTCGCTGCGTCTCCGGTGCTCGGCCGCCTGTGGCTGAGAGGGAAGCGTTGTGCGCTCCCCTCCAGCCAATGCGCATTCAGTAAAGTTTTTTTTTTTTTTTAAACAAACTTTATTGAATGTGCATTGGCTGGAGGGGAGCGCACAACGCTTCCCTCACAGCCACGTACGGACCTGCACCGGAGACACAGCAGCAGCAGCGACGAGGTAAGTAAGGGAAGGAAGTCCTGGCATATTTTGGGGGAAAGTCCTGGCTGGCATATTGGAGGAAAGACAGTCCTGGCATATTGGGTGGCTAAGTCCTGGCATATTTTGGGGGAAAGTCCAGGCATATTGGGTGGCTAAGTCCTGGCATATTGCTGGGGAAAGTCCTGGCATATTGGGTGGCTAAATCCTGGCATATTGTGGGGCAAAATCCTGGGATATTGAGGGGCATAATCCTGGCATATTGAGGGGCATAATCCTGGCATATTGAGGGGCATAATCCTGGGATAATGAGGGGCATAATCCTGGGATATTGGGTGGCATAATCCTGGGACATTGAGGGGCATAATCCTGGGACATTGAGGGGCATAATCCTGGGACATTGAGGGGCATAATCCTGGGACGTTGAGGGGAATAATCCTGGCATATTGGGTGGCTAAATCCTGGCATATTGTGGGGCATAATCCTGGGGTATTGAGGGGCATAATCCTGTGATAATGAGGGGCATAATCCTGTGATAATGAGGGGCATAATCCTGTGATAATGAGGGGCATAATCCTGTGATAATGAGGGGCATAATCCTGGGACATTGGGTGGCATAATCCTGGGACATTGGGTGGCATAATCCTGGGACATTAAGGGGCATAATCCTGGCATATTGAGGGGCATAATCCTGGCATATTGAGGGGCATAATCCTGGGATAATGAGGGGCATAATCCTGGGATATTGGGTGGCATAATCCTGGGACATTGAGGGGCATAATCCTGGGACATTGAGGGGCATAATCCTGGGACATTGAGGGGCATAATCCTGGGACGTTGAGGGGAATAATCCTGGCATATTGGGTGGCTAAATCCTGGCATATTGTGGGGCATAATCCTGGGGTATTGAGGGGCATAATCCTGTGATAATGAGGGGCATAATCCTGTGATAATGAGGGGCATAATCCTGTGATAATGAGGGGCATAATCCTGTGATAATGAGGGGCATAATCCTGGGACATTGGGTGGCATAATCCTGGGACATTGGGTGGCATAATCCTGGGACATTAAGGGGCATAATCCTGGCATATTGAGGGGCATAATCCTGGGACATTGAGGGGCATAATCCTGGGACGTTGAGGGGAATAATCCTGGCATATTGGGTGGCTAAATCCTGGCATATTGTGGGGCATAATCCTGGGGTATTGAGGGGCATAATCCTGTGATAATGAGGGGCATAATCCTGTGATAATGAGGGGCATAATCCTGTGATAATGAGGGGCATAATCCTGTGATAATGAGGGGCATAATCCTGGGACATTGGGTGGCATAATCCTGGGACATTGGGTGGCATAATCCTGGGACATTAAGGGGCATAATCCTGGCATATTGAGGGGCATAATCCTGGCATATTGAGGGGCATAATCCTGGGATATTGAGGGGCATAATCCTGGGATATTGAGGGGCATAATCCTGGGATATTGAGGGGCATAATCCTGGGATATTGAGGGGCATAATCCTGGGGTATTGAGGGGAATAATCCTGGCGTATTGGGTGGCTAAATCCTGGCATATTGTGGGGCATAATGCTGGGGTATTGAGGGGAATAATCCTGGTATATTGAGGGGCATAATCCTGGGGTATTGAGGGGCATAATCCTGGCATATTGAGGGGCATAATCCTGGGATAATGAGGGGCATAATCCTGGGACATTGAGGGGCATAATCCTGGGACATTGAGGGGCATTATCCTGGGACATTGAGGGGCATAATCCTGGGATATTGAGGGGCATAATCCTGCGATATTGAGGGGAATAATCCTGGCATATTGGGTGCATAAATCCTGGCATATTGTGGGGCATAATCCTGGGGTATTGAGGGGAATAATCCTGTCATATTGAGCGGCATAATCCTGGGGTATTGAGGGGAATAATCCTGTCATATTGAGCGGCATAATCCTGGGGTATTGAGGGGCATAATCCTGTCATATTGAGGGGCATAATCCTGGGATAATTTGGGGGAATAATCCTGGGACATTGAGGGGCATAATCCTGGGATATTGAGGGGCATAATCCTGGGATATTGAGGGGCATAATCCTGGGATATTGAGGGGAATAATCCTGGGATATTGAGGGGCATAATCCTGGGATATTGAGGGGAATAATCCTGGCATATTGGGTGGCTAAATCCTGGCATATTGTGGGGCATAATCCTGGGGTATTGAGGGGCATAATCCTGGGACATTGAGGGGCATAATCCTGGGACATTGAGGGGCATAATCCTGGGACATTGAGGGGCATAATCCTGGGACATTGAGGGGCATAATCCTGGGACATTGAGGGGCATAATCCTGCGATATTGAGGGGAATAATCCTGGCATATTGGGTGGATAAATCCTGGCATATTGTGGGGCATAATCCTGGGGTATTGAGGGGAATAATCCTGGCATATTGAGGGGCATAATCCTGGGATATTGAGGGGCATAATCCTGTGATAATGAGGGGCATAATCCTGTGAAAATGAGGGGCATAATCCTGTGATAATGAGGGGCATAATCCTGGGACATTTGGTGGCATAATCCTGGGACATTAAGGGGCATAATCCTGGCATATTGAGGGGCATAATCCTGGGACATCGAGGGGCATAATCCTGGGATATTGAGGGGCATAATCCTGGGATATTGAGGGGCATAATCCTGGGATATTGAGGGGCATAATCCTGGGGTATTGAGGGGAATAATCCTGGCATATTGGGTGGCTAAATCCTGGGGTATTGAGGGGAATAATCCTGGTATATTGAGGGGCATAATCCTGGTATATTGAGGGGCATAATCCTGGCATATTGAGGGGCATAATCCTGGCATATTGAGGGGCATAATCCTGGGACATTGAGGGGCATAATCCTGGGACATTGAGGGGCATAATCCTGGGACATTGAGGGGCATAATCCTGGGACATTGAGGGGCATAATCCTGGGATATTGAGGGGCATAATCCTGCGATATTGAGGGGAATAATCCTGGCATATTGGGTGGATAAATCCTGGCATATTGGGTGGATAAATCCTGGCATATTGTGGGGCATAATCCTGGGGTATTGAGGGGAAAAATCCTGGGGTATTGAGGGGCATAATCCTGGGATAATTTGGGGGAATAATCCTGGGACATTGAGGGGCATAATCCTGGGATATTGAGGGGCATAATCCTGGGATATTGAGGGGCATAATCCTGGGATATTGAGGGGAATAATCCTGGCATATTGGGTGGCTAAATCCTGGCATATTGTGGGGCATAATCCTGGGGTATTGAGGGGCATAATCCTGGGACATTGAGGGGCATAATCCTGGGACATTGAGGGGCATAATCCTGGGACATTGAGGGGCATAATCCTGGGACATTGAGGGGCATAATCCTGGGACATTGAGGGGCATAATCCTGGGATATTGAAGGGAATAATCCTGGCATATTGAGGGGCATAATCCTGGCATATTGAGGGGCATATTCCTGGGATAATGAGGGGCATAATCCTGGGACATTGAGGGGCATAACCTGGGATATTGAGCGGCATAATCCTGGGGTATTGAGGGCATAATCCTGGCATATTGAGGGGCATAATCCTGGGATAATGAGGGGCATAATCCTGGGACATTGAGGGGTATAATCCTGGGATATTGAGGGGAATAATCCTGGCATATTTAGGGGCATAATCCTGGGGTATTGAGGGGAATAATTCTGGCATATTGAGGCTTATGTTATGGTACTTATTCTCCACCATTCTTAATAGGGGGCTTTATTGCAACATGTAACTCTGTTAACTCTCTTTTAATTTAAATGCTGAGAAAGGGGTGGAACATGTGATGTCATGATATGGGAAAATAATATGATAATGGGGGGGGGGGGGGGCGGCGGCAAATTTTATTTTGCCTAGGGTGGCAAAAATCTTTGCACCAGCCCTGCCTAAGCTGCCTCCCACCCAGACTTGCCCAATGCTTCCTCTCCCCCAGACTTGCCCAATGCTTCCTCTCCCCCAGACTTGCCCAATGCTTCCTCTCCCCCAGACTTTCCCAATGCTGCCTCTCCCCCAGACTTTCCCAATGCTGCCTCTCCCCCAGACTTTCCCAATGCTGCCTCTCCCCCTCGCCCAGACTTGCCCAATGCTGCCTCCCCCCCCTCCCCCAGACTTGCCCAATGCTGCCTCTTCCCCTCCTCTTCCCCCTCCTCCCCCAGACTTGCCCAATGCTGCCTCTCCCCCTCACTCCCCCAGACTTACCAAATCTCCCTGGTGGCTAGTGGGGGCATCCTGTGGATGTCTGCACGATACGCAGACCTCCACTAGCTGCTTGGGAGGGGGATCCCCTGCATCTCTGGAAAAAAAAACCTTGTCCTGGATTAAAGCAAATACGGTATATTTTCATTTTGTAAACCATGTGTAGTGCACATCTAACAGATGATATCCCAAAAAGAGAAAGAGACAATAATAACCACTTAAAGTTTAGTATATTGCACAAACAAAAAGCAATACTTGTAATAAGAAAAGGAGAGACTCTTACATGCTCAAGAGCAATCACTGCTCTGGTAAAACATGCACAGATAAACCACTGTTGCAGCTATGGATATGTTCTTAGAGCTCTCTTCATGCACAGGATTATAGCGCAGATATGTGGGGACAGAGATAAGAGACAGCAGTGCATTTAATGTAATATATATAAAATCTGTCTTTCCATGTAAAAAAAACAGTGATCGGCTCCACAATAAAACCATAAAGTCAGCTCATGTATAATACTCAGCATCATAGATGTCCGTGATCGCTGGCTCCACCACCAGCCCCCAATGATGTCAACATGCACTACGCCCTCAAGTTTCATCAAGGTGCCTGTCAGACAAATCCATCTTCTTCTTTTTATCCATTAATTGGATACTTATAGTTCAGATATTATAACTGGTATTGAGTTGCGATGTATTTATTTTTTATATTTATAATTCTTTAATGATTTTATCATAAAAAATACAATTTTCAAGACATTTATGTATCATACATCAATCTTACGATATAGCAGAAGACATATATTACACTTCATCATTGATGATTCTTAATTATCTCTCGATTTAATATCCAAATAGCCCCCAATGTATGGGAAAAGGGTCAACTCCTGGTTGCCTCTCCATCCCCCCCTCCTCGCCCCTCCCCCCCGACCCAAAATTATTCCCAGGGAAAAAAGGAGGGAGAGAGGGAAAAAGAACAGCAAAGGAAGTATGCAGATGTCACTAAATAACCCATGTATTATCTAACACGAGACAAACCTAGGCTATGGTAACATATGGGTTGTTATCAACTGTCAGGTTGATTATAATACTTTCTATTAGCAGTCTACTTGAATATTATAATATATCTTAGCGCTTAGGGTTCAACTGTCAATCACGCCTGATTCCCTTGTCCATCCGTCTCTCATACAGGTGTCTTTCACACTTGAAATCCCAGGGATTAAATCATTGTACCGATATTAGGTCGGGGGAGAGGGATGGAAGAGCAGGCACATATAAATATAGTTTTTATTCTAATCTACGAATTAGGCTTCATAGCGGCACCCGCCACCTTTTCTGTCCTACCTAGTCCATACATGTTTGAGTTGCGATTTATAAGGGTTAATTAGTGTGAATATTTATGACAAGTGAATTCTTTCTACTATGCCAATATATAAAAATGTAGTAATATACCTTATATACAGCAGACTGTAAATAAATAAATAAAATACTGTTTTATATAAACAAGCACTGCTATCTAAACCACATATTAAAAGTATACATTTTATTATTTAATAGTTAAAACCTATTACAAAAATCTGTTAATAAAAATATACACTACAATACAAAAATAATAAATGAATTGCCACCCGCTTCTAGAAAAGAAGAAGGGAGACTTATTACCACATACAAAAAACCCTTACTAGGGTAATATCCAAAAAGTTATGTAGCTCAAAGTCACTATTAAGGCCTTTGGGTGTGAGAGTTTTTAAATCATAAATAAGTCTCATTTCATGTTGGCCAAACTAAATTTTAAAATTTTCACCTCTCCAAAATGTATTAATCTGTACTACGCCTAGTTTTACCATAGGGTCTTATAAAATGATACCGAAGGGGGCTACTCAATATGTACCGATCCGGTCATCATTTTATAATGTCAGGGTACTTTCTTTGTTATAAAAGGTCCAGAGTCCTCTATTTATTTGGGGGGCGGGCATGTAGAGGCATTTTCGGGGTTTCATTGGATCAAAGTGATCCAAAAGGATCTGAAACTCGGAGCTCCAATTTACCCATGGAAAATTGGAACCACCTGAGTCGGCCCTCATGTATTTTTTTTGGCACACTAATTTCATTTTAGTTTGTTAATCTAAACATTGTGTTAACAAAACAATCCTTGACCACTTTGTTGTGGTAATATAAAAGACTTACTTTCCAAATGCTCAGTGATCAGACATAGAATAATTAATGCTCAATAATTAAATGTTAAACATTGTGTGTATGCTGCAATGTACAGCAATAATTTGCAATCCACACATGACAGGTGAAGCTGTGCGTGACCAGGTCAGACTTAGGAAGGCATATGCTCTTAATATACATATTTGCTGCCGAAAAAAAGATATACTTACATGAGAGGACTGGCACCTAATGCAGCATAGAGATTGATAGACCGCCCTTTGCCACCCCCCACTCCATTCTACATGAGGCTAGTAGCTGGGTAAATGCACCCAGCTCCCAGTATAATATACATTGCCCGAGCTTCCCCTTTGTGATAAAGTATGTTGTTCACAAACTTCTAAAGAGCCAAGGTTAGCAATTCCTTCCTAAGGCAATACATTTCTGACAGGTTAAACTAGCTGTCACTGGATTGGCTCTATCCATAACAACATACAATTTGGCAGAGGGGCTCTATACCTCTTTACAGCTGCTTCTTGCTATAAAAAAAGTGTCACGGGAGGGCTACTGAGATGGGTAGCTCCTGCCGGAATTAGTTAGGCTCCTCAGGTTCGGTGCATGAACCGACTCCCAAACGGGCTGTAATATTTGTTCCCCCACGGTGGGTACCGTGACACCAGGAAGTTGTTCCATTGACCAGTAATTTGACATAAACTAATGAACCTGGTCAGGGCCGATTCTGGGCGGGTGCATGGGGTGCACCGCGCCCAGGTGCATGGCAGGAGAGGCGCTTAAATCACAGAGCGCGACGGGAGCGGAGCTTGCACCCGTCGCGCTGTGCTTGGTGTGACGGAGATGCGGGCTGCAGGTGAGCGCCTGCAGTAACTACACCTCCCTGTCACACCAAGCACAGCGCAATGGGTGCAAGCCCTGCCGCCGTTGCGCTCTGATTGGCTGCAGGAAGGAGGATGGTGTCTGCAGAGGCAGACACCGGCATCTAGTTTCTTCTGCCGGATGTCAGCTGCCTCTGCAGACACCATCGAGAACGTGAGAAGGACAGCATAAATTTGGGGGGGGGGGGTTAAAAATAAATGTGTGGAAGTGGTTGTGTGTGTGGAAGTGTGTGTCAATATATGGAAGTGTATGTCAGTGTGTACAGGGTGTGTGTGTACATGAGTGTCTGTGAGACTGTCAGAGCAAATGCTTACATTCGAGGTAGTGTTATAATCTGACCTCAAATCAAGGTCAGACTATAAGACAGGGAGCGCAGACTCCCCCTGCTGCCGCCCGGCACGACCGCCGGGACTTCTATGATGAAGCCGGGTCCTTCTGGCTTCATCATAAAAGAAATGCATTTGTATAATATCAATTTTTTATTAAATATTAAAAAGCAATTTACATATATACAAGTTAAACTTTTTTTTCCTACAGGGTAGTCTTATATTGAGGCTTTTAGTTTTTTTCCTAATAGGAATATACAAAGTTTGGGGGTCGTCTTATAATCAGGGTCATCTTATAATCGAGCAAATACGGTATATCAAAAGCTATTTCCCGTAGTTTCTTAATACGGGCACAGCCCCACCACATGTGGATATAAGTACCCAGCTCCCAGCATTTAGCTTCATTCTTCTCATTTATTAAAACCAATCTTCTTGGAGTCATATACCATCGATTGGATAACTTATAAAAAGTCTCCACCAACGATAGGTTATGAATGTTTTTATTAACTAAGTTAAGAGCCTCATTCCATTCTCCAGTGTCTATTGAAATATTGAGTTCTTTTTCCCATTTTGTTATAGCTTTCCCTCTGTCTCCAGATGTTTACATCTTGAGATGGGGTAAGTGATCTTATTATGTGAGAAAACTGCCTCTATATAAGTGTTGCTGTAAGAAACTTTTTACCCTTAGATAATTAAAGATTTGATTATTTTGAAGGCCATATTGCTTTGCCAGGAGTGGGTAGGGCTTTATACTCCACTCATCCAATATATCCTTAATTTTACTGGAGCGTAGTCCTCCCCATTTTAACAAAGAAGGGTTATGAGTGTGAAGCCTAGTCCCCCATTTTGGATTTTTTTCGCAATTTGCTTCATGCCTATGCGTGGAGTTTTGCCCTGCTAAATAAAATTCACAAACCTAGTATGGATCATCTGAAGCCAGCTGGTGGGGACCTGCATCGGGACCATTCTCAAAAAGTAAGTCCATTTGGGGATTAGGTATGATCATACGATGTTTATTTTCCCCCATCAAGATGCACAGTTATTCTGCCAATTTTTCATATCTCTATTTGTTGGTCTCATTATGCTCAGGCAATTTATTTCCATCAGTCTGTTTATGTTTGCAGGTATAAGAATTCCCAAGTATTCACATTGTTTCTTGGTACAGTCAAATTGGTATTCAGGTTGTACATATTGCTTGGTTACGTAATCAATGTTTACTGTTAGAGCAATTTTTTTCTGTGGGTTTAATTTATAGTTGGATACTCTGCTATATAATTCTATTTGTTTCATTAGGTGTGGTAATGTTTCTCGAGGGCTAGACAGGGTTGCCAAGATATCATCAGCATATAATGACAACTTATATTCCTCTCCCCCTTTTATGATGGTCCTTCCTGTTATTTATTACCAAAGGCTCCAAAGCCAGGATATACAGTATTGGGGAGAGGGGGCAGCCCTGTCTAGTACCATTCCTCAAACTGAACCAATTTGAACATAAGTCAACACCCACCACTCTTGCTGACAGGTCTCCATATATAGCTCCTATAGCATCCATCATCCATCCATCCAGACCAAATGACCGTAGAGCCTGAAACATATAAACCCATCCGACCCGGCCGGAATGCATTTGAACTGTGGCATTTTTAAAGGGCACACTGGCTGTTGCAAAGTGACTGTGGCATGTTAATTGGTACCTGACTGTGGCTCATTTTAATTGGCAAAGTGATGCTGTGGGATCTTTTGTGGGGCAAAATAACATGTACTATGGGGCAAAGTGATACTGTGGCATGTATTAGAGACCCTAGGTACACCTCTGCAAATGGGCTGCCCATATGCTGCTTTGCTGCCACTCAGAGCCAGCTCTGCAAATCTGACCTCAGTCAAGAAGGGCTTTCTGCTCTTTCCGTGCACAGTGATGACGCAGAGCTTCGGAATATAACGGTCAGAGTCATCACTATGTGCGGGGAGAGGAAGGCAGCGCTAATGGAGTTCTGAGATGAGGTCAGTAGGGGGAATTGAAAAGGGACATGGGAAGAGACCAATACATGGTGGGTAGGACGTATAGGGGAGACACAGACCTTTTCAAGGCACAGAGGAGACAGACAGACATGGGGACCATGGAACAAAGAGTCAAAAAGAGGGTATGGGGTGAGTGGGGGGGGGGGAGATACATGGATGTTATGAGGAGTGAGAGAGACATGCGGAAGATATACATGGGGATATAGGATTAGAAACAGATATGCAGAACAAGCGATCACCATGGGGAGCATGGGGGTCAAAAAGATAGACATGGAAAAAGAGATGGGGTATGATGGGAGAGACAGACATGGGGTATGAGTGGATAGAAAGAAACAGACATGGGGCAGGAGTGAAGAGAGAGAGAGACAGACATGGGTTATGAGTGGAGAGAGAGAGAGACAGACATGGGTTATGAGTGGAGAGAGAGAGAGAGAGACAGACATGGGTTATGAGTGGAGAGAGAGAGAGAGAGAGACAGACGTGGGTGTGGGAGGAGAGAGACAGACATGTGGGTGTGGGAGGAGAGAGACAGACATGTGGGTGTGGGAGGAGAGAGACAGACATGTGTGTGTGGGAGGAGAGAGACAGACATGTGGGTGTGGGAAGAGAGAGAGAGAAAGACATGAGGGTATGGGGAAAAAGAGAGAAAGACATGAGGGCATGGAGAGAGAGAGAGACACGTGGAATATTATTTATCACTCCTTATGTACTTCTTTTCCAGTGATGTTCAGCCAGACTTTGGCTGGTTGGGCATCATGGGAATGGTAGTTAAAACTCATTCTGCAAGCCAGCAAAAAGTCTCCCATGTTGCTGGCTGAGTATCACAGAAATAAATAAAACCACTACATAGTATTATGGCCAAATATATATCTTTATTTAAAATAAAAGTTTGTGTTGGTCCTTTACATCAAAATAAAGTGTGTGCCCTCCTCTCCCTCTCCCCAATATTGAAATGAGCATGTCTAAAGGGGAGGAGTTCATAATATAACCACGCCCTTTGGGCGCCAAAAGAAAACCTGCACCCAGGCGCCCGGGACCCTAGGATCGACCCTGAACCTGATAATGAAAACCAACTTTGCAAGCTGTCAGTGTGTGTGTATTAGAGATCATGAAAGTCTAGTAAGTTTTAGTTGTTTCCAAGGTAGTTAGAAATATTGTGTTGTATAGAGGTTTACCAATATCCTCTACCCCAGATATTAAAAACAGCGAAAAATATGGTATCCTTTGTTTTTAGAGTAATTTTAAGTTAGTTTAAGTAGCAACATTGTTCCCTGGTAGCGTATAATCATATGGTACCATTGTGCAGATTTGGTGCCATGTGACCATCCTTAACATAAAAATCAGAAATGTGAGTGTAATAAAAAGAGTCAACCATAAACATAAATATGATCATTTAAAAAATAATTATAATGGAGTTTACATTTGTTTAATAGATCTGTGTCTCTGACGCTTATATTTTGTGGGAATCCTTCATAATTCGGATAAGAAAATGAAACAGTTTTTGGAATCAGCATATCCCTTATCAGAGTTCCTAGTGTAGGAGCCATTGCATATATATAAACACTAATCATCTGTCACTACATTTACAAAACACACATCCTGTGTCTCATTGTTATTGGCATGGTTACTCTGTTACAGCATTCCTTTTTCTCAATATTTCTGTCTTATTGGGAAATAGGATAAGGAAATGTTTCTTTGTTGGTATATTTTAATTATAGTGTTTTATTTCATATGCCAATCATGAGCATTCAGATGCTACATTAGTTATATTAGGGAATATATCATAAAAAAAAACGTTTTTGTGTGTACTTTTAAGTACAAGATTTGCAAGTGATTTCTAAAAACTCAAAATGCTCTTTTCCATTTAATATTTCCACAGAATTATCCTTGATATTATAATTTTATATGCATCTAAAGAAAAATGTGTTATTTTGGCATTTAATGCATAATGTTTGTTCTGGGATGACTCTTTTTACCACTAAACAATTAGCTTGAAAGCATTAAGTATGTGTAACTATTTCAGGCTCTAGTTTGTTAATAGAACAGTCATGACATGTTACAATGCATAGGTATTCTCGAAGATGGAACATGAATTACAGTTGGAAGAAGTTCCATAGTATCAGCATAACCAATACAGGGTGCATACATACATATATTTTAGAATTGGATGCCCTTAACTTCAAAACTGGCTTTGTGTTGCTGCACTGTCTAATAGTCTTAAATTAGAGGGGCAAAAGATTAAATACATATCAGGAAGTACAAGTTTATTGGTAGAAGTTCTGGATTCATGGGATTACATTCCAGCAGAAATGATAAAGGGTAATATAGTGAAGAAGTTTAAGCATACAGGGGACAGGCACAAGGCTATCTTTGATATACATAGTTACATAAATAGTATTTTAGGTTGAAAAAAGATGTGCGTCCATCAAGTTCAACCCTTTTTCTTATTCCTTGTTTACTGCTGTTGGTCCAAGAAGGCAAACCCATAGTAATGTTTCTATGTGTTTGGTCAGTTCAACTATAAATATTGTGTTAAATATGCTATATCATAGAGACAAGCAAAGGCTCAGATATTAATAACATTTTGATACAACGCAATTGGCATTTGAGCGTGTTGTAAGATGCAAATAAGTTGATATTAATGCCTATACTAACATACCTAGCCCTCTATGTTCTGTGTCATTAAAGTATCCACTCCCCTTTTAAAGGCATCTAACATATTTGCTGGCATCACCTGTGTAGTCAGTACATTTTATACCTTTATTGTCCTTACCATAAAAAAATCCCTTTCGCTATTGTAGACAAAATTTCCTTTCTTCAGGTCTTAACAGGTGGCCTCTTGTCCTTTGTACTATTCGGTTAAGGAACATGTCTTTAGAAAGATCTTATCCCCTCTAAGACTCTTTTTTACTTTTATAGCCTTTCTTCATAAGTAAAACTTTCCATTCCCCTTATTAGTTTTGTAGCTCTCCTCTGCACTTTCGCTTCTCCGAGATTCAATACTCGCTTTTAATACATGCCAATATCGTATTGGCCTTTGCAGCTGTCACTGTGCACTACTGCTTAGTCTATTGCCAAGGAAACACCATTTAAACTATATGTTGCATTTTTATTATTATACCCAGAATACATAATTTTACATTTGTGTACATTGAATCACATTTGTCATTTATCTTCTTGTTACCCAATTTGTCCAAATCATCTTGCAGTGAAGACACATCTAGTTCAGACTGTATAACACTACTTAATTTTGAATCATCGGCAAACACTGAGGCATGACTACCTATGCCCCCTGGGAGATCATTAATAAACAAATTAAAAAGAAGAGGACCCAAGACAGTACCAACTTATCACATCTGTCAAATTGTAGAACTTCCAATTTACCACAACCCTAATTCAGTCAATTTGTACAGTAATCTTTTGTGTGGAACCATAACAAATGCCTTAGCAAAAACTAAACATATCACATCCACCTTAGCACTTATATATATATTTTTACTCACTTCTGCATAGAATGTAATTAAATTAGTCTGGATTCACTGCCCTTCAATGGGGTTACCTTTTATGATTTGAAGTCTAGAGTGTGAGGATTGACTAAGCTGGAAATCATTGTAAACCAAAATAATGGACATCACCTGTGGCTTGATATGCAAATTGACTACTTCCAGTGTTTGCTTATGACACCGAATTAGGTAGAGTAATATAGCCTAACTTTGTTGTTTTGGGGCAGGCAAAAAGCAAATGAGGTTCAGTATAGACAAATGTGAAATTATGGGGGGGAAAATGCAACATATTCTTTAAATGGTATCTCCTTTTATTTGATAGCACCACCTCTCTTGGCAGTCAATTTCATACAGTCTGTTGTCTGCACTGTAATGACTTTTGAAAGGCTATAGTAAAAAACAAAAAATTAGAAATATATTATGTCAATGCTTGTCTTGACCCTGTACTTAACCTTTGCTAAAACCTGTTATGTACAAGAGTCAAAGGACTAAATCCTCCACAACAACATTAACCCCTTAGTGACAAGACATTTTTACCTTGAATTTCCCTTGGTGACAATGGCTGTTTTGACATTTCTGGGGTGTTTGTGTTTAGCTGTAATTTTCTTCTCTCTCATATACTGTACCCACACAAATTATATGTTGTTTTTATCGTCATAAGAAGGGCTTTCATTAGATACTATTATGTTCATCATGTCTTATAATTTACTACAAAATAAAATCATAAAATATGATGAAAAAGTTTTAAAAAAAACACTTTTTCTAAATTTGACCTAAAATATAATTTACACAAATACAATCATTTAAAAAGACCCGGTCCAAATAGTTTCTAAATGTTGTCCTGAGTTCAGAAATATGCATGTTTCCATATTTTTCAGTATTTCTTGCGAGTTATGGGGCAAAAACCCAAAATAGTGTTTTTTGTTTTTTTCCTATATTGACCCTTTGACCCCAACCCGAACCCTATATTTAACCCTAACACTAAATTTAACCCCAACTCTAAATGCTGCTCCGTCAATATGGCTCCCACGATCGCTCCGTGGGGCGATCGTGGGTGCCCCAGAAAGGAAATTTCAGTGCTGGCTATTGCCTCGACATCGAGGCAATAGACCAGAACCGTTAAACCGGTTTTCGCTATCGTTAACCGCGAAAACTGCTTAATTCATTGTCGCAAAGGGGTAAATCAGATAGGAGAACATACCTCCAGCTGGCAAAAAGATGCTCATATCCTCCCCAGCTATTTATGTGCCATGTGATTGACGTGCGTACAGACCAATGGGAGCCAGCCCTGCAAGCAGCTCTCTCTGCATCCATAAAGTTCTGCTCTATAAAATATATTTGACAATCAGTGCATCATTCAAATGGAAAATGTAATGAGGCAGATGTCACGTTCTACCTCATTAAAAATAATTTTAGGGTTTAGTCCCTCTTTAAAGACATCTTTTAAAATCACTCTTTAATTATTTGAATAAGCAACTTGTTCTTTAATTCTAGAAAAGCCCATTTGGCACTGTAGCTATAATTTGATAATGTTTCAGAAAAAAAACCTATATTAACTAACCTTGTAATTGCAGTTTGAAGTAATTGAAGTGAAACATGGGCCTTTGGTTTCCTAGCACTCTTGCAAATGAATGTACCAGCTGCACCCCGGTCATGTAATCAAAACATCGAAACAATGTGGAGTTTTGTTTATGCTCGATACATTGTCATCTAAATCTCAGATAGTGGTGTTTATATTTTCAACAACTGTAGCATGCATGCTCTGTGGTGCAAAAACATTGCAAAAGATACTTTTGGATCACATTACATATACGGTACTTAGAAGCCACCACTTTATGTAAAGAGTTTTGTGAAAAGTACTTGGAAACAAATTGTAGTGCAAATAAAATTTAGCCTTAATCAAAATAATAATAGATCTGGAAATTGTTACATAGAGGATTAAAGCTTCTAGTTTGTGATGTCTTGTTTTTCTGACTGGGACTTCTGAACCCAGCTCTATATTTAAAGGGGGAGGTGTTCCTGATTGAAAGTTTTTGCACTTTAATATTGTTGCCTCCCATTTTGAGGCTTTCACAAGCTTTCCATATAGAGTGTTTCAAGTGCTTTAAAAGTAAATTGCCATTTATATCAGACTATTTTCTTTTCAAATTTCATTTCTATTTTACAGCTGGGAAAAATCCTAATATTCCTTAGTATCTTATAGCTGTATGTTTTAAAATATTGTTTGTAGTTGCTACTGTATCTGGGGAGTTCCTGTACCATGCTGCAAACAGCCTAGTAGAGGCTAAACTTTGCACTGCATTTATTTAGGAACTACATTTTCCATGATGCTCTGTCAACATTGTGACTGAAAGAGCTTCATGAGATATGTTGTTCCCAAACAACTACAGTGCTAAGGTAACCCATCTCTGGCTTAGCACTTTGTCCAACCTACTCTTGTTCAATACTTTGAACTCAATATGTATATAAAATGTAGCATAAATAATTGTTAGTAAAATTATTATTTCTATTTTAGCCTTAGCCAAGTCCCAAGCAGAGGTAACTGCTATGAAGAAGCAATCTGAAGGCCTCACACGAGAATATGATCGTCTTATAAGAGAACATGAACAACTGCAAGTATGTGTTTTTACCAAACTCTCATTTCCCATGTTAACATGTAAATATTTGGTATACACATAGGAATGAATGCACATATGATTCATTTTGCTAATGCTGTTAGACTACCAAACAAGCTTAGATAAAGTGGAGGCAGATGGATTCAAAATTTGATTGTGTTAGTCATTAAAGTGAAAACCTTTTCATTCTAGGCTGAATGAAAGTATTAAGATGCACTTTACATTTGCATTGGTTCTGTCAAACTCCTAATATACCTAGTACATATTTTTTGTATACAACTCTTATGGTATTTTTCAGTATAGGTTTATTTTGATTTCCTTCATAAACCACTCTATGGTAAAACCTGCTGGTGCCATTATGTAAGTATATCCCTGATTTAACACAGGAAAGTCAGATGTCTGTCTGAAACTTCATGACTTTAGTCAGGTCAGCTTTGCCAGATGCCGTGAAAAGTACTATTACAGGATGCCAGCTCATTTATGGCTCAGTTGGTTAAAGTGATCTAATAATTTGGCAATAAATGGTTGTTTTTAACGTTAAAGATTCTATGGAGACTGAATGTGTAAAACCAACAAGGTGCATTTAAAAAAAAAAAAAAAAATACAGATGTGGGAAATATAATTGCTGCGGTATTACACATTTACATCTTATTATAATAATCCTTCTTGCTTTTCTTTCTTTTGATACAGATTCTCGCCGATGAGAAACAAAATAAGAAAGATGAGTAATTGACAGTATATTATTAAAATACCTTACAAAAATTGGTCCGAATTGTGCTTACAAAATTCTGGTGATGAAAAAAGCTTGCTTGAAGTAATACTTTTTTTTCCCTAACTTCAGTCAATTTTGCTGTACCATTTGGATTTTAAGTTATTGCCAGAAGGATCTCTCTGGATGCAGGTGACATTAAGGTTCCATACATATCTGTATGGCACTATTAAGCTTATGTTTAAAATGTTTAATTAAATTTTCACACTAGCAGGTATCCTAGTATCACAAGCCCTTGCATACTTTGGTGTACAGCATGTTCAGTTGGCTTACATTGTGCACATTGTTCCATCCACCACCACCTTTCTAGTGAAACCCTCTACAAGGCCAGAGAAATGCACACGATCCATGATTGTGTTCAAGGATCCATGCTTTTGAACAACATTGTTTGTAGATTTGACTGTAGTTTTAAAATTTAATTTTGTCTATTTCAGAATTGTTCAGTCGCATATTTGCTGTGGTTTTAACTTTTTTGTGTGTGTATGGTGTTCTCATGCAAAATTTATTTTCTGTTTTGGAAGCAAAAAGGTGTTGTTAATTACAGTTTTTACATCACAGAGGTATGTATCCCTCTAGATGTTGCAGGACTACATTTCTCGTATCCCTCTGCCATCCTCTTAGCTGAAAGCATTATGGGAAATGTAGTTCATCAGCAGTTGGAGGAATTGGCTACCCCTGATTTATCACATTTGTTTATAAGTGATCCAGTATTTTGTAAATGCTGTTGGTGATAAAACACATATATGACTGTAATAAATTACAACAGTTACCAAACCGGAACAGAAAAACTGGAGGAGTATGGATTTGATTATTTGGCACAATAAATAAAGAACTATTTAATACTTGTCATGCGTTTGACAAAATATATTTTTTTCTTTAAAACATGGAACGATATATAGATTCTCGCACGCTTATTTTGTAACCTTTAAATATAGCCATGTTTTTTCAAGCATGTGAAGGCATGCATTTGTACACAACACCAAAAATGTTCACAGTTAGTGTTTCAACCATCCTCTTACATTTCATTAATCTAGAATTTCAAATGCTTTGGGGTTTCTCTATTATATTCCTTTTACAAGATATTGTTACCATTAATGTGAAGACTATGCACATATAATATATGAAATAGCCCTAGCTATTCTAAAACTGTAGGTTATGTGTGGGAGTTTACTCGATCTGCTCTATAGGCATGAACTGCAACACACAATGAGTTCACAGTTATATTCTTATGCAGACAATAGAATTAATCTGTATATTTGTAGGTCACTTCTAAATCACCAGTGGTTTCATTTTCATTCCATTACCATGGAATATGAATTGCCATCTGTCACAAACATGTTAAAAATTATTGAATGGCTGACAAATATAGTCTGCACACATTTTATTAAAGGGGTCTTGTAATTATTGCAAAATATTCCCAAGCAACAACAAATTATATTTACATACATGCATTATACATGGTTATTCCACTGGGAATCATCTGTAGTGAAAAGTCCAATGACATTCATTTGCGTTATATTTGTATGCCTAGCTTCCACATAATACCATAGAAATGCTATTTTGGATAATTTGCACTTTATTCTATGAACCTCATAAGTATATACATCTTGGTTGATTTGTGAAAAGTAATGGTATAGCTTAGTGCCTTTTTCTTCTGTTTCGCTATAAGGGTTAATCAGTTCACGGTCATAGTAGACAGTTGCACATTTGTCTGAAGCCCCGTAAAAACATTATTATATGTTAAATCTGCAAGAAAAAAGGCATGACAGGATATATGATTTAACAGAAGAGTTGTTTTGAAAAAAGATACTTACCACACTCACTGTTTGCTTTGTTGCCTTAAAACGTAGTTTCCTTTCTTGTTAATCCCTCTTAGATTTTAAATTTGACACGTTCAGCATTAAATTTATTACAAAATTTAAGATAATTTCAAAAGTTTAAATACTAGTTCTTGAACAATATCCTTATACACTATGCAATGACATTGTATTATCATTTTTCTCAAATTTAGTCAAATTTTTTTTTAAGAAAACATACATAGTATATCAGTTCTAATTAAACAAAAAGTTGAGGAAAATTTACAAAAATGAAATTTAGAGTGTTGTAGACATCTGTCTTCACAAAACTTCAACCAGAAAATGTTTGACACTGTTTACAGTTATGTTGTTCTCTTATCGAGTTGCCAATATAAGCAATATTTTGTGTAAAATAATATATATCAATAAATATTCTTTTGTTACTGTGTGGTATTGTCATGGTTTATCTTTAAATTGTTGTATTTTAAAACTCTGATATTATTATTACTTGGTGATATCCAATACTGGAAAGTTAACACTATGGGAGGGAAAATGTTACTAGGTCATCCAATGCAGGGTTTGCTACACTACAGTACAGTTCCTGAAACAAATGGTTAAAATGAGTTTACTGAACACGGCAATACTTTTTTACAATATTTGACTATAACCTTTTTGTAACATCGATAACATACGCGTGTTAAGACTGTTGCAGGAAAAATACCAGTATCTTAGAGTATCACATTTGAACTAGTTGAATACTTTTTCTGCCTTTCTTTTCACTGTATGCTACTCTTTCACATTATGTTTTTGCACCACAGAATATGGACAGCAGCTTTCCTAGGAATTACTTTCTGTTTTATATTTAAAAAAAGAAAACAGACAATGTTTGTTTTTGTAGCTACATCTAAAGCTGTAATGTAATTTTTCAGGCTCAAGAAAGAAAACAGATATAGTTATAGTGTAGTAATGTACAATCACCAAACTATATATTACTAAAATATAAGAAAGAGAGAGACACACTATTGGGCTTTATAAATGCTCACATTATCACACTCAAAATAGGCTCTGCACTTTTGATCAGCCTTGTGTTCCTCATGGACAGGGATAATATATATACACGTTCAAACGAGAAGGTGGAAATCAGAAAATAAGGTAAACATTGATTTTAACAAACATATCCAATCTTACATTTAAAGGACAAATATTGGCAAGTTTTGTTTCATTGAAAGATTGCATCAAGTGTAGGCATAAATAGGAATGATGTAATGAAAGAATACATATAAAATACCTAATGGAGCCCTCTTTGCTCCATATAGCCCTATCGCAGCAGACATGTTGTTAAGAATATTTTTATCAGATCTTTCTTAATCTGATCCAATATGTCTGCTTTCTCGTGGAGTCTCAGCCTTAGAAAACTGGTAGAAATCCAGGCTGTGAGTGCCATGCAATGTGGGAATCTGTTCCTTGTCTGTTTAGCTCTGCCCCACTGGTGATTGCAGCATGCACTATGTATTTTGCCATCCATGCAGTGTTTCACGTGCCGTGTCCACCTTCTCCTTTTTTATTGTGGCTTTGCCAAAATATGTCTAATACTTATGGCTACATCTCAAACGTTTCCTCCTTGCTGTGAAATCTGCGTATGCCCAGTTCATGGGTAAGAACTGCATTCACAGACACCAGCACACCATTCCATTCCTGCAGATGATGTCTTGTGTCTACTCCTGCTGATGTTCTACCTTTGTACACTTAATACCAGTGCTAATACCAAAATTACCCCTCACACTCGAAATGCCCCAGAGATATTACTTCAACTACAACTTTCCCCCTCCAACTATGTATCCCTACATATGTTATTGCACTAAAAGCTGTGGATAAAAAAAAATAGCAGTGATGTCATTTCACATTACTGGATATTGATTATCATCAATAGCTGTGAGGCTGTATGCACCCTCTCCCATCATGTAATATGTCTCGGTTAACCGTTTCATTTACAAAGTGTAGATGCCAACATTGATTAGCAATGCATACTTTTACACTGTGGAAACCATTAACTTGGTAAGTGTGTGAGGTGTGGAATTTCATAAAAAAAAATAGATAAATTAATTTAATAAAAATAGATTAAGCTAATATTGTCATTAGAATTTTTTTAAATAATTTACTTTTTTTATGAATTGTTTTTTATTTTATGATGCACAGGGAAGTGGCAGTGTGAGTGGTGATAGAGTTTCTTAGTGGAGGACATCAATTGGGTGATGCTACAATGAGATATTATCATAATCTGAGGAGGAGGAGAATGTATTATGCAACCTTCTATTTTTGTCCGTATCATTGTAGGTATGGGAATTCTGTAGCGCGGTACACCTTGCATGCCTAATGGTCAATTGCGGTGATCAGCTTTAAGCTTACAAAGCTGCTTGTACTGGTGTGATATCTGCACAAAACCCACATCTATAGAATTGATTGGTCCTCCATCATTTTGGCATGAAACTGTTCTTGATTTCTCACCATTATGGCCACATCTGCCAGCAACCAGGCCATGGACAACCACCTTGAATGCCGAGAGGAGGTTGTGGATGGGCTCCTTATGTGCTTGAATGATCTTGAACGCGAAGATCCAACACCCAAAGGAGAATACTCGCCTCCTCAACCACAGCTGTATCTGCAAGACAAGAAGATGTTAAGGACATTTAAATACAAATCAATGTGATCACATTCATCTTCAATTAACATACAGTATTATTTTTAAAATAATGAACATTGTAATTTCCAATACAAATTAAATACCTTTTTTGAATTCACGACATTGCTGCCATTGTTATGGCAAGAGCTTTGGAAGTGGCCAGTGATCACGTCTGTCGCTCAGTTGCTGTGGTTAGACTGCCCCTAGAGGCAGTCGGCAACATTGCAATACATAAAAAAGGCTTAATTAGCCAAAAATCTAGGGTTAGAGTTACATTAGTGTTAGTTTTAGTGCTAGGGGAAAATGGTTAGAAAACAAAATAAACACTACATTCAGTTATTGCCCTATAAAAAAAAAAGAGAAACATGTAAACATGGGCTATTTCTAAACTCAGGACAAATATTAGAATCTATTTAGCAGGTTTATTTTTATTTGTGTTTGTAGATATGTAAAATAGTTTTCATGTAAATGTTAGATTTTTTTATTTTTATATATTTTGGTTTTTATTAAATCATATGAGGAAAATTGTATGTAAAGAAGCCCATTCTCCAATAAAAACAATATATAACTTTTGTGGGTAAAGCAAATGAGAGAAAATTACAGCTAAACACAAACACCGCAGAAACATTCAAACATCTCATGTCGCCAAGAGAAAAAAACCACCAAAAAGTGATGTCCCTAAGAGTTTTTCTTTTTATACATTTATTCTAACTATTTACGGGCATAGTCCTACATTATATATATATATATATATATATATATATATATATATATATATATATACACACACACATACATACATAAACGTGTTTATAATTTTTTCTAATGAAAAATGAATGTGGCCCACGAACACATAAATTTCAGGTGAATTGGACCACTGCAAAGAAAACTTCGCCCATCCCCTTTTTTCCAGCGAGTTCTAGCAAAACTTGTATTAACTAGTTATGGACACAGATAAGTCTATGGAACAAAATAACTCATATAGATAAAAATAACTTCTGTAATTTGTATAGCTGATAATTTCTAAAAACGGACAAGATTTTCCTTGCAATTCGGGACTTTTAAACTCTGCATCAACCTTTGATTAAATTCTTTGCCATGTTACTGTCATGGGCACTCAAAAGATTTTTTTTCACTTGGGGTGGGGAATATCCTTTCTACCTTTCCCTCTCCCACTCCTCCATTACCTACTTTTGTTGGCTCAGGAGAAGGTTTCCCTGGTGGGAGCCAAATGTTAGTTACCCATTAATAGGAAAAATTATATGACTGTGGTCAGGGCCGGCCCTTTAATGGGTCAGCTGCCCCAGACGGCACCCTGGCAGAGGCGGCACTGTGCTGCTCCATGCAGCGGTCTTTTTCTTCTTTTTCTATCAAGCTCCGCAGGGGAAAAAAAGTCTCAACCAATCAGGTGAGACCGCTCAACTCTCCTGATTGGCTGTGAGTTCAGAAGCCTGGGAACTGAGATGAGAGTTTCAAACTTAAGGCCAAAGGGGACACAAGTGATCAGACAACCATGAATATTTAAAATGTGTGGTACCTTGAGTCATGAATAATGTTATCTTAAAACCATTAATTAACCCTTCAACCTCACAGTAGATCCCATGTCACCTTTGACATGGGATCTACTATGCCATATCTGTCCCTAAACAGCTTGCCACTCTCATCCGTGACCCCAAACAGCTCGTCAGTGCTTCCCTGTCCCCAAACTGCTTGCCAGTGCCACCCTGGTCCTCAAACAGCTTGACAATGCCACCCCAGCCCTCAAATAGCTTGCCAGTGCCTTCTCTGTTCACTAATTAGTACGCCACTGGTATGTGTATGTTTGTAAATATGTATGTATGTTTATAGATAGACAGCTAATTAGTTAGTTACAGTTATCTAGTTGCTGTGGACTTAAAGGTCAGTGATACCCGGTAAAACTACTTTTTGGTAGGAGTCTGACTTAGTGTTATGGAAGTTGTAGCCCAAAGCAGTTGATAGATAAATCACCAAATTATTATTATTAGACAACCTGGAAACCAAAGGAATGTCCTGTTTACATGACTTTTAGAGCTTTACCCCTGTAATAACCTTTATACACAACCCCCAACAATTTACTTTTCTTGTTTAATTTATTATTTGTGGTAAGTAAAATTTATAAAGGATCTTGAGAGCCCATTTTTTGCCTTGTCATCTAATTTTATTTTATTGTGGGAGTGCTAACCCCTAATCTTGATATTGAAGACAGGCAGACCAATGTGAGTATATATATTATATATATAGCTGTATAAATGTATTAACACATTCACTGCCTGGGGTAAAACCAAGGTATTGTCTTTACAAAATGATTATGAATAACCTATTCAAAAATAATTTGATAATAATCATAAAAAATGTAATTTTACTTTCTGAGAAACAAGCATGGTTGTGTCTAAATGAAGCAGGTAAGTTAAATTCCTGTAGAGGCACTGACTGGGGAGATGATCTCCCCTCACCAGCCCTCTACATGGCAGGAGTGCAGGACCCTGGGAGGGGGCGGATCTCACCCTTTGAAGCAGAGCGGCGTCTACTTTGGGGAGCCGAGCAAGTACTGCTCGTACTCCTTGTGTCGCATTATAATGCAGGGCATCATGCTGCTCGGCTTCCCCTTGAAGCAGACTCCGCTCTGCTTCAAGGGGAGGGGGCAGACCTCACTCCCCTTGAGGGGGAGAATAGAGGAAGAGGGGGAGAGAACAGAGATGGTGGAGAGAACGGAGGAAGAGCACTTTCGCCTGTGTAGCAAAAAATCCTTACACCGGCCCTGCTGATATGTAAGATATGTTAAAAAAAAACTTTAAAAATAAATTAAACCATTTGATTTAACCCTTTAAGGACCAGGGATTTTCCTGGGCCAAGGACCAGAGCATTTTTCAATTTTTAATACGCGGTTTTTGAAACATAATTTTCCTCTCTCTCATTTAACGTACACATACAAGTTATATGTTGTTTTTTAAAGGACAGTTAGAGCTTTCTTTTGATACCCTATACATAAAAATGATTTACATTTTAGTATTAAAAAATAAATATAAAAGAGGAAATTTTTGAGGAAAAGTTTTTCCCCATTATTTTCCCAGTAATAACCTACATAACTAGTGCAACACTAACCCACTTATCCCCCCTAATTAACTAACTAATAAAAAAGAAAAATATTGGTTCACAAAACTGTGATCAGCAATGAAAGGGTTAATTTTTTTTTTTAATTTTTTTTTTAACCTCTGTATTTAATTAATTTATTTTTACTTACAGGTCACTCTCTGTGCTTCACTATAACAACGTGAAGCACAGAGAGTGAATTAGAGGCAAAGTCAGTGTGTGAACACACTGACTTTGCATCTAATTTGCATGTTATCGCGGTGATCACTCAATCACCGCGATCACATGCCCGGAAATTGACCGATCGGGTCCAGGAGCTTTGCCTCGGGTGCGAGGCTTAGTACTGGACCCGTTGCAGACTAGCTGGCGGTGCCCACGGAGCGCACCGCCGGCTAGACTGCATGACGAGTTAACTCGTCATAAGGTCGCTAATGCGGCGGCTCTTATGACGAGTTAACTCGTCATAAGGACGGGAAGGGGTTAAAGTAGCTCTGTCACCCAAATTATATTTGCTGTGTGATTTTGTAACTTGCCACAGCACCACCTTGCAGCACCCACAGGTCTTGCCAGAGCACCAATATTGCACACATAAGACTTCCCCCAGCACCCATTCCACTCGCAGGACTTGAATGCAAGAACTGATCACATTTGTACTCCACACTGATAAGAGCAGCAGTATGCAGAGAAGTGTCACATTATAATCCACGGTTGCAAGGGTTAAATATAGGAACAGGGCATGAATACAATCCACAGCTGTAAAGTATAATCCACACTTGCAAAGGTAAATGGAGATGAATGAGAGTAGCCAGTGATCAGGGGAATCAGACAATCTGCAGTACAATAAACAGTCCAGGATCAGGGGTAATAGAGAAACAGCAAAACGTAAGACAAGCCAGGGTCAGGTTACCAGAAAATCAGCACAACGATTAACAGTCCAGGTACAAGGGGCACAGGCAGGTAGAAGGGTGGTCAGAAATCCAAGGTCAGCAACAATAATTCAGTAGAAAAACGCTAGGCTTCCGAAATACACGAGAATCATGTGATTCTGACTTTCTAAATCTTCCCGTGCCTCGCAGGTATGCGACGCGCGTGGCGTCATCGGACGCACACCTCCATGAAGAAACCGAAAGTGTAGGTGTGAACGCGCTAGCAAGCGCGTGAGATGGATCCTGGCTGGAAGGTAAGAGAGCAAACACAGGAGAGCTGCTGCGGGGAAGGTCCTGACAGATGCCCCATTAAATATGCCACATACAGGAGCCCCACAAATTATGACACACACAGGAGCCCCATAATTATGACACACACACGAGCCCCATAAACTATGCCACACCAGAGCCCCATTATTTATGCCACACACACAGGCTCCCCTTAATTATGCCACACACAAGCGCTATATTGAATTTTGCTATTCAATATTCCAGCATTTAACCCCTCAATATGCCAATATTTTGTCACTCAATATGCCAGTATTGTGTCACTCAAAATGCCAGGATTTAACCCCTCAATATGTGAGGATTTGACCAAATATGCCAGGATTTGTCACTCAATATGCCAGGATTTAACCCCTCAGTATGCCAGGATTTAACCCCTCAATATGCCAGGAATGTCACTCAATATGCCATTATTTTGCCACTCAAAATGCCAGGATTTAGCCATTCATTATGCCAGGATTTTGGCACTCAGTATGCCAGGATTTGTCACTCAATATGCCAGGATTTGTCACTCAATATGCCAGGATTTAACCCCTCAATATGCCTGGATTTAATCCAATATGCCAGGATTTGTCACTCAATATGCCAGGATGTAACCCTTCAAAATGCCAGGATTTAACCCCTCAATATGCCAGGACTTAACCCCTCAATATGCCAGGATTGTGCCACTCATTATGCCAGGATTTAACCCAATATGCCAGGATTTGTCACTCAATATGCCAGTATTTAACCCCTCAATATGCCAGGATTGTGCCACTCAATATGCCAGGATTTGTCCCTTAATATGCCAGGATTTAACCCAATATGCCAGGATTTGTCACTCAATATGCCAGAATTTAACCCCTCAATATGCCAGGTTTTAACCCAATATGCCAGGATTTGTCACTCAGTATGCCAGGATTTAACCCAATATGCCAGGATTTGTCACTCACTGCATGGAGGATGGAAACACAGATACCGGATGTGATGTAACATCACATCTGGTCGCAATTATTCTCGCTCCCCCCCCCCCCTTCGGCAGCCGCATCCAGATTGATCTCACATGAATTACCCCAGCACCCACATTGCACTCAAAGGTCATGCCCAGCACCTAAATTGCACTCACAGGACTTGTCCCAGAACCCAGATTGCTCCCAGGGCTTACTCCCGCATCCATGACTTGTCCCAGTACAGAGATGGCACCCAGGGCTTAACTAAGCACCCACGTTGCACTCATAGGACCAACCCCTAGCACCCATATTGCACTCACAGGCCTTGTCCTGACCCAGAATGCAGCCAGGGATTATCTATTTATATATTTGCATTTGTCACTTTAATTAACTTGACAGTGCATATAGTTTTCAATTTTAGGCATAGCCTATAAGGGGTGGCTTTCACTTTAGATACATTGAAAAAAGAATTCAGAATTTTTTTAGAATTTTCGCTTCATATTAAGGGACGCTTTAAACACATACTTTTATACACATACTCTTAGAAAGTAGGCAATCTACAGTATGTCACTATGTTAGTACATGTAATACTTTAAATAAACCATGTTGAAGAATCCCAGCAATAGATATAACGAATGAGGCTAAGAATTACCTTATGCAAAGAGTTCCTGTCGGCCATTATTGGAATACACTACACTGGCAGGCAAAATAACCTTGTGTAAGGTAAACACCCAAGAGTCTGTTACAATATATTCTCCCCATATAGTTTAAAAATGATGATTACACAAAAGAGCATATGCATTGTTGGCTATAAAATGCCCTGCCTCCGTGAAAAAATAAGGTAGGAAATAGGAACAAACCATGATTACGAAATAAACCCTTATATTTTATATAACAAATATTCATACAAGTGAATTCAATGATATGCCAAACAAATATCAATTAACAAATGTATATACCAACACAACTAATGTACAAAAATGCATATACTAAAGTGGCAAATATAAAGATAGATAATGTGAGTTATATTACCTCAAATCATTGAATACCATAGATTGCAAATATAATTTTTTTTGTTAAAAACTCAAGTCATTAAATAGCACCCAATTTGACGTACTGGATACAACAATTTATATGATAATTCTTGTAGAACCGAGAACTGTCAAATTATTTTTTTTCTTTCAGATTTGTACAACCTCTACATTCACATTATACCATGTATGTAAAATAAGTCACATAATTTGCTGTACCACAACTCTGTCAAGACAGAAGCGTTAACTGTAGGGCAGGGTAACCAGGAACATAACAAATGTACATGCTTATGACAGAGGGTGACAAGATTTTTCTTCCTCAAACTGGTGATGGGAACTTCTGTTTGGCCATAAATAAAGCTTCCTTGAGGAGTATATATTGTGGATTGCTACTAACTCTGCTACTGCCAGTGTTACTGAAGGCATCAGTTTTTCCAGGTACTAAAACATAGTTTAGAGATTTTGAGGTTATGTGTACTGCGGAGTTTTTCAATTTTCTATACTGCATTTCTATAAATTAATTTGTATTGTTTAGACTATTTGTTTACACCATATTATGGTACTTTATAGTGTACTGTATGTAGACTGCCAATCCTTGAAAAGTATTTGATAAGGGCATTCGCTCTTTTATTCTATCTTAAAATTAAAATAATCCCACATTATGGGGCATAAAATGTCATTTTATGGATAAATTGATGTGTTGTTTTTCTTCCTAGAAGGAATCGGGAAGGATGGATTTGCCCAGTCCTGACTACAACCAGTACCTGGTGACTCGAAATGTATATTCAGAACCTGTCTTCCAGGAGGAAAATGAAAAGAAAATAATTGTACAGAAAACTATCCAGGAGAAGTTCAGAAAGAACTGCAGGTTATATTTAATATATTTATTCTGGAGTTTATTTAATGTAATCTGAAGCAATGGAATTCCTTATCTAGGTTTATGCCCTTTATAATAAAAAGTTTACACATGTCACACTTCACATAATGATGACTTATGATTCAGTAATAAAATCTATTAAACTGTTAAAGTATATTTTCCATTTTGGATATTGATGCTCTATGTTATTAGATTGCAATGCAATACACTGTACCTATTGACACTCAGAGGGTTAAGCATAAAGTCTTGCAGTTTATTATTCATTACTTACTTTGTTACCTGCAGTATCTAGGAAGATTTGCAACCACAGCACCTGTGTCGTGTTTGGACTCCTATTAAAAGATGTTATGTATTGAATGTGTTAGAAATAATCATTGGTTGAAATTGAAATTATTAATGTTAAATGTTTATATTTGTTCTCTATCTGACAGCTGTACGTCTAAAAAGGCTCTTCTCGCAGTCAAATCAATTTTCCCGATCTTGGACTGGTTGCCCAAATACAGGTGGAAGGAATGGTTTATACACGATCTCATCTCTGGAGTCAGCACAGGGCTTATTGGCACTTTGCAAGGTAAGTTTTATTTCTCTAATATTTATATCTAACAGACTTAGAAAAGGTTCTACACAGAAAGTTCTCATGTCGAATGCAGTTAGCCCCATAAAATATGTGATTTCATGTGTACAATATTTATGCATATGTTGGTAAGCTATATAAAGCAAATAATTATGTACACAATGTTTATCATAAATTCAGACTGATAGTGGATTTTATTCAGCTTTACTCAAGCCTAAAGAATATTAAAAATCTCCCCTACCTTTATGCATTTTTAAAACCCAAAATAGCTACTAGGACACAGTCTATAATGTCATGTCTACATATAAAAATATACAAACATAAAGAGATTGTTTCAATTACATATTCCTGTTATTTTAACAATTAGTTCAAAAGCATAATTGAAAAGCCTTGTGAAGCAATCTAAAAACCCATATCATAATGTGTGAATATAAACATTATAGGATATGGTGTAAAGTAATTAGGGATTCCACCTATTAATTGCAAGTAATAGCAGGTTGCTATGGAACTATGCACTTCATCCATGTGCTGTGTTTTATTAATATAGTAATGTATTTGTTTTCTTCACTTTCTTTGAATTTTATCATAACCAGCTGTTTTCCATAAATATGATTTCAGGGCTTGCGTTTGCATTGCTTGCTGCCGTACCTGTTGGATATGGCCTTTATTCATCCTTTTTTCCGATTCTGACATATTTCTTCCTTGGGACATCCAAACACATTTCAGTTGGTATGTACTCCTGTAAAAGACATAATAATAATATAATCTTCAGGGTATTCTGCTTTTCAAGGAACTAGTGTTTTCCTTCAAAATATCCAGCTGCCTGTTCACATTTCTATAATGTATTCTTAATTCTGGTACTGATGTATTCAAATGTTATTCTAAAAAGTTTTTACTGAAAGTTTATTGAAAAATGTTTATATTATCAGTAGTTATGAATGTAATAATGTAAGGTAGTGGGGTAAAATAAGACTATTAGTTGGTGGGGAGCACTGGGTAAAATACAATTATACAGTCAGGGTGGGAAGTGATGGGGAACAGAGGTTACAGAAGGTGCAGTGTATATTGAAGGAAGTTGATAAGCAGAGTTAGTGTGGGGAGATTAGTAAATAGAGACAGATCCTGTTGATCTGACAACAGTTTTAACAGCAACCAAGATTTGCCACCCTAGGTGAACATATATTTTGCCGGCCCCTGCTGTTCTTGCCCTCAGGCATTTACACACACACAGTAACACAGTGCAGGCACATGAACCCACAAATGCAATGTTAGATGCAGCCACACGTACACACAATAACACATGCAATATCACATGCACATGTAGCCACACATTCACACACAGTCACACATGCAATGTGACCCTATCTTTGGCATCGCCCCTCTCCATACCCTCCATCTATCTCACTCTCCCTCTAACCATCCCTGTCTGTCTCGCTCTCCCTCTATGCCACCCATGTCTGTCTTGCTCTCCCTATACTCCATTCCAGTCTGTCTCACTCTCCCCCATGCCATTCATCTGTCTATTTACATCTTTTGTCTTTTTTCTCTCCCCCATTATCTTCCCCTCTTTTGTATCTCTCCCCCATGTTTGTCTTTTGCTCTCCCCCCATGTATATCTATCTCTCTCTCTCCTCTCCCCATATATATCTCTCTCTCCTCTCCCCCCATGTCTGTTGTCTCTCTCAGTCCCCCCACACCATGTCTGATGTCTCTCTCTCTCCCTCCCTCCCTCCCTCCCCAATGTGTGGTGTGTGTCTCTCCCTACCAAATGTCTGGTTTGTGTATCTCTATCTCCCTCCCCAATGTCTGGGCTCTCTTTTTCTCCTTCCCTCAATGCCTGGGGTCTCTTTTTCACCTTCCCTCAATGCCTGGGTCTCTTTCTCTCCCACCCACTCCCAATGCCTGGTGTGCCCCCCCCCCCCTCCCCATTGCCTTCCCCAATGCCTGGTGTGTCGTTTTCCCCCTCCCTCCCTTCCAAAATGCCTGGTGTGTCTTTTTCCCCCTCCCTCTCTTCCCCAGTGCCTGGTGTCTTTTTCCCCAATGCCTGTTGTTTCTCCCCCCCCCCCCCTTCCTTCCCCAATGCCTGTGTCTCCACCCCCTCCCCAGTGCCTGGTGTATTTGAAATAGCAAAGATCCTATATCAGCATTCTGCTGTAATACTCATGCAGCTGTAGCTAAATATAATTTGGGATGATATTATAATTTCCTGTTTTTGTTAAAATAAATATAGTAATTTAGGTTGAAAAAAGACACAAGTCCATCAAGTTCAACCCATCTACCTATCATTCCAGCGTTTTGATCCAAAAGAAGGCAAAAACCCCTAAGGAAGCTATTTCGAATTTTGCCTCCTAGGGGGAAAAATTCCTTCTTGACTCCAAAAGGGCAATCAGATTTCTCCTTGGATCAATAAGCTCTATTATTAATGCGTATTCTATTATTAATACCCCTGTATGTTCTGCTTTTCTAAAAAAACATCTAGACCATTTTTAAATGCGTCTATTGTGGTTGATAGCACTACCTCTCTTGGCAGTGAGTTCCATAACTTTATTGTCCTTATCGTAAAGAATCCCTTCTTTTGCTGAAATTTTTGCTCTTTCAGTCTCAGTCTTTCAGAACCTCTTGTTCTTTGTACATATCTGTTACAGGTCACTGGAGAGCTCTTTATATTGGCCTTGCACATATTTATATAATGTTATCATATCCCCTCTAAGACGCCTTTTTTCTAAAGTAAATAAATGCAATTTTTTAAGTCTCTCTTCATAACTAAGATCCTCCAATCCCCTTATTAATTTTATAGCTCTCCTTTGCACTTTTTCTAGTCCCTTAATATCCTTTTTAAGGACTGGTGCCCAGAATTGTACTGCATATTCAAGGTGAGGTCTTACCATTGATTTGTAAAGAGGCAAGATGATGTCCTCCTCCCGTGAATCTATACCTCGTTTTATACATGCCAATATCTTATTGGCCCTTGCAGCTGCTGACTGGCATTGGGCACTGTTGCCAAGTTTATTATCTACAATGATTCCTAAATCCTTTTCGTAGTAGTTTATCCCAGGGAAACACCATTTAACGTATATGTTGCTTTGTTATTATTTTTCCCATAATGCATAACTTTACATTTGTCTATATTGAACCTCATTTGCCACTTTCTTGCCCAGTCCCCCACTCTGTCCAAATCTTCCTGTAAAGAAAAAACATCAAGATTAGTCTTTATTACCTTACCTAATTTTGTGTCATCAGCAAACACTGAGATATGGCTCTCAGCACAACGTGGGAGATCATTAATAAACATATTAAAAAGAAGAGGTTCAAAAACAGACTCCTGAGGTACTCCGCTCAATACCCTGGTCCAATTTAAGGCTTTTCCATTTACAACAACCCTCTGTGTTCTATCTTTTAGCCAATTTTCAATCCAAGTACATACATTTGCCCCCAATCCTATTTCTCTCAGTTTGTAGAGTAACCTTTTGTGTGGAACTGTATCAAATGCTTTAGCAAAATCGAAATAGATCACATCAACTGCCACACCTAGATCTATATTTTTACTGACCTCTTCATAGAATGTTATTAAGTTTGTTTGACAAGACCTGTCTTCCACAAACCCATTTTGACTTTTACTAATTATATTCTGATTCAAGATGTATTCTTGAGTGTACACCTTTAGCAATCCTTCAAATAATTTCCCCACTACAGATTTCAAGCTCACTGGCCTATAATTACCAGGCAGAGATTTTGATCCCTTTTTAAATATTGGAATGACATCTGCCATTCGCCAGTCTGTTGGGACTATACCTGAACTGAAAAAATCCCTAAAGATCTTAAATATTGGTCTGGCCAGAATTATGCTTAACTCTCTAAGGACCCTTGGGTGTATACCATCTGGCCCTGGGGCCTTGTCTATCTTAACAGAGTTTAATTGCTTAAACACTTTTTCCTGTGTCAGCCAATCCCATGTTTGCGGTGACTGTTACGTAAATTCCGTTAGCAGGGGCTCATCCATCTGTTCTTCCTTAGTATAAACAGAAGAAAAAAATGTATTTCAAATGTCTGCTTTCTCTCTGTCCTCACTTACCAAATTTCCCATTTGGGATAACAAGGGCCCAACATTTTCCCTCTTTAGCTTTTTTCCATTCATATACTTATAAAAAATGTTGGGGTTAATTTTACTCTCCTTAGCAATCCTTTTCTCGTTTTCCAATTTAGCCATTTTAATTTCCTTTTTGCAGGCTTTGTTGGCATCTTTGTATTTTATAAATGATAATGTTGATCCCTTGCTTTTATAATGTTTAAATGCCATTTTCTTGTTTTGCATTTCCTGTTTCACGTTACCGGTAAGCCACATTGGTTTTGATTTGTGTCTTTTGTATTTGTTTCCCAAAGGTATATATTGTAATGTGTACTTTTGTAATGTGTGCTTAAAGGCATTCCACTTGTCTTCTGTGTTTAGTCCAGAAAACAATCATTCCCAGTCTAAATGTTCAATTGATGCCCTTAGTCCGTCAAAGTTGGCCCTTCTAAAATTAAGTGTTTTGGTGGCGTAGTTACCAATTTGCTTTTTTGCATTAATCTCAAACGAAACCATGTTATGGTCACTATTCCCCAAGTGTTCTTTTACTTTGATGTTTGAGATAAGCTGCTCATTGTTTATTACTAAATCCAGACAGGCATCCATTCTAGTTGGGGTGTCTACTAATTGTGCCATAAATTTGTTATTAAATGAAAAGAACTAATAGTGAATCATTTTTTTTGTTTCCACAGGGCCATTTCCCGTGGTCAGTTTGATGGTAGGAATAGTAGTCTTGTCTATGGCACCTGATGAACATTTCACAAAGTTAAGCAATTCAACTAGTCTTAACGGGACTGTGATAGACACCGTGGCCAGAGACGCAGCTCGAGTTCTTATTTCAGGGACACTGAGCTTCCTAATTGGAATAATCCAGGTAAATGTATTTTGCTGTTCATTTTCCTTCAAATCATCAGTGCAACTAAATTACTTTGAATTGAAAATACTCCTCTTATAGGAATATTTAGTTTAGCCATATACTACCATGCATGGAGATTTGGATCAGAGTTGTATTTTTATATAATACGCAAATCCCACCATCCTGACATATTAACCTTCATGAGGGACTAAAAAAATCTCAGTAACATATCTCAAGAACAAATCACAGACAGAAGCCCACCGCTGTCTGGTTAAAAGAAAGCACACACACCAATGATGAAGTCAATTCTCTCTGCCTCCACAGAGCACTGCTCCATCTAATGGCAGCACTAATAGGGCCCAGTTTGTGACAATATATTTTCAATGGTACAAAGTGTCCTGTCTTATTAAAACTATTTATTTTGGTTTAGTCCCTCTCTTGATTTATTTATTATTTATTGATTGCCTTTGCTGAGTACTTACATTCGTAGATAAATTAGATTAACACTAATCAGGGTCAATCTAGTTCTCATTTGGATGATTTGATAACATTTCATCTTTTTGTGTCTGCTAAACTGTCCTTGCTTTGGAACAGTGCCGGATTATTGCACAATAATAAGTTGTTTAGCAGATACAGCACATCAAGCAGACTAATAAATATATACCTTACACACGAAGGAAGCAGGAACACATTTTCTAATGCATTATCATTCACCCTTCATATAGCAGTGTCTTAGCATTGCCAGTACCAGTATTGATACTTCCAACCTCAATGTTTTACTTCTACATCACTAACCAGTCACTAACCAGTTGTGTTCTCCTTGCAGCTTGCACTGGGTATTTTTCAGATTGGCTTCATTGTAAGATACCTGGCAGATCCATTAGTTGGTGGGTTCACCACAGCTGCTGCTTTCCAAGTGTTGGTTTCACAGGTGAAAGTGATTCTCAATGTTCCAACGAATAATTACAATGGAGTGCTCTCTATAATATACGTAAGTTGGATAAATATATACTGTACACGTACTTAGGCAACTCCATTGTTTATTGCACTTGAAAATGCTGTAAAAGATTTACACTAGAATCCAAAAGTTTGGAGTCACTTTGATATTATATTATATTGTTTTTTTTTTGTTTTTTTTAAAGAAAAGCAAGTTTTGTCCATTAAAATAACATGAATCAGAAATACAGCGTAGAAACCGTTAATGTTGTAAATGACCATTGTAACTGGAAATGGCTGATTTTATAATGGAATATCTTTATAGGCATACAAAAGCCCATTATCAGCAACCATCACTCCTGTGTTCCAATGACACATTGTGTTAGCTAATCCAAATTTATCATTTTAAAGGATAGTATTTCCTATTCATTTTGCAACTTATTTGATGTATGTTTTCATGGAAAATAAAGAAATTCCTAAGTAAATCTAAACTTTTGAATGGTAGTATATATACTGGAGCAAAGTAACATGATGGCTGAAAAAAATCAGCTCAGGCAAAGGGCAGAAGTTACCACTTTTTTAGCCACACCCATTATAACCCACACCTTGTCCTACATGAACCCTTTCTACCGAGCATTCAATATTTTAAGATAATCTTTAGGCAGCTGTTGGATTTATATTTAGGATGCAGTGTTAACAGAGGTGTAACTTGGTTTTGTTCTGCATACAAAATTTAGGCACCGCCCACAACATGCCCCATAACCCACATTGCACACCCAGGACATGCCTCATCACCCCATTATATGCCCCCCCCCATCACCCCCATTACATGCCCCATCACATCACCCCCATAACATGCCTCTATCACCCCCATTACATGACCCTCATCACCCCTTTAAATGCCTCCATCACCCCCATTACCCAATTACATGCCCCCATCACCCCTATTACATGCCACCATTGCCTCTATTACATGCCACCATCACTCCATCACATGTCTTCAATACCTAATTACTTCACCACATCACATGCCTCCATCACCCCATTACATGCCCCCATCACCCCAATTACATCACCCCCACCACCCCTATTACATGCCTCCATCACCCCCATTACAAGCCCCCATCTTGTTTGCCTTGCGCTAAATACAGTGCTGAGTGTAAACTAATCCTAACAAAAGAACACAAAAACGCTCAAATGTTGGCCTATCACCTCTTTTTAACTATAGTAAGATTCAAAACTGAAGTTGATAAACTTATTTGGCCATATTTGATCTTGTTCTTAAATCAGCATTTAAAGCACAACATCATCTCTCTGATTTATACCCTATACAACTACCTGTCCTATCTTCCCCACTAGCAGGTCTCATTGTGGTGCACCATTTTTAAAGTGACCTTGGTGTTAGAGGTGTGTTGTGGAATACATTGTTATATACAAAGAAGAAGACCGCTTAAAATGTGTAGTTTGTTGTGTGGAATGTTTTACTGATACTCACAATTGTCTATTCTGTTCTGTTTAGACTATCATCGATATCTTTAGAAACATTGGAAAAACCAATATTTGTGACCTCATTGCTGGGCTACTGACTTTAGTTGTGTGTGTAGTAGTGAAAGAAATAAGTGATCGATACAAACACATCCTTCGTGTGCCGATCCCCATAGAAATAATAGTGGTAAGATTCATTTTCACTCTGATTTCCATATAACTTAATAAAACTTATATGGACTAGTTTAATTCCTAACTCTTTTTCTTCCATTTCAGACAATAGTAGCTACAGGAATTTCCTATGGAGCTAATTTGCAACAAAAATATAATGCAGGCATAGTGAAAACGATCCCTAGCGGGTAAGCGTAACTCTGAGGATATTTTATTCTACCTGACATGAAACCGATTGTTAAACACTTCCTAAAGTAATTATTCATATATTCAAAGATATTTAAATTGTTCTAATCGCATAAATAATACCATAACAATATATAAACCTCTAAAGTCAAAATCTCTAAGAATAACATTTGGTAGGCACAGCAGCAACTAGGGTTGCCACTTGGTTGGTATTTTACCAGTAGGCTGGCAAATATTGGCCTGAACACAATGTCAGGTCTATGGAGGCAGTAGCATGGGCGGTATTTTTTTTGTAGCTGTACTCTCCTGTGAGGAGCAGGCAAAAAAGATGGGCTCAGCACGCCATTTACAAGGGAAGGCGCCCATGTTTGCTGTTACCTTGGGGGAAATAGGACACACGTGATAAGTGCTCCATCTAAATGTTTTTTTATTAATAGAGATGAGTTTACACATGTGTATATTAAAATTAAAGTTTATTTGACCTTTAAGTATATTCTTCTCGTTTAACATACTCATTCTCTTTATGTATTTAAATATTTCTTTCATACGTACTTGGTCTTGTGTTTCCTCAGAGATGTACATGTTGAGATTGCTTAGCCTTTACTGATATTTTTGTCCTGTAATTTATGGACCATTTTAGTAGCCCTCTGGACTGTTTCAAGAGCATCATTATTCTTCAGGTGGTACGGTCTCCAGCTCTCCATGTGAGGTCTTACCAATGCTCTATACAGCAGTGGGAGGACTTCCATCTCTCTACTTCTAATGCCTCTTCCTATGGAACCAAGCATGCTGTTCTGCTACATTGCCTGCTTAAAGTAAATTTGTGTTTTTACAGGTTTATACCACCAATGATGCCGGATATATCAATGTTTTCAGAGATGATTGGCTCTGCCTTTTCTATTGGAATAGTAGCATATGCTGTAGCTGTGTCTGTTGGAAAAGTATATGCCACCAAGTATAACTATTCCATCAATGCAAATCAGGTAAACAGAACTCTGCCATATTCACTTTTCTAATTTATGTTAAAGGGGAGGCATCTCCAAAGAAATAAAAAAAACATTTGATAGAAAATACAGTAAATAAAATGAGAATATTTTTGTTTTATTGTGATGAATATTATTGAGATCATTTTTTTTTTTATAAGATTTTTATGATAATAGCTCACAGAATGTAATCATTTCTTCAGTACGGTACAAATGATAAACGTTATCTATTTATCTACCTACATACACACATATTTTATACACATTTACCCAACTACTAGCATAAAAAAAAATACAAAAATTGTGGTGGTGACATTTTCTAATGGGAGCAAGAGCCAGGGCACCCCTGATAATGTGTACATACATATTTAGGATTTTTAAACTGCCTGCCTCTATTTAAGATTTATGAACCATTACATCATGGCTGTTTTTCTGACAATAATAGAATTGCTTAAATTAAGAATCAGGTATGAGGATGAACTAAAATGAATAAATGTTATTTCATTGGCAGGAATTTATTGCATTTGGGATCAGTAATTTATTCTCCGGCGCTTTCTCTTGTTTTTGTGCAACTACTGCTCTGTCTCGTACAGCTGTCCAGGAAAGTACTGGTGGAAAAACTCAGGTCAGTAATAAACAAGTTGCAGATTTTTCTACTGGAGAATTGCAGGCATTTTAATTTGTCAGTGTGACTGACATATGAGAGTCACATTAGCCCTAAATATGATCCAAATTGTAATAATATTTACTGGACTAACAGATTAGCTTTTCATACATGGTATAGTGGAAATATCTGTGGGACCCCGACAGTAATCAAGAATAAAAAGGTATTCTTGTAACCCACAAATAATTTTAGATGTACTGAAAAGTTAGGATGTTTTGCAAAGTAAATGACAGCTAAACAATATTTCTATGAAAATATGTAAATGCAGTTTATTAAAAACAATAAAAAATCGTGAATTAAGTAAAAAAAATATTGATGTAGATTAAGATATATAATTTACAAATATCATCTGTATGTAATGTAAGAATATGGAAATACAATTATGGATAACCATATATGCAATACTAATTGTTATGCAGTTACACTTTTAACCACAAGATGACAGTATGCATTTTAATGGATGACCTTGTACAGGATCCTAGATCAATATGGTCAGATTAGTAATTCAAGAGATTTAAAGGGACACTGCCACTTTCATAAGATAAGATGTAACTAGATTACCTTTGCATTTAATACAAACACATATGCCACTATTTTTTTCTCTATGTTATGAATTAATTGCATATAAAGGTGTGTGTATATATATATATATATATATATATATATCAATCATAGAATTAGGTGTTTATCTCCAGTATCCATTTTGCGAATTTTGCCCATGATGCAGCATCCTCCAAAATCTTCCAGCAAGTCTCACTTTACAACTGGCCGAGTCTTCATGAGGATCTCACAAGATACACTCCTGCTCTCTTACTGGCTCCTGTGTATCACTAGAGGGCAGTACTAGGTGGCTGTGTACAGCTTTTTTTTTACCTGCCTTCCAACACAAGAGAGGAAATTGACTTGATCATAACTCCACCCCCTTGTGTAGTTACATTACTCTCCCTTTCAATGCGAGTCTATAATAAAAAAACAGTATACCCCAAAACACTGTATTTTCACAAAATGGAAGCCCCCAGTCACACTTGTTAAGTAAAATATTTAATAAAATACACTCAAAAACAAAAGACATATCTACAATGCAAAATAAAAAAAAAACTTTTTATTTTTTTTGTGGGAGTGTCCCTTTAACAATAACACACAAATTAGCACTGAAGATACCAACAGTCTCTGCTTATATTCGGGTAATATCTCTGTATTAATAAATCCAGTGTAGTTATGTTTCCTAGGCAATATAATAACAATTATGTATTTTTCTGGTAACAAATATATAATGCAATATATCAACAGACTTAATTAACAGGGTGGAAATTAGTCTTAAATTCATTAGGTTTAGGCAGTTTATCAGGTTTCTGTCTGTAGATAGAAAATAGATAAAAGCTAAGCTAAGCTAGCAGTATATCTCCAATTATGGAATTTAATTAAATATATTCACCCAATGTAGATGAAATAATTCCTACCCACCATAAAATGAGGTATACTTAACCAGATTATATGTTACCAGATGAATTTAGCAAATTGAGATGGAGTCCTAAGATCTCTTTAGGAGTTGATGCAATTTTTGGAAGTAAATTTGCGATTTGTAGCAATAGAGCACTTTGTGCTGAGATGGAATACACGTACTGGACTGGCTGGCATTGTCCTGAGCTCTCCCCTAGAGAGAAGTTCTGCTCTTTGTTATTAGAACATTCCTTTATCTCCCACCCCCTTGTGTGGTAGCTTTCCCTTTGTCTGATCTCCTCTTGCAAAACCCTAGCAACAGGTTAAAAACCAAATATTATCTTTCTTACAAACCCTTACACTCCCTTTTTCGGTAACTTTTACCCAATTAAGGATGAGGGTTTGTGTACTTATGTCAGTGACTTAATTATCATGTGACCTGATGATGTGTATGCCACAAGATGGAGCTCTTGGCTAAATTATGCCTTCAATTAAGGTCTACACCAGAGATAGTTAACTACAACATGTGATGATTTTGACATCACAGGTTTTAAAAAATAAAATCTCTTTTTGTTGTATTCCACACATCAAGACACATTACGGACTCTTCTTTATGATGAATCTAGACATTTTCATTTCAGTATAGTCTTTTTTTTTTTTTATGAAGGTTTTAAACTGCTTTGTTTTTCAGATTGCTGGTTTAATTTCGGCTTTCATTGTGCTGATTTCCATAGTGGCCCTTGGCAGGCTCCTTGAACCTCTACAAAAGGTATGAAACAGCTTGATATAGCTGTATATAGCTGTAATTCACTGTAATTGAACCTAAAAAAAATCTATTCCCCCTTATTTCTCCTGAGAGTATCACAAAACTCTAGATAGTGATCATTTTTATCACACGTCTATTATTTTGCTTTGTAGACTAATCGATACATTACTGGACAAATGTACAGTTCTATTAGAAAAATAAGGAAAGAGACATACAGGTACATATACTAATACTGGTTTAATATCATCCTGCGTCTATGGCATTACACTGCATCTTTTATATAGTCTGACAAATACATATTTTATATAAAGTGTGAGATTAAAATCTTTCTACTTTGTGTTATCAGTTCTAAGTTTCCTTAGTAAGTGGAACACATTTGATAAGTAGCTTTTTATACTTCCTTTTAAACATCAGCATGTAAAAGATTGATTTTGTATGGATTTTACCTTAGTTTTTTGTTAAAGCACAACTATGGACACAAATTAACTTATGTGTGATTGAAAGATTGCATCAAATAAAGAAGTTTTAACTAGAAATACTTTAATAAAATAAAACAAATACAGTAGCTTATTGAACTCTGTATAATGTTATCAGGTTTCTGATCAGACAGGATAGACTAATTGTATTATAATTACTTATAAAGTATCTTCCAGAATGACATTAAATGATTTTCTGTGTTTACTCTCTTTGTAATGGCTCATAGAAATAGGAGTAATTAAGGATAATCAGAGATTTGGTCAATTCCTGGTTGCTATCTTTCTAAGATAAGGCCTCCGATAAAGCTTTCTGGTTGTGAGTAATTGGGAATATGGTGTGCAGTGCTTTAGGAATATACTTAACCTGTATTGACCTCTTGATTACAGTCTGTTCTGGCAGCCATTGTAATTGCCAATCTGAAGGGAATGTTCTGGCAAGTCCTGGATATTCCTCGCTTATGGAAACAGAACAAGTGGGACTCAGTAAGTACATGACAGTTTTTCTAAAATCATCCCTCCATCCCAGCAAGCCCTACTCTTTGGAATGTCCTATAATCTTGAAATAACCTGCATATAGTTTTATCAGGCAGTAATATGCAGGCAACAGGAAGAAAAAGCCATTTTCCTAATCCTTGTTTACCACTTTTGAACCCCCCAAAAAAGGCAACAAAACGCCTTATTGCAGCAATTTTGGAAATTTGAAGGTTATTCCTAGCCACTAACATAGTGCAGTAGGGTCTAATTATAGATAAAACATTTTTACATATACCAACTTTGCCAACAACTTTCAAGTAATGTTGTGGACCTTTTATTCCAGATAATTTGGGTAGTCACATGTATTGCATCCATTATCCTGGGACTGGATTTGGGATTGCTGACTGGCCTAGTGTTTGGATTACTGACTATTGTCCTACGTGTACAATTGTAAGTACATTTACCACCGTCCTGTGACATTCAAGTTATTGATTTAACTATAATTAATTGCTTAAAGAGAAATATCTGATATAACAAATATTTACGTAAATTTAAATAGTGTAAAATAATGTTTTAGAGACAACTGATTGAATGTTATATTAAAATCTCAGTGGATAGGATCAGCTATATCCTATTTGATGATAATTGCTTTGTGATGACAAACTGATGAGGTTTATTCACTGAAAAGTGAACCAGGTTGCAAAAAGTAAGAAAAATAGTAACTCAATTTATAATTTACCACAACTCTCTGTTTTGTGAATAAACTCTCTCTCTGCCACGAAGCTACGCTAGCACTAGGGGAGAATATCTTTGGTATAGTGACGCATTTATGACGTAAATAATTGGTTTACTCACACTTTAAGAGACTAAATTTGACAGAGATAAATTCATACAGTATTTTTTAAGGATATTTCTACTGAATATCGAGATGCTGGCATTTGCCAGTTAGCTAGTGTGTGCTTGTGTGTGTGTTAGATCATCCAAATGGCCTAGTTATACAGTACAGAAAAAATCATTTTGTCCAAAACCCAATCAGTGCACATTGGCTATGACATTTTCTGCTTCCTTGTCTCATACAAAAAAGCATTGACGTTCTCTGTTGCTAATTCATTTCATTTCTTTATTGTAGTCCCTCATGTGGTTCTCTTGGAAATGTCCCAGGCACAGATCTCTACAAGGAAGTCAAAAAATACAAAAATGTATGAAATCATTTATCAGACTTATCACTGCTATTTCTCATGGTTATCAAGTTACCAAATGACTGAGCTAATCTTTACTGAAAAGGGCCGCTAACCTTTACCAATCCATACTTTACCATATGTGACGTAATGAGTTAATTAATGCTTTGGCAAATTTCATTTTTAATAATAATGCCTGCATTCAGTTATATAAAAACATACTGTAACCTAATGGATATATTGAGTGAATTATATTATCTTTGCTCTTAGATATCTGACATTAAATAATGCAGCCTACATTCAATTCAGACACATTATTCACATTATTAATTTGAGCAATGTAAATCAATCACAGTCTTACACCTTAATCTGAGGATATAGAGAATTTTGTTTCCGAATGTCTATGGCATATAAAAGGATAAAGGTTGGGGGTTATTATGCAAACTGAACTAACATTCTTATCTAACATCCAGATATCGATTTCTCTCTTTATTTACAGCTTACTGAAATAGAAGGTGTTAAAATATTTCGATATTCAAGTGGCATTTTTTATGGCAATATAGATGGACTGAAAAATGGTGTCCTATCCTCAGTAAGTTAACTTATATACATATAAATATCTTACTTTTCATTCATTGTTTAAGTATTGTAATAATGAAAATGCCTTTTCTGTTTAATGACAGGTTGGATTTGATGCAGTCAAAGTTTATAACAAGAGGATCAAAGCACTGCAGAAAATAAACAAACTTATTAAGAAAGGACAATTGAAAGCAACAAAGGTAATACTCCTATATAATATAAATATAATGGACCATTCATCTCAATACAATTTCATCGTGAAAAAATACTCCCTCTATTGATGTATGATTAGTCCTAGTATGAGGATAAAATGACATGTACTTTTTAAGTTACATGGCAGTTTAACCTCTGACTGGCAGCAATGATGCTTCTCTGCCAGTGCAGTGAGAGACCGCTGTTTTAACATGCCACCAACCGAGGGCACCTTAACCAGACCCAACAAACCCTGATGCCCTGTATGACTAAGCACATGCTGTGACACTGTCTGCCCCAGCTGAGAGGTGAGTAAACCCAGGGCCGGTGCAAGGATTTTCGTCTACACGGGCGAAGGTGCATTTTGGTGCCCCCCTGCTCTGATCCGCCACGCCTCCCACACCATTAAGCCTCCTTAAATTATATATATATATATATATATATATATATATATATATATATATATATATATATATATGAATAATGTATAGTGTAGAAAATAAATCTAAATATTCAACTCGCATGCTCTAAATGTGTCACACATTGAAACCCTTAAACACAAAGACACCCTTGCAGTCACACACACAGACACCCTTACCACTTACACACACACAGTTACACCAATTCACACATAACCTGAGACACACTATTTTGCCACTCAATATGCCAGTATTTAGCCCATGGGTCCTCAAACTTTTTAAACAGGGGGCCAGTTCACTGTCCCTCAGACCGTTGGAGGGCCGGACTATAGTAAAAACAAAAACTATGAACAAATTCATATGCACACTGCATATATCTTATTTTGAAGTGAAGAAACAAAATGGGAACAAATACAATATTTAAAATGAAGTAAAGTTAAATCAACAAACTTACCAGTATTTCAATGGGAATATTATGCCAGTCAGAGCCCAGTAATATTATGCCAGTCAGATGCCCAGGAACATTATGCCATTTAGATGCCCAGGAATATTATGCCATTCAGATGTCCAGGAACATTATGCCAGTCAGAGCCCAGTAATATTATGCCATTCAGATGCCCAGGAATATTATGCCATTCAGATGCCCAGGAACATTATGCCAGTCAGAGCCCAGTAATATTATGCCAGTCAGAGCCCAGGAATAGTGTGCCAGTCAGATGCCCAGGAATATTATGCCATTCAGATGCCCAGGAATATTATGCCAGTCAGATGCCCAGGAATATTATGCCAGTCAGAGCCCAGGAATAGTGTGCCAGTCAAATGTCCAGGAACATTATGCCAGTCAGAGCCCAGTAATATTATGCCAGTCAGAGCCCAGGAATATTATGCCAGTCAGAGCCCAGGAATATTATGCCAGTCAGATGCCCAGGAATATTATGCCACTCAGAGCCCAGGAATATTATGCCAGTCAGATGCCCAGGAATATTATGCCAGTTAGATGCCCAGGAATATTATGCCAGTTAGATGCCCAGGAATATTGTGCCAGTTAGATGCCCAGGAATATTATGTCATTCAGATGCCCAGGAACATTATGCCAGTCAGATGCCCAGGAATATTATGCCATTCAGATGCCCAGGAATATTATGCCATTCAGATGCCCAGTAATATTATGCCAGTCAGATGCCCAGGAATATTATGCCAGTCAGATGCCCAGGAATATTATGCCAGTCAGATGCCCAGGAATATTATGCCAGTCAGAGCCCAGGAATAGTGTGCCAGTCAAATGTCCAGGAACATTATGCCAGTCAGAGCCCAGTAATATTATGCCAGTCAGAGCCCAGGAATATTATGCCATTCAGATGCCCAGGAATATTATGCCAGTCAGATGCCCAGGAATATTATGCCATTCAGATGCCCAGGAATATTATGCCAGTCAGATGCCCAGGAATATTATGCCAGTTAGATGCCCAGGAATATTATGCCAGTTAGATGCCCAGGAATATTATGCCAGTCATAGCCCAGGAATATTATGCCAGTCAGATGCCCAGGAATATTGTGCCAGTTAGATGCCCAGGAATATTATGTCATTCAGATGCCCAGGAACATTATGCCAGTCAGATGCCCAGGAATATTATGCCAGTTAGATGCCCAGGAATATTATGCCAGTTAGATGCCCAGGAATATTATGCCAGTCATAGCCCAGGAATATTATGCCAGTCATAGCCCAGGAATATTATGCCAGTCAGATGCCCAGGAATATTATGCCAGTCAGATGCCCAGGAATATTATGCCAGTCATAGCCCAGGAATATTATGCCAGTCAGATGCCCAGGAATATTATGCCAGTCAGATGCCCAGGAATATTATGCCAGTCATAACCCAGTCATAGCCCAGGAATATTATGCCAGTCATAGCCCAGGAATATTATGCCAGTCATAGCCCAGGAATATTATGCCAGTCATAGCCCAGGAATATTATGCCATTAAGATGCCCAGGAACATTATGCCAGTCAGATGCCCAGGAATATTATGCCAGTCAGATGCCCAGGAATTGCTCGTTATACCTCCCTCCTCCCCCCTTAACCCAGACCCCAGTACTTACCTCCATGCAGCTGTTCATGTCCGTGGCTGAGAAGGAAGCGCTGTGCGCTCCCCTCAGGCCGTGCGCATTCAATAAAGTGTGTTGAAAAAAAAAGTTTCAACACACTTTATTGAATGCGCACGGCCTGAGGGGAGCGCACAGCGCTTCCCTCTCAGCCACGGATCTGAACAGCGGCATGGAGGTAAGTACTGGGGTCTGGGGGAGCGGGCGTTTTTCCCGCCCCCCCATTGGTGCGCCCTAAGGCAGCCGCCTGTGCTGCCTTACGGTAGCGCCGGCCCTGAGTAAACCCACATGTATCTGAAAAGAATGTGGCAAAATATTTTTAACTTTTACTTCTATGACTTTATCTTTCCCGTGTTAATTTCCTAGGATTGTAGACTGGGGAGGAAGTAAGGGGCTATTGGGTGGGAGAGGAAAATGATGGGGAGGATATTTTGCCACCCCCTGTTGAAAAAAATCATCCAGACTCCCATGTCTGTCTGAGGACAGACACCTGTACTGTAAGATATGGCTAATGTTTCTTATAGTTGGCCCCCTTACTATTCTCTCACCTCCCTCGATTATGATAGCTGGAGACGCCACTGAAGCTGTGTCTTCAGCAGCATCCAAAACTGCATGTAAATCACACAAAATGTACAAACTGGAAACAATGATCCATAGGCAAGGATGTCAGGTGATCAAAAACTGCCTTAGTCAGACAGCCATATAACACATTTCAGTGCTCTCTCAGACCTTACTGTGGAGTCTTACGACTAAGCACCGGGAGTGGTTTTTGGTCTACTGACAAAGCATAGTTATAATTATGTAGGACTTTGCACAGCAATAATTATACTGGTTCTAGTGAACACTGAAGCAAGGTAAGTTGTTAGCACAGTTCTTAGTATGCAGGCTTAGTTGAGCACATGGAGAAGGTAAGTACTGATGCAGATTTTGATGAATATATGTAAATACCTGTGATGGAACCCTCCGTCACTGGGGGTTCTTGGAGAGAAGTAATAGCAAACCTCCTCCCAATAGACTATGTACATTGTGTGTGTGTGTCATATTTATGGGGGTACACACTTTGGGGTCACCGGCGGCACCCTGTCTTCAGTACAGCTGGACTTCTAACACAGGGTGCCCAGGACTAGTTCACTCAAGATATCAGCCAAGCCATTGTGTTCCGCCATTGAGATTGTCTCCTGTCCTTCACACTCCAGTCTCTCAGGAGGTGTTATAGAATGTTATTATTATACTGTTCCAATATGTTAAACATCCAGTTCCTGGTTAATATGTGTTAAATGTATTCTTGTCATTATGTCAAATTCCCCATTGTCTTTATGTTAGTCATTCAGTGACCTTTTGCATCTGAGTGTAGTCTGGAGGTATCTGAACTTGACACCTTTGCATCCTGAAATTGTGAGGCAGTTCATTGTATGTCCTACTGTTATGTTGTGTTCATTAAGTGTTTGTATTTAAAGGTGTGATTATGTTATATCCTACTGTATCTAATTACCTGTTTTAAATGAGTCATGTCTTATTTGTTTATGTATAAATATCTGTGCTGTTTTCAAATCAATGTTTACTGCTGTTCCACTCCTATACTGGTGTGTGTCCATTCCTGCGGCAGTCTTTGGATCTGTCAGCATTGAGCTTAATACTTGGCAGCATTTGTAATGGCTGTACTTGGAGGCAGAGGGGTTGATACCTGCCTCCCTCTCCAGTGGGTAGAGGACTCTGCTTGCCCTGGCTTTGGTCAATGTATGCTACCAGCTACCACCCCTTCAGCCTCACTTGGCAAAGTTCCACTACTGAGACCAGCATCCTGGTGGAGATATAGTGACTGAGTTGACCCCTATCTCAGCAACATACTCCTTCAGGATGATACACCTAGGGGAGAGGCTGCAATACCTATGAAGGTTTTAATGATTACATGCGCTAGTTAAGTACTTATGCAGGTTTTAATAATTCAGGAGCTAGGTAAGTACGTATGCATGTTTTAATGATTCCAGGGTCTAGAAAAGTACTTATGCAGGTTCTGATGAATACAGGAGCTAGGTAAGTATTTAGGTGTAGATAAAAAAAAATTCATGACTTGGTAACAAGAGAATAAAAACACTTATTCGTTATTCATCATTTTAGAATGGCGTCATCAGTGAGGCAGGTATTGATAATGAAGCCTTTGACTCCGATGAGGACCCTGAAGATCCAGAAGGAGCAGAGAACCCAGAAGTGCAAAACAAAGTAGTGGAAATCCAAGTGGACTGGAATTCAGAATTACCTGTAAAAGTGGCAGTCCCAAAAGTCTCTATCCACAGCCTGATTTTGGACTTTGGACAAGTATCGTTTGTTGATGTTGTGGCAGTGAGGTCCCTGAAAGTGGTAAGTGGTCATCATGTACACAACATAAGTTGCTTTTCCCACAGAAATCTCACATTCACAGAACTAACACCACTGCAAGGTTGCAAATAAAGTCAACAATGATCATCATTTGCCTCTACCATCAACTTTATATATGGATATAAAGGCAAAGTTGACCTTATTTGCATGCATTTACACAGATTCCTTTGTAATTATAACATGAGATTTGAGTGGCAAAGCAAGTCTTTTGTTGATGTGTGTTTAATAATGCTTCTGCTCCCTATAGTTACTATGCATATCTATCTGTATTATGTCTCACTGATTGTATGGTGCTTTTGTACAAACACTAATCCATACCACCCAGCTGTCCCTATTTAGGAGGGACAGTCCCTATTTTGCACTCAAATCCTCCTGTCCCTCTTTTCTCTTTTGTCCCTCTTTTCAGGGAACTCGCATTTTTGGTTAGTATAAGTGTATTTATTCTAAATGACACAAAATTACATAAATAGTTACCAACTGGCCATATAGTCATTACAAATATCATGGTAATGCCCATCCCATAACCACACCTTCAGCCACTCTTACAAAAATAAAAGTGGCCATTTGAAATGTTGGGAGGTATGCTAATGTGCACGAATATGATCTTGCAGATTATAGCAAATAGTATGGATCTGTAAATGCTTTCACCTTCACAGCATTGAAAAATAACAATGATTGTTTTATTTTTAGATGTATAAAGAATTCAACAGGATTGATGTACAAGTATACATTGCAGCATGTGACGGTAAACATATCTACCTACACTGAATGTCCATCTTTAGAAACAGTTGTATGGCACCAATGATTCCAAAACATATTTCAAATGATTTACACATTTTGAGGACATGGTCTGTAGACCTGCATCCAATGTTCTAAACAAGGCCTTCCAAGTAACTGATGAATTGGGATTGGTGCTTATTTCAATTTATACCTCTTTCTATTCAACATCATATCCTTCTGCTTTGTTACATTTTTAGCTTACCTATAACCTTCTGATATAACTCTTCAATCCCTTTTTTAAATTACTGTCAAATTCTATAAGAGGGGAAGATTTAAATCACAGATTTTTAGAAAACCTTAAAATATACAATTTGTATTATTTTGGCTAATTAAAAGTGTTGTATTGATGTGGTATGGCAGTCTGTAACTATACTTTATGACGATAATGTGATTTTGTATAAAAAATACAATTGCTTTGACAACACAATCATGAGATATAGCTCTAAACCATGGGTCGTCAACCTGGTCCCTACCGCCCACTAGTGGGCGTTTTGGGATTCCAGGTGGGCGGTAGGGACTTTGGAGGTTAAAACCTCCTTTTGAGCAAGCGGGCGAGTGGGCGCGCGCGCACGCGAGCGCACACATCAGGAAACCTACGTACGCGAGAATGCGTGCGGTAGGATTTTCGGAAGCACACATCAATCAACCTCCAGGGACGGGCGGGAGCGAGCGCACGCAAACACGTGGGAAGAGGAAGGGGAGGAGTGGAAACTGATAGCAGGGACAGGCAGAAACGGAGCAGAGCAGTTGCAAAAGAAAAGTTATAGGTAGGAGAAAGAGAATTGTTGGCTAGTAATAATAAGTGGGCTTACTAGCTCAGCCTTACTTTTGTCGCTCAGGAAGGTAAAAGAAAGGAGATAAAAAGGAAAAGATAAAAAAAAAATAACAAAAAAAGGAAGAAAAATAGAGAAAAGGGGATAAAAAAAAGGAGGAGAGTAAGCAGTGTTTAGTCTGGCTCATAAATTAAGTTTTGTTTTCTTATAAAATAAAAGAAAAAAATAAGTAAGGGAAGGAGAAAATAAAAAAATAGGAAAAAGAGATCCTTAATATAGTGATATACTATAAGGAAGGTAAAGAAGCAGGCAGGAAAAGGAATTTCTTTTGATGGTGATTAATAAAAATTGGCACCTAATACAACATTGTTTTTGGTGTTAGTAATAAAAGGGAAAAGAGGAGGGAAAAAAGCACTGTGTGGAGTGCAGATCAAAACGTAAAAAAAAAAGAAAGAAATAAAAAGATAAATGTATGTACATTTATTTTTTTAAAACACTCTCCTTTCTAAAAAATATTCCGCGCTTGCGCGAAAACTGGTGGGCGGTAAGGAAATTTTTCCATCAAGAAAGATGCATTAGTGGGCGGTAGGTAGAAAAAGGTTGACTACCACTGCTCTAAACTAACTGTTATAACTCCTCGTTTGTTAACATTGCAAGAAGGTCAACATAGAGTAACATGATCTGTAACATGTGCAGTAAACCATACAGTAGCTAGTAACTGCCTTAGTTGTGTTTTGGCAAAAAGTGACCAGAGGGAAAGGACAATTGTGTTATGTCAGTGATGACATCATGGGCACCCTGTACATTTGAAGTGGGCATCCCCCATGCATCTCTACGAAAAACAACTGATTATTACTAGGAGATACTGGGAACACTTACCTTCTGCTTGAGATGCTTAGGTCATTGAGATTGCTCAATCCCCAGGAGAAAGCCCTCAAAAGGTTTTATGTCTCACTTACCAATATGTTTATTGTTATTTGTGAGTCGGCAGCTTGCTGAGACAGTAGACATTGCCTTGCTGTGTAGATTCTTTAACATGCACCAACATGCAACAGTCTGTATAGTATAGGTGGTTATAAGAACTTCTTGTTTACTTTTATTATTTATGGGCTGATCTTTCGTACATGGATCTTTGTGTCCTAAAATCATACATTGACCTAGGGGCTATTCATTAAAAGTAGACTGAAAATTGAACTGTGTAAACCAGACATTAATAGCTGAGCTGGAAATAGCATTGCCAACTAGGCTAGTAATGCCTGACTTTCCAGTCCACTTGTCAGCTTTTTTTTTTTTTTAGCAAATAGGCCCTCTATTAGCACTAACCCATAAAACCACAGCTGGAGTTTTATTAAATAGTATATGGTAACAAATGCCTGTATTGTTCTTGGCCAGTGGGATAGATTGCTATAGATATCTTGTTTTTCTTTTTCTTTAAACTAATTGTATTTTTTGGATTGTCTTATCTTTTACAGACCAGGTTTTTAAAAAAATGGAAGATTGCCTTTTCTTTGATGATATTATAAAACCAGACATTTTCTTCTTGACTGTTCACGATGCCGTGCTCTATGTGGAGAATAACAGAAAGTTCAATGATGGCCATGATCCGATATTGGAAAAGGTAATACAATGTATTACAGGAATGTTTTATATTACCTTACCAATTACGACAATAATAATTATTTTAGAGGATTTCAACTCTAAGCAAATAAGAATGAACCTATAATGTACAAGCAAAATAGAATGTACAAACATAATATGATGCTGTCTCATTTATAAGAATCAATCTATCTACAGAAAATGTGCCTATAATAAAAAATAAAAAATAAATTGTAGTTAGGAGTTTTTGTGGCCCATTAACTACACTAGTATGTGAGATATGTTTGCAGAATGTAGAACTTAGACAGGCCAGTATTATTATTTTGTTTTACATACACAACGCTCTGTATTAAACAGAACCACTTTTAGGAGTTATGGTTTTAGTCAAATTAAGATATTCAAAAACATAAGTAAAACTTTTATTAAATATAAATATATAAAAAAGGTTTTGGTATCAGTATGGACTGCTTTGTGTGACCACTATATCATAGGTGAGCTAAGGTGAGCATTCTTGATGTGGCGGGTGAGCTTAATTATGCTTTGGCCAATTCATATAACCAAAACTTCTCATTTATATTATGGTTACACAACTGCTGCCAACTTTATTAGGTTGAGAAGAGTAGACAATGGTATTGTGTTATATATAGATATATATATATATATATATATATATATATATATATATATCGATATGATACTTGCGTTTTTGAATAGCTAAATGACTGAAGACCTCAGTGTGCTTCCTTCATTGCTGTTTTTTTGTATAAGAGCCAGGTTAGCACCGGGACAATTATCCCCTTGGAGTCCAGAGTGCTTGACTTTTGCATTTTTGTAAATGTGAAGAACAGATTGAGGAGAAAAAAGAACAGGGAAGCTACTGTAGTTGGTAAATAGCTTTTCCCGAATTCAAAGTACTATTTGTTCACACATGTTAAATTTTCAGTCCATAGAACGCCCATGTATTAACCTGAACAGACATTTATTAGTTTTTTTATTTATTTAATTAATCATTCTTTGGGTATGTTTTCAGCTCTAAATACATGTTATTCCCTCAACAAAGGAACATATCAGTGGCTTTGTCTATCGAATGCTATGTACACCGAACTATGTAGTGTAGTTTCATGGCAATAAAAGTGAGACATATATAAGTTAATTCTGTGAAGGAGTACAAGATGACCCAGAATCCAGATATAGGAAAATAAAGTGAGCTCTCAATTTTTTTTCATTTTCTTTCTAGATTTCATTAATGCAGGAATCTAAAGAACTTCTAGATTTCACAGCAGTGGAACCATCAGACCAGGAGCTTGATGCCCAAGAAATGGTAAGACAAGGTTTTCCAAGCTTATGTTGTAATACTAATTCAGGTGACATGGAGATTTATCCTATGATTTGAGGTACAGCAAGAATCATCACCTAATTGCTGTGACTTAATCCAAACTCAAGTTTCTATTAAATTATACACTGGTGTTTTTTTTTTTAAATACCACAAGTATTTATTAAGCAGGATTTATTTTTAACAATTAATCATCTTTGAATGTTTCAAGATCCTTTTTTTACAGGGGCAATGTGGAAAGTGGATGCTGTATGCTCTTGGAAAACCAGGAGCATACATGGTACTGTGTAACCTGGGGATATATATGGCAATGTGAAAACCCTTGCCGTATACATCCCCAGTTTACACAGTGTCATGTGTGTCCATTAGTTTCCACGTGCCGTGCATTACTTTACACTCAATGCTTACTTTTAATTACACATAGAACTTACATTAAATCTCTCTGTCCGCCAGCTGAAACTCGTTGTAAAAAACTCTTACTATTAGGTATATACCGTATGTTATTTAATAGCTAGTTTAAACCACACTGAAAATCTAGAAATGACTAGCTTTTTACAGAACAGACCACATGATGTTTGTTACAGTGTATTTAATTATATCAATAAAGGAAGTATATATTTAGATTGAAAAAACAAAACAAAATGATTACTAATAGTATTATTATTTGCCAAGAGTTAGGTATAATTACTATTTTTGTGACATAAAGGAATAGATGTTATGTGTTTACTGAACACATTGGATATGTTTGCAACACAGTCATTAGATATTGTTCTGTTTTACAGGCTCTCAGAAGACTTGCCTCGTGAAGAACTGGGAGAGGACCAGTATTTACCATCAAATATTTTCTTCAACAACTAGATATTTTCTTTCTCATTCAATAATTTGTACATCTGCCAGTTTACACCCTTACCATTTCCGCCATATTTCTTAGTGCAACTGCTCACACACAAACTTGTGTCCTCAACGTGTGACGGCAACACAGATGAATGGATCTGGGATTGTCAGAGCTGCTATTTTCCTGTATGCAGCTGTTTCATAGCCTTGGAAAAATCAAAACACTGTGATTTAAGAAATTTTATCAGTACAAAGGAACGGACAAATATACACAATATACTTTGGAAACCTAGGACAAAGCTAAAAGCTACTTTCAAATGGATGACTGGCATATCATAATTATAGGACATGCTGTTGTAGTTTTTATATAATCCAATGACAAGGAGTATGATTGATTATTAGACATCCGGTACATGAAGTGCTTTACATGAGAACAAGGGGGGAAAACTATGTTTAGAAATAATAAAGGAGGTGTAGATTTGGGGGTAAAACTAGAAGTTATTTGAAATCTATGTAGTATGTGTGACTTCTTCACAAAAGGAGTGAGATTTAAAGGTTTTCCATGGTGATGACCTATGGAGCTTACCATAGAAAATGCTTCAAACCTGTCTCTTTAAGGCATTTTTTGATTTTCTTCAACTCTTTTTGAGGGAGGCCCTATTTTAAAGGAAGGAGGCTTATATATGTTACCATGCCCCCTGTGGTTTTGGAAGTAATGCGATGTCGACTATTAATTGAATTCGACTTCTGAATAGAACAAAATATGTTAATTTAATTGTTTGTCATATTTAGTAAACAAATAGAAATACACACCCAAATCTCACAGTCACCCCAAGAACTCCTACAGTCACTGACTCCTAACCATAAATGACTGTGATATAGAAATGATCGCTGCATACCATCTATAAGGACACAGTGATTGAGAACCAACACATGAGCCTGTTTGCAAGAGAGCTGGTCTATCTTGCAGTCCTGATATGTGAGTTGGATTCTGAATAGATATTTCTTGATTTTATCATACTCATGTGCTCTATCTGTTCTCTCGTCTTCACTGTTTCTCAATGAGATTATTTCACTCTCTCTCTCTCTCTCTCTCTCTCTCTCTCTCTCTCTCTCTCTCATTTATGGTTAAGAGTCAGTGCATTTAGTTTCATTTTTTAAAATCAGTCTCTCGTTTTTTTCTATTTATCATATTTAGTTCCGATGAATATGTACATAAGAGATACAGAATATTTTATTTTTCAGAAATTGATAAACATTAAAACACATAAATATGTACTGATACACGTGCCCTCATAAAATAATGATTTCTTTCCTGCAGAATATTTACTTTGTTCAGTAATCTGCTATCCTTGTGCTTTTTTAATTTATGACTGGGAAAAAGTAATATTTTAAGAAAACATAACTAAAAAGGAAGCAACTTTGACTACATTTGTTCTGTCTGCTGATTTAGTCCCAATGTAGCAAGAAGATATATGTAGGGTAAACACCAAGCAGTAGAAGTTTTGCATCCAAAATCTTTTCAAAAATGGTAACGGCTGCTCCCAACACATGTCTTCTTATTGGTTTGTCAGACTATAAGTCTGACAGCTAAGTCTTTGTTAAACCCTCTACTGGTCGGTAAGACTGTCAGTCTTACATATCTCTAACATAAATAGTCACTGGAGAAAAGTAAGTCTCATTAAAGTGATTGATTTCTAAGTCAGTTAAACAGGGCCAATGTATCAATAGTTTTAAAATTTGGTCATTTCTCCGTCCATAATGTAACTGAAAATTTGGAAACGTTTTGACTAATGCTGTAAATATTAATGTTCATCTATATATTAAATATATTAATCTATATATTAAAGAGACTGTTAACTAAACATTATTTACACTGTGAATGTATAAAATAAAACATGATCTATACTAATCTATACATTGTGATAGCAGATTTGCAAACAAATACATAAAATAAGAGAAAAAAACATTTTTAAATGTGTCTGTGGTGTGTTCTGTTATGACATCACCTGTAATTTGATATGCAGATTAACTATTTTTCAATGGAATAAGTGCACTTTGCATATCAAACAAGCTCAAGCGATGTCATACACAGGAAACACCACAGATAGAGTTAAAACATGGTTTCATCTTAATTTATGCAAGTCATTTTTAAAACATGTCTGGCTAGTTAAGCACACATTGTTCCCAGCATCATAATCATGACTCATATTGGGCACATATGTTATTACGTAAAAATGTTTATTAAACTTGGATATGAAGTCTCAGTGATAACAATTAAGATGTATTAAATGATGATTAAAATAGGAAATGTAATGGTTAACAAATAACAGACAAGTTGTTAACCATCACATTTCCTACTTTTAATAATCATTTAATAAATGTTAAGTTTTATCATTGAGACTTCATATCCAAGATCCATACATTCTATACTTTCTGGGCACTAGGGGCAGATGGAGGGATTACCACACTAGCCCTGACATGTGGAGCAGGCAGAGTCAATGTGGTGATAAAATGTGATGCTACTGCCTCTCCCTCCATCTGCAGCATTGCCGACAGGTTCCCAGTCCAGCCACATTAAATGAAAGAAAAAAAATTGCTCAAGCCTATCAGGTTGTTTAGGCAGGTAACAATTGGACTGCCTTCAACAGATGTAGAGAGGACCAGAGAAATCCATCTACTTTCTAGTAAGTTGAGGAATATTAAAGTGGTAGTTTATATTGTTTGTTAGTAGTAGTAGGCTTTTGGTTGTATAAATGGGAATAAATAATACATATTGTGAAGAGTTGGCCATCTTTGGCTCTGCAGCTGTTGCTTATGGATTCATGGTGTTGGAACATGCACACCTTCAATGTCAAAGGTTTTCAATCCCAGCCCAGGTTATGTCTAGGTAAAAAATGGAATTGTATAGAAATAGAGGGTGCGCAAAAAACGGATGCAAATATATAAAATAACATAAAGGCACTTATCTTTCAAATGGTATGAATTATGTGATTGAACTTGGAGACAAAAGACAAATTCACATAAAACCAAATATGGTGTAGTATATTTCCCAGTGTTGGAATATATATCCTTTTATAGGAAAGAAACTCACATTTTTAAGAGCCCTTTAGGACCAGGCTCAGAGTGTTTGCATGGTAATTGGGAAATTCTGCATCAGGTACGGAGTATAACGAGCAGTATTCACACATAGAAGTAAGGGAGAAGACAGCAGACTTTAGAAAACATATATCACTTTAATATGCAACATTGTATCCACCTACGTTTAAGATCAGTAACTGCTGTTTAAGCCAAAAGAATCTTTCAATATGGAGAGTCCCCGTTTGTTTGTTTATGTTCGGCGTTAAGATCTGCCCCTCTCCACTGTGTGATGTCTACTCGTTTCATCAGAATCCGCCTTCCTCTCGACGTGTAAAAAAAAAAAAAGAAGGAAAATAGGGTATGAAGAAAGAAATTAAACATGTGTAGTCATGCCTATAAACAATGTTAAAATACATTTGCCAATCACATATTTTAATGTGTGTTGTATTGCTGTGAAGTCTGCGATACACACACACTGGACATTACTGTGAGTTGTATTACGGTGGAGCCAGGGGCTTACCTAGAAATATACAGACCCAGGGCCCCTGACCCCATCATGCAACACCTCCCAGAAATATGCAAAATCAATTCCCCCCCACTGCCATACAGATCCCCACAGTACTACACGTATTTCCCCATGTCATCCAGATTCCCCCTAACTGCCATTCATAATCTCCACCAAACAAACATTGGTATCCAAATGTGGAAGCAAACGGATGGGGGGTAAGGCAAGGCTTGACAAATTTAATTTAGTTTTTGGAGAAAGCAAACAAATCTAGGAGTTAGACAACAGCACATACACACAATAATACACACACACAATTACACAGAATCATGTACACACACAGACAGAAAGAGACAGTCACATACACAGACAGTCACACTGACATACAGACCATGACAAGTCAGCCATTTTTTTAAATTGTTTTTGTTGTTGTTTTTTTAAGGGAAAAAAAGTGTCCTCGTGCTGTCCATTGCCAGCCCCAGACCATCTTCCAATCCCCAGCTGCTGAGAGCTGGGATGTCGCTTGACACTCGGCACTCAGACTTTGAAAAGGGCAGGAGCTGGAAATGTGTGCAAACCTGCACATACTGTCCCTTGCGCTGGGCTGCACTGAAAAAGAAGAAAATTGGTCCCAGAGGTGAGGGGCGCCAAGTAGAAGATGCCAACACCTAGGCACCAGGTCTCATTTCCTGGTTGCCTACCCCTTTACCTTGCCTACATAAACTCCCTTTGAGTGCCATGAGAGTGGGAAGTGAAAATCACTGCCCATAAAATGTATTTACCTTGTTTCTGCTAAATTAATATCTACTTAACAAGTACATAATATAAAACAAAACGGGCAATAAAGTAAAGTCAATACATGGAAAATAAAAACAAAGGTGGGAGAGGAGTCCCTAGGGGCAAGACATCATTTTGGTTGACCTTATGACTGGTCATCACGGTAGCCTAGTCCGGATACCTATCAAGAGAGTCACCTCTTGGGGGGAATATAAATGGGTTTGCATACATAGTAAACAAGAACATAGCGTATGAGAGAACTTATACCAGATCGTTTTGCAGAAGAGCCACGAATTCCGGACTGTTAAGGAACTCTAGCCACATGAGCCACGTTCTGGTCTGTTTCCGGTCAGCGCCCAGTGTCGCATATAGGGGTTCTCCTGCTGCTTTGATTTCCCCTACAGATCTCAACCAATCTTTCATCATTGGGGACAGTATGGGGGAATATGCAGTTTTGTTGAGTTGAGCAGCTTAGCTGTGAGCGATCCACCTGTGAGGTGGATGTGTATTGTAATGCAGAAGATAGGCTAGGGGAGTGAAGGTTATCGATATATCAGAATGAGAATCCACTGTTTTCCTAATGAGAATCCAAAATGTCTGGATGAGAGGACAGGAGGAAGTCTCTTTTGCCAGTCTTACATCTCCAACACCCAGGGGCATTGCTAGGTTCCTATATGATCCGAAGCCCAATGAAAAAAATTTGCCTGGCTGGGACTCATGGAAAAAATAAAACATTCAGCAAATGTATTAAATCAATTATTGGCTATATAATATATAAAGATTAAGTAGGCTTTGATAAGGCTAGATTTGACAATATAGGAAAATTATAAATGTTTTGGAATATGTTGAATCAGCTCACATTCCCACTATCGGTCTCTCACTGGAAAGTGGTTGACTGTGTCAACTGGGTCTTTTTGGAAGGAGTGTTAAACACTTTTGATTTGGTATGTGGTAAATTAATGCCATCATGGCCCTGTATTCTTGCCCCTCCTTCTCCTTCCTATTTTATATATCTTAACTCTCGAACCTTTGGCGAAGATCAGGGGTAATACAAATAGAAAAGGAGTAAGGAAAACAGGAAAAAATACATTAGGTAAGCATGTACACACATAACATCATTCTTATGATCATTGAATGCAAAGGAGATTGAAATGTATAGCATACTCTCAAATTATACATTGAATATAGCCAAATATCAGACATTGCTGATTGCATTCTCAGGGAATACTCTAGAGCAGGACCATCCAACATACAGCCTATGGGCCAAATGTGGCCTGTCAGCCAGACAGGTGCAGCCTGCTTCAGACTGGCAGAGGTAGCTGCACTAACATCGGGTGCAGCCTATCAGCTGCGCAGGGGAGGAAGCTCCACCCTCTTGAGCTCTGACCCTGTCGGTGACATCCTGGTGCTCAGGAGACGTGTCAGTAGCAATTGGAGACACAATCCCCCTCCCTGCAGATAAACGAGCTGGTAAGGGTACAAACAAAATGTATCTCTATGTGGTATAAGTGTGACTCAGTGTGTGTGTGTGTGTGTGTGTGTAAGTGAGTATGTGTGTATGTCAGTGTAACTGTGTGTGTGATCATATACTTTGTGAATAATTCTGATAATTTCTACAATCTGTTAAACAATAAAAAATGTAAATGAAACATGAATGTGGCCCACACACAAATACATTTACGGTGAAGTGGACCACTGCAGAACAAACTTGGACACCCCTGCTCTAGATGCTTTGAAAAAACAATTCCAATTTAGGAAGATGGAGATCCCCTGGTTCTAGGAACCATAACATGCATAAGTTTGGTGCAGAGCAAATTTGAAAAGTTTGTTTGAGTCGTCCAGGACAGCGTCTCCTGGCTTGTGGTTTTGTGCTGCCCTAGGCAGACTAAATTCGGACACCTCCCCACCCATGTTACACACCAAGGACATGCCCCATCACCCACATTGCACACCCATTACATGCCCCATCACCCACGTTGCACACCCATTACATGCTCCATCACATGACCCATCACCCATACTGTACACACATTTCATGCCCCCATCACCCCCATTTGCATGCCTCCATCACCCACACATTAAATGCCCCATCACCTAATAATTTTATAATCATTTATAATCCCTGTGGGTCCCTGCTAAAAAATTGTGAGACCTCCCAAAGTCACGTCTGATGTCACGGAGGCGTGCCCGAATGCGGAAGTTCTAAGCATCAGCTATATTTTACCTGTCAGACTGAGGCCACTCAAAGTGGCCTCATCTGACAGGTAGGATCCCGCTGCAAGTCCCTGCAGTGGGATCCGTGCAAAGCTCATCGCGGGGAGCTGTTATGAGCTGTTTAATGCTGGATGTTCTATGCCGTCCTAGTGTCTTTTAGGACCAGTAAAATTAGGACGGCATGGAACGTCCTAGCATCACGAAAGGGGTTAAATATGCCTTAACCCCTTAGTGTCAAGATATTTTGACCTTGACTTTCCCTTAGTGACAAAGGCTGTTTTTACATTTCTGGGGTGTTTGTGTCTAGCTGTAATTTTCTTCTTTCTCACATACTGTACCCACACAAATTATATGTTGTTTTTATGGTCATAAAAAAGGGCTTTCATTAGATACCATTATGTTCATCATATCTTATAATTTACTACAAAAAAAAATCATAAAATATGATGAAAAAATAAAATACTTTTTCTAACTTTGACCTATATAAATATAATAAAATATAATTTACACAAATACAATCATTAAAAAAGACCCTGTGTAATAGTTTCTAAATGTTGTCCAGAGTTCAAAAATATGCATGTTTCCATATATTTCGGTATTTATTTGCAAGTTATGGGGCAAAACCCCAAAATAGTGTTTTTTCCTATATTGACCTTTTGACCCTAACCCAAAATGTAACGCTTACACTAAATTTAACCCCAACTCTAACCCTTATGCTAACTCTTTATATATTTTAATTTAATTGTAACCCTCAGTGCCCCACTGAGGGTTACAATTAAATTAAAATATATAAAGAGATCGTGGGTGCCCCAAAAACGAAATTTTGGTGCTGGCTATTCCCTCGACATCGACTCTATTGCCTCGACATCGAGCACCCTTTCTAGCAGTTTTCGCGAACGTTGAACGCGAAAACCGATTGATTCACTGCAGGACAGCCAGGCACGTCCATTGTCGCGAGGTGGTTAAATGTGCTATTTTGCAAGTGTAAACAAAACCCCTATGCCCATGTGAAATATTCTGTTTTGCACATACATGTAGTATATTAAATCAGTAATCCAATTCTTCAGATTTATTGACTATTTTTTTTATTTTATTGATACTTTACTGTGATTCCATTATACAACTGTATGTGAGATCAGCAATGGAATAAATATTTGAAACTACTTTTTGCAACTTAATATCTAGCACGGCACACATCTTCATTTACAATAGAATGCCTGCCATGTATGTGTTTAACACCTACATTTTTAATCTAGGGCACCGACGATCGCGGGCACCATATTGGAGAGCGGCCTGCTCCTCCAATATGGCTGCTGCCCTCTTGTGGGTGGAACGTTGGAAGTGAAACTTTTTTTTACTTCCGTCGCTCTGCTATTGTTTGACTGCCCCTAGAGGCAGTGAGCAACATTGCAATAAAAAAGGACTTAATTAGCTAAAATCTAGGGTTAGAATAATTGTTACAGTTACAATTAAATTAGGGTTAGCATAAGGGATAGGCAGGGCCGCCACCAGGGATTTCAGGGCCCCTTACTGAACACATTTTCTGGGCCACCTATCCCCCCCCCCCCCGACAATATCTCCCACTCGCCCCACCTACCCTCACAAGCATGTTATCGCGGTCTGTGGTGGTTGGGAGCAGCTGTTAAATATGCCAGTAATATTTTGCCACTCAATATGCCAGTAATATTTTGCTACTCAATAAGTCAGTATTTTCCCCTCAATATGCCAGTATTTTGACATTTAATATGCCAGGATTTTGCCCCTCAATATGCCATTCTTTTCACTTTTAATATGCCAGGATGTTTTCCCTCAATATGCCATTTAATATGCCAGTATTTTGCCACTTAATATGCCAGGATTTTGCCCCTCAATATGCCAGGATTTTACCAATCAATATGCCAGGATTTTGCCAATTAGTATGACAGTTTTTTTTTACCAATTAATAGGCCAGGATTTTGCCCCTCAATATGCCAGGGTTTTACCAATTAATATGCCAGTATTTTGCCAATTAGTATGCCAGGATTTTACCAATTAATATGCCCTATAACTTGCAAAAAACTGCAGAAAAAAAATGGAAACAAGCATATTTCTGAACTCGGGACAAAATTTAGACGGAGTCTTTTTTAATGATTGTATTTGTGTAAATTATTTTTAGCTCAAAGTTACAAAAAGTGTTTTTTTTCCCATCATATTTTATGATTTTTTGGTAGTAAATTATAAGATATGATGAACATAATGGTATCTAATGAAAGCCCTTCTTATGACGATAAAACCAACATATAAATTGTGTGGGTACTGTATGTGAGAAAGAACAAAATTACAGCTAAACACAAACACCCCAGAAATGTCATAACAGCCCTGGTCACTAAGGGAAGGACGAGGTCAAATGGTCATGCCACTAAGGGGTTAATACTGACACTTGGTGATAGTGCTGAGCATTGCAGCCAATCATCCCAATCCAGGCCATTACTGACTTGGATGTTTTATAATAATATAACCACAAGGTGAACCTAAAGGGGAAAAAGGTCTCAGTATCTTGGATTTGCAGAGTTAACACTGTAAAATGCTCTCTCTTACCAAGATATGTTTATAATAATATAAAACCCTTTTTTTTTTCTTATTGGGACTATAACGCCCATGACGATCACGCTGTACCATAAAAACCGCAGTTAACAGTGGCTGGATAGTAGACGCGATGACCAAATCTTGCTGTTAAAACTCGCGCACAGAATACGCAAGACTGGATGTCGGTATGCCCGCGCACGTCTAAGCGTCAAGTGTCACAGTCATACCTTTAGCGCGCATGCAAGTAGATACTGACTATTTCGTGCGCATGCGTTTCTCTATGCTTGAGGTGCCACCCCCGGAACTTCCTCATACCGCCCATCGACTTCCGCTCCCGCAGTGCTCTGCGTTAAATCATGGACCATAATGGTAAGACATAGGCACTTTGGTGCAGATATTATATCCTGACGATTGTTACCACTTTACTTCGGTCTGCAGTAGCCCTTACAAGGCAGTGTGCAGGATGAGCAGTCTGGCTTGGCTGTTACTGTTCATACCTCCATACTGTGTTGCATCCACCGGCTCAGGCCTTACTTCGCGTTCGCTTCCTGTTGTTTATCAGGTCCTTGATTAAAGGTTATAAATGTATCGGCAAAGATTTTGATATGTCTATCACTGGCTCACATTAGTTGGCCAGTAGCTTGCTAATGAAAATACATACAGATACATTATATACCCGTTGATGTGCATAAAGGTCTAAGCTATAATCAGTCTATTTCCATTAATTAGTGGGTCACGTAATGTTGATATATTTACATGATATATTATTTTGTGGGTAAAATCTTCAAGAATATTCGTCTGGTTAGCGGCAGTTTCCTTCTCATGCAGCATACATAACAAATATTCACTATTCGGTTTATTTTCTTACCTAATGCTATTTGTGTAACTAGTTTGTAGTGATATTTAGCTATTATAACATGTAACACACTGTAATTAATTGATCCAATCATTATTTTGCAGGTTCTGTTAGTTGCATGTAATGTTTGCTCTCTAAGAGGCATTTGTTTTACATAAGTAATATTGGTTAAATATGAAAATAGTAATATGCCTTTTACATTTCTCTGATTTTTTTTTTTACCACTGCACTTTCCAGGTTTAAGGGTAATGCTTTCCTTTGGTTGTTTGTATTGCCATGTTTTAAGTAGCCTCTTACTAAATTACTTCCACACTGGCATTTGAGAAGCATCTTTATGGTGCATTTGATGTTTACTATTAAATATTCTGTTCACTTACATCCGATACAGACAGCGATTTGCAAGGGACAAACAGTATGGGTTCCCTGAGTGGACTGGATGTTCGGAGACGAATACCAATTAAACTGATTTCAAAACATCCGAATAAAAGTAAACTGTCACCTCGTCCTCAAAGGAACATGAACCGGATGCCCACAAAGCCACAGCAAGGTGAAGAAGGTAGAATTTAATTTATAATAATCTTTGTTAATTAAACAGATGTTTGCTGATGGTTTGACTTTGAGCAGCATCCTGTTTGCATAATTCTGTTAAGTGAATTAGTAGTATATGTATACAAACTATTGTGAGGAATACTTCTACTAGGGCAGGAGTTTAAAAACTTATCATACAGACTTTTTAACTTGCTGATCTGGCTGGCTCGGGTGGGGGTGTGTCTTTTAAACAATGGCCAGTTAGCTATCGTTTTGTTTTCACAACCTACACTTTCTTAAAATATATTCATGCTAACTTATTTTGGTTTTAAATGATAGTTGTAAAGGATAGAATGAGCTGGCAATACTACTACTTAACTAATACTAAAAAATATTTCTCCTACTCCTCCCTGTTCTTCTTTTTTCCCTTTCTTTTTTCCCTTTCTTTCAAGAAGGCTTTGATTATAATGAGGAAGAAAGGTATGATAAAGGAGGTGACATTTTTGGCAACCAACGAAGATTTCCTGCTCATACATTTTGGGATTATAAGGTATGATTTTAAGAATTTAAAGCTATTTCCTCCAACTAAAAATATGTTTATTATTGCTTACACATGCAGATAGGTTCTTAACAGACTTTATTCCAAAATATTTTTGAACACTTTTCTAGCTACATTTTTATCTTACTGTGTTTGGGCGGTTTGTTTCTTGGAGTCCACTAATAGTATTGTGTAAAAAAAAAAAAAAAACCTTGTTACATTTTGCATGCTGTGCCATTATCAGACCTTTTTGTGAAAGCATGATCTTGCATGATGCACAGTGGTGGGGCGGTCAGGATTACTGGAACTTTTATCCAGCGGGAGAGAAGGTGGATGAAATAAAGTATAACATTTGAGTGAGCACTTTAGATGGACAGATAACATAAAATAATGGTATAAATAAAGTAGTAACATTTTTATAATGACATTTCACAAATTGCAACCATTGGGGAAATAAAAGTTATTGAATAGCAATTTAAAAATGTACACATTTTGCCGGAAGTGGCATCTTCCGGCAAAACAACAGAAAATTCAACAATAGGACATTTACCTGTATGTTCCCCTTCCAACTTGTTTTATATATGTATGTATGAATTTCTTTTTAATCTACTGTTAAATGTGTAACTCTGTGTAACTCCGTTCTGGACTGGGTCCCCAGGACATACTTGAAAACGAGAGAAATCTCAATGTATTCTTCCTGGTAAAACACTTTCTAAATAAAGAAAATAAAATAAATTTAAGCCACTGTCCTATATGTAAAATAAACTAATGGTAAGAAAAAAAGCATAGAGAAAATGTAAAAGACTCAAAGGTCCTATAAAGCATTCAGTAATCATATAGAATCAAACATTAACTGAAAAATAAGTAATAATATTATTTATTGTTGATTGCTAGAATGAATGTAGTTAGGCCTTATATCCTCCCAAGGTGGCTGTACTGTTCAAGTATGATTCCTATCGCATGAAGTAAACTGTTCCAAAAGGTGGCTGGAAATTGGTGTTTGGAAAAATAAAAAAACAGGATTTAGAGAAATATACTGGTTGGAGATAAAGAGAGAGGACTGGTCTTTCCCCGACTAGGTAATAACACGCAGGCTTGTTGACTCATATAATTAAAATCTAGCACCCCTCCTATTAATGTGATTTACTGGTTCTGGATTGAGCAAGAGTTAACAGGGGTCGTGAATCTGGAAAGTTTTCTGTGGATGGATTCTCCAATTAGGCAGCAAGTTACAGTGCAGCGTACAAAACTCTAACTTATAAAAATCAGTTAAAGGACAACTGTATCAAAAAAACATAACGTATGTTTAATTGGAAGATATCTAGTGTAGACAATTCATAAAGAAATCATTTAAAGAAAAAAATACAAATTATGTGCCTCATTGAGCCTTCTTTACTCCATATAGTTCTCTTAGGGGGCAGACATGTCATTCAGAATCTTGGGTCAGATGTCTGCCTCCTCGTACAGCAATATGGAGTAAAGATAAATAAATCAATAAAGTACTTTATTTGTTTTTGTTTTTTCATTAAAGTGTAATTTCTACACTTGATGCCATCTTTCAATTAAGCAGAACTTCAGTTTTTGCTACAGTTGTCCTTTAAAGAACAACATTATTAAGGCAGTCCCAGGATCTTTAGTTGAGCACCTAGTGTGGGATTTAAATCTATAGATCATGTTATAGATGTTTATGGGGCTCTATCAATCAGATGCATAAAGAATTTATTATCCCACTAGGAATGCTTGTGGGTTCCTGGCAATATTTCTAGTAATATCCTTGTTCTCTACCTGCCCCATGATCACTGTGGAGCAGAGAGAGACTATAACTGTCAAAGCAGGCACTTGCTTTGACTGCTGTATACACCCGGTTACTGTGACTGACGGTCATCGTGACTGGATGTTCTGGGGGGCCTCAGCAGACATGGCTGAAGTGCCTCTGTACTGAGACACTGAGCAATATCAGTCTAACTGTGATCGTTGTATTCTAGCATGCATACTGCGATTTGCGGGTTGGAAGGGAATAACCCTACTGCTTGCCTGCAGCAGGGCTGAGGGTAAAAAAAAACAAAAACAATACTACTAGCCCGGAGCCCAGAAGTGCATGTCCCAGGCATGTGACTATAGGAATTGCGTATACCTGTTCCCTAAGGCATGGGATAATTGGGAGAAGGACCTATAGAAGGGATAAGTAGGGGCAGGTCTGGAATCATAGCTGGAATTTTACATAGAAGGCCTCACACTGTCTAGATGTACATGAGCTTCAGTATAAAATTTGGTTCAAATGGTGCTTTTGATGCTGTGGGTAGAACTTTTGTAGCCCCAAGCACATCTGGTCGGATTGTAAAGGGATTAAAACTACCTGGGAGGAAATGTTTGCTGTAATGTCGGTTCTGACCATTTGTGTATCAGGGATTAGAGACTTTCCCAATACCAACGAGGAAATTAATTGTAAAAATGTTTTTTTTTTTTTTACATGAAACTATGCGTAAATGGAAATCTCAGAGCGATGTAACGTGGGAAGTTTTGGCCCAGCTGAATATGACTGGCTATTATAACATATGGTTGTAGATTATAAAAATAATAAGAGGTTAAGAGGATGAATATTCATTTTAGTGTCTCAGACAGAATTCTGTATCAGGAAAATCGTTAACACTAAGTTACTAATAAGCGGAATAATGTAAGTAAAATAAATGGAAGATTGCTAGATAATATGAATACTATCCATCACTCTGTTTAGCAAGTACCCCATAAGTATTCATACTTTACTAATGGCTGCAAATTTGTGAAATGTCTTACAATTTTACTATTTTAAAATATACCATTATTTTATGTTATCTGTCCATCTAAAACACTCTCTAAATCTATACTTTATGTAGTCTAATGGCCTGTACCCACACGTCCTATGGAGATTAAAGTTTGTAGCTGCTTATAGCTTTTCTATTGTATTCTTTCCTCTTTTTTTTTATTCTTTCCCTCTGTGGCATAGTCTTATATTGAATTTCCCGAGAAGGTAGATGGTGGCTGCCTTTGCCGCAGCTGTAGGTCCCGCCAAATGGCTATTACAAAACAAAAGTTTGTGGAAGGCTAAAAAAGAATGCAAACTAATTTACACCATAAGTATTTATTTAAATAAAAGTCAAGTATCGGTGTCTTTTTGTGTTTTTAGCAGTAGTGTTTTATATTGGCATGCATGCATTCATTCCATTTATAGATTTACTACACTAACATACTAAATCTGTACTTTTTTTGCAGCTCAATCTCATTGGAGAAAGGGATGAAACTCCTGTTCATTTCTGTGACAAATGTGGTTTACCTATAAAAATCTATGGTCGTATGGTAAGTAGAATACATTGTTGTTTTAAACAGTTCTATTTTAAGTCTTAAATTATCACAATTAATAAAAAAAAATATCATTTGTTATACAAATACTTACAGTTGTCTCAAGTAGGCTTAAACAGTGCTGTGTATACTTTTGCTTTCTTACATTTATGTGCATGCATTAGACTCTAAATACAAGTCTGTACTTTACTCTCCACACACTCCACCTATAATTAAATGTGTACCAAAGTGTACTGACCCTTTTAATGAACGTCTTCAGTATAATGTTCACAAATGGCCTTTGGGGGTTTCTCTGTTTATATTTTCTTTTTCAGATCCCTTGTAAGCATGTTTTCTGCTATGATTGTGCTTTGCTGCATGAGAAAAAAGCAGATAAACTGTGCCCAGGGTAAGTTTCAAACAAGACATTCATCTGATAAATAGAACACATTTTTATTTAGCTGCAGTTTTAAGTGTTTTATATCCAGTAGAAGGCCACTATGCTAGCTGTATACATCTGGCAGTTTAATATAACAATATCTTTCTTGCCATTGCCTTGTAAAGAACTTCTGATATTTGTTTACACTTAACTTATTGCTTACTATTTTTTTTTTTTATAGATAAAGGTATTATAGCTTAAACTGGGATGGGTACTAATTCCATTATCATATAGACTTTTTAATTAATCCCCAAAATGATTTATTTTTTGTTAATGAAGCTGTTTACAAGAGGGTTTTCTTCAAAAATTTGAATTTGGTTTTCTTTTTTTTTGCTTTTTTTATTTTGTGGTGTAATGTCTCTCTTTCCCCTTCCAAAAGAACACTTGTTGAAGAAAGTACTGACACCTATAAGCGTATGAGGTAGGTTCTAAAAGAATAGTATTTTCTTAAGGTCAAGGGGATGTTGAGGAAAGCACTTTTTTTTCCAGAATTATACAAAACGTGTGACTTTTCAGAGCTCTTAAGCTCTGAATAGATTCTTTGTTACATTAAGTTGTATAATTTATGAAATTTAGCAGCACCTCCGTATATTGTTACGAATGGGGTGGGGGGTGGCATGCAATTTAAAGAACTGTTTTAATCACAAGACATCTGTTATCTATAACATAGGCATGAAAACAAAGTAGCACCTGATGTTTTGCATGCCCATCAAGGTTTTTTAATTCATGTTGGCTATTAAATATCACAGTGTGTCTTTCTGCAAGACAATGTAACAAACCCAGTTGTTAGGTGATCTTGTATCCTATTGTAGTATAATCCAGCAAGTTCAACTTGTTTAAATCATTGAGAAATATGCATGTGTGATACATTTGGTAAAGGTTCATCACAGACCAAATGCTCTGATGAGCGCAAGTAACTGTTCTACCATTGATGTACTTTGAAGAAAAGGTGCATAATGCATATATTCTAACAGACATTCAAGTTGCCTGTGTGATCAATGCAAATGTGAAAAACTTGTAGTGATGCAGGCTGAGTATCCCTTATCTGAAATGCATGGGACCACCAGCGTTTCGATAACTGATATGGTTAACAGCTCTTTTCGGCGGCACCAGACCGATAAATGATGTACATTACCTAAATTCAAGATGAGCAACTTGTTGGCATTGTATTAAGGTAATGTAGATTATTTACAGCAGTGGAGCTGGTGAAATTACCTGCTTCAGGGTGCTGACCAAATAACCAGTTGATGGGTGGTAGTCCCCTCCCATTGCAGAGCTCTGGGAACAATTTTTCCCATGAGTGCTGGCTCCAAATGTTCAGTGCCCGGGAGGGTGAAGCAAAGGAGCTTCACAACCAGGGCGACTGACTTCTATCCAAAATGTTTTTTTCAGATTTTGGATCTTTGGATAAGGAATACTAAACCTGTACTGTTACAACAGGTTTCATCAATAAGAACACTGACAATACCATTTTGTGGAGAATTGTTGTTTTAGTTTCAAACTAAGGTGTTACTTTAAGGACAGCTGTCAACAAACTGCTTAAATGAAAGACTGTATAAAGTGTAGGCATTTTAAATAAAATGCTTTAATGAAAGAATAGAAATATAGTGTCCTCTTTGTTTGTACTGCTCTATTTGGAGCTGACATTTTGGGTCAGATGAAGGAATACCTGAGCCATTTGACGCAAGACTCGAAACATCTTCCTGCTACACAAGCCAAGAGGGCTTAATACAATACTTCATTTGTATTGTTATTTTATTAATGAACTTTCTATTCTAAATGCTTCTAATTGATATTATTTTAATTAAACATAACTTAATTTGCTGGCAGCTCTCCTACAATTTTTTGAGGTTCTTTTATTCTGAGAAACTCTTTAAACTGAGAAATAGATGTGGACAGAAATCTGAAATATACTGTAAACAATTAGTGTAATCAAAAAGTGTCTATAGATATAACTTATTGCTTTACAACCTCCATTACTAAAAAGCGCACATAATAAATTTGTAAGCTGCTCTGTATATTTTTGGATTGTGTGTGACAAATTACCTCAAGTGCTGTTCTTTGAGAGTCATATACTGGTGGGCAAACAAAGTTACAGATTTTAAGAGCCCTGGCTCCTGAGATTTGTCAAGCTCTGGCAGTAATGGTAATGTTAGACACTGAATTATGTAAATGAGGGTGCACATATGTATTGACTGTGTTGAGTAATGTATATAGCAAATTCAACCATGTTGCATTTATTGCTACGTAATATTAATTGGAGATTGAGTGAATGTCTAGTCTTGAAGTGATGTTGATTAAATTAGTAATTGAGCTCTTATTGTTTCAGTTGTAATGATCCTGTTCAACGGATTGAGCAGTGTACACGTGGATCTCTCTTCATGTGCAGCATTGTACAAGGATGTAAAAGAACATATTTGTCTCAAAGAGACTTACAGGCCCATATTAACCATCGCCACATGAGAGCTGGAAAGCCAACTGCCCGTCCACAACCAGAGCCTATCCACCCACCTATGGCACCACCACCCGCAGAAATTACAGATCGTTTTATAATGCCCCCAGACAAACACCATCTAAGTCATATGCCCCCAAAACAGCATATCCTAATGCCTCCACCTCCAATTCAGCATGTACCTCATGAACATTTTAATCAACAACATGAAGACATGCGTGGGTCCCCAGCAGATATTTCCATGGCTCCACCCCCACCCCGTTCTGTTAATCAGGATGCTTTCCGGATTTCCACTAGAAAACACAGTAACTTGATAACTGTACCTATTCAAGATGATTCCAGCTCTGGTGCAAGAGAAGGTCCACAAGCACCTGGTCCTGCTCTACATCATCCTGAGTACCCAGGTCAACCAGTGGTAACTCATCCTCACCATATTATGCCTCCCCAGCAACATTATGCACCTCCACCACCACCACCTCCTCCAATCACTCATCCAATGCAGCATCCTCCTCAAGCAGCTGGCACGCCTCATATGGTGTACAGCCAAGGTCCTCCACCACCAATGACATCTGCTCCACCCCCAATTACACCCCCTCCTGGGCACATAATTGCTCAAATGCCACCTTATATGAATCATCCTCCTCCAGGACCCCCACCACCACAACATGGTGGCCCACCGGTAAATGCTCCCCCTCCACATCATTATAATCCTAACTCTTTGCCACAGTTCAATGAAGATCAAGGAACCCTCAGCCCACCATTTACACAGCCTGGAGGAATGAGCCCAAGCATATGGCCTGCTCCAAGAGGACCACCACCACCTCCACGAATGCAAGGGCCCCCTTCTCAAGCACCTATTCCTGGTCCACATCATCCTGATCAAGCTAGATACAGACCTTACTATCAATGATCTGTTCAATTTGAACTGCAGAATTTTATGTTGATGCACCAACTTTAATTTTACAGTAAAATGTTTAGAACATCTTATGTCACTAAAGGCACTGAATGGGTTATATCGTCATGAATAGCATTTTGCCTATGAATTAATATTGTTTAACCTTCTAAAATTTAATTATACCATTTGTGCATATGTGCGCTAAGATTGTTTTATGTGCTTTTGACAAACCTTGTATTTTTGAAATCTGTTGCAGAATTGAATGTTTTTGTAGCAGTTACCATTCTCTGTTGTCCCACTTTTTCCTATGTTATTTTTGTAACAATTATATCTCCATGGTGATACTTTTATGGAACTGTTTAAAATGTATATTATTAAAAATGTACAGATTTCTTTTCCTTCTCTCCCCTGTAATGTAATAATTGTTGCATTGTGTTCTGGTAATTTTTTTTTTTTTTTTTTTACCAGTAATTCAATAAATACCAAGTACACAATAGTTTTTCCTTTTTCATGTAAATTTACTGAATTATTACTAAGGTTGTGATTTTGGATTCTCAAATTCTATTTTATTTAGACTTTGTCAAATGGCAATAAGATCTGAACATAGATCTTAGTCTAAAAGGGACAATGTTTAGTATTTAGTTGATGTTTATGTAAAAAGCAGTTTTATGTTTCATATATAGTCCTTTTTAATAATTGTTGAAAGAGAGTCCTTACAAATGTAACCCTAAAAAATATGGAAATTGCTAAAAAAAAGTACCCCTCGTTTTGGTGCAGTATTCGCAATGTGGCTTAAGTACCGTATTTATCGGCGTATAACACGCACTTTTTCTCCCTGAAAATAGGGAGAAAATGGTGTGTGCGTGTTATACGCTGAAAAAAAAGAAATCTACAACTTACCTCGTTGCTGCTCTGTCCCCCGGTGCTCTGAAGCTGCGTGGCTGTGAGGGAAGCGTTGTGAGCTTCCCTCCAGCCGCGCGGTCAATAAAGTCCGTTTTTTTTTTTAAACAAACTTTATTGACCGCGCGGCTGAAGGGGAGCTCACAATGCTTCCCTCACAGCCACGCAGCTTCAGAGCACCGGGGGACAGAGCAGGAACGAGGTAAGTACTGGGGTCTGGGGAAGGGGGGGGAGGAGGGTGGCATAACGAGCATAATTAGGGGCAATATCCTGGCATATTGGGGGCAATATCCTGCATAGTAAATGGCATATTGGGGCAATATCTGGCATATTAAAATGGCATATTGGGGGCAATATCCTGCATATTAAATGGCATATTGGGGCAATATCCTGCATATTAAATGGCATATTGGGGGCAATACCCTGCATATTAAATGGCATATTGGGGGCAATATCCTGCATATTGGGGGCAATATCTGGCATATTAAAATGGCATATTAGGGGCAATATCCTGCATATTGGGGGCAATATCCTGGCATATTAAAATGGCATATTGGGCTTCAAAATTCTTAATTTAAGTTCTTACGTTTTTTCCCCTGAAATTTCCTTCTTAAAATGAGGTGCGTGTTATACGCCGATAAATACGGTATCTTATAATTGCACCCTTTCACCAGTTCCTAGCCAAATATGTTTCTGGATGAGAGCAGGGGTGCAAGGATTTTCGTCTACACAGGTGAAGGTGCATTTTGGTGCACCCCTACTCTGACCTCCCACGCCTCCCACACCACCAACCCTCCATATATTTTATATATATCAAAGTATAATGTATACACTAAAAAAAAAAAATATTCAACTCGCACGCTCTAAATTTGTCACACATTGACACCCTAACACACATTGAAACCCTTAAACACAGACACCTTTGCAGTCACATACAGAGACACACTTATCACTTACACACACACACCCTTACACAGACAGTGACACACATACACACACTTACACAGAAAGTGGCACACACACACCATTACCACTTGCACATAACCTGAGACACACTATTTTGCCCCTCAGTATGCCAGTATTTTCCCCCTCAATATGCCAGGATTTTGCCCCTCCAATATGCCAGGATTTTGCCACTAAATATGCCAGGATTTTGCCACCCTCCTCCCTCCTTGCCAGTACTTACCTCCTTGCTGCTCTTCAGATCCGCGCGGCTGTGAGGGAAGCGTTGTGCGCTCCCCTCCAGTGGCGCAACTTCAACAAAGTTTGTTAAAAAAAAAATTGTTCTTTTTTTTTTGGGGGGACAAAGTTTATTGAAGCCGCGCGACTGGAGGGGAGCGGACAACGCTTCCCTCACAGCTGTGCCGATCTGCAGAGCAGCAAGGAGGTAAGTAAACCCTCTTACTGCGGGCCGGGGGGCGCGGGGCCACCTGTGCTGCCTTATGGTAGCGCCGGCCCTGGATGAGAGATATTTTATGTTATGTATGGGTGTAAATAAAATGTGTGTTGTGCCTGGATAAAAAAAAAGAAGAAAACTACTTTTCGAATGGATTAGGGAGTTCATTTGGCATCCATATTGAATCCAGAAGAATGTTTCACTGTACACTGTCCGCTACACTAGTTTGAGGGTCTATTTTCCTGTGGCAGCTTCCGTTTATATTCTTTTTTTTTTTCTCTCTGTTTATAAGGAAAGTTACATTTTGTTGTTTAGACATAAAGCACATATTTTATTTTCTCAAAGTGTGATCTTTTATATAAGCCAAACTTAAGCAAATAATGAATTACATCTGCTGAGTTTATTGTACAGCAGGTTACCACAGCTTTTTGTTACTGAACCATTAGTCCATTTCTACTTGGGAGGTTTTGCACTGGTAATCCTTATCATGCATATCGCACAGCTGATGAAAATTACAAATTCTATGTTAGAATCTGCTTTGAGTTAATGTCTTGAGGTTGCATAACAATTTTCTTTTAATATATTGCAAAAATATTCTGCTGTGCAAGTGATTATTGACATATTTTATTTATATTATACAGAATTAATTATTTACTTCAGGGTGAGCCTTATCTTCTGTGTAACATGCTACTAATCTGGGAAAAAGGACAAAGGGATAATTGAAAATGACTATATTCTGCAATGTTTGCTGACAAAATCCCAATACTGCCTGGCACAGAGGAGACCGATCACGGATCTATTTTTTAACCTTCTTATGCAACTTTTTCTTCTTCTCTGTGTTCCCACAATAGTATGTCAAGCATATACGGTATATCCTGATTAACAAAATCTATTAACCTGATAATCTGTTTTCTTCAGATGCCTCAATATTTAAGTAGTTTCCTACACTTAAAGGGACTTAACCATCTAAACATTGTATATAATGTGAAAAGTAGAGAATTAACAAAATGTCTATACATTTTGTTGGCAGAACTGAAAGCAGATAAATTAAGAGAAAAATGTGTGTTAAATGTGTCTGTTGTGTTTGCTGTTTATGAATCACCTGTAGTAGTTCATTTGTATCAAGCCACAGGTTATGTCACGAACAGGAGACACCACAGACATTTTCTCTTAGTTTGTTAAAGGTGTAAATAACACTTAAAAAAGTTATTCTTATTTGAGAAAGTTTATAAGCAACTTACATGTATGATATGAAAAACACTGTTCCTGCAATAGCTTTTTTTTTTTTTTTATTAATTATCCTCTGTTCAGCTATAAGGGGCTTTGTAGCCAGTCCCCCTCCCAAAATAATATACCTGTTAAAAACATGTATTTGCTTTGCTTGATCTAGAGAAATGTGTAGTTTAAAGTCAAGATGATTCCAGTAATATACATGTATATTTTATGTGTGCATATGTGAATCAGTGTGTGTAAAAGTCACCTACCAGGGGCAGAACCAGAACCAGAGTCTGATCTTGGGAGGGGCACAGCCCATGTCTGTCTGTCTCTCTACTCTCCCTTCCCAGGTCTACTCTGTCTCTCCTCTCAATTCCCATGTCTGCTTGCTGTCTGTCTCCTCTCCCTCCCCGTGTCTGCTTGCGGTCTGTCTCATCTCCCTCCCCGTGTCTGCTTGCGGTCTGTCTCCTCTTCCTTCCCGTGTCTGTTTGCCGTCTGTCTCCTCTTCCTTCCAGTGTCTGCTTGCGATCTGTCTCCTCTCCCTTCCCGTGTCTGCTTGCGTTCTGTCTCCTCTCCCTTCCCGTGTCTGCTTGTGGTCTGTCTCCTCTCCCTTCCCGTGTCTGCTTGCGGTCTGTCTTCTCTCCCTTCCCGTGTCTGCTTGCGGTCTGTCTCCTCTCCCTTCCCGTGTCTGCTTGCTGTCTCTCCTCCCCTCATATTAATTGCCCCTTCCCTGGATCTGCCACTTACATCTACACACTATGGGTTTCTTACATAGTTCTGGCTGCTATAGCTTATAATAAGCTCCTTGTGAAAGAGGGGTTTCTAAACTATTAACCAATCAGGGGAGTTGAGGAATCCCTTCTGATTGGCTGTGATTTCCTTCATTCAGCACTCTGCATTGTCCTGGAATGAGTTTTCCTGGGACATTGTCTCAACCTAACGTATGTTTGCCCATTTTATTTAGGGAGCCTTATAATGATAACACGTTGCCATGCAGAATGTATAGTTAATATGGGCTCTAAGGGAAATCAGTTATTTCATCATGGTAGATCCTAACTGGTTCCTCCTGAACACACATTTTGCGGGGGAGCGGGTAAAGTGTATGAGTTCAGCAAAACTCTGGCTGACCTGGCAGTTCTTGCTGTACACCTGAAAAATCTGAATATCTGCCTTGTAAGGGTCATGTGCGATATATATATATATATATATATATATATTCACACACTGCAAAAAAACATTGTTCGTGAGTCTTTGCTTTTTTGCAAGATTGAATCAGTTTAATATGCTACTCCAACTGTGTGAGAGTATCAGTAGACTGAGAATATAGATATAAAAATTTTAATATATATATATAACATTTATATGTTTATTTAACTTTAAATTGCATAATAGAAATAGGTAGGACATTTTCAAGGTGGCGTGGTCTTTTTAGGAATTGTGTCTGTATTTATAAGGATACTAAACTGTCATTTTTTTTCCCGGGTTTTTTTTAAGAGAAGCAAGGGTGCCCCTTTCCTGAGTAAACCCATCTTTGCAGGTACATGCTCTGCCTCAGGTATGCCCAATCAATCAAAGTGGGGGCATGCCTAAGCAACTGATCAGGGTCTAAAACATCCAAGTGGTCTCCCTGCTTCAACACTAATATTAAAAATCTCTAGTTTACTCACCCATCTGTTTATAAACTTAAAAGGAGTGTGATGTTTCTATGTGATGGGTGCCTATATACCTAATTAGTTGACTCACTACTGAGGGGTGGCTTAATGGAAGCTATCCCAAAAGGTCTATTAAAATTGGCACTAATGAAAGATAAAGAAAACAAGAAATTCAGTAAATATGCAAAAGTATGAATTTATGGAGACTGTATCCCATCAACCAAACACCTCTACATCAAAAAACATAATAATACAAAATAGATAATGTAGTAATAAAAAAAATATTAAGTGATACTGAGTCCTGCAGGACAAGGTGGTCACCCTGAATAGGAGTAGTCAAAAAACCACATCACTTCAGGGTTCCCGAATTTAATTCAATGCTGTGTGCATCTAAAATACATTGCGAAAACCCTGTAAAGTAAGCAAAGCCATAATGGCTAATCAAACATATGATGTTAATCAGGGCTGGACTCTCAGACATAGGCTCTGTAGCAAGCAAGAACATATAAAGCTGCAGCATAAATAGAACAAGTAAGAAGTGAAAATCTTTAAGTATCCAAATCAACAAAAAGAGGAGTCCATGCAAACAATATACAAGGCTGTGTTAAATTATATAGCTACTGTGAGTCAGGCAATCGTCCTTTTGAATTACCGCGAGCTGTAAAGTGGCAGTGCTGGTTATAGCTGTGTGTAAAGCGGAGACACACATGGAGCAATGAAACAGCTCACGGCATTTAGTGAAGATTCAGAAGGAGACCAGGGCCGGACTGGGAACAAAAACCAGCCCTGGTTTAAAACAACCCCATAGCATAATTGTTTTGTTCATAAAAGGGGAAACCATGCATTTTAAAAGCACATGTGAACAGTGTATTATTTATAGATAAGACTGATATATAAGCCTGCCTAGGGCAATATATATACCTCCAGTATGTACACAAATTTATATGAATTGCCCTGTGCAGAGGTATATATCAGGGCAGTGTGTGAGACATATCCTTGTGTACATATTTCTGTAGCTTTTCTCTGTCTCACTTCTGAAGCGTCTATCTCTCATTTCCGTAGTGTCTCTTTCATTTCTGTAGCGCCTCCCTCTCTCTCATTTCCGTAGTGTCTCTTTCATTTCTGCAGCGCCTCCCTCTCTCTCATTTCTGTAGCGTCTCTCTCTCTCTCATTTCTGCAGCGCCTCCCTCTCTCTCATTTCTGTAGCGCCTCCCTCTCTCTCATTTCTGTAGCGCCTCCCTCTCTCTCATTTCCGTAGTGTCTCTTTCATTTCTGCAGCGCCTCCCTCTCTCTCATTTCTGTAGCGCCTCCCTCTCTCTCATTTCTGTAGCGCCTCCCTCTCTCTCATTTCTGCAGCGCCTCCCTCTCTCTCATTTCTGTAGCGCCTCCCTCTCTCTCATTTCTGTAGCGTCTCCCTCTCATTTCTGTAGCATTGTTCTCCTTTCTGTAGTCTCTCTCATTTCTGTAGCATCTCTCTCTATCCTTTCTGTAGTGTATCTCTCCCCCCTGCCCCCTGTAGTGTCTCTCCTTTCCCTGTAGTGTCTCTCTCTCACCCTCTCCTTCCCATGTAGTGTCTCTCTCTTACCCTCCCCCTTCCCATGTAGTGTCTCTCTCTCACCCTTCCCCTGTAGTGTCGCTGTCACCCTCTTCCCTTCCCCTGTAGTGTCTTTCCTCCCCCCCCCTTCTCCCTGTAGTGTCACTCTCCCCCCTACCCTGTGTAGTGTCTCTCACTCACCCTGCTGCCTCTTCCTCCGCGCCCCAGGGCTTGAGTCCTGCAGGAACACGTGGGAACGGCGTTCCTGCACTTTTTTCATGTCAGGAACGCTGTTCCTTTTGCTCCTGCAGGACCAGGGCAGCTGCCTCTTGAGCCCAGCCGGTGCTCCTCCTGAGCCGATCCTTCACTATGCGAGCGAACGGCATCACATAGTGAAGGAGTCAGGACTCAGGAGTAGGGTTCCCCAATACTTACCTCCTTGCTGCCGTCTCCCGGTGCAGGTCCGTGGATGTGAGGGAAGCGTTGTGCGCTCCCCTCCAGCCGCGCAGTGTGTTTTAAAAAAAAGATTTAAACTTTATTGATCCGCGCACAACGCTTCCCTCACAGCCACGGACCTGCACAGGGAGATGGCAGCAAGGAGGTAAGTACTGGCTGGGGAAGGGTGGAGGAGGGTGGCATAACGAGCATACTGAGGGGCAATATCCTGGCATATTGAGGGACAATAAACTGGCATATTAAATGGCAATATCATGGCATATTAGGGGCAATAAACTGGCATATTAAATGGCAATATCCTGGCATATTGAGGGGCAATAAACTGGCATATTAAATGGCAATATCCTGGCATATTAGGGGCAATATCCTGGCATATTAAATGCCAATATCCTGGCATATTATGGGCAATATCCTGGCATATTAAATGGCAATATCCTGGCATATTAAGTGGCAATATCCTGGTATATTGAGGGGCAATATCCTGGCATATTGAGGGGCAATAAACTGGCATATTGTGATAGACAGCTTGTCTGTGTGTGTGAGACAGTGTGTGCGAGAAAGCTTATTTGCGAGTGTGAGAGAGCTCGTGTGTGTGTATGATATACAAATATACATATATATATTTTTTATATATATATATATACACACACACGCTTCTCACTGGCATGATATACAAATAATATATATAATTTCAGTGATAATCCACCTCCTTTGTGGCTCAACCCCTCATGACCCCTCCCTCTTGTAGCTCCGCCCACACATGGCTGGTATTTGTGAGGAAAAGGTGGCAACCCTACTCAGGAGCAGAGGACTTACTTCCGGGTTGCTCCTCCTCCGACCTCCCCTGCCCTTTGCGTACGCGGCTACGCGGGAGTGTTGTGACATATTCATTTGTTTATAGCATAGCTAATTTAATTTTTTTCAACTGTTCTATAAATATTTGTTTATTGCATATGAATTTTGCAGTTGTTTGTGTAAACTGGCACTACAATAAATGTGGCACTGAATTTTCTGTGAAATATATATATTTTTTTGGGGGGTGGGGGTGGTATTAGTGGATCTTGGGTGAGTTCCCACACTTTTTTTCCCAGGACTTGACCCCTGCTGCTCCCCTTCCAGCGCCGGAACTGCTCCTGCAACATCCGGCGGCAGCAGGCCACTTTAAGCAATTCGGCGTCTGTTGCTGCTTTAAAAAATAAGCCTGCTGCTGCCGGATGTTGCAGCAGCTGAACTACTTAAAGAGGCCAAATCCCTGAAGGAGACCAATGCCTAAGTGTCCCCGTTCATCTTCTGCAACGCTCCTGTCACGGGGGGATGAACAAACTTGGTTGTTCCTCCAGTAGTAAATCGCTTCTCACTGTATTAACCATCCATCAAAACTCTGCCTGAAAGCCTCAGCTTTGTCGGGACGCGACTCCTCCCACAGGACTCAGATCAGTCAAATAAGAACCGGGACACGTTCAGCATTGGTCTCCTTTTGAATCTTCACTATATGCAGAGTTTTTTAGCTGCTGATGCACAGCATTTAATTAAATTCAGGAACCCTAAAGTGATGTGTTTTTTGACTACTCCTCTTCAGGGTATATGACCACCTTGTCCTGCAGGACTCAGTATCAGTTCATTTGTTTTTATTACCATATAATCTATTTTGTATTATTATGTTTTTTGATGTATAGGTGTTTGGTTGATGGGATACGCAGTCTCCATAAATTACTACTTTTGCATATTTACTGAATTTCTTGTTTTCTTTATGTTTCATGAGTTCATGAGTTTTGGGATAGCTTCCTTTTAGCCACCCCTCTGCTAGTGTAGCTAAAGCGACCCTCTTTTTTCATGGGATCAACAGAATGAACATTGTTAGGGTAAAGGTTCTCTCTGTTGATGCCATGAGAAAACAAGGATCTTTCTATGCATTAGCAGAGAGTGACAGTTGATGACTAGACCAAGCTGCCTGCTTCTTAGGGAGGTATGGCAGCTGCTTGTCAAAGGATAAACTGGCATGTACTATTACGGTAAGTCTAGTTTAGTGTCCCTTTAAGTGCTGTAAAAAGCACTAGATTTAAGAAGGAAGTATAATAAAGAAAAATGTCAAATTGACATGTCAGTAATTGTATTCCCTACAGCATGGTTTAAGTGAATGCTATTCTTAGCAGTTCAACCAGGCTGAGTGAGCCATGCATTAGTATGCAAATACAAATTATAAACCTAACTAAAAAGCCCCCCCCCCCCCCCCCCAAAACAGGAATAGGATCCTATGAAGACTGCCTATTCATTAATGCTTTATCATGTCATTTGGCACCCCTCTAAACATCGACTTAGTATCACTTAGAAGAATATTCCCAAAAGTGTTGCCAAAATATATTGGAACACAAACGTATGCATATTTACCATGTTAAATGTGAATTGAATATGCCATGTTAAAAGGACATCTGTCTGCACAAAATTAAGTTTTGTTCAATTGAAAGATTGTCTCAAGTGTAGGCAGTGGTGTATCTTGATTTTGTGCTGCCCTAGGCAGACAAAATCCGGGCACCCCCCTACCCAAGCTGCACACCCACGTTACACACCTAAGACATGCCCCATCATTCAGACTCACATCAAGCTCACACTCCCATCACACTCAGTCACACACTCCTACTCCCATCACACTCAGTCACACACTCCTACTCCCATCACGCACACTCTGACTCCCATCACACTCAGTCACACACTCCTACTCCCATCACGCACACTCTGACTCCCATCACACTCAGTCACACACACTGTCTCCCATCACACACACTCTGACTCCCATCACACTCAGTCACACACACTGTCTCCCATCACACACACTCTGACTCCCATCACACTCAGTCTCCCATCACACACACTCTGACTCCCATCACACTCAGTCACACACAGTCTCCCATCACACACACTCTGATTCCCATCACACTCAGTCACACACACACACTGTCTCCCATCACACACACTCTGACTCCCATCACACTCAGTCACACACACTGTCTCCCATCACACACACTCTGACTCCCATCACACTCAGTCACACACACACACACACACAGTCTCCCATCAGCACTTACCTTTCCCTGGCAGGCAGGCAGCATGGTCCCTCCATGCTGCCTGTTCGGCTTCCCGGCGATTGTGCCGACAGGTCACGTGACCGGGCGCGCGTATGACGTCAGCGCGCCCGTCACGTGACTGTCGGCACTTCCGTGTCGGCACACTGCACGGGGAGCCGAACAGGCAGCACGGAGATTTCTCTGTGCTGCCTGTTCGGCTCCCCGTGCAGCCTGGCAGGCAGAGCGATGGTGAGGGGGGATCTTCCGATCCCCTCTCACCTCCGTCTCTGCCTGCAAGCGCGGTGGGGTTTTTTTTGTTTTTTTTAAAGGGCCGGATTTTTTTTTTTTTACATTTTTTTTTTTTTTACATTTTTTTTTTTTTCCAGTGCTGGGGGGCGCTGCCGCCCCCCAAAATTTGCCGCCATAGGCATCCGCCTAGCGGATGCCTCGCGGTAAATACAGCACTGAGTGTAGGCATTTTAAATATTAATGCTTTAATGAAAACATACATATAACCTGTAAAGGACATGTTTAGAATCTTGGGTCAGATAACGGAAGACCTGATATTATCTGACCCAAGATGCCCACTCCCTTGTCCTTTAAGTTCTGAACAGACATGTTGAAAAGTTGTACAAATTGTTACAGAAATAAAGGTAATGTGCATCTTTTTGCTCTATCTTTTGGACAGCTGAATACTGTTGCAGCTTGAAGCTATATTGAATGAAGTGTATTCAGGATGCATTTTCAAAATTGAGGGTGTTGCCTTTTTGAACAGTCTATGAACCAATTTGGAACAAATCACAGCAATCTGATCAATATGCCCACAATGTTAAAATCCAATGCTTAAATACCATTTGTTTAAATCTATTTAACAAGCATATTTCTGTGTATAGTAAAGCAAAACCAAAACTTGCTAGCGTGTCTACTAAAAGGTATATTATTTTGGTTCTAATATAAAGGACTTATAGGGGTATATGCAATGACCTGTGTTAATGTATCTCATGGCGCTGAATCTCATAGACTGCAATAGAAAAAACTGAGTTAAAAACCTGTAATACATGATATTTTTCCAGGCAAATTGTGTGCTTAACTCCCATGAACTCCCCGTACTTGATTTATAATTTGCATCTCACAATGTAAAAAGGCTAGTTCAAAACCGTTAACAACATTTAAAATAGCTTCCATGGTCAAAAAGGAAGTGTATAGAGAATAATTAAAAATGCATTCATTGACTTGATGTTCTAAAAATCTTTAATTTCTATATTACATAATAAACACTTACAGTACATATAAGCCAACATTATTAATTGCCAATGCATATTTCTTGAACATTACTATGTAATATACATAGTGATCATAGAGCATATAAGATAGTACTAAAAAAACATTTGAGAACTTACATATACTCAACTGTTCAAAAGTTTGGAGTCACTTAAAATGTCCTAGTTTAGGTGAATGCTTGCCATTTTGGATTTGTGTGTGTGTGTGTGTGTGTGTGTATATATATATATATATATATATATATATATATATATATATATATATATATATATATATATTTTTATATATACACATACACACACACTACCTTTCAAATATATATTTTTTTTTAAAGAAGAGCTAATTTTGCCCATTTAAAAAATAACATCAAATGGTTGAGAAATACAGTGTAGACATTGTTAATGTTGTAGATTACTTTTTTTTTTTTAGCTGGAAACAGGTATTTTTTATGCTATGTATATTATACAGTTGAGAACTGTTGTGCTAATTAAGGAACCAAGTTTTTCATGGAAAACAAGGAAAGCTCTAAGTCACCCCAAACTTTTGAATGGTGGTGTACACCCTAAATAAATTCTTCCTTCGTTTTTCCTTATTGTATTTATTTTTTGTATCTTTTTTTTTATCAATTGGTATGACACTTACATTACTTAGGCCAATGTCGTTTGAATGAGATCAATTAAAAAATGACTTCTTAATAGGCTGAAAAAAGCTGATTGAAGGAGAACTAAAGTTTTTGCATGTGTTCCCTTCTCCTCAGTAAACCTGACATGTATCTTTATAGATGCATACAGATTTACTTTAGGCTCTCCCTCAGAGTTGAGGCAGAGCCAGTCATGAGGCTAAAGCACAGTTTGCTGATCACTTGTAAAAACAATGGTCTATTTCTGCACTAACAGACAGGACTGGGCTGCCTGTTTTCCCAGGACAGCATGGCAACTGCCAGTCAGTCGATAAATTGGCATGTACTATCAAAAGTACAGGGGCACAACGTTTTCATTCTATATTTGAAGCATAAGTGAAAAATAAGTTGTTGTCCTTTAAGAGATTTGTTAAAGGAATCGAGGTATTAAAAATAGCTACAATAAAAATTTTGCATAAATTTAATGCACAACATACTGAGCATTGAAAGTGCATATATATATATATATATATACAGCCATGCTAATCAAATTGTTAAATAAAGTGTTAAAAAAAAAGTAATCATGAAAAAATATGTCTGAAGGATTTAAGTTGCTGACCTCTCATTGATACCAATGAAATGCAACCTTAAAGCTGTAAAGGCAGTTTATACCCAATGTGTTGACACTCCTAGGGAACTGAATCTAGGTCAGTTGACAGAAAGTGTAGTGTAGTCATTATGTAGAAATTATATACAAGAATATACATTTGTTTCATTGGGCGTTACAGCTTAAGAACAATAGACCGTCTATAAAGCATCAGTTAAGATCTTCTTGTAACCTGCAAACTCCATGACCATAGTGTATTGAATGATGTTTTGTTATTTTGATGTTGTTTTTAGATGAGCATTTTCCATTATTATAATATGTTACCTATGAAACAAATGGTTGCTTAAACAGTGAAATAGTGCACTGCTCAAACGGCTGTAATATGCATCCATTTCCTATGGTTTATACAGCAGAATTCGGGAAAGTGTATCATCCATAAAATTCTCAGAATTGGTTACTTGATTGGGTTGAGTGATGATTGTCACAATCACAACTGAGAATTGAGAATTGCTACCTAAAATAAAGAAAACAATCATTTGTTATAGCGAAAGTAGCAAACCAATATACATTAGATTTGTGAATAAATAGATCAGGACCTCATGGGGTTTCTCACATTTATATTATTTAAAAGATTTTATATTCATTTTTCCAAATGTTGCATTACATTAACAAAGTCAAACAGAGCAGTGCTCCACAACCAGTGTGCCGCTAGATAACGGGAGGTGTGCCGCGAAGCTGCATGTCTCTGTATGAATAATTTTTTGTGTGTGCTACAAGTCTCTGAAGGTGCCGACTTCAGAGCAGTGGCAGATCCAGGGGGGTGGCAATGGGACAATTGCCCCACCGATAGCTCTGCTTCCCTGCTGCTGTTCTCCAGCCTTCTCCACCTCAGATAGGTGCGCTGGGTAATCCAATCAGCTGAGCGCCGGTGACGTCACACTCTGTCGCTCAGCGTGTGTGCATTACTGCTGAAGTGGAAGAAGAAACCAGAGATGTGGTTGAGGAGTGTCAGTGTCCTCCTCACCTCTGAAAACACCCAGCTTACACTATACCTACCCAGTAGTGTATCTTCCACAAGGCAAACAAGGCACTTGCCTAGGGCGTCACTTTGCCACACTTCTGGTGCTTCAAACATTTTCACTCCCTCCCCCTACCATGCAGCAAGCTTTAGCTCCTTCCAATTGATGGGGCATTTAATGTGTATGCAGTGTGGGTGATTGGGGCATGTAATGGGGTGATTGGGCATTTAATGTGTATGCAATGTGGGTGATGGGGCATGTCGATGAGCAATGGGGGGGGGGGGTCTGAATTTTGTATGCCTTGGGCAGCACAAAACCAAGTTACACCACTGTACCTACCACCTGGGTAAGAAAGTAAATGATGGGAAAAAAATGTTGATGGTTCAATAAACAGAAAAGGCATTTTTTTAAGTAACTTTCTTTACCCAGATATCCCAGCTTTTCAGCCCCTACAACGGTTTTATTATGTTTACATTTGTCCAAAGTTTTATATATAAACCTTGCCACCTTTATGATGATCAAAAAGCTGGCAAGGTTTTAAAAAACAAACAAAAAAAAAAACACTCTGGGCAAGTGTAAGCATAATAAAGCATCTACAGAAGTTGAAAAGCTTTTATATAGTTTATATAGTTTTAATACAGGATTTTATTCCATTTTATGTAGGATAGTGCAATTTTCCTGCATCATCCATTCCTGAAGAACATGTTAATTTTAAACAGTGAGCATAACATCAAACCTCATCCCCTTGGAGGAGTCCCAGCCTTGCACCAAATAAAGTATTAAAACTCTATAAAAACACACAAATATTTTTACATTATTGTGTATTTATACAATATTGCATTATGAAGGCTCTACAAGGAGGAGAAGAACTACCCTGTTATTACAGTGAACCTTCCAGTAAATATATTGAGCAAATATTTCTCTGAACCTGCGCATGTCTGGTAATACCAGGTTTAATTCTATGAAACTGATCATGTCTGGTAATACAGGGGTTAATTTATAATGTCAAATGTATTTTATGTGTATGTGATGGTGTTTGCATATGCAATTATTATACCTGTGTGCCTCATCCCATCTACTCCATATTTAGTTTTTTGTTAAATTAGAATGTGTAAATAAATAAAGGCCTCTCGTTCTTATGTTCTGTGTATGCACTTGACTTTATAACTTCATTTTTATATATTTTTGCTTGTGGCGTGCCACGGGATTCAGAGAAGAGATTTGGGGTGCCCTGTGTGAGAAAAGGTTGAGGAGCACTGATATAGAGAAATAAACAATAAGAAAATTCAGCAAAAGGTAATATTAAAGTCATTTTTCTCTAGTTTTATATTTTTTGTCATCATCTACCATGGTGTCTGGTGAAGGGGCCAGTTACTATTTTCACCACATTTCCCTTTAACTTTGCAACCAGTATTTCTTTGAGCCACTTCACTGCTGCCTATTTAATGTCCCTAACGGTACCTAGGCAGATTTGGGGGAGGTATACCAGTATCCTTCAATTTATTCTTACAATTAAAATGTGCCCCTACCTGGAAAATATTATGAATATGCCTATGGAAACAAACTAAAGGAAAACAAAATGGAGGATAGAAGCCCGTGGTATGTGATGCTGGTAGAGATACATAGAGAAAATCTTAGCAGAAAAACGTTTGTTTTAGAGATGCAAGTTTTTTTTTTTTTTTTACAATGTTTATTCTCTAGAGCTCTTGTAGGTGTTTAGGAGCCATGATTGTTTTTCTGTTTCATTTAGGGCCTACCTATATATAAACTAATGGTTGCAGCTCACAAATCAGGATTGCCTTAAGAAATAAATATTGTAGTGAATTTGATAACAAATGTGTATTGCTGGGCCACGATGTTCAAGTTTTACTATAGAGAATGAGTGGTTCCATTTTGAGTTCCAAATGAATGTCTCTGAAGAGAGCCAGGCATTCTATTGTTCGGAATAATAACATTTGATTTATTCATGATTATTCAACTTACTGAACAATCTCTCTGTCTGATGCTCCCATTATTTTCTTTGGAATAGAATCCTGTTTCTTTCTCCTGTTTTGTGAAATAAAACATTAACATTACAAACTACAATAAAAGTGATTTGTACATCATTATACAGTATGAACCAGTTATTACCGTGACTTCTTTTATTTTAGCCAAGCTGTCAAGGTCCTTCTTTACTAGCACATGTAACACAGCGTCGTGGACAGTAAGGAAAATCATGGAGGTTGTTACTGTATCGTCGAAAAAATTACAACGTTGAAGCTTATCCAGCAGGTGCTCTAAAAGTGGTCAAAAAGAACAATGCAAATTTAAAGTAAATGAAAACATGATTATAGTATATATATATATATATATATATATATATATATATATATATATATATATAGTTTGTTAATATTGAAATAACATGTCTGTATGCTGGGTTTATTTTTTTGTTTAGAGGTTCATGAGAATATGTCAAGACCAAGAGAGTGATTTTTATAAGATTTTATGTATGGAATTTAAAAAGGTCTTTGTCTTATATATGTCTTTGTATTTGTAAAAAATTCAAATAAATAATTATAAATAGAAAAAAATGAAAAACAATAATATTGAAATATCATAAAGACTGATAAGCTATACTGTCAAAGCAGCAGAAACACAAGAAAAAGGGAACTTACCATCTATACCAGAAATGTATACATCCACTTCAATCTTAATGAATTCTTTTAAAATCTGTAAGAGTAAAGTTTATGTTAACATCATAGAAACATAGAATGTGTCCACAGATAAGAACCATTTGGTCCATCTAGTGTGCCCATATGATAATGTACAATGTCATATAAAATAAAAAGTTTACATTAGAAAATTACAAAATAATATATGATATCTAATAAGAAGCAATTTGGATGTAATGAAAAATCACACAAAAATATCAATATTTAATGCAATGCATTATGAAAAAGTCTAATTAACCTTTATAACTATATTATCCTTACAAAAGAAAATGCGTGTATGTACACTTGTTGATGCATCTTCCCAAGTAATAATTCTACAGGCTCACACTCATGCTAGCCTTTCCAACCCCTATCCACTGCACAACTATCACTAGAAACAACAACCATAAAAAGAATGGTACTTTCCAGAGTACCATTTGACATTTCCGAGAAACAATGGCAAATATTATGTACTTGGATGGAGGTCACAGAGGTTCATCCACCTTTGAGAATAACTTTGCCATTCAGTTTTCTGCTTTGCTCCTCCTTCACAGAGCTCATCCTCTGTTCTGCACAGAACACGTAAAGGCTGGCCCATGAGGCAAGGTCGGGATTGGTCAGACATACCACTTTAACTTGTCAGAAGTACTATTGTAATCACATTCCAACCCCATGACATTTGTATCTGTTAAAATGGTGATTCCCGATTCAATCATTACATACCGATTTTAATCCCTTCATCCCAGACATATCAAGGAACGACACTGCTCCAAAATCAATAATCAAACTGTGGATGTCAACTTTTGGAACACTGATGTTATTTGGAAGATCTGCATTCCAGTCTATGTCAAAGGGCAAATCACCCTTGTTTGTAGGCTGGTCAAGCTCTTCTATCCTGTTATTATCCAGTTCTTCATCATCAGAATCGTTATAGTCATATGAAGTGCAGATCACACCTTTCTGGAAAAGTGTTGAACAAAGATGGAGATATCAGATTGTATTTAAACATTTTGTACATGTTTCAATATAAAGTTATTTGCCTCCAATGATTTTAATAAATAATGGTGAATTTTGACAATGTTTTTTTTTTAATTTTATCTACATGACACTTTAATAATATTGTAGATAATATAAATAAAACAAGCTAGCACTTACTGGAGTCATTTGAAGTTCTCCTTTCTTAAACAGCTTTTTGATTTTTCTTAAAGCCTTGTTCCTCTTGCGTAATACCCTAAGTGGGTTTATGCCAGCCTGTCGAGAAATTTTAAGTTACTCAAGATGGTGATAACATTTTATTTAAATATTAATGCACAGAAACATGAATACATGCTTAACTTACAGCAGCTATGAGCTTATCCTTAAAGAAATCAATATTGGCAAAAAAGATTGGAGATGGACATCTGAATATCTTCACTCCTTCAGGCTCACATATCTACAATAGAGAGTATAAGTGTAAACCATGTAGACTGTGGCACTTTCTTATACAAATTGCATTAAAGAAAACATTTACCTCTTTATAGTCTTTCCTGTTCCTGTAAATGTTGCTTCCTCCAACATTAGCTACTTGAGAGCATTTGGGGCTGTAAAAAGCAATTTGGCACAATGTCATTTTAACATGTTTGTGTATTTTTTCTTCATTTTACTGTATACAATGTTTTAGACAGTACACTTATTTAGCCTCTTTAGAACCAGCCATTTTGGCAATCCTGGAATTTTTAAACATGTATATTGTTGTCTGTTTTTTAAGGACTCATTGAACTTTATTTTGAAGCCATAATTTCAGATGTAATTTCATAATGCACTCCATGTATTTTTGTATGTATTTATTTATTTATCTATTTGTTTTTTTATCTGTTTGTGTAGTTCATAGCTTGAAATGTGCTCTGTTGATTTAGACAGTGCTCAACATGTTAACACCTTCATGTACAAAACTAGTGTAGACAGAACATTTATCCAATTATGATTTTATCTATTGATTTTTTTATTCATGAATAGCCTTTTTTAACTAGTTGTAATTCAGTACAACAATGTAATCAATATAACAACTTACAACTGGGTGCGAAACACAACGGTCAACAGTTCAAATCCGACTCCTGCTGCCAATCCGAGGTCAAGGCCAAGTAAAACTGCTGCCAAAAAAGTCACCACCCATACCAACTGTGGATGATGAGAGGGAGAAAATGAATACTTTTTAATTATGTTTAACAATACATATTATTTTTACTATTGTCTGAAACAGATCTTTTCATGGTTTATATCAAATGTGTTGGAAGGGAATTCTTTGAACACAAATGGGGTTCAAGAAATATACATTCAATCGAAGAGCCAAATGAAAAAAAAAAATCAATTATCACAGATCTATTACTGATGATTCAGTGTGTGCTTTCTTAACTATGAACTGTGAAGGGATCCTGTGAAGTGCCATTTCTGGTGGTACATGATCGGTTGTAATGGGTGCATTCACTGAACTGAATAGTGCTATCTAAATTAGCTGAAAGAGGTAATTGACGGAGTAAGATATTATATAAACTCCCTTTTTATTGCTCCAGTTATTACGGTACTTTGGACTTCTGTAATTTTCCTATGCAAAACAGCATGCCTTGTTGTAGTGTCTATGACTTTTTGCCAACACACTTAAGATTTCAAAGTGAACACTCAGTTTGTGTAGCTGATTTGCTATGGTATTAGTCTACAGTGCTGTTCATGGTCCTTGGACAATGTATGGTTTATCATGGTAAATTCTGATGCTCTGAAAACATCAGGTGATATAAGAATGGGCACAAAAATAAACCAAAGCTCATATAGATACAGTTCATAGTTTGAAGAAAGAACATTTTCTTTAATCTAATTGTTTCAACCCAGCAAAAAAAGGGAAAAAAAAAGTGAGTAAAAATAGAACATTTCTATGTGATTTTTTGAACAAGTTCTGTATTAAAAGGTATTTTCCACAAACAATCACTGTATATTACATGGCAGTTATGTACACAGATTTCTGGAGCTTCAGCTATAATGGTTTGCTTGTGTAAATAATATATTTAATTTTTATATCACAGTCTTGTTGGTTACTCACAAGCAGGGTCTTCTGTACTTGGTTACATGAGCACTAATGTCTGTAAGACTTAGCATTAAATAAAAAGTGTGTAAGAAATTGCTTCCCCCGAGCAGCTGAAATGCGTGGGAACATTGTGTTACTGTTTTTAATGAAGACATGTTGCTCATGAAAGGTCTCTCATGAACAACTTCATCAGACAATGGCGGATCTCCAATTGCTTGGGATCACCATGTACACTCTCATGCAAAAAGTGAGTACTGTGATGGTGGCTCTCTATTTAATACAGTCTTAAGTGTAGCAGCCACTCAGAAGTACCCCTCAAGTACAGCATCATTAAACACAAAACATTGGTGAAAAGGTGAGGGTGCCCAGAAAACATAAAACACCTTTAGTTATATTTTTTGCTCATGGCCCGTATATTATGCCAGTACACAAATACCATATTTGTACATAAAATAAAACAGTGGAATACATCACTGTGCATGCACAAATCTGGTGTTTGTAGATTGTATGGGGCATGAAAGAGAATATGATGGGCTCCAGCAATCTGTGCTATACCATTGTCTGATGGAGATGGAGTGCATATGTGGTGACGTTTCCTTTTGTTGCCTATACATGCGCAGATATGGGCAAATATCTTTACATCACAAAAGCAAACAACTCCACCACAAACACATGCTGAGAAGAAAATAGGAAGGGAAAATAAGGGAAGAGAGAAAGAGATATTGATAAGAAAGGGAGGGAATGAGAGTAGAATAGTAGTGGACAGAAACAAACATAGGAATGGAATGGCAAAATAAATGGGAATGAAAAAGATTAAGAGAGGGGAGAAAAGGGTGAGGGGGAATTAAATCTGGAAATCGAGTGATTAGGAAAGTGTAGGACAACCTACATTTTTGGTGATTATGGGATTCACGAAGATAGCAATTTGGATGCCATAGGTTAGCTATCAGTGGATTATGGGAGGATTGGATTAGGCCAGTAATTTCTAACATTGATTACAATTGATTACCAAGTTGTTAGTGGATATAGTAATCTGGGTGGATCGATCAAGTGATCTCTAGATGCTCATGTTGCAGATCCTTTTACAGGACAATATGTTTTAGTGCATATCATAAACATTTTAAAGTATTGTTTTTCATATCTATGCTCTGTGGGGAAAATTTGGTATAACTTTAAATTCAAATGTAACTACAGAATAACACATGTTAAAAAAGAAAAATAAACTTACACAATCATATTTATCTTTCCGGAACAAGTGCGGAATTTCATTAAACTGCATTAGCATTCCCTTCAAGTTTATAACAACCAAGGCCGAAAGCACTGACTGAAAAGAGAAGAATAACATGATAGGTACACTATGGATCTTTTTGTATCAGACATTCTTGTTCAATATGTATTTTATCTTTTTATAAGGGACATTCTTGTTAGATGTTTGCATTTTAATAATGTGTTTAAGAAGAAAAGACTATGTTTTTAATCTAATACTAAAATCACTACAGCATAGCATCTGTTATTACAGCACAGGTGCACTGCACAGGAACAACATTGTAGCACATTTCACTTTAATTTAGTATATGTTGTTGCCAAAGTTTCTTCTGAGCTTTTATGGAGAAGGTAATATATTTATAAGGAACGGTGTCACTATAAAACATTAGACATACATAGACTGATGAGGATAATCAGGTTGAATACTATGATCAATTGTGTAATCTGCTTAAACCTCATCTGCCAGCATTAATGAAGCAGGGGTGGGTTTCAAAAAGGCTCTTTGACACAGTTGATGCACAAATGATGCATTTAAAACATGTCATCAAGAGGCTTAATGGGTAAGACAAAGTACCATTGAAGTAGACATCGTAGTAAGCCCCAGGTGTGTCAAGTTTTCTATGTCAAATGCTGCTATGTTCTTTGTTTTATAAATGCACAATAGGCCAGTGGTTAAAAAAAGAATGCTGACTTAAGTTGTGCCCCACCACAGACAGTTTACATTTAATAAACATGTTGTCCAGTTTAACATAGATGCTGAAAGACTAATGATGCACAGTCTTGTGCGTTGACATGAAGCCAGCGATTTAACAGAACTCCAAAACACAACCGGTTGCATTGTCATAAAGAACAACACATAAGCAAAAAGAAAAACAGGCTCTCCATAATGCTTGAAAGGTGCAAAAGTGAATTTTAATAAAGTGAAGGTCAATCCATTAATATGCGCAAAAAAGTGGAAAAAGAGGACACACTTCATGGCGAAGTTTCATTCTTTCATAAAAAACAACTCTGGACACTGGAAGACAGAGAAATATTGCCTTGTCTGATAGATCCAAGTTCTTGCTGTTAAGATCTAATGAAAGCACTAAAGTATGGAGAGAACAACATGCGTACATGTGTCCAGCTCTCCATTGCAGTTTTGTTGTGGTGGTATAATGTGTACAGTGTGTTTTCATATACTCAGTACCAATCAGTTGCATTACTTTCATGGCAGCATTCTTTAGCAGCATAATGCTTGGTGTGCAACTGTGGCTGTCCAGTTGCTGCAGAACAACAAACCCCATCATTCCCCACCAGCTTTTTAGAATGGCAGGGAATTATGGTGCTCTAGACCCTCGGTAACCATTTGGGGCCGTCCAGGTGCTGAATAACTACAAACCCCACCATTAACCACCAGCTTTTTAAAAATGGCAGGGGACTGTGGTAGTTGTAGTGGAGAAACAACTGGAGGGCTGCAGATGGACGCCTAGGCGCTAGGTCATAAGGGCAGAATTGTCCACCATTTTGTTTTTTCATGAACATGACATTGAACTCTTGATGTGGAGCGGTTACCACATCTCATTCTAATTTAGCATCTCTGAGGTAAGATAAGATGATCATTTTGGCATGAAGAACCACCTGACAAACGACATAAGTGCATCAGATATTAAGCAGACTAGATGGGATGAATGGTTCTTATCTGACAGCACATTCTATGCATCCTTGTGAAACATCCCTACAGTTATGTATTATTGTAGGAAAATGTGGGTGCAGGTTGGTATTAGGAAGATGTTCCTAATGGTTTTAACACTCAGTGTAGATAAACAGCATATTTCTAGAGTAACATTTTTGACTAGTCATTTAAACATATTTTGTTCATCAGCACAAAAGAGGTACATTTTAAACTCAAAGACAACAACAGTGAAATCTCAAAAATATTTTTATAAAGATGGTAATTTCAATATCATGTATCTATAAAACTTTCAAAATGATAATCTACAAATAATGACTCTTTCAAAAGTTGAAATTAAAGGACATTATCATTACCTTTTGTAGCGGTTCAAGTAGAAATGCTATGGCCAACGTCACTATCATAACCATTATAGCTGATAAAAGACCAGCAATCTATAAATAAAAACAATTTTAAATTATCATTTGCAAAATATCTTAATATTTACAAGTGCTTATAAACATCATATCTGTATCATCAGTGGTTTATTCAAAATTAACCAATATAGAAGATTATATTTAAAAATAATTTTACACTGTGAGGGAAATTTTACCAGCCATAAAAACGAACATACAATGATTGAGAGCTGGAGAAGAAGTCTCTTATGGACAGATCTCTAGTTTTCAAGCTACCCATGTTGCATTGGTGGTCCATAAATATCGTACTAGGCCCATGGATGATGGAGAAGTTTGATATTGCTGTTCACATTTCACCAACCCTTCTTAAATAAATTATTACAAATTCAGCATTTTGTCAATGAGCAAATAATTAACCTTTTTGGATTGATTGACTACTTGGTATTTCTTCCACTTCATAATTTTGGCAACAAAAAAAGTAAAGGCCTATAGAAGTTGTCCTGTATGTAAACCACTTTTAACATTCTCACCTGAGTTTTACCTCCAGTGCTCTCCTGGACAGCTGACCTGGAAAGCGATGTAGCTGCAGCAAATCCTTTGAAACAGCCCCCAAATATGTTGCTCAGTCCAAATGCTACTAATTCCTGCAAGTCACCATTGATAATTATTGAGATCTATGTGCAATTTTTGTGCTCAAGGAATATTCTATAATAAACTGAATATAATACAATTGTATTTATAATTAGATATCTTCATTATGATATTGATTATGATTATGAATAAAAAACTCCACATAGTTATGTTACTTTTTAGTTGTCCATGCTGTGTTGTAGCATTGTACTGATAACTGGTATTGTCCCTATGTTTCATATCCTTCACTATGAAGTATAAGATATTTAGGTTTTATACATAACCAACCGAAGGATGGAAGAATTCAAAGTGTTAAGCAAGCAGTTCAGGGATAATCAGTATGTATCAACATAGCTCCTGGCTGCTATGGAGTAGGATCTTTGACTTCCATGGTGATAGGTCTAGTTGTATGTATAACACCTATTAGTGTTTATATATAAAGGATGACCACTTACCTGATTGCCATTTATAGGATAGTCATGTTTGATAGAATACACTTTGGCGACAGAAAAAGCAATAGCAAATCCAACAATTGCAATGGAGAATCCATCAGCGATACAGTCCTGAAAAACTGAAAGACTTGGTGCCATGGGAGCCTGAAATCTGCGCAGGAAAATAAAATAATGTCACAAAAGGCAAGGTTGATGCTGTTGGGATAAGGTTTATATTTCTTGTAAAACATAGACTAATACACTATAAGAGTGGTAACATTTGAATCACTAAATTGGGATAGATAAATAGTTAACAAATATATTGATGATATTTTAAATACAGCTTCTATTTATAACCATCTTCATCGTGTCTATGCTCTGAACTCATCAAAGGCCCATTTTAGATAAAGGGATACGTATATATTTTTATAGCCTATATTTTTCGTGCTGCCACAAATCTTCTTTGATATGTGCATCATTAGTATATTGTATGCATTATGAAAACAAAAGTAAAGTGAATTGGGTGAATCAGAGAGTGTTAATAAACATATTATGCTACCCAGGAAATCTCTCCTGTCTTTCAGTTTATAACACTTATGGGATGAATGATATAGTTTAACGAGTTTGAAGGGATAGTATGTAAATAGTAGCATCATAACAAATAAACTGTGTATGCTCTGGTGATCAAGCTGTTTAAAAACAAGCTTAATTATTTAGATCTGTGACCCAGCAAGATTGTTTTTAAATATCTGGCATTACAAAATGTAGCCATTAGCATTTAGGCAACTGCCTGGCAAATCAGCCTGTGACGGGTATGTCAAAATCACTACACACTCAGTCCTCAGCTAGACTCCTAAATATACAGAGCTGCCCAACGTCATCCTGAGTATTTAACAAGAATGAAACATGTTGCAATTACAGGAATAAAAAGACCTTGGCCTCTCTGGCTACCTGTATATCAGGTTTTGAGCATCAGCAATTAATTCATTATGTTTCTATTCCAATTGTCCAACAGCAATCTTGCACATGAAAAGATCTTAACTTAACATTAATAAACATATTGTCATGAGAATCACTTGATGTAATATACTTTTTTGTGTTCATGTGTATATGTGTCTACATTGGTATGTAAAATCACACTACAGGGCCATAAGTATATGGATACCTGATTGCCAAACACCTTAATTCAATATCATGGACATTTTTATGGCATTGATCTCCCACTTCACTGCCATCTACTGAGAAGGCCTTTCATTCGACAAATGGTCATTAGTGAGGGCAAACACTGATGTTGAATGAATATGCATGCCTCACTCATGGCATTTATATTCATTCTAAAGATGTGCGATGGAATTAAGATCATGGCACCATGGAAGCCAGTAAAGTTATTCCACTCTGATCGCAAAAATCCATTTCTGTAAGACCCCCAGACCATTATTCCTCTTCCATCAAACATTTCATTTGACGATGGCAACGGGTTCCTTGTGCCAGGTTTGTCCATCAGGACACCAGATTGTAAAATATGATTCATTACACCAGAAAATGGATTTCATCAGCTCCAGAGTTCATTGACTGGCACTGCACATGGTGACTGCAGGTTTGGTCTTGTAATTCCAGTTTCTTAAGCTTCCAACAAACAATTTATGTGCTAGCATTACTCCCAGAACAGCAGACAATTTTAACATACTATGCACTTCAGCACTCAATAGTCATGGCCTGTGAACTTGTGTAACCTACCACTTAATTCTTGAGCTGTAGACCTTTCCACTTTAGACCATTAAGACTTAGAGTTGACCAGGACAGCTTTTGTAGGACACAAGCTTGGTAAACTGACTTGTTGGAAAAGTGTATGATATTGTGGTGAAACTTTGAAAATTCTTCTGTGTGGGTCATTCTACTGAGAACTATCATTGATTTTCTATACCTTTCACAAATAGGTGGGGCTGTAATAGCCACCTTTTCTAATTGTAAGGGGTGTCCACAAATCTTTGGTCATGTATATAGAATGTGAACCAGGCACCATAAAATATGTAATATCATATTTAAACAGTTTTCCCTGCTTATGCATATTATAGTTTGTGGTTTACTAAAAAACATAATAGTCTTTCACAATGGCCAAACGTTAGAGTGTTTTAATGAAAAACCAGAATTTAAAATATGTACTTGCCCTGTTTCTAGTTTCCCAATGACATCTACTCCAAATCTGTCAGTGAAATTAAACCCATATGATACTCCTGTTGCAATGACAGTCTAGAAAATAAGATAGAGATTAAATGTTTATTATCTTTATGATTATATGTATGCCGTTCATGTGAAGTTAAATTTATCCCTTTGAATGATAGAATAAATCACACAAGCACTGACACAGCTTATTATTCCAAAGTAATACATGCATAAATGTACAAATATGTTAGGAAGATGAATTAAGAGTTACAATATCCAAAACAAGGGTAAACGAAGCACAACATATTTTATTAAATAAGAATAATGTTCATTTGATGTCATTAATGAAGCATAGATATTCAAAATACAAACTATTTACAATATACAAAATACAGCCTATTTTCATAATAATGTTTGTTTTATAATTTCTTTCTTTTCACCTTGTGGATGAGCTCTTAGAAAAAAATATGTTATTTTTATATGCCCACTAAAGCACTTATGATATACATAATAAAATATTTTTTTCAAAGAGCTCACCCACAAGGTGAAAATAGAGTAATGGTAAAACCTTATTATGATAATACCCTGTGCAATTACTTAAAACCTAATGTGACCAGTGACCTATAACAAAATCCAGACAGAAATAGTCAGATATAGTTAACCCCTGGATTGCTTGACATATATATAGGCAGTGTCAGATGAGTTAACCCCTGGATGGCTAGACAGATCTAGGCAGTGTCAGAGGAGTTAACCCCTTGGTGGCTAGACAGATATAGGCAGTATCAGAGGAGTTAACCCCTTGGTGGCTAGACAGATATAGGCAGTATCAGAGGAGTTAACCCCTTGGTGGCTAGACAGATATAGGCAGTATCAAAGGAGTTAACCCCTTGGGTGGCTAGACAGGTCTAGGCAGTGTCAGAGGAATTACACTGACATGCACACACTCACACTGACATACACACATTCTCACTCACACTGACATACACACTCTCACTCACACTGACATACACACACTCACACTGACACACACACACTCACACTGACACACACACACTCTCACACTGACATACACACACTCTCACACTGACATACACACACTCTCACACTGACATACACACTCACTCACAGTCATACACACTCACACTGACATACACAGACTCTAACTCACTTATTTATATATATATATATATATATATATATATATATATATATATAAATATAGATAATGTATGGAGGGTTAAAGGTGTGGGAGGCGTGGTGGGTTAGAGGAGAGGGGCACCAAAATACACCTTCGCCTGTGTAGACGAAAATCCTTGCACCGGCCCTGAAGGACAGTATAGAAAGTGATGAGGAGCGCACGTGCCACTGTTTCATACAAGGTTAGGACTATATGATATGTTAAATCAGGGCTTGACAAATTTCATTTCATTTTAGGAGCCAGAAATTTTTTTTGCTCCTACTTTGCATACACACAAATATACAAACCCCTCACACACACCTACTTTACATACACACAAATATACAAACCCCTCACACACACCCACTTTACATATACACATAAATATACAAACCCCTCACACACACCTACTTTACATATACACATATATCCAAACACCTCACACACACCTACTTTACATATACCCATATATACAAACACCTCACACACACCTACTTTACATACACACAAATATACAAACCCCTCACACACACCTACTTTACATACACACAAATATACAAACACCTCACACACACTTACTTTACATATACCCATATATCCAAACACCTTACACACACCTACTTTACATACACACATATATCCAAACACCTCACACACACCTACTTTACATATACACATATATCCAAACACCTCACACACACCTACTTTACATATACACATATATACAAACACCTCACACACACCTACTTTACATACACACAAATATACAAACACCTCACACACACCTACTTTACATATGCATATATATCCAAACACCTCACACACACCTACTTTACACATCCACAAATATCCAAACACATCACAAAGTCACCTACTTTACATATACACATATATCCAAACACCTCACACACACCTACTTTACATATACACATATATACAAACACCTCACACACACCTACTTTACATATACACATATATACAAACACCTCACACACACCTACTTTACATATACACATATATACAAACACCTCACACACACCTACTTTACATATACCCATATATACAAACACCTCTCACACACCTACTTTACAATACATACAAACACACACCCACCTCACACAGTCTTTTCTTGGGGGTTTCTTCTTGTTGTGTCCCCCCTCCTGCTTTACCTCACTGCAGGGGAGGGGGACATTCGTGCCGCCGATGAACTTTATCGGTCGGCGTGCTGAGTGCCAGGATGTCACGTGACGACATCCGGCACTCAGACACACGTTGCGCGAGGGGGCGGAGCTTGCAGTCTGTGCCATCGGCCATCGGCACAGACTTTGTGGAAAAATCGGATGGCAGCGGCAAGGGGACCATGAGGCTGACAGCACCCAGGCGCCAGGTATAATTTCCTGGTCGCCATGGCGACCTGGCGCCTGGGGTTTGTCGAGCCCTGTGTTAAATAACATATTGTCAGTCCTGTAAACAACACATTATTGTCTGTCTCCCGCCTCAAAAAAATCAAGCAGTGCCCCTCCTGAGGTCAGAATCTGCACCTGACCCTGTGATCGGTCAAGATCTTGTTAAATTGTCTAAGGATGATCTGTCTCATTTTTCTTCTATTCAGCCAATCTTGCTTATTCGATTCATTAGCAACATTTAACCTTCAATTAATAGACTTTTTAAAAATATTTGTTATAAAATCTATGATGTGAAAGCAAAACTAGAATCTATACACATTATTTTCAGGGGCGTATCGTGCCCCTGAGTGACAGGCTGCTTCCAGCCCGGAGCACACCTGTCACTCGGAGACACAATGTCTCTCGTGTATTTGCAGGGGTTTGTTTGCTGAGAACAGCCAGCACACAAACTCACGGAAATACACAAGTTACATCTGAAAGGTGAGGCTAGCTACGAATTCAGCAACAGCGTCGTATACTTTTAGTGCTTGTCGAATTGGCAACAGAGTAAGTGCCTCTGTTGCCGAATTCACAGCAGCCGTCTGTCTCCCAGATGTATTTACAGGGTTTGTGTGCTCTCTGTTCGGAGCACACAATCCCCAGAAATACACAGCACGGCTGCTCGGTTCTAGGTGTGCGGCGCCCACCGAGCACATATGGAGCATCCGCCACTGATTATCTTTATAGCTTTATAACTACCAAATACATAATTTTATTTCCCTGACATTTTGTGTTCTTTACTGAAAAAGGCTTGACTCTAGTTACAAAAAAAAGGAGTGTAGAACAGTTTGATTAAATGAACTGACTGATCTTATTATATTGTTCCTTCTGACATTGTTACTTGTGTTTACTAGGTAAATCTTAATCTGTCACAACAAGTTATTAGTATTTTGATAGGACCATTACTTACCATTATGACTTCAATAGGGATTGGTACAGGTATGTGTGCTTTAAAACGTTCGTTGATTTCTTTCACAGCAAAGACTACAACCATTATTATTATCGATGTCACAAGATCAGCAATATTTGTGTGCGTAATCTGTTTAAAGATATCTCTCAAAGTCTGTAAAACAAAATCATTAGTTATAGCGTTAAAGTCAATGAAGCAAATGATATTGCTTCCCTAATAATAAACTCATAAAACACACTTGATGCCCTTTATAATGATAACTACCATAGCAAGTTAATATTTTGAAATGTTTAAAGGTAAGAGATTTAAAAAAATGTGCTGATAAATATAATAAATGAATCAGATTTCTTGTGATCATAAATTAATGCTTTTTTTTTAAGAATATTTTTATGTGGTGTAAAATTATACTGTCCCTTACAGATGATTATAAAAAAAAAAAACAATACTTTTAAAAACATTTTTGGACTTATCTGTTCTTTTTGCACCATAAATAAAGTTATGTGAAAGATTTGATTTAGATCCTTCCCATTAGTTGAAATATTGCCATCAGTGGTAAATTAATGGGCATTTAAGCCACAATGGGCTAAAATCATTACTCTGATTTCTCCAGCCAATTGGTAGCCTCCCTGTCGCAGGGGGAGGGGATTTCAAACCAGCCAATATTAGGGCTGATAGGGAGGCTTCTGACTGGCTATTTTTTGTGTGGTGGCCCTTTACCTTGTACTAGAAGATGAGGATCTAGGGCATCGCGAAGTGCTGCTGGAACCTGGATACAGGAAATATTTTAATTTCACAGGTCACCCTTTATGTGCCATTGGGGTAAGCAGTGATTTTCACTGCCCATCCTCATGGCACTCAAACAGTATTTTTTTCAGGTATGGCAGCTATTTAGATTGCCCCCTTACCTGCACAAGGTAGAGGTAGGACTTCATGTAATTTGATTTATTGTGTCTGGGGCATTTGGCCAGCCCCTGGCACAAGTGGGGGTATGGGGGAAATGTAAAACAATGTTGTTGGGGCTTGGGGCACATAGCTTGGGGGGTTGGGCATTCATTTTATTTAATAGAGGCTGCATGCCCCCAGAGGGCTTATATATTTATTTCTATACTGAACACAGGGATTGTGCTGGCCTACAGTCAGTAGGGGGGGCAATTTTTTTCTCATGGGGCCAGAAGGAGGCTGATGGCTCAAGAGGTGGCAACTATTTTTCTTTGGGGACGGTGACGCTGAGGACCTGGGGTTGGCAATTACAATCCTGTCTCCAAGCTTACATTTAATGGGATAATAGGGAATAATGGCGTTTTCACAAATGTATAATTAAATTAGTGAGAGGAAATGTTCATCTCACCCCAACGCACCTGTTAGTGAATAGCCCCATTAGAAGAACATTCATTTGCTACTGGGTCTGATACATTGTTGTGATTTGACAGTTTTGCTACAACAATTTTTGCCTCGGACTGGGTTTCAGACTGGATGTATGCATTCATCATATTTAATTACATATCACGTGTTAATACTTTATTTTATATTTTATATCACTAGTTCATATCACTGCTTTATATCAAACTTACCTTAGTGCATGACACTTTAGATTTTGTTTTATTTAACACATTACATGGCCACATACCCAGGTAAGACTTTTGATTTCACTCCTTTAGAGATTCTGGAGCTAATATAATGTAACAATTTTGGAGAGATATGTTGTACTCTATTATATATGGTAATATAAAAATGTGGATGATTGTCCATTATTGCAGAATATGTAGAAAGTATTAAACCTGTATAAAAGGAATCTACCATAATTCAACAAGAATATCTGGTGCTTTTTCAAATATAGTTCAAACCAGTTAATAAAAGGTCAGAAAATAATTATTCTTCATCTTTATAGTACACTATGAAAAAATACACAGAAGTAAATAGACTTACGTAAAACAAGGCCAAAGGTCCACTGTAGGGGTCAACTTTTAATCCAAGTATAAACTTCAACTGAGATACTAAAACATGAATGGCAGCTGCAGTTGTAAAACCACTGATCAAAGAGTCAGATAAATAGATAACAATAAATCCAATTTGTAGCAGTCCCATAGCCAGCTTGAGGAAAAAAAGAAACCATTAATTAGTGTTAAATAATGTGATATTTGGAGGACAATCATGATCAACTTTTGTAATAGGTATTTCAGATCAGGCATGTCAAATGACAAGATTTGGGTGCTTGGGATGTTCTGTGGTCTAGGAATAATGGTAGGGGTGTAGTTTGTTGTAGACTGTTTCAAAATAAATAGCTATTGTTTTTGAACTTTTAAACCGCCTTGATTTGATTTATGTTCATGTAGTTGTAGACAAAATAAATGAATATCAAATATGTGATCATAAATTAATAGGTATAATAGGGATCCATGTCATGTAAATCAAGTATTAAAGTCATACACATTTTATACACAATTTAGTACAATTATCCATATTGCACATGAAACAGAATATACATACTGCACATGAAAGAATTACCTAACCTAAAAAAGGGCTAATAACAAGCACATTGCATTACTTGAAAACAAGTAAATAACAGGCTAGTGAATATCGTGTCAATAAACTTGAAATACTTACATTTTAAATATCATGTTAGTCAGCTTTAAATGCATAAACTTTATTTGTCATATCAATCAGCTTTTAATGCATAAATGTTATATATCACGTCAATCAGCTTTAAATGCATAAACTTTATATATGACGTCAAAGAGCTTTTGATGCATAAACTTTATATGTCATGTCAATGAGCTTTTAATGTGTCACTGTACCTGTCATGAAGTAAATCATGACAGCCTGCGTAACTGGGGCTCTATGAGGGCCCTGAGGGCCAAACACCTCTCTGTGGACTATGGACCCTCATAGGGTCAAGGACAACCCCTCCCTGAAGGAGCAATGTGTCACTGAAGCCTGCAAGCCCTAGACTCCCCTGGCACTGGAAGGGGTTAAAGCATCCCCAAAGGACAAATCATGGCCCTCTTTCTCCTGGTTATTACCTGTCCCCTCGATTTACAATTGACTTGCTCTATGGGGCCCCCATGATGTTCCCCGTGTTCTCAAAGCCCCAAGAGCCTTTCACTACCCAGGGCCTTTGCCCGGTACACACTTGGACAGGGACATGAGGCACCCATTCAGTGCAGCAGGACTTTACACACAAGGTGCCCAGGCAAAGCTATTCCATGTAGTGTGTGCAATGTTATTATATATTAGTGTTGAACTTTGTTCTTATCTAATCAATAAGTGTTTACTGTCCTGTGAGCTATCTACTGTCTCTTGTAATCTGGATGTCTGTATTTAAAGGTGTCATGTTTAATTATGTTAAGTCTTACTGTATTAGGTTTTCTTTTGCCAGGATTTTGCCCCTCTATATGCCAGGATTTTGCCCCTCTATGCCAGGATTTTGCCACTCTATGCCAGGATTTTACCCATCTATATGCCAGGATTATGCCACTCTATATGCCAGGATTTTGCCCTTCTATGCCAGGATTCTGCCCCTCTATATGCCAGGATTTTGCCATTCTATATGCCAGGATTTTGCCCCTCTATATGCCAGGATTCTGCCACTCTATATGCCAGGATTCTACCACTCTATATGCCAGGATTTTGCCCCTCTATGCCAGGATTTTGCCCCTCTATATGCCAGGATTTTGCCCCTCTGTGTCAGGATTTTGCCCCTCTGTATGCCAGGATTTAACCCCTCCATATGCCAGGATTTAGCCTCTCAATAGATCAGGATTGCACTAATAGGACTTACCCAGTGGCCAGCACCCAGATATACACTCACAAGACTTTCCTCAGCAGACAACACTCAAATTTGCACTCAGGACTTCACATGACAACCAGCGGGCCAGATTATTCAGTAGTGTGGTGCGCAAGAGTACGGAACAAGCAGTCAGTGCCAATGTTGCTGATTTTTTCCTCTCATGCCCTGCTTCCTTACACACAGAAAATAATGGTGCGAGGAGCATTTCTCCCTGTAAAGTGCCACCTGGCTCAATTGACCCACACACCGCCATTGCATGGGTGATCACATAACACCAACCTGGAAGATTCCAGCAAGAACAGTCACGGATGCCGCCACAACAACTCGATCTGCATTTAAAGCTTCTTCATCTACATTGGGTGCTGAAGGGACTAGTCGGAGTACTGCAGTACCAACCATCAAGCTCAAGACAGGAAATGGGCCTTAAAAAAGAGTTGTAAAACATTTTGTTTTCATTATTTGGTAGAGCATGCTCCACCCCCTAAACTTTTTTTGTTAGAATTATGAGCCTACAGATTTCTTGGATTGTATTTCTTGTTTGTGTCAATTTACATAATAAAAAAAGTAAGTAGCATAAAATACAGAGCGGCAATGAGCTTTAGATAACTGAGGTACTCAAGTGCACACTATTCACTAGCCATGCTAGCAAAATAACTGATGCTTTTAATGCAACAGAGTTGCAGTTCTCTTCCCCTTCTGACCTGCTCTTGATCACGTCATGCACAGGACTAATCAAAACAGAGCATGGGATATGAAGCAACATAGGTGCATCAAAGCAAGCAGCAACCTGCGGCTGCATGGACAGGACCACGACTCTTCCAGGAAACGTCTACAGTTTCCTCAACATCCCCCACTTAGAAATAGTGAGGAATCCACAGGGACCAACAGTAAGGAAATGAGCCTTCCAACCAGTTGAGAGCACAAATAAAGGATGCATATGATTTGATTTTTCTGCAATATAACTGCAATGAAAATATATCAAATAGGGGAATACGCAATTTTCAACTCTTGTCATAGGCACACTGCGGCTTTGTTGAACATAGTATAAAGCTAGTCAACCAACATGTAGGTATGTGTCTCTTATTAAAATACCATATGGAATTTTGCTAAGCATTGGCTGCCTAAAGTTGTACCTCAATGGCTGAATGGGATAACCATTGGTAGGTCTTATAGAGACAGAGCATGTTGTATCCCAGTTATTTTCAGTGCAAACATGTATCTTATTGAGCAAATATTGCTTTAGAGTTATACACAACTTACCTACTGAGATATGTTTGGAGGTGCCAAAGAAAAAATAGATGATGACTGGAAAAAAAGCTGCATACAATCCATACCCAGGTGATACATTCACTAGGAGTGCAAATGCCAGGCCTGGAAAAACAAAAACAAACAAAGTTGAGTTATTTAACCCCTTAGTGACAAGTCATTTTCACCTTGACTTTCCCTTGGTGACAATGGCTGTTTTGACATCTCTAGGGTGTTTGTGTTTAGCTGTAATTTTTTTCTTTCTCACATACAGTACCCACACAAATTATATGTTGTTTTTATCGTCATAAGAAGGGCTTTCATTAGATACCATTATGTTCATCATATCTTATAATTTACTACAAAAAAAATCATAAAATATGATGAAAAATGTAAAAAAAAACACACTTTTTCTAACTTTAACCTAAAATATAATTAACACAAATAAAATCATTAAAAAAGACCCCGTCTAAATAGTTTCTAAATGTTCTCCCGAGTTCAAAAATATGCATGTTCCCATATTTTTCTGTATTTTTTTGCAAGTTATGAGGCAAAAATCAAAAATAGTGTTTTTTGTTTTTTTCCTATATTGATCTTTTGACCCCAACCCGAACCCAAAATGTAACCCTAACACTAAATTTAACCCCAACTCTAATCCTTATTATATCCATTAATATTTTTTAACTTTAATTTAATTTTAACCCTATCCCTTATGCTAAAAAATATTTAATTTTAACCCTATAGGAAAATATAGCTAAATAACCTGTTTTTAATTAATTAAATATTTATTTTAAATATTGCAATGCTACTAAACTACCACTAGGGGTAGTCAAGTAGCATATTCAGAGCGACGTAAGTGAAGTTACTTTCACTTCCGAAGCTCAGACCGGCAGAGGACTTAGCCATATTGACGGAGCAGCATGCTCCGTCAATATGGCTCCCCACGATCGGTCCGTGGGGCGATCGTGGGGATCCCGAAATAGAAAGATGTCGAGGCAATAGACCAACACTGTTAAAGCGGTTTTCGCGATCGTTGATCGCGAAAACCGCTTCATTCAATGCAGGACGTGCCAGGCACGTCCTTTGTCGTTAAGGGAGTTTCTCCCAGGACGTGCCTGGCACGTCCTTTGTCGGCAAGGGGTTAATCATGTCCATACTGCATGCTATCAATGTATATATACATATATTAACCCCTTCGTGCCGGATGGTACTTTGGTCCTTTATGACCAAAACACCAAACTGGTGTCTTTGTGTTCCTGGCCCCGATCACTTTGTGATTGGCAGCCAGGAACATGCAAGCACTCAAAGTTGCCTCATCTAACACTGGGGATCTCTCTGCAAGTCCATGCAGTGGGATCCTCAGCACAGCTCATCGCAGGAAGCCATGATGAGCTGTTACTCTCAGGGCGGTCTATGCGTCCTGCAGGTTTTTTCAGTAAAATGTAGCTGGCGCTCCCTTTGAGTGTCAGCTACATTTTCTGTGTCAGATTGGGGCTACTCAAAGTGGCCTCATCTGGCAGTGGGGACCATGATGAGCTGTTTAATGCAGGACATTCTATGCCATCCTACTAGCCTCTAGGCAGTCAAAAGTGGGATGGCATAGAACATCTAAAAAGCAGTAAGGGGTTAAAGGCTCTACACATATGGCAAAGTAATTGGCCCGAAGTTCGGAAAGATTTGGCCTATATCAGGGTCATAGCGCAAGCCGCATTTCAAGTTATACAATATGCCCTGTTGTGACCCCCAATAGCTTCGCAATTCGGCCATCATGGCCTTTTACAAGATGAATGCTTTTGAAACCTAATACAAAAAGAAATACATTGAGCCGAAAATAGCCACTATATTTCCCATAGACTTCTATGGATTATAGAGGCTCATTTAGGGACGAATTTGGCTATTATGGGGCTGGCAGTCACCTAAAAGGCTTCCAGCCCCCCTATTATATGTATGGGTGGACATAGCTGGGCAAGTGCTCCCAACCCCCTAAAAATACATTGGGGTGCCAGGGAGATGCCCAAATAGCTATGTGCCCTTGCTCCAAAAAATGCCCCCAGAACCCAGAAAAAAATGTGGAAGCTGGGATTGAAGGCATCTGATTGGCTGACTTGAAATGAAATCCCCGCTCTCAGGATTATGCATCTGTCTTCTGCTGGGAATGGATGCTTTAGAGAGTGACTTGCGCATTTTTTTCCCGGCAGAGGCGTGATATTTTTGATAGAATAGATGGATTATTTTTATATTTTTGGCTGTCCCTTTCCCTGGGCCAGAAGATGTGGGTGTTGCAGATCGCTGCTGGGATTGGGATACAGGTAATCATTTTATGTACAGGGTACCCTTTGGGTGCAAAGAGGGGTGGGGAGTGATTTTAACCCAAAAGGATGATCTGGCCCCCAATGCCAAAGGGTGTTTTTTTTTTACCTGTGAATCATCCCCTGCTTCCTGGCCAAGGTCACGTATGGCATGACAGTTGCCCTTTAATTCCAACTCGCTTTTTAATTTTTATTCTACAGAAAGCCAGTACACTGTGCAGTGGTTAATTGTTTCTCTGTTTCATGTTTGTGTGAAAATATAATAAAAGTCCTGGGTGACCTAAAAATACCTGCTTCCCGCCACATCATGCAAGACACTACACAAGATTGTATGACATATTCCTAATCTGAGGAGCTTGCACAGGCAATGTACAATACATAAATTCGTATTAAGTTCTAACACCCTACTAAACACAAATTTCAGAACAGAATATTCAGAGCAAAAAATATGTTTATATTATAACACAAATCACATGCATTAACAATAAACATAAACAATTGCCTACCTTGTAGGACAGCTACTAGTCCAGTGCTGATCCCAGACACTATATCACTGACTAACCATTCTTTAATTCGATACATAGGAAGCCATTGAGCAATGGGGAAAAATGTGAAAGCTATTCTCTTAGCCTTTTCTGGTGAGCACCTGAAATAAAACAAAACTACCAGATTGGTACAATACAATAACTGTGCGTACACGAGATAGTTAATTATACAGATTATATTTATGTTAATATCCCTCCCAATAATCCTTATTTTGCAACAGTTTTCCAATAATTAAATAATTAGCAAGCAGGTGACAGTAGGTGGAGTATATCATTGAACAATGCATATATATAATGCCTTAATTTAAATATATAATGACAGCCAAAGTTTAAGTATGTCATATTGTGCAATAACAATAACTTGACTGTATAATACCTGCATTTTATGTAACATTAACCTATGCCATTTAATAGGGTTTAAAGTACACTGATTGTTGAAAATGTTCATCCTTTATGGCACCTGTATCAAAGGGGTAATTTCTCATGTGTACTATGTATTTTTAATTGGCTAGCATGTCATGGGAGTCATTTGTGTATAATGTTCTGCCAAGGTTTGCTAATCTAAGGTTGTTTTAGTTCAGTTATCATTCGCAACCCTTTGCATTTCTGAAACAGTGTAAATGTTGCAAATTGTGGGAGGATTGCTAACCTGATACATATTTACAATATAGATATTCACATTTTACATATATATACATTTTTATAATTATTGAGGTTAAATATGCATGAAAATAGGTAGATCATTTTCAATGTTCTAGGATAAAACAGGCTATGTATTGTATTTTTATTGTATCAAGCTATGCAGTAGGCTAATGTAGACAGGTCAATGTTACTTAGAATGTAGCTTTTAAACAGGTATTGGCTTATTTTTATTGGACAATGTAATATAATATATTATAACTTAGACTGGGATTATGGGCTTTATTCATGAAAGAGGGAATTGAAAGATATTAACAAGGGGATTAAGGCCAAAGTAGCAGAGTTGGAACATTCTCTAATTTAGTTTGTTTTTAATGAATAAAGTCCTATGTATTTATATTAAAATGGGGTGTTTAACAATCTACATAATTTATATAGGGTTGGTTTGTATTTTTTTTTTTTTTTTACTTTGTATAGGTTAGTTCAAAGAGGAACTCTGCCTATACTAATTACTCAATTACTGAATTTTGAGCACATTTTAGTCTGTACTGGGGTTTGACTTACAGCAGACCTGTAGAGTCTATTCACTAAAAGTCGAGATTGGAGGTCGAAATTAGCACTAAACGTGACCCCATTGGAAGCCTCATCTTGCACTAGCAAAATAATATTCACTAAACTTTTTACAAAGAGTGAGATGAGGCAAAACCTGCCAAAATGAGTAGGAGCGGGATGAAACTCCCTCCCATTCATTTCAGTGGGGGAAGAAAAAAATGTTTTTCAGGCTAAGTTCAACTGCTGTGTTTTAGTAGTGAAGCCATTATATAATGCAGATTCGTGGACTAAACTGCTGGTGGAAAAATATAAGTAAGAATTTTTAAGGAACTGAGTTGCTATCACAACACATTATAAGGATAAGTGAAAGTGCCTGTGTCCTTGTGAGATTAAAGATAATAGAAACAGTGGTGGTAAATATGTTGTGATTCCATTTTTATTAACTGTGTTCTGTTAATACTATGGTATTGTAGTGTTGGTATTTCAATTTGTGTTCTATGTATTATTGTAATGTTTTATTGTTATTGTAGAATAGTGTTTTACTGTTGTGTTACTTTCTTATTAATATAATTTTAAAATACACATTGCTCACCTACATTATGTAAATACATACATTTATAAATATATGTGCGTGTACACAGAAACATATATATACATATAAATGTTGTGTGCGGATGTGTGAATTTTTTATGGTTTGTGTTTGCATGTATGTGTATATTTGTTTTGTATATAATAATATGGCAGATAAATATTGTATTAGCAGACATAGACTTTAAAGATAGTCTTAGAATGATTTATTCCTCCCATTCGACACTGTATAATTACACCATATTATATTGTAATTAAATCTACATGACATGTATGTGTGATGTCCATTCATATTTTCCTGTAGAACTGTTTATTATAACCTAGATATTGGCATATACACTTATAAAGTTAACATACACTTATCATGAATGAATGATCATAAATGATACAAAATACTTCACTACATGCTTAATATAATTTGGTACTAAAGAAATAAAATAAAAAATGCAATCTAAAACAGAATCTGTATTCAGTAGCTTTGAAAGTAATTCCAAATGAAAAGTAAACACAAATACGTAAAATCAAATAACAAGGGCTCCTAATTTCAGCAATGAGAGAAACTGAATCAAGTGTTCTGTCTATATGCTCAACAACAGCAAACATTAACATGACAGCCACTTTCACTTTAAATGGACTCAAAACAGCTTGTTGCTTATGCAGCAGTGTTTTCTTGAGAGGTCCGCTCTGACTGGTTCTTTCTTCCTGCTAGAACAGGGGTGTCCAAACTTTTTTTCATAGCGTGCGATTTAATGAAGTGAACATGAGTGAGGGCCGACCATTTTGCCTGACATTCTTTGAACCATTAAAATTAAATGCAAATTAATGAACACACACCCACTTACACTATGCCACCCTCATACACACACACTTACACTATGCCACCTTCACTCCCTTACACTATGCCACCCTCACACACTTACACTATGCCACCCTCATACACCCACACTTACACTATGCCACCCTCATACACACAATTACACTATTCCACCCTCACACACACACACACACACACACACTCTCTGCCACAAACACACTTACACTAGGCCATCCTCATATACAACACACACTTAAACTATGCCGTACTCATACATACACACACACACCGGGCTGAATTAAAAGCATTTTTTTAATTCATTAGTATACAAAGCAATTTTGGCTCTTACTAAAAGGTACCGACTGTGAGGTAGTCTGCTCAGCCACCTCCAAGACCTTTAACACCAAGATTGATGTGGACTGCCGTGCTGAATATGAGACCAGGCAAGGCCTTGGAGAACTAAGGATGACGAAGTAAGGGACTAGACAATGCTTTGTGTTCCTTAACTCTGATTTTAATTGTTTAGACAAGTGTATATAAAAGAAGATAAAAGCATTAGTTACTAAAATATAATTGGTCATTCTAATATGCAGAAAGGCGTGTTCAGTAGGAAAAAGCGCTTAAAACGTATTATGTAAAATAATGTTACAATAGTCGTTCTTATGGAAAATTACAGAACTTTCAGAGACAACATGTTGATGTTCCAGAAAACTCTGTTCTGGCCTTGGAATAGTAAGATAAGACCATTCTCATAACAATTACGCTTCTGGCGTGATCTGGATTCCAGAAGCTGCTGCAGACATCAGCTTGTTCGACACACTGTCGGCTTTTAACCCTTACAGATCCAAAATAACCCTTCAATACCACTCTTTTATCTATTTTTAAATAGATAATTATTCTATGCGTATCTATAGATATTGTGATAAGCATCCAACCTATGGGTAATTTGACATGTTTGATGTGACTGGCCCTTGTGATAGTGTAATTGCAAAACAATAGATATATAATTATTTTTGTGACCATCATGTGTTTTTGGGTCATTATTGAAGGGTTAATTTGGATTTGCCATTTAATATGCCACAGCCAATTTGCCCGATAATATGCAATTATTATTTTGTCATTAATATGCCACAGCTAATTTTCCCAATAATATGACAGTATTATTTTGCCATTTAATATATGCCAGCATTTTGCCATTCAGTATGCCAGTATTTTGCCACTCAATATGCCATTCTTTTGCCATTCAATATGCCATTATTTTGCCAATCAATATGCCAGTATTATTTGCCCATTCAATATGCTAGTAATTTGCCACTCAGTATGCAATTCTTTTGCCATTCAATATGTCAGTATTTTGCCATCAAATATGCCAGGATTTTGCCACTTAATATGCCATTCTTTTGCCATTCAATATGCCATTCTTTTGCCACTAAATATGCCAGTATTTTGCCATTCACAATGCCAGTATTTTGCAAATCAATATGCCAGTAATTTGCCACTCAAAATGCCATTCTTCTGTCATTCAATATGCCAGTATTTTGTCACTCAATATGCCAGTATTTTGCTTGTTACATGAAATTCTGTTCTTCCCCAGGTTGTTGTGTACTTGCATAGATATATAACAACCGTCATGAAGGTCAGTTAGATCAACACAAATATAGAAAGTGCTACTTTTTGCTAAGGAGAGTAAAACTAACCCCAAAATGTTTTATAAATATAAAAAAGGAAAAAAAGCTTAAGAGGTAAAATGTTGGGCCTTTGTTGTCCCAAATGGGAAATTTGGTAAGTGAGGACAGAGAGAAAGCAGACATTTTAAATACATTTTTTTCTTCTGTTTATACTAAGGAAGAACAAATGGATGAGCCCCTGCTACCGGAAGTTACGGAACAGTCACCGCAAACATGGGATTGGCTCACACAGGAAAAAGTGCTTAAGCAATTAAACTCTGTTAAGATAGACAAGGCCCCAGGGCAAGATGATATACACCCAAGGGTCCTTTGAGACTTAAGCATAATTCTTGGCCAGACCACAATTGATGATCTTAAGGGATTCTTTCAGTTCAGGTATAGTGCCAACAGACTGGCGAAAGCCAGATGTCATTCTAATATTTAAAAAAATATGAAAATCTCTGCCGGGTAATTATAGGCCAGTAAGCTTGACATCTGTAGTGGGGAAATTATTTGAAGGATTGCTAAAGGTATACACTTAAGAATACATCTTGAATCAGAATATAATTAGTAAAAGTCAACATGGTTTTGTGAAAGACAGGTCTTGTCAAACAAACGTCTATGAAGAAGTCAATAAAAAGATAGATCTAGGTGTGGCAGTTGATGTGATCTATTTGGATTTTGTGAAAGCATTTGATACAGTTCCACACAAAAGGTTACTGTACAAATTGAGAGAAATAGGTTTGGGGGCAAATGTATGTATTTGGATTGAAAATTGTCTAAAAGATAGAACGCAAAAGGTTGTTGTAAATGGAAAATCCTCAAATTGGACCAGGGTATAGAGCAGCAAAAGACAGCAAAGGAAGGGATTCTTTACGGCAAAGACAATAAAGTTATGGAACTCACTGCCAAGAGAGGTAGTGCTATCAACCACAATAGATGCATTTAAAAATGGTCTGGATGTTTTTTTTTTTTTTTTAGAAAAGCAGAACATACAGGGCTATTAATAATAGAATAAGCATTAATAATAGATCTTATTGATCAAAGGAGAAATCTACCCCTTGGAGTCAATAAGGAATTTTTCCCCCTAGGAGGCAAAATTCGAAATAGCTTCATTAGGGGTTTTTGCCTTCTTTTGGATCAAAAGCTGGAATGATAGGTAGAAGGGTTGAACTTGATGGACGTGTGCCTTTTTTCAACCTAAATTACTATGTTACTATGTTACTTTTCTGAATTTCCATTTCAACATTTAAAAATGTAGCAAATTAAATAAAGTTGATGTTATTAATTAAGCACGTACAGCTGAACCTGTTATCTGGTCATCCCATTCATATATCCAATTAAAAATGCTTCCTGACTAGCCAGTACTTACCCAAAGTAAATGCGGAGGTGATCCAAAAACGTTTTATGATATCTGTGTACTTTCTCATGCTCTTCTTTAAAGGTATCTTCTGAGTATACACGCCTGGACACCACATACTGATTCCCAAACGTCTCTGGCACTGTCCCCATTGCTTAGGTTTGATATTGGGGTCAGATTTAAGAAGCAAATAGCCTATTACAGCAAATAAATATAATATAGAGTTGAACAGAAAAACAAAAGCATGAAATGTGCAACAGAATTAATGACATCTTTGATTAATTATATTTATTATATTATTTGATGTTGATGAAGTCTGATTGAAACTAATTCATTTGTTTTCCCTGGAATAGGAGAGTACTTTCTGTACAAAAGCACTTGATATTTGGAAAACAGAACCAAGAGAATGCCATTTGACAGAACTCTAGACTGGTCAAGAGTCTGCTCTGGTCGATTGATTCACCCTGAGATGATAGTAAAATCTACTCAATAAAGAGTGAATTGCAGGGAACTGAGATGGGAATTTGAAAGTTTCGGCCAATGTAGCCAAGTTGGAAAAATTCTCTAATACTGCTGAATCAAAGAATTTTTCCTACTTTAGCCTTAAGTTTTAAATTCCCACCTCAAATCCTTGGAGTTCCTGCAGGTCTCTCTTTATTAAGTAGACCCTTGCGTCTCTCTGGGCGAATCAATCACACTGCCCACAGTAGCACCAAAGAAAATAGACATTTCCTTCGAGCTGAAGCTGTGTTAGGCATGCCATATTTAGGATCTTGACAATATGATTTTAAGCATCCGAAGAAACAGCCATCTCCAAGAGCACCATTCAAAATGTATTTTGAAACAAGCAAAATTGAGCTTCTGGCTGATTTGATTGTGTGATTTTGAGTCCCTCTTTATTTACTATTACTCCAAATATCAGCAGAGGAGGTCTGACTCAATGGGCTTGGGTTGCACCACTTTTTACTTCTAAATACCCTGTGTCTCAAACTTTCTTTCCAGTTGTCTTGTTTGTGAGTAAATCTCTGTACTTTATCTGTCAGTTTGTCTGTCTTGTCTGTCCCTCTGTGTCTATTTCTAGTAATGGTTGAGCTGATGAAATTGCACCATGGGCTATTAGTTTGTTTTTGCCCCTGGGCAAAAAGTTGCCAGCTCTTCCCTGATCATCAGTTCATTCATTTCAGTGCTAAAAATGGGATCTTTTGTATAAATGGTACATTGACCCAATATAATGCGGGATCACCTATAAAACGGTTAATCTTTGACCGCCAAGTCCTTTGTGTGCTAACATGTACTCACACACAATTTACATATAACAGAGGCTCATTACTCATCTAAAATACTGGACCCCAATGTCCTTGTTAGTGTACTTTAAAAAAAAAAAAGTTGTTTACATATACATACTACACTTTTCCTGCAGATAACGTAAGCTACTTGAACAAATCATGAGATAAAAATGTCTAAAGATATGACAAATTATACCTACTTAAACTTAGGATATTTCCATTGAAATAAGAGTGAGTTCAACCTTAGGTTAAGGTTGTAATATTGTAGAAATCACTGCATTTGGCTGCAAAGTCTACTTACTTCAAGTTGGACAAATCCTCTTCCAAAGAAAAGAATAAATATTTTTAATAGTAAATCAATGATTTTTTTAGATTATCATAGATAAACCCACTGGTTTCACAACTGCACTTTTAAATTACTTTATAGAATTCAAATATAAAAAAAAATTAATAATGCCACTTCAAAAAATATACAAACATTTAGTACTTTATCCCACATACATATAAAAAATAACCATACAAATATAATTATATTTTCTTTAAGTAACTTGAATTGTAGGCAAATGTTAAAGCACTCTTTTAATTTCTACATCTTACCCTACTATCCAGCAATCAGCGTGCAATATGTGGCATCAGTGCTCTCAGGTCTTTAAAGTGTGAGTCTTTTCCATTTATTCTCTGCCAGTATATGAGTAGAAAGCGTTATCATCTTTTTCACTGTAATAATTAACATAGATTAACTTTTACAAGATCTTAAAGATTGTGGCCTTGACCATTGACCTGTAATCAATAGAGAGGAGTGGAGAAGCTTCTGTAATTATTTAAGAAATGTTGTTTGGAAAGAATGTTCTGTTATACAGAAATGTTTTGCCACTTCGAAAGACTATAATAGAGGCAATATTTACACAAAATGTTTACACAAGGTAAACTATGGAATTCTGGAGCATATTTGGAAGAGAAAGATAAAATGCAACAAAATTATATTTTAATGTTAGTGAGTATAGGGTCAACTCAGGTAGCTCTGATATTCTTGAGAAAACCAGAGCTCTACATTTTGGACCCAGTTGGATCACTCAGAGACCACCAAAGTGATATTGAATAAGCATGAAAATTGGCCTATCGCTGAGGAAATGGTAAAAAGATCTTCGGGAGGAGCTCAGCTATTATGGAAATAGTCAAAGTTGTCACAAGATGGCTCAAAATTAAAAAGTGACACATTAATTCAAGTAATATATTAACATAATATAATATATAACCATATTTAATAGCAATGTTTACTGTTCTATTTCAGGTATTCTGACATCAAGTGACAGGGGAAGAGGAAGTTATCCAAGGCAGCTGCTGCTGCCAGAGTCACTGGCAGCTACTGACGGACATGGGGCCAGAGACAGTCAAAGGAGTTTAGGGGACAATTGACACAGATTTGCATGCTCATAAGGATTGAACATCCACTGATGTGTTATGTATGACAGTTCATGTGCATTCACACTGTTCTCTCACTTTACTCCTGGCATCTGGTGTGGTGGTCCTTCAACTCATGTCAGATGTTAATGCAAATGTAGTTGGTTACCTCTGGAATACAATATATGTACATAGTACATTACATCAATGTACAGGGAAATGTGGACAGGGATTTACAGTTGTTTGACATCTATGTTCTTGCGCACTACAGTCAGTGTAGTATTAACCGTGAGGTATTCTAGGCGGATTCACCCCGCCAACACTGCAGTGAATAAAATGCCCATCTGTTTTTTTCTTAGGGGGTGGAGTGATGACAGGTCATGTGACCTGGCGCTCTGACATCAGACGTCTACACTCACTGCGGGGAGCCAAACAGGCAGCATGGTAGGACGCCATGTTGCCTGCCACTAGTCACCAGGGATAAGGGTAAGTCCTGGGGTGAGGGGGCAGGTAATGGAGGCATATATTTGGGGTGATGGGCCATGTAATGTGGGTAATGGGGGTAATGGAGCCATATAATGGCGGTGATGGAACATATAATGGGGGTGATGGAGCCATATAATTGGGGTGATGGGGCATGTAATGGGGTGATGGAGGCATATGTTGCGAATCTGGAGGAGATGAAATTGATTTAACATCAGGAGTGTGAGGCTAGAGCTGAACACTGTCATCACATTTTGAGATGCACAGGGGATTGAAGGTCAGTCTGGTGATGCTCACATGAATGACAATTAAGCAGTATATCCTCCTCTTCATTAGATGATGACGATTAAATCACACTGTAGCATCTTGTTAGTAGCCATGGAATCCTTGGTTACTTATGATTTATATGACCCAGCTGTACTCTACTGACAAACTCTGTTTTAGTGAATTCAATTTGAAATTATGGGTAAATTAGGATTTACATCACACACTTTTTTACAGTTCGTGGTATCCTTTTTGCCCATCATTTTGTATCATTCTACTGGGTACTGCTTCCCTTTCATTTTGGTTACACATTGGTGTCTGTGGGAACGCATGCTGTGCTCACCGTCTGAAGGTAAGGAGCTTGCCAAGGAACGTAAGGTGTTGTTTCGACAGTGCTGCTTAAATATCTAAGTTTAGGAAACAGCCGAGACTTTACAATTTACTTTGGGTGTATAATTTTAGAATTCACCTGAGATGGGTCTAGGGAAATTCGGGTTTGATGCATCAGAAACATGACAGTGAGTGTTTAATGTACATATCCTTGTGAGTTTGGCTTCTTAGCTCTGGTCCAACTGAAGGAAAAATATAGTAACATAATGAATATTGAACATAACCTCAGACCCAGACTTTGAGACACTTATCAGGAGCACAAAGCATCCCCAGCTTTCCCATTAGTACTAATTAGTCTCATATGTTCCAGTGGCTTTTTGTTTATTGAGTTTTTTTTTCTTCAATAGCACTTTATTTTGACTTGCACTGCGATTTTTGTTCTATTCATTTTGTGAAGAAGCCCTGTTTTTTGCTTGTTTCATGTTTTCGCAAAATAATACTAGTATTTTATTGGGCAAATTGGCTGGGGAATATTACATGTCAAAGTAATACTGGCATTTCATTGGGCAAATTGGCTTAGGCATATTAATGGCAAAATAATACTGGCATATTATTAGGAAAAATTGGCTGGGGAATATTAAATGGCAAAATAATTGGACAAATTGGCTGTGGCTTTACTAATGGCAAAATAACACTGGCATATTAATGGCAAACTTATACTGACATACTAATGGACAACTAATGGCTATGGCTGGTTTTGTTCGTCTATTTATGATTTTGTAATGCACTGGTTTTGTTTGTCTATTTATGATTTTGTAATGGACTGGTTTGCTTTGTCTGTTTATCATTGGTAATGCACTGGTTTGGTTTGTCTATTTATGATTTGTAATGCACTTGTCTTGGTTTGTGCATTATTTTGCACACTTGTTTGCATCAAGAACCATCTAGTTCTTATGTTCTGTGTATGTACTTGACTTTATAACTTAACTTTTATATATTTTTGCTTGTGGTGTGCCACAGAATTCTGGGAAAAGCTTTAGTGTGCCCTGGGTGAGAAAAGGTTGAGAAGCAGTGCTTTAGAGGATTTTAAAGTTGAATTCTCCAGCTAAAATCTAAAGAATTGGAATGAGTGATTTACGTCTATGTTTCTTTTATTCGGAGCATGTTCAGGGGTGATCTAGGTTTTTCATGGCAAATATATCCTGATCCGATTGCTTGCAATGCTTCGGTTTACCAAACGGCCCAAATTCAGAGATATTGAGTAGCAGATTAAGAGATTTCTAAAATTTGCCTATCTTACTAAATCCTAATCCATTTCAAGCCAATTTTTTCTAAATTGGGTAGACCCTTACATGAAACTGCATTAAAATGTTACAAAACGCAAAGACAATCTAAATTGTAAACATTTTTACACTAGGTAAAGTGTTCATTACAAGATGCTTAGGTGAAAGATTATTTCACAGATGAGCAGTTCTGTGAGGAGATGTCACTTTGATCCACTTCCTCGATCTATTGTCCAAAACTCGGAGCTACTTTGTGGACCAGTGAATGAAACAAATAAGCATATGTACGAATGGTTTCTGGTATTTGTATTCTGAGGATATCATGCCGCTTATTCACTGAAACATGACACTAGGAGGCTAAAGTAATCAAGATTTCTTGTTCCATTTATACTATACATGTATACTTTTATAAAATATATCCTCTCTTTTCTAGGACATAGGCACCCCATGATGTCTAACAGGTTTTCATGCTGCTGACACAGTTTGTGACATGTTAGTGTGCCATCATTAACAATGAATTTGATTTATATGCATACACATCAATTCCATTCACGGAAACCATGAGGCATGAGAAAAATGGCAGGCAAATTATTTACTTGCCTTTTTGTAAGACTACTAGATCTGGGCAGTGGGCCAAACCATTATTTGCCTCAGTAAACAAATAATCAATAAGTAAGTATGTCCTTTTTGTCCCTTTTATTACTAGTACTTTTACATTTATTATATCCTGTTATATGTACGTCAACATGGTGTAATAAATGCGTTCGTAGTCAGGAAGTGGCAAAATACTGGCACAATGTTTTTTTCCAGTGCGATTTACGTAATTAATTATTGCTTAATTATTGCTGGAAATAAAAATTTCCAGAAACCAGTTCAGAGATTGATTAAAATTTATGAAATAGAGAGTGTGTTGAGATAAGGGACAATATTTTCCTGTTTAGTATGCAAGTATACTGATTACTAATTTCAGTCTGGTATTCTTTGACATTCATTTCATGATACGCTGATCGGAAACTGTTGCTTCCTATTTAATCTTGCCGGCACTCAGTATTGGTAGACTATCATTCTACACTATCATACTAAACAATGATAACTCACTGTTTTAATCATAGAGTGACAAGTCCACAATAATTTATTCTGCAGTTTTCTGTCTGATATTGCAACTTGTATAATTGTTTATATAATGCTCTCCTGGAATAACTTGTCCAAGACCTAAGGTAAATAAAGCAAATAGTCAACTCGCAGGCAATGAATCAGTAGAACGTTAACCAATATACACATCTATTCAGTTTTGGCTGTTTCTATGCAGCCGCTTGACCGTGACCCCTGGTGTGATGGTCAGTTCATTGTGGTATTGCATAGAAGTTTGTATTATTCATATTAGGATTTAAGATTAGTGTTAGTATTAGGGGATAATATTAGGATTTACAATTTGTATTAGTATTAGGGGTTAGTATTAAGGTTTAGGATTGGTATTAGGGTTTAGGATTAATATTAGGGGCTAGTATTTGGAGTTAGTATTGGAGTTTGGCATTCGTTTTAGGGCTTAGAATTAGGAGTTAGTATTGGGTTTTGGGGTTAGTATTAGGGCATAGTTTTAGGAGTTAGTATTGGGTTTTGGGGTTAGTATTAGGGCATAGTTTTAGGAGTTAGTATTGGGGTTTGGGGTTAGTATTAGGGCTTAGTATTAGGAGCCAGTATTTTCAGGGGGTTTAGTATTAGGGCTGGGGGGGGTGTTAATTTATTAGGAGGGGTTATTACTGTATTTGTAAACGCCGAAGGTACAACAATGAAAGTTTCCGCTGAACTGTAAGCGGTGAAATGGATGCGGCAAACTGTCCAAGACGCCATAGAGGGTGCCTCTGTGCGGCTCTGTCAGAGGCAATGGCTGTGGAGATCAAAACATCTTCCCTCACCAGTACTTTACTGCGAAGGTAGACATCCTCTCGTGCTCCCCACACATATGCAGACGTCAAAGTAATAGGGGTCATGCGACCTTCACTTGCTCAGGCTCAAGTAATAAATGGGGAGCACAGCTGCGTGAGCCAGACTGAGGAGCCCTGACTGAGAAAAGACCAGAGAGAAGACCACTGTGGATGCAATCACTAATTGATTCAATCTGGGAGCTGGGACAAGTTCTTATTTGTGCAACCTGGGTGCTCGGTTAAGTCCTATGTATGCAATGTGAGTGCTATGGCCAGTCCTATGTGTACAATACAGGTGTTGGGGCATATACTATGTGTACAATGTAGGTGCTGGGGCATGTCCTGTGGATATAATGTGGGTGCTGAGACAAGTCCAATGTGTGCAATATGGATTCTGGGGCAAGTCCTATGAGTGTAATCTGGGTGCTGGGACATGTCCTATGTGTGCAATCTGGGGGCTGGGGAAAGTCCTTTTGGTGCAGTCTGGCTACTGGGGCAAGCATTGTGGGACCTGTGGCTGCAATCTAGGTGGTCTTGCAAGACCAGTGGGTAGCAAGCAAAAAATTGTCAAAAAGTGGCACTTCAATTCTCAAATGTTATTATACCCACACTAATGAACACAGCTGCTCCGGGTACTTCTCAATGTGCTTAGGTTGAAAAATAGTATACAGTTGGAGTAGCGCAGGATCACATGTGGGAAAAATGTTTAATACAACACATCATAATGCAATATTTCTGTGGAAACAATGGTAACTATAAATGTACTCACAGATTTCCAATTAATTTTCTGCCTTAATATAAGCCTAGACATTTTCTTCCAGTATCCCTTTACTCTCTACCAAAATAAATTAAGTGGCATAGATTAGTACAGTACTGCAAACAAAGGTGTCAAGCCATAGAGAAACATACAAAAAGATTGGGGAGCTAAAAGCCAGCACTCTCTGGAGATCCCAGTAGTGATAAATAATCCTCAACGTGTTTCGCCAGTTGGCAGTCACAGCTTCATCAGATAAAAAGGGCTATATACTATATATTAGTCTGAATGTAGTTCATATATACAGTGCCATTCGCCCCCTGTAGTTGGTAACTTCCAGAAATGACATGTGCGTGTAATCATGCGTTCCAAGGTGCAGCAGGTTTATTGTTCTGTATAACTCTAAGCGGTTTTAAATATATATTGTTTATCATACATATTTTGGCTTCTCTTTTGACATTTTTGTTGGAACCTTTCTATTTCAGCTCTAATGTCCTGTCTTATCTCTTTCAGAGAGGTCTTATAGTCTGACCTCAAATCAGACCTGGATCCCCCTCGCAAGCAGCCGGTGGATGTCTGCATAATGCGTGCAGACATCCTCCGCTGCTGCCCGGCACGTCTGTCGGGAATTTTATGATGGAAACTGGGAGGTCATGTGACCTTCCGGCCAGTGGCATCCCGAGGGGGGTGTGGATCGCACCGGGTGACACCTCCAGCGGGGTTAACACCCTTGCTGCTGGCATCCCCCTGCACGGCATCGCGCTACTTTTTTTTGCTGGCAGCAGCATCCGCTGGATTCGGCCTCTGAAAAAAAAATCACCGCGACCGGATGTGACGTTAAGGTGACTGTGTTTCCCTCCTCTGTGCAGGAGGGAACACTGCATGGAGACGTCCAGCTGGGTACACGGAGCAGCAGCCAGGCAGTAAGTACTGGGGAAGGGGGGAGGAGGGAGGAATGGGCAAATTGGCTGGGGCATCTGAATGGCACAATATTACTGGGCTCTGAGTGGCACAATCTTACTGGGCTCTGAATGGCACAATATTACTGGGCTCTGATTGGCACAATATTACTGGGCTCTGAGTGGCACAATATTACTGGGCTCTGACTGGCACAATATTACTGGGCTCTGACTGGCACAATATTACTGGGCTCTGAGTGGCACAATATTACTGGGCTCTGAATGGCACAATATTTCTGGGCTCTGATTGGCACAATATTACTGGGCTCTGAGTGGCACAATATTACTGGGCTCTGAATGGCACAATATTACTGGGCTTTGAATGGCACAATATTACTGGGCTCTGAATGACACAATATTACTGGCATCTGACTGGCACAATATTACTGGGCTCTGAGTGGCACAATATTCCTGGTATCTGAATGGCATAATATTACTGGGCTCGGAATGATACAATGTTACTGGGCTCTGAGTGGCACAATATTACTGGGCTCTGAATGGCACAATATTACTGGTATCTGAATGGCACAATATTACTGGTATGTGAATGGCACAATATTATTGGGCTCTGAATGGCACAATATTACTGGGCTCTGAATGGCACAATACTACAGGCATCTGAATGGCACAATATTCCTGGGCTCTGAATGGCACAATATTACTGGGCTCTGAATGGCACAATATTACTGGGTTCGGAATGGCACAATAATACAGGCATCTGAATGGAACAATATTACTAAGCTCTGAATGGCACAATATTACTGGCATATGAATAGCACAATATTACTGGGCTCTGAATGGCACAATATTACTGGGCTCCGAATGACACAATATTACTGGGCTCTGAGTGGCACAATATTACTGGGCTCTGAATGGCACAATATTACTGGTATCTGAATGGCACAATATTATTGGGCTCTGAATGGCACAATATTACTGGGCTCTGAATGGCACAATATTACTGGGCTCTGAATGGCACAATATTACTGGGCTCTGAATGGCACAATATTACTGGGTTCTGAATGGCACAATAATACAGGCATCTGAATGGAACAATATTACTGGGCTCTGAATGGCACAATATTACTGGCATCTGAATGGCACAATATTACTGGGCTCTGAATGGCACAATATTACTGGCATCTGAATGGCACATTATTACTGGGCTCTGAATGGCACAATATTACTGGGCTCTGAATGGCACAATATTACTGGGCTCTGAGTGGCACAATATTACTGGCATCTGAATGGCACAATATCACTGGCATCTGAATGGCACAATATTACTGGGCTCTGAATGGCACAATATTACTGGTATTTGAATGGCATAATATTACTGGGCTCTGAATGGCCCATAATTACTGGGCTCTGAATGGCACAATATTACTGGCATCTGAATGGCACAATATTACTGGGCTCTGATTGGCACAATATTACTGGGCTCTGAATGGCACAATATTACTGGTATCTGAATGGCACAATATTCCTGGCATCTGAATGGCACAATATTCCTGGCATCTGAATGGCACAATATTACTGGTATTTGAATGGCACAACATTACTGGCATTTGAATGGCACAATATTCCTGGTATCTGAATGGCACAATATTACTGGTATCTAAATCACACAATATTACTGGCATATGAATGGCACAATAATACTGGCATCTTAATGGCACAATGGTATTGGCATCTGAATGGCACAATAATACTGGCATATTAATGGGTCAATTGGCTGTGGCTAATTAATGACAAAATGATGCTGGCATATAATTGGGCTGTTATAGAGAGAGAGAGATGTCTGTATGTATATATATGTATTGTTTTAGAATTATACAATTGTCACCTCGTGGGGCTCCTGTGTGTTGCATAATTAATGGCGGTCCCATATGTGGCATAATTATGGGGTGCTTGTGTGTGGCATATTTATTGGGCCCCATGTGTGGCATAATTAAGGGACTCTTTTGTGTGGCATAATTATGGGGCACCTGTGTGTGTGTGGCATAATTATGGGGCACCTGTGTGTGTGTGGCATAATTAATTGGGCAGAGGTGAGGCATAAATAGTAGGGCTCTGGTGTGGCATAATTTATGGGGCTCCTGTGTGTGTCATAGTTATTGGGCTCCTGTGTGTGGCATAGTTAATAGGCCATCTAACTGGCATTACTAAGGAATCTGTTTGGCATTGTATTGGAGGAAATCCAGGGGGGTGACACCATGAGTTTCCGCACCGGGTGACACCAACCCTAGTGACGCCTCTGCTTCCGGCTTCATCATAGAAGTCCCGGCGGTAGTGCCGGGCAGCAGTGGAGAATGTCTGCGCATATCATGCAGACATCCTCTATCTTTCCCCACTTTCCACCAGGGAGATTGGGGCAGCCGGGGGATGTCTGCACGATAGTGCAGACATCCTCCATGCTGCCCAACACTTCCGTCTATTATGATGGAAGCCGAGAGGTCACATGACCTTCCGGCTGTCCTTCATAATAGACGGAAGTGTCAGGCAGCATGGACGTATCGTGCAGACATGCCCCGGCTGCCCCCACTAGCCACCATGGAGAGGGGAGATAGAGAGACAACGATGGGGGTAGGGAGAGGGAGAGAGAGACAATAATGGGGGGAGGGGGAGAGAGACAACAATGGGGGGAGCAAGGGGGAGAGAGACAGTGTTACAGGGAAGGGGAGAGAGGCAGCGTTTGGGGGGAGAGGGAGCATTGGGCAAGTCTGGGGGATTGGGGCAGCATTTGGACATAAAAGGAAATACAAACAAGAAATGCATTTTTTTATATCATCATTTTTATTAAATATGAAAAAGCAATTTACATGTGAATATATACAAGTTAAACTTTTTTTCTATAGGGTAGTCTAATATTCAGGCAGTTTTTTTCCTAAAGGAATATCCAATGTTTGGGGGGTCATCTTATAATCAGGATCATCCTATATTTGAGCATATTTGGTAGTTTGTCATATTTCAACACTTTTGTGTTCAGCTGTCTGCTTCTCACATAAATATATTTCGACCAAAAGGGCTAATAAATTCTTAAATGAAGTTATACCAGAATACATATTTTATTTGAAAAAAATGGACATAAAAATATAAGAAAAAGAAATGTATAAAAAATATATGTAAAAACACCTACAAGAAAATATATAGAAAAGTAGAGACTATATCAGTAAAATGTGCTGATAATGAAAAAGGCCCCCTTAAAAAGGCACGAAGGGAATATAAAAAAGCAAAACAAAAGTATTATTAAAAAGGATTCTTCCAATAAAACATATTTATAAATACTTATAAAACAGGAAACATGTCAACACATACTAATAAAACGTAATAGCGTGATAAGGACGTAGAGAACATTTACTTGCAACACTATTGTGCAAAAACATGCAAAGGATAATTTATCTGTGAGAATAAATATATATCATGGATTGTATGTGATAGAAAGTCATGATCCCTAAATATGTATTTAAACTGCTTGGTTTCAGAGTCTTGAGTTGGTAAAACCATTTAGTTTCTCTCTGGGATAGTCTCTGGACACATGACAAGTTTTCTATGGAGAATTCCTGATAATTTTTACAAAGAACTGGAATATTACACTTCCATTTAGCATTTTCACTGATAATACTACCCAATGTGCTCTAGAATTCTCTCCTTTAATGGTCTAGTGATCCTTCCTATATAGTGTATACCACACGGTCATTGTAGGAGAAATTTCACCAGCATTCTTTTAGTGAGGCCTATGTTACCCCATACATTAAGTATGTTGTCTATATAATGACACCAAAGGACCAGGCTCATTCTAGCCTCCCAATTAGCTACAAACATATTGGCATATCTGGGGACAAACTTGGTCCCCATCGCTGTCCCACACATTTGTAAAAATAACTTATTTTGAAACATAAAATAATTCCGGGGAAGGACAAATTTTATACAGTCCAATAAAAAACTCTCTCTGTGCATCTGGGTTATTTCCATCTTTATCCATGACTTTGGATATGGCCATATGTTGGATCATCGTAAAGAGGCAAGAGGTGTCAATGGTTGCTCATAAGTAATCAGGTAAGCAAGTAAAGCCATCCAAAATATTTATAAGGTGCCCTGTAGCTCTTAAATAGTATTTTTTTTATATTCCCCTTTGTGCCTTTTTAAGGGGGAATTTTTCATTATCAACACCTTTTACTGATATAGTTTCTACTTTTCTTTATATTTTCTTATAGGTCCTTTTACATATATTTTTTATACATTTCTTTTTCTTTTTGATAAAACGTTTATTCTTTCAAATTGACTGAATTTAAAATGTAAGTTTAATTGCCACTATTATTAATATTTTTATCTTCCATATTTATATTGACAAAAGGATTATATATGTATTTTGACCTGGACTGGTATAATTTCATTTAAGAATTTATTAGACCTTATATAAATTTGTGCAGGGCCAATATAAAGAGCTCTCCAGTGACCTGTTCATTAACAGAAAGGTACAAAGCCCAAGAGGTCACCCCCTCAGACTGGAAGAGCAAAGATTTCATAGACAGCAAAGGAAGGGATTCTTTACGGTTAGGACAATAAAGTTATGGAACTCCCTGCCAAGAGAGGTAGTGCTATCAACCACAATAGATGCATTTAAAAATGATTTGGATGTTTTTTTAGGAAAGCAGAACATACAGGGCTATTAATAATAGAATAAGCATTAATAAAAGAGCTTATTGATCCAAGGAGAAATCTGATTACCTCTTGGAGTCAAAAAGGAATTTTTTCCCCCAGGAGGCAAAATTCGAAATAGCTTCCTTAGGGTTTTTTGCCTTCTTTTGGATCAAAAGCTGTAATGATAGGTAGAAGGGTTGAACTTGATGGACTTGTGTCTTTTTTCAACCTAAATTACTATGTTACTATGTTACCTTTTGGCCAAAAATATATTTATGTGAGAAGCAGACTGAATGATGAAGGATATACACAAAAAACTGCTGACAGATATACGGAACGCATTGTGAGGCCATTACTTACCACTTCTGGACTTCCTCCTTTGGAGTGTTTGCTTTTGTTTGCTCCCTAGGAGGAGGCTGGGTGCTCTGCCAAGACTCGTGAGTGCAATGTCGGTTCTTGGCAGGTCCTGTGAATGCAGTCTTGGTGTTTTGGCCAAACCTGTGGATGCAAACTGGGTGCTCTGGCAGGAACAATGGGTGTAAGCAGCGCTGTATTTAGCGCAAGGCATTTAAAAAAAAAGCCGCCCCTTTAAAAAAAAACTGAAGAAAAAAAAAACCTTGCTTGCTTGCAGAGACGGTGGCTGGGGAGATTGGAAGATCTCCCCTCACTGCCGCAGTGCCTGCAAGCAGGCTGCACGGGTAACCGAACAGGCAGCACAGAGAGAGCAGTGTGAAAGGGAAGTGCTGACAGGTCACATGACCCGGCACTCTGACGTGGGTGCAATATGAGTGCAAGCTAAGTGCTGTGGGTGCAATATAGGTGCATGGCAAGTGCTGCAGGTACTGGATGGTGCTGTGTGAAGTCCTTTGTGTGCAATGTTGGTGCAGAAAAATAGAATAAAAAAAAATACAATTTTGTGATGGGGGCATGTTATGGGGGCATGTAATGTGTATGTGATGGGGTGATGGGAGCATGAAATGGGTGTGATGGGGTATTTAATGTGTATGCATGGGGGTGATGGGGCATTTCCTGGGTGTGCAATGTGGGTTATAGGCCATGCTGTGGGTATGCAATGTGGGTAAAGGGGGTGCACAAATTTTGTCTGCCTGAGGCAGCACAAAACCAAGATACACCACTGGGTGTAAGCAGGGTGCTTTGGCAAGTCCTGTGGGTGCTCTGGCAAGTTCTGTGGGTGCATCATTTTTTTTTTCAAAACCAGGTTTTATTACCTGACACTATACCTTACCACCGCCTTGACTAGTGTGGGGAGAAGGGGGTACAATGGGGGTGACCCATACAGAGTGCCTGAACACCTAAGGCCAGCCATGTGTTCTACCGTAACATCATCACAAATACTGGCAGAAATATAGATATATATATATAGATATATAAATAAATATATAAATATACCGTATTTGCTCGATTATAAGACGAGGTTTTTTTCAGAGCAAATGCTCTGAAAAATCCCCCTCGTCTTATAATCGAGGTCTCTTATAATCTGACCTCAAATTGAGGTCAGATTATAAGACATGGATCCAGGATCCAGGTCCCCAGCAGAGCTGCAGGGGACCTGGATCCCCCTCTCTAGCAGCAGGGGATGTCTGTGCAACGAGTGCAGACTCCCCTGCTTCCGCCCGGCACGACCGCCGGGGCTTCTATGAAGAAGCCGGGAACTTCCGCTTTCGTCACAGAAGTCCCAGTGAGCGTGCCGGGCGGCAGCAGGGGAGGTCTGCGCTCATTGCGCAGACTTCCTCTGCTGCCCCACTAGCCACCAGGGTAAATCGGGCAGCTGGGGGTTGTCTGCACGATACGTGCAGACATCCTCCATGCTGCCCGACAAGGCAGACTATTATGACGGACAGCTGTCCGTCATAATAGACTGCCGTGTCGGGCAGCATGGAGGATGTCTGCATGTATCGTGCAGACATCCCCAGGCTGCCCCCACTAGCCACCAGGGATTGAGGTACAGGTAAGGGGGGGGGGGACAGAGAGACAAGGGGAGGGAGGGTGGGGGGCAGAGCGACAGGGGGAGGGAGTGAGGGAGGGGTGCAGAGAGACAGGGGGAGGGAGTGAGGCAGAGAGACAGGGGGGACGGAGTGAGGGAGGGGGGCAGAGAGACAGGGGGGACAGAGCAGGAAGGGGGGGAGAGACAGAGGAAGGGGGGCAGAGAGAAACATGTGGGGGGGAAGAGACAGGTGAGGGGGGAGTGGGGAGTGAGACAAAGCTGGGGGCAAGGGAAAGAGAGAGGCAGCATTGGCACATAAAAAGAAATAAACACAAGAAATGCATTTTTTTTAATATAATATTTTATTAAAAAAGCAATTTACATGTGAATATGTACAAGTTTAACTTTTTTCCTATAGGGTAGTCTTATATTCAGGCTTTTAGTTTTTTTCCTAAAGGAATATCCAAAGTTTGGGGGGTCGTCTTATAATCAGGGTCGTCTTATAATCGAGCAAATACGGTAGATATAGAAGGGTGCAGGAGAACAAAATGCCTGAAAATAGTAAATGAGCCTATGGACGCTGTTTCAGTACAAAATATTATAGTAGTTATATTTGTGAAATATATCTTTATGACAGTGAAAGTGTTAACATAGGTTAATAAGCAATGAACAACATGCTATGAATGAGGTATTTTATTTCCAAAGTAAACTAACAGAGGTTGGCAAGTCACACTGTACAACTCAATGCCTTCACTCCAGGGACTCATTTTATTGCTCTTATCTCAGCTCTTACTAGTTCTATTATGTCCAAAGTTGCACTTCATATTTCATGTTAGGGCCAAAAGTAATTACACTGTCAGAGATTTGCTGAATTTTCATTGCATAATTAACACATTCCATTACTGAATTTGCTTTTATCTCTTCGGGTTAACATTGGTCTCTTAAATCCTACTTTTGTATATCATTTTGCCAATGAACTGTAGATTTTTATACTATGAATTAAAAAGCAGTGATGTTCAAAGGACAGTATCAAAATGGCAGGTTTTAAGTATCCTATCTGACTTTAAAAACAGTCTGGTGGATCACTGGTATTACCTGTCATAAAAATCAAGCATTACAAATAACATTTTCCTTGTAAATTACTTGTGTTTAGATATCTTTAACTCTTGGACTCAAAAAAGTACTATTTGTTGTAACAATTGACTCATCACCAAGATCGCTTTTGATTACACATTTTATAAATGATTTCACTTCTTTTGTTTCTGCCTGAGATTAAAATCTATTATCTAAATGCACAATATTTTACAATAATTTATTCTGTGCTTATAGTGATATTGATTATCACAAAATTAATTTGGAGAACCACCGTGGCTGGGGCTCTTGGAGGGCCCTGAGGGCAAAACACCTCCCTGGGAACTGTGGACCCTCATAGGGTAAAAGACAACCCCTCCTCAAAGCAGTGGTGGATCCAGGGGGGGGGGGGGGGGGCATGGGGCAATTGCCCCCCCCCCACCCGAGAAAGAAAAAAAAACCTATTTAAAAAAACAACAAAAAACGACACTTTAAAAAACACAAAAAAACAACACGCTTGCAGGCAGAGACAGAGGTGAGAAGGGATCGGAAGATCCCCCTCACCTTCTCTGCCTGCCTGCCAGGCTGCACAGAGAAACCTTTGTGCTGCCTGTTCGGCTCCCCGTGCAGTCTGACACGGAAGTGCCAACAGGTCACCTGACCGGCGCGCTGACGTCATACGCACGCCGAATCACGTGACCTGTCGGCACAACCGCCTGGGAGACGAACACTAGCCGCCATGGAAAGGTAAGTGCTGGGGAGATGGGGGGAATGTACTGGGGAAAGTAGCAGGGGCTTATTAATGATAGGTAACACTGACATATTATTGGGAAAATTAGCTCGGGAATATTAATGGCAACTAACACTGGCATATTACTGGGCAAATTGGCAGGGGATATTAAATGGCAAATAACTGGCATATTACTGGGCAAATTGGCAGGGGATATTAAATGGCAAATAACATTGACATATTATTGGGAAAATTGGCAGGGGCATATAAAATGGCAAATAACACTGGCCTATTACTGGGCAAATTGGCTGGGGCATATTAAATGGCAAATAACACTGGCATATTATTGGGCAAATTGGCTGGGGCATATTAAATGGCAACTAACACAGGCATATTATTGAGCAAATTGGCAGGGGCATATTAAATGGCAAAATACACTGGAATATTATTGGGCAAATTGGCTGGGGCATATTAAATGGCAAATAACACTGGAATATTATTGGGCAAATTGGCTGGGGCATATTAAATGGCAACTAACATTGGCATATTATTGGGCAAATTGGCTGAGAGAGCCATACATGGGAAGGGAGAAGAGAGAGACATAAATGGGTTGGTAGAGGAGAGACAGACAGACATGGGTTCGCAGAGGAGTGACAGACAAATATGGGATGGCAGAGAAGAGACAGACAAACATGGGATGGCAGAGGAGAGACAGACAGATATGGGATGGCAGAGGAGAGACAGACAGATATGGGAAGGGGAGAGGAGACAAACAGACATGGGAAGGGAGAGGAGAGAGACATAAATAGGAATGGAGAAGAGAGAGACATAAATGGGATGGTAGAGGAGAGACAGACAGACATGGGATGGGAGAGGAGAGACAGAGAGATGGGAAATGAGAGGAGAGACAGACGGACATGGGAAAGAAGAGGATACATAGACGGACATGGGAAGGAAGAGGAGAGAAATGGGCATGGAAGGAAGAGAGACAGAGGGACACGGGGAGTGAGAGGAGTGCGACAGACATGGGAAGGGAGAGGAGCGTGACAGAAGGACATGAGAGAGAGGAAAAGACAGACGGACATGGGAGAGAGGATAAGACAGACGGACATGGGAGAGAGGAAAAGACAGACGGGCATGGGAGAGAGGAAAAGACAGACGGACATGTGCCCCTCCCAAGATCAGACTCTGGATCCGCCCCTGCCACAAAGGAGCTATGTGTCATGGAAGCCTGCATTCCCCTGTTCCCAAAGCCCCAACAGCCTACTAGTACCCAGGGCCTTTGCCATGTACACTTTGGCAGGGACCTGAGGCACCCATTTAATGCAGCAAGGAATTCGACAGAAGGTACCCAGGAAGAGCTATTCCAAGTAGTGTGTGCAATGTTATTATATGTTAGTGTAGAACTGTGTTCTTATCTATCAATAAGTGTTTATTGTCCTGTGATCCATCTATTGTCTCTTGTAGTCTGGATGTCTGAATCCAAAGGTGTCATGTTTAACCCCTTAGCGACAAGACTTTTCTGGCTTGTCTGATGCTTGGTGACATGGGCTGTTTTAACATTTCTGCTGTGTTTGTGTTTTGCTGTATTTTCTTTCTCTCTCATTCAGTGTACCCACACAAACTATATATTGTTTTTGTCGGCATAAGAAGGGCTTTCTTTTGATACCATTGTTTTGAAAATAGCTTATAATTTTATGTAAAAAAAAATAAAAAAATATGGCAAAAGATTAAAAATTATTTTTTCTGAATTGTATTTGAAAAATTGTATACTCATCTACAAGAGACAACAAAAAACACTGCTAAATAGTTTCTAATATTTGTCCTGAGTTCAGAACTAGCCCATGTTTTATGTTTTTGTGCTTTTTTACAAGGCAAGAACTATAAGTAGTGCAAAACTATTTAAAAATCCTTTTTTAAAAAAAATTAGCGATTGTGACATTGTAACACTGATATCTGTACTAAATCCATGGATGACCCCCCACATGCACATATTTTTCAAAACTAGACAACTCAGGGCATTTAACTTGGGTTATTTTCACACTTTGCATGTAGCCATTTTACCACCAACCTTTGCCAAAATTTGTAGCAAAATAAATAAATGGTGATTTTCTCACACAGATTGCAATTCAGGTAAACATTTCCTGAATATGTGAAGGGGTACTGTCAAATAACACCTATATATGTGTTCAGCAACATCTCCTGAGTACAGGGATACCACCCATGCATAGTTTTGTCAGATTGTTGGGGGGTAAAAATGCCACAGTTGAGAGGTGCGCTTTTTGGTTTTCCAACTTGGAATTTTGACATGCAAAAAACCTGCGCCCATGATCCATCTGTGACATTTTTTAAGCCATCCAGTGTATTTTACCCCACAAAACCATATATTTTTGGAAACTAGACACCTTAGGGTATTTTAAATGGTGGTATTTTAACACTTTTCCACTTATTCTACCACCAGCCTATGTCAAAGTTTTGGGTAGTAATTTTTTTTCACATACATTGTACTTCAGGCATGAATTTGCAGATCCTGTTATGTGTCACTGTCAAAAACACCTTAATATGTGTTCAGCAACATCTCCTGAGTACAGGGATAACACCCATGCATAGATTTGTTAGCTTGTTTGGGGGTTAAAAGGCCACATTTGAGAGGTGTGCTTTTTGGTTTTCCAACTTGGAATTTTGACATGCAGAAAACCTGCGCCCATGTCCCATTTAGGATATTTTTGGAGCCAGCCAATGTATTTTACCCCATCATACCATATATTTTTGGAAACTAGACATCCCAAGCTATTTCAAATGGTGGTATTATAATACTTAATATGTACTAATTCTACCACCAGCCTTTGTCAAATTTTGGTTAGTAATTATTTGGAGTTTTGTTTCCACATATATTGTACTTCAGGCACAAATTCACAGATTCTGGTATTTGTCACTGCCAAACAACACCCCAATATGTAGAAATTTTTTTAATAATACACTGCTCCTATATGTGACTTTTAACTCACAGTGTCCCAAAACACTTTTTTAAACATATGAACCCGAAAGATTTAAGTTTTATGGCAATAGCTAAATATAAAAAACACTGGAGAGGGGGAAATGCCTGGAAGGAACTGTGAACATTGGAGATGAAGTGGGTGTATGAATTACAAACGTTGGCACCCAAAGGTCTAAATACAGTCTTTGACCTATTCAATTTCCTGTAAAAAGCCCCCCACTGTTGCAACCCAGATAGACAGAACGGAACAATATATCAGAGGGATTTGTTTTGACTGTTTAACATTGTGCTGCAGATTTTAATTAGAGATATGACATATTAAATAAGGATCTGCACTGGCCTGTTGAGTTCAAAAGGAATATATATGTATAAAAATGCCACATTTAATGTATTGCAGATTTTAATATACTGTTCATTTTGTTATCTCCCCGGTTTATAAGGAAATATATATACATATGAATTGTGTATTTTTTATTTTTATACTTGTAATTTCATAATATAACCTTCTCCATTTAAACACCTCTGATCCCTCTCCACTCTATCCTCGCAATGACCATAAACCTCCGTGTTGTCGAGATTTATGTCTCGATCAACGGAGAACAGAGAGCAGGGAGGTGTGTGAGGTAGCCAGCCAATCGGGTGAATGGGAAGGAGGAGTAGTTGAAAAGAAGACGCATACCTGTCATGATGATGACGGAGGGGAGGAGTTTAAGCAGAATGTCCTCAGATGCGACAAGAAGAAACCAAATATGTGACGATATATAAGGAGGAATATTACAACACATGGGGACCCTTGAAAAAGCCTCACCGAAGAGGAAAATGCGTTGTGGGAACGAAGGACTGTGTATGGAAGCACACTGCACCTTTTACAAGAACATTTTTCAAGAATCTCATGGACATTACTGATTTTAAGTGTCAGATTTTATTGTGTTTTTATTTGGTCTTCATTAAACGTTTATACTTACATCACTGCCTTCTCTTCCCCTGTGTTATACCTCTGGAGCTGCCTTGAATTACAGTTGTCGGGTGCTATATCCATTTACCTGTTGTGGGCTCCCAGATCCTATTTTCCTTGAGCAGACTACTGCTCAGGTACATGTGAGTGAACACTTTTGAGTGTGTTTCTTGTATTGTATATACATACATCACTATATATATTTTTTATGTTCTCTTTTCCCTTTATATAACACTTGCAAGAGACTACCTCATTGAAAAGGATATTTGTCAGTGTGCTAAGTGTTGGGTTAAGCGCACTAGGTCACTTTATTTTGTATTTTAACACCCCAATATGTGTTCAGGAACATCTCCCGGTACCACAGGGGCAGTTTTTGCAGTGTGTAAAATAATATATGTTACTATATGTCTCTCTATATATTTATAACAATTCCCTAACTTTTATTGGAGTTGTTAAGTGCCATATGGGATATATGTGTGTTTTATTACATGACAATCACAATGAAAGTTTGATTAACGTGTGCACCATTTATGCCAAAATAGCATATTGTTTAAAAATTCCAATCATCAGTTTTGTTTTTTAAAATATGCTATTATGGAATGTATTTATCTATTTCCATATGAGTTAATCACTTGAAATATTTTTAATGTACTTTGACCCCAAAGTGTTCATATTCTGCGCTCTATTAATAGGTGGTATCCTATGCAGGCCAACTTTCTCCTAGCTGAATAGGGCTTAAATTTCTGCCAGAATTTGGCCATGTTGAAAACCCAATTTAGCCCTTACCTGGGTCAATGTTTGCTTAAATCAGGGCTACCCGATGTGCACTAATAACAAACTCTGAGGTATATTCTAATCTCCCACCTCACAATTCAAAGACATAATGGGTGGCAACAAATACATTTGTTTATTTTTGTATGTAAGGACAGCTTAAATTAAAATCCTTGTGTTGAAATTGAGTCATAAATTCCTGCAGTAATCTGTTTAGCACATCACATGAAACAATATGAGATTATTTCATTCCTCAGATGCCTCACTGAACAAGCCATTCATTTACTTTACCATTAGTAGTTTGCTAATGTTGTAATACAAATGCAGATATATATAAAACAATGTCTACATTCTATGCCATATTGATTAATATAAAAAAAAATCTATATAGATGCATTACAACAAGAACTACAATCCTTCATTGATGAAGCTGAATAGAATCCTCCATGATTGAAGAATGCCAGCATGCTGTGCAGGATATCAGGCCCCATCTAACCTAAGGAGGCTTAAGTGAAGTGCTTCTCATTTAACAGAGTAAGACCTGCAGCAACTAGAAAAGTCCACTGGTCACCTGCGATGCGATTATATAAAAAAGGGACTTATAGCTTGGAAAGACTGAAAACGAAGTGGTATTATAAAGGGAAGAAAGCGGGCAAGTTTCTGTTCAACAGATTACAAAAGAAAACTGCGGCATGTAATATTTAAAAAGTCATTAATAAAGGAGTGGAACATTTGACTCCGGGAAAATGACTGGAATGTCAGTGCAATAACCTGACGTACATATTAAAGTAAGACTGTGTGGAGTTTATATGGAATAAAAAGACTTGTCCATACTGTTCATCTGACCCTTGTGCTTCTACCTGAAGTCACTTGCAAGTGTTCCTTCCAGTACAGCAAGCATGCCCTCCCAGTGATTGTAATTTCAGCTCCTAAGTTTATAGGAGCTTATTTTATGAGTTTATTAATTCACCTTTATTGCTTGGATCCATTTAGTCTGTGCTTGAATAGCCATACTGCACCATATTAATAGTTTTTTATTTTCAGGTTTTACAGACTTTCTGTTTTGTACCTGTGTGTTGATATACACAATAGGGTGAGATTGTCACTTATAAGATTTAACACTACTGATTTTCATTCACCATTATATTTGATATTATTAAACACAATGTGCTTTGTATAGTCTCACTTTTTGGGTTTGTGATTGTCTGTGTACGTCCTTCACTTGAAAGTTTGCACAAAATACACGGTTGGATAACTTTGTAGAAAAAAACTCCACCTTGGAGTCTGATGTCAACAATTGAAGCAGAGAAGAACAATAGCACAACGCATTTCGCCAATACTATTCAGCTTCATGAAGGTGCATATACCAGCTTTGTCCATGTCTTTCTTAGATTTGTTGGTCAAAATCAGGTTTTATTGGATTTTTTTAAATTTTTCTTAACAATACAGTACACAACAGAGAAGGGTAAGACAAATGACAGAGGTATGAAGGAGTACAGCAGTATCGCAATGTGACAGAACTGTTACACAGAATTAAATGAGGTTAGGTACAAGCATAACCTGATGTTCGTTAATAGCAAAATCAGGAGAGTAAGGAAGACCGTGAGGAAACCATAACAGAGAGAACAGAGAAAGAGAGAGATGGAGTGAGAAAGTGGAAAAAAAAACCCCAAAACAATTGGGGGTTGGGGTGGAGGGTGTTGGGGGGAGAGCAGAAGGTGAGAGATGAAGAAATACCTTGTGCTCTATGTTTTTCTTTTATAGTGGCAATAAATTAGCAGAAAAAGACATTCAATGGTTTTAACCCAATTTTGTATACATATGGCAAATACATTTGAAATACATTTGGAATTCAAATTCAAATGCAACTATTACTTAAACTATCCTTTTTGTTCAGTTAAGTTGACTTGAAACCAAGTGGGTGAAATGAGTCATTGCCTTGCTGCCACCAGCTGCAGCTATGACATTCTGGGTCGGTCGGCTGGGGCGGAGGTGAAAGGCCCACTCCCATCATGTGAAGCAGCTCGGCGTACTTCACTGGGGAGTAGCAGACAGCATCAGCTCTGTGTGTTAAGCACACTCAGAGATCAGTCAGTGCTGCTCACGCTCCCCACACATGTGATGATTCAGAGCATCGGAAATACGTGAGTGTGTTTAACACACATAGCTGATGCTGCCCACTGCTCCCCAGTGAAGCACGCAACCTCAAGTACAAATGTAGGGAGGGGAAAGGAGATATAACAGATATGGGGGGAGAGACAACAGACATGGGTGAAGGAGAGACTACAGGCATGGGGGAAGGAGAGACAATAGATATGGGGGAAAAAGAGACAACAGATATGGGGGATAGAGAGACAACATTCATGGGGAAATTAAAGACAATGGACATGGAGGGAGGAGATACAACAGACAAACAGACATGGGGCAGAAAGAGACAGACATGGGGAGGGGAGAGGAGAGAGACAGACATGGGAGAGAAGAGACAGACAAACATAGAGGGGGTGGGGCGAGGAGACACATACATGGGAAAGGAGAGAGATAAAATGGGCGGTTGGAGAGAGACAGACATGGGAAGGGAGAGAAGAGATATAGACATGAGAAGGGAGAGATAAATACATTATATATGTATATAGGGATATGAGTCAAACAGACATGGGAGGGGAGAGGAAAGGGATAGATATGGGAAGGGAAGGAGACATACATGGAGGGATAGGAGACAAACAGAAGAGAGAGAGTTCAGGCTCACTGGTATGTGGTTTAGCTCTGTGTGTGATGATTCCACACTTTGTGGTTTCTGGTTCCTCTGCAGGCTAGCACCAATTAACAGTAGGAGTGAAGAGAATTGCAGGAACGGCACTTTAAGAGACCATGTGATAATGCAAATTTTGTTAATGTTGAAACACGTGAAAATCCCAAAATACACATAGCAACGTGTGGGAGTCATACAAAATAGATGAAAGTTTAAGCTTGGCACTTTTCATGCATCTAGCGCTTAGTCATAAGCTAAATCCACATTGTGAACAAATCATTTAAATTATGTGCAACGTGATGTCATAGAAAAGGATGGTCAATCCGCTCAAAGCAACATCAACAAGCAGATGAAATTGATAGTATTCATTAGCTACAATCTAGTGGGTGTGTCACGGAGAGAAAAAAACTGCAATAGTGTTAATTACATAGGAAATAGCTCTATTATTTTTAATAAACTAGTTCCTATGTAATTAACACATGCTACTGTGTGTATTTTTGGATTTTCACGTATTTCAACATTAAAATCATTTGCATATTCACCTGGTCTCATGAGTGTCGTTCCTGCAATTCTCTTCACTCCATTGGAGACAAACAGACATGGGAAGGAAAGGAAGAGGAAAGATACAGACATGTGAAGAGAGAGTAGAGTGACAGAAAGACATGGAGGAGAGCAAAAGACAGACGGACATGGGGGGAGAGAAAAAGACAGATGGAGCTGGGAGGATTGGAAAAGGCATACCGATATGCAGTGGCGTTGCTAGGGTGGCGCTAACGGGGCTGAAGCCCCCAGTCTCCCTGTGAAAGCCCCGAATGCCATTAAAACCTGTACTATGCGAGCAGCACTAATCGCATAGTACAGGTCCATCCAACATGCGGTAGTGGTGCGGTCCGCGTGACTTTTCCACCAGTAGCCACACCTCCGAGTCGCATCTGCACCTCCTATAGCGTACAACTCGCAAATGAAAGGTAACCATGCAGGGAGGGGGACAAAGAAAAGAACAATAAAAAATCTCTCTGTGTGTAAGATTTTGTATGTATGTATTTGTATGCAAGTGTAAGTCTGACTGTGTGTTTGCAAGTGTGTCTATGTGACGGTATGTATAAGTCTGACTGTATGTGAGATTGTCTGTGTAAGTCTGATTGTGTGTCTAAGTGTGTCTGTGTGTAAGGCTGTCTCTGTGTGTGTGCAAGTGTACAGCTCCCCCAGTCAGCTGTGTAGCCCCCCTGGCCAACAAACAGCTCCCCCAAGACATATATATTTAAATTTAATATAAATATTATATAAACTTGAGATATTTAATCATATGGATGGTTTATATAATATTTATATGTATATAGCTGGTTTTATATAATATTTGTTATATAAATATAAAACCCGCCATATATATCATGGAAATATTAAATAAACCAGAACCATATGTTTAAACATATGGCCCAGGTTTATATAATATTTATATGATATATATATGACTGGTTGATATTTGTATGTATATGTCTGGTTTTATATAATGTTTGTTACATAAATATAAAACCAGCCATCTCTCCGTAGCACCAACTCAAGGTGCGGCCCACAAGCGAGTGCCTGCAGTGACCTCACCTCCTGGCCATACTGAGCAGAGCGAGATGGGTGCAAGAGTTTGGCTGCACTCTGGATGTCAGGTGACATCCGGCAGAAGATACTGGATGGTTGTGTTCTGCAGATGCCATCAAAAACCTCCTCCTCCCTGCATAAAAAGGTAACTTAGAAGGGAGGGGGACCAACAGTATAAGGTTGTTTTTTTTGGGGGTTATAAAAAATAGAAGAAATGTGTGTAAGTGTCTGCGTGTAAGTGTGACTGTGTGTGGGTGTTTCAATGTGTGTAAGTGTCTGCATGGAAGTGTGACTGTGTGTGGGTGTCAGGGTGTATAGGTGTGTGTGTCAGAGTGTTTTCGTAAGTGTTTGTGTGTCTGTCTATGTGTGTGTGTGTAAGGGTGTTTGCGTAAGTGTACGTGTGTGAGTGTGTGTGTCAATGTATCTAGGGTAGTGTGTCAGGGTTTCTGTGTGTGTGAGAAAGAGACGGTGTGTGTGAGAGAGAGAGACATAGAAACATAGAATGTGTCGGCAGATAAGAACCATTCGGTCCATCTAGTCTGCCCAATTTTCTAAATACTTTTATTAGTCCCCAGTTCCCTATCTTATAGCTAGGATAGCCCTGTGCCTATCCCATGCATGCTTAAAATCCTTGACTGTGTTTATCTCTACCACATCCGCTGGAAGGCTATTCAATACATCCACTACCCTCTCAGTAAAGTAATACTTCCTGATATTACTTTTAAATCGTTGCACCTCTAATTTTAGACTATGTCCTCTAGTTGTGGTTGTTTTTCTTCTACAGTGTGTGTGAGATGGTGTGTGTGTGAGAGAGAGATGGTGTGTGACAAAAAGAGAAAGATGGTGTGTATGAAAAAGAGAGAGAGACGGTGTGTGTGAGAGAGAGAGACAGAGTGTGTGAGAGAGACAGAGAGACGGAGTGTATGTGAGAGAGAGAGAGAGAGAGAGAGATGGACTGTGTGTGTGAGAGAGAGAGAGAGACGGAGTGAGTGTGTATGTGTGAGAGAGACTGTGTGTGAAAGAGAAATGGAGTGTGTTTATGTGTGAGAGTGTGTGTGTGTGACAGAGCTCATTTGGGCTCTAGCCCCAGATCATTTGGAGAACTAGCAACGCCCCTGCTGATATGGGAGGAAAGGAAAAGACAGACATAGGGCGAAAGGAAAAGAAAGGCAGACATGGGCAGTGCCCCTCCCAAGACCAGACTCTGGATCCTCCCCTGTTCTAGCACTGCCACTTCATTCCAGTGACAGCCTGCAGTAAACTAGATATCAGACACTGGTATGTCACGGAAATCTAGTATGCACATGTCGTAATGAATACACACAAGCTTATATCTCATACCTCAGGCTTATTCACATAGTGGTGTCTCGCTGCTCTTTAACTGTTGCTGCTTATAAATTCTAACTCAATCCCCACTTGTATGTATACATATTCTAGTGACTATAGTGTTAATTGTATATCATGGATCTTCCACTAAAAATACCCCTAGACATCTATTCTGTTTATATTGTATATAATGTTGAAAACAACACAGAATGACTAGCTAGGGTGCTAAATAAGAGCTGCCTTGATAATTTGGCATACCACAGCCATTAAGACAGCAATTCATTGTTTTAAATTCCTTATTTAGAGCTACTATTTGGCTAAAAAAAGCCTTTCAGATAATATCAGGTATTTATGCCAGCATACATTTTATGTGATTATAGCAATTAGCACTGCTATGTTCATGTTGTTTTTAATTCACTATTTATGGTGACATATCACTTTGTAATCATTTGTTTGTCCATATACATATTTTAATATTACTATAAAAAAAAAGCTACGTTTTAGTTTGTGGTTCCAGTTTTTGCTCTTTAAACAATATATTTCACTCCTGGTTATCCCCACCTTCTCTTTAATATCACTATGATAAACCTTAAACGAACTCTGTCAACCTAAACATTATTTAAACTGCGAATGTAGAGAATAAAGAAATTAGCTATACATTGGGGTAGATTGAGTGACCTCCAGTAAACCCCAAAATGATGTTAACAAGCCATTAATGCTTTCTATGGAAGATTACCAGATGATTAAAAAAAATGGATGGAAATACTGTACAGTGAATCAATGAAATCAGGTAAATATTAACTGCTTGTTAATTTAACCCCCCAAAAAGCATGACTTAGTGCAGCCAATACATGCACATTTTAATCCTTTTAGTGTTGTAGGTAACACAGACAGGGGAGGACAATCCCAAATGCCCCCTAAATCTGTGGAAATAAACCCCACCCTTTGAGTGCCTTGAGTCATGAGGGTGGACAGTGAAAATCACCACTACTGCCACAAAAAGGGTGTCCTGAAGGGAAGAAATATACCTGTGATGCCATCATTGATGCCCTGGATTCTCATATTCAGCCCAGGTGTTTTCTTTCACATGTTTTGGAGCCAACTGGGAATATCCCTCCCTTATCTGGGCAAGGTAGCATGGGGGGGTAGTTAGGGATTATTTATCGGATATATTTATTTTTTGTGCCAGAAGCATTTGGCCAGCTCCTGGCAAAAGGGAGGGGGCAGGAAGGAATTTGGGAAGGATATTTGATTTCATCTGGGGTTGGGGCATATCACTGGCCACAAGCCCAGAGGGACATTATTCTTGTTTTATCTGGGCTTGAGGCACAGTGCTGGCCCCAAGCCCAAGTGGGCCATTATTTTTATTTATCTTGGGGCCACAGGCATACCACAGTACCAGTGCTGTAATGCACTGGATATTTGGGTTCCTGTTAGCACTGAACTGTACATTATTCATTCAGGAATAACAAACGGTATTAAAAATGTAACTTTTGCAAGCTGCAATGACCGGCATTTAATCTACCCTATTGTGTTAGCAGAATTTCAATCAAATGATTAAAATATGAAAAATATTTTTATTACAAATGTTTCTGGTGTCTTGTGCTTATGATCTTACCTCTGGCTTGATTTGCAAATAAACTCATTTTCAATGAGGAATGTGTAATTTGAATATCAAACAATGGGGGATTTAATAAGCAGAAGATGCCACAGACACATTCAAAACATATTTTGTGCATTTGCTTGCAACTCTGCTAATAAAAATTATCATCCATTTTTTTCAGCATTTTTTATCCTCTACATTCACAGTGTAAGAACTTTTTAGGTTGGCAGAGAATGTTTCTGCCAGATAAGAAACATTCAACCAATGAAGCCTTTCCAATTTCGGCCTAAAAAATCTACATACTTTTATTAGTCCCTGCCATTATCTTATATCAGATATGAAAGTGTTCTTTGTGCATTTAGAATTCATTTTCACTTATCCCCCATAATTCGTGTGTATCTTCTTCATTTTCAAGACAATATATGTTTTTTCCCCTCATAATATTGAGATACTACTAGATATCAGACATTTTCTTGTATTAGTTTGTTCTTGCTATATGACTCTCAGCTATTTATATTTGTGATACTCATGCACAATATGTTTAAATGAATCAAAACTTTGTTTCACTTGATAGCTGAAAAAAGGAGAGATATAAATTAATAAAATGAGCTTTGTATACAAATACATGAAATACTACTAATTTATTTACCCAATTGGTTGCAAAAAACTGTTCTTCACTTCTTTTGCAAACAAATTTCATGCTGACAGTTGACATTACAATTAGAATAAGGATTTCATTGTTTAAGTAACAGATTTACCAGTTTGTACATTGAAACTGGTTGATTTTAGGAACAAGGTTACACACAGAACTATGCTATTACTAGCACAGGTGGCTTTTCACTGAAAGATGAGTTACAGGTGAGTTGAGGTGAGATGAACATTACATCTCACCAGTTTATCTATACATTGTGCAGGGACAAACCTGATTAGTTTGCCTAGTGGAGGAGACTCACCAGGTTTGTCCCTGCACAATGTATAGATACATTTGGGATATTAAATCATCTCATTTCACCACAACTCACCTGCAACTTACCAATTAGTGAAAAGCCCCCACAGTGTTCCCAAAATGAAATTTGAAAATACAATAAATAATAAATGATGTGTCACAGACTGACTGTGATCCCAAATAAGAACACTTAATAAAGATTAGAGTAGCTCACAATACAGGATTTAATAGAACTTACAATTACCTAAAGCTCTGAAAATTCTCATTAAGCCAGTAAAAGGTATCATTTTAACTCCTCTTGTCTCCACTATTTCCATACATGATAACATGATCCTATCTGTTTATAAACGTGCGCATGCATTATTCAGCGTGCTGAATTATATACAGGTAAAAAATATAGTTGGAATGGATCTATAAAGAAATGTGTTGATGAAGATTTAAGTATCACGTGAGAAAAAATGTATTCTACTCACGGTATTTTCCCTGTATTGCAAGTATCCATTTGTGGATCCATTGATATATGTATAACAGCATTTGTCCTATCATGAGAAATATATATGGTTTAACTAACTATGCTGTGAAATTCTGTATTGGAAACATATAAAACATATTATTAATATAAATTATTAAAGGAGGAGACATTACCTTTGCTGCTAATGGCTCATAATATTCATTTCCCTTTGCTTCTAGTGCATATAGCACAGCATCATGGACCGTAAGGAAGAATATGGATGCTTGAATTTCATCATCAAAAAACCCACAATGATCCAGCTTACTGAACAGGTCACCTATAAATTGTCAAAATGCAAATATAACCATAGTGTTTAAAAACTGCAAATATTCCCCCTTTGTGCTGTCAAACAGTATGTTGGCATTTTATAATCTATAGAAAAGCTTTGTCTTGTTGGGAATAGTAAGGGCAAATAGGGCACAGTCATGTTTACTTTCTCTGAATTAACAAATGCATCATAGATTGTAGGATATAAACAAAATATAATTTTTGCATGTCATTTTTTCCGTTAATTAATTAATTGTGTTTTAAGGTAAATGGAATGATACAATTTATCACTAGGTTATGTTGTATAATTGTATTATAAAGTAAATTATACAAGAAAAATATAAAATATTTAAGTATACTTGCTTCCATACGTTGGTTAATAACATGTATGTATATTGCAGTTCAAAAATCACTTACTGTCAATATTGGCAATGTACACATCAACTTCGATCTTAGTGAAGTCTTTTAATATCTGAAAAATAAAACATTATTTAATGGCAGATGCATTCCTCCAGAACATCCCAATATAACAGTGATTCCCTTTCATTACTTCCTGAGTATTTCCATTTTTGTGTCACCTAATAATTCACAAGTCAAAATGGAAAAGCAAAAAAATGTATGTAAGTAATAATAATATTGTACTCATGACTGGCTGGATTAGTGACGAAAGAGTTATTAGAAATCATAATAAGGCCTATAAATATTTCAACTCTTAAACCAGCAACCTCTCTGTGTCTCTTTCTGTCTATACACATATAATATATATATTAATATGTAATTATTACATATTTCACATGATATATATTATAGTTCCTAGTACCTTAAATCTTCTAAGTAATCAGAAAACTGGGAAAGATCCACCTAAGTAAAATATATACAAACAAGAAGAAAAAGGATGCGGAGAGTTGATCCAAGATAAGTAAATAATGCTTTAATCGTGTGTAAAGTTATACAGGCTGGCAGTTGTAAATAAAATATATATAATGTTAATATAGAGAGTAAAACAAATCCAGAGGGAACATTGATGTATATATATATATATATACCGTATTTGCTCGATTATAAGACAAGGTTTTTTTCAGAGCAAATGCTCTGAAAAATCCCCCTCGTCTTATAAACGAGGTCTCTTATAATCTGACCTCAAATTGAGGTCAGATTATAAGACATGGATCCAGGTCCCCAGCAGAGCTGCAGGGGACCTGGATCCCCCTCTCTAGCAGCAGGGGAAGTCTGCGCAACGAGCGCAGACTCCCCTGCTTCCGCCCGGCACGACCGCCGGGGCTTCTGTGAAGAAGCCGGATACTTCCGCTTTCGTCACAGAAGTCCCGGCGAGCGTGTCGGGCGGCAGCAGGGGAGGTCTACGCTCATCGCGCAGACATCCTCTGCTGCCCCACTAGGCACCAGGGAGAATCGGGCAGCTGGGGGATGTCTGCACGATACGTGCAGATATCCTCCATGCTGCCCGACACGGCAGACTATTATGACGGACAGCTGTCCGTCATAATAGACTGCCGTGTCGGGCAGCATGGAGGATGTCTGCAAGTATCGTGCAGACATCCCCCGGCTGCCCCCACTAGCCACCAGGGATCAAGGTAAGGGGAAGGGAGGGAGGGGGGGCAGAGAGACAGGGGGAGGGGGACAGAGAGACAGGGGGAGGGAGGGGGACAGAGAGACAGGGGGAGGGAGGGAGGGGGACAGAGAGACAGGGGGGACAGAGAGACAGGGGGGAGGGAGGGGGGCAGAGACAGAGTCAAGGGGAGGGAGGGGGTTAAGAGACAGAGACAAGGGGAGGGAAGGGGTTAAGAGACAGAGACAAGGGGAGGGAAGGGGTTAAGAGACAGACAAGGGGAGGGAAGGGGTTAAGAGACAGAGACAAGGGGAGGGAAGGGGTTAAGAGACAGAGACAAGGGGAGTGAGGGGTTTAGAGACAGGCAAGGGGAGGGTGGAGAGAGAGAAAAATGGGGGCAAGGGAAAGAGAAAGGCAGCATTGGCACATAAAAAGAAATAAAAACTAGAAATACATTTTTTGATATCATAATTTTTTATTAAAAAAGCAATTTACATGTGAATATATACAAGTTTAACTTTTTTCCTATAGGGTAGTCTTATATTCAGGCTTTTAGTTTTTTTCCTAAAGGAATATCCAAAGTTTGGGGGGTCGTCTTATAATCGAGCAAATACGGTATGTATTAAGGCCTTTTGGCCTGTAATTGTGGGAGGGGCGTATGACTCACCTTCTCCCTATTTAAGGGACACCCCTTACCTGGCTCCATACCGTTCGAGGTCAGCGCTGCATGAGAATCCACTTCCGGTTCACTTTCGGCGCCATCTTGCTTTTCAAAAAACCCCGCGATTTCGTTTGGTGTAGCTGTGTCCAGGAGCCCTCACAGGTTTTCCGACCGTCCAGCCACGCACATTACCGGTTTTTTCGCCGCAGATTAAGTCCACAGGACTTCAAAATCGTAAGTCCGTCGCCTGGATCATTTCCCACGGCGTCGCGATTTTTAAACAGCCTTACTTTACGGCCGCACGCTTCACGGCCCAGTCACAGGCATATTAACCCTTTTGCTTCCGGCATTGATCGCGTTATACTCTATGTACTGATTCTTTTAGTAAGCAGACGTATTTTCGATTTTCTGCAATATCAGTATCTATAGTTGCTGTTCATGTCACTATTGGTATTTATTTCATGCGATTGCAGAATCCTTGCATATGACTGTATATATAGATGGAGTTATGCTTGAACAAACGTTACATTATTATAGATATCTCACGTTAGTGCCTGCGTTATAACCTATGTTTTAATTCATTTAGAATTACGTTTCTATCACTCCATGTACACACGTTCTTACATGGCACGTTATAAATTCTGACTTTTTCTTTGTGTACTCAAACGACATACCAAGTACACGAGAACACGGTCTCAAATCTCGCAACTTTCGGGTTGAATCACACGTCTTGATTCAACCACTCATACGTCACGTAGAGACTTATTATATACACCCCTAAAAACCTGGTTACCAGGGCCATACCACTTAACATGGCCAGTCGCGTCACTACCATTCATTAAACTTTTCCCCTCCAAATGTACCGCTAGATACTCATCACAGCTAGCTAGTCTATATTGGTATCATAGGATCCAATTCTCACACTATCACTTCTGGTTTTCTATCCCTTTAGGTTTTTCCAGGTTTTTCTATTTTTCCGCTTATCTATCGCATACATACTACCAGGTACGTTTAAGCCTGCTCACGCCATACGTAACCTACGGTTCCATCTCCACCTAGGACATAGAGTACTGGCAATTCTAGGGCTTATAGACCCAAATAGGTATTTCCCCTCCAGGCATTCTGCCTATCGTTTAGTGGTCCGCGAGGCCAACACCCCGCCTCAACGTTTCGGAGGTAATGCCCCCCGGGCCACACGTGAGTTAGTCGCCTCGCAAATTATAGAGAGGGCCTCACCTGTCACTCCCTTCCCCTGTTTTCTTTTATTGTCACCGAGAGGCCAACGAACTCCTGCCACTACGTCGGGTGGCCTCAATAACCCCTCGCGCCAACGCATAGATAGAGCCTCTCATAGCCACTTGGCAACTAGTAGGGCCTCACCTGTCACCAAAGAACAAGATTAATTCTTCGCCTCATCCGGCATAATCAGCCTGCCAGTACATCCCCTGGGGTTTTTTCACGCTAACCATATATTTTGTCATCTAGTATGTCTCAAGACGGGGTAGAGGATTTTTCCCTCCCAAGTACTCCGGCTAGAGCAACCACCCCATCACAGGTGGAAGATACGGCCAGTCCAGCATCTTTCAGGTCATGGACTATCCCTCGCATCACTAGCGAACTCAGGAGACGTCAAATCCCATTCCCTGCTACAGCAAGGAAAGCGGAACTTTACAAGTTACTGCACACCTCAACCGATAACAGGGACGCTGGGGAAGGGTCTAGCCAGTCTAACCCAGGAGACATACATGGCATGCTCACGTCCCTCATGGCATCCATGAGCAAGGTCAATTCTAGGCTGGAGAAACTTGAATCGGTCACTACAGCCCTCACTTTGGCTGGGCCGGCCACCGCAATCCCTCCAGCAGTGGTGGAATTGCAATCAGTTTCTCCAGCCATCACCCCGGATGACCAAGAGGTTTACCCTGCCCACATGATACCTGAGCACCTCAAAAAAGATATCCTGGAAGGTAAAGATGTCAATCTGGCCTCACTTCTAATTGCCTCCCAGGACATAGTGGAACATAAGACGTACGCTTACGACGATATTTCTGTGGTGGTCAAATCTAGGGATGCACGATTGAATAGGAAGCTAACTATTCCAGAATTTGTATTAGCTTTTGGCATTTATCGTGATGTGATCTGTACGGTATATCCCCACAGACGTGAGGAGTTTGATTTGTATATGCACAGGCTGGTGGACCTGGGCAACAAATACGGTGGGTCAGCTTTCTATGACTACCATAGATCTTTTTCTGCCAAAGTGTCTGGCGCCTTCTCACAGTACGGGACAAGGTCCAACTGGAGCAAGATAGATACCATCATTTTCTGCAGGCACTTTGCAGGTCTAAGAGCACCGGCCTGTGCATACTGCTCCTCCATGGCTCATACTGCAAATTTTTGTCCTACCACTGCGAACGAACCTAGTACCTCGCAGGGCGCTAGTTCCACTGTTTCAACAGAGAGAACACCCAAAGACAAATTGGGTCGACCTATCAAGTTTTTGGGGAAATCCCAAATATGTAATAATTTCAATGTCGTGCATGTAATTACAGTGGATGTCGGTTATTGCATATATGTTCAAAATGTTTTAGGGCACATGCGAAAACTATGTGTCCGAATAAAATGTACCCTAAACAATACTTAACGGAGATAAATATTTCTGTACTCACAACATTACTATCACAACATCCATCTAGACATTTGGTAGACTTCATCATCACTGGTCTATCACAAGGATTCCATACTGGTCTCATACACATGCCTTCAGGGATCCTTGAATGCCCCAATTTACAATCTGCGCAACAAAACCCTACAGCGATTAGTACACTTATAGCCAAAGAAGTGGCAGAGGGCTTCCTATTGGGTCCCTTTCAGTCCCCTCCTTTTTCCACATGGCGGACAAATCCCATCGGTATTGTCACGGGGAAATCTTCCCTCAAACAAAGACTCATCATCGATCTGTCGGCACCTCACACCTCTGCCACACCTAGTCTGAATTAAATGGGCCGGGCACTACTACTTTTTCTCACGCTTAACGTTTGGTTCAAAAAGTAGTCCGGCCATTTTTGATTTATTCGCAGAAACACTATGCTGGTTACTATTAAATGTAGCCAGATGCCCTACAGTCATACACTACCTGGATGATTTCTTACTGATCGAAAAGAATAACTCCCCTCCCAGTAGCCTCATAGACACCATCAGTCTTTTTAAACAAGTAGGCGTTCCAGTTTCCCCCACCAAAACTGAAGGACCAGATACAATCATCACCTTTCTGGGAATCATGCTAGACTCAGCCACTATGCAAGCCAGCCTGCCACGCACCAAGATAGAGAACATACTTACCAACATTAACCTCTACATTCATCTCGGTACTTGCAACCGCAAAGAATTGCAGTCCCTACTTGGGTCACTGAATTTTGCCATGCGCATTATACCTCAAGGCCGGGCTTTCATCTCACGGCTCCTATACATGTTCCCACTGTTTAGACATGATGCACACAGGTTGCCCCTGGATACCCAGGCCACGGCAGACCTACTTATGTGGAGAAACTTTTTAACCACCTGGAATGGGAAAAGCATGTTCCTCCCTACATTATCTGACTCCTCACCTACCATCTGGTCAGACGCGGCGTCTACCACAGGTTTTGCAGCAATTTACGGGAATGAATGGCTTTGGGGTAACTGGCCTCCAGAGGTCCAGGACCTGGAGGGTTTTTCCACCACCTCAGCTCTATTTGAGATCTATCCCATTGTGGCAGCTGCCGTGACATGGGGACATCTATGGGCAGGTTCGTCAGTACGTTGCTACTCAGACAACCAAGCAACCTGCCACATTATCAACAAAGGCCGATCCAAGTCACTAATCATTATGAGGTTCTTGAGGAAACTCACCTGGCTGGCTGCGTGTCATAATTTCTTCTTGTTTTGTGTTCATGTCCCAGGTGTATGTAACACGGCTGCTGACAATTTATCTCGTTTTAATTTACAGGCTTTTCGGCAAATACTTCCGTCAGCCGCGCGCACAGCCACAGCCACTCCACCTTTCCACCAGCTAGTAATGGACTAGACGTTATCATGCAATATAGCAGGACATTGTCACAATTAGCACTGTCCGCCAATACCCGGAGAACCTATGACAGGGCTTTCCTTCTATTTAAAAGATTCCTGTCAGCACACGACATCACACAACCTTTCATCATGACATCCTTGTTGGGTTTTGCTTCTTTTTGCCACCTCAAACTCAAATTATCATACAACACAATCAAGCTATATCTGACAGGCGTTCAACATCACATGCTTACTTTACAACCAAACAACACAAGTTTCATGTCCTCCTACCAGATCAAGAACATCCTCAGGGGTATTCAGAGATCTGAACCCCCACGTACTGCGCAAAGGCTTCCCATAGACTTCAATATTTTCAAAGATTTATCCAGCCTTCTAGATTTAAATCCCTTTGCCAACAACACAAACCTTGTTATAAAAACCGCCATATACGTGGCTTTTTATGGGTTTTTGAGACCAAGAGAATTTACCGCCATCAACACAACCCAATCCACTCACATTCTGCTTCACTCACACTTGACGAAACACATGGATTACTATATCTTGGCTCTGCATCACTCCAAAACCAATCAACATGCACCTCCGGTAGAGGTTAGATACTATCCTACCCACAACGAGTGGTGCCCCGTCACATTACTGGACACATATACCCAGCTTGTCAAAGCATCACCTTCTCAGCCACTTTTCTGTCTACAAGGTTCGGTACTCACTACCACCACATTTATGACCCACGTCAGGTCTCTACTCACTCAACTAGGCCTAAAATCAGCTAACTATTCGGGCCACTCCTTCCGCATAGGAGCGGCCTCCACAGCGTCCAGTGCAAACATTCCAGTTCATGTTATCAAGTCACTAGGGCGCTGGAAGTCTTCTGCATACGCTAGATACATACCTAACCCGGTACAAGAAGTTAGAAATGCCTTTCAAGACATGTCTGGTTAAAATATGTATTCTGCTCGTTTCGTAATAAATTTGATTTTCTACTTTTGCCCTCTTTATTTACAGGCCTACCTCATCGTCGGTTCCGGCACACCACAACCGACTTGCTCTTTTAATACCATCCCTCTCTTACCAGCGTTTGTATCTTCTGTACTATCATGAGCCCTTCACACAAGTATTAAGGCCTTTTGGCCTGTAATTGTGGGAGGGGCGTATGACTCACCTTCTCCCTATTTAAGGGACACCCCTTACCTGGCTCCATACCGTTCGAGGTCAGCGCTGCATCACCCTCCCACCCACTCCTCATTATTAACTCCTTTTCTCTTACATTTCTCTTGGTGGGCCCTCTTTATTTACAGGCCTACCTCATCGTCGGTTCCGGCACACCACAACCGACTTGCTCTTTTAATACCATCCCTCTCTTACCAGCGTTTGTATCTTCTGTACTATCATGAGCCCTTCACACAAATATATGTATACACACTATACGGACAAAACTATTGGGGCACCTGACTATTACACCACCAGTGACTTTTAAAAGTAATATCAGGAAGTATTACTTCACTGAGAGGGTAGTGGATGTATGGAATAGCCTTCCAGCAGAAGTGGTAGAGGTAAACACAATGAAGGAGTTTAAGCATGCGTGGGATAGACACAAGGTTATCCTAGCTATAAGACCGGGAACTGGGGACTAATAAAAGTATTTAGAAAAATTGGGCAGACTAGATGGACCGAATGGTTCTTATCTGCCGACACATTCTATGTTTCTATGTTTTATGACATTGCGTTCTAAATACAGACATTAATATGTAGTTGGTCCATCCTTATCAGCTTTCCACAAGATTTTGGATTGTTTCTGTGGGAATTTTTGCCCATTCATCCAGTAGAGCATTTGTGAGGTCAGGCACTGATGTTGGCTAAGAAGGCTTGGCTTGCAATCTAGTTCATCCAAAAGGTTTTTAATGGGTTTGAGGTCAGGGTTCTGTGTGGGTCAGTCAAGTTATTCCACACCAAACTCATCCAACTATGTATTTATGGCTGTAGGGAAACAACTTACCTGCCGCCGCAGGGTGGTCCGCACTCCCGCCGCCTCCACCTCTACCAAGAGTAGTTCTTGCACCAGGAGTGGGAGGGTGGCGAAGGTCTCAGTCACCCGCTGAGGCCACAGGCACGCTCCCTGCATCCTCCCCAGTCTGGCAACGGACATGCAGCAACCAGCAACTGCGCACATGCGCAGCAGCTCTACACGCAAAAAAGTAGGATAGCCTTAAAGGGCTATACTTATAGTTTGTGCTTTAATATTAGGGGGGTGGAATGCCAGAAATGGATTTAAACCATCCGTTTCTACTCAGAAACTGCCTGAGATTGTTCTTTGTACTTTGATCTAGTGTTTGATTCTTGTCTGATTGATTTTCCGGTTTATTGACTCCTGCCTGCCTTTTTGACTTTTCTGATTCACTGCCTGCCTCTATCCTTTGCTTGTCTAGTGACGTTGCTTTCTGGTTTCTCTCAGTTGTACCATACTCCTGACTCTTCTCCTGTATTCATATAACCTGCATATCTCTGCTTCAGTGTACGGTTTCAGTCAGTGTATCAAGTCCTGGGTGATCATTTGCCTGAGGCTCAGCCATAGGGTATAATACCATGCACTGCGGGTCCTACTCCCACATATCTACTCAGTTTGTGACACATGCTTTGTGCACTGGGACACAGTCATGCTGGAATAGAAAAGGACCTTCCCCAAACTGTTCGCATACATTTGGAAGCATAGCATTGTCCAAAATGTCTTGGTATGCTGAATAACTAAGATTTCCCTCCACTGAATAACATCCCCATACCAATATGCCTAATCCACCAAACGTTAGAGTTGGCACAAACCAGTCAAGCAGGTAACCATCTCATGGCATCTGCCACATCAGACTTCCAAACAGTGAAAAGTTATTCGTAATTCCACTGCTCCAGAGTGCTGTGACTGTTTGTCATAAATAAAGTATTTTGGTGGTCCTGAGTGACTATACACCTGGTATTGCACCTGTTATTAAGTTTACTTTTTTCTCCCACTTTATAAGAGGTGCTGTGGAAATTTTGTTACTCTGTTAATGTAGACTGAATACTTTTCTATGAAGGCAATGAACCTTTATTTCTGATTTATATATGTAATAATACACTTTGCTACATTACGTTTAGAAAAAAATGCAGTTCCTTGTTGTTTTCTTGTATATATTTTTGGGTTCAGGGATCATCGTGCTAAATAATAAAAATCAGGTTGACATCCTATATCACTTGCTTACTTGTACCCAGGAGCCTGAAGCTCAATCTGGTAAGGACATTGAGTGGATCCATCCATTTTATGGCTTCAATCTTTGTGGCTCCACCCTTTTGTGGCTCCACCCTCACAGTCCCACAGCTATGCTCTCTATTTTTTGGGGGCAAAGGTCCTTTAGGAAGCCACAAGGCTTCTAGGTTATATAAGGCCAAATATTAAGGGAAAATGTGCTTTAAATGTGTTTGTGGTGTTTCTTGTTTGCAACTCATTTCCTGGCTTAATATTCAAATAACACATTTCCCATTGAAAGTTAGCTCATTTGTGTATATATATATATATATATTAAATGTTAATAGGAGGCTGTCTTAAAAAATATAATGGGGCAGACTAGATGGATTGGGCAGACTAGATGGACCGAATGGTTCTTATCTGCCGACACATTCTATGTTTCTATGTTTCTATAATAAAAGTCTTCTGTCCCTTTAAATTTACAAAAAACAGAGAAAGCTCAAGGAGAGCGATCCCAAAAGAGGGTTCATTGGGGCACTCCCGCCAAGTCAAGTAAGAACTAGTATACACATAATTATAGAAGTAGTAAAAGTACCTTTAAATTTACTCAGGATATATTTAAACATTGTTTATACCATGAATGTTGAATAATAAAAAAAAATGTATACCTCCCAATATTTCAAATGTCCAAAAGGGGAACACTTTTATTTTGTTGGTGTGGCTGAAGATGTGCCTTTGGGGAGGTGCATTAACAGAGATCTTTTCATCAATTTTATTGCCAATTGGTAACTATTTATGCAAATTGATAAGTCATTTAGAACAATATTTAAGTATTTTATTTACACAAATTAATATAAAAACACAGTTTGTTGTGAGTTGTATTCCTGAGGGACATTAAAGAAGGAAAGAGGAACAGGAGGATTTGGTTACTGTCATGCTAATTTTTGCTCACTCAACCTACAATTATTGCCAGAAAGATACATCTTTTTTATATATAGGAGAGCTATATCAACTTCATACATCACATGGAAATACATATGTGATGAAACTACAATTGTGTGTATTTACCATTCTTAGACTTTTCATTCCAGACACATCAATAAATGAAACTGCTCCAAAGTCAAGGATTAGAGTGTGGATGTCAACTCTTGGCACAATAATATCATTTGGAAGATCTGAGTTCCAGTCTATTTTGAAAGGAAGATCTTTCTTAATAGCATTATAGAGTTCATCAACTTTGTTATTTTCCAGGTCATCATTAGATTCTGTGTAGTGACAAGTAGTGCAGATAACATCATTCTGTATAATAAAGGGGTAAAATAACAAGTACAACTATCAATATATTCTCTGTTATGAGAAATCATAGTCATGGAAAAATATATAGACAAACAATGAAAATATACTGCACCTTAAAGTGACAAAGTAAGCAGCACCTGAACACAGCTAGTGTTTCACTACTAGCAAAAATGTGCAAACAAAACAAGGTAAAGTGAACTTGTGCGCTAAAATAAACACTCAATACACTACAACATTACCCTTTTCAGAGAGACGAATTTTCTCCAGTGTTATGCAAAGGGATATAAAAAAACAAATAACAATATAGTGTAATATATCCAAGAAATATATCAAGGGTGCATACAAAATATATAGAATGCACACTCACATGTCCCTGAGCAGTCAACTGCTCAGGAATAATGGCATAAGGGAGCCCAGCTACACCAGGTATGATTTATCCAGTGGTTCCAAGGACATCAATCACATGAGGAGAGAAGACAGGAATACAGATGTAAATAACTTTAATAGAAAGCAATAAAAACAATAGTAAGATCTTACATTAAAATGTCATTAAAAAATCCTTAGTACAAAGTCTCTTGAAATGAAAACACTTTTCCTCTGTAGTCCCCCTCTCTCACGACGTGTTTCTCCTCTTCCTTGAGGCTTTTTCAAATGTCTCTCCTCATGTGATCGATGTCCCTGGAACCACTGGATAAATCATACCTGGTGTAGCTGGGCTCCCTTACGCCATTATTCCTGAGCAGTTGACTGCTCAGGGACATGTGAGTGTGCATTCTATATATTTTTTATGCACCTTTGATATATTTCTTGGACATATTACTCTATATTGTTATTTGTTTTTTATCTCCCTTTGCATAACACTGGAGAAAATTCGTCTCTCTGAAAAGGGTAATGTTGTAGTGTATTGAGTGTTTATTTTAGCGCACAAGTTCACTTTACCTTGTTTTGTATGGAAAAATATATATTCAACGTCAATATCTATGTCCACCTACTTACTCTGGCTAGGGATGCCATCAAGTCAGTATTTTACCGCCTGTAACAAATTGACTTGAGGTCACTATTAAACCTATGGAGGAAGGAGCAAATTTATTATTTAATAGTGAATTAATATAAGATATAGGCTTTTAAAACATATATGACATGCGTGTTAAAGAGACATGTCTGAATAGCTGAAGTTCCTAAGACATTACACATTGCATTGATCCAGAAGATGGAACCCCCACCCCCCCTCCCAATAAAAGACTGACAAAAAAGTGGATGATCTTTCATAGCTCCACAGACAAGTCAAATTAATCAACCTACATTATTTTTATGTGCTCTCCCCTTGAATTCCTTTCCTTGCATTGGATGTTTAACGTTTAGTTAAAATTAATTTGCAGGCTAATCATGGAAGCTTTCTTAAAAAGATACACAGTACCACTTTATTATTTAGCGTATTGTAGAGGTTTACTGACATTGTCAATGATATTTTTGTTAATGCATCTCTCATCTAAATGAATAAGTACCTTTAAACGTAAATATATTGTATTTGTTAATTGGATGTTATCTGTTTAGCCTGGTTTCCATGGTAAATAGAAATAGCAGAATACAATTATCCCATTCCTTTTATAAAATGTTTAGACCACTGTTTGTGCTTTATTAACGGGTTCCCAAAATATTACTTAATATTGTACTAATGCTTATTGTAGTGATACAATACCACAATAAAAGTGAGTTTGCTTTCAAAGCTGGTAGGATCTGCTATGTATGGATTATGCAGTGTTCTACCAACCACAAATAGGCTTACTCCTAAAGCTTTTGCCATATGACTTGCACTGAAATCATCAAATTGTTTATCGTTTAATATAAATGTCTAATATCAATTAGTATTTTTTTGATCTCAGTGTGGACTTGTTTTACATATAATTAATAGAGGTGATGTCTCTCATGACAGACCTTAGTCCCTACCAAAGAGTTAAAACATTTAGTGTCCTTTAATACATTTAAAGTTTGTTGTAAACTTACAGCAGTGAGTTGGAGGACTCCTTTCTTCATTAACTTCTTTATTTTCTTCAGAGCTTTATTACGCTTACGTAATACATGTGGCGGATTAAACCCAACCTAAAATTCAATAGTAACATCAAATGATACACATACAATATACTCATGAGTAATATTGCCCTATTCAGTATTTTATACTTACAGCAGCTATAAGTTTATCGTTAAAGAAAGCTGAATTAGCGAAAAAGATTGGTGATGGACACCTGAAAATCTTCACTCCCTCTGGTTCGAAAACCTGTTAAAAATAAATAAATGTAAATATCTAGTAAAATGTTACATTCTCACCGTATTAAATATATGTGCATTTCTATAAATCAAATATGTTGTTAGAGGTGTTTAGACAACTCCTACCATGATATAATATGATTAATTAGGGTGATGGTGATATATAGGGAGGCCAATATAAGCCATTGTTCTTGTTTTAATCATTACCATCACTACTCAAGTGAAGAGCACCCAGAGCAGATTCTGTGGTCTTACAACTGTGACATTGAAATTCACCTCTGATGAGTGTTTAGCTGTAAGGAAGTGACATAATACTAGATTGTAGGACAAACAGTGTTCAGAGACTCACTGAACTGAAGAACATCTATGAAATAACTGAGGACCTACTGGAGCACATGATGAAGAGCCAAGAAGTAGAGTTACTGGAGGAAGAGTAAGATACATTTAAACAGAAAAATGAGCCTTTAAACATCTATCTTGATAGGAGCTCACACCTAAATGTCACAGCAAGAATCTAGCTTTCTGTAGAAGGACTAACTGTGACATTTGAATTAAGGACTAAATATTTCACCATTGTTTACATAGATGCTATGCACTGCTATTGAAGGTAAGTAATTTGTGAATGTTGTCACAATATATTTTTTCAAGTTCCCGTACATAGTTAACATTAACTGATTAACTGGCACCTGCCAACTTTTTGTCTCATGTTATCTCATGTTATTTGCTGATAAGATGTTACTACCTGTGCTTCTTCTTTCTAATGTAGACCAGGACAGGACCTGCCATTACTGCTCCAGAAGAAATATAGTGGAGCTGGACAGGGATCCTGTACTTTCATCTATTAACAAATGCTTATTACAAAATGATTATTAGGAGTCATACATTTAAATAATCCTTTCTATTCCTGTAAATGTCAGTTTTTCCAATATTAGCAATCAGAGTGCATTTTGGACTGAAAAATGAAATTCAATAGTTTAATTTCTATGCAGTTTGCATGCACAAGTTGAGTATCCCTTATCCAAAATGCTTGGGGCCAGAAGTATTTTGGATAACAGATATTTTCAGATAACAGATCATTTTCACCAATACAATATATCAAAGCCTCTCAGCACGCATGAAATGATGTAGTATCAATGCAAACACTGAATTGAGCAAAAAAAAAAAAAATATTACTGTGATGTAGCTGTGATATGAACCTGCTGTGCCATTGTACTATCCTTTGTAAGTGGGGGTTATAAGCATGCATGGAAAGTCTATATCGCAGCTTAAGGGGACTGGACACTGAATAAACTGGTGTGTTTGGAATTTGAAAGTTGTGGCACGACCCAAAAACATTTTTGGAAAATGGATCATTTTGGATGACAGGTTTTTGGACAAGGGCTAAATAACCCTTAAACCTGTTTGCAATGTGTGACATGGGGTCTAAGTGCAAAATATGTAAGATGGTTTGTCTGGCCAATTGCAGATTACTTGGATAAGGTACACTTGCAGACTTACTGGATAAACAATGAGGCCCAGTTGAAAGAATCAGAATCTGGTGAAGTGCCATATAAAGAATCAGGTGCCTCTAGTGGCAGCAATGGGTAATAACCACATATGGAAGTGCGTCAGTGTGTAACCATGAAAATACTTTTGGATGATGTTAATAGAAGTCATTGATAGTAAACACCAAGAAAAAATTCAATATACGTGTTATTATTACATTTTGGGGACCACTTGCAGCTTGGGGGACTGGATATACATTTTGGTGCAGTCTCTATCGTGCCTAATAATCCCATTAACTCCTAAGGCTTAATAATTCTGTTGTATTACCTCATAAAATTAAAAATTTCTGGCCCTCAAACATGAGTCCACAATATTAAAAAAGTTGGAAAACACTTGTTTCTTTTACTATCACATTATTTAGCTATAGATTTAAACTACATAGAATACTTACAACTGTGTACGTAATACCACAGTTAGTAACTCAAACCCCACTCCTGCTGCCAGACCAAGATCCAGTCCAAGCATCACTGCTGCAGCAAAAGTCACCAACCAGACTAACTGTAAAATGCATACAAAAGGTTAATTTTATCTGAAAGACAACATACTAAAAATGGGCCAGGTAGAGGAGTACAATATTTTATTTACTTAACCTAATTATATTAAGCTCACCAGGAGAATTATCTATGGGAAAACCATAGTAAGTAATCACATCCCTGAAGTTTTAGTTGCCAAAGTGACTCTGGAATTTAGATACACCATGGCATATTTATAATACAGGTTGAGTATCCCTTATGCAAAATGACTGGGACCAGAAGTATTTTGGATAATGGATCATTTTGGATAACAAATCATTTTCACCAATATGTCTCTCAGCCCTCATGGAGTACAGTAATATCAATGTAAATACTGTAGAAAGCAAATAAATCACTTTTACTGTGATGTAGCTGAGATGTGAGACAAACCTAAATCTAGTGTTTTATAATACAAACGATGTTAGTGATGAATGCTTCTTAGAAACTGGCCGAATACTATAGGGTCTTCTCAATATGCATCAATCTGTTCCGAACTGGATTCGGATCAGGCATATTAACTGAATAGAAGAGATCTGAATAGGCAGTTCAGGCAGTACCAAAACCCAAGCATCAGAGCACACGTTTGCAATAAAAATCATAGGTTTTTTTACTACCCAATATGTGGCAATCACCCCCCAACACTAGTTGGATTCTGGGATCTGCAGCATTTTGGCCATTTCATTTTTCCAGATCTGGTCTGGAGAATTGAAAATAAAAAGTAAAAAATGTAATGAAATAAAAAAAAGCTCCGCTATCCCTGGGCCAACAGAGTAAATAAAAAACCCTGCCCCAAACAAATTAGGAAGATCAGGGCTTCCCACTATAATAATAAACTGAGCTGGGAACCAACAAAACAGTACACAGTTTTAAAATAGTCATGGAGGTCAGGACAAGTAGCCCTGACGTCCCCTGCCAAAACAGCCTTTGGAGGTGCCCAAATGGCTGCCAGCCCCCCTTACACATATGAGGGACATTATAGGTAGCCCTGACCTCCCCCTGCTATCAAAAATGAGTCTTGGAGCTAGGTTCAAAGTCTCCCAGCCCCCATTAAATAGACCAGAGGTCAGAGCTACATGCTCTGACCCCCATACAATAAAATGATGCCTCCAGGATCTGGGGGCTGGGCAAATGGCCCCATTACCCAATAACCCCCCCCCCCCTGATCCACAGTGCCTCCAATCAAGGGGCCACCCAAAAAATTATAAATTCATTCACCTATTCTAAAAAGAAAAAAAAGAGCTGTGTCAGCCAATCAGATGCCTTCAATGTGGAGGCACTTTGCCAGCTTCTGGACACTGAGAGAGCCATTATTTATTTTTATGGGGGCCTAGGGACAATCAGCAGCCCCCAGACCTCAGGGGTCACATTATTATATTTGTATTGGGTTTTGGGGGCATTTACTCAGGCCCATAATCCTGCGGGTGGATAGTTTTATGAATGACAGCCAGAAAAAGTAGCCCTGACCCCCAACCTTTTTTTGGAGGGGCTGTCAGTCATTTGGGAAAACTTGCCTAGCTCCCAGACACATTTATTATAGCTTTGGGGTCACATTGGTGCTTATTGGGTAACTCGAAATTCGGCTAGAGAAATATTGCGATCAGTCTGGACTTGGGAGCCACCGTTTTGACCGCCGAAAGTCCGGTCTATATTAAAAAGACCCTTATGTTAGTTATACAATAAAACTGTTTCCATAAGATCTGTACAGTTTATAGCCCAGTGAAGATAATCTCAAGGCAGTTGTCCTTCTACATTGTTCAGATGCATTCCTGTAATGAACCTAGATATAACTCTTATGAAAACTTGGTGAAGGCTCTAATTACACTTTGAAAGTCTTTATCATCTTCTCTTTGACGTATTATATATAGCAGCTTTTTTACATTTGAAATTCACTTACGCAATCGTATTTATCCTTTCTCCACAAAATGGGTATTTCATTGAATTGCATCAACATTTCCTTTAAATTAATGAGAACCAGAGCTCCAAGAACAGACTGCAAAAATGAAGGAAAATGAACATTTTGCTTATTAAATGTATTAATATAATGTAATTAAAAAAAAAGGTGAAACACTAAAACATGTGAGTTCAAAATATTACCTTTGGTAATGTTTCTAGAAGAAATCCAATTGCCAAAGTGAATATCATAACAATTAAGGCTGAAACAACTCCAGCAATCTGTATTAATGAAAGGAATGCAAATATGTTAAATTAACATTTGTTTATATAGCGCCACAAATTTACTTAGCACTGGGTATAGAGCATATGATGGAATCACATACTAGAACAGACTGCTCACAAGCTTACAATCAAGAAGGAGTGGAGGAAAAGAGACACAGAAGGTGATTGAGAAGGTCAAAGGGGAAAGTCATGGTAGTTAATATTTGGGGCAAATGGAAATGGGTTAATTGGTGTTCTAGTGTGATTGATGGTAAGCTGCCTAAAACAGGTGAGTTTTGAGGTAGTTTTTGAAGATTGAGAATAAGGAAGAGAGCTGGATGTTCTGTGGAAGTGAGTTCCAGAGACAAGGGTCCACTCTACTAAAATCTCGTAGACTCGAATAAGAGGAGGTGACGATGTTGGAGGAGAGCCTTATTCCACTTGTGAATAAACAGAATTGGAGAAAGATGAACCAGAGGATGGCAAGTCAGGAGAGGATTAGACTAATTGAGGCAAGATCTCATGCAAGTTCATTAGGATATTGGCAAAGATTGAGATGGGGGGAGAGGTGCATCAAAGACAACCCAGAGAGAATAAGCTTTAAGTACCAAGCAGAGATCCAGGTAGAGATGGCCAACACACACTGACAAGCAACAGCCCATGACATGCAACATGACAGAAGGAAAGAGACAAGGGAAAGGCAGATCTGAGTGTCATCTGCATATAGGTGGTATTGGAAGCCAAAAGAGGAGATGAATAGGAAAAACAGCAGAAAGCAATCACTGACCTTTGTCAAATAACAACAGACAGCAGAACAGGGGAGAACATTGCTCCAGCAAACAGCAAAAAATAGGACAAAATCCAAGAGAGAGAGCTATGCCACATATGCTCATCAAGGCTAATCTGTTAAGAAGGATGTGGCGGTCAACAGTATCAAAGACAGCAGATAGATCTAACAAGATCAGTATTGGGGAAGTAGCCTATAGATTTGGAGAGTAAGTCGTTGTGTTGTGGTCTAAAGCCATATTGGAGAGCATCAAGGAGATTCTGTATGTCAGGCCTTGGGTAAAAAGAACAAATGTAGCTTGGCCTAGTCGCTGCTTAACAACTTCCTGCCAAGACTCTTCTATTATCCCAGGTATGCTGACTAATGTGTGAGAATTGCCATTCAATGGTCTGCTCATAGCCCCCATTTAATTGATACATGTAGTCCAATCTTTTGTGGATATACATCTTCCATGATGTGTGCTAAGATCATAGAAGAAAAATAGGTCAGATGCATGGACATCCATAAAAAATGTCAGAATCCAAAAGTATATATAGAGCCATCCCACCGAAATAGATTTAACATGAGTTATTAGCATACATGTACAAACAGACCCTAAGAAAATAAAGTTAGATCATGTCTGGCTAAGCACCACTGGTGTTCTGGTGTCACTGCAACTGGAGCGTTTGTTGTTGATTATCACTCATCTAGTTGCTAAATAACCGGTGTGGCATCTCCAGAAGTATATCAGTTTCCCCTATAAATTTCAAATTGGTTTCCACAGTAAAAATAAGTTGATTTTCCGGTTAGGGACTATTTACTAATTTAAATGCATTCAATGTATATTACATAAAAATTATTTTCACAACAAATGAAGAACTAAATATTGGTTCCCGCTCACATTGACTCTACATTTATCACATTACACACAGCATGCAAGGACATAACTGTACTTTCACAACTACAATAACACTAGTTATGTTTTATGCTCTTGTATGAAGTACCTGAGTTTTGCCTCCTGTACTCTCCTGAACTGCTGACCGTGACAGGGATGTACTAACAGCAAATCCCCTGAAACACCCACAGAATATGTTACCCAGTCCAAATGCTATCAGTTCCTGCAAGAGAAAAACCTCTATAGATTTATATATACTGGTATTTACATATTTCCTTTGCATATAATACTTATCATAGCTGTAAATAGTCAATAGTATTTCTATATGAGTATGTTATTTTGTAATTATGACAACAGTTCTTTTAGATGTTTCATAGCATTGGTTTATTATGAACTCCATAGGTACTTACAGTGGCCACTTTATTATATATACCTTCTTATTTTGGATACTTGACATTAATATATTTAATCAAATCAACATTGACAAATCAACAAAAAGCGAATCAACATATAAAACATGCAGACATGGTAAAGAGGTTTATTTTTTGGTTGGGACAAGCACTGGAAGGGGGAAGGCTTGTTACCAAAGCGACTTATATTAAATAATATTCTAAAATGAACCCAACATAAAACAATTACCTGGTTTCCATTTATAGGATAATCATGTTTGATTGAATATACCTTAGCAACAGAAAACCCAACAGCAAAGGCAACTATTCCAATTGCAAACCCATCAGCTACACAATCATGGAAAACTGAAATGCTGAGGGTTATTGGAGGTTTGTATCTGTAATAAACATTAATGTACAAAATATTAAAACATACATAACATGGATATTTTGTTCTCATTTTTTTTCATAATAGGCTTTTTATATCTGTCTTATACCCTATTGGCCAGGTTCCCTTAGATCCCTCTTTTCATCCTAATATCCTCTCTTCCATTCACTCTGACTCTCTGCACTCTGTTAAGTCTGGCTTCTGTTTATTCCCTTCCCTTCATACATGTTTCTTCTGACTGCACAGAGGTTGAAATACCACCATTGCAATACACCTCCCCTCTCCACAGTATAAGCTAGGGTGGTGTGGACAAAACTGGTGTTGTAGACCAGTGCTCCTCAACCTTTTCTCACCCAGGGCCCACCAAAGCTCTTCCCAGAATTCCGTGGCACAGCACAAGCAAAAATATATAAAAATTAAGTTATAACGTTAAGTGCATACAAAGAACATTAAAATCCAAACAAGTGTGCAAAATAAATAACGAATGCACAAACCAAGACAAGTGCATTACAAATCATAAATAGACAAACCAAACCCATGCATTACCAATGATAAACAGACAAACCAAGACAAGTGCATTCCTAATGATAAACAGACAAACCAAGACAAGTGCATTACAAATCATAAATAGACAAACCAAACCAGTGTATTACAAATCATAAATAGACAAACCAAACCAGTGCATTACAAATCATAAATAGACAAACAAACGAGTGCATTACAAAATCATAAATAGACAAACAAAACCAGCCACAGCCAAACTAATTTGCCCATTAGTTTACCAGTATTACTTTGCCATTAATATGCCAGTATTACTTTTGCCATTAGTACGCCAGTGTTAATTTGCCATTAATAAGACACAGCCTAGTTTCCCAATAATACACCAGTATTATTTTTCCATTAATAAGCCCCAGCCAATTTGCCCAATAATATGCCAGTATTGTTTTGACATTTAATAAACCACAACCAATTTGCCCAATAATATGCCAGTATTATTTTGCCATTAATGTGCCAGTATTACTTTTGCTATTAATATGCCAGTATTACTTTTACCATTAATATGCCAGTGTTATTTTACCATTAATAAGCCATGGCCAATTTGCCCAATAATATGCCAGAATTTTTTTGCCATTAACCCTTTAAGGACCAAGGATTTTCCAAGGCCAAGGACCAGAGCGTCAATTTTTAATATGCGGTTTTTGAAACATAATTTCCCTCTCATTTAACGCACCAGTTATATGTTATTTTTCAAAGGACAGTTAGAGCTTTCTTTTGATACTCTATACATAAAAATTATTTACATTTTAGTATTAAAAAATACATATGAAAGAGGAAATATTTGGGGAAAAAAAAAGTTTTCCCCATTATTGTCCCAATAATAAGCTACACAACTAGTGCAACGCTAACCCACTTATCCCCCCCTAATTAACTAACTAATAAAAAAGAAAACTTTTGGTTCCCAAACCCCCCTAAACAAAAAAGACAGAAAAAAAACTCTGAAGAGTGCGATTTCAGATCCACAAAAATCACACAACAGGCATGCAGGGGTTAAATTTTATTAAATAAATATATTAAAATTACCTTTATTTATTAAAAAAAACTTTATAAATTGCAAAAATACAGTTACAAACTGTGATCAGCATTGAAAGGGTTAATCTTTTTTTTTTTTTTACCTCTGTGTATGTTCTTTATTTATTTATTTTTATTTACAGGTCACTCTCTGTGCTTCACTATAAGAATGTGAAGCACAGAGAGTGAATTAGAGGCAAAGTCAATGTGTGAACACACTGACTTTGCATCTAATTTGCATGTTATCGCAGTGATCACTCAATCAACGTGATCACATGCCCGGAAATCCACCAATCGGGTCCAGGACCTTTGCCTCGGGTGCGAGGCCAAGTCCTGGACCCGTTGCAGACTGGCTGGCGGTGCGCACGGAGCGCACCAGCGGCTAGACTGCATGACGAGTTAACTTGTCATAAGGTCGCTAATGCTGCGGCTCTTATGACGAGTTAACTCGTCATAAGGTCGCGAAGGGTTAATAAGCCACATCCAATTTGCCCAATAATATGGCAGTGTTATTTTACCATTTAATATGCCCCAGTCAATTTGCCCAATAATATCCCAGTGTTATTTTGCCATTTAATATGCCCCAGACAATTTGACCAATAATATGCCAGTGTCTAAAAATTTATGAATGGAGACTCTGTCTCTGTTTAGAGAAAGCCAATAGTACTATTACATGCATTCCAAATGCCGAAAGTCTATAAACCGAACGTTCGGTTTATAGGCTTTCGGTTTATGGAATACATGTAATCCTATTGCTATTCTATAAACCGAACGTTCGGTTTATAGAATAGCAATAGGATTATATGTATTCCATAAGCCGAAAGTCTATAAACCGAACGTTCGGTTTATAGACTTTCGGCTTATAGAAAACGTATAGTAGTATTGCCTTTCTATGAACCGAACGAGAGCCTCATTCATAAGAATTATGAATGGGGCTCTCGTTTGGTTCATAGAAAGGCAATACTACTATATGTTTTCTATAAGCCGAAAGTCTATAAACCGAAGTTCGTTCGGTTTATAGACTTTCGGTTTATAGAATACATAGAATTTCATGTAATTCTATGTATTCTATAAACCGAAAGTCTATAAATCGAACAACCTTCAGTTTATAGACTTTCTGCTTATAGAAAATGTATAGTAGTATTGCCTTTCTATGAACCAAACGAGAGCCCCATTCATAAGAAATTCTTATGAATGGGGCTCTCGTTCTGTTTATAGAAAGACAATACTACTACAAGTTTTCTATAAGCCGAAAGTCTATAAACCGAAGGTCGTTCGGTTTATAGACTTTCGGTTTATAGAATACATAGAATTACCATTGGCAATGCTTAATAGAGCCCCAGGTTATGTTTATAAATAAGACCATGTTATGATTAAAAATTAACACCCTATTAATTTCAGGCTAAGTTATGTACAGTTTAATTTATTAGCTTTTTTGTTGCTCACAATCTATAATTTCAGTCCTACATTTTGTTTGAAACTCTTTGTTTAATACAATTCATTTAAGTAGGAATTGGTAAAAATATTTTCATCCATTAAAGTTAATTGTTGTTTCACAGAATATAGGAAATGCATTTATGAGATACAGTTGTGTTTAAATAAATGATTTCACATTCTTACATTATTATCACAAGTACTTACCCACTTTCTAGAACACCAATGATCTGTACTCCATATTTTGTATTGAAATCCCATGCATATGACACACCTGTTGCTAATATTGTCTACAAAAATGAAGATTTTATTAAAATATTAATTACATTTAAAATGTATAATGTAATAATAAAGAAAAATCTGGACATACCACATCTCAAAGTAGTAACCATCATAAGAAATATGCAAGTGGACTTTGATGATAGTTACAAAGTTAGTGTTTTGCACTTAAAACATTAACATTGCTGGGTGGGGCATATCTGTGCTTGTAAGGTTTGATTAATGAAAACATAATGCAGCACAAGTTGCCACCGTAATGCACAAAGGCATAAGTAGAGGACGTAACAAAGTTGACGTACTTGATCAACTTATAGTTTTCATATTGGGATTTATTGCATCACTCTTGTAGATTATATGGTGTTGTGATATTCATTTCTGCAAAGATATCTTGAATGAAAATGAAATCTTTTTTGACCATAGAGGGAAGTGTATTAACACACTTTTATTGTTACTATATATTTACTGCACTTACTGCGCATTTACTGCGAAAAATTCACAAAGTTGCTGTTCTTCAGGGTGACATGAAGTTCACATCACTTAGGAATTGCTGAGTGTACATTAGTGTGAAGTATTTCTGTTTGGACGTTTGGAATATACCGTACAGTTGTTGTTATGGACTGTTCTGGTTTATCTTTCGGTTTACATATTACTTTATGAGTTATGAAGATTTCAGTTAATAGCAGCAATTATCGAACCTGTTCTATAAAAGAAATTTTATTAATGTAAATCATTATTGGTTTCAACATTTGCCCACAATCAAGAGTTGTAAAAAAGAAGGAATATCTTTGTCTTTAGAAAGTGTATAGTGATATCTATACATAACTGTAGTTATACATGGGTATTCATTCACTTTTATTGTGGTTACCAACTGGCATATGTGATACACATTTGTTGCATGACATTAAAATTTTCATTTTTTTTTAATGAACAATGTTATTTATATGACCATATCTCATGTATCATATTTTTAGCAAACATGATAATAGGGCAGATATGTAACATTTTCCAAATTAAAAAAATACTTCAAATATGTCTTACTGTACTTGTAGGTCATTTAATGTTCAGTGCCCCACATAAAAGCTGCAGAATTGAAATGGCTGAAGTTTGGAAATATTTTCTGATTTTGGCCCTTGTCCGTGCTGCAATTGTCGCTTTTAAATTGTCGCTTTTAAAAATTGCAAAAATCCTAAACGAAATGTTCTCATTTACAATGCTGGTAATGTGCCAGCTTGAGATTGGCTAACAAAGATGATTTTTTTTTTTACCAAACTCAGAAATATTGATTTAACGAAAGTAGGATTTTTTAGAATTTTGTCTATTTTCTCACATTTTTGGTACAGATCGCAGCATGTTGTATCAACATCCAAATGTTTGTTGTTAAGAAGAAAGTGTAATCCCCACTCACACACACACACACACACACACACACACTTTTAGGTGTTGCTAGAATAGGACTGTCACTTCCAGCAAGGACTAATATTTAATGATTTGCAGAAATGTGTCTTATTTCTATACTTTGTGTGATACATTCAGATTTGACAAATTCCTCACAACTCAATACATGTATGGTACACATCTCCCATATTTGGATGCACATTGACTTATTGGTTACCATGATAAGTTCTATAGGAATGGATACAGGATTTCTTGACTTGAGCCGATCATTCATTTCTTTCACAACAAAAACAACTATCATAATGATAATTGATGTACTAAGGTCGGCAATGTTTGTTGTAGCTATTTTCTTAAAGATGTCTTCCAAAGTCTACATGAAAAAGAAAACACATAACAATCTAGATAATGTCACACATAATTACAAATTGTGATTAAATTAAAACATCCTTCATATAGTGATGGTTAGTTGGAGACTGCTTGTTAAATCATCAATCTGGTCCATTGTTTGCGCTACATTGTGAGTCTTATATCTGTAACACCACACTGAGGAATGCTTAGACTCAATACCGAATTTCCTCCCTCTGGTATGCAGAAGCAAGGATCTGTATCGACACTAATCCCTTGTACCACTCTGGGGAAATGTCTGTTTGCTATGAAAGTAAGAGATCTGTGCATGTAGAAGTACAGATCCATGCTCTATTACTTTACATTAGACACAAGTGATTAGATCTTCACCTGTTAGGAAAATGGGGATACAGAGCTCCGTGTAAACAAATATTACCTATATATTATAGTGCCATTCTCTCAAGCATTATGTATAGCTCCCATCAGCAAAATGTATTGCCTCTTTACACTCCTTTTTCCATGCCCATGTATTTACTCCCCGAAGTTTTGCTCACTGCTCTCTCTCTTGTTTTTTAAAGCAAAACTACTCATATGTATGTTCATAGATATAAATTTGCATGATTGTTTCTTTTTTTTTTTGTAAATCAAAATTTTTTATTTTCATAAAAAACAGAAATTACAATAACAACTGAAAAACATAACATAAGGGGGAAGTGGGGGGTTAGGAGAAGTGGGACACTAGGGTTACAGAAACTAAAAAAAAGGATTGTTAAAGTAGTGAGGGGGAGGGGGAGGCGAGGTTCGTTCTTGTATGGGGAAACTCCATAATTCTTTTTTTTTTCCTGTATACATATACCTATTGTAATTCCTGCATTTATGTATCTTCTGGTGACAGGACTCCTTTTGTTAATATTAATTCAGTCCAGTAAATCCAAGTTAGAGTGTGCTTAGGACTATGATCCATTACTGAGGCCATTAGTTCTTCCATGCCTCTGATTTCCTCGACTCTAGATACCCATTCGGTTATTGGTGGGGCTATTTCTGATTTCCAATATTTTGGAATTAGCGTCTTCGCTGCTATCAGCATATGTCTGCTCACTGATTTTTTAAAACTAGTTACTGACATGTCATTTTGGTAAAAAAGCATTGCTTCAAATGTAAATGGGTATTGAGGGTTATCGATCCTTAGTATAATTTTGTGGATCTGTTTCCAGTATACTTGGATTATTGGACAAGTCCACCAGATATGCTTATCAGTACCGATCTCCTCATGACACCTCCAACACATAGGGTCGCATTCAGCATATATGTTATGTAGTTTAACTGGGGTCAGGTACCATTTTGCTAGGAACTTGTAATTTATCTCCTGATATTTAGCTGCTTTAGTGCTTTTGTGTGTTAATAACAAAATTCGGTCCCATTGTACTTGTGTAAATGTACAAGATAACGAGTCCTCCCATTTACCCATGTATGAAGGGGGTTGTGCGTTATCAGGAGTAATCAGCTGTAAGTAAATGGATGAGATCCCGTGTTTCAGTGGGGACTGTGATGAGCACCGCCATTCAAACCAGGATCGGTCTCTTATTAAATTGTGTTGTTGAGGTAAACTTTTCAGATAATGTCTAATTTGGGTGTGATTAAATTTATCTAGTAATGTCGGGGAGTTTTCCATGAGTTCTGTCAGAGGAATAAAGTCGACTGCGCTGATTATTTTAAATGTGTGCAGCATAGTATGTGAGTCTATGCTTTTCATTCCAGGGGAATGTGTGCTCGGCATAAAATCTGGGTTTCCCCTCAGAGGCGTCATAGGAGAGGGGTACGTCGTAAGTCTCTGAGTTTTAGCTAATGAGTGTAACATGCGAATTGTGGGTCTAATGGTTGGGTGTGTTTTGGCTATATTCCTAGCTTGAGGTGGAGATATCCATGGTAATGCCTGTATTGGGACTGAAATAGCAGAACCTTCCAATGCTATCCAGTGTTTGTCGGCTCTATTCTGCATCCATTCCACAATCCTAGTTAGGTGTACTGCCTGATAATATTTATATATGTCCGGTAGTGCCAAGCCACCTCTGTGTTTGGGTTGGGTCAGGACCCCATGTCGTATACGGGGCTTCTTCCCTTTCCATACATATTGCGAGATTATTTTACGTAATTCCGGAAAAAATCCCTGGGGGATATCTATGGGCAGTGTCTGAAACAGATACAAAAATCGGGGGAGAAGATTAATTTTTATTACGCTGATTCTCCCTAACCAAGAGATGTGGTTATAATCCCATGTCTTTAAATCTCTTTTCATTGTGTTCAACAACGGTAAGAGATTCAAGGAAAATAGTTGGTCTAAATTGGGAGAAAGCCAGATGCCCAGGTATAACATTTTGTCCGTGCAAATTCTGAATGAATATTCGTTCCTTATCCTACGTATATATTCCAATCTGTTACATATCGGCAGTATCTCTGACTTATTCATATTGATACTTAAATTTGATATCTCTCCATATGTCTGGAAAGCTTCCATGATATTTGGGAGTGTTGTGAGTGGTTCCGTAACTATAAAGAGTAAATCATCTGCGTATGCGGACAATTTGCGTTCAGTGTTGTGTGCAATAAGCCCCTTTATGTGATCGTTGTCTCTGATAGCTTGGAGAAATGGTTCTAATACTATGGCAAATAGAAGTGGGGACAGTGGGCAACCCTGGCGGGTGCCGTTGCTTATATTAAAGGAGTTTCCTAGTGTGCCATTCACTCGTACCCTCGCTGTTGGGGAGCTATATAAAGATTTAATCCATAATTGTATATTTTGGCCAAAACCATAATGCTGAAGAGTCGCTAACATGAAATCCCAATTTACTCTGTCGAATGCCTTTTCAGCATCGGTGGACAGAAAAAGTAGTGATTCCTTCCTCCTCTCAGCTAGATGAATAATATTTAGCAGTTTTGTAGTATTATCTTTTGATTCCCTACCTGGGATAAATCCGGATTGATCCGGGTGGATTATCTGTGGTAGTATCGTTTGTATACGAAGGGATAATATTTTTGTAAATAATTTCAAATCCGAGTTTAAAAGGGAAATGGGCCTATAATTCTGACAATATAATGGATCTTTACCTGGTTTTGGGATCACATGGATATATGCTGTTGATGTTTGGGTGTGGATCTGTTCTCCCTGTAGGATAGAATTATAGGCATCTACAAATTGAGGTCCTAAAGTATCTATGTGTTTTTTGTAATATCGTAACGGGAGACCATCTGGGCCTGGTGCTTTCCCGGTGTTAGATAATTTGATTGCTAATTTCAATTCGTCTAAGTCTATTGGTCCCTCCAGGGTTTGCATTTGCTCTTCCGTGACCTTTGTTCTCGCATACTTTGCTAAATATCTGTTAATGTCTTCCAGTTTCTGTGTCCTCTGTGTAGATGTGATTGTGTCCTGTAAATTGTATAGGGATTTGTAATGGGATGTAAATATATCTAAGATGTCTGTCGGGAAATATTTGTTTGAGTTGTTCGTGTTGTCCTTGATTTTATGTACATAAGTCGTTGTCTGTTTATTATGGAGTGTCCGTGCTAACAGTCTACCTGCCTTGTTCCCGTGTTCATAGAACAGGACTTTGCTTTTCTGTGCTTGTCTGTGAAGTCCGATGTTTATGAGTTTGGATAGTTGGTGGCGTTTTGCTGTCAATTGTTGGTGAATAGAGGGGTTCAAGTCTTGTTTATGTTGTCTTTCTGCATCAGCTATTTCCTGCACTAGTTTCACTATCTGTTCTGAACGTTCTTTTTTCTTCGCAGTTGCTTTAGAAATAAAGTAGCCCCGTATGACACATTTGTGGGCTTCCCAAACAGTCAGTAATGGTATGTCAGGGAGTCGATTGTCTTGAAAATAATTCATAAAAGTCGTTCATTCTCCATGATGTTTGTGTGGGTTTAAATAGAGGGGATTTGATTGTCATAATAATTGGCGCATGGTCCGACCATGTTGTGATCCCTATCTCAATTTTTATTAGAAGTTGTAGCATATGATGTTGTAAGAAAAAATAATCTAATCTTGTATATACTCCGTGCGGGTTTGAGTAGTGAGAGTAGTCCCTATCTGTAGGGTGCATAGCTCTCCAACAATCTACCAGTCTTTTGCCGTGTAGGTAAAGGGTCACATTTCTGATGACATGCGGTGGTATACTTGACACATTTTTAGAGTTGTCTACCTTAGGGTCTAGTGGGATGTTAATGTCCCCTCCCATCACCAGAATCCCTTCCTGGAACCTAGATAGGTCTCTCAATATTCTCCTCAAGGATTTGTGTTGTTTCTTGTTAGGGAGATCTATACACGCGAATGTGTATTGCATATTAGCTATATACGTCTTTACAAACGTGTATCGTCCTTCTATATCGTATAAACATTCTGGATTGGTCAACGGAATATGTTTAGAGAACAATATGGCCGTGCCTTTTGTTTTAGAGCCTGGAGTATTCCCACAGAATGATTGTGTGTAAAAATTATTTTTAAGAGTTGGAGCATGATCTTATTTAAAGTGAGTTTCCTGCACATATACTATAGATGCCTTTAAGGCTCTCCATTCCCTCAAGGCTCTCGATCTTTTTTCCGGGACATTTAGGCCTTGGGCATTTATATTAATCAGTTTTAGGTGTGTTGGTGTTGGATCTGACATGTTATTGTTTATTGTGTATATGTGACAATCTGTTAACCTTCTTTGAGAAATAGTAATATAAATCTAACTGAACCTGGGGTGGGGAGGGGAGGGGGGGGGGGGGCAAAGGGTTCAGGGATGCGGGTTTAACCCGTGCCTCTCACTACACCTGTCAATAAAAAAAAAAAAAAAAAAAAATTGCACGGTTATAATAAAAATATCTAGTTAAAAACTAAAAATATAAAACAAAACAAAACAAAAATAGGGGGGGGGAAGGGAAACCGTGCGCTGTTCCCTAAGGAACTTGTAAAGGATAGACCGTGCCCTTTGTGGGGAGTAGGGTCAATCAGGTCAACTGATATCGCCGCTACCTCACTGTCTCGGGGCACCTATCCGGTGAGGGTGTTGTGGGTGTCCAGAAACCGGACTACAGCTCTGAACCGAATCTTCCGATCAAGAAAAAACTTTTGTGATTATCAAATATGGATACACATTCAAAATTAACAGGAAACTACTGGAAACATTGGTGAACCCGTCCCAGCAATGTTGATAACCGATTATGTACATCATTTTTACCATACCCAGCGATGTGTAGGCGTTTCAATTTACACATATGGATTCATCTTGGATTATCCCGTAATCTCTTATAACTGTGGGGTATTTCTCTGTCCCTTGCCTATTCTGAGGAGTTAGCTTCCGCTAAATCTGATAAGTGTCTGTCATTTATTCTCTCCTTCAATTAAGTATGGGGGTGAGATGTCTTCCCGGGGTCCCCATTCTTTTCCTATCCACTTTGTTTAGTGCCCCCTTGTTCTATTATTTGTACTGCCTTTATCCTGTCGTTCCGGGAGTTGTTCTCATATAAGTCTATATATCGAACTCAAGTCTTTGCACTGGTTTATGCTAGGGAGACTTACTATATAGATCACACATGCATATGCAAACAATTAATACAAGTAGGGAACCTGTAACTGTCTACCGCCACTCCTCTTCGTCCGTCAGATGGCAGCGTTCTTGTAATATAACTTGTAGCTGGGAATGTTATTACTTCTAGCACCTCTCACATGTCTTGGGTATGAACAGGCGTTAAACCTGGAAGACGGTGATTGTCTCTAGTACCCATGAGCAGTGCAATTTCTCAGGGCTTCGTCAGTTGGGTATAATAATGAAAGTACTGTTTATGTCGCTCTCCATGTTGGCTTCTTGTCCTCGTTATCCATCCATTCTTTGCGTCACGGTATCTTCTCCGCCATGTTGCGCAGTATGGGAAACAGAAGTGCGTATCCTCTCATTTATTCCTCCGGGTCCCGGGCATGTTGCAATCTTCTATGTGGCGGTACAGAGGTCAATCTTCGTGGTGGGCGCCGTATCCTCTGTGGTTGAGGTCTCAGCGGGTTGGAAATTGTATTGTAGAATTGTACTGAGTTCCAGTCCGGTAGCGGAATCTGCATTATGTTTAACTCATCCAATAATGCCATCGCTTCCGATCGGGAACGTATCACGTGTGTACCCATCTCCGTTCGCACTATCAACGCAAATGGAAATGCCCATCGGTACTGTTGGTTGTTTTCTTGTAACGCCATGGTCAATGGTCTGAGCGCCCTCCGTTTACTCAGCGTAATCCGGGATAGGTCCTCAAATATCAGGATTTTTTGGTTCTAAAAAGTCCATTCCCTAGCCGTTCTGGCCTTTCGCATTAGGGCATCTTTCAGCGTAAAATCTTGGATGCAGCAAATCACATCTCTAGGTGGTCTAGACATTGGTCCCAGTGACCTTAGTGCTCTGTGAGCTCGATCCAGATTTACCGGCACTGATATTTCCCGGTCTAGGATAGTGTTGATCAGGCGGGTGACTAGCGGTTTTAGGTCTCGCTCATCCTCTCTTTCAGACAGGCCTCTAATTCGTACGTTATGCCTTCTGCCTCTGTTGTCTAGGTCTTCCATGGTTAATATCATATCCCTAATGGCTAGGGAAGCCTCCGAGGACCCTGTTTGCGTGGTGGCTAGTGTGTTTTGGGTCTGAGCCATTTCAGTTGACAGTGATGCGACCGCCGCATCAAGCCTTGTCACATGTTGTGTGAGGCCTATTAACTCGGCTTTTATTACCTTGCGGACCTCTTCACGTACCGCGTCTTTCACTTCCGAGACCAGGCGGGAGAAATCCTCTTTCATGGGTCCTGATTGAAATATTGCCGGGCTGGAGCTTTTTGGTGTGGCCTCTTTTTCAGACATTTCTGGGGAGGATGGAAGAGTTTCCGCAGAAGAGGACGCTGATTCCGACATGTCGTGGTCGGCGCTCGGGCCTGGTTGGGTGGTAAGTATTTTCGGCGTTTGGAAATATTCCAGGAGTGTTGCTGGTGGGGTGTTTGTGGGTTGAGTCCCTGCATCTTGCCCCTTCATAGTTCGCCGATTCTTGCCCATTTTTCTGTTAGTAGGGTGGTAAGAAATGCTACTTTTGCTATTCCTGGGACGGAGCTCCGATTCTATGCTGCCATCTCAGTCAACGGTCAGGCCACGCCCTTGCATGATTGTTTCTATCCATTAATTTGTTCTAACCTCTTGTGGAACATTATCACTTTTACAAACCCCATCAAATCTATAGTAGCAAGTACTGATAGTTTTAAATGAAAACTAAAAAGAAGAGTTGCCAAGCTAAAATGTACAAACCTCCCAGATAATCCTAAAGTGCACAGAAATACCATTGAGCATATAAATACGGCTTTGCTTATTAAATCAATATCAGTCATTAAGTAAAAAAAAGAAGCTGAATATTTTTAACCCAAATTTAACTGTGAATATAAAACACACATTGTTAGTAATATAAAGAAAAACTATTAGATAATTATAAGTATACTTACATAAATTATTGCCAGCGGTCCACTGAAATTCTTTATTTTAAGTCCGAGTATAAATTTTAATTGTGATACAAACACCTGAAAAGCTGCAGCAGTCGTGAAACCACTTATCAATGGATCTGATAGATAAATTACTATAAAACCAACCTGTAGCAATCCTAGAGACAGCTGGGAACACAAATAGTACAACTCTGTTAATAGTTACTGGCATATAATTACTGTATATATTCATGACATAAACGAATATGAAAACACAGAAATATATCTTTCTAGACCTTACATCAACTAGTCTTACGGGAGCTAGTCACTTAAAGTAGGGGCAGTTGAACTGAAGTGAAAAGAACATCACAACTATGCATTGTGCAGGGACAAGGCTGGTGAGTTTCTCCTGCTAGAAGAGCTCGATGGCCTCTGCATACATAATGGATTGTTAAAAAAATCTTAATCTCACAAAAGTACAGCTGCACTTTAAAGACTAGAGACCTGAACATAATAAATGCCATCTTTAATAAAATAATTGTAACAAATGTAGCTAGCATGTCCTTGAGTAAGAACAGACCTCTATATTAGAAGAATCAGTTTCAAATTCATCAGAAAACTTGTATAACATCCAGCAAATGAAGACAATGAAATTAATGATATTTTCTGATATTCTAATAAAGTCTTGATACTTGTAAATTATTATTGGCATAAACTGATAAACAGTTTATCCAGGATTTAAAATAATAAGCTGCAAATTAATATTTCCTGGCTAAATTGATGGAAGTGATGTCTGATAGATCCATTTATAACCTCGTCCAACTTTTGAAGCACTTTTATGAGATCTTATTGCAGTTGTGTAGGCAATTTAGAAGATCACATTCTGGGATAACATATTATTTATGTGCTCTGCAGTTTCTGTCAGTGCTATGTAAAGGTGGAGATCATAATAGGACATGTTTGTTTATCTGTATATACATTAGGAAGAAACAAATACATTCCTATTTTGTACATCTTTGCTAGATTTTTGTGACAGAGATAGATATAGTAATATCAAATAAAGATTGTAATAAATACTGTACTGACCTGAAAAATTCCAGCAAGTACAGTTACAGAAGCTGCAACTATTACTCTTTGTTCATTAATTAGTGATTCATCTATATAGTTTGTGCTGTTATTTGCATCTATGGTATCATTTCCACTTATTGTACCTTTGACAGGAGCATCTGGTACCAACCTCAACACCACTGAGCCAATCATCAAGCTCAGAACAGGAAAAGGACCTGGAAAAAAACAAACAAGCCATTCAATTTCTGCATTCAGTTTCTAAATGTAATGTTAATTATTTTAGACTACTGCAATGAAGTAAATTAATTGAAAGCAAGCAATAGAGAACCATTGCGTGCACCAGACATATTACTATCATGTATACATGGTTGCCATAGGAGTTAGATAACTACAGTGTGTTCAGCTGAAATTTTCAGAGTAATTTTATATAGCAAACAGCAGAGACTGACAATCATAATTGTATTAAATTTAATAAAACTAACTCACACTAAAGAGATCTGTCTCTCTCCCTCACTAAAATACAAATGAGGAGAGCCATTTGGGCAACACAATTAGGGCTTAGAAAGTGAACTTTTGTTCGCTTCCTAAGCACATGTGGGCTGTCGGTGCCCCGACTGCCCACTGCCCATATGGGAATAATTTCATTCAAATAAATGGAATTTCCTTTCTCTCTGGTGATGTCATCAGACAATTTGTTGCACTATTAAGAGATCCTACTTTGTACAAGAGCAGGTTTATTACAGTCCACACAATGTATTCTATTCCAGCAGCACAGGAAGTGACAAAAAAAAATAAAATCTGCTCAGTGTCTATATAATCAGTGCTGCCACACCTACAGTAAGCATGCAGAGTAATCACTGGGGGAGGGATTTAGTCAAATATTAAAAATTTTATTTATGCAGAATGTCTGCATCAAATCACACTGGGAAAAAAAGGCCTGTGCACTATACAAGCAGTAATCTGTCTTTTTCATTTTTTTCAGTTCACATTTTTATAGTGGGATACATGATAATGCTGTTCTGTGATTTTATTTGTTCTTTAAAAAACACTATTTTCACTTTTTTCATGGCTCCTGTTAGTGAAAGGTTACCAATATTAAGTTATAATGTTAATAACAAATGAAAAATGCAAAAAGGAAGCACTTTGAAATATATTCACATTTGTTTTGAAGATGTGCATGGAAATCCTCTAATCAGTGTAACTTACCAACTGATATATGCTTTGATGTTCCAAGAAAAAAATATAAGATTACTGGATAAAAAGCAGAATAAAGTCCGTATGCAGGTGAAACATTTACAAGCAGTGCAAAAGCCAGGCCTAAAAAAAAAAAAAAGTGGATGTTATAGTGTTTAAGTAGGCCAATTAAATAGTTTACATGAAAGTAATTACATTTATTAATACTGACATTTAATAAGACATCTTTTTTTTTTTTAAACTAATGCTTGTTAGTGTCTTAATTTTAAATAGAAAACAGTAAAACTGATATATTCTGGTGCAGTATTTAAATCAAAGCATAACTACAACTTAGTATATAACAGAGAAAGATTCTAGCGAAGGTGCGCCTCTCCTAGTGCAAGTAGAAAAAGCGATGTAGGCAGGTTTTTCTTTCCAGTAAAAATGTAAAGTTTTATTTCCAAAGTATATAAAAAAAACAATGCAGGAACAAGCATAGTCAATGCAGGACCAAGCATAGCCTACATAACTTTTTCTACTTGCACTAGGAGAGGTGCACCTTCGCTCCAATCTTTCTCTGTTATATACTTCAATCACAGCAAGGAACGCCACTTGTTTGTTGCACTCATATGTGCTGCAATTGCGGCCATACATCGAGGTGGTTTGAGCTGTCTGTTCCGGTGACTACAAAAATTTATTTTCGTCTTTGATAGCTGCAACTTAGATCATGCATCTGTAACAGCCCTCTAAATAGTTAAAGAGGGGTTCACCTAAACATGTGGGATGAGGGTACCCCCCTAATTCCCCTTCTGCTCTAGGCTATGCCAGTGGCGTAGCGTGGGGGGTGCAGGGGGGGCCGGCCGCACCGGGCGCAATATCTGGGGGGGAGCACTAGCCCTATGCGGCCGCCAGGGCCGTCTTTAACGCGGGGCAAACGGGGCAGCTGCCCTGGGCCCATTTACTCCTGGGGGGCCCCAAGGCAGCTGTCCCGTGGGCCCCCAGCCCCTGCTGCCGCGTTCACAGCGCATTGCGCTTGTGAACGCTTTTTTCCGGCAAGCCGCATCCGATGGATGCGACGGCCGGAAAAAAAAAAAAAAAAAAACTGCCGCCGGATGTGACGTCGCGTCACATCCGGTTTCTGTTTCCCTCCTCCGTGCAAGAGGGAAGACTGCACGGAGGAGACATCCGGCGGGGGACACGGAGCAGCTTCATGTAAGTACGGGGGGGGGGGGGCTGGCTGGCACAATATTCCTGGTATCTGACTGGCACTATATTACTGGGTATCTGAATGGCACTATATTACTGGGCATCTGATTGGCACTATATTACTGGGTATCTGATTGGCACTATATTACTGGGTATCTGATTGGCACTATATTACTGGGTATCTGATTGGCACTATATTACTGGGCATCTGATTGGCACTATATTACTGGGTATCTGATTGGCACTATATTACTTGGCATCTGATTGGCACTATATTACTGGGTATCTGATTGGCACTATATTACTGGGTATCTGACTGGCACTATATTACTTGGCATCTGACTGGCACTATATTACTGGGCATCTGATTGGCACTATATTACTGGGTATCTGATTGGCACTATATTACTTGGCATCTGATTGGCACTATATTACTGGGCTCTGACTGGCACAATATTACAGGCATCTGACTGGCATAATATTACAGGCATCTGACTGGCACAATATTACAGGCATCTGACTGGCACAATATTCCTGGCCTCTGACTGGCACACTATTACAAGCATCTGACTGGCATAATATTACAGGCATCTGACTGGCACAATATTACAGGCATCTGACTGGCACAATATTCCTGGCCTCTGACTGCACACTATTACAGGCATCTGACTGGCATAATATTACAGGCATCTGACAGGCACCATATTCCTGGGCTCTGACAGGCACCATATTCCTGGGCTCTGACAGGCACAATATTCCTGGGCTCTGACAGGCACAATATTCCTGGGCTCTGACAGGCACAATATTCCTGGTATCTTATTGGCACAATATTATTGGTATCTGACTGGCACAATATTACTGGTATCTGACTGGCACATTATTACTGGGCTCTGACTGGCACATTATTACTGGGCTCTGACTGGCACAATATTGCAGGCATCTGACTGGCACAATATTGCAGGCATCTGACTGGCACAATATTACTAGGCTCTGACTGGCACAATATTACTGGGCTCTGACTGGCACAATATTACTGTCATCCGAAAGTTACAATATTACTGGCATCTGAATGGCACAACAATTATGGCATGTGTGTGTGTGTGTGTGGGGGGGGGGGGGGGGGGGTAACATTAGAGGTACAGGATTGAGGAAGTTGGCTCCATCTAGCCCAGTCTTGGATCATCTCCAGGGTATGGTTCCATTTTGATGTTTAGTTTTTGTTCTTGATATTTTTTGTCGTTTACGATGGTTGTGAGACGACATATAATAGCATGGCCCATGCTAGGTTACTACATGTGTATATTTGTATTCATAGACCTGCTGAAAATGTGGAGAATGTGTGTAATGCATGTTCGCACTCAATAAAGTGTTGGAAAATAAACTTGTATTTAGATGCATTTTACTTTAATTACATAAGTATTTTCATAACAAACAATACATGTGCTTGGGGGGTAAGGGTTTCTTTAACTAATCTAGTAGAAGAGACTCGAGTGCTAAAATCCACAGGTTAGGGGGCGCAAATTACTTGCCTTGCCCCGGGTGCTGACAACCCACGCTACGCCACTGGGCTATGCTACTGATGATAACAGGAGACTATAAAACAATTGTGTTTTTGTCATTTTTCTCACTTTGTCTTATGGGGTTCTTTTTTCTTAAATAATCTGGCTCCTCAATTTTTTTTCATCCATTGCCATTTTAAAAACATTGGGGATGACCTATTTCACACCCAAAATAGTTTTACTCTTAATTTTGCAAATAAGTAAACATACACATAACTTTAAAATGTTATTTTATAAAAAAAACTTTAAATATTAACAAGATCTCTTATAAAAGCAGTTATATTTCTATTCTTTTTTTATCCACTGTCAGATTATGATCTCAATGTGTATATCCAAAAGATTTACAATCTTCAATGTATATATATCTAATTTCACACTCTTTAGTGGGCAAAATCTGTTGTATGTCTTTAATTTACAAAAATTTACATTATATGTTTTAGGCTTCTTTAAAATATATAGCTTTGTTTAACTATTTTTAAATTGTTTATAGAGACCCCAAAACATTAGGTTTTACAACACTCTTAAAGGTACTGCTTAATAGTGTAGTTTTGAGTGCGGGCGGCACAACTAGGGATAGGTCAAGTGTCTGTGGCAAGATTTGTGAAGATCCATAGACATCTTTAAATTATCTATCATAAAATCCAGTAAATGTCCTCCATGAACAATGTTAGTGCCTAGAACTGGACACAACATATATATATATATATATATATATATCTCGTGGATACCAATACATTCATAAATCCCATTTATTCAATATCTGGTAAGTTACACCTTAACAGTTGTTGCCCCCTATTTTCTGTACCTAGTTTTCTTTACTAAAAAAACCCATAGATTTATAGAATGTGTCAGCAGATAATAACAATTCTATCTAGTCTGCCCAATTTCCCATCTAGTGTGCCCAATTTTCTGCCTAATTTAAAATGAAACGAATACATAAAAATTCAGAATACTTGTATTAGTTCCTGGGCTTATCTTATATCTAGGTTAACCTTGTGCCTATCCCATGCATGCTTAAACTCCTTCCCTATATTTACCTCTAACACTTATGCTGGAACATTCCATGCATCCACTAAGCTCCCAGAAAAGTAATACTTCCTGATATTATTTTTAAACATTTGCCACTCTATTTTAGAACTATGCCCTCTTGTTGTGATAGTTTATCTCCTCCTATGTTAATGTGTTGATTCCCTTTATGTATTTACATTTTTCAATAATAGGAAGCATTGAATACCTTGCAAAACTGCAACCATCCCAGTACTGACCCCAGAAATCAAGTCATTGTAAAGCCATTCCTTCAAATTATAACCAGGAAGCCATGAAGAAATTGGTAGGAAACTTAAAGCAATTGTTTTGGCCTGCTTGGCAGAGCACCTAAAAAAAATAAATCATAAGCTTTTAGTTACTAATTTTTCTTACCTGTTTACCCAAATTTGTATTCAAATTATCAAAACATCTTTGTAAATTACTAACATGTTCCAAAGCACTATTCAATAAATAAAATATATAAATATATTTTTTATTTTGTCTAATATGCAAAAATTCAAATAGGAAGTGTGGTGCAGACTTATGATTACAGATTGCAACCTAGAAGAGTGGTGGGTAAACTGATAACCATACTACAGTTATGCAAGAAATAGTTAAAAGTCTATGCCAGACTTAAACGGAGACTGCTACCCAGGGCCCCAGGACCCTAGTGGGCCCTGGGCAAAGTCTTTAGCAATAGGCCCCCTCGACTCAATTATTCTAATGTCACGTAAAAAACTGTATGCAAATGTAAACTTTTGAATATTATATGCACATATCACATTCAACTATTTGTATATGTCAAAAAAATGTTATCAAAAAATTGCCTTTCTTGTTTTTATTCCCTTCTTCTGCACACACATTGCACCTAAAGGACTTAATACAGCACCATACAGTAGCCACACCACTTGCCATGCACCTATTTTGCACCCACAGCACTTGGCTTGCACTCATATTGCACCCACACAATTTGGCATGTCACAGTGTTAATTTGCCCTACAGAACATACCACAGTGTCACTTTGTCCCACAGAACTGCCCCTGCAGAACAAGCCACAGTGTCACTTTCCCCCATAGTACATGTTATTTTGTCCCACAGAGCATGCTACGGCATTACTTTGCCATTTAAAATAAGCCATTGCCAGGTACCAATTAACATGCCACAGTCACTTTGTCATTAACATATGCAATAGTCAGTTTGCCTATTAAAATATGCTACCGTTTGTCCATTAAATATGCTACAGCTTACCCATTAATATGCCAGTGTTATTTTGCCATTAATATGCCACAGCCAATTTGCCAACTACAATGCCAGTATTACTTTTGCCAGTAAGAAGCCACAGTCAATTTGCCCAATAATATGCCAGTATTATTTTGCCGTTAGTAATACTTTTTTTTCCTGCTGGATGTGGCTGCCAAGAATAAAAAAAGCTGAGCAGTGCGATTCGCTGCAAGGCGGGTGCCGGCACCACAGGTATCACCCACTGCTTGGTGACACCCGTGGCCAGCTGGGGCCCCCCTTAACCAGTGGGCCTGGGGAAGTGCCCAGTTTCCCCATTGCTTAAAACGGCCCTGCTCCTACCAAAAAATTAGAAGGTTTTAGTTTTTTTTATTGTTGCATTGTTGATTTCAGATATGTCTTTTTGTTTTGTGTGTGTGTGTGTGTGTGTGTATGAGTGTCTGTATGAGTATAAGTGTGTGCGAGTATGAGTATAAGTGTGTGTGTGTGTGGACAAGTATAAGTGTGTGTGTGTGTGTGTATGAGTATGAGTGTGTGTGTGTTTGGGTATATGTGTGTGTATGAGTGTGTGTGAGTATAAGTATGAGTGTGTGTGAGTATAAGTATGAGTGTGTGTGAGTATAAGTATGAGTGTGTGTGTGAGTATAAATGTGTGTGCATGAGTATAAGTGTGTGTGTGTGAGTATAAGTGTGTATGTGTATGAACGTGTTTGTGTATGAGTATAAGCGTGTGTGAGTATGCGTTGTTGGCACTTTGTGGTCTGCAAATTTGTGTCGGTCAAAAATTGGGCACTCGGGACCAAAAATGTTCGGCACCACTGGTATAGGGAGACTTGCTGTAAGATTTTTGAGAAAATGGATGCAGGAGATGGACACCTATAGTTTTATTTTTTACTTTTATATGCAATTAATTCAAACATAGAAAAAACAAACAGTAGCATATGTCTTATATTTGTGTTTGTCCGGTCAATCTCGTTAAATTTAATGTAAGTGGTAGTGTCCCTACATAGAACTGCCTATAGACATAAACACGCACATTGGATGCACAATCCTCAAGCCTCTCTATAGAAAAATAAAATCTGCATAATTGGCCATGCAAAAATATAGTGCATACTTGATTCAGAAAAATTATGTATAAAACATTTTTGGTTTTTTAAGGTTGTTGACAAGCATTTCGGAGGAGAATTCTGTGATTACTAAAACATGGTGCTTTATATTGTAATGCAGAAGAGTATGTTGTTAAGGGATAGATTGGTTGATGTCGTAGGTCGGTTTCGGGTGCTTCTTACATTATTTCCTGGAGTGTTGTATGCCGAGGGGACAACTGAAAGAGGGACTAAATCATATTTTCTTTTTTAATGAGACAGAATGCTTGCAAGTGACAGAGCAGATAGCTCTGTGGCAGAGTTGAGATATGGTCTGGTGATGTGTGCACATGTTAATCATGTGGGAGTTTATGATACCTTCTAATTATTGTATGTGGTATTATGCAATTTAGTCGTGAAATGTAAAAAAATAATATTAATATTAATGATATAATTGAATGTTTGACAGTTTTCATATACCTGAAAACTTTTGGGGGGGAGGTTCCCGGGGATGCATCTGGGGGGGGGGGGGGGGGGACCACATGGCAAAGCATTGTGCATTGTTAGTACTAATGCCACAACCGACCCTAATTTGACTGCATACGATCCAAAAAGCAGGGTTGTCTTGGCAAACCCGGGAATGTTAGCAGCTATAACTTCATACTCTCTCGAAGATTATACTGTATGTCTATGTACATATCTAATGACACACATTATTAGTAAAATATAAATGTTCCTTGTAAACAATGAGTTTATTGGTAAACTTGTAGTGATTTCCACTGGTCACCTGGAGAACTAACTTAAACATATCAGGAGCAGGCAATGCCAGATCCATTTTGTAAAAAAAAAAAAAAAAAAAAAGCATACACCCAATAAACAAATATATTTGTTAACTACACTTCTGATCAAAGAGAACACTTTTTCAAATCATTTGATTCCTGTCTTGTTGCAATACATAGTAATAAAAATGTACTCTCCAATATTTAAATACAATGGACTCACACCAAACATTTATTAGCTATGTTTTCAACTTGTTCCATTTAATATAACTGTCATGGATGACATTGTTGCTTCCTTCGCGATTTATGACAGCCCTAAAGAAAATACTCTAAAATAGATAATATGATTTTTTAAATAATAAACTTTAATCACTTTTTTGCTACTTTGCTTAAATCGTTACACGTATAATGTGCATGAGCTTGTTATATTCTTGTGTAGTTAATCCAAATAGCTGTTGGTTTGAAAGCCTTTACAGGGTTTATTGTCAGACGTGAAGCTCCATAAACTAAAGGAGATTTTTTTTTTTACTGGTGCAGTATACATAGTATAATATTTGAGTTTAATATTCTGTACAGTAAAATACACCGATGCTAGAGAATCCCATTATAAATGATTTAGGATAATGTTAGTCAAGCATATAATTAAAGAAAAATAATCCTAATCATAGAAATAGTTAATATAGGATCATTTTAGAGGAAATAAATCAACACATTTTGTATTTGTAAATGTCTTAAAGATGACAAAATGTAACAATGTGTTGTAATTTTAATTAACTTCTTATAGCAATTCATTGTTTTAAATAACATTGGGTTAAAACTTGTTGATTTTTTATATATGAGCGCAAAATCTAACCCTCTCAACCAGAGTCTTCATTCCAACCTACAGTACTAGATTTTTTAATTTTAATACTTAGTTTTGAAAACTTGTAAAATCAACTGGAAAAAAGTAAAACTTAAACTCATATTCTGTCCTGCTCTTTATCTGTTGCTATCTTTACCTCTGTCTATTTCCCTAATCCACCTCTTATTCCTTCATTCATAGGGCTTTGGCCTTATGTTAAAATAATGGAACTAATTATAATAATGATAATATTTTACTTACTGATTGAAGTGATCCAATACTGTTTTTTGAGATCTAAGCAGTTTTTGTTGATCAGCAGAAAAAGCATTTTCGGAATATATAGGCCGGGTCACCATGTACTGATTTCTCTTGTGCTCAATCATCGCTTTCAAATATTTTTGTACTGTGTGGAATTTTGCTTGTTCTTTTTTTATGCGGTAGTTTCAAGGCAATGAGTGTCTGGAAAACAAAGACAATGCTATATTAGTGAAGGAAAAAAATGTGATTATTAAAAAGACATATAATAATAATTATGTTCATCAATCCAGGTTTTCAGATACTGTATATCACATATTTACTTTTCTTCCATAACTTTTATTTACTTTACCAATGTTTTCGATATATTATAGCTGCTCACTTTTTTCTTTAAGTTGCTTGCCGTGTAGATATTATACTTCCAGTGCTTTAAATTGTATAAACCTTACCCATTTATTGAAAGACTTATGGAATGCAGCTAACCAATCTCTGTGAGCCACTTGTCGTAAGGACATTAAAGACAGCACATTGGTCAACTTTTTAAGCATCTCATCGAATCATGTCAATTATTTATAATACTATGCAATGTAATAACCTTGATTCAATTTTTCAAGAGCATGACAGTTTATGATTGAACTTTGAAGGTTGGGAGTGGAGTCATTTGGAAGGGTACATTGTATAATGAATTGATCTCTATAAATGTATACCACATAAACTACATAAAAGTAGGTAAGAAAAACCGGTAGCAAGTTTTATATGAAAAACAGATCTATATTATTTTTCTACGGGGCCTCTTCTCATGAATTAGCAATAGAAAAGATCTATATATAAAGAATCTTCCTAAAGAAATAAAAAATGTTCAACATTTTGAAATATATAATATATAGATAAATTATGGAATGCAAATTGAAACACTTTAAAAGGATGGAAATGTTGTACACATTGTGTTAGTAGAATTGCAAGCAAATGCACAAAATATGCTAGCAATATGATGTAAATGTATCTCCTGTTTTGACAACACCTTGTGGCTCAATATGCAAATATGCATTTTAATAGTGAGCTACTGATGATGTCATAAACAGGATATCCACAGACACATTTAAAACCTTTTTTCTGAATTTCTGAATTCTGAGTTTTTCTGAAATTGTGAATTGCTTGCAATTATTTTTACTATATTTATATCACAAAGAAATTGAGTGGCTAAACCCACTCACATGGTGTAATGTTTATAACTTGGTCAATTGTCTTTCACATGGCTATGTACACCTTATTGTATGATTTTTAATTATGAAATAAAATGGATAAAATATTAAAGATGTGGCAGGAAGCAGGGAGAAAAATACAATGGATCGTTACAAAGTAGATGTACAAGTTTAAGAACTGAAATGAAATGGACAAGGTTGATAAAGAGCGGTATCGATCACACACTAGAACAGAGAGAGGATACAATACATTCAAAGTTCATTCCCGGTGTCACTGGATTGATAGTTCCGCCTACCAGGTAGGGCAGGTACAAATAAAAATATGAATATCTCCCTTCCTCCACTGTTTTCTTCCTGTCCTAGTGAGATAGGGTCTATCTCTAGCTTCCCCTTTTTATTTTCTAAACTTGGGGAATTATTTTTTCCTTCTATTACCCTGTACCTGTTTCTGGGAAACATAGGTAACTAAGAATACACTTTGTATCCTTGGGGGTCCATCCTACTGTGCCCCCTTTGGCATCCTTAGGCAACCTCCCTGAACCCTGTAATTTACTTGGCTTCCCATAGTCACTGGGAAGACTCTGTGGGATAGTATCAGACCTGTAAGAGAATCAAGAGGCTTTTTCCCTTTTGATGCCTTTTGACACTATTTTATGTTGGCGTTGATGCCTATGTTACTAAAACCTCTAGAAATACCACAACATCTCTCATCCATCTATTTCCTGAGTTATGGACTTCATGCAGAAGGGTTTTGATTTAGACCTCAAACTGGCAAACATTAAAGTTTAGACAGTAGTCTGCTTTGGATTTCCCACTAGCCATGCACCATTGGGTTCAGAGGTTGTGTAAGGCCATTTCAAGATTCAAGCTTAAAATCCCTCCTTCTGTTCCTTCATGGGATCTTAATTTGGTCCAGCAACAATTGACATCATGACTTTTAAAACTCTGGAAGATATATCATTAAATGCCTCCCTTTTAAATTTGTGCTACATTGGCTAGAAGGGTCTGTGAACTCCAGGAAATCTCAATTCAAGAACCCTTTTTGAGATCTTTGATGATTGAGTTGTTTCCACTTACCTCCTGAATTTCTCCCTAAGGTCGTTCCACACTACTCATGAAATTGTAGTCTTAAGAAGAGACTTTCTGATCTATCTGAGTATCATTTGCAAAGCTGCCACCTGGAATAACTTATATACCTTCACCAGGCACCAGTTACACTTCTGATTTGTCAGGAGCATCGTTTACGCTGCTATTTGAGCCTTCCATTCCCTTTTCTCGCTACCTCTCTACAGTGCCACTGGCAATAGCAAGGAAACTAGGATTTCTTACCTGGGAATTCCATTTCCCTGGTGGCACATTTTTCTCTCTCTGAATAAAATTATTTTTGCATCTATCTGAGTATGACTTTTTAATTACACTGGGGAGGAAGGGTGGGGCTCATCTTTTTAGTTTTTTGTCCTACCTGATAGACAGAGCTGTTGTCAAATAATGCTGCAAGAATCTATATGTAGTAGGTTTAAATTCGTACAGACAAATGAAGTGTGGTAGAAGCCGCACACTAAACAAATAAAGTGCTTGAGCCAGAGGCTCCACCAATCTTCCACAATATGAAGAAAAAACACACAGGTGGCTCATCACAAATCAAGTGAGGTGGAATGCTAATCTTTCAAGTGCCAACGTTTCAACCCAATGGGTTTTTGTCAAGGCTTTGTCAAGGCAATGTTTCGAACAAATGGGATGCTGCTTGATGGATTCAAATTCCACCTCACCTGATTTGTGCTGAGCCGTCTGTTTGTTTTTTCTTCATTAATTCAGATAGAGACTCTTACATCCTTAAGTGCAATTCTTGCTCTAAGTGTGAATGTCTGATGAAACCCCTGTTTCAGCTTATGACAAAAATGTCTTCATGTGGGGGGGGCGTGGTCTAACCTCTGAAGGAGATAGCAGCATAAACTCTGAGCTCCGTCTCTAAACAGCCTAAAATTCGCACTATTCAACATCTACGATTTGCCGCTATGGGTAAGAACAGAAGAACCCTGAAGGGGCAGGAAGCAGGAGTTCACCCCACGAATACACCACCCGCGACTCTGCTGGAATATTTTCAAACGCCGTCGATAATGGCGTCTCAACAAGGCCCAAGCGGAGGTTCAACGACCATGAGTCCTACCTCTTCGCTAGCAGATACGGCCCCATCCTCTCCAGAGACTTCGGAGAGAGCCCGCAATAAGGCATGTCCCAGCCCAACTATTTTCCTATCGGGCCCGACAAAAGAAGATTTCTCCCGCTTGGTAACGGAGGTTAAAGAAGCGGTAAGGGATGAAGTACGGGCCACCATTAAGACTGAACTACAAGGTCTTACACAACAGGTCTCACGCTTAAATGACTCAGTTGCAGGTTTAACAACAGACCTAACGAACCTACAGGACACGGTGTCTAATATAACCTCCGATGGAATCGAATCCAACAAAGCTATCACAGACATGCTGTTAGCGATGGAGGATTTAGACAACAGAGGGAGACGGCATAACATAAGAATCAGAGGTCTAATCGAAAGGGAAGATGAGAGGGACCTTAAAATACAGGTCAGTCGTCTTATAAACACTATTCTTGGCAGGCCGCCTGATACCGGCATAGTTCTGGATAGAGCCCATAGAGCTCTCCGGGCAAGGGGACCACCGAATGCACCGCCACGTGACGTGATTTGCTGTATACAGGATTATACTTTGAAAGATAACCTGATGCGCACAGCAAGAACAGCAAGACAATGGGCATTTGAAAATCAACAGATTGCCATCTATGAAGATTTGTCACGCATAACGCTGGGCAAAAGGAAAGCACTAAGACCTCTCACAATGGCACTGCAAGAACGGAACCAACAATACCGCTGGGCATTCCCGTTTGCCCTGATAGTGAGAACAGGCCAAGGCACACATGTGATTAGAGCGCGGAATGATGTCCCCGCACTTCTAGACGAGATGAACATCCCTCAGATGCAGCTACCAGACTGGAACTCACTGGGATACTACAATAAAGTGAATAACCCACTATTACCGCAACCACAGAGGCCACGGTACCCAACACGCAGAAGACAGACGATGGGAACTTCTCTTCGAATACCGAATATCAGAGACCCAGAGGAATGAATAGATCATAACGATGACTGTGGTGAAACACAAACCCACTCAGGAAGGCCTAAATGACATGTTAAGGCGATCCCAGTATGGACAGAACCAGACACTGACACTTAAGATTGGGTAAACACCCAAAATACACGCCATCTAATTGCTTGACTACCTAAGCAGCAGCAGAGGTCTCAGGGACAGATATACTGAAGACGATACCGAAAATTTTTTACCCAGAACAATCTAACATGTTTCAAGGGAGGCTAGACATCCCGAACCTGGAAGGGTCTGTATGTTTCCTATTTGATTGTGTGTCAGATACTACACCTATGACGTCCTAGAGCCCCATGTATATAATCTTATATATATATGACAAATGTGAGTATTATATATAGCGGGTAAACAGAGGCCAATCGGAATGATTGGAATATCTGTAAGAACAAAGGGGAAAAAGATTCCCAGAAACAAGTCATTATACCCATACACTTGAAATAACATAGAGAGGTGTGGGGGGAAAACATAGGAGAGGATATCGGGACATAAACCCCATGATGTGATCTGGGAAGATACATACACGGAAACTGGGACCATAGATGTGATTTTGTGAGCCGCAACCTCAGGCTGGAGATGAAAAGCCTAGGGACCGCAACACATACAGGCCATTAGGCCCTGAGTATCAGATTCACCACAAACCCTAGTCATCACTACAGAACTGAAGTTAAGATATACAGTTTGATAGTTGACAAAACATTTTCGTGTTTAGAGACTGACTCTATGTAATTTGATTGTTTTTTACAATATTAGAAGAGTTATTGAATTACCGTTTTTACACACCACCAAAAGTTAAATCAGAGGTTCTGCAAACCTACCGGATTGCAGCCAGACCTAAATACCCCCACCGGATAAGTGTCCCAAGGACGTGGGTGGCTAACCGAACCTAGTGAAACTGAGTGACGTTACCCCCCACATCGGGCACGAATTATCCTTGGTTGTCCGAATTTGGACCTCACACAGGTATTTGATCCCTGTGTTGACTCTATTTTCTTTTCCCCACCCTATTTGTCCTTCAATTTTGTGTATCCTATTTTTTATTTTTTTTATTTCCCCCTCCTCTATACGTTACATATAGATAATTGGCATACAGCACGATGGCACAAATGAAACCCGAACACCTGAGACTTCTTTCTATAAATGCACAGGGGCTGAATATTCCCGAAAAAAGATCTATGGCATTGAGGGAATGGAAAGCTCTAAAGGCATCAATAATTTTAGTACAGGAAACACATTTCAAAAAAGACCAGGCACCATCACTCAAAAATAATTATTACACTCAGTCATTCTGTGGGAATACCACGGGATCGAAAACAAAGGGGACAGCAATCCTTTTCTCTAAGCACATACCTATGCGAGACACGGAACAATTATATGATGAAGAAGGGAGATTCACTTTTGTGAAAACATTTATTGCTAACACACGCTACACGTTTGCATGTATTTATCTTCCCAACAAAAAACAACACAAAACGCTTAATCGTATTTTACGATCACTGAATAGATTCCAGGAAGGAACCCTAGTGTTGGGAGGAGACTTCAACCTCCCACTTGAGCCTTCATTAGATAACTCAAAAAACACTACAAGTATTCCCCAACATATTCTTAGAACTGCTAATCGATCCCTACACAACAATAGACTGGTGGATTGCTGGAGAGCCACACACCCTGAGGAGAGAGATTATACTCATTTTTCTCACCCTCACGGTGTGTATACTAGACTAGACTATTTTTTCCTACAACATGAGATGCTAGTACTGCTAGAAAGTATTGAAATAGGCATAACAACATGGTCAGACCATTCCCCAGTACTGATGACAATTAAATCTCCACTGTATAAACCTACACAGACATTGTGACGTCTAAATGAATCTTTTCTAACTGACCCCGAAATACTCACTGAAACGACTCAGCATATGAAAAATTATTTTGAGGACAATTGCGACAAAGGGACCCCATTACTGACGGTATGGGAAGCACATAAAAGTGTACTTAGGGGTTATTTTATCTCTAAGGCATCAGCGAAAAAAAAAGAAAGAACAGAGGCAATCACTAAATTGGTAGCAGAGATAGCGACTATTGAAACACACCACAAACATGACCAAGACCCAGACACACACCAAAAGCTCATAGCCAAACGACACCAGTTGTCTAAGCTAATCAATATTGGACTACACAGACAGGCACAAAAAAGCAAAGTCCTGTTTTATGAACATGCAAATAAAGCAGGACGTTTACTTGCGAGGACACTACATAAGAAACAAATGACTACGTATGTACACAAGGTCAGAACTGACCCAAAACATCAGTACAAATATCTCCCCAAAGACATTTTAAATACGTTCACAGCTCACTATACGGCATTATATAATCTTCAGAAACCATTATCCCAAACGCAACGTACGCAAAAGATGGAGGAGATTGAACAATATTTAACTAAATACGCCAAAACCGAAGTGACTACAGAACAAATGCATAGTCTGGAAGACGAAATTACTATAGACGATCTGAAATACGCAATTAAGAATTCTAATACAGGCAAAAGCCCGGGCCCAGACGGACTTACCTTACGTTATTATAAAACACATATCGATATTTTAGGTCCCCAATTTGTGACAGCTTACAATTCAATCCTCCTAGGTGAGATTCTACATGACCAAACGACGTCTGCCCATATACATATGATCCCAAAACCTGGAAAGGATAACACTTTATGTCAAAATTACAGGCCCATTTCCCTTTTAAATACGGACTTAAAACTTTTCACAAAAATATTAGCCCAACGCATACAAACTCTCCTACCAAATATTATACACCCGGACCAAACTGGGTTCATCCCAGAAAGAGAAGCAAAAGACAATACCACAAAACTCATTAATATTATATACCTAGCTGAGAGGAGGAAGGAATCACTACTTTATTTGTCGACAGACGCTGAAAAAGCTTTCGACAGAGTAAATTGGGATTTCATGAGAGCGACTCTACAGCACTATGGTGTCGGCCCCAACATGCGAAAATGGATAGACTCACTTTACACCTCCCCAAGTGCAAAGGTGAAAATAAACGGAGCACTTGGCACCACTTTTAAAATTTTCAATGGTACACGACAGGGTTGCCCACTGTCTCCCATTTTATTCGCTATTACACTAGAACCATACACTAGAACTCCAAGCGATTAGAGAGGACACTCAAATCAAAGGATTTCACACAAACAAAACAGAATACAAACTTTCAGCATATGCTGACGATTTACTTTTGTGGTCTCGGACCCACTCACATCCCTCCCTGCTATCATGCAAGCGTTTAAGACATATGGAGACCTGTCCAATTTATCTATTAATATGACAAAGTCGGAGATCCTACCCATTACAAACCCGCAGGAATATAAACACAGACTTCTAACTGACTACAAGTTTAAAATGTGCGCTGATAAAATGGTATATTTAGGCATATGGCTCACATACTCCATAGACGAACTGTTTGACATAAATTTTCCCCCACTAGTCAATACACTAAAAAAAGATCTACATGCATGGGACCATAGACATATTTCCTGGATAGGTAGAATCGGGGTGATCAAAATGAATCTACTCCCTCGACTCCTATATCTTTTCCAGACGCTACCTATAGATATACCACACTCATTTTTTGCTGAGATGCAGAAAATGATCTCCAAATACGTATGGAAGGGGAAAAAGCCGCGTATACGACACAAGGTGCTGATACAACCAAAGATTAAGGGAGGTCTAGCGTTACCAGATATGTACACATACTATCAAGCCACTCATTTAACGAGAATAGTGGAATGGATGAGAATTAACACAGATAAACACTGGGTATTATTGGAAGATTTCGCGATTCCTTATCCCCTACAAGCCCTACCGTGGCTGTCATTGTCTCAAGCTCGAACCATTGTTAAAATGCATCCAACACTACGTCCCACAATACATATTCTACATTCACTGGCAAGGGCACAGGGAATCACAACATTCCCTTCACCTATGACACCAATACGGGGCAATCCTGATTTCCTCCCGGGGACAAATACACCGGGACTACGAACTATAGCCCCATATTCAGTCTTACACTCGTATACACTTATAACCCAGACAGATTTTATTCCCCTTTCAAAATTGATGGAATCAACCCCGACACCACTCGATAATTTTAACCATAATCAGATCAAACACTACTTGAAACATTTACCCCAACAGCACAATTTGTCTAGGGACCGTACCTGGTTTGAATGCCGATGCACAGCAAAAAACCCATCCACACATGGGATTTCAATGATATATTCTATATTGATTTCCCCGGATAATAACAATATATCTCCACCATTTGTGGGAAAATGGGAAGATGAGTTATCTCTCACGTTTACACTAAAACAATGGGAGAGGATTTTTGAACTGACGCATAAAAGCACCAGAACCTCCAAATACCAAGAAATTAATTATAAATTATTAGCTAAATGGTACTTGACCCCAACTAAACTACACCGTATATATGTAGATAGCGATCCCTTATGTTGGAGATGCAAACAAGAACGAGGCACAGATATTCATGTTTGGTGGTCTTGTACGATAATCCAGAAATACTGGAAATGGATCCATAACATAATCCTGAAAATAGATAATCCCAAGTACCCCTTCACATTTGAGGCAATGCTATTTTTTCAAAACGATATGTCTCTAACCGCTTTCAAGAAATCGGTTAGTAAACATCTCTTAATAGCAGCTAAAACATTGATTCCAAAATACTGGAAATCGGTCGAGGCACCACCAATTCCTGAATGGGTAAACAGAGTAGAAGAAATCAGAGTAATGGAAGAACTTATGTCCTCTGTGTCGGACAGACTGCCTAAACACTTGATGACATGGTTTCACTGGACAGAGTTAATAATGACCACAGGAATAAAATAAGGGAATATTTGGTTCTGAAAACTACTCTATATTTACGTGTTTGGTCTATGATGTGTAATATATTTATAGGTGAGCAAAATGTGTCATACAAAGACTGACTGTGCAAGTGCTGAAGACGTTGCACTGCCTGAGGCTGATCAACAGGTCTCCCAATATCATCCCTGAATGTCAAATTGTATTTCTTTTTTCTTCTACCAACTGTTAACATACAATTTTTATTTTCGGTAAATGTAGAAATGTCACCCCCCCCGCGAATACTTGTAATCGAGATATACACAAATTATGTATTTTACTGACAAAATACGAAAGTGATAACAAAGATGTAATGTTTGAAGCTCAAGAAAATGATATATCAAATGCTTTCTGTTTCCCAAACGAATTACCTATTACTCACTAACATGTATTATTTATTTTCTGTAAATGAGGAGATCTATTCCCCCCCCCTTTACCTCCCAAACCTATGTCTTGTTTTTTCTCAAAATGAATAAAATTATAATTTACAAAAAAAAAAAAAAAAAATGTCTTCATGTGGGGGTTTACAACACAAGGACCATACTCAACAGGAACAGCATACGAGAAAGGAGAGGGGAGCACTCAAGGGGTTGAAGGGAAAATCTTTAATGGATAAAAAATTTAAAATCTCCACTGCCATGAATTCACAGACTCTGCCCCCTCTATGTCACATGAACCTCCTCCTCCTGTTGTCCCAGTAAGTGGGACACAAAGCCGGTGGAACAAAAATGGATTTTGCCTAAGATGGCAAAAGTCCCTTCACCAGTCCTGGAGCTAATACGCATTTATTATATATATTATAAATATATATCTCGTTTTGTATAATATACCTATTTAACAAAAATGTATCTTTATAAAGATAAGCCAAAATGGGTTCTCTTGGCCAATCTATTCTTTAAATGACTTTAGCAGAGTTATGTCATGGTGCACAGGAACTGTACTTCCGGCTTTCTTCTGACCAGTTCATTATCCCATTTAGAGGGACTCTGTCAACAAACAGCATATATTCAAGCTATAAAGAAAATACAAAATTAAAAGTATCTTTGGTTCTCACCATTGTACATGTCATGTAATTAAGATATTTTATCCATAAATATTAACAAGATGATATCATAAATTTGTATACTAGCAGCCACCAATGGCAATGTGCTGCATAATATGTTGATTTTTGACACAACTGCCTGGACATTTATGTGCAATTGATCAGCCCACAAACTGGTGAAACAGCCTCAATCGTGCATGAAGCATTGCCAGCCCTGCTTACTAGTCGAATTAATTTATGATCAAAAATAACCAAATTTAGACAAATTTATTGCATCTCTGCAATAGAGTGGAGAATGTAGATGAAAAAAACACTACTCTCTTTTTTTGTGCAGTTAGTGTGCTCTGCAAACATGTGTATACATTTTTCTGATGAGTGAATTCACTAGAATTGATAAGTGTATTGCTAGCACAACAGATGTACAAAAGTCTAGAGTGTTGGACTGTGCAATAAAATATATTTTACACTTTATAACCATAGAATATGGATGTTTTCATTTGTTAAAACTGAAGGAAGGTTGCATTTCTAACACTGCAATGATGAGCCCCTTTAAAAACCACATCAAATATTTTTATTTCATTTTCTGTTTATAATTAGTATAGTGAGTAGTTAAAATGAAATTGACAAGACATGTTTAAGCAGAAAATGCAAGACATAAGTACTAATGCACATGTTTGAATCTAGTTTACAGAGGAATTTGTTTCTCAGCTGAAATGTTAACATAAGTTGCTGTTCTCAGCATTGCACTATTTCCTTAAACATATGCAATTTCTGAACAACAGCTCAACAAAGGAGAGATAAACCCATTACGATGCAGAAGTCCAACTAAGTTATTTATTACAGTTCCAGAGTGAATGCAGGGACGGATTCTTAAGAGCAAAAACTAGCTAAAGCTGTGCTGTTGGGATCTAGATCCTAATACATTATTGATGTAAAGAAGTAGACGCAGAGGCGTCACTAGGGTTGATGTCACCCGGTGCGGTAACTCATGGTGTCACCCCCCTGGATCTCCTCCAATACCATGCCAAACAGATTCCTTAATAATGCCAGTCAGATGGCCCGTTAAATATGCCACATACAGGAGCCCCACAAATTATGCCACACACAATAATAATATGCCAGTATTATTTTGTCGTTAATAAGCCAGACAATTTGCTTAATATGCCAGTAATATTGTGCCATTCAGATGTCAGTAGTATTGTGCCATTAAGATGCCAGTAGTATTGTGCCATTCAGATACCCCAGCCAATTTGCCCATCAAGATGCCAGTAATATTGTGCCATTCAGATGCCAGTATTATTGCACCATTAAGATACCAGTAATATTGTGACATTAAGATGCCATAGTTATTGTGCCATTCATATGCCAGTAATATTGTTACATTCAGATGCCATCAATATTATGCCATTCAGATGCCCCAGCCAATTTTCCCATTGAGATGCCAGTAATATTGTGCCATTAAGATGCCAGTAATATTTTGCCATTAAGATGCCAGTAATATTTTGCCATTAAGGTGCCAGTATTATTGTGCCATTAAGATGCCAGCATTATTGCACCATTAAGATACCAGTAATAATGTGACATTAAGATGCCATAATTATTTTGCCTTTCATATGCCAGTAATATTGTGCCATTCAGATGCCATCAATATTATGCCATTCAGATGCCCCAGCCAATTTGCCCATTAAGATGCCAGTAATGTTGTGCCATTAAGATGCCAGTATTATTGTGCCATTAAGATGCCAGTAATATTGTGCCATTAAGATGCCAATATTATTGTGCCATTAAGATGCTAGTATTATTGTGCCATTAAGATGCCAGTAATAGTTTGCCATCCAGATGCCAGTTTTATTGTGCCATTAAGATGCCAGTAATATTGTGCCATTAAGATGCCAGTCATATTGCACCACTAAGATGCCAGTAATACTGTGCCATTAAGATGCCAGTAATACTGTGCCATTCAGATGCCATAATTATTGTGCCATTAATATGCCGTATTATTGCACCATTACGATGCCAGTAATATTGTGCCATTAAGATGCAAGTAATATTGTGCCATTAAGATGCCATAATTATTGAGCCATTAAGATGCCTTAATTATTGAGCCATTAAGATGCCATAATTATTGAGCCATTAAGATGCCAGTATTATTGCACCATTAAGATGCCAGTATTATTGTGCCATTAAGATGCCAGTCGTAGTGCACCACTAAGATGCCAGTAATACTGTGCCATTCAGATGCCATAATTATTGTGCCATTAATATGCCAGTATTATTGCACCATTAAGATGCCAGTAATATTGTGCCATTAAGATGCCAGTAATATTGTGCCATTAGGATGCCATAATTATTCTGCCATTAAGATGCCATAATTATTGAGCCATTAAGATGCCAGTATTATTGCACCTTTAAGATGCCAGTATTATTGTGCCATTAAGATGCCATAATTATTGTGCCATTAAGATGCCAGTATTATTGCACCATTAAGATGCCAGTAATATTGTGCCATTATGATGTCATAATTATTGTGCCATTAAGATGACAGTATTATTGCACAATTAAGATGCCAGTAATATTCAATTCTTGAATCAGCAAGTAATAAATGTTTTTCTATTAGATGCCAAGATAAAAAAAAAACTAAATTCAATATATTTTCAATCTCAGTGCAATATATAATCCCAGGGAATTACTTGAGCGGAGAGAGAGGGGTGCGTGGTCCGCACTGGTTGCAACACTTAAAGGGGGTGCCAGACCAGAACAGACAAGTGGGCAGCATGTTATAGGGGGCGACATAAAAAAAACATCCACCTGCCCACTAGGACACACAATAATTATTGAGGCTGCATGCTCGATACAACAGGCAGCATCCACATATGCATGACCGATGCTGCGTGCGTTGCTGACGTGATGCAGCCTGACAAACTGTTTGGGAGAGAGATGGCACTGACAAGCTGTTTGAAGACATACACTGATATTCAATCTGTTGACAGCTTTGGCACTATTAGATATGATATACGTTAGCTGTTTGGAAACATATTTTACTGGCAAGCTGTTTGAGGACAGGGATGACACTGGCAAGATATTTAGGGGCATACATTGCACTGATAATATGTTTGAAGACATACAATGCACCAGAACGCTGTTTCTGGACATAGATGGCACTGATAAGCTGTTTATGGACAAGGATGGCACTAGCAAGCTGTTTTGGACAGAGATGTCACTGGAAAGTTGTTTGGAGATAAATATGTTTCTGGCAAGCTGTTTGGGGACAGATACATCACAAATGTGTTTGGAGACAAATATGGCACCAACAAGCTACTTGGGGACATAAAATGGCTTTGGAAAACTGTCTGGAACAACAATGACCCTTGCAATTGGCTTTTAGACAACTATAGCACTGACAGCCTGTTTGGGGACAAATGACACTAGCAGACTGGAATCGGCTTTTTTGTTTTTGTTTTTACATTTAAAAATGGAATGTGGGGGAGGGATCCAAAATACTCTAGGTATACCCTTGGTGCATCCTTTCTGATTCTGCATATTTGTCATTCAAGAGGTATATGATGCCCATTGACTTTCTCTGCATTTTTACTATTTAGAACCTGGAGCAATGTTTCCAGTGGAGTAGTTCTATGGCCTGTGTTGGATATTATATAAGGCTCCCTAGGTGATCTCATGCAAGAAAATATTATTATCTGAAAGGTGTGTTTGTAAGCAAATGATTGGCAAGGACATTTCAGCTTTATTCATAAATATGTGTGAGATATTAGTTTAATTGCTAAACACTATACGTTTTCTCTGCTTCTATTTTATATGTATACCTGTGAAAATTGACAGTCACATCATATCTATATTTCAAAGGTTGTCATATACCTTTACACTTGAAGCACTTTGTTTTATGATTGTTTATTGGACTATAACAGCTTTTTTGCCATGGTTGATAATATGAGATTTTTATTTCACAGTGAGTTGAGAGTGTTCAGTTGGGGGTGTAATACCAAACAACACCCATGCATTGAAAGTTGAAAGCACAGCCCCTAATTGTTGGGTGGCATGGTTATGAATTTTTTGTCCAAAATGCATTAATGACAGGGAAATATCAAAGACAATGGAATAAATATGAGACTTAGAGAATGTTGAGTGGGGTACCTCAGGGATCTGTACTTGGACTTATTCTCTTTAATATTTTTATTAGCGATATTGCAGAAGGTCTTGTTGGCAAAGTATGTATTTTTGCTGATGATACAAAGGTTTGCAGCAGGGTTAATATTCATGGAGGGATAAGCCAAATGGCAAATGATTTAGCTAAACTAGAAAAATGGTCAGAGCAGTGGCAACTGACATTTAATGTGGACAAGTGCAAGATTATGCACCTTGGGCGTAAAAACCCAAAAGCAGAATATAGACTATTTGGTACAGTCCTAACCTCAACATCTGAGGAAAGGGATTTAGGAGTAATAATTTCAGAGGACTTAAAGGTAGGTAGGCAATGCAATAGAGCAGCAGGAAATGCTAGCAGAATGCTTGGTTGCCAGGGCCGATTCTGGGCGGGTGCACGGGGTGCACCGCGCCCAGGCGCCCGGCAGTGAAGAGAGAGAGGGGCGCCAAGCGAGTGACACTCCTGAAGCGTCGCTCACGGGAACAGAAGGCGCCGCTGCCTCCTGTCAAACTTAAAGAGCAGAGCACGCAGCACCGTGTGCATGCTCTGACAGGGCAGTGGCGCCACGGGGAATAATCTTCTATGTCCTCCTCCGCTGAAACGGAGGAGTGACATACATAATGCGCCACTAACGTTAAAGCAGGGGCGCAGGTCATGTGAGCGCCCCTGCACCAATAAAAATCTAGTGCTGGCACTGGCAGACTGGCAGTGGAGGATGATCTGCTCCACACAGCAGCTCCTCCTCCTCCTCGTTCCTATAAGTGTATAAAAGGAGGAGGAGGAGCTTTGAGGAGTAGATCATCCTTATCCAAAAGTAGAAAAACGGAGGTAAATTTATTATTAAATACTCACTGTATGTAAATGTCATTGGGATAAATAAAGTATATCATATATTATTATAGTATATTTGAGGCTTCTGTCTATATATAGTATGATTTTTAATGCCATACATTATGTGAATGCCCTTTTATTGTCATGAATATAAAGATACTATTATTATCTTTATATGCATGGCAATAAAAGGGCATTCACATAATGTATGGCATTAAAAATCATATGTACTACTTGTTTTATAGTTTAAAACCATATTCACTTTAATGCATGGCATTGGCCAAAGTTGCAGAGTTGGGGGATTTTTCCAACTCTGATACTTTGGTCTTATGTTTGAAATTCTTATTCCAATTCTCTGTCATTTTTCTTTTTTGAGTAAAGCCCATATATAATGAAAAACATCATATTCATTAACAATACATGGCCACTGTAGCAGAATTGGAAAAATTCTCCCATTTAATACTCTATTTTGCAATGTAAAAGTAAAGCAAACACACATTGCTTAGGCTTTGGATAAAGAGAAAAATTATCTATATTTTGTAATTAGAATTGCAAGCAAAGGCATAAAATAATTGGGAAAATATGTTTTAAATGTGTTTGTGGTGTCTCTTATTTATGAGATTGGTAAAAGAAACATACGTCACTCTATTCTCCCCAGGTTTTAGAACCCCATTTTTTATTAAAAAAATACTTACATATATATATATACATATATACCGTATTTATCGGCGTATAACACGCACTTTTTCTCCCTGAAAATAGGGGGGAAATGGTGTGTGCGTGTTATACGCCGAAAAAAAAAAATAATCTAAAACTTACCTCGTTCCTGCTCTGTTCCCCGGTGCTCTGAAGCTGCGTGGCTGTGAGGGAAGCGTTGTGAGCTTCCCTCCAGCCGCGCAGTCAATAAAGTCTGTTTTTTTTAAACAAACTTTATTGACCGCGCGGCTGAAGGGGAGCTCACAACGCTTCCCTCACAGCCACGCAGCTTCAGAGCACCGGGGGACAGAGCAGGAATGAGGTAAGTACTGGGGTCTGGGCAGTGCTGTATTTACCGCGAGGCATCCTAGGCGGATGCCTAGGGCGGCAAATTTTGGGGGGCGGCAGCGCCCCCCAGCACTGAAAAAAAAAAATGTAAAAAAAAAAAAAAGTGAAAAAAAACAAAAACGCGACCCTTTAAAAAAAAAAAACCCCACCGCGCTTGCAGGCAGAGACGGAGGTGAGAAGGGATCGGAAGATCCCCCCTCACCAACGCTCTGCCTGCCTGGCTGCACGGGGAGCCGAACAGGCAGCACAGAGAAACCTCCGTGCTGCCTGTTCGGCTCCCCGTGCAGTATGCCGACACGGAAGTGCCGACAGTCACGTGACGGGCGCGCTGACGTCATACGCGCGCCCGGTCACGTGACCTGTCGGCACAATCGCCGGGGAGCCGAACAGGCAGCATGGAGGGACCATGCTGCCTGCCTGCCAGGGAAAGGTAAGTGCTGATGGGAGACGTGCGTGTGTGT